>OW388269.2:10000000-12433647 GCA_936450705.2 Protodeltote pygarga
GCAAATATTGGTTTAGAGACAGCAGTTGAGAATTATTTAAACCTCTGCTATTTTGCGTTAAAACCAGCTTGTATTTACATAAAAAATGTTTTATTTGAATACAGCAAACGCGGATAAACGTTACTACTAAATAAAAATATTTTATATAGTATTTATGACAGTTATCATAAAACACACATGTCATTCATTCACACAGTCATTAGTCACACGCCCTAGGCGTAGAAAGAGATTTGAACTTCATCAACTGTAATTGATTTAAGTACTGTAATGTAAAAACGTCAAAAACCTGACTCACATTAGTTACAGAAACAGCAAAATCATGCAAAAGAAACCAAATATTGAAATAGTAATTTGTCAAATGCATTTCGTCCATTTGCAAAGATGTTGAATGACGCGATTATTCGATGTCGAGACGTCCGCTAGACGATGCGAACCCATTCGTTGCTAGTCGTGCATTTTTCACTGACCGCTGCTATTACTGGCATGTACTGGTATAGGTAGGTGTATAGTGTATACTATTCATAAATAATATAATAATATGTACTATCGTGCACCGCTCTTAAGGTTAGAATCGCTTGCACCCGGCGTCCGATCGTAGCGCTAGCCTTGCCTCTACGCACGTAGCACGCTTCAAAGCATTTTGATCGCAAAGTGGTGTACCGTTCGTGTCCGCGATAGTACCTATTAGTATTGAAAGATTGTGATAAAAGTTTAGCCACAGTATAAAAAACATACAGTACAGAAACTACGAACAAACGCTCGAAACGGCACACACACATTTTCCATTGAGTCTCGTTTGCGAGTTAAATTACTACACCATGTATAACGACATAAAAATCTGTAACCACTATCTAACGTACCGTTCAACCGAAGACAATAAAATACTACAACAGTTCATTGACTAACTGGACTCCTGTAGCCAAAAAAACTACAATAGAGTGTAGTGAATGCCAAAGGGGAGGTCCATAAAACACGAAGTTGGCGCGCGCGCGATAAGCGACGGCCAACAGTGCGTGCTGCGTTATACACGCACCCTGTATGTAGGGCTGCCACTGTCAGCTTGTATTTTTTCGTCGCATTTTCAATTCTTTTTTAAATTTGTAGATCTGTACAACAAGGTTTACTAGTGTTTTAAATGAGTAAATATTTGAACAAGGCGCTTAAATCCGGTTCGCATCTTGAAAATATACAGGGTTATTTGTAATACACCAGCATCCTTAAAAGGGTCATTAAACTCATCATTATGAACAATCTTTACTATGGGACCAACCCTGAAATCGCAAAAAAAAAATCTGCTGTTCTATACATTTTGTTGAGTCATGTGAACATAAATGTATGGAACAGCTAGTTAGCTTAGGATATAAGCACTACGCTATTGTCTCTTCTAGTTATAACCAATAAATACAGTGATTTCACAAAAAGGCAGGTTTAATCTAAAACGAGGCAACCCTACGCCAGCGTGAGGGTTGTCGAGTGTCCGACGAGGCACAAGATCAGAGCATCGCCTCGTCAGATATAAATCAATTGACGACAACGCCTTCTGTCGAACCTATGTTTATTAAACTTTGGTCTCTGTGTTATTTACTGCTGTTTTTCAGTTGGAAGAGGGTTATTTTTTTTCTTTTTTTACTTACCTACTTATTTGTTACCTTTTTTTGTTAAGTACTTAGACAGTTCAGAGTGGTTGTGTTAGAAGCTTTAGAACTACATCGAGATATGACTAGATAGCAGGTATGACTAGTTCCCTTAATGGCTAAATCTCAATATGACTAGATCGCGCGTTTGGAACTAAATTGCGTTTGAACTAGATCGCCATAAGTTCAGATAGCGTAATGACTTAATATCGATATTGACGTTTTTTTTTATAATAAATAGCCACACTTAATCATCTCCTTGGGGGCTTAGCCAAGTTGACTACCTACAATAGCTAACGAATAGAAAACGAAAGAAATGTATAGGATTAGATTCTATTGGTTTGTTTTGACCACGTGACATAACGATAAAAGTAATGTCATCCTACACATTTCTTTCGTTTTCTATAGCGTTAGCGATTTTAGATAGTCAACTTGGCTAAGCCCCCTGTTATAGGTATCAGTTCATCAACATATCAGCCCATAGCCATCAACTGCTGAACGCAACCCTCCTTCCCAAAGAGCGCAAACCATCCCGGTTTTGCGTCGCAAAACGAGCGTCAACCATCAGCCTGTAGCGAACAAAGATGTGTGGTGAATATCTCTGAATCTTCAGGTAAACTGAAAAATTTATTTAAAACAAACCGTAAGCTATCTAAAAACATTATACAAAAGCAACTCGTTTAACGTAAAAACACCTTCATTCCCTACAATACAACGGAACTATCATCTTTTAAAAGAAAAGCGAGGCAAGTTTCACTGCTATAAATATTTATAGACGTTTCTGAGTCATAACGATTGTTGTTTATAGTTCCGATAACGGCGTGATGAATGCAGGGAATATACTGGAATTGGGTAGGTGAGAAACATGGCTACCTTTTAGAGAAAAACTGAAGAGCGACGAAACAAAAGCCGTTAATGACCAGGTATCCATTTATTATTAAACGGTTTTATTCGTTTATACGTTATAGCGGTTTTGTTATTTTTTTGTTTAAGTAGTTAAAATTTAGTATATTTTTATGTAGGTACGTTTTGTACGTGTTTATGCACATGATTTGCTTATTAAATGAAATTATTTAATAAGAAACGCACGGCGCGCCAGGTTCGCGGGTTCAAGTCCCGCCCGAGTCAGTTGTTTGCGAGTTTGTTATTAAATAATTTCATCAAATTTAATAATTGAAATTAATATATTATTAATTAATATTAATATATAATATTGAAATTAATCCTATCCGTATCACTAATAGATACGGTGGCTCGGTAGAGCGTCGGCACGGTACGCCGAAGATGGTGGGTTCGAATCCCTTCCGTATCAGTGGTTTTTTCAAATTTCTTATAAAAATATTATAATATAGAAATTAATAGAGATAGAGAATAGAAAGTAATTGAGAAAATCAGCACACCTGAGAGATTTTTCAACGGTGTGTAGCCATGTCAGGACTACGGGTGGTTTTAATTTAGACAACAGGTTGTTCATTAACGAAGAATAAGCAAGGAATATAAAAAAATCGGTTTATTAGTTTCGGATCTACGATGTCATAGACACAGAATATAGCATCCCTCTGTTTTTGTCAAGGGGTTATAAATTTTAAACTTTAAGTTTACTTTGCATGCTTTGCTCTATAAAAGTGTTATAATACTCTTATTTCTCCACTACACAAGTACTAAAGAAAATTACATTTAAGAACAAAAATATTCTAGTCTACAAACACCCGCCATGTCTGAAGGTTCAATTACGAGAATTTAGTGTTCCATAGGGCATTGCTGACAAGGCCCGTAAGTCATAAATTTACCATCCTCGGTACGAGATAGCCAGTAAAATCTATTAAGTTTTATTTCTCGTTATAATGGGGTCGGATTTTTCATATTCTTTTATAGTTCAAAGATTTGAGTAACAAGCACTGATAGCCAAGTGGTATGACCGTCGACTGAGAAATCAGTGGTCTTGAGTTCGATCCGAAGGCGCGCACCTCTGACTTTTCGTAAGTTATGTGCGATTATAGATTAGGTAATGATTAGTTGCTAAAACGGTGAGGGAAAACATCGAGATGAAACCAGCATATCTGAGAGATTTTTTAAGGGTGTGTAAAGCCATGTCAGGGGCTTACGGCCTACGGGCGGTTTAAACTCTGACACCGACGGCAGTCGACGGTCATACCACTAGGCTATCAGTGCTATACACACCAATGACACATAATCATACTAACATACAAATATTGCAAGTTAAATAATAGCTAGTAGATAAAAGGCAGAAAATATTATCGCACGTTACATAAAATACATCGATAACTCATTTTATAGTTCGCCATTATTGCAGTAGTGCGAAACGAAGAATATTTGGTATAATACGAGAAAAAAGTAAGTTAGTTTGCCGACCATCGACTTTGACTAATGACCGCACATTCGGGAGGTCCGACGCATATTGCGTTGATGTGGACAGAGGAACTGTGGAATCGGTATTGCTGCTAATTCTTTTGCGCATGCTCTAATATTATTGACTCGGTATCTCTCTTTCTAACTTCTTCTCGTATCATTGAAAAGAAAAATTTTTTATTAAAGGACACAAAACACACTACTTAACTTATAAAAGGAAATAAAAAACAGTAGGTAGGTAATTATAAATATGACATGTAACAATAAAACACAGAGCAATCAACATTGATACATCATGATAAAACATTTATGGCTTTCCTTTCTAACTGAGATCATAAGCAAAGGATAGAAGACTTCAGATCTGTCAAATTGGTTCATTTACATGATAACAGCGTGCAGCGTAAATTAGAGACACGTAAGTTTTTGTTTTCGCAAATTTAACTTTTTTTATATAAATCATAATTTTTATCATGTGCCCTGTGGTTTCCGGATTAAGAATAGAACCACCCCCAGTCGTCCCGCGGGTGTCATAAGAAAGGACAAAAAATATCCGGAGGATGGGTAGCAGTATCCTTCTGTGTAACAGGAATCGTGTGCTACTGCGATCGCCAATCCGCTTGCCCAGCGTGGCGTGTTATGGGCAAATATCTCTAATGAGCGCAAAATAGTGGCAGTCTTTGGGAGATAACTATGCTCAGCAGTGGACTTAAATACAGACTGATGATGATCATTTCAGTACAAGCAAAACTTTATGATGGTATTATTCTTAACCAAAAATACATGGATAAATATGAAACGTTTTAACAAGATACTCCACACATTTCCCTGTTCTATCAGAGCATGTATAAGCAGAATTTTCGAGCCACGCGCGCTATTTTCATTTTGATCAGTCATTCCATTTATCAATCTCATCTGTAATTGTCTTAAAAAGCTTTTTCTGTTCGAATGTAATAAGTATAATATTGGTATTATATTTTATCTACGGTAGAATTTGTTACCATTAATACCCTGATACCTTTTACACCCATTGAGATCGGCTGAAATGTTTAATATCATTAAAAGTTAGATCACATCACGTTTGTGAAAGGATAGCAGGATGTTTTAGACTATTTGCTAAATAATTTAGTGTAATAAGGGAATAAACATGTCACCATAATAAATATTATAAACACTTCAATGAGCCTGTAACTGTTCCACTGTAGGGCAAAGGCCTCTTCTCATACAGAGAAGGATCGAGCACGCTAGCTTACTGCGGGTTGGCAATTTCAGACAAGTTTTCCATCACCGTTAGTCAGTGGTGTCTTAGATTAACTAAGAAAGTACAATATATTAATGAAATAATAGTTCATCCGTTTGGGAGCTAAGATGCCACTGACACACAGATACACACTTGAACTTATAACACAAATCTATATTTCTATTATAAAGAGGTAAAGTTTGTATGTATGTATGTATGTCAGGGGTAATCTCTGGAACTACCGACCCGATCTTCAAAATTCTTTCACCAATAGGAAGCTACTTTATCCCTGAGTGCTACAGGCTATTTTTTATTCTAAAAAAGTTGTGTTTTCAATAAAAAATAACAATATCTGTGTTCAAGTAAAAAAAACAGGCAATCTAGCTGCTTACTAACGTGTGTTCACGGGAAAATTTAATTTAACGCGGACAAAGTCGCGGGGAACAGCTAATCTTACATAAACGGGGAAAAACATCTAATTTTTCCCTAATTATTCCATGCACTTTACTTTATGGCGTACCATAAAATCGTTTCTCCGTTTCCATTCTTCGAGTAAATTGATCTGCAGCTCTTTCGGTACACCAATTCAGATCCCTGTTCCATGCTGTTAAACCACGCGTGTATCGCACCCATTTGTCTTGCCAGCCAGCAATGGAGCTTGACGATTGGCAATGCATCAATGTATCGGTGTAGTACGCTTTACTGCAGCGTCATGGCTGACTGATTGAGGAAATCCTGGAGCAAGTGCTTTGGAATTTTATCTTGAAGAAGTGACGGATTTACGTGTTTAAGTTTCAGGGTTTTTATTTTGTTTTTTATTCACTTAATAATACTTTAGTCTTCTAAAATTTTAATTAATTAATAGCTTCGGCACGCGGCTTCTCGCGCATTTTGTCGATAATATAAATAGCTAATGAGTTATTCGGTTTTACTTTTTTTGTTAATAAATTTTTCATATGGGTATGTGCGTATTATAAATTAATTATCAGTGGCTAAAACGGTGAGGGAAAACACCGTGATTCAACCAGCACACCTGACAGATTTTTGAATGGTGTGTAAAGCCATGTCAGAGGCCTACCGGCGGTTTAAACTCTGACACCAGGTTGTTCATCAACCATGCGATAAGAAAAAGAAGAAGATTATTTTTTTAAATCCTTGCATTCTGTTTTATGTTTATTTCACCATCTTTTATGCTGAGTGCCCACACAATACTCCGCCCAATGCATCTTTGGAGTTCGATCGCCATTTCCATACCGATGCAGTTTTTTGCATCACAAGACCGTACGAGTTAGCTCACGAAGCACGTTTTATGCCATTTAGACTTATACGGAATATATATTTTCAAATTTTCCACTGCATATATTCCTGAATCGTTTTTCGTTGCTTTAATTAATTAAAATAATCTATCTAAACAAACCTATAAACTAAAATCTTAAAAATAAATAAATATACAAAACCCTTAATCTAAAAGACCGCTACCAGTAGGCAACGTTCCCAAAATGCTGGCTGCATTGCCATTGTTAGGGGTAATTTCTGGAACTACCAATCCGATCCTAAAAATTCTTTCACCAATAGAAAGCTACTTTATCCCTGAGTGCTATAAGCTATTTTTTATTCTAAAAAAAAGTTCAGTTTTCAGTAAAAAATAACAATATCTGTGATTCAAGTAAAAAAAAAACAGGCAATCTGGCTGCTTTATAAACGTGTGTTTACGGGAAAATTAAATTTAACGCGGACAAAGTCGCGGGGAACAGCTAGTATAATATAATAAACAAATGTGATTCACAAAACAGGAAATCTTTACCAATATCAAATTAACAAATGAGTACCTTACCTTTAATCACGATTCATTGGTAACTTTGGTTACGAAGGATTGCTTCAGTAGGTATGGTAGGTATCGTATTCATCATCCATAGGAATTCATCACATCTCAAATTAAATTTAAAGCAGACCTCTTTGAAGCCTCTAATTGATTCAGTGAACTAAATTAAAAAAAAATTACATCAAAGTTAGCGGTGAGAGGTGTATTTGAGTAGGTAAATCTAATATGAAGGGGCAAATTGATGTCGTTGTTTAAATGGTCTAGGGAGTTTGTATCGAATTTTATGAGGTTTTGATGTTGATGAAAGTAAGCCTTCGAAATGTGGTGCTGGAGAAGAATGGAAGCAATCAGCTGGACGGATAGGATGACCAACGAAAAAGTATTAGAAAAAGTAAAAGAGAAAACTGATATATAGTATAGAAAACAAAAGAGACAAGATGGTAGGCTACCTCCACGAAGCCTTCATAAATAACATTATAGAAGGAAAAGTCTATGGAAAGAGAGGTAGAGGTAGGCTAAGAACCAACATCATCAGTCTGTATTAGTCCACTGCTGAACATAGGCCTCTCCCAATGCGCGCCACTATTGTGAGCTCATTGAAGATATTTGCTCATAATCGCCACGCTGGGCGGGTTGGCAATCGCAGTAGCAGATGATTGCTGTTATACAGAAAGATGCTGCTGCCCATCCTCTGGAACTTTCCTTTTGTCGCTTCTTACGACACCCGCGGGAAGAGTTAGTTGTGGTTCTATTCTTAGGCCGGAAACTACACGTCAAGAATAATCGAATCAAATCCGTCCCTGTCAACAAGCAACCATTTAAAAGTACATGTAGGTATTTCTTTATTTTTAATAAAAAATCCGTCATACAATTGTCGTAATCAATATTAATACATAACGTAATACATTTTTTTTACTTCTTTTTAAAAGGTAGTTGGGCTTACACATTGGTTGAGTACTAGGCACGCCACTGCTACTAATACTACTACCGCAATAGTCAAAATGAATACTTATCTGTTTGTACGTATTCCCGCGGGAATCTCACTTTATTACCACGCTTACGATTCCGGAAAGCATACTAACTAAGGAACTAATTGTATGAGAATTAATTAAAGTACTGTTTGTTATTATAATAGTACTGCAATAATTAAGATGCAGGTATTAAAGTATTAGAGTAGTCACAGCTCCGGGGAAACAGCTAGTTCGCTTACTACAAAAATTCAGAAAATTCAAGCCGAATATCACGAATATTTCAATTCCACCTTTATTTTTAACAGAATCAATCATAATTCGACGCCTGCAACATTCCAATTCCACCTTTATTTTTAAACAGAATCAATCATAATTTGACGCCTGCAATTATGTTGCAACGTTAGTATCAACGATTGGCATAATGATTGAATTTGTTTTGATTGAACCCCTATATTTTGTATCTTTTTATTTGCGTAATGGTTACGATGTCTTTCTCACAACTTGGGCTCGATTAAATAATTGTATAGTTTGATATATACAGTAGCAGTGGTTACAGTAGCGGTAGTAACAGTAATACACAGGATTCATTGGAATATAGGTTTAAAATAAATATGCGAATCATTGTCATTCTTCGAAATTATCGACCACAATCAAAGAAATTCTTCAACATTTTGGTATTTCTTTAGAAATTATACTGTACTTTTATCTAATTGAGCTGGATGTTTTGCAGAAGCTATGTTGTAGCAGTTAATACTGCGATGGCTTTTGTTACACGATATTATTTTCATAATTAGTTGGGAGTTGTTCAGCATTGTAAAAATTCTGTGTTGTATACAATACAGATATTTTTTGGGATTTCAGGGTTGGTCCCATAGTAAAAGTTGTTCATAATGATGAGTTTAATGACACCTTTTTAGGTTGTTAGTGTTTTAAAAATAACCCCGTATACCTAGATAGATAATTATCAACATTTTTTTAAATATAAATACCAAATCTTTAATTAATTTCAAACTAGACGAGCTAACTCAAGAGTAAATCAATATAACATAATATTACCTTTGTAGAACAAAAGTTTTTAGGTATTGGTCTCGGTCTCGATGGCTATTAAACAAACAGGGTCCAAAGGGTTGGCTTGTTATAAGCCCACTAGGTGTAATTAATTTCTAGTTTCAATTGTTAATTTGCTCTATAGGGATAACACCGAGCAAATATCGGACGAGTGGAGCGGACATACGGATGAAATAGAATGAAAGCTGCGCGTTTTATGAGTTTAAAATAATAAAAATGATTTTTTTTTCACTACTGCTTTGACAAACAATTTTGCTTAACGTGATTAAAATAATCAATGTGATTAAAATAATTAAAAAACTCAAGTGATAGGTATAATATGAGGGGTCCACCCTTTATAGCAGAACTTTTTACGTCATAATTTTATTTCGCATAGCCACGGATAGCATAAACCTCTTTTCGCAGAAAATCGTTTGGCATACACTCATTTACCATACACCGAAACCCATAATTTTGTAAGTCAGAATCATCTTTAGGTATAAATTTCATATCCATAATAATCAATAAGTATAACCATCATATCGTAGAAAGTTCACAACCAGAATCATTTTTTGGCATATATTTACTAAATTAAACGAACTTACCTTAAGTGAAGTTCTATTGTAATTATATGAAATGATTAGTCTTCGAGATCTTGATATAATTTACTATGTAGTCCCACTACTTCTACTGTACGACTTTACTGACCTTGATGCCAATGACCTTGACGAACCTTCACTAACTCAAATGGCATCTAACCAAACCTTAAAATATTCTATGCATGGTCGAGGATGGGCTTGGTCGACGGAGCCCCGCTTCGCGGGGCTCCTACTTCTGGGTGGTTTATAAAAAAATAACCACGAAGGGGACGGCGGGGTCTATTCGACCCCGCCATCCCCTTCTAACCTAACCTATCCGAGTCGGGGTACTCTGAGTCGGGGTGTTAACCATATTATGACGCTCGCCTCCGCAGCTTCGTAGTATGCTAAGTCAAATTATGCCAAATAATCGGCGCTCTAAATAAACGTTATGCTAAACGAAATTATACAAAATTGTAACTCTGACAAAGGTAATTATGCCCAATACAATTCTGCCATCTTAAAAGTATCCCATTTTAAATTCGGACATAAAAACATTAGGCCAAAAAACAATTATATTAAATATTTTTTCTACCTTAATAATGTTCGTTTAAAAAAGTTTATGTCAAGTGAGTTATGCCAAATAGGTTTCGGAGCAACAAGTTTCTGCCAGATAGAGGACACCCATAATATGAGACATAAATAGAACAATTATTGACAGAAATATTTTAAAAAACCTCCAGTAATCAGTATAAGATATAAATAAATCGTTAATGTTTATTGATTACAGAAGTTAATCATTGGTTTATATTTCATTGGTTTAAAAAATTAAATAGGTAAATTAATAAGTCTGTAATTAATTTCAGGCTATCAGTTTCTTCACGATGTTTGCCTTTACCGTTACTCAGTGGTTCAGATTAACCAACTGAAATAGTTACAGTGGTACCTGCCAGGTTTGAACCCACGTACTCATACACGCTATAACCATTACGCCACCATGAAACTGTACTTTTCGGAAAAACATCATCTTCCTGCCCTTTTCCCAATTTATTTGGGGTCGGCGCAGTATGTCCTCTTTCTCCACACATCTCTGTCACCCGTCATCTCAATAGTCACTTCCTTTCTTGCCAAATCATCCTTCACATAATCCATCCATCTTTTCCTAGCTCTGCCTCTTTTTTGTATCCATCTACATCCAATCTTAATACTCTTCGCACAAAATGATTTTTGTACTTTTCGGAAAATACCAACGGAAAAATGTAAGTTGTTCAAACTACTAAGCCGTGTGTCCATGTGTAAATGAGGGTACATTTATTTGAGTTTCATTTTCTAAGTGTCGTGTTTGCCGGCTGTATTTGTGTTGAAGGGCCGATGGTCACAACTTTGTAGTGTGTGTTATCCTGAATCCTGAACGAAACAAATTCAATTATGTTTTTTGTTGTTTAATTAATTTATTTATTATTTGATATATAAAATTAAATAAAGTAATTAAATTTTTTTTGGCGTACCTCGTACGTATTATAAGCTTCTAAAGCAAGGCAATCTTGGGTGTTTGAAGTGAGGATGGCCCGGATAAATTGCCTGCTAAGTTGTTAAAATTTGTAGGCGATGAATTTAGTAGGCTATTAAAGGTTATCCCTACCCCACTTCTACTACTATTATTTTCCTCAAAAACAGTACTTTATTTAGGGATGCAAGGACCTGACAACGTATATGCAAAACTTCAGAATTTCAGGTTCAGTGGTTTAGGCGTGAAAAGGTAACAAACAAACATACTTGCCTTACAAATAAACTCTCTAGCCTCTAAAAAATCAGTTTGTATAAGATTAATACAATAACAATTTACTTATAATAACAATAATAATTTAATATTTATATCCCATCTAACACCTTATCCTATGAACAAATCCCGAACCTTACACATACCTACTTAAATATTACACAAATATATTTACAATTAATATTCAATATTTATTTTTACACAATATTTATTTTTCATAACGACATTATTTCCACCTCTATTTACATTATAACACATATAGGTATAGATATAGATAGATATAAGTAGGTACCTATATTCAAGATTCGTTAAATTTTCACAAAGTCCATTGCACTATTACATTCAATATAAAACGGGGAATAGCTAAAAAAACGAGTAATGTACCTATATCACAGATCGGTTCCCTTGGATACAAGGCAAACACAATTTGTTCAGCTTATTTGTATTCTAACTGTTTTGCACGCTTCTAAATTGTACTATATTGAAAAATAAATGGTCAAGTTGATACCAGGATTTGACTGGGTTCCGTTACTTTGTTAGTATTTAAATCTGGGTTGGATACAGCTTAAATCCGCGAGGTATTTTATGGGAATAGTTGAAAATCAGCGCCTGGCGTCAATGGGTGGCAAATGTACAACAGCGAAGCAGTTTGGCTTAACCATGAGGCACATCAGTCGTGATAAAAATAAGATTTCGTTTTTAACCAAGCTCTTATCAAATTGGAATATCAAAACTATGTAAAAAATTCTGTCTGTTTTGTTGACCGTTGAGGAGTTCCTTTATGTGGAATGAATCTTGGATGTCGATTTAGGTCATGTTTACCATAAAAATGAACGGGATGGAACTGAACAAACATGGCAAAATTCAACTCCATAGGATAAGAGTCGAATTAGAACAACTTGTGGTTCTAATTCAGCTTGCAAGATTAGACATACCTATATGCATTACATGTTAATTAATAGAAGCTTGTAAAAAGAATTAGCATTTTCTCCTGTATCGTGGGTACAATTTACAGGCAACATTTTTTTTGGGATTTTAGGGTTGATAAGCAGTGATAGCCTAGTGGTATGACTACCAAGTCAATAGTTGTAGGTTTAAAATGGTTTTTTCATCAGCCATACTATGAAGAGAAGGGTTGATTATCATGTTGATGTTGATGTGAAGTTCGATAACCCGTCTCCAGGTATTGGATTTTGCGTTTTTTCTATTACACCGTGTGTTTCAAACGGTCCACTGTATTGCTGGACCCTAAGCTGCGTCCAGAATTAAATACAGCACGGCAAAGCGCTGACCGAACCAATACATTCGCAAATGTTAGCTTTTTATCTCTCTTTGGTAGCGTTTGCGATGTTTGCTAAGCGATAATGTTTGTAAGCTGTACTTTAGATTCAGTTGAGGATAAATAAAGCGCTTTATTAAACATACTTCTGCATCCGACTTCGTATTAATTTGATTCTTAAGTCATAGGTAGAGTTTCTATTACACTCGTTTCTTCTTTCTTATCGTGTGGTTGATGAACAACCTTGGGGCTTAGCCAAGTTGACTATCTACAATCGCTAACGCTATAGAAAACCATGTATAGGATGACATTACCTTTATCGTTATGTCACGTGGTCAAAACAAACGAATAGAATCTAATCCTATACATTTCTTTCGTTTTCTATTTGTTAGCGATTGTAGGTAGTCAACTTGGCTAAGCCCCCTGGTGTCAGAGTTTAAACCGCCCGTAGGCCTCTGACATGGCTTTACACACCATTGAAAAATATCTCAGGTGTTTCATGACGATGTTTTCCTTCACCGTTTTAGCAACTGATAATTAATTTATAATACGCACATAATTATGAAAAGTCAGAGGTGCGCGCCTTGGGATCGAACTCGAGACTGACTTGTCAGTCGACGGTCATACCACTAGGCTATCAGTGCTTTGTATTCAAATCAGTGACGAGTATTCGTGCCCAACACGAAGCTGGTCTGGACACCCGATTGGTCCAGCTGCTTACGGCCATCAACATAATTATTCTCATAATAATAAATAAATAAGCCTATAACTGTCCCACTGCAGGGCAAAAGCCTCTTCTCATACAGAGAAGGATTGAGCATTAATCACCACGCTAGGCGATTTCTGACTTTTAAAGTCCAGGTTTCCTTACGATGTTTTCCTTCACCGTTAGTCAGTGGTGTCTTTTAACTAAGAAACTACATAATTATTATAACATTGAAAAAGTCACATTAGTACATGCCAGGTTCGAACCCACAAGCTTGCAAAGCGGGTCCGTCACCAATGTGCCACCACGACATCAATCAAGTAGGTAATTTAGACGTTTGTTTGGTACAAGACTGTGACTCAAAGGTGTTTCAATATCCAGACAAACCTGTGTAAGGTTTTGTGATGTTCTTGTATTTTATTGTGATTTTTTAAAGTTAAATAAAAAAAAAAAAAAAAGGTAAAATTAAAAAATCTACAGAATCATGCAGGTGTCTTTCCCACAGAATGCTTAAGTTTTGTAGTTTACAGAACCCATATTACTTTCTCAGCACTTATGTGTACTTCAAAAACCTTTTACAAAATATTCTACGAGTTTCTACTTCAAAATGGAGTAGGTACTATTCTAAAGTGCTAAAAAGTCGCGTACTTAAACATTTCTCTCCCACTTTGATCTGTAGAAACTTTGGCTAGCTTTCTGATTAAATATAAATTCATATAGGACCTACTTCCAACTTCCTCAACCCTCGTCTATCTTGTCAATTATTCGGAGAAATGCATTCGTGTAAAAGAGTCTAGTCAGTCTTATACTTATTTTATTGTTTTCCCTATAACGTATCACTTTTCAAAAATATACATAAAATTTATTTTTAATTTGTCTTTTTTTCTAATCACAGATATTTTAATTCCAACAAAAATAACCGTTGGTTTAAAAGACAGATTTGCAAGCTTGCAAGTAGTTTTGGGGTTTAAAAAAACCCATGATGGCTTCTAGCTAGCCTTCGAACCTCACCGAGTCAGATCCGCCTATGAAAATTCGGACATGGTCGTATCAAAACGGGGCAGGAGCTGCCTTCTAGTGTTGACTTGCCCCATGCCAAAAGCTAGGTACTCTTTGAAATATGATTCAATATTAAAATTTAAAAATTAATGCAATCATCGTAATGGTCGATAATATTCTTTCTTAAAAATGTCGCGTGGTTTAAAAATAGTTGCCAAAAGCACTTTTATGTTAAATTGTAATGTGAAATTGCACTGAGAGTCTGCTTATTTTTAAATGGACAATAAGTAATAGAATTCTTTGCGACTAACTGAACTTGTACTGCTTTGTGCTTGAAAGTAAAGTAAAATGTACATAATTATACTCTTTTGTATTCTAATAATTTTATAAATGTAGAATAATGTTTGTGGATTTAGAAAATTTAAAATTTAAAAACAATGTGTTGTATTAAATCTGCTAATTATAACTATTGTTAACTTTTTTGAGAATTTTTTACATGTTAGTGATGTTAGCTGAAAAAACAACTGATACGGATGGATTTTGAACCCACTATCTTCGACGTACCGTGTCTGACTCTAAGCTCTGACTGCTAAGCTACTGTATCCTGCCCGAAGTAGCTGAAATTTCAAATCTCTTTCTACGTCTAGGGCGCGGGCGTGTGGAAATATCTATCGGAATACAATTTATTTTTAACTAGCGACCCGCCCCGGCTTCGCTAATATGCATGTATTATACATATACACCTTCCTCTTGAATCACTATCTATTTAAAAAACCGAATCAAAATCCGTTGCGTAGTTTTAAAGATCTAAGCATACATAGGGACAGACAGACGCGGGAAGCGACTTTGTTTTATACTGTGTAGTGATATTCGTCGAAGATCGTGTGTTCGATATCATTCGTATCAGTTGTTTTTTAAATTTTCTTATTAAATAATTATATACCTATTGTTAACTGTTGTTATTGTGTCCGCTAGTTACAACTAAATAAATATAATGTATTCAAATAAAAATCAATTGTCACGATGTTTGTCTGCTTCACTCACGTCACTTAAACTTTTAAAGCAACTGGACAGATTTTGATGTTATTTTTTGTGTGGGTTTAAATGGGTCCCTTGATGGTTTATATTCACAATTTCTACCCGGTAAGCGGCAATGCAATCGGGTTAAATTAGAACGGGCGACGGCAAAAGGCGATGCCGCGTGAGGGTTAGTTAGGTCAAAATTGATTTCTTATTTAACAAGTTTTTAATACTTTAGCAAAAATGTATTGCATTCTTCAATGTGATACTTAGGTGGTCATTATGATCAGCCAGTATTAGTCCACTGCGAACCATGGCGTCTCCCAATGCGCGCCACTATTGTGCGTTCATTGGATGTAATACAAACTACTTTCTAGACTTACTTACTTAATAAATCATAATTAAAACAATTTAATTATATAAAACAATAAATCTATAAAGTTTTCCTCCTCACGTGCCAGAGACGCTATAAAAATGAGATATACTGAGGAGACGTGAAAGTGTTCCCTTCTCATCATCAATCTTCACTACGCTAAGGGATTTAATTAAATTTGCCACTGACTCAGTTACGTGTACGAGGATATAGAATTTTTTTATGGAACACGAGTTTATAGGGCTAAATTAAATCAGTAAGTGAAACTAGGAACATATCCATTAAATTATAATAATATCCAAACTAATATTATAAATGCGAAAGTAACTCTGTCTGTCTGTCTGTCTTTGCTTCACGCCTAAACTACTGAACCGATTTGTGTGAAATTTGGTACAGACATAGTTTGGAACTTGAGAAAAGACATAGGATAGTTTTTATTACAAAAAATAAAATAAAAAATAAAATTTATTCCGGACATACAGCGCCATCTATTGGTCAAGAGTCAAAGTCACTATTCCACGCGAACGAAGTCGTGGGCAAAAGCTAGTATAATAATAATCACTATAGGCTATGCCATAGATTTGTTAGTATACCTAAAACTTAAAAACTATATTAGTATACAGTATAATGACATAGTATAACCCTGTATACTATGTCAGTATACAGGGTTATTTGTAAAACACCAGCATCCTTCAAAGGGGTCATTAAACTCATCATTATGAACAACTTTTACTATGGCACCAACCCAGAAATCGCAAAAACAATCAGCTGTTCCATACATTTACTCAGTTGGAATTGTTTATAAATGTTTATAATGGTCAAAACAACTTTGCAATGACTTTTGGGATCGAGATTGTGTACGTGTTTACACACACATACACAGCAAAGCTATTAGGTTGGCAGTCGTGATTTTTTTAAGATGTCATCAATACAATTTCATTTTACCATATTTTCTGAAAAAGTATAACTAAAACCTATACAAAACTAAATGACTTTACAAAAAACTTTATCCTCAACTAATGGCCCTACCAACCTAATAGCTTTCATTGCAAAATTTGTACTGCGACGTCTGCGACACATACCAGAGCCATTTCTGACTGATTATTCTGATTAATGAACTTTTGTATTAAAAAAAAAAAAAAACAAGACTAAAATTCGGTTCGTGATTTAAGAGTAGGTACCTACACTCCCATGTCTCTTCCAGAAAATCTATCAACGCAAAGTACGTACGAAGTACACCTTTGTAACATTGTAATTAATTTAAAAATAAATTAACTCGATTAGATACGCGTCTAGGGTTGCCGTGCCCAAAAATTCTAATGATTTGGCTTTATGGTCCAAAGACTTTTAGCTATAAAAGTTATAGCTTTTTTAGCCGGCAATTTTTTTTTTAAGTTTTTTTTTTTGCAATGTATGTTACAATGTTTGTTCGGGTGTAATCTTGCAAGCTGAATTAGAACCACTTCCCCGTATCCTACGGAGAATTTTTGCATGTTAGTTCAGTTCCGATTACAATGCATTTTTATGCTCCAGATAAAAGAACTCTTCAATGATTAACATTAAAGATACGAAAGTACAATAGTAAGCAGAGGTGTACGCTTTGGAGTGGACGAGTAGAAAGAAAAACCATTTATTCAGCAAATGGGCATAATCATGAGCACAGAAAAATAATATAAAATAAAACTAGGTACCTACTTCTCGGTCATTCCCGTTCGATAACACCCCCCCGTCGTCCACACTGTTGACGAGTGGGATTTTTTTTTAAATGTTGACAATCCTTCCCGATCGTTCACACCCCACGTGACATTGTACAAGAGGTACCTAGAAAATTAATTTTAACCCGACTTTTGAAAGGAGCGGGTTATTTTTATGTAAAACTTGAAGGAGAAACCTTTTGGATGATTATAAAAGGGGTCTTAAATGCCCATGCCAAATGGGTCACGATCTCAGCATATATGCTAGACGCCAAAACGTCCAGCACTGGTTTTCAGATCTCACCCCTATTCTTAGGTTCTATTCGTAGGCCGGAAACCACACGGCAATTGTTTTTTTATATCAGTTTAGATTTATCTTCAACTTAGCAACCCTATATTCGAGAGACTGGTAGGTAAAGGTTTTAGAGAATTGCTCTAATACAATTCAAACTGACTATAATGACGTGAGGCTTGATTACATTGTGGATTCAAGGCTCGTGTGAAGTGTCTCTTTAAGAAATTATACATAAGAAGAGCAATAATCCTACTATAATATTATAAATGTGTAGAAACCAAAAATCTAAATTATATTGAAAGAAAAATTCGAGCAGGAATAGAATCCACGACCTACTGGGTAAAGGTAAAGCTTCTAGTCGCTCTGCCACTTCTTTTTATCGTGTGGTTGATGAACAACCTGGTGTCAGACCTTAAACGGCCCATAGGTCTCTGACATGGTCTTCTTCTTATTATCGTGTGGTTGTTGAACAACCTGGTGTCAGAGTTTAAACCGCCCGTAGGCCTCTGACATGGCTTTACACACCATCGAAAAATCTCTAGTGTGCTGGTTTCATCACGATGTTTTCCGTCACCGTTTTAGCAACTGATAATTAATTTATAATACGCACATAACTTACGAAAAGTCAGAGGTGCACGCCTTGGGATCGAGCTCGAGACCTGTGACTTGTCAGTCGACGGTCGTACCACTAGGCTATCTGTGTTCAAATGACATCTGACATGGTTTTATACACCTCTCAAGTGTGCTGGTTTCATCACGATGTTTTCCTAAATTGTTAGTACCTAAGTAAGTTTAAGTCTAAATTTTGATGCTCACGGAGCAGTATAGTCAATATTTGACAAACTTCTTAATAAAGATGAAAAAAAAACTCTAATGTTTTCATAATAATAAATAAAATAAATTAGCCTGTAACTGTCCCTATGTAGGGCAAAGGCCTCTTCTCATACAGAGAAGGATTGAGCATTAAGGCGCTGTGCACAGTCAAGTTTGGTATTACAAAGGGGGTGAAGCAGGATGAAGTGGGAACGAGCCGCCCCGCCCATGGGTCCCGCCCCTTCCGTCTATTGCAAGCTTGAAGCAAAATAATAGATTGCGAGGCATCGCGCAAAACTCGCCATTGCGTAACGTCCATTATAAATAAAAGCGTAATTTCGTCAGTGATATCACAAGTGCATTTGACCTATCGTGGCAATGACCCGCTTGAAATGAGCGTGCCCGCGGCAACCTTTAGGTTCGAACCCTATCAGACATCGTATATTTTTGAATTTTTATAATACGCAATATAATAATTAGTAATTACCTACATATCTTCTTTTTGTTATTTTTTAAAATATTTATGTTCATAATTTTGTTTTCTTATTTTTAAAATAATGAAACAATAATTGTTATTTTCTAGAAAAGATTACATCAAAAATGTGCAAAATTGAAAAAAAAACTGTAAAATTTTAAAAATAATTATTTATGTACATATATTATATTTATATCAAACAAAAAAATAGACAAAAAGTAAAAAAACAATTTATTTAAAAAAGAAATCTTTTTACTCCAAAGAAAAACCATTAAAATTGCATTATAATTGTTTAAAAAATAAGAAAATCAACAAAAATAAAAAAAAGTAAAATAACAAATAAGAAAATCAGCAAAAAGTAATGCTCGATGCAGGATCGAACTCTACTCATACACTATAGTGGTTGACTACATCAACATTCTAGTCCGCTAAACCATTGAGACAGTAATGGTAGTGACCAAATTACATTTCTCCTTGATGGTCAGAAGCTTGAATAAGGTAGATGTCTGATTTAGATGTCAGACATCGTACATTTTTGTATTTTTATAATACACAATATAATAATAAGTTGGTACTTACACCTACATATTTTCTTTTTGTTATTTTTTAAAATATTTATGTTAATATTTTTTTTTTCTTATTTTTAAAATAATGAAACAATAATTGTTATTTTCTAGAAAAGATTATATCAAAATTTTGCAAAATTAAAAAAAATGTAAAATTGTATAAACAATCATTTTATGTACCTATATTATATTTATCAAACTAAAAATAGACAAAAAGTAAAAAACTATTTATTTAAAAAAAAACTTTTTAGGTACTCTAAAGAAAAGCCATTAAAATTGCATTATAATTGTTTAAAAATAAGAAAATCAACAAAAATAAATACTGAACATTTATTTCAGACAAGAAAATAGAAAAAAAAGTAAAATAATAATTAATAACAATTATTTCAAATAAGATAATCAACAAAAAGTATCACTCGATGCGGGGATGGAACTCCCAACCGGTCGCTCTCGTAGGTCACATGTGCAACGTTCAAGACCACTAAACCAATTGGACGGTATTGGTGGTGACGAAATTACATTTCCCAATATACAGCTTTCAAAAACAAACAAGATACGTAAATAATTTCTGAGCGGGGGCGGAACAAAATGACATAGGTCCATCTAGCAGCGCGCCTTAGCGGTCACTGTCGCTCCGCGTAGAAATGAAAGAGAAGGGATAATGGCGTGACGTTTGGTTCGACTCGTCCGAATTATTTATCAGTAAATATATTAATTCCTACTAATATCTTATTTCAATCGATAAATACAAGTGAGGGCTCCCTTTATTATTATTTATTACGTAACTGTTATAAATTTCATCAAGATTGGTTTATAAATAATAGAGATAAAATTGCAGGAATGATAATTTTAATGGTTGTTTTATGATTTTTTTTTATCGAAAAAAAATACCAAAAACGTGTTTTGAAGCCGTGAGTTCTCTCATAAATATGATCGAGAATAACATTATATTTTTTTTGCTACTCTAAAATGTATACATTAGGCTAAAAAACTGTTTAATTAAGCCTATTTTGACTGTGCACAGCGCCTTAATCACCGCGCTAGCTCACTGCGTGTTGGCAATTTCAGACTATTAAAGTCCAGGTTTCCTTACGATGTTTTCCTTCACCGTTAGTAAGTGGTGTCTTAGAATATCTAAAAAAGTACATTTGACATTGAAAAAGTCACATTGGTACATGCCAGGTTCGAACCCACACCCACTCGCTTGTAAAGCGGGTCCGTAACCAATGCGCCACCACGACATTTCATAAATAAAACAAAATTAGTTTACCTTCTAAGCAACGACTTTAAGCTCCAAGGATCTCAAAAATATGCTTCCACACGTTTCTGTTAATTAATAATAGGTAGGTACTTCATACATCGTATCATGTGACTAATGAGAGCAATTTAAAGCTGTTGATAAATGTTTGGCTTTACATTGTAAGATTCTGGTTTTAGCAAAATTATAAATAATAAAGTCCTCTGAGAGATTTTTCAATGGTGTGTAAAGCCATGTCAGAAGCCTACGGGCGGTTTATACTCTGATACCAGGTTGTTCATCAACCACACGATAAGAAGGAGACTTTCGCATTTATGATGTTAGTTAGGATAAAATAGGTATATAATCTCTTTCAAGCGGTCAAAGCAGCGAGCAAAACCTTGTACTATTCATGTCAGAAGTGCTTCGTTGAACCTGAGATCTCTCACTCAGCAGTCAAGTTAAACATTTAGGCTATCACTCTATTCACTGGTACCACAATAAGGTAAAAGTAGGACAATAATACTCAATTAAAAAAACAAATTTAATTTGGGAACCTTTTCGTGTCTTGCATTTTAAGGCATTCTGTATAATTAGGGAGACAAAGAAAACAGTCATTGCATGTTAAACGACTTACCTAATTATAGAAAAATATCTTTAAAGTCATAATATATCTTTTATTAGAATCACTTGAAATTTCTTGATCGTAGAGTTGACGAACGATAGGGCACAGTGGTCCTAGAGTAGCGACCGAGGACCGGAAGACGCAGTGTGATAATAAGTAAGTCAATTTACTCTTTATAAAATTTTTAAATAAAAAATAAAACCGCCTTCATAAGAAACTAAAAAGATTGAAATAACTTTAAAATGTTTTGGAGTCGGTTCCAAGTCAAGTTCTTAATGAGAAGGTTAAAGAGGCTAGAACTTGACTTTTAAATGAAAAAAGATTTTTTTAAATCGGTTCACAATAGGGAAGATGCAGATGTAATATTTATGGAATTTGTATGATTAAAACGTTAAAAAAATATAAAAGAAAGGCCACTGCAACGTTTTTATTTTACATATTGTTGTTTTTTTACAATAATTACGATTTAAAAATGACTTGAAACAATACGTATTTTAAAACACGAATTAGCGTTTCGTGACGTCACACTTGTTTTGACAACTTATTTGACGTTATGGTTGTAAAGGTGAATATTATTTTATGGGAATATTAATTGCGTTTTTTAAATAAAAATGGAAGTTGGATTTATAAAAGCAGACTCCAGGAATTTACCGAAAGTTAGTGTTGACATGGTTGTAACTTTTTTATCGAAAGTGCAGAGTTTTCAGGTGTAGAAATGAAAGGGGCTAAATTACTACGGTATGTATACATCATAGTCATTCATAGTTGTTAAACTTTGTATTTTATTCAGCGGCTTCTACATATAGCAGTTATTTCAGCTCGACAAGAGAATCTTATGGCGATAACGCAATCGGCCATGTCCAAATTAAAAGAGATGGAGGAGAATTATGTACAATAAAAAGTAGAGTTACTCCGGAGCACAAAGAACGTAAAGAAGGTTATCGGGTTACAGCCATTATTAATGAAACGCAAAGCTTGGTCGGAGTGTAGCAAAGGGTGTGCACCATTTGTCTTCACAGCTTGAAACCACTTTTTTCTCAGCTTTGGGTCAGAAGGTCCACTCAAAAATAATTTATTTGCAAAAACTTTGTTGAGGTAGATGGACACATTGGCACAAAACATGAGTCAACACGGCTTTTTATCTGAATATTAATGGTATTGTTACAATCACCTGACGTCGATGGATAGTCCATTTTAATTTTTTACAAATAATCTCGAAAAAGCAAAAGTTAAAATGAAAAGTAAATGTAAATTGAAAGTTGTTGACAGACAAGAGTGACGTCATCAGTACCATAGGTCCGTTTTCGCGCGAACTGTCAAACTGTCAATTTAAAACAGCATTTTTTCCGATAAATTACAATATTTTAATTGTTTTAATATATTTGTGGTCTATTCTACATGGAATTCTTTAAAATGAAAACAAAAATAAAAATAGTGCATCTTCCCTATTGACTGAGAAATCGGTGAACATACAAAAAAAAACATTCATACAGCCGAACTTAAAACCTCCTCCTTTTTGAAGTCGATTAAAAAGAGAGAAAGTTCTTCAAAATTAACATGAATAATAATAACACCTGAACTCTCGATACCTTCTGGGGAAAATCCTAGTTTTAAAAAAATACACATTTGAAATTGAGAATAAGATCAAGAGTAAGAAAAAATCCACTTGCAGCAGGAGATCTCCAACTACCCGAAGCACCATTGACAGACAGTAATGCCCTGTCCCCGCAGAAGCCACGACTTCAGATGTATCCGAAGCTGCCACATCCTTCCAGAAAGGCTCTGCCAGAAGGTCTTGTGGTAAAACCGGTGAGGCCCTCTTGAAGGACTTGGCGGGTTTGGTCACGCTTTAGAGACTCGTCAACGCTGTTTTAAAAAAAATATGCTTTAAAAAATATGTGCTTAAAAAAAGGATGGCGGCTTTAGGCTAATTGCTGTTGGCATGTATAGGCACCTTGCGGGCAAAATTTGCTGCAAAAGGGCAGATCCGTAATTGCCCGGTATTTTTCAGCCTATCCTTACAGCCAGCGTTTTCGGGAAGTTGCCCACTGGAACCACACTTATTCTAAGTAATTGTACTTAACTTGTAATATATAATATATTCCAAGAAAATCTTGTTTAAATAAGTGATTGAGTTTACAAGAAAAGATTAAATAAAGACAAATCAAGAAGAAAAGTCTTTGTAATTATAAAATTCATTAGCTATTCCAATTTACTCATACATTTCAAAATACCCGTCTTCGAAATACAGCAGTCGGAACAGGTAACCTGCATATTAATGTATGTAAATAATTGGTGAATCGAATGGTCACATATTGAAATGCGCACAGCGTACGACAACAATGCACCTCAATTAGAATCAGTTTCTATTGTCCAGCTGGTCAACTGTGTCGTTATTTAGAAGAGATTTTTCTAGGCTACAGCCGACTGTAAACTGAATGAAAAGATTGTTGGCCGCAAATTCACACTAGCTTAACGCTTCCTGCATTATTTTAGTATTAAAAAAAAGCAATTGTTATCGTAGCATTAATGTTTTTTACTCCCGGTTTAATTTCAGAGATGAGCGATAGGTGAGGCTTGTTTCAACAGCGTTATCGTTGCCCCCCGTTAAGCACATTATTGAAAATGGACTCTATCTGAGTTCCAACCTAGTCAGGTGACCCCAAAATCAACCCGTGAGTAAAGCTAATAATAATTTCTTGTTAGTAATTGAGTGTCGAAAATTTATTTTCCAAAAAACCAACAAAATGAGTGAAACACGTTTTTTAAAATGGCCTTCGTGTGATTCCAAAACCCATTGGAAAATCCCGAAATCAACTCATGCATGGGTAAAGCCGAAATAATATACTTTTAAATACGAAAGTTATTATTCTAAAAAACCACAGACGCAGTGAGTTTTTTTAAACAAAAACAAAAGAAAAAAGCAGAAATAATATCCACGTATTTTTCCGAGCGATTGTCAGTCGGTGATCACAAATGGATCGCTAGCCTGATTGCCTCGGAACAGCCGGAACAAGGCAAGAATGAAAAATAGTTGCAACTGGGACACGATGTAGTATTGAATATTTATAGGTATGTCAACTTTACAGGAAGGATTGTTGGCTCTTAGGAGATTCCCAGGTGCCGCAGAAAGATATTTAGATCAAAGTAAATTAATATTATTTTTTGTGTTTCATTATTTTTGTTAGCCATGATTACAGACCCGCTTTTCAGGCACAAAAGTATTAGTTTAAACATGGCATGGACCGATGTGAGTTTTTCTATGTCATATATACTTTCTTAGTTAATTTAAGATACCACTGACTACACTGTACCGTACAATTTCCGGCCAAAGTATAAAACCACCCCTACTCATCCCACGGGTGTCGTAAGAAGCGACAAGGATAGGCAGCAGCACCCTTCTGTGTAACAGCAATCATCTGCTACTGCGATCACCAACGCCCTTGCCTAGCGAGACGATTATGAGCTAATACCTCCAATGAGCGCACAAAAGTGGCGCGCATTGGAAGAGGCCGTTCAGCAGTGGACTAAAACAGGCTGATGATGATGATAATGACTCACATAACTTACGAAAGTCAGAGGTGACCTTGGGTTCGAAGTTGGAACCTAAGACACCTCTGTCTCGCCAGTCATCGGTCGTACAAATAGGCTATCACTAGGATTACAGAATGCATTACTTTGCACTTTACTTTTTACCCAAGCTTTACTTTGCAAGCTCGGCTCATGAATGCATTCTGTAGAATACCTACTTCGACTTAACATATCCTAGGTATTCACTAGACTGTGGTGTAGTATGTAATGTCAGAAACTATTTAGTAATCTGTGGTTTTGTGTCTATGTATGCTTAATGTGTGCGTGCTAATAACATGTTAAATTTACCAAAAATGTTAATCCCTTTTTTACTATTCCCTAAAATATTTTTTTTGGTATCTGTATTTATCCTCCTTGAATTTCTGTCACTTAGTTTTTCGTTCCGATCTTAACACCTGTCATTGGCGTAATTGTGGGCCTAAGGCTTTCACTCGCCATTCAAAAGAAGTGAAGTGAAGTAAATTTACCAATTATACGCATTATTCAATCAGCATCACTGATGTTTCATTTTACTTCCCGTCCTTTTAAGACGATTCCGTTCAAGAATTTTCAACTACCCAAATTATACTTAAACAGCAGATCTAGTCGACGTATTTCAGAAAAGCGACGAGCGTTTTAGATGTCACGTACCCTTCAACCGGATGTGACGTACGCCCCATGTGCATCTGATTTATTGCGTTGGTTTACGGCGAGAAATAATAAATGACTAGCTTTTACACGCGGTTTTGACTGTGTAGAATTTCATCATTGCAATTTTATTATATTCCTTACCGAGTAATTTTGCGAAAACCATTTCGGAAGACATTTTTAAATTAGTATTTTGTTAATGTACCTAGTTGTCGCAAGCAGCAAGAGCAACTTCTATGCTTGAGGCCCTGAGTTCGATTCCCGGATTGGGCAAAGTGATATTGGGTTTTTCTGTTAGGAAATACCTACTTAATAGCAGCATAGTTTGGAATTCTGGCAACTAGAGTCACTCTTACAACAAGCAATATTAGAATTATGACTATTCATAAGTGCCTAATGGTCTACAATTCTACATGAATAAAAATATTTTGATTTTGATTCTGCCTTTTCCAAAATATCGGATGCCAACCATTTCATAAGTCATAAGTCGTAGGTTCGAAACCCAGTCATGACCTCTGACTTTTAGTTCATGGGTAATTAGAAATTAATTATCACTTGTTAAAACGGTAAAGGAAAACATCGTGAGGAACCTCGCGCACTTGAGATATTTTTCAACGGTGACACCAGGTTGTTCATCAACCATACCATTAAGAGTATACTTATTTATTTAAGTATTATACTCTTTATTGCACACCAGTTAGTATTCTGCGATATCAAAGTGATGAAGATTTTTGCAGAAGATGGTAAATTTATTTTGTATGACATCTTGAAAAATCACAATCTTGTCTAGCGCTGCCAACCTAATAGCTTTGGTGTGTCGTACAGCATATCAAATCTGTACGCAATCACAGTCGAAAGGCAGAATAGAGCGACTCCAATCGTAGTATGCATGAAATCGTGCAATATAGATGCATGCATATTAGACGGGCGATGAATTTTCCATGAAGCTCGTGTTTTGCTATCGATGTGAGGTTTCATTGGGATAATGAAATATCCTAATTTTTTTATCGTGTCAGACACAACCTGGTGTCAGAGTTTAAACTGCCCTTAGGCATCTGACAAGGCTTAACCCACCGTTCGCGATGTAGGGGTGAATTCCTAAGAGCTTGTTGGGGCGATGTATTTAGCGGGCCCACGGGCAAGCACTTTACGGGGCTACGAAGTGCGCTGGCAGTACCCGGCCCCGTCCGATACAGTGCAAGGAACACGCAGGGGGGAGACGTTTTAAGTGGTAGCGGGCCCCACATAACCATACGTCACATAACGTACTTACGTATTTTTTATGCAGTAAAAGAAATCTCAGGTGTGCTGGTTTCCTCACGATGTTTTCCTTCACCGTTTTAGCAAGTGATTACTTATTTATTTCTAATTCTAATATTGTTCCGTTCATGAATGACGTAAGGTGCATATTAGGATGCATCGTTTACGTGGAATGGTGTTGGCTATCTATCTCGCTCTTACGTACCTACGGGCGTACTATATTCTTTGTCTTATTCCAGCCTGTATCAGTCCACAGCTGGACATAGACCTCGTCTCATACGCATCACTTATTTGTGCGCTCATTAGAAGTTATTTGCCCTTCCACGCTGGGCAAGCGGGTTGGCGATCGCAGTAGCAGATGGTTGCTATACACTGTAAGATGCTGCTGCCCATCCTCCAGATTTTTTCCATTGTCGGTACTTACGACACCCGCGGGATGAGTAGAGGTGGTTTTATTCTGAGGCCGAAAACCACACTTCACATATTCTTTGTCTTATCTATTGACCGACTGTTCCTACTACAAGCAATAAACATAACAATCTCTCTCGTGGTGCTTCACTGCAACCCATATACCAAACAGCTTGAATGAATAAAACTTCATTACAAAATGGTTTTCATTTCTCAACCATTTTTCACATAAAATAGACGAGATCACCGCGCAAAGCTTGCCACAGAATTGGATTTTAATATTAATTACAAAATGCACTGACCATCACACTTTTTGACATTGTTTTTCTGTGAGCTCTGAATAATTAAAGGCTACTGGGAGATTGAATTGCTAAAATAAACGTTTTAACTTATTTTTGTTAAGTTTACTCAGTAAAAGCGAGTTCAGAATACTTTTTTCTTTCTATGTCGCATGGTTGATGAAAAACCTGGTGTCAGACTTCAGAGATAAAAACCGTAGGCCCCTGACATGGCTTGACACACCCTAGAAAAATCTCCCACGATGTTTTCCCTCACCATTTTAGCAAGTGATAACTTTTTTTAAAAATGAATTGAAGCGCCTGGGTTTTGAACCTACGATCTTTGACTTGGCTGTCATAGACTACCACTAGGCTATCACTGCTTGGAATATAATAGAATTTTTTAAGCTCAATCGTTTACCTTCTACTTCTTCTTCTTATCGTATGGTTAATAAACGACCTGGTGTCAGAGTTTAAACCGCCCGTAGGCCTCTAACATGGCATTACACTCCATTGAAAAATCTTTCAGGTGTGCTGCTTTCATTACGATGTTTTCCCTCACCGTTTTAGCAACAGATAATTAATTTATAATACGCACATACATAACTTACGAAAAGTCAGAGGTGCGCGCCTTGGGATCGAAATCGAGACCACTGACTTGTCAGTCGACGGTCATACCACTAGGCTATCAGTGCTTCTACTTAGCTCTGTCTTCCTCAAGCTGAGGAGGCTAGTTTTATAATTAAAATACCTTAGTCTGTAAAAGCAGTTTCACACAACTTTGGATACTTGTCACTCAAACTGCATCTCTTCGTCAATAGTCAGACCAAAGTTCCTGGCTTCACTGAGCCTTATCAACAATTATTTGCGGGTGGCCATTACTTAATTACTTTATCATTACGTGCAATTTTCCTTTGTACGGTCCTTAGAACGAAATATACATTCAGTGTAAATTTCAATAATCACTTGAGATTTCAGATTGTGCCTGCTATATGACAATTTGCCCCTGATCTGTAAAATAACTAATAAATTATAGTATTTAATACCTCCACAAATCTGAAGAGAATTAGGAGATTAAGGGTAAAGTTGTAGAAGAAATTGGTTAAAAATCAATTTAATATTCAAACTACAGCATATGCTCCAGAATTGTATTTATTACATTACAGAGAAATACCTAAATAAATAATATACTTATTTTGATTGTGTACGATGCATTTAACATGCGGGTTACTATTCCTATCTTGTCGGCATTCTGTTTCTTCATTTACTCTTGTTCAAGAAGCGGGAAGGCTTGATAAATACTTGCACATCCATCTCATGATTATAAGCCAGGCGATGTAAGCAAATCCAATCAAAAGAACCTGCTCCACATTGAGGTTAAAAATCGGTATAGTATCACGCTTACTCTTCCCCATGCTTAAATATTAGCAGCTACACTTTTTTCCGAGGGCATGACAACAGAAGACGAACAAAGCTACCAAGACTATTAAAGATCCAACAACTGTCAGTATATTGGTCATAGATAATGTCATGGAACATGCTTGTATACCCATTGCGGATTTGATTACGTGTTTTCTTGTTAAACTGTACCATGAAAGTATTTACACATCCAACTCATTACAATTAGTAATGTTACGAACGCGAATGCAATCAGAAGTACTTGCAACACATCTACGTTGTAGCACACATTTTTCTTCCCCATTTCATTTACCGCTCGTTATATGGCACACGACTAAGAAAAGTAGAACTAATATTACTACAGATCCGATGACCATTAGCAGCTGGTTTAGGTTAAAACTTAGTCCGCACTCAGTATTTTTTTTACCCATAATTCAACCCCTAAACTGAGTCATAGTACCGAAGTACTTAAACATTTCTGGAACGTTTTTTTATTATTTTTGTTTGTGTTTAGTATTATTATTGCTTTTAGTTTTAACTATTTTTTGATGATACTTACATTTTTATTTTGACATTGTTGACGTTTAAAACAAGAAAAAAAAAGTTTGGCAGCATCTCCCTTTTTGGTAAGATGGATGACAAAATCTTTTATAGACTTTATCTATAATCAAAGATATTTTTGTATTTTTTTTACATTTTATAGCACATGATAGCTTATTAAATATAATTATTTAATAAGAAAATTTGAAAAACAACCCCCATCCGTATCAGTTGTTTTTTCAAATTTTCTTATTAAATAATTATATATAATCAAAGATTATTATCATCCCAGTCCAAACTGATTTTTAATTATTTTTTTGTTAAAGTGTATTGATGGTGGGTAAATAATTTCCCGTGTAGTGTAGTGTATGCAGAAGATGTGGTGAGACCGGACTACAGACTTACTAGGGATGACAAGACCAGACTCACCAAAGCTCAAGCTTGTGATGCGTAAAGTCATCCCTAACACTACTACAGACTTACAATATAATCAGGCTATCGACTTAAAATGAAAAAAAAAAATTCTTGTTTATGGCAATCTGCTGATGACTTCAGCAAAAGAAAAAAAGTTGTTATTTTGACATTACAAACATACGCTTCAATGGGGTTTGAACATTTTTGTATGGATGCTGGCATAGCATAACTTGAAATAACTCGGCAACATGATACTTTAGAGCATCATGCCACTGACATTTTATCCATATAATATCACTATCATCATGCGCCACAACTTTTAGTGTTTTAATAAATTAATTAAAGTTGTGTTTTCGTGCTCCTAGGTTTACAATTTTCCAACAAATAGTTAAATAAATCACGTAAGAACTATTATTTCCATCTAATCTAAGGTAAACACGTAATTAGTTCATTTTGTATGATTTCCATTGTTTTCATTTGACGATCTTTAACTTCAAACATCTCGGAAACGTGAAACTTTAGAACATCATGTTGCTAACAATTTTTGTTGGTTAAGATGTCTTCTATCTAAATGTACTAGTCTCGTCCTACGCCGCCACTTTGAAAAAAAATCAAAATGGCGACGGCCCGCTATGCCACAAAGGTTCAAACCCCTTTATATTTTTGCGGATTAAAAATAGTTGGTGTCGTCTAGTTACGCTCACGCTCGATTTGATTGCCACAAAGAAAAAAAATTGTATAGAATCAAAGACATTCAACGAATCTAATTAATTAATTTATATGAATTGTACGTTGTCAACCATCGATTATTTAACATCGCGGGAATCGAACCCGCGAAACTAGGCGTAGAAGGCGAGTTAACGCTTCGCCAGTTCACAAATTAAATAAAAATAAATTTATAACAAAACTTTAATAAAAATAAATTATTGACAAAATAAAGCCCGTTTTGTACAATAATTGACAAAATAAAGTTCTTTTTGTACATTATTTGTCAAAATAAAATCTTTTTTGTACATTAGGTATAACAAAAAAACAATAAACTTGCTCTAGATATCAAGCTTGCAGTTTTCCTTTCCTGAAAAAAATAAACAAAATTACTAATATATTTTTTTCCTTCTACAAAAATTTAGAACTTCAGCGTTTCATAGCAAAAACTATTTATATAAAAATCAATTGCCACAATTATCCGCGCATCATTTTAAAGCGGCTGGACCGATTTTGAAGATTTTTTTTTAAAGGTTTGAGTGGTCTCTGGATGCAAACATTTCAAATATACTTATCTGCTAAAAAACGTTGCAATGAGATCGTATACAAAATAGAATTGATATTAAATTCGTAGTTCATGAGTAACCTGCGCAAGAGCAAATTATTTAAAACAAATTGCCAAAAATAAAGACAGCAATATCAGGGAAGTAAATTAAAGGCTAAATGACCAGTAAAACCGGATAGCACAAGGTTTTACTTATTTTAAGATAAATATAAATATATGTACTCCTTCACCACTCACCTTTCACTTTTATTATTGTTACATTAAGTTGTATTTACAATATGTACATTGAATACTCTGATTAATTTTTGGCAATATACAGACGCGACACTCCATACAAGCGCACCGATTTCAATACCTACGACTGCTACCTATTACATCTAAGCGCAAACTTGCTTGTCCGGGCTGAAGTTAGGCTATCGAATTGTTCGCGCAATATACGTGTTCGCATCTTTCTTTCTCCACCTCCACACGAGATCCCCCGCCCACCCCGCCTCTTCTTGTCACCATTTAGAAATGTGTACTACGACGCCGTTCGTGGACTAACTATAGCATGAAAACGCGTGCAGCTAACTTAACAGCCTTTGAAATTGGTGGCACGTACCGTACCAGTCTGAGATGCTTAGCCAGTCGTACGACTGCTAGGCTCACTGCTAACACGCGGCGATCACACGTAAGAATCACGCGACATCGACAAAGACAAAGGCAGTCAAAGAGTTGTCGCTTCTTTACGTAGTAATGACAACATTCTTTGACAAGGGTGTGCGCTTCGATTGACAAATTGGACCAGGATCAATAAAAACTTCGCTGAAATGGCCAAGATTGCATAAACTTATACATTAATACGATACCTATTGTTTATCGAAAACAAAAAGTATACACTTGAAGATTTTAAGATTCTAACTCTCAGGGACTGCAAGAAGGAAGTCGGTTTGTCGGATAAAAGAGAAAATAAAAGGCTTCTTATGTATCGACTCGCCGTAGGTACATCTGGTTTTCCAAGGCTTCGCGTACCTTCACTTTCCATAGACGTCATATCACTTTTTTTATACGTCGTATAGAAAAGAAAAGGATATTTTTATTGTACAACCATTTCAATTATATACGGAGTTATATAACTAAAATTAAATTTCGAATTAGAGGTAGAATAACATACCTTTGGACGAACAAGACAAAATGGTATGTCATTCGGTAAAGTAAAATAAAATTTTACCCATCAGTATTCAAACAGGTTTATCTGAATTATTTTTCTGATCAATGTTGTTCTCGATGACAGATAACTACAAGCAGATTCAGATCGTTACCAACCAAGACTAAGAGGATTGTCTAGAGAAGGATAAGAGAGGTGTCTCAGAGAAAGAATGGGAGAACGGATTGTAGGTAGAAATAAATACCAAAACGAATTTTCTAGAAGATGTAGCTCTCTTAGACGAGGTCGATCATCCCTAGATGTTTCTGCTGACGTCATTGATATAGATTCTTTCTAAGACAAAGACCAATCTCTTACCAACTTTATGTTGTAGTCGATGTGGGCAAATCTTCAATTCAATGCTCTGCGATTTTAAACCTTATTAGTGTATTAGACAGTTCATAGTTACATATTATTTAAAACATTATTTCAATTGAGGTGCTAAGTTGCTTGTATTTACATTATTACCCCTCCACCAAAGTTAATTAAACACAATTTAATTATTTATTTTTATTAAGATCCAAAATACAATCCCAGTCTATACTACATACCAACATAGAAATCAATCGACTATAAGCCGACTCTTATATCACCAGTTGGTACAATTTCGTAATCACATTTTTTTTCTATAAGTTCAACATAGTTTGACACTACTCTAAAACGATAAACACTTATAATTATCGATAATTTGAGCATTCAAAATACTCGTAGTTCGATTAAATTGACAAATGACTACGTTTTCTTTGGTTAGAATTATATTGCAGAATATAATATTAACATTGAAAAATGCAGAGAGAACACGGCGCAAGTGTGTGGAAAATATTCTATTAGGCATTCAAATTTATCCCAGATTAATGTACCTAGAAAAAAAGAAAAGATTACTAAAAGCTACAAAATAAGTGAAAATAAAATTAAACCATTGAATTCTACACTTACTTAAATTAATCTTGCGCCGAGTCAAAAAGCGTAAATAGAAGGGGTTAACAGAACCACCGATGCAGATGGTGAAAGCAATAGTAATAATTTAATGGGATTTATACTTCTTGAGAAATTTTCGGCGGCTGTTTTCCATAGACCTGGTGACCAGCCAAAGGGCGAAGGTGTCAGACACTTCATGGATACAGTTGAGGATATTAACAAACATCGCATGGGGAACGTATCCAGTAGTACAAGTCATTGTACCGACCAAAGCGATTGCAGATTTGACGAAATTTCGAGCGGATGGAGCGAATGTGGTGCTCTTGCGTATTCCTGACATGTTGGAGCAGACGAATCCAGGTAAGATACTTTGGATGATAAGCCCTTTGTTGCGGTATTCCATTTCTAGGCCTTCGGTAAACTTGTCAACGTAAGCCTGTGAAGGAAAATGTTAGCGTTCAAATTATAATTATATTGATATACATAGATAGCCTAGTGGTATGACCGTTAATTAGGAAGTCAGACTTTTTGTAAGTTATGTCAGAATTTTAAATTAATTATCACTTGCTCTGTTTCTCGGAACGCACGTAAAGCCGTTGCTCCTGCGCCTGATTTCTCTCCTATCGTATCGGATTGCCGCCACATTGTATTTTTTTAAAGTCAGTAAGCAACAACACATAGAAACAAAGTGAAATAAGTTGTTATGAGAGGTTTGCTATCGTCCGTTGAAGAGTTCCGTTCTGTATCACCGAAGTTCATCAATATTTATATGGGACTAATCTGTGAGTATATTCTTTATAACGAATTTTACAAATCGGTTTACAAATGACAGAGTTCGGAGGTAACAAACATAAAAAAATTACAATCGACTTTAAAACTTTTTTTTATAGTCGATTAAAAAGAAACATTGCTAAGCAACGTATCGGTATTCTTACCTTGGTAGCAGCATATACTGTCAGTAACGGGCTAGGTATAATCGATGATGCTGATCCAATATTGACGACGACTCCTTTGCCTCTCGCCACCATAGCCGGCATGATCATGTGTGACATGCGAGTCACTGCCACTACATTGGCTCTCACCAGGTTTGTAAGAGTCTGCTCCCTGTTGGAAGAGAATGAGCTGTCAGATAATGTCAGCAAATGTTGCTGATGAAAGATTAAGGTCTCCGCTCAATACCCCGTTTCGTAACACAGTACCGTTTCGTCATAGCCACAGTAAGTTCCGTATGAGTTTATACAGATTTGGCTGCTGCAATTGAAACTTGTACAACGGTTTGCAAGAGGCAAGAGCCACCGAGACAAGCTACTGACATTACAGTAAGTGTCTTGTTATTACTCTTTTGGAAGGACAAAGACAGGTATGTTACGTCAAACTAAACTTATTACTATTAATTATTATCACTATTGTCTACTTTTGGTAACGTCGTCGAGTCTCTGGACGCGTCGCGTAGCGTATTTTGCATGTGTTGAGCTGGTACTGATACGCAACGGTGTAGTGGCTGTGGCTACTAGGAATTCTTTCAAACTATATTTTTTGATGTCTCGGGACGGTACGGTACGGTGACGGCACGGGACGGCACGTGGTTGATTACTTTTAAACAGCAAGACTATCTGTTATCAATCGTAATAGTAAAAGTTATGTTTCCTACATATTGATCAATGGCAAAGTGCTGGTAATGAACAGAATCTCTTTCAGAAACATCTTTGTATAATTTATATGAACATCTGTATTCTGTCTGTACCTAGTCCTACCTATCTACAATAAAGATTATGATTGATTGATCCTGCTTTAGTATCAAATATTTTTTTTCAAAAATATTTTCTTTGGAGTTAGCTTTACGTCTTAGAAATTATATATCACCTAGAAAATAACTCTTCAAATATCCTTACATACGCAACTTTTCAGTCAGTCAGTCGCAGGAATAATATCGCCGTCGCGGATTCCCTTCAAAACTCGACGACAATTCAACAGTGAGCCACCGTAATAACGTGGAAACCTCTACCTTTGAGTTGAAAGCGATGGCAGGTGCATTGCGAGGCGCTATCTAAGCGTGAATTGAAATATCTCACGTCACTGATATGGTGAACTTGGAATTTTAAAGTTAGGAAACGAATAAATATTGGTTTTAGAAAGGTATTGGGATTGTGGTCTGAAGTCTAACTGTTATATCCAAACAGATATTAAAAATCTGAAAATTTATTGAGAGGAAATTGAAAAAGAGATAGAAATAGATAGTAGATATGAGCGGGGTGAACTCTAACTCGTTGCCCGCCGAGTCTGGTAAAAAATCATAATTCGCTTAGTTCTCTTAATTCGATTTTTCAATGGTGTGTAAAGTCATTACAGAGGTCTACGGGCGGTTTAAACTCTGACACCAGGTTGTTCATCAACTATACGCTAAGAAGAAGAAGACTTAGGATTCATGAGGTATTTAGGTATACTACTCCTATAATATACTATATAATTAAAGATGTTCAGAAAAGACATATGAAAATATGCAAAGAGGATCCCTCTCACTGGGAGGATATGGCTGAACACCGGACTGAGTGGAGATGTATACTGCATAGTAGTATCCATCGTTTTGAAGACTAAAGGAGGACTGATCTAGACGCCAAGAGATCTCCTCAAAAGTAGACCTCCAGCATACAGTACAATTATGTTAATAGTACCTTAACATGCCCGCGCTGTGCAAGAAAGTTCAGTGCCAAAATCGGGTACATAAGCCACATGAGGGCACATGATCGAAGCCCTCTCCATCAAATATGAACAAACAGTCACCATTGCCGAAATCGGCAAGGGAATAATATATATAATTTATACTCCTATAATAATGAATATAAAGAAAAAATAATACTCACGCATCAGGCAAGTCCAAGAAGTACTCAGGGTACAAATATGAAATGCCGACATTGTTGACTAGAGTTCCAATCTCCAACCCTGTGATCTCCTTCGCAATATGTTGGTAAATCTCATCGCCTGCTGTGAAGTCTGCTTGCACGATCTTCGTTGAGACCCCAAACTCTTTTTCTAAATTTAAAAAAAAAATCCTGAGTCAGGAAGAGATAGAAACACTGATGCGATGGCACTATACTCTCGATTTACCAGGGGCTCTACTCCGAAAATGGAACAACGATGATTCGGATCGGAACGTAATAAACACCATCAAACATAATCCTTACCACCAAGTTACCACTGTTTAAATTGTACTTAGTGCTTTCATCTGTGGTTTCGTTACAAATCCATGAAAAAAAAACAATCTATTAGAAGGTAATTTAACGAACAAACATGCGAACCGACAATCGAAGCTTGGTTGTTAAAATTTCGGAGTAAGCCCCAGTTTCCTATCAGATATAACTTTAGAATATCGTAACACTTTGGTTTGGGGGATCAGATAGGTCAGGGGAAACGTTTTCCTACGCGTGCCCATATTTACTATCGAAATATATGGCGAGCCAGTAAATAAAAATACTGACATTTCTGAAAATGTATTAAACAATAAACAAAATAACTATTGTAAAAAGAAAAAAATTGCAAATAGCATTAAATTGAACTTTTAAGTTAGCTGTGAAGTAGAAGGTTGAGGAGCGCTGGTCATTGTGGGGGGGGGAAGTGATATGTCAAACTGTTTTCTGTAATGTTCGCACAAATAGTACCTACTAGATTTATACCCGCGGGCCGTAGTTTCCCCATCCCTGAGATAGACAGTCGCTCGAAGTCGTAGATGAAAGATATTTAGCTGCATCTGGTTATATTAGAAGCCGACACCAAAGTTTGTGAATAATAAGGCTATTCTTACCTATCTCCTGCGATGTTGCCTTCAGTTTGTCCATAGAACGGCTGACTAGAACAATATCACAGCCACGTTCGGCCAGCTGCAACAAAAAGATAATGTGTATTCGTCAGTCAAATCTCGTTTAATATGCTAACCATGTGATATAACATGAACCGACTAAAAAAATCACGTAGGTACAAAGTTTAGCGAAAAAACGTAACCACAAACTCGCAAAGGATTCTGTATCCTTCTTCTATCCCAAAAACCAAACAAAATTATCCAGGAACAACTATTAAATAGTAATAATTATTTAATAAGAAAATTTGAAACAACAACTGATAGGTACTGATGGGATTGGAACCCACGATCTTCGACGTACTTACGACGCCCTAGGCGTAGAAAACGAGATTTAAAATTTCGACTGATGCTGGTGGGATACGGTGGCTCAGTGGTTAGAGCGTCGACACGGTACGTCGAAGATCTTGGGTTTGAATCCCATCCGTATCAGTTGTTTTTTTCAAATTTTCTTATTAAATAATTATATTTAATAAGCTATCATGTGCATACCATGTATTACTAAATAGTTTCTCGAAGGTAGGTATAACAACAAGCACAAAGCATCAGCCAGAACCTAATAGATTTTATTCCTTCGGGAAATATGTGAATAATGTGCATAAACCATACTATTACAGAATGACGTAAAATGAAAGAAAATAAGGAATGATGCATCACCTGTCTCGCGTATTCCTTGCCGATGCCATCGGTACAACCCGTAACCACTGGAACAAAGAAAAATCATTTTAGAAAAATGTTCAATAAAAGTTTTTAAGGGTTGTGCACAAATGCGTGGGGAATTTCGGTAGTTCTGTGCGTATTATAAATTAACTAGCGACCCGCCCCGGCTTCGCACTGTTACGCTAATATGCATGTATTATACATATAAACCTTCCTCTTGAACCACTCTATCTATTTAAAAAAACCGCATTAAAATCCGTTGCGTAGTTTTAAAGATCTAAGCACATACATAGGGACAGACGCGGGAAGCGACTTTGTTTTATACTATGTAGTGATTATCACCTGCTCCGTTCCTCGGAAAGCACTTTAAGCCATTGGCCCCGGCTGTCATGAAGTATTGAGAGTCAGTAACCTCATAAAATCCTGTCAACTGATCTAACATAAGAATATCGTATTTCTCAGGGTTGCGGGATCAGATAGGCAGTCGCTCCGTAGAAAACTAATATTAAGCTACGTCTGGTTAGATTAGAAGCCGACCCCAACATAGTTTGGGAATAATAAGGCTAGGAGGATGATGATTACATCCCGAAAAAAGTAATGTTACCGAGGAAAATAACAATAACAGTCTTATTATAATAGATGGCGCCACGTGGTTGATTATTAAATTTAATTGTAATTAAAATCGAATTTATTATTAAATTCTAAATTAACGCTAGCGAAGTTGTGGGCAAAAGCTAGTGATATAAGTACTATAGTAATAATAAATAAATCAGCCTGTAACTGTCCCAATATAGGGCAAAGGCCTCTTCTCATACAGAGAAGGATTGAGCATTAATCACCACGCTAGCTCACTGCGGGTTGGCGATTTGAGACTATTAGAATCCAGATTTCCTTACGATGTTTTCCTTCACCGTTAGTCAGTGGTGTCTTAGATTAACTAAGAAAGTACATATGACATTGAAAAAGTCACATTGGTACATGCCAGGTTCGAACCCACAACCACACGCTTGCAAAGCATGTCCGTAACCCTTGCGCCACCACGACACTATAGTGTCACTATAGTAAAGTGATATAATACACATTAAATTTTAATTTGATGTTCTAATACTGACTGTTTTTTTTTTATTAACGATTGAATTAAGTAATTGATTTTAAAATAACATAGCAATTATTAAGTGTTACTAACATAAGTATATTGTCGTTTAAAGTTGTCTATGATTAAAAAAATATACCTTGACTTCTCAAGCACAGTTTTATAAAACGAAACCACATATACCGATCTTCACCGCGTTCGTATTTTGCATCCCAACGTAATCATATTCGCTGATAGTGCTGAATCAACATTGCCCCGGACTGAATTAGCATAAATTGTAATTGATACCGGGGTAAGTCGGTATACTGAGTCAGCATACGTAATTATACGACCTATGCATTTACATTGGTTACGGAATACGGATCCGGTGGCACCTTAGTTACGAACCCGCTTTGCAAGCACGTGGGTGTGGGTTCGAACCCGGCATGTACCTACTAATGTCAATTTCATCGTCTTATTGTACTTTCTTCAGTAATTTAAGACACCACCACGGAGCATTTTGCTTTGTGGATACTACTATAACTAACCGTAAAGGAAAATATCGTGACCGTGAGGAAACTGTTCATGCAATCCCTAACATTCAGTGAGCTAGCGTACTCAATCTGATATTTTAAATGGAAAATGTATTATTGATGGGTTGGGTACCTAGACTCCTACCTAGTCATATTCAATATGGTATTACCTAAACTGAGCCATGCCTGTTATATTTAACTAGCTTCCACCCGCAGCTTCGCCCGCTTGGTATATTGAGTCGTGATAGCCTAGTGGTGGTGACCGTTGACTGGCAAGTCGGAGGTCTCAGGTTCGAAATGGCGTGCGCCTTTGACTTTTCGTAAGTAGCGTTTTATAAATTAATGATCACTTACTCCGTGCCTCGGAAAGCACGTAAAGCCGTTAGCCCTGCGCCTGATCTCTCTCCGGTCGTGTCAGATTGCCGTCCCAACGGCCTATGAGAGTAAGGGAATAGAGAGTTCACCAGTGTTTGCGCACACACTTGAGTGCACCAATATTTCTAGCGTAGTTGGTTAATTTCCGTTGAGATTGGCCGCTGTGACCGAAATTCGGTCAGGAGGATATATTTTGATAACTTGTAGCCTCTGTGTTTTTCTGATTATTGTAAAGTTTTTGCGTGTAAGTGTAAAAACATCCATCCATCCACAATTCCACACATCCTCATAACTTTCACATTTATAATATTACTTACTTACGTAATACATATTTATATTATTATAGGATAGTTTACAGGTTTACAGGACTGCCTCGTTGGTCTAGTGGTAGCAAGTGCGACTGCTGAGCACGAGGTCCTGGGTTCGATCCCCGGGTCGGGCAAAAGTGTTATTGCGTTTTTCCATTAGGAAATTCTCAGTAGCAGCACGGAGTCTGGAATTGTGCCCGGTTAATGGCAATAGGCTCGCCCCCTATTACATGGGACATAAAATAGCCGGCGAAACGTGGGTGTACTGCACACCTCTGCCTACCCCCTCTGGGGAATACAGGCGTGAGTCTATAAATAAATAAATAAAATAAAAAGTTTACAGGTAACGGGCGAAGCTGTGGTTTAACCACTAGTAACCATTTCATTTTTAATTCAATCTATCCTTCAAATTAGGCCTAGCCCCGTAATCAAACCTAAGCCCTGACCACAATGACAGAAGTAAACAAAATAATTTGCTTACATAACGTAGGTACATACTTTCACAAGAACTTGTTTTTACACCTTCATTGAAAAGTGAACCTTATCGTAAAGTGTTAAACAACAAATCGTCGTGCAGTATTAATAGCGGTGAAAGTTATCGGCTTAATGATTCACTAAGATCGTATAACATACATAATATGGTAGAAATATTTTTTCTATGGGCGTTCGTGGCGCTATAGGATCCGCGGTAACACTCTTTTGTTTAAAAAAAAAACGTTGCCACAAAGTTAAATAAAATATAATTATGTATTTTATTAATTTCACACAGAAAACTGCAGACACGCGACACATTGATTGCAAGACACGAGGTGCCAGGCGTACTTATCTGATTTATCGAAAGTTATGTGCGTATACATATATAAACTAACATTTGCTCCGTGTCTCGAAAAGCACGTTATGTCGTTGGCCTTTTTTAAGAGGGGCTTAAAGATTTAATGCATCATCAGTCTGTATAAGTCCGATGCTGAACATAGGCCTCTCCAATAGCACTGATAGCCTAGTGGTATGACCGTCGACTGACAAGTCAGAGGTCTCTAGTTCGATCTCAAGGCGCGTACCTCTGACTTTTCGTAAGTTATGTGCGTATTATAAATTAATTATTATCAGTTGCTAAAACGGTGAGGGAAAACATCGTGATGAAACCAACACACCTGAGAGATTTTTCAATGGTGTGTAAAGCCATGTCAGAGGCCTACGGGCGGTTTAAACTCTGACACCAGGTTGTTCATCAACCACACGATAAAAAGAAGAAGAAGATAGGCCTCTCCCAATGCGCACCACTTTTGTGCGCTCATTAAAGGTATTGGCCCATAGTCGCCACGCTGGGCAAGCGAGTTGGCGATCGCAGTAGCAGATGATTGCTGTTACACAGGAGGATGCTGCTGCCCATCCTCCGGATCTTTCCCTTTGTCGCTTCTTACGACACCCGTGGGATGAGTAGGGGTGGTTCTATTCTTAGGCCGGAAACCACACGGCAATAAAAAAATAAAGAAAAGATTTAATGTGTCCATAAAAAATATCACAAATGAAGTAGCTTTTGTAGTTACTTAATGTGACGGTAATGGAAATTAAAATGTGCTTCTATGGTAGCGCACATTTTGTTCAAAGGATTATGTAATTTTTTATAATAAAATATTATGCACGTAGTGTAGGGTTGCCACTTGCCAGATACAGGCTTATCATTTCCTGGACTTTTCTGAGGTTGCTTACGAATAGAGGTGGAGGCCCTAATTCATCTTTAACTTTAGAATTTTGAATGGAAAATGTCGTAAAACTACTAAAGTTGTATTTTTTTTAAGTGGTATTTTTAAAGGAAAAAAGGAAATTAAAATTATAAGTTATTGTTACTTATTTATTAGGATTTTTAGATAAAAACTATAATCTAACGGACCCAATTAATTAATTAATTTCAAACTTTGTGAAAAAATACTTGCATTCGATAATCATGACAATCGGACAATCATTTCGGGACAATCGTGTGCAACTACTGGACACGGGACTAGAAGCAAAATTCCGGGATTTTCCCGGATTTACCCGCTATCTGGCAACCCTGTAGGTGTAGTGTGATGCTACTTTTTGAGGCACAATTTTTTTTTAATGTTTTTATTGAAGAAAATTTTTTGATACCTACAGGGAAATTCAATTTTACACAGGTAAATTCACGGGCGAATTTTAGTTGTACATTACATTACATTACAATTAGACTAATTGCATCAGTTCAATGACAAATAAATTTCCCAATCCCAACTGATTGATGTTTAATTAAACCGAAATTCGTTTTACAAATGGAGAAAAGGACCAAAATAGAACTGTCTCGCTCTAGCGTAGTCTTTGTAGTCGTAATTGAAATTAATTGACACCGATGTTTAACAAAGGCTTGTGGATTGAATATACATTTGTAAGTAGGTATGTCAGTTTGGTGTCAGTTTGATATGACCCTTATCAGCTGATCTGAAGTTTAACTCCGAAATAATTAATTAGTAAGTATATCAGAACAGATATTAATTAGTAAGATATTTACTCGTAAACCTTCATCCGAAGATCATGACAATATTTATATGGGGTCAATCGGAGAGTGCCTCTAGACGGAAATACAGATAGGTAGGTACCTAGCTACCTATCTGTATTTCCGCCCAGAGGTTCGTGGAGAAAAAACGTGTGGTTTTTAGTCCGTGTGAGTCGGACATAACCCTATTCGCCAGCCCTTGGTGAAGCTTAATAATGTTAAAATAACTAAATACTTGTGTGTATGGGTAGTTTCATATTTAAGTGTCATCATCTGCCTAGCCTTTTCCCAACTATGTTGGGGTCAGCTTCCAGTCTTACCGGATGCAGCTGAATACCAGTGTTTTACATGGAGCGACTGCCTATCAGACCTCCACAACCCAGATACTCGGTTACACGATACCCCTTGGTAAGACTGGTTGTCAGACTTTCGGGCTTCTGACTACCCGTGACGACTGTCAAAGATCTACAATTGACAGCCGGGGCCAACAGCTTAACGTGCTATCCGAGGCACGGAGAGAGATAATCCTACTACTATTATAAAGGCGAAAGTTTGTAAGTATGGATGTATGGATGTATGGATGTTTGTTACTCTTTCACGTAAAAACTACTGAATGGATTTGAATGAAACTTCACCACAATATAGCTTATACATCAGAATAACACATAGGCTACAATTTATCAACATATCATGCGGGCGAAGCCGCGGGCGGAAGCTAGTTAATTTATAAAACGCACATAACTTACGAAAAGTCAGAGGTGCGTGCCTTGGTTTCGAACCCGAAACCTCTGACTTGGCAGTCAACGGTCACCACCATTAGGCTATCACGACTCTTCTAAAGACTAAAAAAATCATATTAAATAATTATACGTGTTTAAAAAAAAACTCGTCAATTCCTAGCTAAAATCATGACAATGCGCAACGTTATTGTTTATTCAATCAACTATGTAAAATATGTAGGCCAGTTTACTGATGACTACACAAAATCGATTTAATTAAGTACCTAGGTAATTGAATATTAGGCAATTAAATTATCGGAATTGTCGTTTTAACTAATGAAACAATCTAAATTGAATGAAACCTATATTTAAATGATATACATTAAAGCCATTAAATTACAAAATTAATTTGAGACTTTTAGCGAATTATCGCAGGTTCGATTCCTGTTCCCGCACGGGGAAAACATATGTGTGATTGACAGATACCTATTTATTTTTGTCTAGGAAATAATAATAATCAATACAACTGCGCCTGCGCAGCCAATAAGGTTTCAAGAACTGAATTAACAATACTAGTAGTAGGTACTATTATTTATAACAAATTTACACGTTCATTTTCCCGTAGGTCCTACAGTTATTTAATAACAATCAACACATCATTTTACATCACACGATAACCGCGAAGCGTGCAACACTTTTATCAGATAGGCGACACGCTGACAGAGATAAGAACTCCTTCGTGTGACAGATCGTGCAAGATGGCCGCGCCATAGAATACGGTATAACAAAGCAGATAGGAAATGAAACTACATTTATTGTGTTTCAGGCATAGACCTATGTTATCTATTGTCTTATCCTACTAAAGTAAAGAATTATAACTACCATAGTAACTTTAATTTTTTTTAACACCCCCGTTCTCCAACAGACAGCAAAGAAAATTCTTCAAAACCAGTAAGGCTTGTATGGGAACTAACTCATGTTGAAAGGTAACTTTTAAATGTTGAAAGGTAACTTTCAAATGTTGAAAGGTAACTTTCAACATGAGTACAGGATTTAAGTTTATAAGTCATCCTTTAAAAATTCCGCAACCTTTCCCCTTACTAAATTACCCCTTGAAGAAGATGTAGGTACTTTTTATTGTTCACCAAATGGCAAAAATAATAAAACACGAAACAAAGTTCACCGAATATCATAATCTCGAGGATTAAATACCTAAAGGGGATATTACGATATCATATTATTATCTAAAATCATAAATATAATGAGTCATAAATTAGATAATTATTAATCTAATAGGTACACACGGCTTCACATGAAGCTATACATTTCTAGTATAAGCTGACATCTTGTTGTTTGAAGAGCCTATACAATGCAAGGTCAGTTCATACTGGTTTTGTATAGCTTGATATGAAGCCGTGTGTACGTTAGTATAATATACCTTCATGGTAGGTATACTCAATTTTTCCTTAGGTACTAATCCTAAGTGGTAAACAATGATTTACACAAAAAAAAAGTAAATAAATACAACTTTGCTTGTAAAAAACGTTATTCCGAACTAAGGACAGGTAAAAAAATTAAGTTTAAATCGATATTTTATTCGACAACAATAATTAATTAATTAAGGGACGGAAACTTGACGAAAAAGGTAAAAAAAAAGGTAAAAAAATAAAAGGCAAAAGCCAGTTTTTTATTCAGAATCGACCTTCTTGACTTTTAATAATAAGGTTACAATGAACTGCTAAGTAATGAAGTCGTCCAATGACTAATAAAGGCTTTAAGGTGCAAGTCCACCTTGCCGAGCGCCGCGTATCAAAATGAATAACAAAAAATTTTTTTTTCCGGCGCCCGAAGATAAAATTATGTCTACAGTTTGGCAAAAAAAAGTGTGGAAAAATTGAGAGCGCCACTAGCGCACTTTCCATAAGCTACTACTCAAAATTACAAGTTATTTGCATACTTACATAATTATTCTGTGACGATTTTTGTCATCAATAAACAAACGATTCCCTTTTAAGTTGTTTAAGTATCTACTTACAAACTTAACATTTAAGATTTTTATTTTTAGTTCCAGCTGTCACCGCCTCAGGCTCTTTTATGCCAAGCTGTTTCTTCTAATTTTATACGTGCATTTTATGGAGACTTCCATTGTTGAGATTCGCTCGGCATAAAAGATACTAAGTTCTACTATAAATGCCATCAGCTGTATGTATACAGCATGTCACGCCGCGTCACAGTGTACTGTTTTGGTCTCTGACCGCGACATTTGCACTGCCGTAAGACGTCACCAATAGCGTACCAAGTCTTACAGGGTGTTTGCTCAAAATGCTGCGTTCGGCGCGGATTAGCCGAGTGAACGCGGCTCTTTAGGCATTAATATAAACTATGCAAATCAGTATGTCGTACGCTCCGATGCCGACGAAGTTGTTTATTTTACGTTCAATTTAAAACTTAAATTGTAAAATATATCCAGCCAGCTAGGTACGCAGGTTTATAGTGCTCAAGTGTGAGTGCAAACATAGATGCGAACTTTTTTTCACTCTGACAGTCCGCTGGGACTGTAATCCGACGCCACCGGAGATCAGAATCAGATTTTTTTTATTCAGTTTTAATGATACGTAATATACTTAAATACCAATTTCTGCCCAACATAGACATCGTCATGGCATTCTTTGCCATTCCAATTAACATCTTGGCATGACCCGTTGTTTGATATTGAATGGTGTCTTGATAACCAAACAGCTTTTGATCATGGTAATGGTTAGAATTAAAACAATCATTCACTTCAACAAAATATATTGTGTAGTGTAGGAAGTCAGTTGTATCGAACAAAATGATATTTTATTATTGGACCTAAAGTAGATGAACTTGAAAGTCAAGCTTTTATGCAGCTGTGAGGTCACCATCTATTTACGGACAATCCGAGTCCACTGATTTCCATTTAGTCCAATAAAGAGACAATTCCAGTTTCGCTAGTTGCGAAAATTGTGGTATCATCAGCATATTGAAGATTAGTGATCTTCTTGCCTGCAATTCCAACGTTCCAGTCTTCGCAAGTTCTCCTCATGGTATATAATACTTACTGTAGGTAGATGTTGGTTGTCAATTGTAGATCTTTAACAGTTGTTACGGGTAGTCCGAAGCCCTAAAGTCTGACAACCAGTCTTACCAAGGGGTATCGTGTAACCCAGTATCTGGGTTGTGGAGGTCTGATAGTCGCTCTATGTAAAACACTGGTTCATTCAGCTATATCCGGTAAGACTAGAAGCCGACCCCAACATAGTCGGTAAAAGGCTAGGCAGATGATGTAGGTAGATGTTGAACAGAATGGAAGAAAATATGCAGCTCTGTCCCATCTCTTTTCGGAACTTAAAAGGTTTTGACAGTACAGTAAGCGCAATCTTACTCGGTCGGGCTGAAGTTAGGCTTTCGGGATTGTTCGCGCAATAGGCGTATTCACATCTCTTTCTTCGTCACTAGTTCAGTTACAACCCTCCCACCACCTAGCCTCTTGTCAGCATTTAGTCTCGAAAAGTGTACTGCTGAGATTTCGTTCGTGACTAACTTTAGACCAGCCTAGTAAGTTTTCGCTTACTCTTTTGTATTTGACGTATTTAGGTTAACTAAGGTCCCTACTTCTTCGTTCGCATTTAGTTTATCAGTGAAACCACATCTGCCTATCCCTCCACTAAAGTACAGGCGTAAATATTTCAGATTTCAGTCTTATTGAAAAACGTATTGTATCCACAAAATAATTATTCCTAAATTCTTTTATTCCTAATTCACACTCAGAGTTCAAGGTTTAAATTAGTAATGACTATGTAAATAGCGTGGATATTTAATGTTCTTGCTTAAAACAAGAAATTTATTTAGGTATATTTTACTAGTTTTGTCGCAAGACTGCTCTCTCGTGGTTCTTATTTTTCCGGAATAAAAGTCGTAATCTCTACGTCACATTATTTTGGAAGAAAATGAATTAATGTCACTCTCTTTTTTAAGTTACTCAAGCAGATTCAGTCATAACCGGTCACCTTTGCTCTATTACTTTACTACACACTGTATTTCCTTCAACCTTGACATTGGCAAAATCGTGCTACCTATGCGATGGAGCCATTATCATAAAATTGGAATTGGAATGTTACTCTCCGGCTCATTAACTATCTTATATCTAGGTATGTAAAAAAATTACCTACCTATAATCCAATTTAAAAAAATAATTATAATGATGCGTAAAACGAAAATTTCGGAACTCTCTTCAAGAATATTGTTACGCGCGGTTTAAGCTAAAGGTGAAGTTTTTTTGGTGTGAAAAGCAAACTCTTTATGAGTACCAAGGCACTAAAAACCACACGGTGTTCCTTTTCGAACCTCAGGGTGTAAGTACGGGTTTCATTTGCGAATTCACCGTACTAGCCTACCTACCTGCCTAGTCAAAATTTAATATAGAAGTGCAGAATGGTAAAACTTATATAGAAAACTGAAATACGGTCTAATTTCGGCGAAAAAGAACTCGTAAAAATAGGACTCGCAAACTACCGTCATCATCTTCCCGCCCAATGCCCATGTCTTAATTTTATTTAGGGTCGTCACTATAGATTTTCTTCTTCCATTCATCTCTGTTAGCATATCATGGCATACTCCCTTTTCATCCATGTCGCCTTTGATACAATCCATCCATCTTTTCTTAGGTTTACCTCTTCCCTTATAACCATCCACATTCATACTTAAAACCGTTCTTATAACATGTCTTTGTCGTATCACAAACTACCAACGATTAAAAAAAAATCTTTTAAAAAAACAAGCATTTAGACCAGCTTTATGAGCTTATAATTTCTTGTACGTCACGTCGTTGTATTTTTTACGCTCTTAGGTGTACTGGTTCCTTTACGATGTTTTCCTTCACCGTTTTCTAATACGCACATGAATTTGAAAAGTCTGAGGTGCGTGCCTGGTTTTGAACCTACGACCTTTCTTGACAGTCCAACGGTCATACCACTAGGCTGTCACTACTTTTGTAAGTGTAGGTATCATATCAACAGACTCAAGATTGTTTACACTTTTGGATTATAAAAATTAAGTATAGGTACCTTTTTTTTTTTTTTTACTACATAGGTATGTATATTGTTTACATCAAAGTTTAAACTCTGACATCAGCCTTTTTAATAATAAACCACTTAAACCACGATAGCATTTAAACAAACGATAAAAATAACAATACAACCGTGAATTACCTATATTTCTTTTACACCAATGAAGAATGTTTCAATAATACAATATAACAAAGTACATTTGATTGATTTGACATTACAATATTAAACAATTGCATTGAACTTGACCGAGCCCGCATAAATAATAATTAATAGAGATGGGTATTTTAAGGTACAAATCGATACCGATAGGGTTCAATCGTAGATAACAGATGTTAGAAAATAGTGTCGTTTTCCAGTCGGCGTATAAATATGTGTGGTTCCTATACATTTTTAACAGCAACTACAGTCAGTATTGTCGCTGGTGTCAGAAAATAAACTCACTTTCCGTATAGCATATCAGTTTGACGGCCCCGCTGTACATAGGAGCGATGATAAAGATTATAAATGTAAAAAAATACTCACATGCCCATTTCCCTTGTGATTTGAAATCCACTTTGTGAAGCGATGGTCCGATAACATAAGAATACAACACACCGCCTACAAACTTCACTAACCATAGTAAAATAAATACTATAGTCCCTAATCCCATCATTTCAATCGTTCCTAGCGGATTCATTTTTATAGTTATAAAATTATTTGTGAATAAAAGTAAAAGGTTACGGAGAGAGTCAGCCGCGTCACCGTTTGACACAATTCGCGCATGCGTACTAGCGGTCGAAGAAAGTTGCCATGCGCATTGAATGAACGACGTTATGGCGGTCGAACGAGTAATCAAGTGGCCGACCGACCGGCTCGAAAATGTTGGGGACTGAATTGGGCGAGGGAGATAGATATAAAATATAGTGATATCTCGCTCGGTGGGCTGATAGTGCGATACGACATTGTACGGGAGTTTGTAGGTCATCCAGAATAACTGGAATTACGAAGTATGTTTCTATTTGTAATCCAACAGGATTCGAATCATCAACCTGAAATCGCAAAAAAAAATCAACTGTTCCATACATTTATGATCACGTGACTCAACAAAATGTATGGAACAGCTAATTTTTTTTTGCGATTTCAGGGTTGGTCCCATAGTAAAAGTTGTTCATAATGATGAGTTTGATGACCCCTTTTAAGTAAGCTGGTGTTTTACAAATAACCCTGTATACTTATTTAATAAGCTAACATACAAAATTAACAAAAATAATACTCACACATACTTAATAAACTTTAAACTTAATAGAGCATATTTGCATGCCTAAATGTCGTGGTGGCGCATTGGTTAAGGACCTGTTTTACAAGCACGTGGATGTGCGTTCGAATTTGGCATTACCAATGTGACTTTTCTATATCATAATGTCCTCCTGACCAAATTTCGGTCACAGCGGCCAATATCAACGGAGATTAGCCAACTACGCAGGAGATAATACAGTGCACAAATAAGTGGGCAAACACAGGTGCACTCTCTATTCCTTCACTTACATTATCTGATAGGACGGCAATTGACAAACTTCACTTATTAAAATTTCGACCAGTAATAAAGTTATGGAGGTGTATGATAGGCACTGACAAACTTCACTTAAGTATTAATATTTCGTCACGTAATGTGGATTAGGAGGTGTATGATAGGCAATTAGCCATTGATAAACTTACACTTATGTTGTTTAAAAGCGGCGACAATTGCGTTAAAATTTAATGTTGTTTTACAATAAAATTTCTATTGTGTCTATTCACTTCCCAGGAAAGTGATAGCCATAAGAACTTTTTGTATCAGAAAAAAAAAACCCAATTGTCAATAAAATTTTTATGCTAAATGATGGTTCGCGTTAATCATCATATTTCGTAAATAACTCCGAAATACATTTTTACTTAGGTCATCATCTGCCTAGCCTTTTCCCACCTATGTTGGGGTCGGCTTCCAGTCTTATCGGATGCAGCTGAATACCAGTGTTTTACATGGAGCGACTGCCTATCAAACCTCCACTACCCAGATACTGGGTTACACGATACCCCTTGGTAAGATTGGTTGTCAGACTTTCGGGCTTCTGACTACTCGTAACGACTATATAAAGATCTACAATTGACAGCTGGGGCCAACAGCTTAACGTGCTATCCGAGGCACGGAGAGTGATAATCCTACTACTATTATAAAGGCGAAAGTTTGTAAGTATGGATGTATGGATGTATGGATGTTTGTTACTCTTTCACGTAAAAACTACTGAATGGATTTGAATGAAACTTCACCACAATATAGCTTATACATCAGAATAACACATAGGCTACAATTTATCAACATATCATGCGGGCGAAGCCGCGGGCGGAAGCTAGTTAATTTATAAAACGCACATAGCTTACGAAAAGTCATAGGTGCGCGCCTTGGGTTCGAACCCGAGACCTCTGACTTGCCAGTCAACTCTCACCACCACTAGGCTATCACGACTCTTAATATTATTTACTTAGGTCATGCTTTTAATTAAATACCTTTATAAGAAGAAATCAGGGCTATCACAACGAAAGTTTGGTACCCGAAACAACCATTAAGCGATGTAATTTCACTAATTAGATTCCGATGTCCGAAATGGCTAGGGTTGTCACTTGTTTACAATAGATAAAAGAAATTTAGAAAAAAACCATTCGGAATTCCTTACGGAAACAATAGTATTTGAAATTAGAAGAAATTAAAAATTTGCGAGCGGGACTTGAATTCGCGACACTTGCCGTTCCGTAGCAGCGGTCTTACCAACTTAGCAATCGTATCACTGCTCGTACCTATCAAATTTTAAGTAACTAGTACATACATTACAGAACATCTTTTGTACATTGTTTTGGCGCGGTGAGAAGCTTATATGATCTTTTGGTTAATAAGGTTATAGGAATTAGGGAATATTAGATAGGAAGAAGGTTGAAAATGGCGATACGTTTGGCTTTAGTTGTCTGCAAATTCGTACGCTATTTCGCAGTTTTAAAAAAAATACTACATTATGATGTATAAAAGTTAGATATGTTTTTAGTTGCATAAATTTCCTTCATAAAATTAAAAAGAAATAAGACAGTTATCGTTCAAAATGTTGAGCATTTTGAGACGAAAAATTTTTTTTGATCATTCTTGCGATTTTTTTTAAGATTCTATAAAATATTTTTGAATAAGTCTTTTCTTTGAACTTTTGACTAAACACTGTAAGTATTTTTTTCAACTTGTTATTATTTATAATTACGGCTAACTGTGCCACGAAAAACCGAACGTTTTACTGATGTTTACTTTAGGACAGCGCCTTAAGGAGATGTCTTGATAATGTCTGTTGGCAATTTTTAAAAATTTTTATAAGTACATTTCTATCTATCTTTACAATTAAAAATCGATAATTGTAATGATAGATACCAAATGATTTTTAGAAAGGTAGCAACCCTAGATATACTCTAAGCCATTTGTGTAATCACTAATAGGCTAGACATTAATTGATTAAGCTTAATGTATAAATCATAGTTGATGTAACAGCTTGTAGATCGAGCTGGGGCCTAGAATTTGATGCGTCAGCAATTTTAAATAACAAGAAGACAGATTTATGGATCTAGTTTATTTTTAAACGGTTTTATTTAGCTTGCTCTGGTTGTTGTTTGGTTCAAATTTAGTAAATGAAATTTTACCTTCTTTATTTTACCTATTGTTAAAAGATTGATCTGATATTTGGTACTTTAGTTCTGATGACAAAACCGTTTTACGTAAAAAAAAAATTTACCTTTATTAAACAGTTTTATTAAGCTTGCCCTGTTTGTTATTTGTTTGCGTTACCATCTGTCCTGTTGACAGATTGATCTGATATACTTCACTTCACTTCTTTTGAATGGCGAGTGAAAGCCTTAGGCCCACAATTACGCCAATGACAGGTGTTATGATCTGATATATATTTGATATCTACATAATTATCTTGAGTTGTCATGACAAAACCGTTTTACATAAAAAAAAAATTACATATATTATTATACAAGCTTTTATTTAACTTATAGTATGTAACAAATTTTTAACGGATTAGTCGCGTCAAAGATTTATTTATTTGTCAAAAAGGTTTTGCTCAGTCTAGGAACTCCTTCCTAGTGTATGCTGCGCCGTGTTCAGGACATTTTTACAGTGGTGGCAAACGTACATACTAACCGAAATAACCGTTTCCGGTCAGCCCTACCCTATCATGTACCCTGTCAGCCAAAAGGTTAGGGTACCGTGTTGACGCCCTAGCCAATCCTCCATGAAGGGCCTTAGCACCGCTACCGTGGCGTACCTAAGATACCTGAATACAAATTTACTGAACTCAAGACTTTTCAGCCGCTTCTACGCTATAGGCTTCATATTCGATTTCAGCTGACAGCAGCGAAGCGGGGAGCGGTTTTCAATGTCAGCGCGGTGGCTACATGGCTTGGTAGTAGCGGTGCGGTTGCGTAGGGTGGAATTTAAAGTGAATTTAACGATTTGCTAAATAGTCGTTCTGCTATATAGACCATCTGATAGCTGGACGTTTTGCTACATGGACATTTTGCTAATTAGACTTATTACTCATTAGACGTTTCGCGATGTTGGACATTTTGCTACTTAGACCTTCTGATCAGGAGCGATTTAAAGTAACAATGCTAGGTACTTACCGCTAGACACGCGTCGCTCGTGCACCGCGCTGTCTTCAAGAACAGTTCAATACAAAACTAGGTATGCTTTTGAAACCCAAACCACCGATCCCGCGCCATCTTCGCGCCGTCCGTCGTCGCGCCGTCGTCGTCGCGCCGTCGTCGTCGCGCCGCTGCCCGCTATTATCGAGTTTGAGACCCCACCCGCATTTACTGAATACAGCGGATGCCGTAAGACTTCAACCTTACAGAATAGAAACTTTAATACTCGATCGAAGTTATTAAGTTTCCAACTTCGCCTCATATAGAGCTGCTTATACGGAAATTTTAATTAGTTTTTAAACTTCCGTTTAGTTTTAAACAAGTCGTTCACAGGATTTACATGACGTGTTTATTGAGGTGGCATATAATAATATTATAATGGCAATGTAATATGTATTCGTGATAGCCTAGTGGTGTTGACCGTTGACTGGCAAGTCAGAGGTCTCAGGTTCGAACCCAAGGCGCGCACCTCTGACTTTTCGTAAGTTATGTGCGTTTTATAAATAAATTATCTCTTACTCCGTGCCTCGGAAAGCACGTAAAGCCCGGAGAGAGATCAGGCGCAGGGCCAACCCCTGCGCCTGATCTCTCTCCGGGCGTGTCGGATTGCCGTCGAACTATGAGAGTGAGGGAATAAAGAGTGCACCTGTGTTTGCGCACACACTGTGCACTATAATATCTCCCGCGACGATGGCTCTCCGCTGAGATTGGCCGCTGTGACCGAAATTAGGTCAGGAGGACATTATTATTATAATGGCAAGCATTTTATTTTAAAAGCTACAGCCCAGTGGCGAAGGGTCAAATTTAAGAAAGTTTAAACCAGAGAAAAACCAATGGCATAGTCAGTACACACTTTTAACTGTGCCATTTTCAATAGTAAGCTGGTAGGAATCGAGTTATACGTAGCCTTTGCCATTGCTACAGCCCAATTTTTAAAATTCTTCTTCTTGTTTACTGTATGGTTGATGAACCACCTGGTTTCAGAGTTTAAACTGCCTGTAGGCCTCTGACATGGCTTTACACACCGTTGAAAAATCTCTTAGGTGTTCGACGGTCATACCTCTAGGTTATAACTGCTTTTTTACATTAATTAATTAGTAATTAAATTATGTATTACATAGGTATTCATAAATGTAATACCTAATTTGAAAGTCCTTGATTATACCTACTTCCTTGATTCATATTTCCTGGAGACTTTTTTGTTTGAGTATCGTGTAAGTATTAAAATTTTTGAAATTCACGGCAACATATTAAGCTTTATACATTTCCAGTATAAACTGACCACGCATTGTATAAGCTTTTCGTACAATAAGAGGTCAGTTTATATGGGAAATATATATTGTTGCTATGTGTACTATCGTGGACAATGCTGGTGCACCACTCTTAAGGTTAGAATCGCTTGCACCCAGCGTCCGAACCTATCGCTAGCCCCGCCCTTACGCACGTAGCATCGTTCAAAGCATTTTGATAGCAAAGTGGTGCACCGTTCGTGTCCGCGATAGTACTAAGAGGTTTTAAGGATATTTTTAATCATCCTGTATCAATACAACATTTTATTTTAAAAGCTATTTATATCCGACTTCAGATAGTTAGCGCTGTCAGCGCTTACCCACCCATACTGTATTGTATTATAGTCATGAGCCCTTCAGTTAAGGTAAATTTACATTACAAAACTAGTTTCATGCATAAAATTAATTCCACGAAACTAATTTCAATAACTGTGAAACTTATTTCGTAAAATTATTAGGCTCGTGAAATCTATAGTGTCGCATGTCCACTCAATGTTGGCGCATGAAACTAAGAATTTGGCATGAAACTAATTGCATGTCACTATAGTGTCATTGAAATCCGCGCGAGTCGTAAAACTAATTTATAACACCTTCCATTATACAAATGGTTTTTTGACAGCTCGACGATAGTGATGTCCCAAAGGAAATAATCATAGCATGAGGCTGCTATTTAATCTGAATCTGGAAATTATAACTGACAGACCTATTATTTTATTTACTTTTCAAAGGACTTCAATAATATGATATGTATTTATTGTTCTTGGAAGTCAATAACAGCAACAAACTGTCAATAGAGTTCGTTTTTTTTACAAAATATATAGCCTACAGAATCTACTCAAAGAAAATGTAGTTTCATTACAATGGAAGAATTGTAATTGAATTTTGTTGTCTTTCTGTTTAAATAACATATTACACCTTACTTTCATATTAGCTTTTATTTATTTGTAATTTGTGGCATAATCGTAGTAATCGTTGTGTGGCACGTGTGGCGTGAACTGTCAAAAAAACAATTATATAATGGAAGGTGTTATAGTGTCTTATAACGAATGCCGTGCTTGATAAAACATAAAGTGATCGGTCTGACCGCTGTCTCGCTCGCACATTTAAATGTAAAATCACTGATTATAGTTATGTAAAAACGCAAAAAATCCAAGTTACGGAGAATAGTTCACTACAAAGTTTCAGCAAAAATTTCAGGAATATTTTTTGTATGAAAATTTGTTTTAATTGTTCTGATTTAAAAAAATACCTAATTTATTTATTTCGTGATGTAAATTCGTCGTTATTAGAACAGATAGAAATATTCCCTTCAATTAAAAAAAAACTTAATAATTTGTTTACCCGTTTGAGAGCTACAATACCGCCACTCTGCCACTGGTATACGGTGTAAACACAAGATATCCACATGATCCATTAACTAATTGGGCCCAAACATTTAGCATTGGTTCGTTAATTTTTACTCTTGTCAGGGTTGGTTGTCCAAGCGAAACCACGCGTAATTCGGACAGACATGACCAGGGTCGGACTTGATACGATAGCTGTCTTGGGCCTATTTAAGATTGCCGCCACCTATTCCCTAAAAGGCACGAAAAATTTAATGATAAAGTTTATGATGGCCATAATAATTGACATTAATTCGTCTTCAAATATATAAATAATATTAATTTCATATTTATAATAAGTTTCTTATATAAACTACACATTTGTTCGCTTTCTGGCATTACGTACCGAACGATTATGTTTTAACGTCTATTTATTTTTTGTACCTAGGTATATAAGGTTTAACTTTAATAATGCAAAATATTTAACGGGGTAGATCTATAGGTTATTAAGATGCCTTGTAGCTAAAAAAATCTTAACATTAACCAAATATTTTTCATAATGTTTAAAATTAATCACTGAAGTCACGTGACAACAACACTGGATACACAAACCACTACCTGATACTATGTACACATAACTACATAAGTAGTTATACAACAAACTAATTTTGCACGCGGACGCGACGTATGGTTAAAGCTTGCATAGAAAATACCAATCTACGGATACACAGACTACGAGTAGGTACCTGAACATGGTGTCTTGTATTCCTGATAACGGGGAGAATTTACAAATAGCACAAATCGTCTTCCGGGATCGTTTTTGCACCATCCCTGTGTGCATTCATCATGACAATCACCGCACGCCTTTCTTTTCGATGAAAACATTATTGTATTACCATCGTATTATTAATACATTTGTTCATTCACGTAGATCATGGTCATTTCTAGCAGTGATACTAGTTTAAATAATGATAAATAAATACCTATTAATTATTCACTTCACTTCTTTTGAATGGCGTGTGAAAGCCCCAAATTATAACAAATTAATTAGAAAAGTAAATAAACTTGCACGAGTTGTAAATAAACATTGACACCTATCAAAGGGAATTTTTTTCCTCTAATCTCCATGGATTACACAATATCATTTATCAACAAGAACTTTTTAATGTAGGTATGGCAAAAAGGAGTCTGAGGCGGTAACAGCTGAAACCAAAAATAAAAATCTTTAAAAAAAATAACTAAAATAACTTAAAAGTGAATCATTGGATTAAATTGATGACGAAAAATTCGTTACAGAAATGTGTAGGTGAGGTGACCAAATAACTTTGTAATTTTGAGTTGTAGTATGTGAAGTGCGCTAGTGGCGCCCTCAATTAACCCTCTTTTTTTGCCAAACTGTACTACGTAGTAGTACGTAGTCTGAATTATAATTAAATGCTAGCAGCTCTTACAACTACCTACTCTCTTACGTCGATCATTCATAAAGGTAGACTGAATGACCGACTGATCATTATTAAATTTATTACCTTATTTCAATATGCCTAAGCTAAGATTCATCAAATTCAGATTCACTCACTTTATCATGACTTCCACACGTAAGTTGACACAATAATCTCAATTTGGTGCTACTTACGTGTTTTTTTGTACACTTACCTAGATTTTTTTGCCACTTTTCAGCCGCTTGCAAATGCAATAGTAAAAACCTACACTTAGAACAATCACTGCATAGGTAGGTGCTACAGTTGCACCTACCTATGCTAGCCGTATTAAGTAAAGGACTTAGATTAATTAGGTACCTATCATACTTTTACGGGAAAGGCACTTATGTTAAGTTTTTAACAAATGAAGTCGTATATCCTCGGGACCTACCTACTTGCGCTAAAACATAATGTAATGAGTAGATTGCGAGTAACTTTTTTAAAATGGCATGTGTCAACTGTTCCAGTGTTATTTTGGTTTTTGTAAAATCAAGTGCAGTAATAAATTGTAATCTAGGTAGGTAAGTGTTTAATAATGCACACTGAAGTTATTATTAGTAGCTCGTAGTGTTCACGCTCATGCGTGTTCGTGATTACTGCTGCGCTAGTCATGTGAATAAATATCAAAACTCATGGATGCTCACGTCTACTGGTAGTGATCCAATCTAAATGTTCTGACTCTCATTGTTGCTGCACAGATGGCGAGACTGGTGTTCATGATCTACGCAAACAAATGTATCAATAATACGATAGTAATACAATAATGTTTTCATAGAAAAGAAAGGCGTGCGGTGATTTTCATGATTAATGCACACAGGGATGGTGCAAAAACGATCCATGAAGACGATTTGTGCTATTTGTAAATTCTCCCCGTTATCAAGAATACAAGACACCATGTTCAGGTACCTACTCGTAGTCTGTGTGTCACGTGACTTCAGTGCAGTGGTCAAATTTATTAATTTTAAACATTATGAAAAATATTTGGTTAATGTTAAGATTTTTTTAGCTATAAAGCATCTTAGTAACCTATAGATCTACCCCGTAAAATATTTTGCATTATTAATGTTTGACATTGTATATGTTGCACTTAAGTACTTATGACTTATAATTAATAAAAGATAAAAATGTATGTATGTCTGTAAATGATAATAAAATTATCTCAATCATCAACCATACCATTTTTTTTTATTAACAAAAAAGTAACAAAATGAAGTGTTATAAACATTGACGTATGAGTTCACAAAAAGTGAGGTGGGAGTGAGATTACTAAAAAAAAATACCAAGTTCTGCCGCCCCACGCGGGGGCCTAGTTGGCCTATAGCTAAATGCGCCCCTGAACATGACTCGTCCTGTTCGAAAGGTCAAGGTCAGAAAGTTAGTTTTATTATTTACTTGAGAAGAGATCAAGAGACTGAATTATTTGGTAATAACAATTTTTGGACTTGTTCGTTTTGGAGTCGGTGCCAAGCTTAGGATATTGGCACTGACTCCAAAAGGAACGCGTTTCTGTTATTTATAAATTTATGGTGTTATGAAGTAGGTTTTATTTTACATGCTTTTATTACAAGGTTTTATTTAACTTGCAGTTGCAATGTATGTTTGTTCGGATGGAATCCTGCAAGCTGAATTTGTACCTCTTCCTCTTATTCTACGGAGTTGCAGAGTTTTTAGCATGTTGTTTTAGTTCCGATGACAATGTATTTTTTGGTAAGCATGACCTGCATCGACATCCAGAATTAGCTCCGGATAAAGTAACTCTTCAACGGTCAACAGCACAGATACAATTTTTAGCGTTTAGTTTTGATATTCCAATAAAAAAGCTTGGTTAAAAATATTGTTTCTAGAAAAACTTATACAGGGTTATTTATTTTGTAAAACACCAGCATCCTTTAAAGGGGTCATTAAACTCATCATTATAAACAACTTTTACTAAGAGACCAACCCTGAAATCGCAAAAAAAAATCTGGTGTTTTACAAATAACCCTGTAGGATATCCTATGGTGCAGCCTAGAGTATAGATACTAGTGCAGCATTGATGAACAAAAAAAAACAATGTATTAAATTATACAGCGTGTAACAGAAGTCCGAAATAATACATTAAGGGCGTATAAGGTACCCTATACACAATTCTTGAGCATGGGTTTTGGAACCGAACCCCAAACAATACTCGAGTAAACCACGGTCAAAGTTTTTACCAAAATCTTTCAAATTCGGCCCTAGGCATCAGTTGAAAGGTAAATCAACACGAATCCGGTTATTTACCGTCAATAAATTCTTTAGGTAAGCACTAGGCACGCATAGGATAATAAAATCTGTCATTATTGAAGAAAATGAAATCGAAAGAATTATTTTGTATGAAAAAAAAATGCCTCTTTTCCATTCAATATTTTCACAGGTGATTCTCTTCATGATATAGTTACATACATGCCCTTAAGTATTATTTCGGACTTCTGTTACACGCTGTATAAATAAGCTTAGGTACCTAAGCTATCAAGTTTTATACTTTAATCTGTACATAGCATTGCTATAAGTCTATTCTCATTTTACATAACAAATACAAAATGTTTGTGCGAGCAATTTACACAAAGTCGTCACGCAGTAATCCTTCAAGGTTATGGATATTGTACGCAAACAATACTACTATTAATATACTGTAAATAAGAAATAATGTAAAGTATAATTACCTATTATATAAGTTGTGGTTGCGCATCGGTTAAGGACCCGCTTTGTAAGCGCGTGGTTGTGAGTTCGAACCTGTCATGTACCCATGTGACTTTTTCAATGTCATAATTATGTACTTTCACAGTTAACTGAGACACCACTGACTAACGGTGAAGGAAAACATCATAAGGAAACCTGGACTTAATAGTCTGAAATCGCCAACACGCAGTAAGCTAGCTTCTCTATATGAGAAAAGGCCTTTGCAGTGGGACAGTTACAGGCTGATTTATTATAATTTAATTTCAGATAGGTTCCCAAGTCACAGGTGTATGCAGTACACCCACGTTTCGCCGGCTATGTTATAAATCCCATGTAATAGGGGGCAAGCCTATTGCCAATAACCGGGCAAAATTCCAGACTCCGTGCTGCTACTGTGAATTTCCTAATGGGAAAAACCAAGGAACTCATGTCAGCAGTCAAGCTTACTACCACTAGACCAACGAGACAGTCTCCTAGTTCTAGTCCTAATAACAGTTCACTTAAGTACGGAACTCAATTTGTGATATTACTATGACCACTTAAGTGACCAAACTTAGCACATTCACACGACAGGTTTTAAAATTACATTTTTAGCACAGATTTCATGGAAAATTATGATAAACTAACACTGCAAGCGCAACTTTGTTCCGAACTATTAATAGGTATTTCCATTAGACGTAAATTCTCTGTGTGAGACTGGGTATGAATCATACCAGCTATAGGTAGCTCGCACCTAACAATAGGTACCGTCAATAGTAAGACCGCTGAAAATGGTACGAAAACTTATTTACTAAGTAAGTATAAAGAAAATTCTACGTTTTTAAAATGGACTAAAATACAAACAGACAGACAAGAATTGTCATCCAGTTCTTTGTTGTCTTGAAGTTATTGCATGCCTTTAACTTATGACTAACAAAATTTATACGAACATATAACCATTTTATTCTCTAAACATAACAAAAAAGTACGGAAACCATATTTTTGTATTCTTTTTCTGTTTATAAATTTATTATTGGCCATAATAATGATAAATAAATTAAACAGCCGATTGAAAGCTTCATACATTGTGTCGGAAATGGGATTCCTGAATCAGCTAACTTATTAGCTGCATAATTGCAGCTTTGCACAATTATTCAATCAGAATTGTAAAGTATATTTATTATAAAAATAATAATCTTGTCCATAGGCTAATATTTTTTTTACATATAAAAATAGAATTTCAAACCTGCAAAAAGACTGTCTGTGCTTCATACTTTATACTCGATACACATACTTATTTTATAATCATTATCGTTCGATCGCACCTTTCATACTAACTCATGCTCAGCAGTGAAAGATCTGTGTTAAAATTATCATGTAATGAAAATAAAAATGCAACTTTAGTAGTCTTTACCTTCCCCAACCGCGATAGGGTGGTCTTTAAGAAAAGAATTTATATCTCCCTAAAGGATTAGGAAACTTGAATGTGATTTGCGTATAAATGACTGGCGAAGAGCAGGTTTAAGATACACCCCATACACCCCGGTCATTTCACCCCACTTGGTAACATCCTCCCGTTCACTGTTGACGAGTGGGATTTTTTTTTAAGTATTGACGATCCTTCCCGATCGCTCACATCTCGTGTGTACAAGAGTCAAGACCTAGAAAATTGATTTTATCCTGACTTTCAAAAGGAGGGGGTTATTCTATTTTACTGCTATTTAGAATCGCTTTTATCGAAGTATGCGATATAGGAATCGCATAAAATTTAAAGGAGAAAATTTTTGGATGACGGATGGATACGGAGACGATAATAATTCAATTCAAACCTTCAAGTAACTGCGAGCAAAATTGATTATTACTATTATAAACATAACACAAAAAGTTAACGGGCTCTATATCTAATTTATACTCATTTTACAGAAGTTGAACAGTCCAATATGATTCAAAACGGATTCTAGCGATTTAGCTCATAACTATTAATATTAGTGAGTCGTTTTATGAAGTTTGTCTGTTTGTTAGTTATAATATGTTTAGTTAATATTGTGGTCTTTGTGTAACTAGCTTATGTTCGCGGCTTCGCTCGGGTTAAATTTGGTTCACCCTCTTAAGGGTCGAATGTTAAAGGTTGTCTGTCTTAAAAAAATAAAACACCTGTATTAGGTATATTTATTACCTATATTATTTATACAAACTTTGAATCCCCGTTTCACCCCTACAGGTGCAGGGGTAGAATTTTAGAAAACTATAAAACACACAATATGTTTATTTTGTTTTTAATTATTAGCCTAAGAACAAAGTTCCATTCTTCTTGCTTCAAAATAACAGACTTCCATATAAACTTTCAACCCCTTTTTCGCTCTCTTAATTTCGAAAAATCCTTTCTTAGCATGTATATACATTGGCCCTACGCCTGATCTCTCTCGGATCGTGTCGGATTGCCGTGCCATCGGATTATGAGAGTGAGGGAATAGAGAGCCGCATCTGCGAGTGCACACTATAATATGTATCTCATGCGTAAATGGCAATATATCTATTTTGGCCGCGTAGGAAATTACATACAAAAAATTCGAATCGCATCTCTCCCATTACAAAAAAAGTTCTTCCATACAAAAAACTGAGCAAACCAATGGCGCGAACAATAACTTTGCAATGATATATCTCGCAGGCGACTGAGACAGTCCCAGTTGGAATCTTCCCTCGTGGACTCAGTAGGTAATAGATTGACTTTAAAAACAATTTTCATTAGACCAACGACAGTAATAGAATGGAGTCCAGGGACTTTTATAGTCGTTTTATTACATTTTTTAGAGATTCGTTGAGATTTGATAGGATTTTAATTTTAATAAAAAATTTGAGGTCCTATTTATTGTAAACGTAAATGTTTGTGTAGATGCTTAAATAAGTCTTAAGTTTTCATGAATGTTCGTAATAAAACAACCTTTTACCCGGATTAATTTTCATGTAGGTATTTCTTACTAGCTTCCGCCTATAATTAGTAGGATTTTGAAATTTTTAGTGTTTTGAAGTCTGTTTAATTGTTTTTTTTTGTGTTGAGTCTTGATAAGATATTTTTATAAGAAAGGGATTTCCTTGGCTTATATTTTTTTTATAAGATAAGCTTTTTAATTACCCGTAGGTAAATAAAAAATGAATATGAATGAAATGAATAGTTTATTTAAAAAAATAGTTTTAGGTTCTTTATTCAAATAAAATTATTTATAACTGGATCAACAGAGGTATACCTAGTCCTGTTCAAATTTTAACTAATTTTGTTAAAAATTATCTATATAAAAATCACTTTGTTTTTCTCGAAGATTCCTGTAATTTTCCCAATTTTTATTTTTTTAAAAAAATAATCGATTTATTACAAACAATATTAAAAAATAAATAGCCAAATCGGTCCAGCCGTTCTCAAGTAATGCGCTTACCGGAACAGCATAAAATTTTTACGCAGTCAAAATTCTTGACGAAAAAAAAAACCGTTTCTCGACGACTCCTTTATCTAATCATATTAAAAAAGTTCCATGATATCAATTTCATTTTTCATAATTGCCTTGGGTCAGCGTTATTAAGTCTCGCGACAATTGAAACTCATGAATACCAATGAGCTCACCCCCTTGGCGTGGCGTAGCGTGAATATTCTGAGGAAGCTTGTAAACGGTTTGTAAGTTTAACTTATGAATTTTTTAAGAACCCCTTTTGAAAATATTACAGAGATATTGGAGAAACGGTTATTGTTTTCTGGGGGAGATTTGTTAAACGTGAATAAAACGAGCTACGTTATATCTCATTTAAGCAATGGTAGCCTTTTTTAACCGACTTCAAAAAAGAGTAAGTTCTCAATTCGACTGTGTGTTTTTGTGTTTGTTACGCGGTTACTCAGCCAATTATGAATTGATTTTGATGATTCTTTTTTTATTCAATAGATTATACCTACACGGGGGTCTCATTTGAAATGGTGGAAATGGTGATATTACAATTTTTTTATTCTATAGTCAGATGAGAAGTCTTCGGCTGGTTTAAATTATCTTCTGACTATACGATGTAAAAAAACAAAATGACACAAGGGCGCCATATGTTTTTAAACAAAAAATAAAGTGCGTCATTCCAGTCTTGAAAGTCTCTAAACCTATTTCAACCCGTGAAATGCAGCGCCACACCAAAAATGTTCAAATTGAATATTTAGATCACGTACACCCGGCTCCGTGTATAAGCCACTCAAAAGATATTCACTGCGACGTCTCTGGTGCCGTCTGATTTGACAAAGTGACACGTGCAGCGTTTGCGGGGTCACTCGCTTTTGTCACTTTTGCTGATTTTAAAGATAGATTTGTAAATTGAAATCGGTATTTTACCGATTTTGATGACAAGATTAATATTAAATCTAGTTAAAAAAACTCCTTTTCTCCTATTGTTGGGCAAATAAGTCTCTCCTCTCTTGCTCAAATTTATCAAGTCTTTATGGCCGTCAATTTGGCTTAATTATAGTATCATATTAAGTGATAGCGGGGCCTATTGAATAACGTAAAACGACACTATAAAATGCAACAAATATTCAGACAGACAAGCTTCAAACGCTGCCTAGTAATCGTGAATGAACAAATTTTATTTTTATTACAAACATGGTCTATTTTTTCGAAATAAAATAACTTTTTTCTTTTTTATAGGAGTCAAAATGCTTAGTGCCCACCATGAAAACTACAAAGGTTTGCTGGGAGAAAACTCATTATTGAGTTAAGCTCGCCTTTGTGCACTTTTTTTTTTAATGATAAGTACCTAACTTACCTATATATTGTTGTATCCAAATTAGTGTACAATAAAGAATTAAAAATTAAGAAAAACTAAGATCAAAAAACTTTTTACAATTCACTCGGTAGTACTCAAGGTATCCAGCTCAAATAGTAACAGAAAAACGTGCGACTATATCAAAGTGACTGCAGCAACACGTACCAAATGTTACACGGTGATCGTACGTGTACCGAGCTTTTCAATGTGGCATTTTAGGGTTAAAACATTATTTTTAGCAATCGTAAATGTTGCAGCTTGTAGGTATCAGTAAACACGTTTTGTTATAAAACCGATTCCCTTTTACAACATCATCATCTGCCTAGCCTTTTCCCAACTATGTTGGGGTCGGCTTCCAGTCTTACCGGATGCAGCTGAATACCAGTGTTTTACATGGAGCGACTGCCTATCAGACCTCCACAACCCAGATACTGGGTTACACGATACCCGTTGGTAAGACTGGTTGTCAGACATTCGTGCTACTCGTAACGATTGTCAAAGATCTACAATTCCCTTTTACAACAACGTTCTAAAATAATACTCTTGTAGACTGATTAATCTTTTTTTTTATGAAGAAGGCCACACTCAAACCAATCTGATGGCAAGAGGTGTTGTTGTCTACGGACGAGCACATCTACTTTTAAAGTAAGAGAGCGGAACTTTGAACTTTGACGGTATCCAGACCCACAGTTCCAAAACTTGAGGGTAATTTCCCCTAAGGGGGTAAAACTAGTATTATACGGGGTAATAGCTAATCAAAGATAATAAAGACCGGTAAGAGCCAATCACGCGGCGAGCTATATTCGGACTTTAAAATCAGATAGATATTTAATGTTATAGTAATCACTTACTCAATATTTTTGTGAATTTTTTTTTAATGGATATATTCAATTTTTATGTCATATTAAGTTTATCTTTTTAATTAGTTTATACTATATACCTACATATCGATAGTTTATTTCTAGGTGTTATAGTTAGTTATTATAATTTAAATTTTATTACTAATATGCAAATTACAAATTGTAAAAAAACAATTAAAAAAAAATAAGCATGTTAAAAAAGCTACGAAGAAAGTGTAAATTAAATATTGTACTATGAGGGATTGTCAGGGTAACAAGATGGAAAAGGTCTAAGTCTGTGTCTAGTCTACCAATTAGAAACGTATAAGTGGTAACAGATCCTACACAGCGACCGAAATGGAATGGAATAAAATACAAAAAAAATATTCAAGAGATCTATGCATAAATATTACAGCTAAATTGGCAATTTCTATACACTCAATGAACATAATATAACGCCTTTGTAATGTTGATTATATTCAACGCTTCAAAGACTAGTTTTATAGAACATTGAAATTGTTCCATTATTTTTATGAGCAAAGAATATTAGCATTCATGATTGGTTTTGTAGTCATAGATTTTAATAATCCTATGTTTTACACAGTCCAATGATTTTTAAACCTTTTTTTTTAATTGTTAAAATTTAAAATAAATTCGTAAAAAAATATGTAATGTACAAATAAAGTTCTTATTTCGAAATTAAAAATGAATCTATGATTTATGAACACATTTGCTGAAGTTTGTAGGTATGTATCTGTCAAAAGTAAAATCGTTTTTATTATTATTTATTTATTTGTTTGGTTCAAATTTTAAATATAGTAATTGAAATTTTACCACCTACCTGTTGACAGATTGATCTAATATTTGGTACATAGGTACCTTAAGTTCTGATGACAAAACCGGTTTACGTATTCTCGAAAAGACATTATCGAACCTTCGTGAGCTTGATTTCTAAATTACCTACCTGTACCCAACAGTTTTAAAAGTATTCCTATTTTAAACTCAGACCTGCTACAGAATATTTCATCCTAAAAATTCTAACAGAAATCCAGCGTTGTGATACACGAGTTAGCATTCTCATTGAACATTAACAAGAATGGGGGTAGTTCAAAATTCCATCTAGGAGTTATTAAAGTGAACAAATCTGTAGAGCAGCTAAATTAATTTCTTTAGTTCATTTCACGTTTTTAGTCATTTGGGATTGGATGGGTTTAGGAATAAAGTCTAACTTTGTTTTTTTTTACTATAATAATAAAATGTAAATAAGAATTAAAACAGTTGTCCTGAACTGGTTTTTTATTCGACCAAAATTCTAACCAGCATTTGTTAAATATATTTGGATAGAGGCTCCTTAAACTAGTATTTTGACATAAAATATTTAATTTTATATCCCTCCAATTTTGAGAAAATCACTTTCTATTTATCGTACATTTCTGGAGAGACTACGAACCAGCCCTTCTAAATATTAAACTAAATGGAGGGGTATAACATTTTTTTTAGCGGTTCCAGGTTACATATTTTTGTGGCTTTCGACGTCAGGTAGTTTCATGCTGGTTATAATTTTCTCATAATAAAAAACCAACGTCCATACAAAAAGCGGACAAGTCTTTTAACTACATTTTCAGAAATCTCTACTTAAACACGTAATAGTACTTACCTAACTTTTAAAATAAACAGCTCTTTTTTATAAAAAAAAATTATGATATCAATACTGCGCTGAAAACAATAGAATATTTAGAAATTTAAATTTTTAAATGATTTAAACGTAATTTTGTAAAACAACCCCAAAATTAATTTAATTTGAGCGTAAACATTTCATGGAAATGCTCAAAGTGTAAATTGGTAAAACTGTACAAACGGCGACTATTTTGTGGCGATACAGTTGCGCGATCAAAAATATTGAAATACTTAGTAATAATATTTTTACATTTATTGAATTTTTCTATAAGACAAAGAAAATGTTAACCTAAGTATTTTTTTATTTTATAAAGACTTATTTTCCCTTCTCTGTCGCCGTGATAAAAAACCGAATGCCGAATATCGCTTGAAATAAAAAAAAAGTTTGTAGAATGTAGCTGTTAACGTCTGTAGCTATACATAATATAATTAACAACACAACAAAATACTAATTCCTGAATAATACTTACTGAACAGTTTGCAGGCGATAAGTGATTCATGCCATGTCATGATGGACGTTTTTGGCTTCCGTCTACGTTCAATATGGAATTGATATTCATCGACCTCTTCGAACGCCGAGCGTATGCTAAGAGTATAGAGTGATAGTAGCTTACCTATCTACACAGCTTGTATCAATCCCCTGCAAAGGCCTATTCTCATACACATCATTTATTTTGTGCGCTCATTAGAAGGTGTTTGCCCTTAATCACCACGCTGGGCACTCCAGATTTTTCCCTTTGTCGCTTTTAACGACACCCGCGGGATGAGTCGTTCTATTCTTATGCTCGAAACCACACGGTAGTAGTAGCCTACCAGTGCTGCCAACTTCACTAAGAAAGAAGCGAAAGAAAGAGCGTGATTCACCGTACCCCCGCCAGAAGAGTAGGTACCTACTGCGCTGATCTTTATAATGTCTACCGACTTTTATTTAACCTAACATTTCATTCTAAACATCGAAGCAGTGATAGCTTTCATGTGCGTTTTAGAAATTAATTAAATATTACTTGTTGATCTTGATGAAACCAGCACATCTGAGATATGTCGCAACTGTTTGTAAAACCATGTCAGAGGCCTACGGGTGGTTTTAACTCTGACACCAGGTTATTCATCAACCATACGATGAAGAAAAAGAACATCGTTCAGGAGGCAGGTATGCTGGTGTGATCGCAATTAAATCGCGCGATACCTTGCCACTCCTCGCCACTAAAAGTGGCCCCGTGTAACTCAAACCTAACACTTGTAAACTTGATGAGATGTTGATGGCACGACCCACTTATGTGAAGCCATGAATACTTTACTGACAAAGTTACGAGTAGGAGATGTGAGAAATGGACGACTTTGATGAATTTAACTGATGAATGTAGGTACCTAATGATGAGCAATGCTATTTTGTACAACAAATACATTTCGCGCGTAAATTAAAGTGCGTTCTTTTTACATTCGAGCACAGATAATATATGTATTTAAAAAAAGGTCTGTGCATTCGATCAACTTCAAATTGTTTTATTTTGCCTTTATATGGGTAAATATTAAATGTACTTTCTTATTATCTATTAGCCAACTTTGTTCCTCTGCAGGGCAAAGGCACTCCTTCCTTCCTATGGAAAGGCTAATGGAAAATTGTTGCTCCTCTACCTAATCCCTATAAATCATGAATAGTTGAGCGATGATTACGTAGGTTGTATAAGAATTAAAAGTAAAAATTTACGAATTAACAAAAAATAAAAAATAAACATATTTAATGATAAATATAGCTCAATCAGTGCCTCAATCATACCTACCTTTTTTATTTCTGAGTTGGTACCAAAATGAATTGTGACGTGTGGTTTCCGGCCTAAGAATAGAATCACCCCGACTCGTCCCGCGGGTGTCGTAAAAAGTGATATAGGGAAAGATCCGGAGAATAGGCAGCAGTATCCTTCTGTGTAACAACAATCATCTGGTACTGCGAACGCCAACCCGCTTGCCCAGCGTGGCGATTATGGGCAAATACCTCCAATAAGCGCACAAAAATGGCGCGCATTAGAAGAGGCCTATGTTCAGCAGTGGATTAATACAGGCTGATGATGATGATGATGAACAAAGTGCGTGTTATAAACGTTAACAGAAGGTACAACTACGAAAAAACTTGAATTTACTTGCTTAAAACTTTAAACAAATTCATTCTAAGCTTGTTTTAAAGCTCAGCATCTTAACTTGGGTAAGTACCTACCTGTTGTTTTATGCATTAAGTAAACTATGTAGCTAATGATCCCACTTTGCTGTCCGTGATGCATTATATTTTAACTTAGTTTTAGTTTGCGAAAATTCATTTATTTAAACATAAGGTTTAACATAAGGTCTATGAAATTATTTAAAATAACTGACTCGGGCGGAACTTGAACTCGCGCGTGATATCTGGCATGCCGCGGCATGCCAGTCGTGTCATCGCTTTACCAACTAAGCTACCGAGTTAGGACTCAGTAGCTTAGTTTGTAAAGATTAAGATTAAAGATTAGATTAGTTAGTTATTAAGAAATTACGAATCTCTTTCTATACGCCTTAAAGGCGTGTGAGTTCGGTCTACCTGTCTTTATCCGCAATTCCGCCCGCGTGAAGATTAGACTAGGATAAACCGTATCCTATCTGTAAATCCAGGATAATATGGTCTATCTGAATGCCAAGTTTCATCCAAATCCATTCAACAGTTTATTCGTGCTTAAGTAATAAACTTTCGAGTCGTGATAGCCTAGTGGTGGTGACCGTTGATTGGCAAGTCAGAGGTCTCGGGTTCGAACCTAAGGCGCGCGCACCTATGACTTATCGTAAGTTATGTGCGTTTTATAAATTAATTATCACTCTCCGTGTACGTTACGCTCTTGGCCCCGGCTGTCAATTGTAGATCTGTGACAGTCATTACGGGTAGTCAGAAGCCCGAAAGTCTGACAACCAGTTTTACCAAGGGGTATCGTGTAACCCAGTATCTGGGTTGTGGAGGTCTGATAGGCAGTCGATCCATGTAAAACACTGGTATTCAGCTGCATACGGTAAGACTAGAAGCCGACCCCAATATATGTAGTTGGGAAAAGGCTTGGCAGATGATAATTATTAAGTAATAAATTTTCACAATATTAATATTAGAAGAAAGTAAGATAGCAGATATTTAATAGTCTTTATTAAAGTGTTACCATAAAAAAAAACCTGAAACAGCATTAAGCATCATTTGGCTCTGAGAAAACTAAAGTGAGGGGGTCCAACAGAGCTTGAGAAAAACGTCGACACGTCGAGGGCCCTACAGTCCTGCTGCGAATGAGACAGCCGCTTAGTGATGTGCCTGAACTCCGGGATTGTAGCGAAACTATATGAAATTATTAATTTAGGTATTAATTCTGGAATCCCGAATTTAAACGGAATTTATTTAAGATTCATGAAATTATTGGCTATAAACTAAGTACCAAGTTTATAAAATGAAATAAAAAACAAACAATTAGTAAGCTAAAAAACGAAGTTTAGTAACCTAGGTACAGTCAACTATATGACAGTAGTGACACTGAACTACAAAAATAGCCTTTACGGCTACGTTATAATGGTGCTGTCAATGTCAAATTGTTACCACTGATGTGCGGTTGACTGTACACACAGTTTTATGCTATGTTTAACCACAGATTACTAAATAGTTACTACGTAAGCACTTTAACACTTTCGAGTCTCTTAGTAAGAAGTTACGTTTAAAATCAATTGCAAATTTTATACCTAACAAACAAGCAATCAGAAGACAATATCACGTAATAAAAACGTGGAAAAATAACCCTCATTGCTGGCGCTATTAAGCATGCGTGTGCTGTGTCGGACCTATAATTAAATACATGACTTACCTAATTACTGTATATCGATCGGCCAGAAAAAATATAAAATTGTTTTAACTAGGACCAAAATCCCGGATCCCGGAAGCATCTAATTTCGCCATCACTAAGTTCACGGCATAAGGGCGGAGAGACGCAAAGTGGTGCACTCTCCCGTGCTTTGTGATACACGTAAAAAAAAGTAGTACATTTTATTTTTTTCTTTTGCGTTTATAAATCTTTTTACAATAAAATGCCATTAGAAATTAGATACTTTAGCTTTATATATATAATGTACCGCGTACTAAACCTTCCTCTTCAATCACTCTATCTAAAAAAAAAGCCGCATCAAGATCCGTTGCGTAGTTTTAAAGATTTAAGCATACGTAGGGTTATAGGGACAGAGAAAGCGACTTTTTTATACTATGTAGTGATAATCATGAGATGAGCACATTGACTTAACTACATTTCTGGATAGAAGCAAATCCATGGGCTTGACTCAAAACTTCACGCTCACCTATGCATTTTGTACTTGCGAGTTGCGACCACTTCACCGGAAAAGCATTCAATATCACATTAATTTGTAAAATAACCATCAAAGCAATGCTATAAAAATCACGATCTTTATCATAGTTTTAAAGAATTCGATAAGCTAGTCAAATGCACATTTCTATTCGATTTCGGTTCACCTTCCATCTCAATTTAGTATTTTACATGCATTTGTCGTTCTCGACGGAATTCTCTGTGCAGTTTTAGATTGTCTGAGCATGCCTTTTACGGGTCTCAAAGTCGAGACATATTCTGCGTCTCAATATTGTGCGGGAAACGGTATTTTGAGGTTTTTTTAAGGTATCGAGTAAGATATTATCTGGCCCGCTGAAAATTTTATATTTGGGCTAAATAACTTTTTCAAGCAATCATAACCCTCGACAATAATAGTTTATAAATATAATCTAGCCCCCTAAAATATGGAAATAATTGCTACGCTTTTCCGGATGGCTACAAACCGGCTTCCACCAAGACTTAGAGACAAGTTAGAATAAAAAAATAGGCTATGTTATTCTTCAGCCCATATATCAAAAGTCACGTCAATCCGTTGATGCCTGAAGAAAGACTAATCAACAAACACATTTATAAATACCTAAGTTTAAAAACTTCCATATTATTTGCCAAACTGTCAAACCTTTTTATAATGGCAATAAATTTTAAAAAAAACTGCTCGTACTGGCAGCACTCGTGCTAGCTGTCAATGTCACCTGTCAGCTGTCTGTCAGAAAGTAAACAAGTTGAAAGTTCACCAACTGACAAGCGCAAACGCATTCTATGATAACACTTATCAAGTTATCACAAATTATTTGTTTTATTAACTAATTAAAACGCGCGAGTTGTTCGTAATGTAATTCTTCAAGTGTATTGATGTTACGTCAATGTTTTTTAACCTCATAATTAAAGTGACGTGACTTAAAAATTATGTTAAGTTTTTAAACATCATTTGCCTATTTATTTTCCTTGTTTATCGACAAAAATAACACTGTGCTACAAGTTTATTTATTAATTACTCATCTTTGGCTGCAAGTAAGAATATTTCTGAATATGATATACCTCCTATCATACCTACCTATTTCATTTATAAAAATTGTGGCGTTCATTGATTGCAAAGTTATTTTTATCAGCATTTATGTTTCTACTACTTTGTAAACAAAGTTTGGGTTGAACTTTGAAGGCCAAAAGTCTGATTCTGTTGGACAGACCACACAGATGACTTGTAGTACCTAGTATTTAAATAAATAATTTTTGATCCAGATTTTTGTGGCAATATAATGATGCAATATATACAATTTTTTATCTGTAAATACAATTAATTACATCCGCCCTTTGATAGTCTCAGATTATGATAAAAATAATTAACTGTTGTATCAATAACTTTGTAAGAAATAAGGATTACCTAGGTAGATAAATTAAATATCAAAATACTTTTTAAATTATTATTAGGTACCTACCTACGGTAGGTAAGAGGCTCTACATGTGATGTTAGTACAAAACTTATATCATAATGTATAAAATGGGTTTCAAACTATCTTAACCCTTCGGCCAAATGCAGGTTTTGATCATATTATATTATTGTTATTTTAGGTCTATTCACACTCAAATAATTCTTAATTATTATATTATTTGACCCGCCAAATGTGTCTCGATTGCGTTCCGCAAATGCCCTAAGCCACACCACAGATTTATAATCACAGCAGAAGATGTCTATCCAATCTTGCATTAGTCGCTAATTCTAGAACGAACCTTGCTTTTACAATCAATTCTTGTGAACACAGCCAATCGATCATTATTTTTATTCATGTAGACTAGGGACGTGCAAAGACATTTTCCACAGAATAGGCTTAAGCACATACTTACTACTTAGTTCCTATTGCCTATTTGCCCATACGTCCAGTCCAGTGGTGATGAATTAGTTTAAAAATATAATTTTAACAAATTGAAAAAATACAGTTTGTTGTTATTTTGTGCAATTTGCCAAATGAATAACAGATTGCTGCAACCATTCAATAATTTACACAACAGGGGGTTAGGGGTAACCTATCTAACAGGACCGCTTCATGAAGAAGAATCTGGCTAGAAATTTCTTATACTTAAATAATTGGCTTAAAATATTTTTGCATACATTCTTATGGGCTTGGCTAAATCAACTACAATGCATCTTGACCGAAATGAGGTTATTTAATTATCAGATCATCATTATCAGAGTGTGAATAACTATTAATTTTTTTTAAATGCCAACATAATTTTTATATCTAATACATACTTGATCAAGTCACCCGTTTCATTCATCATCCATTCATCTGTCTGGGAGCTGTATTGCCAGAGTTCAACTTATAATAACCCTTTGTCTAAATTTCTATTATTAACCCTGGACAAAACCAGGGTAATAATAGAAATTTGCATGTTGCAGGTGCATTTATGTTTATATTTTACAGTTCCGTTATCGGGCAGTAGCTGAAAATCAGCACTAGTTGAGCGATTGCCAGCTAGCATTATGCTGAGCTGTTGACTGGTTTAGCATATTGCAAACTCATCTAATACCATACACTCTTAATTTGCTAGCATTCACTTTTTTACTTCCTGAATTCCACTTACAGAAATTTATAGAAAGTCTCAAAGTTAATACTACCAAATTACGAAGTCACAATTAAATGAGTACCTACTTCAATTATGTTTTTTTTTATATGATTTTAGGCTGTCACATAAATGTAATTTTCTTTCTTTCTAGTTCACCTAAGATGGATGAAATAACAGATGATTTAAAATACAAAGTGGATATAAAAGATGGCCCAATTTGTGGTTTTATTGACAAAAGCGATGAAGGTACTTATTACAAATTCAGAAGTATACCATACGCTAAACCACCTGTAGGCAACCTTCGGTTCTTGGTAAGTTTGTATAAGAATTTTAACATAATTATTTAAAGTGCCATATAATTGTATGGATATAACTGTGTTGAGCAACCATTCTAGGAAACTGTTTATGAAGTACCATAGATGTTTAATAAAGGGGGTTTTTTTTTTCTAAATTGTTTAGTTTTGGTCTAAGCCATAGTACTAAAGTTGTTTACAAATTTTGTGCTTACGAGGTTTTGGGTGCTTTTTAATTTGCCTATACAAGGTTAAATAAAATACACCGACAACCTGAAAAGGGGTCATTAATCTCATCATTATGAACAACTTTTACTATGACAACAATCCTAAAATCGCAAAAAAAATTTAGCTGTTCACTATTGAGATAATTTTATGTAGGTAATTAAAAATTTTCCTATATTTTCGCAGTTGATTTTTTTTCGCAATTTTTAAGATGATCCCGTAAAAGTTGTTTATAATGATGAGTTTATTGACCCCTTTTCAGGTGCCGGTATATTTAATTTAACCCTATATAGGTACCTATATGTTTCTGTTAATAAAATTTACAGCCGCCTTCTCCGGTAAAACCATGGAAAGATGTAATAGATTGTATCAAAACCACTCCTACACCTTTTAGTTATTATTATAATGAAAACTTAAAACCTAACATATTAGGTTCGGAGGACTGTCTTTACCTAGAAGTCTCCACTCCAAGTATGCAACCCGAGGAACCGATGCCTGTTATGTTTTGGATAGGAAGTTGGGCCTATGCTTGTGTGATGGATTACATATTCGATCCCACCCTTCTGAATGATAAAAATGTAGTTTTTGTAAGATGCGGATTCAGATTGGGACCCTTTGGTTTTCTTTCTGTTAATGACTACACAGCACCAGGAAACTGCGGGTTGAAAGACATAGTCATGGCTTTAAAGTGGGTTCAAAATAACATAAGTGTCTTCGGCGGAGACCCTAATAATGTGACAATATTCGGAAACTCTTCAGGCGGAGCGATTGTTCATTTGATGATGTTATCACCAATGGCGACGGGGCTCTTTCATAAAGCAATTATACAAAGCGCTAGTGCATTAAATAATTGGTCTCTTGCCAAGAATCCTGCCCAACCTGTGATAGAACTAGCAAATGAATTAAGAATTAGAAAAGCTACAAAAGTTGAAATAGTTGAAGAATTAAGAGCTGTGTCTGCTGAAGATATCATGCAAGCGTTTCATAGAATGGCACAAAAAGCGGACCAAGGAGAAAAGGCACCCAAGCAGCATGATGCCTTTGATGCCATTTTTAAGCCATGCATTGAAGTAGACCACGAAGGTCAACCTGCATTTATCACAAAGAGTCCGCCACTAATAATGAAATCTGGTAACTTTAACAAAGTACCTTTAATTATAGGTAGTAATAATTTAGAGGGTGCTGTATTACAATTTATGATTAAAGATTTTTATTCTGATTACGAAAAGTACAATGAGAATGCTAGTCTTTTAGTGCCACGATCACTAGCAAGAGAATTTTCTAAAAACATAGGTCATCAACTATTGAAGTTTTATTTGGGTGGAGAAGAACATTTAAGGGCTGATACTAGACCACAGTATTTACAATTAATAACTGATTATTATTTTTCTTACTACGTAAATAAAACTGTAAGACTGCACAGTGAATTTGTGCCGGAATGCCCAATATATTATTATATTATAAACTTTGCTGGCGAATGGTGTGTACCCAAAGATCTGGACTTCTTGAATTCCGTTGGACATTCAGCGGAATTGCCTTTTGTTTTTCGTATCAAAACTCCAGATGTTTGCAAAGGCAGTCGAGATTCTGTCGTAACAAGAAGTAGGGTTGTCAAAATGTGGACTAACTTTGCTAAGACCGGGTAAGTCTACTATATTAGTATTGGAACTTATTTTATTTTTCCATAGTCAGGTTTATTGTAGGTTCCAGTGGTCAGTTACATTTTTCTTTACGTTCAGTATTCTTAGGTAAAAAAAATATGTAGGAAGGTATAACTATGGCTAAAAAAGCATTGTATTCAAGTGGTTATTAGGTCATTGTGAAAATATTAATGAAAGATAATTGACAAATGATGAAAGGGAAGGATATATACCATTGATCTGATTAGTGATGGCTATCAAAAGTGCCAAGAAAAAGTATGTAGAGACGCATGTGAAAACAAAGAGCTATCATTGTATTGTTCAACTCCAAAAAAAATTTACAACTCATTTATGATTTCATCATCATCAGCCTGTATTAGTCCACTGCTGAACATAAGCCTCTCCCAATGCGCGCCGCTATTGTGCGCTCATTGGAGGCATTTACCCATAATCGCCACACTGGGCAAGCGTGTTGGCGATCGCAGTAACAGATGATTGCTGTTACACAGAAAGATGTTGCTGGCCATTCCTCAAACCTTTCCCTTTGTCGTTTCTTACGATACCCGCGAGACGAGTGTGGTTCTATTCTTGGACTGGAAACCACACAGCACAACTCATTTATGATTTCATAACAGCACAATTATTTTCAGAAATCCTACACCGGATGAAGATGATCCATTATTGCAAATAGTTTGGGATCCCGTCGAGAGTAAAGATAAGCTGAACTACCTTAGTATAGGATCAGAACTTACTAAAGGACGAAATCCGTTTCAAGAGCGCATGAAATTTTGGGACACATTACATCAGGAACATGCACACCTAAGAGCTCTAGTTTATTTCAATGACATGGGACTTTCTTGGTGACATTTTTTATTTTTTATTGTAAACTAGCCTTTTTCTTTCCATTTTCGGTCCCGTGGCTCTATTTTTTTTTTCAACATACATTGTCCTGACAATTACGAATGCAACAACTAAAATTGTCAAGCCGTGTGTGTTGATAATTAATTTGACAATTGATTTTTATTTGTTAACTAGAGGGCATTCCAAAACTTGTGTTACTGTTATTGTCATAGTTTATAAATATATTTAATGCAATACATTAAAGAAGAATTAATTATTTACAATATTGTTTTTACCTTCAGTCAAACTGTTGTTTTAAACTGAAATATTATATTTTGCATAAGAAAAAATTTAATGTGATTTGTAATAACATCATTGTCAATTTTAACCGGCCACTTCTCGTAACGTACCTACTTCTAAGTTAAGTAAGTTTTGGGTAACTAGAACAGTGTCATATACCTTCTAAAAAGTACCTATTTAAAAATTTGTCTTGTCGGTTATGGCTTCAAACTGGGACACTATTGTCCCAGCTGTGCTCAGGCATAAACTAGTCCATACAAAATTATTAGTCTTCATGACTTTCTCAATGATAATAAAGAGTGTAATATTATGATCATTCTTCGGTCTTTTTAATAGTTTTTTTTACGAAAACCAAAATTTAATTGTTGTTACAAATCTTTTCCAAATAAACATTGTTGTTGAAATTTTTTTAATTTTCTTTTTGCAGTAGTATACATAAAATCACAATTGAAATTGTTATTAAGAATATCTCCTACAAAAACTTTGTAAATTAACATAAAAAACACCTGGTACTTAATAATTTTTATACTTTACATTTGTTGATTTGGAACAAAGTAAATACTTCTGTATTACAAACACCTCGGTGTTCCACAGTGCATAAGTGTTGAAATATTTCCTTTCTTTGTCGTACGGTTGAGTCGTGATAGCCTAATGGTATGACCGTTTGACTGGCAAGTCGAAGGACTCGGGTTCGAACCCAAGGCGCGCAGAGGTAAGTTGTTTGCCCCGGCTGTCAATTGTAGATCTTTGACAATCGTTACGGGTAGTCAGAAGCCCGAAAGTCTGACAACCAGTCTTACCAAGAGGTATCGTGTAATCTGGGTTGTGAAGGTCTGATAGGCAGTCGCTCCATGTAAAACACTGGTATTCAGCTGCATCCGGTAAGACTGGAAGCCGACCCCAACAAGTTGGGAAAAGGCTAGGCAGATGATGATCGTATGGTTGATGAACAACCTGGTGTCGGAGTTTAAAACGCCCGTAGGCCTCTGACATGGCTTTACACACCGTTGAAAAATCTCTCAAGTGCGTTGGTTTCCTCACGACGTTTTCTTTTACCGTTTTAGCAAGTTATAATTAATTTCTATTAAGCATATGAATCCGAAAAGTCAGAAGTACCTGGGAGCCTACTCCGAAATTTTAACAACGAAGCTTCGATTGTCGGATCGCATGTTTGTTCGTTAAAAACCTTCTAATAGATTGTTTTTTTTTTATGGATTTGTAACGAAACGACAGATGAAAGCAGTAAGTCAAATTAAACAGTGGTAATTTGGTGGTAAGGATTGTGTTTGATGGTCTTCATTATTACGTTCCGATCCGAAACATCGTTGTTCGATTTTAGGAGTAGAGCCCCTAGACCTTTGACTTGGCAGTCTAACGCTCATGCCACTATGCTATCACTGCTTATAAGCTGTTGAAGTAGTTAGTGGACATCTGGGACTAAAATAGTTATTATACTAGTTATTAATATTTTAATATTATTGTTTACTAGCTTTTGCCCGCGACTTCGTTCGCGTGGAATAGTGACTTCGACTCTTGACCAATAGATGGCGCTGTATGACCGGAATAAATTTTATTTTATATTTTATTTTATTTTTTGTAATAAAAACTATCCTATGTCCTTTCTCAAGTTCCAAACTATGTCTGTACCAAATTTCACACAAATCGGTTCAGTAGTTTAGGCGTGAAGCAAAGACAGACAGACAGAGTTACTTTCGCATTTATAATATTAGTTCGGATGTAAGTGTGAAGTTTCGCCAACTAATTTGATTTAACCCTACTGTGTAGTTATCTAAATATGCCACAACATTTCACACAACACTTCACAGACATAATACTACTATTTAAAGGACTTGCCCCCAAGCTGAGAGCATTTAACAAAATTTGCGTTGCAAAGTGGTGGTGCACAGAAAAGTTGTGCATATTTCTACTGTTAGGTTTCTAAGGAGCGTACATGGTACCGGACACAGCGATTTGGACTAAAGAACCAATACATAAAACGTGTAGGTAAGTACCTACTTAATATGTCGCTAATATCAACGGAGATTAGCCAATTATAAAGGAGATATAAGTGCACAAGTGTGTGCGCAAACACAGGTGCACTCTCTATTTCCTCACTCTCATAGTCCGATGGGACGGCAATCCGACACGACTGGAGAGAGATCGCAGGGCCAACGGCTTTACGTGCTTTCCGAGGCACGGAGTAGGTGATGAATTCGAATTCCTATGAATCTATGAACTTACTACGGTCATAACACAAAGCAAACTCTGCTTATACTAAATGTATAGTTAAGTAGGTTGGTATAGCCGTCTCGCGACAAACCTTATTAATTTTACATAATGAATGGCGACGCTACCTCTGACCTTAGGATTATAAGCTTATGTACACTTTAGTTGATAACGTAAGTAAGAGTGCACATTGCTATTTGATAGCCGTACTCGGCTTAGAATACAGTAAAATCTAGAAGCCGTCAAATTGGCAAAAAGTGAGGCATTAAAATTTAATTTAAAACGATGTAATTTTGCGATTTGAAGGTTAGTTTACTACATCGCGCGTATTGTGGAGACGTTTAGCAGACTTCTTCCTATCGTATGATTGATAAACGACCTGTGTCAAAGTTTAAACCGCCCGTAGGCCTCTGACATGGCTTTACATTTATTTATTTATTAATTTATAGACTCACGCCTGTATTCCCCAGAGGGGGTAGGCAGAGGTGTGCAGTACACCCACGTTTCGCCGTCATGTTATAAGTCCCATGTAATAGGGGGCGAGCCTATTGCCATTAACCGGGCACAATTCCAGACTCCATGCTGCTACTGAGAATTTCCCAATGGAAAAACCCAATAACACTTTGCCTGACCCGGGGATGGAACCCAGGATCTCGTGCTCAGCAGTCGCGCTTGCTACCACTAGACCAACGAGGCAGTCATGGCTTTACACACCATTGAAAAATCTCTCAGGTGTGCTAATTTCATCACGATGTTTTCCCTCACCGTCTTAGCAACTTATAGGTACTTAATTTATAATACGCACATAACTTACGAAAAGTCAGAGGTGCGCGCCTTGGGATCGAACTCGAGACCTCTGTCTTGTCAGTCGATGGTCATATAACTAGGCTATCAGTGCTATTATTACAGTGCTGAGTAGGGGTGAATATCTATATATATAAAAGAAAATCGAAAATCGTGTTAGTTACACTATTTATAACTGAAGAACGGCTGAACCGATTTGGTTGAAAATTGGTGGAGAGGTAGCTGAGAACCAGGAAAAGGACAGGATACTTTTTATAGGTATATTTTTTTGTTTACGGCTGGACCGATTTTCATGGTATTTGATTTGTAGAGGTAGCGTAGGGCAGGGTAGAGGTAGATTAGGTTAGGGTAGGGGTAAGGGTAGAGTAGGGTAGGGGTAGAGTAGGGTAGGGGTAGAGTAGGGTAGGGGTAGAGTAGGGTAGGGGTAGAGTAGGGTAGGGGTAGAGTAGGGTAGGGTAGTGTAGGATAGAGGTAGAGGTAGAGTAAGGTAGGTTAAGATAGGGTAGGGTAGAATAGGCGTTGAAGTAGGATAATCACGCGTACGAATCCGCGCCGGGAAGCTAGTTATAAATATAAATTATAAGCACCAAGCACCTAAGTAACGTGAACGCTGCCTTATTCCCCTGTCCCGGTCTCCGGACAACATAATACTTGGCTTTGCTCACTATCCTGCATGCATTATTAATGTTGAAGTAATCTACCTATTTGGTAGAAACTTTCTATAGCACTAGCACCCGGCTGCGGCTTCGCCCGCGTGGTATGATTATAAAGCTGTAAAGTTTCATCAAAATCCGTTCAGTAGTTTTTGCGTGAAAGAATAACAAATACCTATCCATCCTCAAATACTTAAATTCTAACTAATAATGAAATGATATTTGCCAGATTCTTCGCCATGACAGTTAGGCTGCCCTTGGAACTGGCAACTAGAGTCCCTCTTATAAATATTAGAATGAACACAATTCAGAGCCTAAAATGGTCTATAAATTAATAAAAATATTTTAATTTGAATTTTTTGTTTTTTGTGCTTGACTTTCATGAAGGCTATGAAGAATCATTTACTGTTGTAGATATTGTTACAGGATTTTTTGAATTCTTGTGCGGATCTACCGCCAGGAAGTCTGATAAGAAGGATCTACCGGCAAGTCTATAACGCCCTCCTGACCGAGTTACCTAGCCTGGCCTATCTAATCGGAGATTGGCCGTCGATACAAGAGAAATTATAGTGCACAAATGTGTGGGCAAACACTGTTGCAGGTGCACTTCCTATTCCCTAACTCTCATAGTCCGATGGGACGGAAATCCGACACTGGTGCCAATTCTCTTGCACACGCTCTAAACTAATTTACACTCACTATCTCTCTTTCTAACGGAGATCAATAGAAAAGGATAGAAGATTTTTAGAGCTTTTCGTGACATCAACGAGAGTTTAGTCGGCATGTCATAGAGGTTTCGTCTAATTTTACGTCAATTGCAAGGACGTAGACTAATTTGACAGCTATAATTTTATAGTTCAATTTGCTGTCCTTATTTTATGGTGTTTATTAGAAAGAGATATAGTTAGACTAAAATTAGTTTAGCGGGATGTACAAGAGAATCAGCACCACTACCGGAGAAAGATCAGGCGCAGGACCCGACGGTTTTACGTGCTCTCCGAGTCACAGTGAGTCTAATGAGTCAAGAATTTACCTAACTTCCTGAACAAAAACAAAAGACCCTTTCCAACTTATAATTGAATGAAATAAAATATTTAGTTTTATATCTTATGTTCAAAGATGTCTTACGAGTAAATTAAGTGAAACAAATGAGTCTTGTCGTTCTAGTTTTATGGGTGCTAGAGTTTATTGGAGAAGCTTTATTTATTTCTGTTTGGGTCATAAAGTACAGATGTAAACAGTGTTTGAGATAATGTTGATGTACATATAGCAAAGCTATTAGGTTGGCAGGACCGCTAGGTTTTTTGTACAAGTTTGCATGTGATTGTGAAAAATTGTTGTTCGTTATACAGGGTTATTTGTAAAACACCAGCATCCTTAAAAGGAGTCATTAAACTCATCATTATGAACAACTTTTACTATGGGACCAACCCTGAAATCGCAAAAAAAAATCAGCTGTTCCATACATTTAATATGTTCACATAACTCAACAAAATGTAGGTATAATAAAAATTATATACAAATAACCCTGTATAAATTAAATTGTATTGATGACTTCATGAAAAAATCACAATCTTATCTAGCGCCCCTGCCAAAGTCAAAGTTTAAGCCGGTAGGGCTTTGACATGGCTTGACATACCGTCAAAAAATTAAAATCAGGCGTGCTGGTTTCTTCTCGACGTTTTTTTTCCCTTACCGTTTTAGCAAGTGATCATTTCCTATAATTTAATAATTTCCAACGGTCTTACCACTAGGTCTCAGTATAAAAAACATATAGTACGGAAACTTCGTTCAAACGCCCGAAAACGGCACACTCACATAAATATGCGCAGAAACGCGTCATTGATCGTGCAAGTACTGCGACGTTCGCTAAGGAGTCTCGTCAACACGGAGATATTATAGTGCACAAGTGTGAGCAAATACAGGTGCAGTCTATCCCCACACTCTCATAATCCGATGGAACGGCAATCCGATACGACCGGAGAGAGATTAGGCGCATCTAAGATGATACTGCGAGAGTGCGAGTACCGCGACGTTCGCTTAGGAGTCTCGTCGTTACGCAATATTACGCATGTTTGTGTGAGTGTACCGTTTCGAGCGTTTGTACGTAGTTTCCGTACTGTATGTTTATTATACTGTGACTAGGCTATCACTGCTTATGACGTCATTGGAACTCATACATGACACATGTATAAATGCCTTGTAGCCATTAGGACTCATAGTAAGGATTTTCCTCACTTCACAGTCAGGGAGCAATAAAACGTGCCCTTCACATCAGCAACATTTTATGCCCTCTACAATACTTTATAGCTACTCTTCTAAAGCTTATCACATAGGTACCTTCCGGTCTGGTCATATCACTACGTAGTATAAAACGAAGTCGCTTTCTCTGTCCATATACGTATGCTCAAATCTTTAAAACTACGCAACAGATTTTGATGCGGTTTTTTTTAATAGATAGAGTGATTGAAGAGGAAGGTTTATATGAATATTGCATCCGTGCGAAGTCGGGGCGGGTCGCTAGTTTTTAATAAAGAATCAGGCTGCCTGGGGCTAGAATCCTATACAAAATTTACTGATCACGACAGATAGATACGCCAGCTCAAATTCAAATGTTTATATTGCATGCGGTATTTTGGTATACCTATTGGCATATTGAAGAAAAGAGAGTTCTAATACATATCTAAGACAGATATATTATGTTTCAATTAAAACTATACAGGGTTATTTGTAAAACACCAGCATCCTTAAAGGGGTCATTAAACTCATCATTATGAACAACTTTTACTATGGGACCAACCCTGAAATCGCAAAAAAAAATCAGCTGTTCCACACATTTTGTTGAGTCAACAACAAGGGGGGGGGGTGTAGAGGTATAGACGATGGAAGAAGTATATACAGTCGAGAGCTAATGAAAAGTGAACATAGTAATTAGTAAAATGTATCTAATTAGGACAAATATGTAAAAAGTAAATGTAGGACTCCTTATTCGAATTGCATGGATTATTACATTTTTATTCGTTATAATATTTTTGAGAAAGTTTAAATTCAGTGAATTCGATATCAGTGAAAACTAATGAAATTATGTATTATACACTGACATTACCAGCGAGCGGAGAAATACACGTCAAAGGGAACCTCATAATACCTATCAGGACAATCAACTAGCTCTCAATCCTCATTTAATTCCGTCGTATGCAATTTGAACGTCATATCAGTCGCTCATTTCAACCCTAGTTGTACTAGATTTCAATTTCTGAGCCAGCTTGGTTCTTGTGAGCAATCAACGCGTGAACAAGATGTAATTATTTTATGATTTTCAGAAGGTTTCTGGTTGTCTATGGACTTGAGCGGTAGCAGAGGGAAGATGTCCCATAGTACCCCTCAAATATATCGGCTGTGTTTTTTTTTCAATTTTGAGCACCTACCTATATCTAAGGAGGTCAATGCCCCACTTTTTCGGGAGTCAATTAATAAATAACTCGTACAAACAAAGTGAAATTAATTGTTACTGTAGTGTAGTGTGTAGTGTAGTATAGACATTAGAGTTACGCTATTTATCGTCCAATGAGGTTATAATCTATATCTTCGAACTTAATCATCAGATCACGACAATATCAAAAATGGGACCCTCTTGGAGATAGTTGGAGGTATACCTACTCTTTAAATAAAAAATAATTATCAAAATCGGATGACTCTGTAAATAGATTTGCATGATCATACATAAAAAAAATAACAAATAGGTATGTACATGTCACATTGAGAACCTCCTTTTTTTCGTCGGTAAAAAAAATAAGCGGGATTAGTACCGGTTATGAATGACGTCTGGATCATCTCGGGGCAATTATATAATATGTCGTATAAATGAATGGTCCTGCATATGGATTATTAACTATGTTCTTTCTTGTATAGATCTTCCCTGTCCCAGGGACGCCGGACGTAGGGTACCCAATACTAATTATAAGTCCCAGGCTTAATTTTCTACAAGGGTTTTAATAATAAATTCTCGGTGATTCGTTTTGCATGGTCACATAATTCACAAAGATTAAAATAATTGTATGAATTCTAGACTAAAATCCCTAGTGGTTAGCCCGCCCTCCGGTCTGATGTTAGGTTTGTCGCGAATTTGATACGTGTGGTGTTTTATCCCGGAGGTCAACAAGGGTTAAATTAGCATATTATCTTTATTGTTAGAAGGGGAAGACCTAGACGAACGTTCTATGACCAAGTCGGGGATATCCTTGACAAAGGTCAGGTCAGGTCAGGAGTACCCTAAACCTAGACGAGCATGTATGAAGAACGTGATGAGAGTGAATGAGGCAAAAGAGGTATGCAAGGATCGTAGCAAGTAGAAATCCGTTGTCTCTGCCTACCCCTCTGGGAAACAGGCGTGAGTCTATGTATTTATGTATCTTTATTGTTCCCGTAAATTTCATCAGCTCCTCTGCCCTTAGGTACACCGACGCCACCCAGTCCTGACCGGACCAATATGCCAATAGGTACCTATACCAAAATACCGCATGCAATATAAACATTTGAATTTGACCTGGCGTATGCGTATCTATCTGTCGTGATTAGTAAATAATGAATGCTATACAAAATTACTGATCACGATAGATTTTTATGAATGCTATACAAAATTTACTGATCACGATAGATTTTTAAAATAATGATACATTTACACAAACATTTTGTTGAGTCATGTGAACATACATTTATGTTCACATGACTCAACAAAATGTGTGGAACAGCTGATTTTTTTTGCGATTTCAGGGTTGGTTTACTTTGGGACCAACCCTGAAAGTAAGTAGTAAAAGTTGTTCATAATGATGAGTTTAATGCCCCCTTTTAAGGATACTGGTGTTTTACAAATAACTTTGTATAGTTTTAATTTAAACATGATAATATCTGTCTTGGATATTATATGTATTAGAACTCTCTTTTCTCCCATCTTACTCCATCAAAGTTAAGTTTTCCTAAATAGCTTGTGCATGTCTAGACGACGTTAATAACGTTAAGGGAGTCTTAATCGTAAATTAAATACCTACTTAATTACCTTAGACAGTTAGACTGCTCTTAAAGTTGAGTCTAAGATCAATGAACGTTTACCCTCAGTACCTCTGTGCAGCCATCGGACCAGGAGTACCTAATTAGATTTCTAAAGTCTAATTTACGTAACGATAGCCAGTGTTTTACATGGAGCGACTGCCTATCAGACCTCCACAACCCAGATACTGGGTTACACGATACCCCTTGGCAAGACTGGTTGTCAGACATTCGGGCTTCTCACTACCCGTAACGACTGTCAAAGATCTCCAATTGACAGCCGGGGCCAACAGCTTAATTCGAGGCATGGCAAAGGCATACTGCATAGGTAGGTATTATAGGGCATAAATAATAAGTATGTTTACAATCCCACCCACGAGGGTATGAAACCCAATTTTTCAAAAACTAGTTCTCAATTCGATTTTCGAAATCGTTTCCTATTTTCATATTCATGAAAAGCCGCTAGAGGCGCCACGTGTAGTTTGTAGACATTCTTTTGGGAATAAAAAACAATATAAGTTATGTATTATTTCGTAGTTGTAGATACGTATTTGCGGAATTTATTCTGCCAGGCGTTAGCGTCGGGAGAGTAAAAAAATATTGGTAGGTAGGTACTTTTGATTATACCTACTTACCCAGTAGCTTAAAATTTCATTAGTGTGTTACATTACATCGTTGTTAACATTCCAGGATAGTCAAAACTTTTAAATTGTTATCTTATCTGTAAGTTACCTTGATATTGGTGCTGATTCTCTTGTACACCCCGCGAAACTAATTTTAGTCTAAATATATCTCTTTCTAATAAACACCATAGAAAAAGGACAGCAAATTGAACTATCAAATTAGAGCTGTCAAATTACTCTACGACCTTGCAATTGACGTGAAATTAGACGAGACCATATGCATGCCGACTAAATTCTCGTTGATATCACGCAAATGGACTATTTTGACAGCTCTAAATATCTTCTATCCTTTTCTAATGATCTCTGTTAGTAAGAGAGATGGCGAGTCTAAATTAGTTTAGAGCGTGTGCAAGAGAATTAGCACCATTATTTAGGATTTCATACATCTAACCTGCAATAGGCTTCTTGTCTTAATTACACGGTGACACGAAAAAGATCCTTTCCTAATTTTTATAGTATTTTTTTGTGAAATTGAGCCCACACAGCACAACGTTTGTGCACAGTATAATAAACATAAAATACGTACCTATACAAGCCCTCGAAACGGCACACTCACACAAACATGCTTAATAATGCGTAACGACGAGACTTCTAAGCGAACGTCGCGGTACGCACTCTCGCAGTATCATCACAGATGCGCCTGATCTCTCTCCGGTCGGTCGTGTCGGATTGCCGTCAAATCGGATTATGAGAGGGGATAGAGAGTGCACATTATGTTTGCACATAATTGTGCACTATAATATCTCCGAGTTGGCTAGTATCCGTTGAGATTGGTAGCTGTGACCGAAATTCGGTCAGGAGTATCGGGAACAGGGTCCAAGCTACCGATGGTCAGGGCTCTAGAGAGAGGAATCTCCTGACTATGCGAGCTGTGTCCAGGAGTACCGCCTTCTGCATCAAGCCCTTGATCCAGCCATCTAACGAGAGCCTCTTAAGGTGTTGATCGAGGCTTTTATTATTATTACTTTTCTAGTTAAAATTTGAGATAGATATTACCACACGCCCTAGGCGTAGAAAGAAATTTGACGACTGATTCTACGCCGAAGATCGGGGGTTCGAATCCCACCCGTATCAGTTGTTTTTTTTTAAATTTCTCATAAAATAATTATATTTAATAAGCTAACATGTGCTAAAACATATAAAAAATTTACAAAAAGACTTTTCTAGTTTTTTAAATAATAATTATTTGAAATTTGGTAAGTTATTAAGTGGTCTATCATTTTAAACACTTTATCACAGCGCTACAAGCGCTAAGAACAAAGGACCTTAAAAACTGTAATATCAATTCTGTAGCTCTACTCGACAATTGCCTCTCATGAATTTTAAAGGGATATTTTCTTTGAAGCAAACTGCGCTTAATATTGCTAGGATAGTGAAAATGTGAAAAAACATGAATAGTTTGGTTGCCAAGGAATTTTATTTTGCTGTAATGGTAACACTGTTGTTGTTTTACTTTTATTTTTTTATCTTGCAACGATAAGGCCAAAAGCCGGAGTGTCAAATTCAGAATATTTTTCACTAATCAAATTTGTTAAATTCGTGAGATCGATATGTTATTAGTTAACATATGGGTACGGATCCAGACTACGTGCTGCTACTGAATAACCCAAAAATGCTTTGTGTGACATAGGAATCAAACCTTAAATCTCAAGCTAGTCGCATTTGCGACCCCTAAATATAATTAGGTGGCACATGACTATTTTTTAGGCCTAAAATAGCTACAATGTGGCTATGATGTTGGTCTTCTTGAATAAAAATATTATGATTTTGTTGTTCGTGGTAGACAGTTTGATATTAACATTTTTCAGGCGTCCGCGTTGACTGAGTAAATATATTAGGTATATCTATAACTAAACTAACATACAACAAACTCGAACCTTTGGCTAAAAAGGAGCTCATACCCAACTAGACAATTTGGTTTCGGAACTCTAGAACCATCAGTTAAATAACCAGAATAATCTATACTAATATTATAAAGAGGTAAACTTTGTAGGTATGTATGTATGTATGTCAGAGGTAATCTCTGGAACTGTCGATCCGAACCTAAAAATTCTTTCACCAATAGGAAGCTACTTTATCCCTGAGGGCTATTTTTTATTCTGGAAAACAAAGATGAGTTTTCAGTAAAAAATAACAATATCTGTGATTCAATTCAGAAAAAAAACGGGCATTGTTTTTACGGGAAAATTTAATTTAACTCAAACAAAGTCATGGGGAACAGCTAGTCTAAAATAAAAATCAATTGCTTCTAATGTTAGTCCGCAAATCAATTCAAAGCAGCTAGACAGCTTTCTTGAAGTGATGTAATCTCCTTCATCGATAAAATCAATTGATTTATGTGTAATTGTTGTTATTCTATTCATATATGTCATGTACGAATTAATTAACTTTGTAATTTAGTACCTACGTACCTATTGTGAATTTTTTACATGATTATAGCACATGTAGCTAACATATAGTAAATGTATATTTATATTATTTAATACTTTTCAGGACACTTTCGCCTCTCGACGTAATGACAATAAAACTTTTATTGTATTTTGTAATGTGTCCCGCAGTGTTAATAAGAAATTTCCGTATCAGTTACTTTTTCAGATTTCTTATTCATTATCTGCCTAGCCTTTTTCCCAACTATGTTGGGGTCGGCTTCCAGTCTTACCGGATACAGCTGAATACCAGTGTTTTACATGGAGCGACTGCCAATCAGACCTCCACAACCCATACTGGGTTACACGATACCCTTTGGTAAGACTGGTTGTCAGACTTTCGGACTTCTGACTACCCGTAACGACTGTTAAAGATCTACAATTGACAGCCGGGGCCAACAGCTTAACGTGCTATCCGAGGCACGGAGAGTGATAATTTATTAATAAAACGCACATAACTTACGAAAAGTCAGAGGTGCGCCCTAGGTTCGAACCCGAGATCTCTGACTTGCCAGTCAACGGTCACTACTACTAGGCTACCACGACTTCCAAGACTTCAGATTTCTTATTAAATAAGTAATTATTAGGTATGCATCTACTGTGTTTCTAACAGTTTCTTTGCCTATGAAAGATATTCTACATCCTGGCGGCATGTATTAATAGACATCCAATTGATGAATACAAAAAAAACAACACTAAAACATAAAAAAAAAACTCTACAATTTACTATTTCTATTTCACAACAACGATGAAAGCTGTTCTAATACATTCGAGGACAAACAACACAATGTTCCCAGATACTGGTTTATGTAAAAAGGAATGACCCAGTGCATTAGTGAAACGGATGCCTTCCCCGTCTGTGTACCAGATGAGACCTAGCTAGTGATGTAGTGGAGCTGGTTTTATCGATAAAATTGTTGAAGTTGTTGACATGTTGAAAGTTAGTACAAATGATTGGAAATATTACGACAATACCATAATATGGTGAAATGGTATCGTAATATGATAATTATTTGGTGTAACAAATTTTTGGTAATCTTTCTACATCGGGAAAAAACATTCGAAGGAAGATTTTTCGGTCTTTCGCAAGTCCACGTCTTTAAAACTTTACGAGTTACGTAATACACCGGGATTTCAAACTTCAATATTCCGTAAGACAGTCCTTTGATGGGATTGTGGTTAAACACAAGTCTTTTCAAACAATTAGAAGACGTCAAATTTAAAATGGTTCCAATTGCTTAAACAGCTCAAATGAGTATTTTACAGTTTAAATCTAAATATACAGAAATAAATTTTGCCCCCTACTCATTTTCAATGTCGCGGACACCGTGAACCTACTTCCACCACATTTTCATATGACTTAGAATTTGAAAAAGACAAATTCAGGAGTTTTACTCTCTAACTGTCTCATTCCTAATCAAAATATTAAAACAAAGAAAATAAATTTGGTTTTTATCGATAAACAAATATGACATAGTCAAACACTATCAAATGTCGTGCCAGAAGATTATTATCCCAGAGATTACCATTCCACGAGACAGCCAAAATACTAAAAAGAGTTGCAAATCTGCATCGCTGACTTCGAAATTAGGTTTTTCTTTCATCTTGATTGTTTTAGTAGAGAAGTGTAAACATTTTTGTAGAAACTATTTGTAATTAAATAAAAATGAATCCCTGTTTCCCTTGGTCACGCCATAACTCCAACTCCAATTGGACTCGATAGGTGGCGCTGCGATTAGGTACTATCGCGGACACGAATGGTGCACCACTTTGCGATCAAAATGGTTTGAACGATGCTACGTGCGTAGGCGCGAGCGCAAGCGATTCTAACCTTAAGAGTGGTGCACCGGCTTTGTCCACGATAGTACCTAAGTAAAGTTATAATAAAGGTCGGCTACATAAAAATAAATTAAACTAAGTATCATTTCGAAAGATATTAGTTTTATTTAGATAAACATATTATTATTAGCCTAATATGTCCCATCTCTGGGCAAAGGCCTCCTTTTCCTCCATTCCTCGCCATCTCCTACGTGGTCTGCCGGGACCGCGTCGCCGTCGGCGTCGTGCTGTCTCAGGCATGGATGCTCATGGTCTCAGGCCACCAGACTTGTGATTTGTGAGCCTACAGTTCGATCGGTGTAAAACATAATGTCATTATATCCACACCTCCCCACATAATTATATTTTCAGTAAATATAAGTACCATACCTAAGAGGAATAGTTACACAACACATTTCATTAAGTAAGTAAGTACATAAATACTTAATTATAATAGCTATTCTTGTTTTTTCCAAAAGCGACAAAAAGAAGCCAGCTTTTTATTTCCGCGGAAAAATCATTCATCATTCCCTTTTTTTATAGCTTTGTGAATTGCTTGACAAAAATATAATTACGGTAAACAAAATCTGGGACAAACTCCACTCATATTCAAACTGAAATTACTTTTTTGATTAACTACGCGACGCTTTTCTAAGTTGTTTTTTCCCCCCATTTTGAAGTTGTATTACTTAGATGTCTCGTAATTTTGTGACTTCAGAAACGCAATGGAAGTCAGCGCATTGATTTATGAATCTTGCTTCTGTGCAAACATTGTATTCTAAGGCTCTAGGCAAAAATACCTTCTGACTGAAATATTCATGGCGTAGTTCATCATCCTCCTAGCCTTATTATTCCAAAACTTTGTTGGGGTCGGCTTCTTACCTAATCAGATGCAGCTGAACATCAGTTTTCTATCCACTCTGACGTCCAGGCTCCCGAACTCAAGTCGAGTTCATAATCGACGACATAATCCTTGATCAGGAGTATTGATCGTGATTTTCGAGCACTGTGTGTTATGCCATCTCTGTTTTTTTTTGCTGTAAGTACTAGAGTGTATTATAATTAAACGACTTGGTATAAAGCTATTTGCTAAAAAGTGCCGTATATCAACGCAGGAGAGCTTTTTTTAGATGCTGTTTTTTTTTGGATTTTGTCGGGGAGTGACCTGTAACGTTAAACCGCCTTCTTATATTGGGTAGTCCGCAACCCTTGGACTTGGGAATGAAGAGTGCCTTGTGACCCTACAAGAGGGAAGCTACTATATATATAGTATAGCAAACTCATCTAATACCATGACACTCTTAATTTGGTAGCATTAATTTTTTTACTACATGAATTCCACTTAAAGAAATTTATAGTAGATCTCAAATGTAATACGACCAAATGACGAAAGTCACAGAATTAGATGAACCTACTACCATCCAACATTTCAACTATTTCCTACCAATAGTTAAAATGGAAAAGATAATGTACATTTATACATAAAGACTTTGATTTTCTTACATAGTTTTAATTTTTTGTTCTGACAAGATCCGCGCAAAAAAGTTGACGGTCCGGATCCGGGCAGCAGTCCGCCATTGTCCGACCCCTGATCTAGGCTCTCAGAATCTAAGATTATCTCATTAGATCTAGTTTTGTCTCATAATAGATCATAATTACAAACAGGTGAAAAGATCATGTGTTCGGATGAAATTGTCTGATTGTAGATTGTGATTGTTAGATACTTATCTGCTGGTTTAATTTTACGCCGTTTATCTTTACTTATACATAATAGATGTGGATTCGAACCTGGCATGTACCAATGTACTTTTCAAAGTCAAAATGTACTTTTTAGTTAATCTAGGACGCCACAGACTAACGGTGAAGGAAAACATCGTGAGGAAACCTGGACCTAATAGTCTGAAATCGCCAACCCGCAGTGAGCTAGCGTGGTGATTAATGCTCGATCCTTCTCTGCATGAGAAAAGGCATTTGACAGTTACGGGCTAGTTTATTATTTTATGTATGTTTTTTACATGTTTCTGCACATGTTTTGCTTATTAATATTAGGTATAAAAGGTTATTTATTATTATTAGGTTACACCAAAGATATTGGAAAGAAGGAGCCCCTTGCCACTTCTCCTTATTTAATATTTCTATGGGTTACACAATACCCCTTGGTAAGACTGGTTGTCAGACTTTCGGGCTACTGACTACCCGTAACGACTGTCAAAAATCTACAATTGACAGCCGGGGTCAACAGCTTAACGTGCTATCCGAGGCACGGAGAGTGATAATTAATTTATAAAACGCACATAACTTACGAAAAGTCAGAGGTGCGCCTTGGGTTCGAACCCGAGACCTTTGTCTTGCCAGTCAACGGTCACCACTACTAGGCTATCACGACTCTTCAATAACTTCACCTTACTGACGTAGTATAATTAAGTCAATAACAGCATTATAATTATTAGGTATTATATGTGTTGACCTCTAATGATTATAATGATATATACTTACTCTTAGTAAATAACAAACCTTGCTTATTTTTTAATTATCTGTTTATAAGTAGGTACAATTACTTACGAGTCGTGATAGCCTAGTGGTGGGGACCGTTGACTGGCAAGTCGGAGGTCTCGGGTTCGAACCCAAGGCACCTATGACTTTTCGTAAGTTATGTGCGTTTTATAAATTAATTATCACTCTCCGTGCCTCGGATAGCACGTTAAGCTGTTGGCCCCGGCTGTCAATTGTAGAACTTTGACAGTCGTTACGGGTAGTCATAAGTCCGAAAGTCTGACAACCAGTCTTACCAAAGGGTATCGTGTAACCCAGTACCTGGGTTGTGGAGGTCTGATAGGCAGTCGCTCCATGTAAAACACTGGTATTCAGCTGCATCCGGTAAGACTGGAAGCCGACCCCAACATAGTTGGGAAAAGGCTAAGCAGATGTAAGTAGGTACAATTACTTACTAGCGACTGAGATTTTTTTTTAATTTTACGGTTTTTTTTTATTTCAAAAGATTCATACATACATCACACGCCTTTTTGGAACCGACTTTCGGACTTGAACCCGCTATCCTTGGCATGCCGTGCCATCGCTTTACCAACTAAGCTACCAAGTCCTGCCCGCTTCAGTTGAAATTACGAATCTCTTTCTTAACGCCTTAAAGGCGTGTGGTGACATCTATATTCAAAAGTCGACTAATACAGGCTTCTTCTTCTTATCGTATGGTTGATGAACAACCTGGTGTCAGAGTTTAAACCGCCCGTAGGCCTCTAACATGGCTTTGCACACCATTGAAAAATCTCAGGTGTGCTGGTTTCATCACGATGTTTTCCCTCACCGGTTTAGCAACTGATAATTAATTTATAAGACGCACATAACTTACGAAAAGTAAGAGGTGCGCGTCTTGGGATCGAACTCAAGACCACTGGCTTGTCAGTCGACGATCATACCACTAGGCTATCAGTGTTATACAGGCTGATGACAATGAAGTAATTTAAAAAATGAAACAGAATAATATGTACCTATGAAATTATCTGTCAGGTAAGATAACAGCAACTTACCAGTAAACTGTGAAACGCCATAAATCTATGTAAACCTATATGTACCTGTATAGTACACAAATAGTCATAGTAGTCGAAGCCGGAAAAATAGAATAAATATTTGCAACGCACATGTACTTGTGACGTTCACGGCTAGATGTTATGGCAAAGATTAAGTTGAAGATGCGACATAATATTGTAGAAACCGATTAACCGATATGTCACCCTCCACCATCTGATTACGTGAATCCACAGGAACATCTGTCACCTGGTAGTGAATCGCAGTAGCCTATATGGAAAGCTCGTACCCAAGTAAGCCGCTGCAAACACAATTTAGCAAAATGGGGGATACTAGAACCATCCCTGACCCAATGCGAATGCGGTGCTCCAGACCAAACTATGTCCCACTTGCTGGAGTGTCCCATGTGCCATGGAGCCTCCGCCACTGATACAAGTACCTACTTTACTGTACTGTAAATAGCCGTAAGTTAGTAACTGGCTCCTACTAAAATTGATATAGATATATTAGTGTATTTATTGATATATACAGCGTGTAACAGAAGTCCGAAATATTACTTATGTATGTATTACATATTATGTATGTATGTATGTATGTATATCATGAAGAGAATCACCTGTGAAAATATTGAATGGAAAAGAGGCATTTTTTTTCATACAAAATAATTCTTTCGATTTCATTTTCTTCAATAATGACAGATTTTATTGTCCTATGCGTGCCTAGTGCTTACTTAAAGAATTTATTGACGGTAAATAACCGGATTCGTGTTGATTTACCTTTCAACTGATGCCTAGGGCCGAATTTAAAAGATTTTGGTAAAAACTTTGACCGTGGTTTACTCGAGTATTGTTTGGGGTTCGGTTCCAAAACCCATGCTCAAGGATTGTGTATAGGGTACCTTATACGCCCTTAATGTATTATTTCGGACTTCTTTTACACGCTGTATAAATATATAAATTATATAAGTAAATTAGCATGTATTTTATTTATTAAATTTTAGTAAGTTTATGTAAGTATTGTGTATAATATTGACTTGTACACCCAAGCATCCCGCTGTCTTTTTCTGAACATTCCGGTCCATCCAAAGGTTGCTTGGAAGAGATTGCCGTGTGCGATAAAGCCGCCCATTGTACAATGTTTTTAATGTTTAAATGTTTCTTAATTATAAGTTTTTGGTGTACAATAAAGTGTCTAATAAATAAATAAATACTTTTGTTCGTGAACGTTCATCCCGAGAATCCCGACTACATTCGGCTATACTCGGCTTCAACTCGGGACTTCTAATTTAGCCATAAAAGCCAAGGCCATCAAGGCTGCACGACTATAAGTGCAATGTCCATAATTATGCGTGCGCATATTTGTATTGTAGTAAAGTTTAATAGCCTTGATGATAATTATGTCTTTGGAATTAATGGTATTTGTAGACATATTTCGTATTCCGAAATTCGAACCCGGAACATATTTACAGCTCTAGCGCTCACATTTTTGAATAGTATAAACTGGTCAAGTGCGAGTCGAACTCGCGTCTTATAGGGTTTAAAGGTATTTTTTAACGAAACCTGTTTTGTTTTTTTTTTGTGGAAAGAGAATTTATTGAATTGAATTGAAGACAAACATTAGGGTACGGGGCAGCCCCAACAGCATTCTGAGTATGATAGCTAAGAGATTGGATTGTGTGTTTGTGAACCGCTGCTGTACGGTCTCAGCTGCACCTGTGGCCCTGAGGCAGTGAGTTTTAGATTTATATTATATTTATGTATCTATTGTATTGTATATTATTACTAACATAGATATAGGATCCATTGTTACTAACCCAAATGAGTCTTTGATACTTAAAATAAATGAATTATTATTATTATTAAAAATGATTCCAGCTTTTTTCAGTTTTTTTTTGTTTCAGCTTCACGTGGAAGTCGGATATGCATAAAAAATGTACTTACATCATAATCTATCTTATGTCCACTTACATCATATTAATCTAGGTCATGGTCTAACTGTGTGCCAAATTTTATTCGAATCCCTTCAGCCGTTCAGGCGTGCTTGAACCTTTGACCACCGCAAGGACACCGGCGACTCGTAACAATATTGATTTCCTTTTGTGCCTCATTTCTCGATGTTTGACTGTTTAACAATATATACAGGCTGACTGGTGATATACGTTCAATACTGAAGGAGGGTACTCAGTAATTCTCGTTATATTTACATCATAAAAAAGATACTTAATTTTTTACCAAAATATCCTACAAATAATATAGTGTGGATGATTTTTCGCGAAGACGCGTTGCTGATAATGTTGAGTCGATCACACGGCCCAGCACGTGCTGTGGCGCCAGTTGCCCCCTAGTTATCGACGATAACGGTAACGGTAACAGTAAATAAATTGTAAAGTGAAATTATTTAATAAGCAAAACATGTGTAGGTATAAATATGTAGGTAATAAACATACATCAAAAATATTTGTGAAGTGTAAATATAACGAGAATAGAGTACTGAGTGGTTCCTTCAGTATAGAACGTGTCTCACCAGTCAGCCTGTATATCATTGCTATTTCTAGACAATAAGATTAAGGATACCAATAAAATTCTGTCGTGGTGGCGCATTGGTTATGGACCCGCTTTGCAAGCGCGTGGGTGTGGGTTCGAACCTGGCATGTACCAATGTGACTTTTTCAATGTCATATGTACTTTCTTAGTTAATCTAACACACCACTGACTAACGGTGAAGGAAAACATCGTAAGGAAACCTGGACTTTAATAGTCTGAAATCGCCAACCCGCAGTGAGCTAGCGTGGTGATTAATGCTCAATCCTTCTCTGTATGAGAAGAGGCCTTTGCCCTATATTGGGACAGTTACTTTTTTTTTTTTTTTTTTTTTTTCCTACGTGGTCTCTCTCAGTTATAGCTCTAGGGAGCTCAGACTGATTAACCGGACTTCTAGCGAGACCTAAAGGCCTCCAGCTAAGCAAAGCAATTAAACTAAACGGGACAGTTACAGGCTGATTTATTTATTTATACCAATAAAAAGAGGATCTTTACTCTGACAGTAGAGGGAGTAGGCATAAAAGTCGTAATGTCACATCTGCAAATTTATATTCTTTAATTCTTTCAACTCAGTGTGAAGTAGTTTAGACAACATTATATTAGAGGTCTTAGTTGTTGGCGGTCGTATTTACGTATTAACGTACGTTATTCGGTGAGTGAGAATATATTTTATTATTTTAGTCTATTTTAGTTTTTTTTTGTGACGTGTGATAATGAATTTGAATTTGAAGGCCGAGACAAAAAGTATTTATGCCAGAAACAATTAGAAGTTTTTGTGTAGAAAAAACTTATCTTTTGTTTTTGGTTTTGGTGAAAAATAGGATTTAGAAGAGCTGTGTTTTTTGTTACCAACCGACATTAGCCACAAAAACTTAATTTAGGTACATTGTGTCTGCATTTTAATTATTATCTTAATTACATTATATAATATTACAGAATAAATTTATTAAAAAAAAAGGTTTTATGCATGCGGTGTGAACACTTAAATTCCAATTTTTTTACATTAATTTGAACCCTTTGAAAATGCTTATAATATTTGTAAGCAATAATAAGTTAAATCTATAAAGCTATAATATAAGTAAATTTTTTTTTTACGTAAAACGGTTTGTCATCAAAACTAATACCAAATATCAGATCAATCTGTCAACAGGAAGGGAGTAAAATATCGATTACTAAATTTGAACCAAATAATAAACAGGTCAAGCTAAGTATAACCGTTTAAAAATAGCATTACTTTAACTGCAAGCTTAGACATGCTAGCCTTCTAGTAGGACTCCGGTTCATACAAGGTACATCCCCGTACAGTAATATAAATACTAAATTCATAGAATCTTTCCTTTATCTACTTCACTTCACTTCTTTTGAATGGCTTGTGAAAGCCCAAAGCCCACAATTACGCCAATGACAGGTTGACAATATTTACAACTGATGGTTCATTGTTAGCAGTTAGCACATCTTTCTTACTTTTACTTTTCCTTGAGCTGTGAACCCAATTGGATTTCTATTGCTGGTATGCCAATTATAGTATGTACGCGCTTTTGTATCAACGTTGATGACAATGTAGCTATACTCATCTTAATCCAAATTTAAATACGAACTCAATAGAATTCTCAATAGGGTTAGGGTTAGGACTAGCCATTTACGCAGGAGATATAGTGCACAAGTGTGTGCGCAAACACAGGTGCACTCTCTATTCCCTCACTCTCATTGTCCGATGGGACGGCCTTCCGATACGATCGGAGTGATATCAGGCGCAGGGCCAACAGCTTTACGTGCTATCCGAGGCACAGAGTAAGTGATAATTAATTTATAAAACGCACATAACTCATGAAAATTCAGAGGTGCCTTGGGTTCGAACCCGAGACCACTGACTTGCCAGTCAACGGTCATCACCACTAGGCTATCACGACTCATAATAATAGGTAAAGTTGCCATATATTAGTACTAATGAAGGGCTCTTAAAAAAAAATCACTTGACATCTTGAAATGTGACCAAACCGGATCATCCGGTTCCGTGGGCCGTCCACTGGGACCGGATTGTTGGTTGAACCTAACGTATGTAGGTAACTAACGTAAAATAATACTTTTGTTTTCATTTAACTGCAGTTTTAATGTAATGGAATGCACAAAGGTGATCAAATTTACTGATTTTTATTATCAATTTTCAAATATAAATAATTAAAATTTAATTGCAGTTTGAAGTTCAAGTTTGTTGATTTGTATAACAAATCTTGAACGACGTGTAGGTAACATAAATTTTAATAATGTGAGACCCTTTAAGAGGTCACCTTAGGTTGACCTTATCATTTTATATTTTCTTTATACTCTAAGGGTCCAACATTATTTATTTTATACGTTAGAATTATGTATAATACTTGTAGGTACTTTGCTGAAGTTAATTAACGGTAAAGTTTTTCTAATAAAAAGTATCTAGCTAGATAGAATTCAATTTGCAACAAGAGATAGTATACTAAGGACCATCATGCACAGCACTCGCTAATCTGCTATCTCGCTCGCACATTGAAGATTAAAAATCAATGAAATAGTTATGAAAAATTGCAACAAACCAAGTTATGGAGAATGACATTACAAAGGTTCAGCAAAAATATCAGTTGGATCGGAATTAGTTTTCATACCTAAAAATAGTTTAAAATGAATTTTTATTAATGCTATTTTTATGTATAAAAACTTGTTCCGATCAAGCTCAGATATCTAATTTGGGTATAGTGCTAAAAGAATGTCTATTTCTAGACTGGATTGTACCACTTTTCTATCTAAATTTAATTATACGAGTATGTATGTATATTAGTTACTGAAGCCCGATATATAATTTCGGTATTGTTAAAATCAAAATCGAAATCAAAATATTTTTATTCATGTAGGCAGACCATTTTAGGTACTTATTAATTATAATAAAATTCTAATATTATTATAAGGGTGACAGTTCAGTTGCCAGTTCCAAGGGCGGCCTTGGTCTTATGGAGAAAAGTGTAGCAAGAAACTCTATGGTTGTTCTTTTAAATAAATGGCTTACAATATTTTTGGTTACACTGTTCTGAGGTGTTATGTGAGAACAATGGGAGTCGACTATGCATATGTACGTGCCTTAAATATATTTAAGTATTCTTTTGATACAATTACTATCACAGCTTTGGGGCTAGCTAGTCCCAACAGACGGCACCCGTTCACGGGTATGTATGACACATGTTGACATCAGCCATCGCCTAACTCAGCCATATTGTAGGAAGTTGGATATTAAAAGTTTGTGTTTACATGTTAGTGCTTTCGAATGAACAGATTAATTTAATTGGACATAGTAATTATTTCTTAGAGGAACTTAATTGACCTATAATTTCCCGCCATTTAATTTACTAAATACTTGTGATTGGTTTTTAATAAAAACGGGTTTATTATTTCAAGGTTTTTCGTGCGGTAGTTTTATTATTAAAATGACCACACGTGTCATATTCACGTATCTATTAGGTACTAATAAGTATTATAAATTGTCAACATAATACGCTTACGCGTCAAAATTGAGCCGTGATAGGTAGAGTTATAACCATTGACTGGCAAATCAGAGGTCTCAGTTCGAATTCGAGGACTTTTTACGAAAAGTCCTCGGATTCGAACTGAGACCTACGCCCATAACTTACGAGTTATGGGCGTATTATAAATTAAATATCACTGCTAGGTACCAGTTTTCATACAAAAAAAAAACAAAATGTCGATTCAAAGGCTTTATTAAAATAGTAAACCAACCTGTAACAGCCCCACTGTAAAATGCCTACCGAACATAACTCTCTCGCCAGCCCTTGGTGATGGGGTACCTACTCATAAAGAGTTTTCCATACAACAAAAAAAAGGTTCCATACATACGAATCTATAAAAATAAAAGACCAACAAATTGCAAGACTAATTTCGATGAAATTTTTTCTGTGGGTTTGCTGGATATTTACAATTTTTATTTATTTATTTATCATCAATAATAGGTACAGGTAAAAACATAGTACATGTATCACTTGAAATAGAGACTGGTGTCTGATATAGGTAAAACCTGTATTTCATAATCACCAGTCTTACCAAGTCATTACAAATTAACAAATTAATGGTCATTAACAAATTTTATAATAGGTACGTTAACATTTTAGAAAAAAATAAAAAGTATTGAGAAATTACTATTGAACCTGGTATCACTGTAATCAGGTTAAATTAAGAGTCAAAACGCCAAAAAAAACTAAGTTAATAACATTACAATGTTTCAACAAGAACAACAGTTTGATCGGAACAAGTTTTCATACATAAAAATTTTGCTTCTATTAATGAATTTTTGTTTAGGCAACTTTTGTGATTTTTCTCAACTATATTTAGTGAGTTTCTAACTTCAATGTGCGAGCGAGATAGCATTTTTAAGCAATAGGCGGCTAATGCGTCATCATCATGCGTTTATTGCGTTAATAAATCAAACACGAAATCACCATTAAAAAAAAAACAAAGCCAACTTATTACACAGTCAATAAAACGGAATAATAAATCTATTATTATATACACACGGTTACACATCAAGCTATAAAACTCCAGTATAAGCTGACATCTTGTTGTACGAAGAGCTTACCCAATGCGAGGTCAATTTATACTGGTTTTTGTAGCTTGATGTGTAGGTGTGTTTACATGTTTATATAAGGCTACAATATCCTTTCTGAGACAAGGAAAACCAGTTAGTCTTAGAGTCAAAGACATCTTGTATTATAGTGCAATGTTCGATTTTATATCCTGTTTGAATTTAATGAATATATTGTGTACTAGCTTTTTCCGTGGCTTCGATTGCGTGGTCTATTTTTTTTCAGGATAAAAATGTACTAAGAAAATTTGAAAAAAAGAAAAGAATTGATACGGATGGGATTCGAACTCACGATCATCGTCGTACCGTGTCGACCGCTAAGCCATCGTATCACACGAATATAATATGAATCCAAAAAGTCAGAGGTGCATGCCTGGGGTTTGCAACTTGTTAGTTGACTTTTGACTTTTGGCATTACAGAGGGCTACTACCCGTAGGCCTCTGACATGGCTTTACACACCGTCGAAAAATCTCTCAGGCGTACTGGTTTCCTCACGTTTCCTTCACCGTTTTAACAAGTGATAATTAATTTCTAATACGCACATAATCCGAAAACTTAAAGGTGCCTGGGTTACGAACCTACGACCTTTAACCAATGGTCATACCACTAGTCTATTACTTTTCTGCAGTTACTATTGCAAAAATAATCTTCTAGAGCTAAATCTTGGTACTTTATTGTGATAAAAATGTGTTGCAAGGTGAACTAGTACGTAATTATACTTAACGACAGATGACATAGAGTATGGTATCATATTTTATCCTGCATGAGCGAACTTAAGAATAGCTTTGGCCTTACCAATGGCCTTAACTTTGTATAATTTAAAGACCAATACCGAACAGAGGTTGCACTCCTTTGATTGTAAATATAACCGACTTTTAGGCACAGAGGCAAATCTCAAAGGAAAGTAGCCAACTGTGCAAGATATGATGGGACACAATTAGTGTGTGCGCAAATACACGGATGCTCTCTTTGTTACCTTTCTCTCTATTTTTAGTAGGAAAAGCATTTTGTAATTTTTAAAATTACTTATTGAAATTAGTTGTGTCTCTAATTTTTTGAGAATTTTTATTTATAATATAATTATTTAAATAAGATATATTAAAAAAACCTAATCTTGTTCTGCACCTACGGCTATTTCTATATTTTTCTCTAGTTAATTTTTTTTTGACGGAAATTATAATTTTTATTAATTTAAAAAACGTGAGAAACTATTCTGTTAGTAGGATCAACTGGTTTTGCTTTCTCCCGCAAAAAAAAACATTATTTAAATCAGGAAACAAAATGGCCGTTACCTCTTTCAATAGAAAAGCAATCATTGTTCATTTGTTCAAAGCTCAGCCCTTTCACAATTTAACTAAGAAACGAACGATAAATCTTTTGGTTCCACTTGACTGAGACCGAACAGTTATCTTAACCCTTATCATTACATCAAGCTACGGCAATAATTTAACAAACTGTGTTAATGTCACGCCTGTGTAGGTACCGCCGAAGGGTTAAATCTCTAAATGCCATTGGTTTAGTTATCACAAGCGTGGCTGATATAACCTTTTTCTTCATTGTATGGTTGATGAACAACCTGGTGTCAATACCACTAGGCTATCATCATCTGCCTTTTCCCAACTATGTTAGGGTCGGCTTCCAGTCTTACCGGATGCAGCTGAATACCAGTGTTTTACATGGAGCGACTGCCTATCAGACCTCCACAACCCAGAAACTGGGTTACACGATACCCCTTGGTAAGACTGGTTGTCAGACTTTCGGGCTTCTGACTACCCGTAACGACTGTTAAAGATCTACAATTGACAGCCGGGGCCAACAGCTTAACGTGCTATCCGAGGCACGGAGAGTGATAATTAATTTATAAAACGCATAGAACTTACGAAAAGTCAGAGGTGCGCGCCGTGGGTTCGAACCCGAGACCACTGACTTGCCAGTCAACGGTCACCACCACTAGGCTATCACTGCAGCAATATGATCAAAATAATGATCCCCTTTTAGCATTTAAGGTTTTTATTTTTAGTACTATCACCAAGGGCTGGCGATGGGGTTATGTCTGACTCGCACGTACTAAAAACCACACGGTATTCCTCTACAAACCTTAAGGCGGAAATACAGTTTTCGCTTGCGCATACACCGTACCCCTGCCACATTTTTCAGAGTACGTACACAAAATATCAAAATTTAATACGATTCCTGTCAGCAAAACATTGATGCAGTATTATGTCACTAAAAGTTTGAAACTAGTTTCTAACACGATTAAAATCTGAATGGAATTCAGCTAGAGTAGAATGGAGTCACAAAAACATTATGATGGTTAAAGTTTAGATAAATGAGGAGAAAAGAGGGGAGATATAAGTTTAACGTGTTTCTGTGTGTCTGTGGCATCGTAGCTTCCAAAGACATGAACCATTTTGATTAGTTTATTTTTATTTGATTGAGTGTTCTCAGCAAAAATAAAAAAATTAGAAGTGTTTTCATCGAGTTTTTTTTTTTTTTCAATAAGGAATAGTGTTATTTTTTTTTTCTTTTATGAGGTTGCAAAAAGCCCAATTTCTTTTATTCGTTACGAAGTTTGTTTGTTTAGATTTTGTTTCTTTCTCTCTTTATTATACTACTCGATGCAAAGGGGTGAAATCGGTTTGTATCGAGTAGTGTGAAATCGGCCTGGCGGGGGTATGGTGAATGCGCAAGCGAAAGCCGTATTTCCGCCTAGAGGTTCATGGAGGAACACCGTGTGGTTTTTAGTCCGTGCGAGTCGGACATAACCCCATCGCCAGCCCTTAGCGGTGGGGTAGGTACTCATAAAGAGTTTTTCACACGACAAAAAAAAAAAAAAGGGGTGATATCGGTAGTACCTAACTCACACGCCTGTCATAAGGTTAATTTATTATGTAGGGTAAAAATAAATTAACGGTTTGTATGACACTTGGAAATAGTAGTCTTTGGATTAAAATCCCCGTAAAATACTATTATTAATATTCTTTTTTATTAAATATTTAACCCGAAAAAAGTGGAAGAAATCGAAAGCAAACGATAGCATTTCTTTATAGGGCTTCAAAAAACAATAACTTAGTACGTAAACAAATATCTTATTATAAAATATTAAACATCTTTAAATTTTTAATTCAGATCAAAATGGAGGAGATACCTCATCACCCGCTCATCACGGTGACGAAAGAATCAGTGAAGAAAGTTCGCCAGCAATGCGGGATAGAAGATGTGACGAGGATCAGGGAAAGCCTTGCCCTGGTCGAAGAATGGATCCAGAAGCAAGATCATTTGGTTGAGGCGAGTAAATATTTAAGTAAGTATATTCCCAACAAGCTATAACGACATAAAGTGCAAAATCTATACGTCTTTTAGTTATACAGGTGAAATTAATATCATGAGCAGCCTTTTTAGAGATAATTGAACTCATCATTTTGAACAACTTTTACTATGGGACCAACCCTGAAATCGCGAAAAAAATTCAACTATTCCATACATTTTGTTAAATTATGTGAACATAAATGTATGTATGTATGTATGTATCTGGAAGTCATTGGGGGAGGCTTATGATCAGCAGTGGTCGTCTTATGGCTGAAATGATGATGATGAAATGTATGGACCAGCTGATAAGCTGAAAGCTGCTTTACGTGTCCCGGCACGGAGCGATTGATAGTTAATTTATGACACGCAAATAATTTATGAAAAGTCAGAGGTGCGTGCCGTGGTCAGAGGCCTACTAGCTAGTTTTAATATATCAATCATACAATAAGGAAAGATTTTATAAAATACAACAGAACTATTATTCGACGTTTAAGCTTTTAATTGCCCGTAAAACAAGTATTCCATAGCAGATTATTATCGATTTAGAGTTTTTTTATTCTGTATTTTGTATCAATTTTTTATGGACCAAAATAGTTATTAATGCCAATCAGTAGATAATTATTTTTAAGTAATTATGCAAATACGTAATTCTTAATCTTTATCGTATGGTCGATGAGCAATCCGGTGTCAGAAGGTTTTTATGATTTTTTTTCTGACTCCAAAATTGACAATTTATTTTTCAGCAAAAGCTATTCTAGAAAGAGTATACCTTATTTCTAAGGGATCAGTGGAAGGGACTAAGAGAAGGATAGAGAGGCTGCTGACGTCACGAGGAATGATGCCAGAATTATGTATGAACCGGACTGTGGAAGAATTTGAAGCACAATGGGATGTTGTGTGAGTATCTAGATTCATACATACATAGACTCATGCCTGTAATCCCCAGAGGGAGTAGACAGAGGGGTATACAGTATACACCCACGTTTCGCCGGCTATGAATATCTTTAATAGTCGAAATAGGGAGTCTGCACTCTCATAAGATCCTGACAACTGATCAAAATTTTGGATATCGTAGCCCTTTGGGTTGCAGGGGTCAGACAGGCAGTCGCTTCGTAGAAACCTGATATTCAGCTGCATACAGTTAGGATAGAAGCCGACCCCCACATAGTTTGGGAATAATAAAAGCAAGGAGGATGAGTTAGGTCAATGACACGAGAAGAAAAAGCCATGATTTTTTTTTCTATTTTTACAGTAACTACGTCCCCCTACCAAAGTTGCATCCTGCAGACCAGACCAGGGTGATGGTGACACAGTTCCTGTCTGAAAAACTAGAGCCTTTCAGCATCCTTACATATTTGAGATACTCGTTTCTGGTAAGTTATGTTTTTTTATTTTCACAAACCTGGCAAAGGCTGGACTTGCAAAGACCTTTTTTTTGGGACGGGGGAGAGTAAAAAGTTTTTCTAGCGCATACCATAGTCCGAGGACGTACGGTTATGTGGGGCTCACACCCACTAAAAACATCTCCCCCCTGCGTTGTTCCTCGCACTATATCGGACGGGGCTGGGTACTGCTAGCGCACTTCGTAGTCCCGTTCAGTGCCTGTCTGTAGTGCCGATCAAATTTTATTTTAGATTAGTTTAGACCATAAACCTAGGAATAGATCCGTGAGTTAAGGCTTGATGAAACACACATCTTTCTCTTCGTATCATTTCGCTCCGTTTCTTTCGCCCTAACTCGCAAAATGGCCTTTTGCGTAAACAAGGCCCTTTTCGCAAATGGCCCGTGTCGCAAATTGTTTTTGCGCAAAGGCCTGTGTCGCAAATTGTTTTTGCGCAAATGGCCCGTGTCGCAAATTGTTTTTGCGCAAATGGCTCGTTTTGCAAATTGGTTTTGTGCAAATAGCCGGTGTTGCTGGTACCTACTAGATCAGAATAAGAATAATGAATTAAAATTTTGTTTCAGATCGGAGAATACAGAATAAACTTTGACTATACGCCATCGGAACGATTTGTCATAGATCTCACTAATATCCATTTTGGTCTACTGAGTAAATTGAATCCTATTGTCGTGAAAAAAGCTGAAGTTTTGTGCACTGTAAGTGTTTATCTTAGATATTTTTTTCCCCACTTTACTATTTATTTACTTTTAGATATTCCTGGATAAGATAATTGTAATAGACAAGCTTCCACCCACGGTTTCGTCCATGTGGTACGTTGATAAATAGTAGCCTATGGTGTTATTCTGACGTATAAGCCGATTTCTTACGAATTAATCTTTTTAGTAGTTGAAAAACTAACATCGATCATCAGTCCATATTACTATATCCATCATCAGAATTTTTCATATATTTATAATATTAGTAGAATTAAGGCCTTGTTTCAACGTTTACTGGTAAAATAACATTTAGTAACCTGGCAGATAATTTCATAAATTCTGTTCTATTTTTGTTTTTATCTAGAAATTAATGTTAACCGTTGACTGTGAAATAGGCCGTCCCGAACATAGTTGGGAAAAGGCTAACAGATGAAACTGTGAAATAGGCTCAGATTAATACTAAATCGTTATTTGCAAATAGTCGCAAACGTGGCTGCTGACCGTGAGGTCCCAAGAGATTCCCGTCGGGACAGAAACTTACAGATATTTATGTTCCGTTCTGGGTGTACCTTATAAAATTATTTGTAAGTAACTGCACCCACGATAAGGGAGAAAATACTAGTGAGGGGTTCCGTTAAAAAATAAAACTCATTGTTAAATGTTGCTTCACAAGAGGTGTATACTACTCATGCGGATAACAATGGGATTGAAAATGGCGCCAGAACTATTTGCTTCTCGCTCGCAGACTTTGTCTTTGATGTATCTCGTTCCTACTCGCACCTACAGGTTATATGAGGAGGAGACGCCATTTTCAATCCCATTCTTGATCCGCACGGGTATTAACTACTATCCGAGACGATAATCGAATGTTCAATTTTAAAAAAATCGATTAATTTTAAAAATAAAATAGAACTTTTGTGTTCGCATCGTATGCATAAATGCTTTATATTTTTTTTTAAAATTAAAGTTAATATTTTCATGTTATGTCTATTACAGGAAGGCATTGGAACCAAGATCAAAGGAATCCACATCCTGAACGCGCCGCCCTTCATTGACAAGCTGGTGTTTCTTCTGAAGCAAGCTCTTAGGGAGAAGGTGGCTAACCGCGTGCATGTTCACAGCTCTTACGAAGACCTGCACAAGCATATACCTAAGGAAATTCTTCCGAAAGACTATGGTGGTGATGAAACTTCCATGGCTAAATTGAGTGGTGAGTGGGAAAAAAAATTGTTTTTAGATTGCTCCTGTATACTGTTCCACTGTTAGGTAAAGGCCTTTATACTCTCTTTCCACTTCTCTCTGTCGAGCGAAATGCAGGGCTTTTTTTCATGTAAAATATGCATATTAAAAAAAAACTAAAAAGGGTTTTAAGTTTTAATAAGTAAAAAAAAACACGCTGTCATTTTTTATCTTCTGCAATAAGAAGAACAGAACTCTCTTGCTTTGTGACGAATAATTTATTATTTCGTTTCAAACTAATAAGTAAGTAGGTCAGTCGTTAAAATATAATTAAAATAATTATAATAAATGTACCTAATTATAAAAAAATAATTTTGATAATAATTTTTTCACAGAACAATGGAAGGAGACTTTAAGAGGAGAAGAAGCGAGGAAGTTAATCAGTGACACGGAGAAGTTAATCAGTGATGAATCTAAGAGACAGACCTCAAAGTTTAATGAAGAATACATGGGGATGCCGGGATCCTTCCGACGACTGACAGTAGATTAAAAAATAGAAATAATATAACAGGATTTTAAATTAAGCCGGTAATAAGACATTTGAGGACACGTTACATCGAAGGTCGTGGGTTCGAATCCCATCCGTATCAGTAGTTTTTTAAACTTAATTTAATTTTCTTATTAAACATGTAAAAAAGTCACACAAAAAAATTGAGGTGTAATTTTTTACAATTTCTTTTGGACAAAATAGATATTTTACAAGTCGTATTAGTCGTAGTATTTAGTTAATAATTTATTGAGACAGACTAGCTCCTTTAGGCATCGGCAAAAGGCAATTTTGCATCAGCATCGATGCTGCATCACGTATTGGTTGCTGTATCAAAATCTTGCATCTTCAACTTCCAACAACTATGTATGCATTAAGCTTTCAAAAAGCGACTAAATCGTCAATCACCTAAAAGTAGTCTTCTTAGGCTCTCAAATGTTAAATTACAAATTGAATTCAAATTAAATATTAAGACACTTTCAAATTCTTAATCACAATTTCAAATTAAGGAATTAGATGTCAAACAGAATAAAATAATGGTTATTTGGTTATTAAGAATTTGGTTATTTACCTATAGCTATAAAAACGCGCATTATGCATTAAAATTTTTAATAATATGATACGGGTGCGACTATGCATTATGTGAAATGGAGAAATGTGGGTGTCAAACATTTATACTCGAACTGTCAAACATTTTTTCAGAGAAGTAAACACATTACTTATATTATTCTTGTCCATACAATTGAGCCTTATATAATGCACCTTCTAGAGTAGCTAAATTTTTAAGTTGTGGTTTTTAAATAGATCTTTCAAAGGGAAAGGTATGGAGTTGTACATAAAGGGTAGTTTTAAATAATTTAATGTCAACAATTGTGATGTAGTTAGGGTGTGACACCCGCACGAGCGACGTAAATCGATGGTGTTAATCAACATCGATTTTAGACCATACAATCTCGATTATCGTGTGCTATTTACATGGCTTTTACGTCATCAAATCGATCTGTCATCAGTTGAACATTGATTAAGATTTTTATTTATTTATTTATTTATTTCAATAAAGTAACATTGCATTACAGTAAAAAACCTTTTCACAATTTATCAAATTAATTAGGTACAGATGTTTTAACATAAATGTTTAAAGTAATTAATGTATTTATAACTAACTTATAGAGGCCAGAATAAGTAATACAATAAGATAAAAGCACGCACGTGTAAAATAAATTATTTAGTTATGTTTATCAATGGTTGATCAATTGTCATTTGTCGTGTATTTTAAACCAAATTATTGATCATCGTGATCTATTACACTATAATTAATTATTAATGATCAACGTAGATCAAGGCATTGATACGGGGTTGTTCGTGTAGGTGTAACACCCCAATGGTAAATTAAACATTAAAATAGATTTAAATTTGTTTTATTTTGCTTACCTACGTATAAGTCTATTTGGACGCCGGCGTATGGGTCACTGAAGACCCTTGAATGGGCCTACAAGCAGACACTGGATGGGGCTGCGAAGCGCGCTAGTAGTACCAGGCCCGTCCGATACAGTGTGAGGAACAAGCAGGGGGAGATGTTTTTAGTGGGTGCGAGCTCAACATAACCGTGAGTCCTCGGACTAAGGTATGCGTAGGAACATTTATTCTCCCCCCGGCCACAAAAAAAAGGTCACTGTAGACCCTAAACAATGGAATTTCGATATGTGACACTATTAACGCAGGCATTTTGTTTATCCATACCCTAACTTTTTAACTAATATTATAAATGAGAAAGTAAGTTAGTTTGTTTGTTACCTTTTCACGCTTAAACCACTAAACCGTTCATCTTGTTGCATAAAGTAAAGTAAAAGTAAAGTAAAGTTTATTGTCTTTGATTGAGTAAGGTACAGATGTTATTTATACTTATGATAGTGTTACATCAATCAGCCCATTTTGAGCATACAATAATTTTAGAAGTAACTTATGGGAATTAATACTAATAACAATAAGACCAAAATAAGTAGAACCAGGTTACAATTACAATCGAAATTATCAAGGTTTATTTTTTGATTCCAGAAATTCCTTAACAGTATAAAAACATTTTTCAATTAGCCATCTTTTTAAACGAAGTCTAAATAGCCTTAATATTATTATACTTCATGCTGACAAGTACTGTTTCCGCGGAAAACAACAATGACGTTCTTATTGAATGATATTATTAATAAGAAACTCGCAAAAATAAGCAAATCATGTGTATAAACATGTAAAAAAATATACATAAAAATAATGTTCTTATTTATTTAAAATTTATAATAATTTATTATTATAACTTATTTATTAATTTATTATTATTCATAAGTATTCATTTATTAACTTTTATTACGTGTTTCAATGGTGTTTGGTTATAATTATTTCAATTACATCATGGTTGAACATTAATTAGTTTATTATAAATTATTATTTTTCAATTGTTTATTTTATTTTAGATTTTTAGAGTCGTGATAGCCTGGTGGTGGTGACCGTTGACTGGTAAGTCAGAGGTCTCGGGTTCAAACCCAAGGCGCGCACCTCTGACTTTTCGTAAGTTATGTGCGTTTTATAAATTAATTATCACTCTCCGTGCCTCGGATAGCACGTTAAGCTGTTGGCCCCGGCTGTCAATTGTAGAACTTTGACAGTCGTTACGGGTAGTCAGAAGCCCGAAAGTCTGACAACCAGTCTTACCAAGGGGTACCGTGTAACCTAGTACCTGGGTTGTGGAGGTCTGATAGGCAGTCGCTCCATGTAAAACACTGGTATTCAGCTGCATCCGGTAAGACTGGAAGCCGACCCCAACATAGTTGGGAAAAGGCTAGGCAGATGATGAATTGTTTATTTTATTTTACAATTCAATGTTGTCAAAAAAAAAAACAATTAAATAAAAAAACACGTGTGGCAACGAGTCTAGCTCAGTAATTTTGTTGAGGAAGGCACAGCGTTTATTTATATCCATTTAGATTTTTTTACTATCAATATTTTAGTTCGACACAAACCTACAAGGAAAATAACGATGCCAGGTCGCAAAACAACATACATAATAATCTTAAAAAATATATAGATAGGTATCTAAAAATATTTTGAATAACAAAACTATATTAGCAGACAGCCTTGAGTCTTAATTAATATTTATACAGCCAAATAGGATTTCACAGGATTTCGCTACATGGATGCACATTCAATTCATTCAAATCATAATTAAACTTATTTTAGTTAGTCTTACTATATCTCTTTCTAATAAACGCCATTGAAAAAGGACAGCAAATTGAACTTTCAAAATAGAGCTGTCGATTTAGTCTACGCCCTTGCATTTGACGAGAATTTAGACAAGATCTATGACGTGCCGACTTAAATTCTCATTGATATCAAGCAAATGGACTAGTTTGACAGAACTAAATTTTTTCTATCCTTTTCTAATGATTTCTGTCAGAAAGAGAGATAGTGAGCCTAAATTTGTTTAGAGCGTGTGCAAGAAAATTATTGCCATTGTTTCTACGCCTTCTAAACTAAAAAGCTTGGGTTGGGGCATGGGATCGGCTGAGGCAGTGCGTAAAGTGGTTTACTGACGTTTGGCAAAAAATATTTCCCAAAGTGACACTTGCCAAAGTATGTTTCCCAAATTTTCATTTGGCAAAAAAACATTTGGAAAAACCATCTTTTCGCAATTTTACAGTTAGCAAAACTATTTTTAGCAATTTACTGTTTAGCAAATAATTACATGGCAATGTTTCATTTTACCAAATATTAGGGTAGTCAAATATAGAGGATATTTGATGATATTTTTTATATTATTCCCACTCCAACATAACCTCACTTTTTTCTCAAGTTAAAGAATGGTTATGTTTTATCTCCATATCATTACTTCTGGGTGGTTTAAAAAAAAAAACCCACGAAGATGATGACGGGGCCAGTTACACGATACCCCTTGATAAGACTAGTTCAAATACCTGGTGTTTTTTCTTTCCACATAAATTATTTTTTACCAATATTATATACTTAGGTAACACACGAGCAGAACCGTGTTTGCAACAATATTACTGAATAAGTTTTACACCATAAGGATATAAATACGAAGACAAATAAAAATGATGTCATGTCAATATTTTTTGTTAGTTTCAAATAGTTTTTTTAATGTCAACATTACATGTATATTGACTTTACACTCGACAAAAGTACAAGATAACCTTTTCAATGTCGTAGAAGACTAAAAAAATTTGTTTTTAGCTTCATTGTAACTTTGCCAGTTAAAAAACTGATATTGTGTGACCGAAATTCGGTCAGGAGGATATTAGGTACCAAAAGTGAGTCGTGATAGCCCAGTGGTGGTGACCATTGACTGGCAAGTTAGTGGTTTCGGGTTCGAACCCAAGGCGCACACCTCTGAATTTTCGTAAGTTATGTGCGTATTATAAATTAAGTCAGAGGTGCGCCTTGGGATCGAACTCGAGACCACTGACTTGTGAGTCGGTCGTACCATTAGGCTATCTGGCTATTAGAAGGTGTAAGGACTCAAATTCGTCCCAAGGTAAACGTGTGACGAATTTGAGTGGAATCGCGTTTCGCAATTTACTGGTGAGATTCCGACCTTAATAGGTTATAAATAATAATTTATTGCAAAACAAAAAATAACAACATAAAATAAATTCATTTAATATCAAAATGGCACTGCAGATTGTAATTCGAATTGAGAATTAGAAAAAAAAAATGACACATTAAATTTTTTTATCAATACTGACCAGTATTTTAATTAATCAATTATCTTTTTTAATAAATAAGTTTGTATGAAAACAACATTTTTAACCAAGCTTTTATATTTGAACTAGCTGCCCCGCGCGACTTTTTACGCGTGATTATTCTACCTCTACACTTTTTCTACCCTACCTTACACTACCCTACGCTACTCTACCATACCCTACCCTTTTCTACCCCTACCCTACCCAACCCCTACTCTACCCCTACCCTACCCTACTCTACCCCTACCCTACCTTACTCTACCCTACCCTACTCTACCATACCCTACCCTACTCTACCCTACCCTACCCTACCTCGTTCATTAATTATGCTACTTTGATGACTCTTACTAATATCGAATTTCCTACACAAATTTTCACCCCCGCCTCCCCTTTCCCCCCTATTGGGTAGATTTTTCAAAAAGCTGAAACACGTCTTATTTATTCACCGAAAAAGTAAACACCAAGTTTAATTGATTTAACTTAAAAAATGATGAATTGTCATTACAAACTTTCATCCCCTTTTATATCTCCTTAGGGGGAAAACAAAATCCAAATTTGAATTTTTTGATACACGTCTTTTTAATTTTTAGAGCATAACCTAAATACTCATTTTTACACCTATAACTTAAAAATAACGAATTTTCCATACTAACTTTAACCCTCTTTTTTATCCACTCAAGGGTAGATTTAAAAAAAATAACCTATGCTCGTCTTTTATTCATCAACCGAAAAGGTGAATACCAAGTTTCGTACATTTAACTTTAAAAACGACAGACTTTCATACAAACTCTTATCCCCCTTTTTACCTACTTAGGGGTGGAGTTTCCAAAAATCCTTCCTTAGTGCACCCCCAGGGTACTTAAAGAATATTGTCTCAAAATTTCAAGTCTCTAGGTCCACCGGTTTAGGCTGTGCGTTGTCTGTCAGTCAGTCAGTCACGGTACTGTTTTATAAGTATAGATATCAAAACTAAACGTATATGCAAAAATTGGTGTATGTGCTGTTGACTGTTGAAGAGTTCCTTTATCATGTCATGGTAACCATTAAAATGCATTGTAATTGAACTGAAGTAACATGAAAAAATTATACTCCCTAAGAGAAAGAGGAAGTGGCTCTAATTCAGCTTGCAAGATTTGACCTAAACACATCCATGCATAGATACGTACATCATCATCAGCTTGTATTAGTCCACTGCTGGACATAGGCCTCGCTCAATGCGCGCCACTATTGTGCGCTCATTGGAGATATTTGCCCGTATGTGGGTGGGCAAGCGTGTTGGCGACTGCAGTAGCAGATGATTGCTGTTACACAGAAGAATGCTGCTGACCATCCTTCGGATCTTTCCGTTTGTCGCTTCTTACGAAACCCGCGGGACGAGTAGGAGTGGTTCTATTCTTGGGCTGGAAACCACACGGCACACATACATGCATTGCAAGTTTTTAATTATTAATTAATTAAAGTTTTTATTGATTTACAATTTGTTCAGTACCAGTTCCAATATTAGTATTTTTTAAGCTCCAGGTGAACGATGATTCTGCCAATATCAAAGATTAGGACTTGTTTCAACTCGATCAGTAAGGGTGGTGAGTACCTATATCCGAAAGGAAATTTTAAAATTCTTTGGCCATGGAAAATAAAAAAATCTGTAGGTATTTTCTCACTATGACAAACAATTCTCAAGATGCCATTGGTCAATCTGGCTATCGTCATGCTATGATAAAAAAATAAACAAACATACGCACACTTGACACGTCATTATGGTGTTCAAGAAGTTTTAAAATCAATGTCAATTTAATTTTTTTACAATAACATTGAGTATATTGCTTGATACCACATCATTTCAACATAAACCATAGCAGACCACTGCTGGGAAAATAGGTCTCTCCTATTACGCATCAATTAGCACGATTCTTGGCTATTCTAATCTAGTTCATGCCAGCCTCCTTGCGAAGCTCGTCACTCCATCTAGGGCGATCGTATGGTGATCCTGATCTATGGATCCTGAGGGCGTTCTAAACTACGTTTGCCGATCCATGGTCTCTTCTCAAGAACTGGCTTACTCCATATAATCTGTTCTGCGGCTTATATGGCCAGCCCACTGCCACTTCATGTGGTATCAAGCCATACTCAATGTTATAATAACTTTTTAAGAGTCTAGTAGCATGCCTTGGCTGTATTTTTACATAAAATGTTTTCGTGAGCACACGTTGTGGTAATTTGACAAGATAATCTCAAAATGTCATTGGTCAATCTAGACTTTAATAACAAATACATACACAGTTGCTTGAAATTAAGAATTTGGTGAAATTGGGTCCAGTTTAACGAATCTGGCTATTTCTAAATACTAGTGGTCTAGCCAGTGTTCGAAATTTGACCGTATTTTTTTTATTAATTTTAGCTTTCTGCACTTCTTCTCCATATAAACTTTACTTTGCCAAGTTTCACACTCCTCCGTGCTCGAAATATTCTTAAAAAAAGATCCACAGTTTTCGCTTCACGTGTTAGTATAAGACAATTCTATTGTATTCAGTTATTCTGGAACTAATAGCAGCAATTTATATTATTTAATTAATTGTGCAGTCATTGTTTTATTGCTTTGATTGTTGACATGCGTCAAAGATTCTCAGATTAACCCAAGGTTTGCAGCTCTGACTCTTTGAAGTTATTAATATATTATATTAATATACCTACGTGAATCGAAAACTGTGTATCCCTTTTTAAGAATTTTGCGCGCACGGAAGAATGTGAAACTGGGCATACTTAGTTTATTTATTAATTTATTAAGAATCTTCAACAAAGAATACACTACACATTCGTCTTAAAAAATAGCAATTACAAAAATAAATGTGGTCCTTCAATTACAGAAGACCACAGCATACACAATAACAAGTCAGGTCCGGTCCGGTAAAAAGCGGGTCCGTAACTAATGCGCCACCACAATTAAATCACTACATAGTATAAAACAAAGTCGCTTCCCGCGTCTGTCTGTCCCTATGTATGCTTAGATCTTTAAAACTACGCAACGGATTTTGATGCGGTTTTAATAGATAGAGTGATTCAAGAGGAAGGTTTACCTATATGTATAATACATGCATATTAGCGTAACCGTGCGAAGCCGGGGCGGGTCGCTAGTGTAATAAAATATTTATTCTGCAACACGAATAAAGTCGGGGCAAAAACTATTAGTTTTGAACAAATATCATCAATACTTCAATACGTATAGAGTTTTTTAAGTACAATATAAATACAAAAACATGTTTTTTCCGTTTAATTCTAAGCCAACACTTTATTAGTGCGGTCGTCATGGAGTGTCTGACGAGTAACAGGATTTTGAGGTTTAGGCCTGACACTTTGGAAAAAGTGAGAGCTGATGTGAATCTGGATAAACCAGGGAGGATCGGTGAAGCTATTGATTTATTAGCGGATTGGGTGGAAAAACAGCCACATATCATTAAAAAGGATTTTTGTAAGTATATTTTTTAGCTGTATCTTTAGCGAACGATAGTATTTTTAGCGGGAGAGTCGTGATAGCCTAATAAATGGTATGACCATTTGACTGGCAAGTCAAAAACTCTGACACCAGGTTGTTCATCAACCATACGATATGAAGAAGACCACTAGGCTATCACTGCCATTGTTTCGCAAGGTAAGTTGTGAACGTGCTATTTACCCACTTATTATCTTTCCTAACACTTTTGTTTCTAATAACATCTTATGCAAAAATATCTATTATTACTTCCTTCCACCTTCACTAAAAAACTTCGTACCTAAGTTATATTTTTATTTATCAGTTGTCTTAATGTTTTTGTCAATCTAACGTCAAAATGTCACTTCACTTCTGTCATCTGTCATTATCTCTTCCCACGTTCCATTTCAGGCATGCTGAATTGGTACATATTTTATAAATTAAAATTACGTTTAGTTTTTGCAAATTGCCCGACTGTATTCTTTGGTTTGTACAAGTTATTTTCACTAGAATTAGAAGTTTAAAAAATTGTGATCACACTGCCGGCGGAAGGCGTGCAAGCAGTTTATATCTATTGTATTGTGTTATACTGATACTATTATTATTTTTTGCTTAAATTTAATATTATTAGCTTAAATATTAATATTTTATAGTTTACGTACATAATCTATATATTTTATATTGTATTTATGTCTATATGTAATAATAACAGTAGCGACTCTGAGGCCTTTTTATCAGCATGTAGCAATGATGACAGTTTTACTAGTATTCCGACACTAGCAGACGCTCTTGAGTCACAGTTTTCCGACGTTCCTAAAAATTTTAATGTTGTCCATATCAATGCTCAAAGCATTCCGGCCCATTTCCCTGATATGCTGGCCAGCTTTGACTGTAAGAGCATACATGCTATTCTTATTTCAGAGTCTTGGCTAAAACCTTGTCTCCCTTCCTCGTCTTACTCTTTACCCGGTTTCCAACTAGTCAGGAATGATCGCACAAATGGCGGTGGCGGTGGTGTAGCCATCTATCTTCGTTCAAACATTACATACACAATTGTTAGCATGTCTGCACAACCACCACCGTCAAGTGCTGGTGAGCATCTATTTCTTGAAATCGAGCTTCACCACTCAAAGCTCCTCCTCGGCGTTTATTATTGCCCTTCTCTTCGCATCAACTTTTTCTCTTCTCTGGAAAACATTTTGGAAAATCTCGTTGCCTCTTACAGTCACACTATCATAATGGGAGATTTTAACACCTGCCTTCTCAAAAATGATTCCCGCTCTTCTTCTCTTCACTCCCTGATTGAATCTAGTAATCTTTCTATCCTTCCTTTAGACGCTACTCACCACTTTCCAAACTCTGTCCCTTCTCTGCTTGATCTCATCTTCGTTTCTTCTTGTGATCATGTTGCTAAGCACGGTCAGCTCACAGCCGACGCCTTTTCCTATCATGATCTCATTTTTCTCTCGTATAAAGTCCGTCCCCCTAAAGCCAAATCAAAAACTCTTATGTTGCGCAATTTTGGTGGTATGGATCTCGATAATCTTCGACAAGACTTTGGCCACATTGACTGGGCTCCTTTAATAGATTCAGAGTGCATTGACGAAAAAGTCCAAATTTTCACAGACAATTTGGTTCGGCTGTATGACGTCCATGCTCCTATAAAGGCGGTAAAAATAAAACATCTACCTGCGCCATGGCTGACGGACGAAATAAAGCTGATCATGGCTCGTAAAGTAGCAGCAAAGACCAAATTTAAGCGTCATCCTACTCCGTCAAATTGGGATAGTTTTGTGGATGCCCGTAACCATAGTAATAAGGTGTGTAGGAGTGCGCAACGCAAGCACATTCACAGCTCGGTTGAAAATGGAGACTCAGCAAAGGTTTGGAAGTTTCTTAAATCAATGGGAATCGGAAAATCTCGTCAAGAGAAAACTCCTCAGAACTTAGATTTAAACTCATTAAACTGTCATTTTTCTTCTTCGTCTAATTTTGATAGGACAACTAAATTAAACACAATTAATCACCTTTCCACTCTTCCGACTCCCGATTATTCCTCATTTTTCTTCAATCAATTTACCAGTTGTGATGTTAGAAGGAGCGTTATGTCTATTACTTCTAACGCTGTTGGAAGTGACTGTGTCAGCCGTAATATGATCCTTCCCATCCTCGACGAAATCCTTCCTGTCCTATGTCACATACTCAACCACTCAGTTTCCAGTGGTGTTTTTCCTACAGCGTGGAAAGACGCGCAAATCACACCTTTACCTAAGAAATCCAATCCTATTTCCTTCTCCGATTATCGTCCAATATCCATTTTACCTTTCCTATCCAAAGTCCTGGAACGGCTTATTCACGCTCAATTAAATTCATTCCTATGTAAGAATAAGCTCCTAAATCCTTTCCAATCCGGTTTCCGTCCTGGTCATAGTACCTCTACAGCCTTGGTGAATATTACGGATGACATCAGACTTGGCATGGAAAATGGCAAGTTAACGGTGCTTGCGTTGCTTGATTTTAGCAACGCCTTTAACACCGTTGACTTCGACATTTTGCTTGGCATACTTCGCTCTGTTAACATATCTCCAATGGTGATTGATTGGTTCCGTAGTTACCTTTATGGCCGCCGACAGCGCATTCGTATTGAAGATACTTTGTCTTCATGGAACAATACGACAACTGGCGTGCCCCAGGGTGGCGTACTTTCCCCATTACTTTTTGCGTTATTCATAAATTCCATCACAAATTCTTTGCATTCTTCCTACCACCTTTACGCTGATGATCTTCAGATTTATTCACAAGCCTCGCTTGAAAGATTACCCGAAACCGTAACCAAAGTTAACGATGACCTAACAAGAATATCTAATTGGAGCAAAAATCACGGACTGAGAGTCAATCCAATAAAAACCCAGGTCATTGTTATTGGCAGCTCTCGAATGGTTTCCAGAATAGATTGGTTTAAACTTCCTCAAGTAATATTTGATGGCAGCCAGATACCTTTTAGCGACAAAGTCAAAAATTTAGGTATATATATTGATAATACTTTGTCTTGGGGTCCACAGTTGCAAGAAACCAGTCGCCGTATATTTGCGTCAGCAGGTTCTCTGCGACGGTTACGCAACTTTCTTCCTACGGCCACCAAGATTGCGCTTACACAGAGTCTTCTTCTTCCCATTCTTGATTACGCTGATGCCAGCTATCTTGATCTTACTGAGGACCAATTAAATAAGCTTGAGCGACTCCAGAACTTGTGTATAAGATTTATATTTGGTTTACGCAAATATGATCACGTCTCTGAATTTCGCGCTAAACTCAAGTGGCTTCCTATACGACTTCGCCGGAATGCTCACATTTTGTCACTACTTTACAGCATTTTGTTTCACCCCACAACTCCCTCATATTTGAAAGAACGTTTTGATTATGTCTGTGATACTCATTCATTGTCTTTGAGATCGTCCGTAAACTTAAAGTTAAAGATGCACGCGCACTCAACAAATTTTTTTGACCGGTCATTCACTGTGCAGGCTACCCGCTTGTGGAATGGGTTACCAATGAAAGTGCGTCGTGCTCAATCGTTGCCAGTTTTTAAAAAAATGGTCAAAGATCATTACTTAGCTATAATCTAAATATTACTAATATCCCTTTGCATTACCTATTTATGTATGTAATATATTTATATATTATATATAATATTTATTTATGTATATAATACCTATATATATATATATATATTGGTATTTATGTATCATTTTAAAATAAGTATTTATAGTAGGTATCTATGTAGGTATATAAGTTTTTGTGCACATCGCCAAACTGCCTGTTGTATTATGTTATCAGCATCTGATATCTTCATTGGTTGTCTGGAAGAAATTGCTTTTAGTGATAAGACCGCCAATTGTACATTTTCGATCATGTTATTTATGTATCTTTGAAATTTTTTTTTTTGATGTGCAATAAAGTATATTCTATTCTATTCTATTCTATTCTAATTTTTAATTAAATCAAAAATACAAATCTTTCTACTGCAGTCGGACATTCCCCGAAATCAATACGTGAGTAAAGCCGTATCAATATTATTTTAATGTATAGGTAAGTATGAGTCACGAAAGTTATTAGGTACCTATTACCTTAAAATTATTTCTTATTTCAGCTAGAGAATATTTGGAAAGGACGCTTATTGCAGCCAAAGGCTTGGTAGAGAGAGCGAAGGATAAAATAGACAAATTATGTACTTTCAAGACTTTGATGCCAGAGTTTTATACGATTACCAATTACAAGGAGGAGTTTAGTCCTCTTTGTAAGATTATGTAAGTAAAACTTCAATTATTATTAAGTCTATAGAGTCTCTTTAGGCCGTTTCGTCGATGATTCCCCTGTATATTAAATCCTATCAAGATCCTTTTAAGAAATTAGTACTCCTGACCGAATTTTGGTCACAACGGCTAATCGCAACGGAGATTGGCCAACTACGCAGGAAATATTATAGTGCACAATGTGCGCCAACACAAGTGCACTCTCTTTTCCCTCACTCTCATAGTTCGATGGGACAATAATCCGATACTACTGGAGAGAGATCAGTCGCAGGCCGCGCAGGGCGTTACGTGCTTTCCGAGGCACGGAGTAAATTATAGATAATTTAAAATACGCACGTAACTTACGAAAAGTCAGAGGTGCGCGCCTGAGGTTCAAACCTGAGACCTCTGACTTGTCAGTCAACGGTCATACCACTATTCTTCTTCTTCTTCGTAGCACTCTTGTCAGAGCGGTCGTGGTCATCGTGTAGTATCATGTGTGGGGGCTGATGTGATCCGCCTTACGATTTCTCTTCATCTATTCCGATTTTTGGTGTTTTTAGTGCATTCATGCAAGTGATCGCTCTACCACTATTATCCAAGTATATATTTGCAATGACCTACAGTCTGAATAGTTCCTGTTCTTATGTTACAGAGCGGCCGCCCATATGCCACAGTTGACGCCAGATCAACACAGAATATTTGTAACCAAAATCCAAAGAGATGACTTTGATTCTTCAGTGGTTTTTAGCTTCTATAAATACCTTATTGCGGTAAGCTAGACTCCTTTTTAAACGGTTTTACTTAGCTTGACCTGTTTGTTATTTGGTTCAAACTTAGTCATCGATATTTACCCCCTTTCTGTTGACAGATTGATCTGATATTTGGTACACAGCTTTAGTTTTAATAACAAACCGTTTTACTTAAAAAAAAATTTACTTATATTATTCTAACTTTATTTATCGTAGACTGGATGTCGCCCGCGACTTTGTAAACGTAATAGAGTTGAATTTTCTTGTACATCCCGCCAACCCCAAGAAAAAATGATTGCTCAAGCGACTAAGGGATTTAATTTCTTTAGCAATTTTATTATGATACAATGAAATATGCCTAAATCCAAAGTACTTATGATTTAAGTTATTTTTAATACAGTAAAATTTTTGATAACTATCTAGTTTTCTAGTCATGGTTGTGGGTTCGAACCTGGCATGTACCAATGTGACTTTTTCGATGTCATAATTATGTACTTTTTTAGTTAATCTTAGACACCACTGACTAACGGTGAAGGTAAACATCGTAAGGAAACCTGGACTTAATAGTCTGAAATGGCCAATCCGCAGTGAGGTAACGTGGTGATTAATGCTCAATCCTTCTTTGTATGAGAAGAGGCCTTTGCCCTAAAGTGGGACAGTTACAGGCTGATTTATTTAATTATTATCAAGCTATCAAGGTTTTGTAATTCACTCTAAAATTACGAAAATACGAAATGGAATTAACACAACTCATTATTTTAGCGATTGTGCCTATGGGTATTTACTTTTGGGAATATTATGGCTAGGACGATGATGAGGTAGTCTACAAGAAGATAAACATTTTGAGTTATGAAACCATGTGTTCCCCTAATTAATATTTTCAGATAAGTGAATACTTGAAGCAAGCAGAGTACTGCTCTGGTTTCCACATCATCTTGGACTACACCTCAATAAATGTCTTAAATTTTGTGAGCAAAGTCAGTCCTGTGGAGCTTACTCAAATCATCACATTGATGACTGTAAGTATAACAAAATTATTCAAAAATTAGTAACAGTTCCTTAATAAATAATTTTGCTCCCAGAGATTTTATATATAAAAGTTCTTTAACATCTGAAAACAGAATATTATGTTGTAATAATAATAACAAGCAATTATAATTCAATTTCAATTCTCATTTTTTAAAATAATTTACACATAAAATACATTTTTAATATATTTAAAATATTGGTAGATTGCCTCGTTGGTCTAGTGGTAGCAAGCGCGACTGCTGGGCACGAGGTCCTGGGTTGGATCCCGGGTCGGGCAAAGTGTTTTTTTTTTTTTTTTTTTCTTTGACTTCGTTTTGTGTTTGAAACTAGTCGGGCATTCCCGAAATTAATCCGTGAGTAAGGCTGTAAAAAAACTATTTTACAGGAAGGTTACGGCCTAAGAATAAAAGGTATCCACGTGATCTCATCTTCCAAAATGGTGGACACACTTTTGTTATTGTTGAAGCAAGTTTTTAGCGCAAAACTGACCAATAGAATTCATCTGCATAAAACTATTGATACCTTATCAGAATATGTACCCAAGGAAGTCTTGCCAGCTGACTACGGTGGCGAAGAGAAGAAATTGGTAGAACTAAATGGTAAAGTATATTAATATGCTTATTACCCGACTATAAAAAAGGCGAGTTATGATTGTGCATGTGCCAAATAACTAGTAATTTTGAGTTGTAGTATGTGAAGTGCGCTAGTGGTGCCCTCAATTTTTACAGACTCTTTTTGCCAATCTGTAACTTGTATTTGTAATTAACCAAAGACATTCAATTTTAACGAGTAACTGTTGCATTGAACGCGTTAAATGAAAGAAATATGAAAGATATAATAAAACATAGTATAGCCAGAATACATATTTTTCTCAAGCAAGCATGCCTTTCTCAAAAATTTTAAATAAAAAAAATTAAAAACCGGCGACACACACCGAGAACACTTTCGATCAATTTTCCTTTTGTTGGTTCATCCGTTTGGGAGCTACGATGCCATAAACAGACACACAGACCAGTCAAACTTATAATACCCCTCTTTTTGCGTCGGGGATTAAAAATTACAGTAAGATTATTGCCAATGATAAATTAAGTAAAAATTTATATGCTTTTTATAAGAATTTAAGAATACAATATTTCCAAACTTAGAGTAGATAATATCAAAAACATTAATCATGTTTTAGGTATTATAAAAAAAACATTAATGTATTCTTGACGGGTTCATGAATGCAGTGTTCTGATGCAATGCCTTTTTTGAGATAATTAGCTAGGTACCTATATACAGCGTGGTTTAAAAGTCCGAAATAATACTTAATACGAAATATATGCACCGCCTAAAGGGCACCTATATCATTAAGAAAACCCGTGAAAATATTAAATACAAAGAAGCATTTTTTTCACAAAATTTTATTTTTTATTTAATTTCATTCATTATTTACAGATTTCATAACCTTTTTTTTTTTTTTTTTTTTTTTTTTTTTTTTTTTTTTTTTTTGTTATCGGGGGGAAATCCATCATGGACTTCCTCCGCCCTGGGGGGGGCGGAGGGGCGTGTGAGACTCCTACTCACTAAAACCACCCCGGTGTTCCATCATCCACCTTTTGCCGAGGGTCGCGGGGGCAGAGTTTTCAGTCTTCCGCGACGCTCGGCAGGTGCTGGCCCGCTTTTGCCAATGCGGGCCTCATCTCTGCCGAGGGGGAGAGGGCGATCTCCCGCTCGGCTCCTTCTTGAGGGGCGCGCGTGGAACACTACGCGCCGCCACCTCGGGTCCAGTTTCTTATGGGCGGCAGGCTTCCCCAAACCTGACGCCCGTGGACCCACTATGGAGGTCGGCGGAGGGCAGGATCTGTTCTCCCTGCCCTCCGGCGACGCCCGGTTCGCCTGCTGCGGATTGGGAGGGGGTTTGTCGATTCCCTCTCTCTCTCCGCAGCTTCCTTCTGCGACATGACGGCTTCGCAGAAGGAAATCACTGCGTCCCAAGAACTGTCACTGCCGACCATTTTTCTGATAACAGCCGGCAGCGACAGGTCGCCTCCAATTTCCGCGACGAGTGTACGGCGCGGCTCATCCCACGCAGCGCATTCCGCCAGCGTATGCCGCGCCGTGTCCTCCGGACAACCGACGCAGTGATGACACCGGGCGTCCGGCTCTCTGTTTATCATACACAGGTACCGTCCGAAACAGCCGTTGTTCGACAGCACCTGTGTCGCCCTGAAGGTCAGAGAGCCGTGCCTCCTCCCCAGCCAGTCATTAAATACTGGCCGAATGGCCTCAATAATTTCGAGGCCTGCGGTAGGGCGTTCCAGCCTTTCCCGCCACTCCACCATGAGATCCTGCTGGAGCTCGGACCGGCGCAGTGCGATTTGTCGCTGCACCGGCCTTTCATCCCGCTGCCGCGCTTCCTCGCGCCACATATGCAGCGACGCGAGGGCTTTTGCCTCAAGATCCCACGGTGGAGATTTGGCCAGCAAACAAGCCGCCTCATAGGAGATCGTGCGATACCCTCGGACGGCTCTGACGGCTATCGTCCGCTGCGGTCTCCGCAGTATGCGGACGGTTTTGTCCGTCAGATCGCCTGCCCACACTGGGGCCCCGTAAAGGGCCATGGATCGCACGACCCCCATGTATAGCCGCCGGCACGCGGCGTTCGGTCCCCCCAAGTTGGGAAGCAACGATGACAGCGCAGCCGCGGCGCCCGTCAATTTAGGAGCCAGTCGTTTGAAGTGGGGCAAGAACTTCCATTGGCTGTCGAGGACCAGTCCCAGGTACTTCATGGTCTCCCCGACAGCTATTCTTACCCCACCGACCACGATGTGCTGGTCCTGCGGTGGCTTGTTCCGAGGCCTATGAAACGACATGGCCTCGGACTTGTTGAGGGCCACCTCTAGGCCTAGACGCTGGATGCGGCCTACCACCTCTGCGACTGCTGCCGTGGCTAGCAACGCTGCCTCCCTGTGCGAACTCCCACATGCCGTGACCAACGTGTCATCGGCGTAGCACGTGAGGTTCACACCCTCGAGGAGCCTACCCCGTAGAACCCAGTCGTATCCGATGTTCCACAGGAGCGGCCCAAGAACCGAGCCCTGTGGAACACCGCACGACATCGCTCTGCTCCCAGAGCCATCGCGTCCCATGAAGGAGACTGCCCGTCCCGACAAATAAGCCCCAACAATGTTGCGGAGGTAGGGAGGAACTCCGTGATATCTGAGTGCCTCCCTGATGCAACTCCAGGGCAGGGTGTTGAAGGCGTTGGATATATCCAACGACACTGCCAACAACACTCCGCCCCGCGACACAGCTGCCTCCGCTAGACCCCTCACACGCATGATGGCGTCAACGGTCGAGCGCCCGTAGCGAAACCCGAACTGGTTATCGTCCAGATCCGGCCCTTCTCCACCTAAGTGGCAGACGAGGCGGCCTGCAATGATGCGCTCGAAGAGCTTTCCCACCTCGTCTAGCAACACTATGGGCCGGTACGCAGACGGTGAGTCCGCCGGGCGCCCCTCCTTCTTAAGCAGAACCAGCCTGCCAGTCTTCCATTGGCTGGGAAACTGGCCCCGCTCAAGGCATGCCGTGAAGAGTTCCCTGAGTCGGGGCTCTAGGGTCTTTAGGGCGAGGACCAATGCTCGGCCAGGAATGCCGTCTGGCCCCGGGGCGGTGTTTTTGGCTCGGAGCCGCATTACCACCGCCTTTAAGTCCTCCTCTGTCACCTCTGGGACACGATCGCTCCCCTCTGACTCTGCGACTGTGCGCGACGCCATCAGCGGCGCCGGGTGCTCAGCTCTATTTGGGAAGAGGGCCGAGACTACTTCTCCCAGTAGCTGGGGCTGAAGACTCTCCGTCAGTGGGGGAGCCCATGCGCGAAGCTTGCCCCTCACCATACGGTACGGGCGCCCCCACGGGTCTCGGTCTAAGGTTGCCAGCAGCTCTTCCCTAGCACTCGTCTTTGCTTCACTGATGGCCACCCGCAGAGTCAGTTTGGCCTCCCGGTACGCCTCATACCGTTCTGCCTCTTCCTCGGGAACCCGTCGACGTCTCCTCCGATACCTGGTGTACTGGCGCCGGATCGCCACGCATGCTACGCGTAGCTGCTCGATCTCAGCGGACCACCAGTACACCTGTCGTTTGCGCGGCCGATTGTGGACGCGAGGCATGGACGCGTCACAAATCAGTGACATTGCCTCGCGAAACCATTGCGCCTCTTCTTCGACGTCGATGGGATCCCGCGTCGCTGAGTCCCGGACCCAGGCCTGGACAATGGCGGCTTCCTCAAGAGCCTCCCTGTCGAGATGTCTCAACGCCCACCTGGGGCTGTCCCTACGCGGGGTCGTCGTTGTTGGGTTGCGAGTATCCGAGGTTCCAGTGGAGATGCTGAACCGGATATACCGGTGATCGGACAGCGATTCCACCTCCTCCGCAACCCTCCATCCCTGCACTCGGCGTGCTAAGGCAGGGCTAGCGAACGTGACGTCCACTATTGACCCACCCCACCGTCGCACGCACGTTTGGACCGAGCCCCGGTTCAGGACAGCGAGGCCCGTCGCCAGCACCCACGATTCCAGGGTGCGACCACGCACACTCGTGGCCGGAGACCCCCACACCGTGGATTTGGCGTTTAGATCTCCGAGCACCAGCACTGGAAGTGGACGGTATCGGCTGACGACAGACCCTATCTCCAACAGTAGGCCCTCGAAATCGGCGAGTCTCGCATTGGGCGAAAAGTATGCACCGATTACAAGCATTTCCCCCACGAGCGCTGCCACCCATCCGCGCCCCCTGGACACGTCCCTTAGTCCCTCGCCGAAGATGGCCACTGTCGGTGGACTATTGAGATCCCCTGCCCAATTGTCTCGGTCAGGGACCCGCCACGGTTCACCGATCACCGCCACATGTATCGACCACTGCACCAAACTCTGGACTAGAAGATCCTGAGCCTCGATGCAGTGGTTAATATTCGCCTGGAGAAAATTGAGGGCCATTATTATTGGCAGTCCATTTGTTCTGCCTGCTCTTCCCTTGGCCGAGACTCGGCCGAAGGGCAACTAGTCCCCGGGGTAGATTGTTCCCCGTTGGGCTTGGTCGCACTCTTATTTTTTCTGTTATGGCGTGGCGCAGTGCACACCTTGCTGCCTATCCGATGCTCCGCAGGCTTTTTTGCAGCTGCACATAGGCTGCAGTGCGGTTTTGCGGAGCATTGCCCTGCTTTGTGGCCGGGTTGGCCGCAGCGGAAGCAGTGATCGCTACGATCGATCTCTGCAGTGCAATGCGCCACCACGTGACCCGCTTCGAGGCACCGGAAGCACCGCCTGGCCCTAGGCTGCAGCAGCGTTACTCGCGCCGCAACCCAGCCCACCAGTAGCCGCCCGCTCTGCGCCAGCTTTTTTGCTGCTGTCACCGGGCACCGCGCCCAGACCGTGCCGAGCCCAGCGGCATCGCGGCGTATCTCCCCCACCTTAATCGAGTCCGGCGAGCACTGGCACTCTCTAACCATGGCCGCTGCGATCTCTTCAATGGTGACAGAGTCGTCCAGACCAGTCACGCGCACCTCTGCACATTTAGTAGGTCTGGAGACTCGGACATCGTCAGCATTTACTACCGCCTGGATCTTAGCAGCTAGGGAGTCAGCCTTATCTCCGCTAGTTGCTCCCGGGATCTCCAGCAAACGAGCACCAGTTGCTGCTTGTTTGACACGCAAGCCGTTGATGCCGAGATCCTTTATATCAATCTTGGCTCTAGCGTCCGCTATTACAGCCGCGTAGGTTAGACCCCTCTCCACCGCACCAGGCTGCAGTGTTAGTACCACAGCCGTGGAGCGAGGGGCGCGGATTTTGGGCGTTTGTGCCTTTGCAGCTGTTTGCTGTGGCGCCTTCTTCTTCTTCTTTTTGTTTGTCACCTTGGTCCAGGTCTCCTCTGGAGGTGGGGCACTTCCCTGCCCTTTGCCTTTCCCTTTGCCCTTTCCTTTTTTCCCTGTCTGGGAATCGGCACCTTTCGAGGTGGATGCGGGCATATCCGACCCCGATGCAGCAGGCTTAGCAGCAGGCTTAGCAGCCGCTGCGCTATATGTTTGCACCTCCCCTTGTGCAGTTTTCGATGCCGACTGCATCTCCTTCTTTTTGTCGGCCGCGAGCGGCGGACGAAGGGTTGGTGCTGGCAGCAGCCGCTCCTCGAAAGCCTCAAAGCGGGCGTTCATCTGGGCCGTTATTCTTTTTTCGAAGTCGGCCCCACCCCTGGGTTGCTCTGGCGATGCCTGCTCTTTATAACGAGCGAATTCAGCCTTTAGAGCTTCCATCTCGTGCTGAATTTTTCGAATTCCTTCCTTAAGCTGGGCATTCTCCGCCTGCAGCTTAGTAATTTCCTCGCTGTTATTTCTACCCAGAAGCTCTTTGGTGCCCGCCTTGATAGAAGCTGCAGCATCTTTCAGCTTCTTTATGTGCCCGCCTTTTAAATTCTTTGAGGATGAGGCCACAAATAAGATGTTTGCCACATCCTCATGCATCTGCTCTGTGATCGAGCACGCCGACAGATCTTCCATTGACGGGGCGATCGACTTCCTGCCCGCTTTCGACACAGCTGTCGCTGGAGGCTTCATGAAGAAGAGCCGGTCCTGCGCCACTTGCGCCTGGCAGATTTCATAACCTAACCTAACCTAATCTAACCTAACCTACGCGTGCCTAGTGCTTAGTTAAAGAATTTATTGAATGTTACTAACCAACTTCCTGTTTATTCACCTTTCAACTAAATTCTAGGGCTGTATTTTTTTTATGTTGATTTAATGAAATGTGAATATATATTTGATGAATTAATTTTATGAATTTTATTTGATTTTGAATTTTATGTGATATTATGTTGATTTTATGTTTTATGTGATTTTATTTTTGTATTTTTATGTATATTTATGTTTTATTGTATGGATGTCATGTTTGCCTGAAATAAAAGATATTTAATTTAATTTAATTTGAAAGATTTTGGTGAAAACTTTGACTATGGTTTACTCAAGTATTGTTAGGGGTTCGGTTCCAAACCCAATGCTCAAGGATTGTGTATAGGGTACCTTATACGCCCTTAATGTATTATTTCGAACTTCTGTTACACGCTGTATAATGATATTTTGGCATTATTGTTTTTTTTTTACACAATGACGTGGGTTCTATAAATGAGTATCTTGTGAGAATTTAGGAAACTATTTAATTCTAACTAAATAACACTTAATCTGATTTACGAGGTTTTGTGTCTGTGGTAAGAAGTACAGTCAAGTCAAGTATTTTTCTGGATAGAGATAGACTTTAGGACCGTCCTGGTATTTTTTTTCAAAATAATAATTAGGTTTGACTGCCTCGTTGGTCTAGTGGTAGCAAGCGCGACTGCTGAGCATGAGGTCCTGGGTTCGATCCCCGGGTCGGGCAAAGTGTTATTGAGATTTTCCATTACGAAATTCTCAGTAGCAGCACGGAGTCTGGAATTGTGCCCGGTTAATGGCAATAGGCTTGCCCCCTATTACATAGGACTTATAACATAGCCGGCGAAACGTGGGTGTACTGCACACCTCTGCCTACCCCCTCTGGGGAATATAGGCGTGATTCTATAAAAAAAATATACATTCAAAAATATAAAATACAGTAGCCCACCGGTATCGGGAACAGGGTCTAAGCTACCGGTGGTCGGGACTCCAGAGAGAAAGGAACTTAGGTACTGACTATCATGCGAGCCGTGTCCGTTATTAACCTTTTAAAATCTATTGTAATCTATCTGAGTCAACAGTTTATTTAAATTATTATTTTTTTATTACAGAAGATTGGGTAGAAGTGATCTGCTCAAAAGAATTCCTGGAATACATGAAAGAGATGAATGAAGCAAAAACCAATGAGTCTTTAAGACAATCGGATAAATTTAATGAGCATTATATAGGCATGCCTGGGTCCTTTAGAGCTTTAAGTGTCGATTAATGTAAATAAAAACTACAGACAGACAGTGGTGTGCCTAGTACCTAACAACATGCAATAAATATAAATTCAGAATAGGAAAAATAAGAAAAAATGTATTTTATGGTATAGAAATATGTTTTTTAAACTGTTATTTATAAAAGGTTAAATTGAAAAAAAAAAATATAGTACGTAATATTGTTACTTCATTTGTATGACATTATAATTATTATAAATAAATAAAAAATGTTGATGAGTTATTTATTAAATTTATTTATTTATTAAAATATACATGCAAAACATTACTGGAATACGTTAATCGTAACGTTAGTGGACCCACTAAAACGACCTCGGATAGAAAAAGTCCTCAGATGTTCCTTGTGTATTCATGCGTCCTCGAATGGTACTTTAAACAAAAACACTCTCACACAAACACAAATATCCATTTTGATACTATCTATAATCTGGAAGCACTGATAGCCTAGTGGTATGACCGTCGACTGAGAAGTCAGAGGTCTCGAGTTCGATCCCAAGGCGCGCACCTCTGACTTTTCGTAAGTTATGTGCGTATTATAAATTAATTATCAGTTGCTAAAACGCTGAGAGATTTTTCAATGGTGTGTAAAGCAATGTCAGAGGCCAAAGGGCGGTCTAAACTCTGACACCAGGTTGTTCATCAACTACACGATAAGAAGAAGAAGAAGAAGATACTATCTGTTACCATTGACGAAATCCAGAAGAGAAAAGAAATCTATTTCTAATGTATTTTTATTAAACGGTTTTACTTAGCTTGACCTGTTTATTATTTGGTTCAAATTTAGTAATCGATATTTCACCCCCTTCTTGTTGACAGATTGGTCTGATATTTGTTACACAGCTTTAGTTTTGTTGTGATGTCAAAACCCTTTTACGTAAAAAAAAAAAATCTTATATTATTTGTTTCATTCATATTAGTCATAGAAAAATTAAATATCTTAGTATCTAGTAGTAGTTATAATATAGAACTAGCTTTTGCTCGCGACTTCGTTCATATTTTAGAATAAAAAACATCCTATATAGCTTTACGTGCTTTCCGAGGCACGGAGTGAGTAAAAATTATTTTTTATAAAAAGTCAGAGGACCGCACCTTGGGTTCGTACCAGAGACCTCTGACTTACCAGTCAACGGTCATTTCACTAGACTATCACGACTACAATAATAACCAATTAATTAAATAATCACACGTAAGATCGCGTGCTTTGACAAATAAAATATTACAGCTGTATAATCAGAAGGTTTAAATAACTATAAGTGAAAAGTCAGTCTGTCTGTGTATTTGTTTATCAAGTTAAAAGTAACATACAAGATGGGTGTTACTTTATGGTATTCTAGACTTGGAAGTGCATTAATTTATTACTTTTTTTATCGCTTTGAAAACCAGAGTACTCCACCTCCGAGGACAAGGGTGACCACAAATTTGATGGGGTTATACAGGGTTATTTGTAAAACACCAGCATCCTTAAAAGGGGTCATTAAACTCATAATATTTTATGAACAACTTTTACTAACTATGGGACGAACCCGGAAATTGCAAAAAAAAAAATCAGCTGTTCCATACTTTTTGTTGAATCATGTGAATTATGTTCACATGTATGTGAACATGTATGAAACAGCTGATTTTTTTTTGCGATTTCAGGGTTGGTCCCATAGTAAAAGTTGTTCATAATGATGAGTTGAATGACCCCTTTTAAGGATACTGGTGTTTACCAATAACCCTATATTATTCATACTAAACTCTACCATCATAAATATTAATTATATTCTACGCAAGCAAAACCACAGTAATTAGCTAGTAGTGGTAATAAACGACGGTGAGCACGTACAGTTGAATAAAAACAATTATTACAAATTTAACTACATCAGTTGATAACACGTTGAGCACAGTGTGAGACATGGTGGTCCTCAAAAACCAAGTATTGGAATATCATCCAGATACGTTGGAGGTTGTAAGAAAGGATGTGAACCTGGATGCAGGAGACAGAATTGAGGATGCAGTTGATATTTTAGAAGATTGGGTGAAAAAACAGAAGCATTTTGTGAAGAATGATTTTTGTAAGTTTTTTTTTAATAATACAATGTTGAAAGACTAGTGACGTGTGGTTTAAATAAAAACGTCAGCTAGTTTAAATTATTTGAGAGCGAAATTGTTTTTTTTTGTCTGTAATACGCAGTAGGAGTTCTATTATGTATTTAACGTCGCCGTGTGGTTTCCGGCCTAAGAATAGAACCACCCCTTCTCTTCCCGGTGTCGTAAGAAGCGACAAAGGGAAAGATCCGTAGTATGGGCAGCAGTATTCTTCTGTGTACCTAACAGTAATCATCTGTTATTGCGATCGCTCGCCTGCTTGCCCAGCGTGGCGATTATAGGCAAATACCTCCAATGAGCGCTCAATAGTGGCGCGCATTAGGAGAGGCCTATGTTCAGCAGTGGACTAATACAGGCTAATGATGATTATGAAAGACTAGTGATGTTTTTAATCAATTGTTTTCGTAATCGTTTTTTTTTTGTAATTAAAAAGTAAATAAAATCATACATTATTCTGAAGAATGTGGTACCTATTGTAAAGACTAGAATAGACTATTGTCTACGGCCGATTATATCCAATAATGGATTATTTAGTAATCTTAGAGTGCTCTGATGTTTCCGGGTGCTGTGTGGTTTCCGGCCTAAGAATAAAACTACCTCTATGCATCCCGCGGGTGTCGTAAGAAGCGACAAAGGAAAAAATCTGGAGGATGGGCAGCAGCATCCTACAGTGTAATAGCAACCATGTGCTACTGCGATAGCCAACCCGCTTGCCTAGTGTGGTGATTAAGGGCAAACACCTTGTAATGAGCGTACAAAATAAATGATGCGTTATGAGAAGATGCCAATGTCCAGCAGTGGACTAATACTGTGTAGTACATCCTGTGAGAGTCGGATTATAAGAGTGAGGGAATAGAGAGTGCACCTGTGTTTGCGCACACACTTGTGCACTGCGTAGTTGGTTAATCTCCGTTGAGATTGGCCACTGTGACCGAAATTTGGTCAGGAGGACATTACTCCTACACACGGTGGATGTACCAGTGTACCTATCATCTTAGATGGTTGAATGTAACAGAGAAATTCGGTAACACAGGCAGGGTTACGAATAGTGGCACAGTAACTAAGGGCTTTACATTGTAAGTAGCAGGTTCAAATCTAGCTTGTAATCAATGGTTTCTTTCTACAAAAATTTAGAATTTAATCTTTAATTATTAAAAAAAACACTTCCGCATTTAAATGCTAATAATATGAAATATGATAATTTTCATATTACGAAACATTCATATTTTGAAATATTATAAAGTATAAGTAGGATTATGGTGTCATTAGTTTCATCACGATTATGTTTATTATTATTTATGGCACACCTACACTGCTGGACGTAGGCCTCTTCTCATATGCATCACTTATTTTATGAGCTCATTAGAAGGTGTTTGCTCTTAATCACCACGCTGGGCAAGCGGGTTGGCGATCGCAGTAGCAGATGGTTGCTATTACGCAGTAGGTTGTTGATTCCCGTCCTCCAGATTTTTCCCTTTGTCGCTTCTTACGACACCCGTGGGACGAGTAGGGGTGGTTCTATTCTTAGGCCAGAAACCACACGGCGACCTTAAATATATAATTATAGAACTCATACTGCGTATTTCAGACAAAAAAACAACAATATCGCTCTCAAGTAATTTAAACTTGCTGACGTCTATATTTAGTTGTAATATATTAATAAATATAAAGTCGATAAATAATGGCTATATGTCAAATAATCTTTGACCCATCACGTTTTAATGCTTGACTTACGTGACATTAATTTCTGCTTAGACAATTAATATTACATTAGGTATTTCTGTCATTTAATACATTGTTTTTACAATTCATGATCTGACCATTTGTGACCATGATAATTATGTTGTTACATGAATGAACAATCATTAAGTTTTGAAGTTATATTTTAAACCATATAAATACAATTTTACCGTTTTTATGCCGTGTGGTTTCCGGCCTAAGAATAGAACCACCCCTATTCATCGCGTGGGTGTCGTAAAAGAGACAAAGGGAAAACTCTGGAGGATGGGCAGTAGCATCTTACTGTGTAATAGCAACCATCTGCTACCCGCAACCCGCTTGCCCAGCATGGTGATTAAGGGCAAACATCTTTTAATAGCGCACAAAGTGGCGCATGAGCAGAGGCCTATGTCCAGCAGTGGACTAGGCTGTGTAGTTAGGTACCTAAGTTCGATTTTCTTACAAAACAGTCTCCATTCAAGGCGTGTGAACTGCACAATGTAAAAAATAGCTGTGTTTGGGTTCGGAATTCGGATTAGTATTTTTTCTTCATTTTTCTTCCAACGTATAATGTAGGTATTATGTAATATTTTTTTTTTATATTTTTCAGCCCGAGAATATCTGGAAAGGACTCTAATTACATCTAAAGGCTTAGTAGAGCGAGCTAAAGTCAGGATCGACAAGCTATGCACATTCAAGACTTTGATGCCTGAGTTTTACCCGACCTCTCTAGCTAAAAGAGATTTTGAGAGCCTTCATGATATTGTGTAAGTATTTATGTACAATTCTTTCTTACTCTATTTTCTTCTTCTTCTTCTTTGGTTAATGGCCCACGAGCTGACTCTTGTCAACAACTCTGCCAGTGTCAAGTGGAGACGGCAGCAAAAAAGTCGGACTTTCAAATACTTTTAAGGGTATGTGCAGTATTTTAAATGAAGAATCTTTTTTAGAAAGTTGTAGAAACATATAAAGTTGTAGAAAAAAAAAAACAAAAAAATAATAATTAATCAACCTATAACTGTCCCACTGCAATGCAAAGGCGTCTTCTCATACAGAGAAGGATTGAGCATTAGGTAATCACCACGCTAGCTCACTGCGTGTTGGTGATTTCAGATTGTTAAATCCAGATTTCCTTACGATGTTTTCCTTCACCGTTAGTCAGTTGTGTCTAGATTAACTAAGAAAGTACAAATGACATTGAAAAAGTCACATTGGTACATGCCAGGTTCGAACCCTTAGCTTGTCACGCAGTGAGCTAGCGTGGTGATTAATTCTCGATCCTTCATATACATATAAAGAAGAGCCCTGTAGTGAAACAGTTATAAGTGGTTAGTTTTCGCGGCGTAATGACTCTACGGGTCCTCGGACTAAGTAATTGTAATCCTGTTACTTTATATTTAATAACATAGTCAATATAATAAATTTAATAAAAATTTGAAACATTTCACAAAAAAAAATAGTAAAGTTTGTGTTTGTGTCCAATTGTTTTAATTATCATAAATTCCTTTATCCACGTGTCGGCGTGGACAATTATGTTGATCATTTTTTTTATTTTTCAGATGTCACGCCCATCTACCAAAGATGTCCAAGGAGCATTACAGAGTATATTTACTCAAGATAAAATCTGATGGTTTTAGTTCGGCCACCTTCTTCTCTTACTACCAATATTTAGTTGTGGTAAGTATAAGGGTTTTAAGCGAAATGAGAAACTTTGGGTTGTAAAAATTTTTATAAAAATTAAACCTAATGAAGCTATGGTAATGTGGCAATTTTGCCCAGTGTTTTGGGGACGTTGCCCACTGGTAGTCTTTTAGATTTCGTTTCTTTTTATTTTTAAGTGTCAGTGTTTTAATTGACTGCCTGACTGATGTGCGTATTATAAATTAATAATCAGTTGCTAAAACGGTGAGGGAAAACATCGTGAAGAAACCAGCACACCTGAGAGATTTTTCAATGGTGTGTAAAGCCATGTCGGAGGTCTACGAGCAGTTTAAATCCTGACACCAGGTTATTCATCATACAATAAAAAAGAAAGAAAGAAGTTGACTGCCTCGTTCGAGTGCACCACGAGGTCCTGGGTTCGATCCCCGAGTCAAAGATCTTCATGACAACCGAGACCAACGGCTTAACATGCATTCCGAAGGTACGAAGCAGGTGATAATTAATTTATAATACGCACATAACTTACGAAAAGTCAGAGGTCCGGGTTCAAACCTGAAAGACCTCTGACTTGCTAGTCAACAGTCTTAACACTAGGCTATTACTGCTTTATTAATATCTTATATCTCTTATTATTATTGTGAGGATAAAATATTATAATTTAAATTGTCGCCAGCTGAACTTTATCTATTATTTTCAGATGAGCGAATATCTAAAGAGATACGATTACAACAGCGGATTCATCTTAATTTTGGATTACAGTGACGTCAATATTTTAAACTTTGTGGCGAAGTGTACGCCTATGGAGCTGAGGAAAATAATTACTTTAATGACTGTGAGTTTTTTAGTTTTACTCATAGAGTATTCAAGAAAATATAGAGTGATAACGTCAACCACATTGCCTTGTGCGGAGCGAAAGCAGGTCTCACCATACAAATGCTAAAATGTCATTTTTTCAAATTATGTTTTCTAGACGTTTTTCAAAATTTAATTCAGCAGTTAACCATGATATAAGCTAAAATGTAACTTTTTCGCTTGTGGAGCCTAGTTGAACTGCAGTCGATCGAGGTATGATCGCAAACGGAGCTCGTGTCGAGGCCGCATTGTTCATACCCGTGCTCACGGTTCATACTTCTGTAGGGTTGCTCTATATTTTTTTATATACTCTAAGGTTTTACTCCATTTATTCATACAATTTGTTTCTGGATGTAGGTAAGACATTTAATTAAAACGAGCACAGTACGTGTGGTAAGAGAATAGTGTGGTGTGAAAGAGGATGTAGTAAGTAAGAAAGAGAAAGGAATGCTGAGGTGGTTTGGACATGTAGAAAGGATGGATGAAAGAAGACTAACAAAACCAGTGTACATGGGAAGGGTGAATGGTACAGTTGAAATGAGAAGACTTAGACGAACATTCTATGAACAAGTCGGAGATATCCTTGAAAAAGGTCAGGTCAGGAGTACCCTAAACCGACGAGCATGTATGAAGAATGTGATGAGAGTGAATAAGGCAAAAGAGGTATGCAAGGATCGTAGCAAGTGGAAATCCGATGTCTCTGCCTACCCTTCTGGGAAACAGGCGTGAGTCTATGTATGTATGTATGTATGTGTGAGCACAGTACTAGTCCATCTAAACATTTTTAAACCTAAAGATTAGTAGTTTTCGAACGAAATAAATAGTAGAATCAACTGCGTAAAACGTAAACACGCTTAGGGCGCGTCAGAGTGGAATCAAATGACACCTTTCTCTGTCTTTCAAGCAGTTATTATAAGTTATTATTATTGGTTCTATTCTTAGGCCGAAAATCACACGGCACACCTTAATAATTGTTTTCCACCATTTTAAAAAAATGATTTTTACGTAACGTAATAATATTTACCTAAATACTTTTTTCAGGAAGGCTACAGCATGAGAATAAAGCAAATACACATAGTAACATCATCCAAAATGGTCGACACACTTATAACCCTTTTCAAACAAGTTTTAAGTTCCAAACTAGGAGGCCGAATACATTTACATAAGAATAAAGACTCCTTGTATCAATTCGTGCCCAAATATTTGATGCCTAAGGAATATGGAGGCACTGAGAGGTCTTTGAAGGAAATCAATGGTAAGCATCTTGATATAATCCATGAGACAACCAGCACCTCATCATCATCTGCCTAGCCTTTTCCCAACTATGTTGGGGTCGGCTTCCAGTCTTACCGGATGCAGCTGAATACCAGTGTTTTACATGGAGCAACTGCCTATCAGACCTCCACAACCCAGATACTGGGTTACACGATACCCTTTGGTAAGACTGGTTGTCAGACTTTAGGGCTTCTGACTACCCGTAACGACTGTCAAAGATCTACAATTAACAGCCATTATCACTCTCCGTGCCTCGGAAAGTACTTTAAGCCGTTGGCCCCGGTTGTCACGAAGATCTTTGACAGTCGATATAGAGAGTCGGTACTCTCATAAAATCCTGACAACTAATCTCAACTTAGATTATCGTAGTCCTTTGGGTTGCGGGGGTTAGATAGGCAGTCGCTCCGTAGAAAACTAATATTCAGTTGCATCTGGTTAGATTAGAAGCCGACCCCAACAAAGTTAGGGAAATAATAAGGCCAGGAGGATAAAAAAAGGATAATTCCTTGCAAAAACAATTTGCATGCTAATATTTGAATCTCTTCCTTTTCAGAAGAATGGTTAAACGCGATCACCACTCCAGACTTCGTGGAATACTTCCAAGAAATGAGCAAAGCGAAGACTGACGAGTCTTACAGACAGACAGACAAGTTTAATGAACAATATGTCGGCATGCCGGGATCCTTTAGGGCTTTAAGTGTAGACTAAACATGCAGCCGACTATTAGCTAGTTAACTAACAGTCAAGTATTTTTTTACATGTTATAGCACATGATAGCTTATTAAATATAATTATTTAATAAGAAAATTTGAAAAAAACAACTGATACGGATGGGACTCGAACCCACAATCTTCCACGTACCTTCGACGTTTTTTTCAAATTTTCTTATTAAATAACAGTCAAGTGTTTAATATCTGTTAGTTACTCTAGGAAACCAAAAATATTGTCTCAATCGTAACATGATCTTTATCTTCTCTTGCGTAATGGGTTTTTAGCGGAGCGGAAGCCATGTCAGAGGCCTACAGGCGGATTAAACTCTGACACTTGGTTGTTTATCAACCATACGATAAAAAGAAGTGGAGCGGTACTAAGTATAGTTGACCAAGACAGACAAGGTGCAGCCTAAACATTGTTATCCCTAGAACATTTTAGTATGGAAGCTGGCATACTCTGGACGTCATGTCATGTTCCTAACATTTATTGCTTGTTTAAGTGTCCTCTAGTCTCATTCTGCGCCGCCATTAAAAAAAAAACAAAATGGCGGCGGCCCGCTATGCTGCAAAAGTTCAAACTCCTTTAGAGAAAATATTCCTAGAGTACCCTAGAGGTGCACAAGAGATGAATTTTTGGAAATTCCAACCCTAAGCTGGTAAAATAATGATAAAAAACTGAAATCAGCGCGGACAAAGTCGTAGACCAAGCGCTATGATTTCCTAAAAGCGCCTATGAATTTACGAACTGTACTGCGTTTTGCGTTGCATTGTTTGGTCGATCATCACACTGACGGATAGCGCCTATAGCCCTACATTTACTATAGGTACATTACTTTATTGATTGTATGGTTTTTATTCCTTTAATCCCCATCCCCTCTCACGTTTTTAACTTTTTCCACTCTCATTTCTTTATATTTTTTACAATCAATCCTTTCGAATGCGCTCTTAAGATTAGGATGGCCATAAAATGGTTTCAAGAGTAGATGGAACTCAATCTAGGTGTTTGTAAATATAAGTGTTAATTATAAATTATTATCTGTAAATACACAATATAAACTTACATAATTATGCATTATGATTATATTATATAAATAAGCTAACAATAAATATTTATTAATAAACTTACATAATTATACATTATGTAAGTTTATTTTCTAATCTATAATAATAATTTGTGGTGTTTTTAAGTTATTTTGATTAATTTCTGTTTGTGTTTAGACGTTAAATCTCAGTGCATTTACCACATTGTATGGATCACTCTAACATTCAGGTCAGTAAGGTATTAATTATTACGTCTTTACATACTATTGTATAGAAAAAGTAAATAAATAAATTATTTAATCTCATTATTTTATTTTAGTTAAAGTTAGAAATATTTTTACAGCATTTACAGTAAAAATATTGACAGTAAAGATACTTATGAGTAAGAATATTTTAAGTTATGTGGACATTGGAGATTATAATTTTTAGCTTTAACGTTTATAGTATTGACAAATGTTTTTGGAAAATTATAGTAAACATATTTTATTTAATATTTTGTTTCATTTGGAAATAATAGGTAGAACAAAATTAAGTAAAACTATCTATTTAAACAAATCTACCTTAAAAATAAATTAAGAAAAATAAAAACTGAATCTAAAAGACCGCTGCCAGCAGGCAACGTTCCCAAAATTACTCACCCTTAAAGACTCAGCATACTAAAAAATAATTATCACTTGCTAAAACGGTGAAGGAAAACAACGTGAGGAAACCCTCTCACCTGAGTGGTTTTTCAACGGCGTGTAAAGCCATGTCAGAGGCCTACGGGCTGTTTAATATCCGACACCAGGTTATTAATAAACCATAGGATAAAGAAAGAAGATAGTTATAAGCTTATGCATCATGAGGTTAGCTTCACCTTCGCGTCGCGGCGTCGCGTCGGTGCGCGGCCGCGTCGTGTGATAATAACCGCCTTAATGTGAGAGACAAATTGTTCGATTAATGTCGTCGCGCTCGCGTCAATTATATTACAATGTTGCATGATAATACCGATATAATTTTTTCTTTGTGACTAATTAATATCTTTCTTAGATTTTAATAGATACTAATTATCTGCGTTCAGAAATCGTTTTTTTATGATCAAGGGTTCACACACCTGATGTTATTAGGTATTATTTATTAGTGTATGCCTACTTTTAAAGCGTTATAAGACGGATGAGTGATGTCTTTCATCTAGACGCATCCCTTATATAGGCGAAACCTTAGAATAAATAAGAAAATATAGAGCAACCCTACAGAAGTATGTATGTACCGTACCGTAAGCATGGGTATGAACAACGCGGCCGCGACACAAGCACCGTCTGTGGTAAGGGAATACTCTACTGCAACTTAATCGTCAACTGTTAGTCCATTGCTATCTTATTGAAAGGCTTTTTCTATATGTAAAAAGCTTTCTGTAAGTAATAGCCCCACGGATGCTCTGGTGTCAAACAGGTAGCGCGTATGCCCCTAAAAACGATTACAGTTCTATGAATTGCCTACAAGAACATGGGAATAATGATTATGAAGATGTGAAATACATCAATTATGTACACAATTACTTGACGACTCTTAAGGTTAGAATACACTAGTTACATTAGTACGTCATCGTATGGGCAAGCTTACAATACAAAAGACATGGCCGGAAATTGTAGGGACCTATACCCCAGAAGTGATTATGATTGTTCAGCAATAAAATCTATGTCATTCAATAGTAATGATCTTCTATAATAAGAATTACATAGTTGCATATAGCTGAGCAGCTGTGGGTTAAAATCATAAAGGTTTAAAAATGTTGGTTTAGTCACTTACACAGTACAGTGTAAGTACAGAGACAGTAGAAATCGCTTTAATTCTTTTATTTTAAAGCTTTTCCAGCAATTGCTATGAATTATAATTAGATAGTATTTAAAGTTATTTATTTTATATGAATACTAGCTTTTCCCGCGTGGCTTCGCTCACGTAGACTATAGAATATTTTGAATAGAATTTATTTATTAAAATCGAATTAATATAATCTAGGTAGTACTGCTCATGAGAACAACTTGTACAGCTTTGAGTCACTACTTTTAGTGTCACTGAATAAGCAGAATTAGGTACAGGGCGAATAACAGTCAATTATAATGTCTGTATAGCAATCACAAATAGTCGCCTTTAATAATAATCTAATTATAAAAGACTAGCTGCCCCGCGCGACTTTGTACGCGTGATTATTTTACCTCTACGCTTTTTCTACCCTACCCTACACTACCCTACGCTATTCTACTCTACCCTACCATACTCTACCCCTACCCCTACTCTACCCCTACCCTACCCTACGCTACCCCTACCCTACCCTACTCCAAATCTACCCTACGCTAGCCCTACCCTACCCTACCCTACTCTACCTCTACCCTACTCTACTCTACCCCTACCCTACCCCTCTTTTCCTACCCTAACCCTACTCTACCTCTTCCCTACCCTACCCATACCCTACTATGATATAATTCCATTTTTTTTCTTTGATTCTTCTATTATAGGCGGAGACTAATCAAACAAATCAAATACCATAAAAATCGGTCCAGCAGTTCTCGTGTATACCTACTAATTTTCATGGCTTTGACTTTGAAAATGGCTGAATTTCATACAAACTTGTCTTCTATATTTTCTCCCCAAAGTGATTGAATATCGAGATATACGTGCATAGTTGTGCCACTTTGATGTCTCTATACCGAATTTCTTACACAAAATATTCGCCCCCCCTTTCCCCCTAACGGTTATCAAAAAGCTAAAACACGTCTTATTCATTAACTGAAAAGCTAATTATCAAGTTTAATGTCGGATTTTCATAACTACAAACTTTAGTCCCCTTTTATATCTCCTTAGGGGAAAAAAAATCCAAATTTTTTGATACACGTTTTTTTTATTTTTAGCGCATAAGCTAAATACTCATTTTTACATCTGTAACTTAAAAAATAACAAATCTTCCATACAAACTTTCACCCCCTTTTTTATCTACTCAAGGGTAGATTTAAAAAAAAAAACAATGCTCGTCCTTTCATTTATCAACCGAAAAGCTGAATACCAAGTTTCGTACATTTAACGTTAAGAATGACGGATTTACATACAACCTGTTTTCCCCTTTTTTACCTACTTAGGGGAGGAATTTCAGAAAATCCTTCCTTAGTGCACCCCTACGTTACTTAAAGAATATTGTCTCAAAATTTCAAGTTCCTAGGTCCACCGGTTTAGGCTGTGCGTTGTCTGTCAGTCAGTCACGTTACCATTTTATAAGTATAGATTTCAAGGAATTTTCAAAGGAAAATCAAGGTACACTTTGGCAAAAAAGAGCCTGTAAAAATTGGAGGCGCCACTGGTGCACTTTTCATACTACAATTCAAAATTTCAAGTTATTTGGTGCTTACGTATTACTAAAACGAATTTTTTGTCATCAATTATTATGTAATGACTCACTTTATGGCTATTTTAGTACTCACAAACTTAGTTTTTAAGATTTTTAGTTTTAGTTCTAGCTGTTACCGCCTCAGACTCTTTTTTGCCAAGCTGTATAAGGTAAGTTTTTCTTTCAAATATAAAAAAACAAATAAAATTGAAATATCGAATTCTAATCCGATTTATATTAATTGACATTCCAATTTTAAAGGGTAATATATTTCACCAAGCCAGTTTAAATCAAAAGCACTAAGGAGTATTGATATCAACTTCGATGCAAATCACCCCCAAAATAACTTTCTACCCCTTTTTAACCCCGTTAGGCGATGAGTTTAAAGAAAATACGAAACACGTGTTCCATCAATTTTGTAAAAGAATGTTTATCCAAAATTTTAAGTAGATTGAACCAAGGAATCACGTTGTCCCATACAAACTTTGCCCCCGTTTTTCTCCCTCTTAGAGGTGGAATTTCGAAAAATCCTTTCTTATCGGATCTCTACATCATACAAAGAACACACCCTCCAAGTTTCAGGTCTCTACGTTCAGCGGTTTAGGCTGTGCGTTGATCCGTCAGTCAGTCATTCAGGACAAAGCATTTTATATGTATAGAAAATTAAAAATAGTTTTATTTTTGTACAACTTGGGGCAGATTTCGGCCATCACTTTTGTCTGAGGACCGCGCGGCGCGGTTACGTTCGAAAACTTATCAGAAAGAGAGTACAGAGTACATGCTCGAACCGAATTTCAATCCTATTTTAAGTTACTAACCAAAAGTTGATCATTTTTAAATCATATTCAAATATTCGAAAAAGTTACAAAGCTCGAGTTTAAACACTTTTAACTAGAAGTAGACGGAACTATTGACGATTGACGAGAACGTTGAAATAATTTAAAAAAAATTCTTTAACAAATTCAAAAAACCAAATTTAAATCACTAAAAACACTTAACGAAAAAACGAATTAAAACAAAAAATGAATTAAAATTAAATTAAACGTTCATTAATTTAATTTTAATTTATTTTTATTTTTATTCGTTATTACGTTTAATTCTAGTTTTTTTATTCTACTTTTTTTTTATTAATAAAAAAGAAAATTAAAAAAAATATGATACATTCCTATTCTGTACAAGACATTCTTTAATTACATCATACCTAGCAATCATAATTATCATTAACGAGAATAGTGGCAACAATAAAACATTACAATAGAATAGAAATTACCCTTTATTGTATAGGAAAGAGTTATTATGTGAAAAAAAACCTTACAATGGCCGTCCTTACTATTAATAAGCTGAAAGTCCATAACCTTGGATGACAGGATGTCCTTGGACTTCCACAGATGTTCTCGATGAAGGAAAATTTTGTTCTGAATCGCGGTGGTTGGATAAAATAAAATTCTTTTGTCAGAGAAGTGTATAGGGTTATTTGTAAAACACCAGCATCCTTAAAAGGGGTTATTAAACTCATCATTATGAACAACTTTTACTATGGGACCAACCCTGAAATCACACAAAAATCAGCTGTTCCATACATTATGTTGAGTCATATGAACATAAATGTATAGATTAGCTGATTTTTAATAATACAAAAAATATATAATATTTTTTTATTGATTTTTTCAATGCTATCCACGGTTATAAGGTACTACTACCTCTTCAAAAATCCCAAATCCTTTGTCAGCCTACTTTGGCACGCAATTTAAACCAACGCAAACTTTGGCAATGAGTTTTTATTTAAATTGGGATTGGGTTCACAGCTTTTAAGTGTAATTACGTTGGTTTAAGTTTATTTAAAACGTGACTAATATTAACTATAATATTCCTTCCATATTACCGTCTAAGTTCAAGGTCCCCAATCTAGACAGACGAACGGATAAAAAACTAGTCCGATCTAAACGAAACGTGGCGTACGTAGTGGAGGCCTTTCGAGGACTTAAACGCAAATCTTGTATCAGAACCCACTAAAAAGTTGCCTGGTTTCGACTCAGACCGCAAATCATGGACCGGACTGAATCTATTCCGTTCTAACCACGGGAAAACTAATCACCACCTTCATAAATGGGGATTTAGGGAGTCACCACAGTGCGATTGCGGAGCACCTTACCAGACCCTTTTCCATGTGGTAAACGAATGCCCACTTCGCTGTTTTCCCGGTGGAATGTCGGATGTCCACAAACTCACACCTGCCGCCATGGCTGTAGCCATTTGTTCCACGCAGTATGAATGCCATACGCAATGATGATGACATAAAATTTTTCCATTAATTTCAAACAACATCTGACTTCCGGCTTTTATGCAAAATGGAGGATGGATTATGCAAAAAAATACTGTAAAGTTTGGAGCACTGAGTTGAATACGTAATGCATTTCGATAGATATTACCACATGCCCTAGGCGAAGAAAAAGGTTTGAAATTTCAACTGATTCTGGTGGGATGGATACCTTAGTGGGTGGCTTAGCGGTTAGTGGCTTATGCTTAAATTATTTTAGAATAATTTAATATGAGTCGGTTCAATATGACTGTTGCATTTTATATTTATTCAAATTATGCAAAAAAAATATGACATGACAACATTTTTTTTTACATGTTTTGCTTATTAAATGAAATTATTTAATAAGAAACTCGCAAAAACAACTGACTCGGGCCTTTAAGGTAAAAGAGATTCGTAATTTCGACTGAAGCGGGCAGGACTCTGTAGCTTAATTAATAAAGCGATAGCACGGCACGCCAGGGATCGCGGGTTCAAGTCCCGCCCGAGTCAGTTGTTTTTGCGAGTTTCTTATTAAATAATTTCATGAAAAGTGCAATTAATTTTTATTACTACATAATAATATTACATAGAATCGAAATTAGAACAATCAATTTTATGAGAACGAGGAAGATACTATTGGTGAGTGTTTGTATTTGTTAGGGATTATAAGGGTTATTAGGGATTAACTAAAAGTAACATAAATAGATTCTACTTATGTTTGTTTGTTATTTGCTTGAATTTTTTGGCATAATTTCAATAAACTATATTTATTAACTATATTAGTCAATTAACTAAAAAGTATCATAAGTAGAATCCTACTTATGTTACTTTTTAGTTAATCCCTCAGTCATTTTGTTTTGAGTAGCTACAAAAAGACGTCTATTTACGATTTTTCGACAAATACTGACTGAATATCTTTTTAAATAGCTATTGCAAATAATGATGACAGATTGCGCATAACAGGCTTATATTATAACATAAATTGCGTCTAATCCAAGGTTATAAAGACTTAACCAGTACTAGACCAAACCAGTTCTGATTTAAACTTCAATACACACAGTAATCCAAGTCTTAATCTTGTTAAGAAATAAAATATATTTTTTATCAGAACTAGAAATATAAAATAAAACAAATCAATACATCATTTAAAAATAAATTAATTAAAATAGTCATTTATTTTTGTATACACAGTATTCCAAGAAGTTTTTTACTTGAAGGAATCAAATAAATTTGTATCATTTTTTATAATCAATTTCAGTGATATTAAATTTAAAAAATCAAACTACTATTTAAATATAATAAAATAAAAATTAATCATAATTAAAATAAAACAAAAAATAAATAAATCTAGACACCAAAGTAAAATAAATCAATTACTTTTAGAAAAAGTGAAGTGAGCATTTAATAAAATGTCAATTTCAAATAATCATCTCTTGATTATGCCTGCTGAAGCCAATGAAAATATTAGAAAAATATTTGACTTAGATAAACCAGGTAGATTAAATGAAGCTATCAATATCTTGGAGGAGTGGATCAAGAAACAGGATCACATTGTCCAGAAGGATTTTAGTAAGTAACTAGCGGCCCGCCCCGGCTTCGCACGGGTACAATATACATTAAACCTTCCTCTTCAATCACTCTATCTATTAAAAAAAACCGCATCAAAATCCGTTGCGTAGGGATATAGGGACAGAGAAAGCGACTTAGTTTTATACTATGTAGTAATATTATGTCAGCCATTTATTATTTTATAGTTATTTTAAGTGTCGTTACGACATCTAAATAATTTTGAAAATCTTGGAAAAAAAAATTACAAGGTTTTCCATACAACAATATTGGTCCATTACCACCAGGGAACTTTAGAATTCGCATAGTACCTACGCATAAATACTTAGAAAAAACCGTTTTATTTTTTATCACATTACAGATATATGAAGTAGTGATGAGGAAAATAAGATCTAGTTATAAAGACTTAGGTATTAAGATTTTCCTTAAAGGTAACAATTATTCTTATTTGATTTTATTGCTTAGTATTTATATTATATAAGGTCTGAACCCTTAACCTGCCATAAAAGAGTAATCTATTTGTAGAAATATGTTATAACATTAAGTTTAGTTTCAATTTGTAACAAAAAATATCAAAAAACAACAAATTTTCAAAAGATTTAAAACGCAACCCGCTGTGTGGTAACATTTCCTACACGGCGATTAAAATAGTTACACGGAAAATTTCTTAAAGACAGATTTATGGCACACTTCCTATAATTAATATAAATGCCAGGTGTTGCTGAACGAGTTCCCAAAGTACAAAAACGGGCAAAATAGGATTCCACAAAGGGTCACCCATCCACAGACTGACCAAGACAAGTGTTACTTAACCTGAGTAATCTTAAAATACCGCGAACATAAAAGTTATCGGGCGTTTATGCGATCATCCTCGCGAGCGTTCACTACATTGCCTACAAGCCTGCACCGCCTGTTATTCTATAAGTCCTTATTGCCTTTAATGTGCCATTCATTTGCCAAGTCTTTTCCCAGCTATGTTGGGGTTGGCTTCCAGTTTTACCGGGTGCAGCTGAATACCATGTTTTACATGGAGCGACTGCCTATCAGACCTCCACAACCCAGATACCTACTGGGTTACACGATACCCCTTGGTAAAACTGGTTGTCAGACTTTCGGGCTTCTGACTACCCGTAACGAACTAACAACTGTCAAAGATCTACAATTGACAGCCGGGGCCAACAGCTTAACGTGCTATCCGAGGCATGGAGAGTGATAATTAATTTATAATACGCACATAACTTACGAAAAGTCAGAAGTGCGCGCCTTGGGTTCGAACCCGAGACCTTTGACTTGCCAGTCAAACGGTCATACCATTAGACTATCACGACTCTTTATCTTATTATTCCTCGCGGTTCAGTATATTCTCAGTATATGCCTACAATTCCACATTTCTAAGGCATTCATAATAATTCCCATGTAATAGGGGGCAATAGGCTCGCCTTCTATTACATGGGACTAATAAAATAGCCGGCGAAACGTGGGTGTACTGCATACACCTCTGCCTACCCCCTCTGGGGAATACAGGCGTGAGACTATAAAAAAAAACAATTGATCTTCCTAGCCTTATTATTCCAAAACTTTGTTGGGGTCGGCTTCTAATCTAACCAGATGCAGCTGAATATCAGTTTCCTACAGAGCGACTGATATTGTAAAGTCAGATCAGTTGTACGGCTTTTATGAAGGTACTGACTCCCTCCCTGATATCGACTATCAAAGATCTCTATAACAACCGGGGCTTGGCTCAATTTCAAGGCTTAGAAGTCAGTTTTGGCGAAAAGTTTTAATGATTTACAACATGAGATGATTTACAAATTGATTTACAACATTCTAAATTCTCAATCCCATAATACACCTGTTTTACTGCAAGGGAGTGTAATCTTTTAAGTAAACAGAATATAAATTGTGTAGGTAGCTCTATCAAGAAGGGTAGGAAAGAATGTCTTAAAACTATAAAGACATAGACATAGGGGAAAAACCGGTATCAATAGATAAATATAAGGATATAACATGGTATAAAGTTTGATTTTAAAAACAATGAAAATTATATAAGATTGTAATCTCTACTTTAAAAACTCTTTTCCTGTTGACTTTATTTATCTCGTTTAGGAATCTTCGGAAAAACTTGTTTAAATGAACAGGGGATCATCAAATTAATTAAAATAATTAGCGGCGGATCAGTCGAAAACAGACCGGAATAACTCATACTAAATACACTTGCGTTTTCTTAGAAAATTATTAATTTGATTGAATAAGTCTACATTATAATATGAGCGGAAATAATGTTGACATGACCGAATTTTGAACAAACCATCAAGTATCGATCAGAGGCGGAGGGTAAAATTCTCCAAGAGGTAAGCCGGAGCCAACCCGGAGAAAAACCAATGGCACATTCCATGGGAATGCCATTTTTCAATGGGAAGCCGATAGGAATCGAGTTATATGGAGCCTCCACCACTGGTATCGATGCAAGAGATAAAAAAGTGCACAAATCTATGCGCAAATTCAGTTACACAATCTTGTCCTTCACTCTCATAGTCGGATGGGACGGTAATTAATCCAACACAAAGGGTAATGTAATTTATTGTTTCCGATATATAATTATAATAATCTCTATCTCTTATAATTATTTTAAATAAAGCTTTGATTATGTACCTGTAATCTTTTATCGTATGGTTAATGTCAGAGTTATAACAAGAACACACAGTTTATAACCTTCTTCAGGTGAACTGGATTCCTTACGAAGTTTTCTTTCACAGTTTGAAGCCAATGATAATAAATTAAATTTAAAAAAGATCTTTTAAATCTCGGCAGCACGCAACAATGGATTTTCTATTGTCTCACTTCTGGACCTTTTTTAAAATAATTTATAGTATTATGATGACGATTACATAAATTAATTATCACTCTCCGTGCCTCGGATAGCACGTTATGCTGTTGGCCCCGGCTGTCAATTGTAGATCTTTGACAGTCGTTACGGGTAGTCAGAAGCCCGAAAGTCTGACAACCAGTCTTACCAAGGGGTATCGTGTAACCCAGTATCTGGGTTGTGGAGGTCTGATAGACAGTCGCTCCATGTAAAACACTGGTATTCAGCTGCATCCAGTAAGACTGGGAGCCGACCCCAACATAGTCGGGAAAAGGCTAGGCAGATGATGATGATGACGTATTAATTTAGTAAATACCGTTCCTCTATTATATAATGTTTATATAATAGCACATAATTATATAATATTATATATAATGTTTAGAGTCGTTATAGCCTAGTGGTGGTGACCGTTGACTGGCAAGTCAGTGGTCTCGAGTTCGAACCCAAGGCGCGCACCTCTGACTTTTCGTAAGTTATGTGCGTTTTATAAATAAATTATCACTTACTCCGTGCCTCGGAAAGCACGTAAAGCCGTTGGCCCTGCGCCTAATCTCTCTCCGGTCGTGTCGGATTTCCGTCCCATCGGACTATGAGAGTGAGGGAATAGAGAGTGCACCTGTGTTTGCGCACACACTTGTGCACTATAATATCTCCTGCGTAGTTGGCTAATCTCCGTTAAGATTGGCCGCTGTGACCGAAATTCGGTCAGGAAGATATTATTATTATATAATGTTTGTACGTACATAGTTTTATTAAAATATAATTTAAATACTGTTTTCAGGTAAGGACTACTTGGAGAGGACATTGATATCATGCAAAGGTTCTGTGGAGAAAGCGAAGAAGCAGATTGACAGACTCTGTACAATGAAGACTTTACTACCACAATTCTTTACGAAGACCAACATCAATATTCAATTAAAACATATTAGTGAAATGGTGTAAGTTTTTTTTTAAATATATAAACAGAATTGGGTAATCCGTGTAAGTGCAGTGTGGTTTCCGGCCTAAGAATAGAACCACCCCTACTCGTCCCGTGGCTGTCGTAAGAAGCGACAAAGTGAAAGATCCGGAGGATGGGCAGCAGCATCTTTTTGTGTAACAGCAATCATCTGCTACTGCGATCGCTAATCCGCGTGCCCAGCGTGGCGGTTAAGAGCAAACACCTTCTAATGAGCACAAAATAAGTGATGCGTATGAGAAGAGGCCTATGTCCAGCAGTGGACAGGCTATGCAGGACGGGAAGGCTAATCTCCAGAAGATTACCCTTGGGCGGTGCGCGCTGGAGGCTTACTCTTAAACTTCGTACCCAATACCTATCTTTGTTCGTTTCCTAGCTGTTTAAGGAATTTGCAACTTTTACAAATGTTACGTTGTACGTCGTCCCACGGGTGTCATAAGAAGCCAGAAAGGGAAAGTTCCGGAGGATGGGCAGCAGCATCCTTTTGTGTAACAGCAATTATCTGCTACTGCGATCGCCAACCCGCGCCCAGCGTGGCAATTATGGGTAACCTCCAACGAGCGCACTAAAGTGACGCGCATTGGGAGAGGCCTATGTTCAGAAGTGGACGAAAATAGGCTGATGATGATGACAAACGCTGTCCTGTTCATCCCACTTTTTCCTTTGCAGTTAAGATGATGTTTACCTTTTTTTTCAGACAGGTGGTACCTCTGCCAGTATTAACGAAAGACTATTACAGAGTTGTAATGCTTAAGTTCACGAATAAACCGTTCACAGCAGAAGATTTCATAGGGTTTTATCAATACTGTATTATTGTGAGTATATCCCATCCGTATCAGTTGTTTTTTTGAATTTTCTTATGAAATAATTATATTTAATAAGCTATCATGTGAAATAAAAAAAAACAATTACAAACAAACAACACATTTTTTACAAACATGTAAAAAATTCACAAAAAATATTATTGTGAGTATTTTTTAATTATATAAGAATATTATCTGACCCTTACCTGCGCACATGCGCGCGCGGTTCGACTGTTTTAACTAGGTACTTTTTCATGAAAAAATAAAATTGTTGTTTTTACTATTTTCCTCGCAATTTCCGGATTTCACAGATATTTTCCACAAATCGGTCCAGCTGTTTTTGAGTTTTAGCAAAACTAATGAACAGCATTTTATTTTTTAACTAACTAGCGACCCGCCCCGGCTTCGCACGGGTGCAATATATATATAAACCTTACTCTTCAAGCACTCTATCTATTAAAAAAAACCGCATCAAAGTCCGTTGCGTAGTTTTAAAGATTTAATAATAATTAGATATAGGGACAGAGAAAGCGACTTTTTAGGCTATGTAGTGATTTATAATCCGGTGGAATTACATTTGAAATCATTTTTGTACTCTCTAAAAATTAAAAAAAAATCTTCAAATCATCAAATCTTAACTAAATTTAAACACCAACTTAGTCTGTGGCTTTTGGAAAAGACACATTATTCCGTGGATGACATGTTCTAATTATATTATTATTGTTTTAATGTACGTGATTTGTTATATTTTTCTAATCTACTTGTATAATATTGACAATTGGAATATATTTTTTTATTATGTTTTATTTTTATTTTAATCTTGTATCCTGATATTTCACATACTGATCATATCAGTTTCAGATGAGACTGTTATAGAATAAGACCAATTCGTACTTTATTTTAAGTGGAATAAATAAGTGAATGAATGATATCAATCAATCAATCTTTTTCCAGATTTGCGAATATATAAAAGCAAACGACTACGCAAATGGCTTTATATTAATAGAAGACTTAAGAGAAATCAACCTGGTAGAGGTCCTGGCCAAGATGAACACAGTTGAACTACAGCAACTCCTGTCAATATTAATAGTAAGTATACTTTTATAGACTCACGCCTGTATTCCCCAGAGGGGATAGGCAGAGGTGTGTAGTACACCCACGTTTCGCCGGCTATGTAATAAGTCCCATGTAATAGGGGGCGAGCCTATTGCCATTAAACGGACACAATTCCAGACTCCGTGCTGCTACTGAGCATTTCCTAATGGAAAAACCCAATAACACTTTGCCCAACCCGGGGATCGAACTCAGGACCTCGTGCTCAGCAGTCGCGCTTGCTACCACTAGACCAACGAGGCAGTTATAGTAAGTATACATAGAATTGTATTTGAGTCTATTGGTGTTTTAAAGCCTACTTGCATTTATAGTCCTTGTATTTATATCTTACTAGCTGCCCCGCGCGACTTTGTACGCGTGATTATTTTACCTCTACGCTTTTTCTACCCTACCCTACCCTACCATTCTCTACCCCTACCCTACCCCTAATCTACCCCTACCCTACCCTACGCAACCCCTACCCTACCCTACGCAACCCCTACCCTACCCTACGCAACCCCTACCCTACCCTACTCTACTCCTACCCTACCCTACGCTACCCCTACCCTACCCCACCCTACTCTACCTCTACCCTACTCTACTCTACCCCAACCCTACCCCTCTATTCCTTCCCTACCCTACTATACCTCTACCCTACTCTACCCCTACCCTACCCCTCTATTCCTACCCTAACTCTACTCTACCTCTACCCTACCCTACCCATACCTTACCATATAATTCCATTTTTTTTTCTTTGATTCTTCTATTATAGGCGGAGACTAATCCAACAAATCAAATACCATAAAAATCGGTCCTGCAGTTATAGTAAACCTACTTTCATGGCTTCAACTTTGAAAATGGCAGAATTTCATTCAAACTTTTATCTTCTATATTTTCTCCCCAAAGTGATTGAATATTCTTACACAAAATATTCGCCCCCCCCCTTTCCCCCTAATGGGTACAGTTATCAAAAAGCTAAAACACGTCTTATTCGTTAACCGAAAAGCTAATTATCAAGTTTAATGACGGATTTTCATAACTACAAACTTTAGTCCTCTTTTATATCTCCTTAGGTGAAAAAAAATCTAAATTTTTTGATACACGTCCTTTTTATTTTTAGCGCATAAGCTTAATACTCATTTTTACATCTGTAACTTAAAAAATAACAAATCTTCCATACAAACTTTCACCCCCTTTTTTATCCACTCAAGGGTAGATTTAAAAAAAAAACAATGCTCGTCCTTTCATTTATCAACCGAAAAGCTGAATACCAAGTTTCGTACATTTAACGTTAAGAATGACGGATTTACATACAACCTGTTACCCCCTTTTTTACCAACTTAGGGGGGGAATTTCAGAAAATCCTTCCTTAGTGCACCCCTACGGTACTTAAAGAATATTGTCTCAAAATTTCAAGTCCCTAGGTCCACCGGTTTAGGCTGTGCGTTGTCTGTCAGTCAGTCACGTTACCATTTTATAAGTATAGATTATCCAGAAAAAATAGACAGACAGACAGACAACTACATGAATTTAGAAAACAGTTGTTCTTTCTTTATTGTATGATTGATGTACAATCTCGTGTCAGAGTTTAAAACGCCCGTAGGCCTCTGACATGGCTTTACATAACGTTGAAAAATCTCTCGGTATGCTGGTTTCCTCACGATTTTTCCCTTCACGGTTTTAGCAAGTGATCATTAATTTATAATACGCACAAGAATTTGAAAAGTCAGAAGTGTGTTTTTGGATTTTGACTTTGCAACCTAAAGGTTGTGGCATGTGGCAGTCCAACAATCATACAACTATAGGCTATCACTGCTACTAAAAATAATAAATCTACCCTGGATAGCGGCTACTTATTTAAGCCTTTTGGGGTCGAGACGCTGGGGTCGTGCGCTCGAAAAAATTTTAAGGAACTATCGCCCGTCTGCTCGAAGCTACTCAGGATCAAAACGCTGGCCTATACTTAGCTCAAAGGCTTAGCATTGCCTTTCGACGTGGCAATGCAGCTAGCGTTTTGGGAACATTGCCCACTGGAAGCGGTCTTTTAAATTTTTTTTTCTCTTTTTATTAAGTTTTTAGTGTTAGTATTAATTGTATTTTAATGATAATGTTCCCACATTGACCATGAAAATAGATTTAATAAGAGTCTTTATTAAAACTAACAATAAATCTTCTAATTTCACAGGAAGGTTACGGTGCAAGAATAAAAGGCATTCATGCTGTGACAGAGTCTAAGACTGTAGAAATAATTATCAAGATTTTTAAACAATTCGTAAGTGAGAAGATAGGTAACAGGGTGCAAGTTCACAATACTTTCAAAGACCTACAGAAAGTTTTGCCTAAAGAATTATTGCCTTTAGAATATGGAGGCAATCAAAGATCTCTTACTAAAATTCATGGTAAGTATACAATGGTCCTGATGATTCTTTTGTATATCCTACTATTTATATATCATACTTACATATGTATATCATACTATTTTGTATAGTCTACAATATCTAAAGGGAATATACAAGTAATAGACTAAAATTAGTTTAGGGGAAGCTTAACACGGAAAGCCGAGCCGTATGGTTTTCGGCCTAAAAATAGAACTACCGCTATTCGTCCCGCGGGTGTCGTAACAAGCGACAAATGAAAAGATCCGGCGGATGGGCAGCAGCATCCTTGTGTGACATTAATCATCTGCTACTGCGATCGCCAACCCGCTTGTCCAGCGTGCCAATTATGGGAAAATTCCTCCAATGAGCGTTTAATACTGGCGAGCATTGTGAAAGGCCTATGTTCAGCAGTGGACTAATACAGGCTAATGACGATGATGATATCTCTTTCTAATAAGCAGTACAAGAAACAAAAAGGACAGAAAATCGAACTGTCAAATTAGAGCTGTCAAGGTTTTTTAGAACATGGCGTGATTTTACATTTTATTTACTTGAAATATAAAAAATGCTCGACACTGGCTGTATTAGTAGACAATATTAGTACTTTTTTGCCAAAAAAAGAAAAGCTGTCAAATTAGTCTACGCCCAATTTTCTCACTCAGGTATACTCTAACATATTTATCTAGTTGGAAAAAGGATTGACAGGCCGTGTCTTGACTGACACGTTACGTGTGCGGTATTTGTAGATCTTTGACAGACATTAAAATAGAAAACATAACCCTTTCTTAGCAGTCGGGTAAAAATAGTACCTAACCCAGATAGACCAAAATGCGGCTAGGAGAAATTGATTAAACATGATGATGTTAATATTATTATATTTTTTATTGCAGAGGAATGGATGGAAGAATTAAGTTCAGAAAAGCACATAGAATACTTAAAGAAAACATACAAGTTCACCGTAGACGAGTCGAAACGAAGCAACGGAAAATTCAATGAAGAATACTTGGGAATGCCTGGCTCTTTCAGAAATTTGAGCGTAGATTAAATAGTATGAAATAAAAAACCCTATTGATCCCGTTAGCTGGGTCATCTGAAACTATATTAAAAACGCAAAAAATAAGTCATTTTGAAGTACAAGTCAGAGTACAGGTCACAAAAATTTATTGAAATGGCGTGACAACCGTCTTCGGTGTAAGGTTTTGTTGAAAAAATAAAATTGTTTAGATGTCTTTGGTAAGACGAGTTGAACGCTGTGTAAAAATTTGAGTTTTTTTTTTTAATATCATACGGCTTTACTCACGTATTAAATTCGGAAAATGTCCGACTAGTTTTGAACTCAAACGGAGTCCATTTTCAAGAGCGAGTGAGGTCCGCAACGCCGCCGCGTATACACTAACTCTTGAAAAAGGACTCCGTTTGAGTTCAAAACTATTCGGACATTCCCCGAAATCAATACTTACGTGAGTAAAGCCGTATAATATTTTTTTATTTTGGTAGGACCTTGGGCAATATTATATTATGTAAGGATCTCTTAAGCATGTGGGGTTCTATCTGAAAACCGATTTCTGCATAATAATATTATGCTAATAAGTGAGCTTTTTGGCACAGGCATAACTGATACCTGTGGTCTGTGGGTGGAATAGAGTCATATGATAAAGTTGGCATACTGCTGGCAAATCTTCATGATTATAATATTGTCTGATAATGCTAATGAATGCCAATTTTGTGGTCTAGAGTAATTAATATTTATTTTATAAGTGGGTATTCGTAATCAAACAAAATATAGTAAATAAATTTTGGTTTGTGTTTTATTTCATCCTGAAATTAATATTGTTTGGATTTCTGACGAGACATTAAGCATAAACTTTTTTGCAGTAAAAAAATAACAATTACAAGAGGAATTTGAACCTTTTTTTCTACGTGGTCTCTCTCAGTTATAGCTCTAGGGAGATCAGACTGATTAACCGGACTTCTAGCGGGACCTAAAAGCTAAAACATTAATAAAAATATATAATGTGCTTCTAAATTATCTGCCACGGTTGCAAGGGAAGAAAGTATTGGGTATATAGATTACAATAGTGAAGAAATTACGTACCCAAGAACAGTAAAAAAAAATTGGAACATGGAGCAGAATTAGACCTACGCAATAAAACGCAGGCAAAAGAAAAAAAAATTGACGTTAGATAAAAAAAATATATTTTACTATTGTAATATAAATAACCAATATTATTTCCCATTACAGCCGTGGCAGATAATTTACAAGCACCTATAATACTTGTCAACTGTAATATTGGAAAATATTGCTAACAGATATTACCAGGCGTCTCCTTTATGACGATAATTATAGAAAAAGAACTTGAATTGCTTGGGTACATATGATAGCCTGCTCAGTTGGTTAGAGCGTCCCTCTGTTTAGCTAGTGTCTCGGGATCAATCTTTTTTTCAATTTCCTTAAAATAAATTGTGTTTAAATACATCATGTAGGTGTAATTTATACAAGGTTATTTTTAAAACATTGACAACCTGTAAAGGGGCCATTGAACTCATCATTATGAACAAATTTTACTATGGGACCAACCCTGAAATTGCAAAAAAAGCTGTTCCAACATTTATGTTCACATGACTCAACAAAATGTAAACAGCTGACTTTGTAGCTGTTTTTTTATTTTTATAATGGTTCAAATTCAATTCATTTAAAATATCTGATAATAAATACAATGGTTTACAAACACTTCTTTTTTTAAGCTTAATTTAGTCGAATTATCATATTAATTTACCTTTTTGCGTTTAAAAAAAATCTATGATGTATTTATTCTGTACTATAGATGTCGCCTGCGACTTTGTTTGTTGTGTTGAATTTCATTTCATTTTTACCCGACTACAAAATAAAGGTTATGATATATACGAGTATATTTCTTCAATTTTTAACACCTAGGGTTACTTTATTACACCTTTATTATTAACTTTATTTCTTAGTTCTTAAAAATCTTAAAGATCGCAATAACAGATGATTGCTGTGTGCACCTCCATCCTCCCTTTGTCGCTTCTTACGACACCCGCGGGACAAGTAGGGGTAGTTCTATACTTAGGCTGGGAACCACACGGTAGCACGTGTCACTGTGTATTATTATTAGGTACACCTATCGCTCTAACAATAATAATCTATTATCGCTGTAATAATAATTAACGAAGAGCGCACTCGTTTGTCTAACCATAGACATTATTATGATCTAATAACCATCTTCATCAGTCCGTTACAAATACGCACATCGTGATCTTGGCATTAAATTACAATGATATTATAATGATGAATACATAATAATCATTTGTCTTGATAAGTTAATGTTGAAAAACCTTATCCTTCTCCGTAAATTTAAGTTAAATTCAGATACAAAAAAAAATCACTCCATGCGTGAGAAATTTGCTAATTTTTTATTAAATTAAAATTATTGCAATGTAGACTTTTAACTTATAAGTAATAAAGTTTATTTTAGAATGTCATAGGAAATTGATTTACATATTCAATGTTTTTAAAGTTAAAACAACGGGCAGACTAATTAGTTATACGTATAGTAATAAAATATTATATGTATATGATCAGAAATAACCTAAACAAGACTATAAAAGCGCAACGATTTTATTAAATCTTATTCAGTTGAAAACCGAATTTTTAGGGAGTAACATTATAAATACATAAATAACTACAAACATTTAATATTTGAAAGTGTAATGAACGTATTACTGCCGTCTGGAGTTATATTAAAAATAGTTTTGGTTCAAATATAACTTATTTACAGTGTGAGTGTACATAACAATTTACAGTGTAAGTTAAAATGGAGTTGAAATCAAAGAGTCGCATTTTAATTGTGCCTGAAGATGCTATTCTGAATATAAGGAAGATCCACGGATTGGAGAAACCTGAAAGATTAGAAGAAGCTATCAGTATTTTGGAGAAATGGATTCAGAAACAGGATCATATTATAAAGAAAGATTTCAGTAAGTCAAGTAATATAACGATCTTTGTACCTTGTGGCAGATCAAGTTAACAAAAGAAAACTTTATTTTTGTGTCTGGTAATTAATGACTATTGTCTGCTTGTTTACATCGAAAAATAACCAAAAACTCTATTTATAAAAAAAAGTTTTGCTTTTGTACTTTATACGATGATTTAAAAATATACGATTTTTTCCAAATGCTTAGAGACTACCTAATAAGCAAGAGAGAGGGTTACTTACAACAGCAAACTTTATGAGATAAAAATATAATTTCTTTTTATAATTAGGTATAAGATATCAAAATTGGGTACTCAAAACTTATGCACCAAATTTGTGTTGACTTGTGTTATGCGTTCAATTTTGAATTACGTACCTACGTCCATAATTATAGAGAAATATAGAGCATTAGATAAAAGAAAGAAAATAGTATATCCGTATGTTTAAGCGAGATAGATATAGCCAGGACCATTCCGCGCACAAGATATAGCCTAATATAAACGTGATGTCATTCACGGACGAAACTATTTATGCCTAATTTTGAATAATCCCAGATTTTATAGTGTACGACTAATTATATTATACGTGTGTAGTAAATTGTGCACACATGCATATGATAGACACGCACACTTGTGTATATTGTTTTTGGACTCAACTTAGCTTATTTACCTTTGAAGTAACTGGTATTTGAAAGGTATCTAAATAAGAATAATAACTTTCGTGAGTTATATTAATAATTTTATTGAATACTTACGGCTTTACTCACGGATTGATTTCCGGAATGCCCGACTAGTTTCGAACCCAAATGGAGTAAATTTACAAGAGCGAGTATCTAAATTCTATATCTATGGTTTCAACAGCAACATTTTGTTTTTTTAGGTAAAGTCTACTTAGAGAAGACATTGATATCAACCAAAGGTTCCGTAGAGAAGTCAAAGAAGCAGATTGATAGTATTTGCACAATGAGGACGTTAATACCAAAATTTTTCACATGTGTTAACATTAAATTAGAAATGCAGGACGTATTGGAATTAGCGTAAGTTTCTTTTCAACAGTATTTATATAAAAACGTAAAGCTACTAAGCTATTAACAGTGATAGCCTAGTGGTTTGACCGTTGGACAGCCAAGTCAAACGGTTGTAGGTTCGAAACCAAGCACCTCAGACTTTTCGAATTCATGTGCATTTTAGAAATTGATTGCTAAAACGTTGAAAGAAAACATTGTGAGGGAATCAGTAATCCTGACAGTTTTTTAGCCAGCGGTGTTTAAGCCATATCAAAAGGCTGCGGTCGGTTTAAACTCTGACTCCAGGTTGTTTATCAATCATACGATAAAGAAAAAAGACTAAGCTTTTCGTAACCCTGTCCGTGCTATCAAAATTCTCTTCTACATTCAACCAGTAGTTATACCTACTCCTTGTACGGAGTACTAAAGGGGCTACTAACAATTAAATAAAATATAAAACAATTTCATATTTTTCCAGACGTGTGACACCCCTGCCAAAATTAACAAAAGACTATCAAAGAGTCGTAATTACTAAAATAAGCAGCAAGAACGTAACAAGCGAAATTTTATTAAGATATTTTCAATTCTGTGTTATGGTAAGTACCTATATACGATAAAAATTTTAGCTTATAATGTATAGTGTCAACAGAAAGACATAGCAAGACGTACTAGTGCCTATTGGGAGAATAGGCCGAAGAAAGTGCCGAACTGGGAAGAATGAAAGGAGGGTAGGAAGGCCTTTGCCCTGCAGTGGGACGATAATGGCTGAAAATAAAATATAATAATAATAATAAATAGTGTCCCAAGGTACTTTACGCAATATCGGAATAGTCTTCCATTTTGAATAATCAAAAAACAGACTATTACCACACCATTTTTACCGGTTTTGTAGTTACAATCAACGTAGAAAAGTGAAATTGTAAAGTTACTTTTTTGTTAAAAAAAATATATACTGTGAGCAGAACTCTATGAAACGTCTCAAGGATTCGGCAGCGGCCAGGTCGATAATGAAGAGTCAAAACCCATCTATACCATTGGAGGGTTAAATACAGGGGGGTTATATGCGGAGCTCTTACCATAACTAAGCAATCCAAATGCTATTCAAAATTTTCTTTTCTTAGAAAAAGGATGTCATTTTCAAAAAAAGAACACTTCATTTGGATCGCATTTGGATTGCTCAGATAAGATAAGACCTCCTCATAGCCACCCTGGTGGGTCGTCGAGAAACAACGTGTGGTTGATAAAGGACAAGAAACCCTCATCTATGGTGTAGAGGTACAAACATGAAGGGTTGACCACACTTAAAAACAGGATTCAATGAGACATTCTCTATCACTTCACTTACTCCGAGAAATCAGAAAATATTTTTTTTTACAGCTATCCGAGTACGTTAAAAAAACTGACTACGCGAATGGCTTTTTAGTAATTAATGACTACAGAGATGTTAATATATTTGATGTTATGACCAAACTTAACACAGTAGAGATACAACAGTTCGTATCTATTTTAGTGGTAAGTATTATGTTCAACTACTTCTTTGACAATAAAATAGTTCATATTTTAGTATAATAACTTTCGTGAGTCATAATATATATTAAATATTATTACGACTTTACTCACGGGGTTTTTTCGGGACTGAGTAAGGTCTGCGACGCCGCTGATGCATGATAACATTCGCTCTTGAAAATGGACTCTGTTTCAGTTTGAACCTAGTCGGGAACATAATTAAAAACGAACCTTTCCGTACGTCCAAAAAGAAGCTGACTATAATGCGCTCATAATAAATTAATTATCACGCTTCAGAAAGCACGTTAAGCTATTCAGACAGTCGATAAATATATATGGAGTCAGTAACCTTATAAAATTCTGACAACTGATCTAACTTTAGAATATTGTGTTCTTTTGGGTTGTGGGGTCGGATAGGCAGTCGCTCCGAAGAAAACTGACATTCAGCTACATCTGTTTAGATTAGAAACCGATCCCAAAAAATTTGGAAATAATAAAACTAGGAGAATGATAAATCAATCTTTATTACAGGAAGGCTTCGGAGCAAGATTGAAAAACATCCACATAATTACTGAATCTAAAGCAATAGAATTATTTATTAAGACTATAAAACAGTTTGTGAGTGAGAAAATTGGTAACCGGATGCATGTGCATCCTAATACCGAAGATGTATCTCGAATTGTTGATAAAGACATTTTACCGAAAGAATATGGCGGGAATGAGAGATCTGTAAAAGAACTGCATGGTAAGTATGTTTTAAACTTTCACGATTTTTAACATCACTTAAATTACATGATATTATTTATTAAGAAACTCGCAAAAACAACTAACTCGGGAGGTACTTGACTCGGGAGGGACTTGACCCCGCGATCCCTGGCGTGCCGTTCCATCGCTTTACCAACTAAGCTACCGAGTCCTGCCCGCTTCAGTTGAAAATACGAATCTCTTTCCTAACTGCCGTACTGCCGGTTTCATGTTCCAATCTTTGCAGCTTAAAAAGCATAGAAACGATATCACCATTTTTTAATATTTTATATTTTATGTATGTTTCTTACATGTTTGGCTTATAAATGATATTATGTAATAAGAAACTTCCAAAAACAAGTGACTCGGGCGAAACTTTTACCTGCGATCCCAAACGTGCCGTGCCATCGCTTTACCAACTAAGCTACCGAGTCCTGCAGTTCAGTGCGGAAGTACTCCGGTAGATGTCACCACACGCCTTAAGGCGTTAGGAAGAGATTCGTAATTTAACGTAACTGAAGCGGGCAGGACTCGGTAGCTTAGTTGGTAAAGCGATGGCACGGCACGCCAGGATTCCTTATTCAGTCTTAGATTTAAGTACTTAAGATATTGAATAATTGACATTTGTACATGCCAAATTTGAACCCAAACCCACTTGCTTGCAAAAAGGGTCTGTAACCAATGTGCTACCACGACATTATACTATAAAAAATCGATTTGTTGTACCACCACTTTGTAGTATAAAATAAGTAATGTTTTTTTTTGTCATTTACAGAAGAATTTATTGAAGAAGTTAGTTCAGCAGACTTTTTAGAGTATATGGAAATGATGAACAAAGCCTGCACGGATGAATCGCGGCGGCAGGCAGCGAAATTCAATGAGGAATACTTGGGCATGCCAGGATCGTTCAGAAATCTAAGTGTGGATTAAAATTTTGGCAAAGAAAATCTCTATTCAATACTAATTTCTACTCAATGTTGTTACCTTTAGATTGAAATTCTATTACGGATCCCGATCCACACCAGAGAGCTTATGTAAGAGTGACTCTATTTGCAAGTTTCATGAGCAGCCTACCCCTTATGGAGAAGAACTTGGCAAGAAACTCCATGGTTGTTTAAATAAATGGCTTACAATATTTTTGGTTTCATTGTTCGGAAGAGTTATATGGGAACAATACGAGTCGTCTAAACATAGATGCATCGTATGTTTTTGAATAAGTTACTAAAACAGTTATGAGCTGACCAGTCTCAATAGACCCTATCACGGGTATGTCGCATGCATCATCCATTGCCTAATTCAACCATATTGTAGGGAAGCGGACGACCCTATATAAGACGCCACCGCTTTTGGGACGTTTCCGTGAACATGTCATACCCAAGCTACACAGTAACCATAATCATAATAATCATAATCATCATTTATTTGATTCATTTTATTTGATTATATTTTCACTAGTATCATCACATCATTAATAATCTTCTTATCTGTCTATACTTAGCCCACATTAAGAGTCGTGATTGCCTAGTGGTGGTGACCGTTGACTGGCAAGTCAGAGGTCTAGGGTTCAAACCCAAGGCTCGCACATCTGACTTTTCGTATGTTATGTGGGTTTTATAAATTAATTACCACTCTCCGTGCCTCGAATAGCACGTTAAGCTGTTGGCCCCGGCCGTCAATTGTAGATCTTTGACAGTCGTTACGGGTAGTCAGAAGCCCGAAAGTCTGACAACCAGTCTTACCAAAGGGTATCGTGTAACCCAGTATCTGGGTTGTGGAGGTCTGATAGGCAGTCGCTCCATGTAAAACACTGGTATTCAGCTGCATCCGGTAAGACTGGAAGCCGACCGTAACATAGTTGGGAAAAAGGCTAGGCAGATGATGGCTTAGCCCACATTACTTTAAAGACTTGAAAAATATCAGAAATAGTGGTGTGAGACACATGTATTTCTGCTTTGCCAGTCAACGGTCATACCACGAAGTTATCACAATTACACACCTATTAAAAGTTAATTACACAATAATCTTGTTTAATTGGACCGTAATTACGAATTTCATAGGGTATCGTGGTAAAAAAAAATTAAGCTTTTATTTATACCACTAAAAACAAGAGATTACCGCCCGGTTGATGGTAAGCAATTACCGATAGCTAATGAACGCTTGCAATAGTGTATTACTTGTTAGTTGTTAACCCTGTGCTAGATCATGGAAGCGGATTATTATAAATATTTTACTCTTTATGTTTAGTCTGCCTCGTTGGTCTAGTGGTAGCAAGCGCAACTGCTGAGCACGAAGTCCTGGGTTCGATCCCCGGGTCGGGCAAAGTGTTATAGGGTTTTTGCATTAAGAAATTCTCAGTAGCAGCACGGAATCTGGAATTGTGCACGGTCAATGGAAATAGGATCGCCACCTATTACATAGGACTTATAAGTATAACATAGTTGGCGAAACGTGGGTGTACTGCACACCTCTGCTTACCCCCTCTGAAGAATACATTCCTGAGTCTTTAAAAAAATATGTTTATCATGACACTTGTTGACGTTTTTGTATCCAATAGTCTCTTAGTCTTATCTAAGATAGGAAGAAAGTGTCGCTAATTTTTGACAACGGTTCTTGATGTTGACTGACCTTACCACGCGGTCACTGAGCGGTAGTGGCTAAGCGTCTACAATGTCATACCGCCCGGTATGTGCTTATACTGCCGGTCGACCGTGGGTATACCGCGCCGGTATGATTAAGCCATTAAGGACTGAGGGTTGAGGTTGTCATTGCTCTCTCTGACGATAATGTACTATTTACCGTACTATTTTTATAGTTAGAATCAGAATGATGCTACTTAACGCCATGTTGCCGTATGATTTCCAGCCTAAGAATAGAACCACCCCTACTCGTCCCGCGGGTGTCGTAAAAAGTGACAAAGGGAAAGATCCCGAAGATGGGCAAGAGCATACTTCTGTGTAACAGTAATCATCTGCTACTGCGATCGCGAACCCGCTTGCCCAACGTGGTGATTATGGACAAATACTTTCAATGAGCGCACAATAGTGGCGCGCTTTGGAATAGGCCTATGTTCAGCAGTGGACTAATGTCATCATGTAGCCATAGACTAAGTAAGCTATTCTCAGCAAGTTACTTATCTAAAAACAACACGTGTAACTTAGATATGTCAAGGTGAATACCACGCTTCATTGAATTTGATATCTATACTTTAGAGATCCTTATTTTGTTTCTCAATAACTTTGATGATTGTAACCTTAGAATATATAAGAAAATATAGAGTGATAACGTTAACAATATTACCTTGTACGGAGCGTGAGCACGTCTCACTATTGAATTGTTAAAATATCATTATTTAAAATATGATTCCTAGTCATTTTTGGAGTAAGTCATTAACCATGTTATAAGAGCCTTGTTGAAGCGCAGTCGATCGAGTTTTCCCCTTTCCCTTTCGGTTGTAGCGATCAGAAAGGCAGTCGCTCCATACTGATAACCAGTTGCATCTGGTTAGATTAGAAGCCGACTCCAGAGAATAAGAAGATGATGATGCCTATTTTATGATGCAAAAAATTTATCGTAACACGCCTCTGAATGTACAGAACCTCTTTATCTATAGTATCATTCAAACAAACTGCAATTTTCCTATACACTGTAACGAGAAACTTTTAATAGCATCAATCACCATAATTAACTATTGTCAAGATACAATTACACGAGATAAATAAAATAAACATGCTACTGTTCAACTTCTACTATTTCCTGATGCCCGTGACTTTGCCTATATTACTGAAAATACGCGCTGAAAATTCTGCGCGGAGTGGCGCGGCTTCGATTCTCGGGATAATTTGTGTGACAGAATTTTAGCTCGGTTTGTTTGTGCATTGTAAAATTATATGTTTATCAGTAACTATTATACAGAAGAAAAATATAGTATAGGGTTTTTTTTTAATAGCCTAGGTGATGTCCCACTACTGAGCAAAGGCCTCCCCCTTTTTTTTCCAAACCTCCCTATCTTTTGCAATTTATATTTGCAAAGTATAGGGCTAATTTAAAAAAAGTTTGAATTTACCAACTTACTAGCAAGCAACCGTGGCAACGGTGAAGGAAAACATCGTGAGGAAACCAGCACACCTAAAAGATTTTTCGACGGTGTGTGTCAAGCCATGTCAGAGGCCTACGGGCTGTTTAAACTCTGACACCAGGTTGCTGATCAACCATACGATAAAGAAAGCAAGATCTTAAGCCTTGACAACGAGTCCAAAACGAACATTTTAGTGTTATTTAAGCTTTTTAGTGTTTAATATAATGAATGTACTATATAAATACTAAATATTAATTACTACTACAATAAATAATGTTTATTTGTATATTCTCAGTAATGGATAATATTAGGTTACTAAGACTGGCTAATTTAATGTTAGCAGTAAGCTCACAGTTTCAGAATCTTTTATAGAGGATTCATATTATGGGAGTAGATAAATATTAAAGTCTTTTAAGCAACTGTTGATAATCACTACATAGTATAAAACAAAGTAGCTTCCCGCGTCTGTCTGTCCCTATGTATGCTTAGATCTTTAAAACTACGCAACGGATTTTGATGCGGTTTTTTTAATAGATAGAGTGATTCAAGAGGAAGGTTTATATGTATAATACATGCATATTAGCGTAACTGTGCGAAGCCGGGGCGGGTCGTTAGTTAGGTAATAAAACAATCATGACTGATCTTATAACCTATTACCTAATTAACCCACATTCGTGTTTTAATACCCCTTGTTATACCACGGTTGCTTAAATAACTAATGTTTGAACAGAAGCGTCACCATCGACGACTTATAACTATATCTACATATTTATAGACTTCTTATCTTATCAACGCTTACTGATAAGGCCGATAAAATAGTATCCGAATTACTTTCAGATGAATCTGTATACTAGAAATTTGTGTTTCAAAATTGTGAAGGTCTTGGTACTTTAAAAAAAATTGTGGTCGTTTGAAGTTCTAAAAGCTAGCTTAGGGGTAAGTGTTATATAATTTTTTGGGTTTAAAAATTGTTTAATTATCGCAGATTAGGGAATAACTGAACTTAAATTTAGATATGTAAGTAATGTTAAGTGTTAAAAATGTTGTTGTTGTTGTAAATTCAATGTTAAGTAGGGCTTTTAATATATATTTTTACTAAAACGCCCAGGAGTCACCTCATACAGGGCTAAGTACTTCGGAAACCGCGACTCTCCGCGAGGTGGCTAGCAACATTAAGAAGCTGCTGGCTTTTCTCAAAGAGGCCTTTTTTTTTTCTTTTCTGGGTTGGTTCGAATGAAATTTTGATCCCACCCTCACGCAGAATACGCGATGTGACGTGGACCTGCGGAAAATAACCCGCCATACCAATAAATAAATAAATAAATCAGCCTGTAACTGTCCCAATATAGGGCAAACGCCTCTTCTCTTAAAGAGAAGGGATTGAGCATTAATCGCCACGCTAGCTCACTGCGGGTTGGCGATTTCAGACTATTAAGTCCAGGTTTCCTTACGATGTTTTTCTTCATCGTTAGTCTGTCTTAGATTAACTAAGAAAGTACATGTGACATTGAAAAAGTCACATTGGTACATGCCAGGTTCGAACCCACACCCACGCGCTTGCAAAACGGGTCCGTAACCATTGCGCCACCACGACTCACAATACAAAAAAAAAACATATTTTTATTTCACATCGGTATTCTATGAGAGGGTTAATATCTCGTAATAATAATATATCGAACCGGCGTACGTTTGCAGCGCCATTAGTCTAAATATTATGATGCATTATAGTACCTAATTCACTAACCCACAACAAAATTTTGACCGTAATGTTATAAATAATACCGTCTAGTTCATTTTAAACGGTAAAGTGTGAACAGCTTACAAGATTTTGCACATTTAATTAAGATTATTATTTTAAACAAACCTTCACCCTTTCGTGGAGGATTAATCTTCTCTCCGACTATTAATTAATCAAATAAGTTGATTCGCAGTTAAAATGCTTGACAAATCTGACCTCCTTTAATAACCTGGAGTTAACTGCTTATTTTAAGATTTAAAAAAAAGATCGTTTAGGTATTAAACATTACGAATCATTGTTGATCTACTCTAGTGGTTGCAAGCGTTTCTGCTGAGCGCGAGGTCTTAGTTTCACTCCCCGACACGCGCTTTCGCGCTCGGACTAATAGATTCAATAAAATCATCTCTATCTATTACTCCCTCTCCTATCTATTTATTTATCTATACTAATATTATAAAGAGGTAAAGTTTGTATGTTTGTATGTATGTATGTATGTATGTATGTATGTATGTATGTCGGGGGTAATCTCCAGATCTACTGGTCCGATTCAAAATATTATTTCAGTAATAGAAAGCTACATTCTTCCTGAGTGCTATGGGCTATCTTTTATTCTGATAAAGATAAGTTATCAGCAAGAAATAACAATATCCGTGATCCAAGTCAGAAAAAAAATGCTTTCTGGCTGCTTTATTGACGTGCGCTATCTAAACGGCTTAAAACAAGTGACTATAATGTTTAGCAAAAATATTAGCCTTTATTAGTTTTATAAAAAAGTCTGTGACACCATATATCTATCTTTAATATTTAAAGTAAAATAACGGTTTTATTTTAAAAGTGTAAGAAATCGATATTAATAATTTCGTCAAGGGGTACGGTAGACTCGATCGAAACCTCACCAGAATAATAAAATATGAAAAAATAAAGATTTCGAGTCGACAACATATATCCGCAAAATTAGGATTGTCGAGTATTTTGTTAAATTTTAATGATGCTGACAGACAAAATCGCAGTTGCCATATTGGCCAGTCTAGCAAAACGGCACTGACACCGGGTGACATATTGAGTAGTTAATAAACGTTCCGTTTGTAATTGGCTCCATGTATCCTATTTTGTCTGTTATTGTCTGGCATTAATGCTGAACTGAACCTATTTGGCGCAGCCGCCGGACACACATAAATAATAAGTATATGTTAGGTTTTTATTTTATTTTTATAAATACATATAATTTTTGTTTTTATTATTTTGTAATTACCTTTATTTTTAAGTATGTCCGAGCGCCTTGTGCCAAATAAATGTTTTTCTTTCTTTCTTTTTCTTTCTATTCCACTGTAATTATACATATGAATAGCTGTTGGTTTTCCATCCGTAAATAAATAAATAAATACTAGCGCACATACGCCTCACCACTCAATACGTCGCGCCATTCATTTTAAAAACAAAGTAGAACGAAACGTCTTGCCATAAACATTGAGCGTATCAAAAAAATATACTTATACAGTCATACAGTCATACTTTTCAGTCGTTTTGCAAAGGTGTTATGGAAACTTTTTTATCGAAAATAAAAGAGTCTGCAAAATTGGGGGCGCCACTAGCGCACTTCGCATATTACAATTCAAAATAACAAGTCATTTGGTTCTTACATATTTTTATGATGAATTTTTTGTCATCAAATATAATCAATTGAATTACTTAATACTCACAAACTTAGTATTTAAGATTTTTATTTTTAGTTCTAGCTGACACCGCCTCATTCTTTTTTGCCAAGCTGTACCTACTCTGTGTTATGTGTTTTTTCTTAAATATTATATTTTATGTATATTTTTTAATGTTTAGATACATGTTTTGCTTATTAAATTATATTATTTTAATAAGAAACTCGCAAAAACAACTGACTCGGGCGGGACTTGAACCCGCAATCCCCGGCGTGCCATCGCTTTACCAACTAAGCTGCCGAGTCCTGCCCGTTTCATGCCATGTCATGTTCAGGTCATGGGACCAGCAGTGCAGCAGTACTCTGGTAGATTTCATCACAAGCGATTAAGCCGTTAAAAAAGATATTCGTTATTTCAAATGAAGTTGTTATTGTACCTTTTTTTTCTTTTTCTTTTTTGTTTACGGGGGGAAACCTTCAAAAGGCACCCGGCCTCCAGGGGAAGAGACCGGGGAGTATGGGATTCTTACCTCACTAAAACCACCCCGGTGATCACCATCAGCACATGAGGGGAGATCCCGGGTCCTCTTACGAGACCAGCTTCGGAACCTCCCCTGCGCACCGCCTGTTAGGCACATCCCCGGAGAGACTGTAAAGGGGTCTCTCCTGAGCCTCGCTGTGCACGGTAGCATGTGACCACTTTGCCACCGTCTTCTCTGGGGTCGCTCAGTGGGCGCACAAACTCCCCAATCTGAGCGCCCGCGACCCCAAAGGCCCCGCCTGCTGCTGCTGCTGTTTCTGCGTATTAGACGCCAAGGCGGATGCGTCGTCGACGCCTCCTTCTCCTCCGAGCGGGATTGGCTCTCTCTCGCTCCCGCTCAGCGGCTTCCTTCTGAGTCATTACGGTCTCACAGAAGGAGGCTACTTCTCTCCAGTTATCTGTCTCTGCCAACATAGCCCTCACTACTACGGGCAGAGACATATCCCTGCCGATCCGGTCCGTCAGGACTCGTCGCTCGGAGATTCACGCAGGGCACTCCTCGAGCGTGTGTTGTGCAGAATCAACACTGCATCCACACACGGCAACTTGCCGTAGCTTCTCGACCAATCCAGTTTAGGTACTCACCGAAGCAACCGTGCCCGGTGAGCACCTGAGTCAGCCTGTACCTGCGCTCCTTTCTGTTCAGCCAGGTTTCGAAGAGCGGCAGGACGGCTTCGACATAGACGATAAATACTTTTTGGGTAGGTACCTAAGAATCGCAATGAAACCTTCTAGCTTAAAAACGAAGGTACGTTTTATAAGATCCTCTAAGAGTTCTATATTTTCCTTTTGAGGTACGGAATGAGATCCGCGTCATCCCAATAGATTTTTAAATTTGAATTTGGTGCCATCTCGATCGAAGTCAATCGGTTCCTAGGCGAGTGCGGGCAGCACGAACGGGACGGGAGGCGTTGTCATCGGGAAACATTGCATCGGTGATTAGTACAATAAATTCAATGTGATTAGTACATTGCACAAAGGTGTCCTGTTGGTTTTTTATGAGTTTAGGCTTGCATTCTATTTAATTTAAATTTTATACCCCTAGGTGATAAGAGTGGTTCACGCGGACGAAGTCGCGGGCAACAGCTAGTGTATTAATATTATTGATACCTTAAAGTATACAAGAAAGTATAGAGCAACCCTACAGATGTATGAACCGTAAGGGTATGAACAAGCCGCGACACAAGCTCTATCCGCAATCATACCTTGATTGACTGCGGTTCACGTAAGCTCCACGAACAAAAAAGTTACATTTTTGCTTATAATTATCATGGGTGCTGTAATAAATTTTGCAAAAATGACCATAAAATATAATTGAATTTGAATTTTATTGATACATAATATAAGTATTGTTCTTTAATTGTATTGTTTTGTGTACTTAATTAATTTATATTGGTGTTATAAATTAAATGAATAAACAGAATAATAATATGTTGTTAACTTATTTATCGCATTATGTTTCCTGTAAGGATAGATGTAAATAATAAATAAATAAATAAAATAAAAATAGCCTCACAATTCACTGATACAGAGTTTAAAATTTCTAATGTAATTATAACTAATTGACCACCACATTCTCGGCGGCTCCGGTATCAGGGTGTCCTTCCCGGACATAGGCCTTCTCCAGAAGACGCCATTGGTCTCTGTCCCTTGCGATTTGTCTCCATCCCTTTGGGAGGTCATCTTCCCATCTCTTGATAGGTTTCCCTCTTCCTCTTTTTCCATCTCTTGAGTACCAGAATGTTATGTCCTGAGACCATTTTGCTCTAGAAGACCTAATAATATGGCCTATACAATATATATATTGTTAGGTCTTCTAGAAGATAGATGTAAGTGTGTGTTAAATAAATAAATAAATTAGATACACAAGGCTTTATATTTTGCCAATGTATATTTTGTTGTCGTCGTGGTGGCGCATTGGTTACGGACCCGCTTTGCAAGCGCGTGGGTGTGGGTTCAAACCTGGCATGTACCAATGTGACTTTTTCAATGTCATAAATACTTTCTTAGTTAATCTAAGACATCACTGACTAACGGCGAAGGAAAACATCGTAAGGAAACCTGGACTTTAATAGTCTGAAATCGCCAACCCGCAGTGAGCTAGCGTGGTGATTAATGATCAATCCTTATCTGTATGAGAAGAGGCCTTTCCCCATAGAGTATTCAATAAAATATAGAGTGATAACGTCAATCACATTGCCATGTGCGGAGCGAAAGCAGGTCTCACCATACAAATGTTAAAATGTCATTTTTTTTAATTATGTTTTCTAGACGTTTTTCAAAATTTAACTCAGCAGTTAACCATGATATAAGCTAGAATGTAACTTTTTCGCTCGTGGAGCCTAGTTGAACCGCAGTCGATCGAGGTATGATCGCAAACGGAGCTCGTGTCGCGGCCGCGTTGTTCATACAGTGCTCTCAGTTCATACTTCTATAGGGTTGCTCTATATTTTCTTATATACTCTAAGCCTTTCCCCTATATTGGGATAGTTACAGGCTGATTTATTTATTTATTTATTATATTTTGTTGCATAAAGTATAATAATTGTAGTAAAAATGAATAGTTCAGATCTGTTAAATGATAAACCAGCTTCAAATTGCATAGTTAATTAACTCGAGTTATTTGCCTTGTCTTTGTACGGCATTTAAATAACTAAGTGGTTTAGAAAATATGATCTGATCTGTAGTACATATCAGTCACTTGACAGAAAAGGTTCTAAAGTTTTTTTTTTGTGTTGAAATTGTTGTGTGAGTTTTAGAGTTGTGCAGTAAGTAGAAAATAATTATTGTCTCAAACTTTTCGCATACGTTTAATATAAAGAAACAACTTTACAACGGATTTGTCGCGTAAAAATATTTAATTACAAACATCAGGACTTGACAAATAAATAAATATTTTTACGCGACGAATTGAATCATGGTGTAGGTGGCGCATTGGTTACGGACCCGCTTTGCAAGCGCGTGGGTGTGGATTCGAACCTGGCATGTACCAATTTGACTTTTTCAATAATCTAAGACACCACTGATTAACGGTGAAGGAAATTATCGTAAGGAAACCTGGACTTTAATAGTTTGAAATTGCCAACACGCAGTGAGCTAGCGTGGTGATTAATGCTTAATCCTTTTCTGTATGAGAAGAGGCCTTTGCCCTACATTGGGACAGTTACAGGCTGATTTATTTATTACCTATACGCGACAATACATAGTGAGGAAACCTAACTGAAAGATTTTTCAACAGTCTGTAAAGCCATATCAGAGGCCTACCGGCAGTTTAAACTCTGACACCAGGTTGTTCATTAACTATACGATAAATAAGAAAGTGTACAGTGGCTGCGCTTGAGATAATTTTATCTTTTTCTTAATTTTAAACGGATTTATTTAGCTTACCCTGTTTATTATTTGGTTCAAATTTAGTAATCAATATTTCACCCCCTTCCTGTTGCCAGATTGATCTGATATTTGGTACACAGCTTTATGAGATTATTTATTGACAAAACCGTTTCATATTAAAAAAAAATTTAATATTATTTAAATTTCAGAACTTGATCTGACAGAAGGTATGGTGAACAGCTAAATATAAAAATGGATTATACTATATCTGAACCAGAAGGAAAATTAGTAAGATATGGACCAGAAGTAGTGGAAGAAATAAGAAAACTATATAATTTGGACAAGAAAAGAGATAGAGAAGAAGCTGTAGCGATAATAGAAGAATGGTTGAAAACACAGGACCATTTAGTTAAAAAGGAATATAGTGAGTAGCTACTTTTTATAATTTATTGTTTTTAGTACCTAAGTATACCTACTTTTTTTTTTACTGATTTTTGAACACCTCGTATAATATTAGGTACCCCTAATAGTATACGAGGTGTTCAAAAATCAGTTCTAAGAATTTTCTGAGGTTAATCAAAATAAAAAAATCATAAACTTTGTAAAAGAAAAATAAAATGCTAAAATATTCAAGTTAAAAATTCATCTTCCCTTACGACTTGGTTACTTATATGAACAGTGTGGTTTTCCGTTCTCGAGTTACCTCACAAAATTCTTACAGCTATTTATTTAACACTAGCTTTTCCCGCGTGGCTTCGCTCACGTAGACTATAGAATATTTTGAACATAATTTATTTATTTAAATCGAATTAGTATTATAGATACCTAGAAAAATGATAAATCAACAAACTGTACTGCCCATAAGAACAAATTGTACTACTCTGAGTCGATGCCACTACTTTTAGCGTCATTGTATAAGCAGACTTAGGTACAGGGCAAATGACAGTCAATAATATCGTCGGTATAGCAATTGCAAATATTCGCTATTATATAATAATATAATCTAAGAGATTTCTAAGGAATTTTCAAAGGAAAATCAAGATAGGTACCTATAAGGCTGGTAAGTTTTTCTTTCCAGTAAAAGAGAACAAATAAATTTGAAAGGACATTGACAGGGTTTGGACCAAGTGCTGCCTAGGAATGAAAGTAGCTCCAGTGGTATCGTGGCATTAATTTACATCCAAAACAAATATTTTAAAAAAAATTGTCCCAGGAAAAAAAAGTTTTGTTGTTAATAATTATTTTTCATTAAATTATGAGTATGGGATGTTTTTCCCTCCAAAATACATAAATCTACATCTAATATATTTTGTAACATTGTCCTGTAGCACCAAAAGCGGTACAGGAATGGAAAAATCGGGACGGAAATATGCCTAACCCTTTTATTCAAAATCACAGATTTAATTGGGATCAATCTCATTAATTAATTGGGGTTGGTTTTTTTTTTCAGTAGGGCTGAAATGCGGGATATCCCGCCAAATCGGGACATCTGGCAATATTACGTAGCATGCAAAACACAAAAAGCTGTTCTATTGTGTCTCGTTTGCACCATGCCATTATGTATATTGGTGCGTTGTTTATTTAAACTTGTATTGGGCACCAATTCCAGTATTCTAATATGGTAGTTGAGAGTAGTCAGTACAAATAGTGAGGTGGCGTTATGTTGCATTCCTATCAAGTTAATTTTTGTGGAGCAACATTTCAGCCTAATGCTTGTTCTTGTAATGCTTTGATTTCTTGATTATATTTATGTCAAAAATAATGTATATTTTTTAATGTTCATTAATGTACACTTGCTGATAAATTACATTATTATTGTAACATAAAAAGTACAATTAATACACTCACAATTACATTGAAAATAATTCTTAAGATTGTTTTTTTTTCATATAAAAAATGCGTAACAAAACCCTGTTTTTCTCTTGACTCCTGGGATAGATTTTGATAACTATTGGCCTAAGGAACAAATTGTACTATGTGTTCATTCTGGGTAGCACTTGGTCCAACTTCCATATAAAGATTGGCAATGTCCTTTCGAATTCTAATCCGATTTATATTTGACATTCCAATTTTAAAAGGTAATTACATTGCACCAAGCCAGTTTAAATCAAAAGCACTAAGGAGTATTAATATCAACTTCGATGCAAATCACCCCCAAAATAAATTTCTACCCCTTTTTAACCCTGTTAGGCGATGAGTTTTAATAAAATACGAAACACGTGTTCCATCAATTCTGAAAAAGAATGTTTATGCAAAATATGAAGTAGATTGGACCAAGGAATCCCGTTGTCCCATACAAACTTTGCCCCTATTTTTCACCTCCTTAGAGGTAGAATTTCGAAAAATCCTTTCTTATCGGATAATTACGTCATATAAAGAACACACCCTCCAAGTTTCAGGTCTCTACGATCAGCGGTTTAGGCTGTGCGTTTTCCCAATATTTCCCTTCACTGCTCTGCTCCTATTGATTGTAGCGTGATGAAAAGTATACTATAACCTGCCCAGGAGTATGAAGAATAATTGTGCCAAATTTCGTTAAAATCCGTCGAGTAGTTTTGGTTTCTATAACGAATATACAGACCGACAGACAGACAGACAGACAGACAGACAAAAAGTTTACTGATTGCATTTTTGGCATCAGTATCGATCCCTAATCACCCCCTGATAGTTATTTTTTAAATATATTTCATGTACAGAATTGGCCTCTCTACAGATTTATTATAAGTATAGATTTTTTATTATTAATTAAATATTCTAATTCAATACAATAATATATGTACAAATATCAATAAACTAAATAATAATATTACTTATATTTACAATTAGATAAGAATTATACAAAAGTCACGCGAAGGCGTCAAAGAATTTATATCATAACCTTTGAAATAATCAAAGATCATAACATCTTTTATAATATTTCCTTAAATTAAATCGTTTGTGAGCAGAATTCCAACCTGCAACCAAAGATGTACCAAAAGCTCTATTAGCTGAAGCTATGCGAATATTCCATTCCTGCTTACCGTGGCGAAAAAACCGACGAAAAAAGAAGTTTAAGTTTAATATGTGTATCTGAGTATTTGTAGAATTGTAGATCCTAAACGGATGTACCGATTTTGATTTAGTTTTTGGTCGAGAGTAGTCTTAGCTCAACAAAAATTTAGAGGTGTCTTGTGCCCGGGATTTGAAGGCGCGGATACTCGCCAATCTGCTATCTCGCTCGCATATTGAAGATATAAAATCAATCAATATAGTTATGAAAAATCGAATTAAATCAATTGAACAGGATTACAAAGTTTCAGCAAAAAATTCAGTTAGATCGAAATTCATTTAAAACATTTTCTTATTATGTATCTCACTCACTGACGACTGATGTATAAAAAATTCCATCTTTTATGGAACACTGCCCTCTACCGGCCGTAACAGAATTATGTGCAATAAATTACCGATAGCGTATCTAATATTCGCTGAGTGGTTTCCTTAATAGAGTTACAATTAAGTTAATAGATGGCGCTGGTGCAGCGGTGTTGGCGTCAATTATAACTTAATAAGTAACATCGAATTACGCACTTACCTTGGTATCTTTATTAATAAAAATCAATTCGAACATGTAGTATAAAAGATCATCATTTAAGAAAATGTCTCGATTGATTTGGCAGATTTTTTAAAAACTTTCATTTTAACTTGCAATGTATCTTCTTCTTATCGTGTCGATTGTACTTGCAATGTATGTAGGTATGTGTGTTCGAGTCAAATCTTGCAAGCTGAATTAGAACCACTTCCTCTTATCCTACGGAGTTGAATTTTTACACGTTCAGTTCAGAAGGCAATGCAATGAATCCAGGATTAGCTCTAGATATAGGAACTCTTCAACGGTCAACAGGAACAGACAGTCGCTACTGAGAAGGCGCCAATCACCTAGCCCAGTTCTGGGCCTGACACAAAATTTAGATTTTTATCGACACGCTAGGATGACGAACGGGCGCAACACACATCCAAATGTTTACATATAGGTACCTACGCTTAGTTTTGATATTTCAATATAAAAACTTGGTTAAACTTGGATTTAAAAATTGGTTTTGACTGTATTTTTGTAGTTTTTAAGTGGACTTAAAAATTAGTTTTTATATAAACTTATTTACGACTAGCTTTTCCCGCGTGGCTTCGCTCACGTAGACTATAGAATATTTTGAACATAATTTATTTATTTAAATCGAATTAGTATTATAGATACCTAGAAAAAAGATAAATCAACAAACTGTACTGCCCATAAGAACAAATTGTACTACTCTGAGTCGATGCCACTACTTTTAGCGTCATTGTATAAGCAGACTTAGGTACAGGGCAAATGACAGTCAATAATATCGTCGGTATAGCAATTGCAAATATTCGCTATTATATAATAATATAATCTAAGAGATTTCTAAGGAATTTTCAAAGGAAAATCAAGATAGGTACTTACTTATAAGGCTGGTAAATTTTTCTTTCCAGTATAAGAAAACAAATAAATTTGAAAGGACATTGACAGGGTTTGGACCAAGTGATGCTCAGGAATGAAATTAGTTCCAGTGGTATCGTGGCATTAATTTACATCCAAAACAAATATTTAAAAAAAAAATCGTCCCAGGAAAAAAAAGTTTTGTTGTTAATAATTATTTTTCATTAAATTATGAGTATGGGATGTTTTTCCCTCCAAAATACATAAATCTACATCTAATATATTTTATAACATTGTCCTGTAGCACCAAAAGCGGTACAGGAATGGAAAAATCGGGACGGAAATATGCCTAACCCTTTTATTCAAAATCACAGATTTAATTGGGATCAATCTCATTAATTAATTGGGGTTGGTTTTTTTTTTCAGTAGGGCTAAAAAGCGGGATATCCCGCCAAATCGGGACATCTGGCAATATTACGTAGCATGCAAAACACAAAAAGCTGTTCTATTGTGTCTCGTTTGCACCATGCCATTATGTATATTGGTGCGTTGTTTATTTAAACTTGTATTGGGCACCAATTCCAGTATTCTAATATGGTAGTTGAGAGTAGTCAGTACAAATAGTGAGGTGGCGTTATGTTGCATTCCTATTCAAGTTAATTTTTGTGGAACAACATTTCAGCCTAATGCTTGTTCTTGTAATGCTTTGATTTCTTGATTATATTTATGTTAAAAATAATGTATATTTTTTAATGTTCATTAATGTACACTTGCTGATAAATTACATTATTATTGTAACATAAAAAGTACAATTAATACACTCACAATTACATTGAAAATAATTCTTAAGATTGTTTTTTTTCATATAAAAAATGCATAACAAAACCCTGTTTTTCTCTTGACTCCTGGGATAGATTTTGATAACTATTGGCATAAGGAACAAATTGTACTATGTGTTCATTCTGGGTAGCACTTGGTCCAACTTCCATATAAATATTGGCAATGTCCTTTCGAATTCTAATCCGATTTATATTTGACATTCCAATTTTAAAAGGTAATTACATTGCACCAAGCCAGTTTAAATCAAAATCACTAAGGAGTATTGATATCAACTTCGATGCAAATCACCCCCAAAATAAATTTCTACCCCTTTTTAACCCTGTTAGGCGATGAGTTTTAATAAAATACGAAACACGTGTTCCATCAATTCTGAAAAAGAATGTTTATGCAAAATATGAAGTAGATTGGACCAAGGAATCCCGTTGTCCCATACAAACTTTGCCCCTATTTTTCACCTCCTTAGAGGTAGAATTTCCAAAAATCCTTTCTTATCAGATAATTACGTCATATAAAGAACACACCCTCCAAGTTTCAGGTCTCTACGATCAGCGGTTTAGGCTGTGCGTTTTCCCAATATTTCCCTTCACTGCTCTGCTCCTATTGATCGTAGCGTGATGAAAAGTATACTATAACCTGCCCAGGAGTATGAAGAATAATTGTGCCAAATTTCGTTAAAATCCGTCGAGTAGTTTTGGTTTCTATAACGAATATACATACCGACAGACAGACAGACAGACAGACAGACAGACAGACAGACAAAAAGTTTACTGATTGCATTTTTGGCATCAGTATCGATCCCTAATCACCCCCTGATAGTTATTTTTTAAATATATTTCATGTACAGAATTGGCCTCTCTACAGATTTATTATAAGTATAGATAATTTCAGGTAAAGGCTACATAGAAAGATGCATTATAACTTCAAAAGGATCATGTCAGAAGGCAAAGCTGCAGATAGATAAATTGTGCACATTAAGAACATTGATGCCTAAATATTTCGAAGTAACAAACCTTCTTGAAAGTGATTTAACCAAAACTCTCGACAAAATGTAAGTATTCCATGCATTTGAGTCATGATAGCCTGGTAGTATGACCGTTGACTGGCAAGTGAGAGATGTCAGGTTTAAACTCAAGACGCACACCTCGGTCTCTCTCCGTTCGTGTCGAATTGACGTCCCATCGGACTATTATACTATCGAGGACAAAGCCGGTTCACCACTTTTAAAGTTAAAATCGCTTGCAACCGGCCGGAGTGGCCGCGGCGGCAGCGTCCGAACGTAGTGCTAGCTCCACCCCTACGCACGTAGTATCGTTTAAAGCATTTTGATCGCAAAGTGGTGCACCGTTCGTGTCCGCGATAGTACATGGTGTTTGCGCACACACTTGGTCACTATAATGTCTCTTGCGTTACTGGCTAGTCTCCGTTGAGATTACCGCTGTGACTGAAATTTGGTTTAGAAGAACATAAATAATATTTATTCCAAGTTCTTTCGTTGCAATTTAGTGTAGTAATTATAGGATAAAATAATGGCCCAGATACCTAATGTAAGATAATAGGTAAGTAATGCAAGCATCTATAAGAAACAGTATTTAATCGTAGGGCAGCCTAATGCTTGTTTTTAATTTTAGTAGGAGGTATTAAAAAATATCTCATGCATGGTGCCAACCCTAGTGTTCTAACGAAGCAGATTTGCTTTGTCGCAACTACTTCAAATAAAGGATTAGGCAGCAGTATGCTTCCAATTTCGAATGACGTTAAGAAGCTAGGGTTGGCAACGTGCAAGATTTTTTTTCTTTTATTTTTTTTTTTCTTTTCAGACGTATTGGTTTCGTACCGGTTCTTACGAAGGAGTATCACAGGGTTGTCATAATCAAAGTCAAACCTAACGAGGAAGCCGAATCAGAAGACTTTACTCGACTATTTAAATTATTTGTAGTGGTAAGTATCCATTTTTCTAACAACGACGTAATCTAATATTGTTTTTGATGTATTTAGGTATTTCTATTTTCTGTACATAAAATATGACATTGAAAAAGTCACATTGGTATGTCCTTAGTTCGAACCCACATCTACAATGTATAGTAAATAATAACTAGGTAATGTTCCAGTCAGTGGTCGAAATTTGATCGTATTTTTTTATAAATGTCACCTTTCTGCACTTTTTCTCCATAATTATAAACTTTTACTGTACCAAGTTGCAGACTCCTCTGTGCACGCACTACTCTTTAAAAGAGATCCACAGTTTTCGCTTCACGTCATCATCTGCCTAGCCTTTTCCCAACTATGTTGGGGTCGGCTTCCAGTCTTACTGGATGCAGCTGAATACCAGTGTTTTACATTGAGCGACTGCCTATCAGACCTTCACAACCCAGATACTGGGTTACACGATACCCCTTGGTAAGACTGGTTGTCAGACTTTCGGGCTTCTGACTACCCGTAACGACTGTCAAAGATCTACAATTGACAGCCGGGGCCAACAGCTTAATGTGCTATCCGAGGCACGGAGTAAGTGATAATTAATTTTATAAAACGCACATAACTTACGAAAAGTCGGAGATGCGCGCCTTGGGTTCGAACCTGAGACCTCTGACTTGCCAGTCAACGGTCATCACCACTAGGCTATCACGACTCCACACACAGAGCATAGTTTTCGCTTCACGTATAATAATATAATAATGACCTAAAAATCTGTTTCAGTCAGCTGAATATCTGAAATCCAACGATTACTGCCAAGGCTTTACACTAATAGGTGACATTTTTGACACGAGTGCAGCCGGTGTCATGTCGAAAATAAATTTGGTGGAGTTGCAACAGTTTCTTCCTGTTATTACGGTAAGCGGATGATTACGTCAACATTAAATTTTAATTATAATATCCTCCTAACCGAAATTCGGTTACAACGGCCAATCTTAACGGAAATTAGCCAATTACGCAGGAGATATTATAGTGCACAAGCGTGTGCGTAAACACAGATGCTCTCTCTATTCCCTCACTCTCATAGTACGGCAATCTGATACTACCGGAAAGAGATCAGGGGGCTTAGCTAAGTTGACTATCTACAATCGCTAACGCTATAGAAAAAGAAAGAAATGCATAGGATGACATTACCTTCGATCGATATGTCACGTGACATATCGATCGAAGGTAATGTCATCCTATACATTTCTTTCGTTTTCTATAGCGTTAGCGATTGTAGATTGTCAACTTGGCTAAGCCCCCTGGCGTACGAGCAACGGCTTTACGTGCTTTCCGAGGCACGGAGCAATCGTAAATTAATTTATAATGCGTACATAACTTACGACCAGTCAGAGGGGGGGAGAGGAAATTGAAAAAGAGATGGATGCGAGCGGGGTTTGAACCCGAGACACTGGCCGTACTGCGGCAATGCTGTAACCAACTGAACCAACGTATCGCTGCCCGCACCTATCAAATTTCAAGTTCCCTTTCTACATAGTCTTGAGGACTTCTCATCTTTTATCATTTATAAAGTATAGTTTTTATCGTATAGTTGATCAACAACCTGGTATCAGAGTTTAAACCTAGGCCTCTAGGCTTTACACACCGTTGAAAAATCTCTCAGGTGTGCTGGTTTCATTACGATATTTTCCCTCGCCGTTTTAGCAACTGATAATTAATTTTTAATACGCACATAACTTACGAAAAGTCAGAGGTGCCTTGGGATCGTACTCGAGACCTCTGACTAGGCAGTCAACGGTCGTACCACTGGGCTGTCAATACTATTAAACTTAAGTGCTATTTTTACTACTAATAGTTTCTAGACTAAATTGAAAAAGATTTCCTAAGTCATACAATAATTATATTCCAGGAAGGATACGGCACCAAAATAAAAGGTATTATATTCGTAACTGGCTCAAAATTTATCGACGGTTTCGTCAGGATAATAAAACCTTTCTTCTCGGAGAAAATTGCCAGCAGAATCCATGTGGTTACTACTAAAAAGGGAGTCCAGGAGTATGTTCCTGAAGACAGTTTGCCTGAAGAGTACGGAGGAACGGGGCAGCCTGTAGAAGAATTACATGGTAATTATTTGTATAAATTAATGTTGCTAAGTAAGTAGCTCCTGCATAAGGGTTTGCCATTGAACTAACACTTACTTACAGAATGATATGAGTGGTGTTTATTGGTATGACTATTGACGTGCAAGTCAGAGGTCTCAGGTTCGAAGCCAAGGCGCGCAGCTCCTCGTCGAGTACGCTCCTTCAGTAATAGGGATCAAACTCGAGAACACTGACTTGTCAATCGACGGTCATACCACTAGGCTATCAGTGCTTGATAGAAATTAATTATCATTTGCTAAAATAGTGAAGAAACCAGTACACCTAAGAGATTTTTCAACGGTATATAAAGCCATGTCAGAGGCCTACCGGCAGTTTAAACTCTGACACCAGGTTGTTCAATCAACTACACGATAAATAAATTAATAAAAACCGACCATAAAAGTAATACCATCAGTTATTACGAGCACTTAGTTAACAATTTAATTACCAGTTATCGTAAATAACGGTTCGGTATTTTATTAATGCCGTTATGAATAACGGTTCAAGTGGAGTTTTAGTTACAGTTTCAGTAACAGAATTAAAAATTAAAATAAATTGATCAACAATTTGTGCCGAGTGGTTTCCGGCCTAAGAATAGAACCACCCCTACTCGTCCCGCGAGTATCGTCAGAAGCGACTAAGGGAAAGATCCGGAGGATGGGCAGCAGCATCCTACTGTGTAACAGCAATGATCTGCTACTGCGGTCGCCAATCCGCTTGCCCAGCGTGGCGATTATGGGCCAATACCTCCAATAAACGCATAAAAAAAATCAATTTACACGTGTACGGCTTCTCTGTAAACGAATTTCAATAGCAAACTTAGATTTGTTTATGCGATACGAACTATAATAGTGAAACTAGCACCGGCTACACAAGCCATTAGCGAAGTTGAAAGCGAAAATGAATTTTAAACATGAATCGTTTAATTTTTGCGTACAATGTAGCGAAATCATCACGCACCTCTGACTTTTCGTAAGTTACTCGTATGTGCGTATTATAAATTAATTATCACTCTCCGTGCCTCGGATAGCACATTAAGCTGTTGGCCCCGGCTGTCAATTTGTAGATCTTAGACAGTCGTTACAGGTAGTCAGAAGCCCGAAAGTCTGACAACCAGTCTTATCAAGGGGTATCGTGTAACCCAGTATCGGTTGTGGAGGTCTGATAGGCAGTCGCTCCATGTAAAACACTGGTATTCAGCTGCATCCGGTAAGACTGGAAGCCGACCCCAACATAGTTGGGAAAAGGCTGGCAGATAAATGTAGCGAAATCATTATCTGATGACACCCGTGGGACGAGTAGGGGTGGTTCTATTCTTATGCGCACACATGCATAGACACGCATTGAGTATATTGTTTATAGTCTCGCCTTAGTTACTTCGAATATTTAAATTCTATATTTATGGTCATTTTATAACACTATATAATTGAGCTCTAAAAAATAATTTTGTTACCTTAAACATCGGAATTTTAAACACAAATGCCTTGGTATAGTCGCTACGGTCCACAAGGGAGTAATTAGATCCAAGTTGCTTGTTCAATGATGCGTTTATTACTCACTATTATAAAGGGATTAATTTCTTAGTACATAATTATGCATTCCTACACTGTATCTTGAACCTTGATAGCCATTTAAATGAAAAAAATAAAATTTAAAAAGATTTAACGGGGCGTCTAGTCGAGGCATCTCGTGACCAAAATGCTGGTCTGTATCTTGTCCAAAGGCCAAGTATAGCCATCCAGCGAGGCAACGCAGCCAGCATTTTGGGAACGTTGCCTACAAGTAGCGGTCTTTTAGATTAAGTTTATCTTTTTAATTAGTTTATTTCTAGGTGGAGGTATATAATAGTTAGTTATTATTATTGTGCCCGACCTTATATAGTTTTACTAGCGACCCGCCCCGGCTTCGCAAGGTTACGCTAATATGCATGTATTATACATATAAACCTTCCTCTTGAATCACTCTATCTATTAAAAAAAACCGCATCAAAATCCGTTGCGTAGTTTTAAAGATCTAAGCATACATAGGGACAGACAGACGCGGGAAGCGACTTTGTTTTATACTATGTAGCGATAATTTATAATATCCTTGGTTATAAAGTGAACTTATAATCTAAAAAAAATAATTAAAGTCTAAAGTCTTCTAGAATATATAATTCTTCTTATTACAGAGCATCTGATCAAGACTTTATCTACAAAGAATCATGAAAAACTCTTGCAAGAAATGAAAGAAGCAAACACAGATGAATCAAGAAGACAAAGAGACAAATTTAACGAACAATACATGGGGATGCCTGGGACCTTTAGGACTTTGAGTTTAGACTGAATTAGGGGCAAGGCACACTGAAAGCTGTAAGGCGAGGACGAGGCATAGACGCGCATTTCTAAACAGTCGGACGCGGCCGCAATAGGCGTGACAAAAGATTTTCAAATCTTCTTCCGTAATGTAGGTACACATTTACTATTTACGAAAAAACTTTTATTTCGGTAATAAACTTAATTTTAACGAAGTATAAAGCCATTTATCTAATATTTTTTTAATAGTGCCTCAAAAAAGCTCTTATGGCGTTGACTCTGACGTCACGCTTAGGTGAACATGTCAATTATTCAATACAACAAAACAGTGTTGACAGCAGATTTTACCTAAGCGTGACGTCATACGCCGTGATTGCTGTTTCAGTCAAAATGGCGGATCGCAATATTTTAAGGTTTTATTTTTGTGAAAATCTGAATCTAATCTAATATTTTTAAATAAAACTGAAGCAGTGTTTTAATTTTTTTTTATTATAATGTTTCTCATAACATCATTAAATCGACGATTTTTTGATACTGTCGTCATGCCTATTGAAAATTATGGGGAAACATGCGTCCGCGTCTAATCCTCGTCTTACGTTTTTCTGTGTGTCTGCTCCCTACTATTACCTAATATTTTTAGGAACAGCAGAATATTTTGTGGCAGAAGTTTTTCTTATACCTAGAATAGAATGGATTAGGTACCTTATTATTATTAGCCCACGCCTCATTTCGGGATGAAGGCATCATTATATTTTCACTCTTTGTAGATCTACGCTTGTGTTTGCTAATTATTATTGAATCTATAGGCGCACTCGTATTTTTGCCAGTCTTTCATTAGGCGGCCATTTTAAGCCGCGTCAGCATAATCCTCCTAGCTTTATTATTCCCAAACTTTTAATTGGGCTTGACTTCTAATCTAACTGGATGCAGCTAAATATCACTTTTCTACGGAACGACTGCCTATCTGACCTGCAACCCAAAGGGAAACGACATTCTGGAGTTAGATTAGTTGTCAGGACTTTGTGAGGGTACTGACTTCCTTTAACGACTATCAAAGATCATACAACCAGCGCCAATGGCTTAACATGCTTTCCGAGGCACAGATCAGGTGAATTTTTATGTAATAATAGATAGTTTATAATACGCATACTTACGAAACAACTTACGAAAACTCAGAGATGTGTGCAGTGCAGCGTGAAGTTGAGTTCGAACCTGAAACCTGTACACTACCACTACCACTAGGCTATGACTTTTAGGCCATGTCAGCAACTGGTTTTATTTTTTCTTATTTTGGAAACCACACCTTGAGGCTCTAGAGGGTTTAGAAGCTAGAGTGATATTATTTATTAACTTCCTTTTGTATAAAGTAATAACTATTATAATAAAAACTATTGTAATCAGTTTATTCATAATATAAAATGTTGAGCAGTGGTTTAGGGGTTTAGGAGTACCATGCAATGGTTTATCATCAATCTTATTTTCATTGTAATGTAAACTCAAAATTAATAAACTTTTTTTTATTTCACGCGTATTTTATTGTAATATACTATCGCGGACACAAACGGTGCACCACGTTACGATCAAAATGCTTTGAACAATGCTACGTGGGAAGCGGCCGGACTAGCGCTACGTTCAGCCCGGTGCAAGCGATTCTAACCTTAAGAGTGGTGCACTGGCTTTGTCTACGATAGTACACACAGCAAAGCTATCAAGTTCGCAGGGCCGCTAGTTACGGATAAAGTTTTTTGTAGAAGTTGGTGATGGTGAAAAATCATTTAGTTTTGTATAGGTTTTAGTTATACCTTTTCAGAAAATAAGGTAATATGAAATTGTATTGATGTCATCTTGAAAAAATCACAACCTTATCTAGTGACCCTGCCAACCTACGCTTTGCTGTGTGTACTTTATCTTCTCTCCAAACTTTACTTTATTGACCTTTTTAGAGACACATCTCTGATGGGCAGCTTTCGATACAAATAGGAAAAATTTGCGCTGTAACCCGTAAATCAGTATTTTAGTAGCCATTATTTAAATTTTTTTTTTTTATTTTTTTTTTGTGAAATTTTTTACATGTTTTAGCACAAATGTTAGCTTATTAAATATAAATATTTAATAAGAAATTTGAAAAAACAACTGATACGGATGGGATACGAACCCACGATCTTCGGCGTACCGTGCCGAAGCTCTAACCGCTGAGCCACCGTATCCCATCAGAATCAGTTGAAAATTTCAAATCTCTTTATACGCCTAGGGCGTGTGGTAATATCTATCGGAATACGTATTTCAAACTTTGCAGTTTTAGAAGGCACCGATACGATATTACCAATTATCTTAATATTTATTTGTGAAATTTTTACATGTTTTAGCTTATTAAATATAAATTTTTAATAAGAAATATTTATAGCCATTATTTACATATTACGCAGCAGTATGTGCAAAAAAAAACTAGTAGCGCAGAGACTAATGGACTAATAACTAAATCTTTTTACGCGACCACAAATAAGTAAATTCGTTTAAAAAACAATAGTTGTATAGAGTTGGTCTTCTGCACCTTATAATTTGTATTCTAATGCATATTCTAGAGTCAGCTTCACTTAGATTGTTACATAATTATAACCTTAAGATAGTTTATCCTTTAGTTAGTTGATTAGGAAGGTCAGAGGAGATTAATTAAACTGTCATATTGGCTTATAAATAGCAAACAGGCTACAAAATAATTAATGTAAATTGTGGGAAAAATGCATTGATTTTTATGTCGTTATATTGTAATGAATAGGACAAAGTAGGAAATTGCTTATTTAAGGCTCAATTATCTATTGCTTTAGTCTTATAGTAATTATTGAGGTGATAGGTATACAAAAAAATATGTTTTTTAAATATATTTTTACTTTTCTTTCTATTCTGTTTCTTTCTATTTCTTTTAGCTGTAGAATAAATTCATCTCAATAAAAATAACTAATTAATGTCAAGGCATAAAAAATTTTCTTTTTAAATGTTACAATCTATTTTAAATGATTGTGGTTTAGATTTTGACACTCTTATGCACTATAACATCTCCTTTTTTTGTGACCGGGGGGAGTAAAAAATGCCTTCCACATACCGCACCTCCGAGGACGTACGGTTATTTGGGGCTCGCACCCACTAAAAACGTCTCCCCTCTGCGTGTTCCTCGCACTGTATCGGACGGGGTCGGGTACTGCAACGTCGCCTCGTAGCCTCGTCCAGGACGTCCAGTGCCTGCCTGTAGGCCCGCTCAATACACTCGAGGAGGCAATGTCCTGGCGTCTAGGTTCCTGTACATCGCCCCAACACACTCTATTGCCTTTGCCCCTACATTGGACAAGGTACTATAACATCTCCTGCATAGTTAGCTAATCTTCGTTGAAATTGGTCGCTGTGTCAAAGTTCTGTCTGGAAGACAATATTGTGAAATACATACATATACTATACTTCTTTGTCTAACTTTCAGGAATGCATGTTATGTGTAATTGATTTTTTTACACATTCAGTTAAACGGTCGCTATTTATCTATCAGTTATCCTATTGTTCTATAGTTGAAGTGTTAATTGATACTATTAACAACTGCGCAATGCCTGAATAATTTATATTAGTAACTAGCTTTTCCCCCGTGGCTTCTATTCTGATTAATAATCAGATTCCTTAGCTGTTATAGTAATTTTATCAAAAGAAGTATAATTATGTATATTTAAGGCGCGTACCTATGTTTAGTCGACTCGCATTGTTCTCACATAACATCTCAGAACAATGTATCCAAAAATATTGTAAGCCATTATTTAAAAGAGCAACCATGAAGTTTCTTGCCAGATTCTTCTCCATGAGGGGTAGGCTGCCCTTGGAACTGGCGACTAGAGTCACTCTTATAATACCTAATATTAGAATTATGATTTTTCATAAGTGCCTAAAATGGTCTCATGAATGAAAATATATTTTGATATTTAATTCTCTTTTTGATTTTAATTCATTTATTTATTTTTCTATGATTAGATTTTATGGTAGTAGAATGTCGTGGTGGCGCATTGACACACTATAAACGATTAATGGTGAAGTAAAAATCGTAAGGACCTTTTTTTATTATTAAAATCTTGAGCGCATTTGACTGGATCTCACCTGATGGAAAGTGACGATTCAGTCGAGGATGGTACACACGAACTCAAGTAATGCCTATTCACTCTTGCCTTGAATACTCCTAGATCAGGGCTGTCCAAACTATATACCTTCGCGGGCTAATTAAATTTCATACAAAAGCTGGAGGGCCAGAAAAATATTTTCAGTTGCAAGACTGAAGATAAATAATTATACCAAGTATTGAGTACATGTTTTGACAACGAATAATATTATCCAAACTATTTGTGTCCAAAACTATTTTTAGATTAAAATGTGTGTCGCGGGCCGCATGAAAACAAGCCGCGGGCCGCATGCGGCCCGCGGGCCTTGGTTTGGACAGCCCTGTCCTAGATTATAAAAATCGGGAAAAACTGACGCCGGCAATGAGTTCCACTCCTTCGCTGTCCGCATAATAAAACAAACCTGGACTTATTAATATAACCTGTCTGAAATCGCCAACGCACAGTGAGTTAGCGTGATGATTAATGTTTGATCATTCTCTGTCTGAGAAGAGGCGTTTGCCCTGCAGTAGGACAATTATAGGCTGATCTATTTATTTATAGTAGTAGAGCCTTGTTGCTTTACACGAATGTGCCGGCTCGACTTGGATAGTACCACTCACAGAATATCGGCGTGAAATAAAAGTCATGTTGATGATATTAAGCCATTTAAATGAAATGCAAGTAGATAGACTCACGCCTGTATTCCCCAGAGGGGGTAGGCAGAGGTGTGCAGTACACCCACGTTTCGCCGGCTATTTTATAAATCCCATGTAATAGGGGGCGAGCCTATTGCCATTAACCGGGCACAATTCCAGACTCCGTGCTGCTACTGAGAATTTCCTAATTGAAAAACCCAATAACACTTTGCCCGACCCGGGGATCGAACCCAGGACCTCGTACTCAGCAGTCGCGCTTGCTACCACTAGACTAAAAATGCAAGTAAATAATTGATTTCCACTATAACTAATACGAATTGACATTGTTCTGGAGTTTAATCGAATAACAATTATAATCGAATCGGTAACGCGTTGGGCATCACTAAATTGATTTGTCAGTAGTTTTTAAAAGGAATTGTTGCTACGCTAAAATTAAACAGTGGGTTGACTTGATACAATTATCAGAAAAAAATCTGGCAAGAACGCAGTTTGGTCGTGCCGTTATTTTTTTTCATTTTGTGTAAAAACATCAGTAGGTAACTCTTCCAATTTCTCCATATAAGTTTATATTAAAGTCACTTTAATATCAATAATATTGTAAGCCATTATTTAAAAGAGCAACCATGGAGTTTCTTTCCAGATTCTTCTCCATGAGGGGTAGGCTACCCTTGGAACTGGCAATTAGAGTCACTCTTATGATAATAATATTAGAAATATAAGCTTAAGCTTATTAATATATATAAATGTTGCCTTAAATGTTTTACGTAAATAAAAATATTTTGATTTTGATTTCAGACCCTGATGATTTCCTCGCTTGATCGGTAATTTGCAAGTAATAACGCTGTTATTGTTAGTGTCTGTCGGTTAAGATAACCGCTTACCAAGCAGGCTTTATGCTTTTTTACCATTTTAGAAGTATTTTTTTAATGCCCAGAGAACGAGATCAGAAATTCTACTGACATGTTCCACTGTGCACTGGCCCTTAGGCATACAAATTGGGAATTTAAGAACACAACTTGCTTTCTTGGTACGCATTAAGGAAAACATGGTACGTTTAAGGTAACTCTGTTTATTCTTATGCCTTTCACACCATGACTCATAAATAGGTCAGTAAATTTTGTTTTTATTACAAAACAATGATATTTTAAATTCAACTACTATTGATAATAACAATAATCGTTGTTATTGTTACCAAGTGTTATAATAAAATACATAACAGAGCATTTTAATATTTAAAAAAAATATCCATTGTTCAAAAGGGCAAAATTTACAAATCCGTGATCAGACCTGTGGTGCTGAGTGGGTCGGAATGCTGGGCCGTGAAAGAGACGGATAAAAGAAGATTGCATGTAACAGAGATGAGAATGTTGAGGTAGATGTGTGGAGTGACAAAAAGGGATAAAGTAAGAAATGAGAATGATTAGAAGAAGTTTAAAAGTGGTGCCAGTGACAGATGAGTTGAAAGGAAATCGTTTGACTTGGTATGGGCATGTGATGAGGAGTGATGAAACGCATGATAGTGTGATGATAAAATGATAAAAAGGATGACAGTGTTTATAGATGGATGGAGTGTTTAAGCACTGATGTGAATAAAAAAGGAGTAAATGCTTAGATGATTTAGCAAGTGATCATTAATTTCTTAGTAGTTACACTGCACTTAGCACTGATAGCCAAGTGGTATGACCGTCGACTGAGAAGTCAGTGGTCTCGAGTTCGATCCCAAGGCGCGCACCTCTGACTTTTCGTAAGTTATGTGCGATTATAAATTAATTATCAGTTGCTAAAACAAACATCGTGATGAAACCAGCACACCTGAGAGATTTTTCAAGGATGTGTAAAGCCATGTCAGAGGCTTACGGGTGGTTTAAACTCTGACACCAGGTTGTTCATCAACCATAAGATAAGAAGAAGAAGAAGTACGCACATGAATTTGAAAAGTCATAATTCGTGCCTGGGTTTCGAACCTACGACCTTTGGCAGTCCTACGGTCATACCACAAATCTATCACTGCTGTGAAAAGCGAGTTAATTTTACGTGGTAAGAAACTTTTGTTAAACCTAAATGTAAACTCCTGCGTAGACGCCCGCCTCAAGTAACAATTGAATTTTCTTTTGTGTCTCATTTCGCGGGGTTTGAAGTTTTAAGTCCACTGACTGCTTGTCATCAGGCAGCATGGAGTCAATTTGTTCGGCAGTAATAAAAAAAAAGTAAATATCAAAAAATAATTAGGTACATGTCACAAGTAATTTTCAGTACGGAATACCGTTAAATATAATAATACCGTATAATAATCTATACCATACAATATTTTGGTACGCCTATTATTGTTCATAGAAGCAAAGAATATAAACCATTACTTGATATAGGTGTTGTCGTTCAGCAAATTCTAACGGTGTGAAATTATTAATAAGAAATAACAAAATATTTTGCAGTGATTAGAAAAACTGTATCGAATTGGTACATAATTCATAACACTTCGATAATTATTTGTTATTAACATTAATAATAATGTCCTTTTGACCGATTTTCGGTCACAGCGGTCATCTCGCGAAGATTAGCCAACTATGCGGGAGCGGCCATCTTGACAAAGATTAGCCATCTTCGCAGGAGATATACACAGGAGGTACATAAGTGTGTTTTACTTAGCTTGACCTATTTATTATTTGGTTTAAATTTAGTAATCGATATTTACCCCCTTCCTGTTGACAGATTGATCTGATATTTGGTACACAGCTTTAGTTTTGATGACAAAACCGTTTTACGTAAAAAAGTATTTACTTATATTATTATTTTGTAATAAATGTACGCGAGTGAAGCCGTGCCCAAAAGGTGGTATTTTTTTATAATAATTTTGTAATTATTTACCTAAGTCAAACATGACCTTTGAATTTATTAGTAGGTACATAATTAACAAATTACGTACACATAAACTATATATAAATTAGTGATGACAATAAAATTATGGTAAGTACCTATTCTTTTTTTAATTTTATCCATTTTTGCTTGTAAAAAATCTAACCAACAGAAATTTAAACAATAAGCATTTAAATAATATAATTAACATAATATTAATTCAAAATGTATTACGTTTTTAGTATGAGAAGTTTATCATAGTTTTATGAGATAATTGATGAAAACATTATACTTAATACAATAGATCTTGGATCTTTAATAACATAGAATAACGTATATAATTATATTTTAGATAGGTTTATTATTATTTATTTTCTTAGAAAATATTGCAGGTAGAACCATTATTATATTTTTATACAATACAATAATGATTTATTTACGAATATAGGTTATAGGTTTAACAGAGGTTTTAGACCCATATTATAGACTGCAAAAGTGTATGATGCACTGCGATGATGATGCCTTACATTATTGATTTAATATATTTAAATCAAGACACAAGGGCCAAGAGTACAAGACCAAATTAATAAAAAAAAATCTATGTCCAAGAGGAAGTTGGGTATTGGGTACGCCACTGGTTACAACCTGTATAGTAATAGAAGTTGAGGCTCCGATATTCTGCAATGCCTTTACGAAACAATAAAAATACTGTTATTTCAAGCCGATATTCTGTGACCTCTCACAGAATATCGGCTTGATCGTATTATCTATCGGTTTGGTTCAACCGATAGTATCATCTACCGGTTGAAGCACTGTTGAGGCAATGCTCTAGTGATATACTTTGTGATGCAACAGTAGGTGCCGTCACTTGATCAGAAACAGGCCCGATATGGTGGCGCACCGTATTCAGCGCGCGCCGAAGCATTCGGTGGTGGTCAGGCCGCCGACGATGGTTGGGACCCGGTACGGTAAACGGTGATCATTATGCCACCTAAGTATAAATAAATAAAAAACATAATTTAATAATATTTAAGCTACCTATTTATTTAGTTTTTTAATAAAGGTGAATAAATAACTGTGGTTTTAAGTGAGTTTGTCACACATTATAGAAAATGTAGAATAGACATTTTAATGTAAACATTTTACACGTAAAAGATTTAGTTAAATTTAAATTTAATTAATTTTTAATTAATATTCGATTTATTTTTCATTTCGATTGCGTTAATATTTTTGGCTAGATTTTAGTTTAACCTGTTTCTGATTACTAAAAATATGTAGTAATGATAACCTAGTAGGTAGTATGACCGTTGGACAGTCAAGTCGTAGGTCCGAAAACGATGCACACTCTTTTGACTTTTTGGATTACTTTGCGTTTTAGAAATTGATTGTCACTTACTAAAACGGTGGAGGAAAACATCCTAAGGAAACCAGCACACCTTAGATTTTTCAATGGTGTGTAAAGCATGTCAAAGTCGGTTTAAACTAACACCAGATTGCGCGCTATTCTTAAAAAAGGGATCCACAGTTGCTCCACGTATTAATATAATAAATAAATAAATCAGCCTGTGACTGTCCCAATGTAGGGCAAGGGCCTCTTCTCACACACATATAGAGAAGGATTGAGCATTAATCACCACGCTAGCTCACTGCGTGTTGGCGATTTCAGACTATTAAGTCCAGGTTTTCTTACGATGTTTTCCTTCACCGTTAGTCAGTGGTGTCTTAGATTAACTAAGAAAGTACATTAAGACATTGAAAAAGTCACATTGGTACATTGCCAGGTTCGAACTCACACCCACTATGTCGTGGTGGCGCATTAATTCGGACCCGCTTTGTACGTATTAATATATACCTACTTAGATAATTAAAATTACTAAACATTAAAAAAAATACGATATTATTAAAACGCAGTTTACAATCCTAACAAATACATATAAATCAGCAGAGTGCAGTCAAGAGAATCGACTAGTATTACAACTACAAACTGATATTAATGTTTGAAGTATAAATACGTTCAGCTAAAACCTTTTTATTCATACTGTGTTCACACTCCTGCGCGATTGTGTCAAATTATAAACATGGAGGTTATAAAACCTAACCCGATAATGCAGTTTAATGAAAATCATTTGTTGAATGTGAGAAAAGCTTTTGGGTATGAGGATAATAATAAATTGAAACAGGATATAGATCAGCTACAGGATTGGATTAGAATGCAGACACATTTTCGATTAAAGGAATTTGGTGAGTTCTTTTTTTAATATTTTCTATTTTCGCACTTTCTGACAGAATAGGTATCCGATATTTCTTTTTTTTTTGTAAAGTTGAAATTTTACCATTTATTTTAAAATATAAATTAAATTACAATGTAGCATAAAGACAGTTTATTAAGTAACTTAAATTGAGCATAGTAAAACTTTTTTAAATACAATTTTATTTTTAGATTTTTTTTTTTAATCTGTGGCTGCGAAATAATTATTTTTTTTATTGCGCCTCGTTTTTACTGCTTTTTTTTAATTAGTTTTACGTGTTTTTTTCTTTATTTAAAAATATTAGTTTTTATGATGAATAAATTTTAGTGTCAGTGTGAATTTGCAAAGGTAAAGTCGTATTGTTTTTTATGACATTATTTTTATACCTTAATATATCAGAATATAAGAATTATATAAGATTCTGCATGTGTGGTATCGGTTTTCTAAATTAAAAAAAATTGTTTGATATATTTTTTAAGGCAAATAATTATGTGGTTTTATTTTCATAATTCATTGGAAATCGAAACTAATACACTGATTTTGCATGTTTGGTATCGGCCTTCTAAATAAAATAGAAAAAAATGATTGAAAAATTTGTAAGGCAAATAATTATGTGGACCTACTTTCATAATTCATTGGGAATCGAAACCAAATGTAGAAGAATAGTAAAATACGGCTAGGATTTTAATATTCTTACTAGTGCTACAATTCTTACTGAGACTGTATGTCAAGTTACACCAAGAAGGGTTAGCCAAGTTGACTATCTACAATCGCTAACGAATAGAAAACGAAAGAAATGTATAGGATGACATTACCTTCGATCGATATGTCACGTGACATAACGATAAAGGTAATGTCATCCTATACATTTCTTTCGATTTCTATAGCGTTAGCGATTGTAGATAGTCAACTTTGCTAAGCCCCTAGGGGTTTCATTCGGCTATATTACGACAGACGCTTTCATCTAAGACAGATCATGGCGTGAGTGAATTACTTAAGTTATAGAACCATTATCGAGATAGCATCTCGACCGGGGTAGTGCCACCCTCTCTTGAGCACTCAATAGCTTTGGAGGCCCAAATTCCTCTCTTCTATAATCTTGCAATGGATCGACAAGTTTACCCCTAATGTACCTGGTGGTAAGGTGACCAATTACTTAAAGTTCCAAAAAAAAACTCCCGCAAAAAAAAACTTGCAATTTTTTCAAGAGGAATAAAGAAAAAAACTACCAAATATTTTAATTTATAATTCTAAAGTAACCATGCGAATAGCGTAGCGTTTAAAAAAATACTCGTAATGACTTTTATTGCTTATAAAATTTTAATATAATGGACAAAAAATATCTTAAGACAATTTTAACGTCTCATAAATTTAACATAATACCGGTTTTGAATCAAAATCCCGTATTTATCTCTATCTCGGATCTATAAATATTAAAACCTGCCAAGAGCGAGTCAGACATGCGCAAAAAAGGTTAAAGGTTTTTTTTTTCTAAATGTTTCTGAGAATTTAGGAAAAAATTGCTGTTGGTAAGATTTACAGGCAAATAATTGAAGACCAAAATATCTGTGCATAATTATATGAATAATTTTAAATAAAAACTGAAAAAAACCCGACCGCATAAAAATTAAACATTAAATAAAAACTTCAAAAACAAAGTTACATAACTTGTTTTTATTGCATTTTTATAAAAGTCAAAGTTAAGAATTAAGTTTTTTGATATTGAATAACTACAAAGTTTCATGATCAATACAGGAACTCAAATAAATAATGAATTCTAATAATTAAAAATTTAGATACGTTCAAATCTCTTCAATAAATAATGGCCCCTAAAATCTTAAAGCCCTATAAGGCGCTTATTGCTCTAAACAGCTAACTCGCTTGCAGATTAGAATACATAGCATATAATATTATCAAAGTTCAGCAAAAGTATCAATTTGATCGGAATAAGTTTTTACGCATAAAAATTGCTTGAAATAAATTATAATTGATAATGCAATTTTTATGTAGGTATGTAAATTTATTTCGATCAAACTGATTTTTTATTCAGTAAGTTTATATCTTCAAAGTGCGAGCGACATAGCGGCGGCGCCGGCGCCTTAAACTAGTTTGCGTCGTGCAGTCGGGTAAAAACAGTACAAGGCATCCAACACAGCTTAACTACTTATACATGACGGTAAATGGGGTCCGTACCATCCTAAACACGAAAATAAAACGCCAAAAATGATCTCCCTTCCACGGACTGACCGCGTCAAGCGCTCCTTAACCTTTAGAGTACAGAGTTCTAAAAAAAAATTGTAATTTAATTCGTAACACGTGAGTTTAATTTTGCAAACATGAATATTATTAAGAGTTATCTCTCAAGGTTTTTATTATAATTTTATTTAATTTTTTAAAACAAGTTTTATTTCGTTTTAGGGTTCTATGTTATAATTTAAGTATAATTAATATGCGTTTGACCACAAAGCGTATAAGAAATTAATTACCTCCTGCCATATTAAATCCTGCTCGTGATCGAATATTACGAACAGGATTTGAACCTGTGACCATAGTTAATCCCTGTGCTTTCTGTCGCAGGCGCAGGTCGTAATTAAATTTTTCTTTCTTATTTACTGACTCTTACAAAGCTTCGCCCCGTGGTTCTAATTTTACCCGGTCGCAGTTCTACCTTTTGGGTCCAATTGCGGGTATAAACCAATCAGGGACCCACTCATACAACTCAAAAAATTTCAACAAAATCGGTCCAACCGCTTTGAAGTTATGGCGTGACCAAGTAAAACAGGGATTCATTTAAAGTTAGAGGTGGAATTTCCAAAAATCCTTCCTTAGTGCACCCCTTGGGTACTTAAAAAATATTGTCTCAAAATTTCAAGTCTCTAGGTCCACTAATTTAGGCTGTGCGTTGTCTGTCAGTCAGTCAGTCACGGTACTGTTTTATAAGTATAGATTATTAATTAGATATTTTAAAGTTTACCTCGTATATGTTTGAGCAATATAAAACATTGCTCTTATTTTTCGAGGTCAAAAATTATGCCTCCTCGACCTAAGTTCGCAAGTAGGCGACTGAATTAATGACCAAAACTGGTTTAACCGGTGTTTGAACGCAAAAGTGGCTCCCTGGCTAGCAACATTATTATTTTGCAATATTAGTTTAGTGTTGGTCTAATTTTGATCATCATCTGTCTAGTCATTTCCCAACTATGTTGGGGTCGGCTTCCAGTCTTACCGGATGCAGCTGAATACCAGTGTTTTACATAAAGCGACTGCCTATCAGACCTCCACAACCGATACTGAGTTACACGATACCCCTTGGTAAGACTGGTTGTCAGACTTTCGGGCTTCTGACTACCCGTAACGACTGTCAATGATCTACAATTGACAGCCGAATTGTTGGTCTGAGGAGATATGCATTGGCAAGCTGCTTCTTTTGCAGCCGCTAGTCAGATATTATCCAGCAGAATAATAATGTCCTCCTGATTGAACTTCGGTCACAGCGGCCAATCTCAACGGAGATTAGCCAACTACACAGGTTATTATAGTGCCTCGTTGGTCTAGTGGTAGTAATCGCGGCTGCTGAGCACGAGGTCCTGGGTTCGATTCCCGGGTTGGGCAAGGTGATGTTTTTCCATTAGGAAATTCTCAGTAGCAGCACGGAGTCTGGAATTGGGCCCGGTTAATGGCAATAGGCTCGGCAATATAACATAGCCGGCGAAACGTGGGTGTACTGCACACCTCTGCCTACTCCCTCTGAGGAAAACAGGCGTGAGTCTATGTATGTATATTATAGTGCACAAGTGTGTGCCCAAACACAGGTGAACTATTCTATTCCCTCACTCTCATAGTCCGATGGGACAGCAATCCGACACGACCGGAGAGACATCAGGCGCAGGGCCAACGGCTTTACGCGCTTTCCGAGGTACGAAGTATTATGATCATTAATTTATAAAACGCACTTAACTTACGAAAAGTCGGACATTACCGTGGGTTTGAACCCGAGACCACTAACTTGCCAGTCAACGGTCACCACCACTAGGCTATCACGACTCTTCAAATAAACTATGAAAAATAAAAATATTTTTTGCGGTTGCTGGGCTGGCATCGCGGAGCCGCGACCTTAGTAGCGACAAGGCTTTAAGTAGCAGTATGTTGCTACAGGAATGGCACTTAGGCCCAATTTCACCATTCATTATAAAAACCGAGTTTAATAAAACTAAGTTCAGCCCTACGAAAATTACAGTTCTGAACTCAGTTAAACGCTTGAACCGAGTTTATCTTGATCGCGTTTAGTGTCAGTGGTGAAATCGGCTCTTTCCTGCGGTAGTGAAGCTGACCAATCACCCAATGAAACACACCCAGTGTTTCATTGGGTTATTGCTCACACGGGTATAGCGAAACAGTTCTGTTCTATTATGAATGTCACCCATTCTGCACAGCTCCAATAACGCAGGAATCTACTCAGTTACGCTATGCCTATAGCAAGATACTGCTATCGAAAGCCGAGTCCCCGCTAGGGCCGCGAAGCTTTGCGGAGTGAGATTTTGAATTTTCTTAATGTGTCTTCTCAACGCTATGCCTGAACTAAAATTTATATAACATCAACAGGAGTATAATGACCAATTATATAAAGCAAATTAAAACTTTATTACCTTTTACGAAAGTAACACTTTCACGTCAAGATTGTAATTTATATACGAGATCATACTTAATCATTTCGTCGAAATGACATTAAAAAACTGACCTTTCAGAATCAGAACACGTAATTACCATGTTGCAATTTCGGTTTGCAGAATCATTATCCTTATAATGTAATTTAATGTCATTCCTGCAAAAAAAAATTCGCCGTGCTCTTAAAGCTGTCGCAGATCGATGCGGTTTAGTATCCGACGCGACGGGCGATCGGGCGTGGCGGCCGATTGCGTTGTATGGAAGATTATAGAACGTCATCGGAGCGATCATATTGTGCCAGCTCTTCATTCAGAATTTCAGAAAGCCGTCGGTACCCGCGTTAGGAAAATCGCCTCAGTTTGTGACCGGCTTAATATTATTTACTAAAACGAATAGGAACTACTTAGTAAAGATATTACTATTTAATAAGAAACTCGCAAAAACAACTGACTCGGGCGGGACTTGAACCCGCAATCCCTGGCGTTTCATGCCATCGCTGTACCAAATAAACTACTGAGTTCTGCCCGCTTCTTTTGAAATTACGAATCTCTTCCTTAACGCCATAAAGGCGTGTGGTTCCATGTTGCAAATTTTGCAGCTTAGAAAGCATAGGAACGATATCACTAATTTTATTATTAGCAAAACATGTGCACAAACATGTAAAAAAACATAGATAAAACTAATAAAGAGGTATATGAAATCCGAAGACAAAGCGTCGGCACTGTCGGCAGGCTTCCCGCTAGATAGACCGACGACAGCGTTAGTCTCTGGTAACCGATGGATGCAAGTGGCAAGTTGCCGATTCAATAGGGGACTTTGTTCAAGAATAGACGACGCGACGTCCAACTGTTGATAATAATAAGAATTGCAGTAACATACGAAAATAGTTTATTACAGCGGCTCCCCATTGTCAGGCTTAACGATTCTATAATATGCCGTGTGGTTTCCAGCCTAAGAATAGTGACTAAGGCGAAGATCCGGAGGATGGGCAGCAGCATCCGTCTGTGTAACAGCAATCATCTGCTACTGCAATCGCCAACCCGCTTGCCCAGCATGGCGATTGGGCAAATACCTCTAATGAGCGCACAAAAGTGGCGCGCATTGGGAGAGGCCTATGTTCAGTAGTGCACTAATACAGGCTAACGATGATGAATAAATAATAATGCCAACATTTTTTTAGACTTGACCACTTAGAGTATAATAATATAAGAAAATATAGGGCAACCCTATAGAAGTATGAACTGTGAGCACGGGTATGAACAACGCGGCCGTGACACGAGCTCCGTTTGCGATCATACCTCGATCGACTGCGGTTCAACTAGGCTCCACGAGCGAAAAAGTTACATTTTAGCTTATATCATGGTTAACTGCTGAGTTAAATTTTGAAAAACGTCTAGAAAACATAATTTGAAAAAATGACATTTTAACATTTCTATGGTGAGACCTGCTTTCGCTCCGCACAAGGCAATGTGGTTGACGTTATCACTCTATATTTTCTTGAATACTCTATGCTTGACCACCTCCCCCCCCTAAAGCGAATACGCTCACTGCTACAAATTGCCAGAATTAATATAGCGGCTTAAACAAATTGCAACGGTCACCTAATAAAGGTTTTTGTATGACTTACCTAAATTAATTTGTAAAGATGACTTCAAAGTCATTGATACCTAAAAAATAAACCTGTTAAAATAATTTTGTCCTAACGACCTTGGATGAGAACCTCAATTATTTTGGAAACCATAAAAAATACGATTTATGATCTAAATAATTGTAAATAAGAATGCTTGGATGTTAGTTAGTTTATTAATTTGGATGTTTGTTAGTCAAGGATATTACCTAAAATTAGCACTGATAGCCTAGTGGTATGACCGTCGACTGACAAGTCAGAGGTCTCGAGGTATACCACTCTCTCTATATCACTCTCTCGGTTATACCTTGGTAGGTATAACCGAGAGAGTGATATAGGCCAGTGGTTCTCAGTTAGATTTTTCTACGTACCACTTCAAGAAAGACCTCAAATTTGCGTACCCCTTATTGGAGGAACGTTAAATATATTTTAAGCATTTAATAACTATTTTAGTAAGAAATTGCTGCGCGTACGTAATATAAACAATAAGCAATATATATATAAACCTTGCTCTTCGATCACTCTATCTATTAAAAAACCGCATCAAAATCCGTTGCGTAGTTTTAAAGATATCTACACACATAGGGATATAGGGACAGAGAAAGCGACTTTGTTTTATACTACAATGTAGTGTAATAACTTTCGTGAGTCATACTAATATATTAAATATTGATACGGCTTTACTCACGTATTGTTTGTATACGCGGACGCCGCCGCGTATACACCCGCTCTTGAAAATGGACTCCGTTTGAGTTCGAAACTAGTCGGGCATTCCCCGAAAACAATACGTGAGTAAAGCCGTATCAATATTTATACTCGTAGACAATGTAGTGATTAAAAATAATCTTATACCTATTTTTGCCTGCTATACTCCATCTTATATCTGAGATAATATGACAGATAATTATACATAATAATGTGCACTGATTACCTATCATCAATGCATAGGTATTATCTGGTAATGAAGGGGTATAGTCGTATGACCGTTGGACTGCCAAGTCAAAGGTCATACGTTCGAACCCAGGCCCGAATCTCTGACTTAGAATTTATGTGTGTATTAGAAATTTATTATCACTTGCTAAAACGGTTATGAAAAACATTGTGAGGAAACCAGCACACTTAAGAAATGTTTTAACGGTGTGTAAAGAAATGGCAGAGGCCTACGGGCGGATTAAACCTACAACAAGGTTGGTTAACAACTATTCGATAAGAAGAAGAAGATCTATTTCCGTTGATAAATGGCATAGTCAATAACGCCTTAAGACTATCCTATTGGTCTTTCTCCGGCTTACCTCTTGGAAAAATTCACCCTCCGCCACTGCCCGTCGATCTCAGATCATTTACTGTTATTATATCTTCCTAACCTTATTATTTCCAAACTATGTTGGGATCGGCTTCTAATCTAACCAGATGCAGCTGAATATCAGTTTTCTACGGAGCGACTGCCTATCTGACCCCCGCATCCCAAAGGGATACGATATTGTAAGGTTAGATTAGTTGTCAAGATTTTATGAGGGTACTGACTCCCTATATCGACTGTCAAAGATCTTCATGACAACCGGGGCCAACGGCTTAACGTGCTTTCTGAGGAACGGAGCAGGTGATAATTAATTTATAATACGCACATAACTTACGAAAAGTCGCGCCTCTGGGTTCGTACCTGAGACCTTTGATTTGGCAGTCCAATGGTCATACCACTAGGCAATCACTGTGGTTAGATCATTTACTGTTATATGCATGCAATTGATCATAATTATTAACAATAAAGCAATGAGCTCATTTATTAAAAATGTCTTATTGACAATGATAAGTAGTAATAATCATTATAATGACAACTTCTTATTATATATTATAATAATTATTTATTATCGTTTTATTAAAGAGCATTACTGTCAGATTATGGTTGACACAAACAAAATGCTACTTTACATTTTGTTTAAAAATGTAAGGATTTTTTGTTGTACCTACCTATAGTGGATGCAGTTTTATGTAGGTATCGTAACCTACTCATATAGAGTTTTGAGTTTTCCTCACGACAAAAAAAGCATAGGCTACGAACCTCCTTGTGCAAAAAAAGTTTAAACATAATAAATGCTTTTTTTTATATAATTATTTATATAATTATAATAAAATGAAAAAAGCAACTAATACGGGCAGGATACGAGAGCAGTTTTTTCAAATTTCCTTATTAAATAAAATTATATTTAATATGCTAACAGGTACTTACAACATGTAAAAAATTCTCAAAAAATAGCTTCATTTTAGTTTTAAGAAACATTATTTACAGAAGAACTAATGCACCTTGATCGAAACGTCCGAAGAGAGATCAGGCGCAGGACCAACGGCTTTACGTACTTTAGATTTAAATTTGTAATACGCACATAACTTACTAAAAGTCAAAAGTGCGCGCCTTGAGTTCGAACCTGGCGGTCATACTGCTGAATACCTCAGCTCCTAATGACATTTATACGATAGTTGAAGTATGAATTTTTGATTACAGATCGAGACTTCTTGGAGCGTTATCTTATCTACAATAAAGGATCCACAGAGAGAGCGAAGCAGAGGTTCGACAAACTCTGTACCTACACCTGTTTGATGCCGGAATTTTTACAAAATTTTGATATAAGAAACGAATTTGCACCCCTTCACAGAGTATGGTGAGTTAAAATTATATTTATTATAGGTACTTAATTTTTTTATAGACTCACGCCTGTATTCCCCAGAGGGGGTAGGCAGAGGTGTGCAGTACACCCACGTTTCGCCGGCTATGTTATAAGTCGCGAGGCGAGCCCTATTGATACGTTCATCGGTTGAGTGTGAACGGTCAAGTGTTTTTCTATACATTATTTTGCCTGTTCTGGCGTTACGCGACCGATAATACGCGACGCATGTTCCGTCAGTTATGAACCTTTCCTAAGTTATTTAATGTCAGGACGGACTTTTTATAAACACAAGGGTAACATTCTCTTAATTAAATCTTATCAAGACGCTCTCGTAAATTATTATTTTTTTAATTCGGGTTTACTTCATAAAGGAAAAAGCATAATAATTATTATTTTAACCTTATTATTGTACACTAATAAGCAATCGTGGTTTTGATTTATTCATCTTAAGGTAAAATACATAATATTATAAATAATAACACTAATTATAATTTATGGTTTTACCTTATTTTTATTGTTTAATGTCTGGTAGTGATATCACTACATCAACCATACCTATCTCATGACTGTCAAGGTTAATAGCGCGTTCACTCTTTATGACCCAAATTGTCAAATTTAATTTGACGACTTGCAACATTCCTTTATTTTATAATAAATTGAGTTTTAATAATAACTAACTATATATATATACACCTAGAAATAAACTATCTATATAAACTAATTAAAAAGATAAACTTAATCCAAAAGACCGCAGACCTGTAGGCAACGTTCCCAAAATGCTGGCTGCTTTGCCTCGCTGGATGGCAATACTAAGCCTTTGGGCCAAATACAGACCAGCATTTTGGTCACGAGATGCCTCGACCAGACGTCCCGATAATTCTTTGTAAATTTTACGGGCCCCTGGCCCTCACGGTCCTAGCGTCTCGACCCCAAAAGGCTCAAATATGTACCCGCTGTCTAGGGTACTATATTTGCGCCTTTTAAGGGTCTCAGCAGATTCCGCCGCCGCGCCTGCCCGACCCTGAGTTCCGGAGAGATGAGACGGTGCCAGCGTGTCAACATTTAAAAAGATAAATATTCATTATGAAAACGATTTTTGTCTGCGACCTGGTTAAAGACAGCTGATCTACCAACTTAGCTATTTCCTCTTTATTTTCTCTTTTCTTCCTCTTCCATCCTGTTTATGCTTTCCAAACTATCTTCTACATAAAGGCCACTCCACTCTCCACTCTCGTAATCCGATGGGACGGCACCGCGGCGCAGAAGCGTGCAGTTCATATATAGGCAAAAAGGCACTGCGTACCCTGACAGACACGATGTAGATTTACGTGCTTTCCTAGGCTCGAAGCAAGTGATCATTAATTTATAATAAGCACACAACTTACGAAAAGTCAGGGTCGCCTTGGGTTTGAACTTGAAACCTCTGACCTACGGTCATACCACTAAGACAATCACGAATCAACACTAGCCGAATCAATACCAGTAATTTTTGTCCACGGACAAAATTGTCATTTAGTATTAACTAATATGGGCTCAGCAGATCTCTCGGGCTCTTTATCTGCTGAGCCCATATTAATATTAAGTAATATGGGCTCAGCAGATAAAGGAAATTATTATTTTATTTTCTAACCTATTATAACCTTGAAAATAACTTGTGTGCGTGCAAAAGATTGTATTTTTCATTAATGTTATAATTTTCTATTGATTTCAGTGTAACAGCTATCATGCCAAAGCCTACTCCAGACAACTATAGAGTAGTTGTTACAAACCTCACAGGCAATGATGATAAAGACTTTGATCTCGTGGCTTATTACAGATATTTAATTATAGTAAGTACTATTCTATTATTTTATGTATAGCCTATAATTTTTTTTAAATCAGAGGCCTTTTTGAGATATAAGACAAGAATAGAACCATCCCTACTCGTCTCACGGGTGTCGTAAGAAGCGATAAAGGGAAAGATGGGCAGCAGCATCCTTCTGTGTAACAACAACCATCTGCTACTGCGATTGCCAACACGCTTTCCCAGCGTGGCGATTATGATCTTCAGTGAGTGCACAATAGTGGCGCGCATTGGGAGAGGTCTATGTTCAGCAGTGGACTAATACAGGCTGATGATGATGATGATGATATAAGCGCGAAAAGCAATATTAACAGCTGTCATCCGCGCTATGCAACACAGTACAATTTCTTTAAATAATGATTATAATGATTCATCTGCCTAGCCTTTTCCCAACTATGTTGGGGTCGGCTTCCAGTCTTACCGGATGCAGCTAAATACCAGTGTTTTACATAGAGCGACTGCCTATCAGACCTCCACAACCCAGATACTGGGTTACACATACCCCTTGGTAAGACTGGTTGTCAGACTTTCGGGCTTCTGACTACCCGTAACGACTGTCAAAGATCTACAATAATTGACAGCCGGGGCCAACAGCTTAACGTGCTATCCGAATAATGATTGTTAACTGTTATTTTCAGCTGGGTCACTACATGCTGCAACACGACTACTGCTTCGGATACGAGCTGGTAGGAGACTGCACTAAAGTAACATTAAATCTAGTGAAAAAAATGAACCCTATTGTCATCCACAAGGCTCTCAACTTGGTAGTAGTAAGTATACATTAATTTTCTTCTGTAATGTCTTTGATATAAGGTCTGATTTTGAGTGATAGGCTAACCATTGTTTAGAGTTTGGAACGTGTTATCTATCTATCTATAAATAATAATACGTGAAGCGAAAACTGTGGATCCCTTTTTAAGAACATTACGCGCACGGATTAGTGCGAAACTTGGCATAGTAAAAGTTAAAAGAGTAACCATGGAGTTTCTTGCCAGATTCTTCTCCATGAAGGGTAGGCTGCCCTTGGAACTGGCAACTAGAGTCACTCTTACAACAAACAATAATATTAGAATTATGACTATTCATAAGTGCCTAATGGTCTACATGAATAAAAATATTTTGATTTTTATAAACAAAAGAAGTGCAGAAAGCTAAAATTAATTTAAAAAAAACCGTCGAATGTCGACAACAGACTGCACCATTACTATATTAGCTAAATAATACTTTTATTGCCAGATATTAGTTCTGATACTTTTCGCTGGTCGTGTCAGATTGCTGTCCAATGACAGTGAAGGAATAAAGAATAAACCTTTATACTTGAATATACTAAAATACTTCTTCTGCGTAGTTTTTTTTATTAAGCAGGAGTGAGAAATCTTCCTGGACACCCAGGCTACCTAACTAGTGAGATGGCCTGAATAGTGTTGAATTCGAACCTACTAAAACCCACTTCTGTCGGAAGTTCTTTTTCCCACGAAATTAAAATTTAGGAGTCCTTGGACTTTAATAAAATTGTATAAATTCAGTATCATTTAGCTTTCTGCATAGTTGGCTAGAGTCCATTGAAGCCGGAAGTCGGAAATAAGTATATTACACTATTTTCTTTTTAAATTTCAGGAAGCAATGGGCCAAAGAATGAAGAAGATCCACTTGATAAGTGGTAATAAATTTTTTGATACAATCTTGATGATCTTAAAGCAAGGCCTGAGTGCAAAGCTAGCCCAAAGATTGGTAATACATCCCGACATTGAATCTTTACAACAGCACCTATCCAAAGACTTGCTGCCTTCAGATTATGGTGGCAATGAGAGGAGTATGGAAGAGTTAGCCGGTAAGAAAGTATTTTCATTAATTATCATCATCAGCCTGCATTAGTCCACTGGTGAACATGGTATTTGCCCATAATCGTATGCTGGGCAAGCGGGTTGGCAATCGCAGTAAGAAAGTGAAAGTGCCGTGTGGTTTAAGAATAGAACCACCCCTTCTCGTCCCGCAGGTGTCGTAAGAAGCGAAAAAAGGAAAGATCCGGATGACGGGCAGCAGCATCTTTCTGTGTAACAGTAATCATCTGCTACTGCGATCGCCAACCCGCTTGCCCAGTGTGGTGATTATGGGCAAATACCTCCAATGAGCGCATATTAGTGGCGCGTATTGAGGCCTATGTTCAGCAGTGGACTAATACAGACTGATGATGATAATGATGGTGACAATAATATTTTTTTTTGAAAATTGTGGTTTTAATTTGATGGCGCTGACGTCACTTAGCCTATAGACTAGTTTTCTCTGTCCACAGAACTCAGTTTTAAGGAAATGTGTACGGACGACAACATAGAAGCTGTAAAATACATGGAACAAGCATCCACAGACGAAGCTTGTAGAGTTTCAGACAAATTTAATGAAGATTATTCAGGAATGCCTGGATCCTTCAAGACTTTGTGTGTAGATTAGAATAACAATAAAAACATTTTGGTTGGTGGTGAATAGGAGTAATTTTTTATTCGTGTTTACAATTTTTTTGCGAAGCTCTTTGTGTTTTTTTCGAAGCTCTTGTTTGAGCTCAAACTTTGGAAAAGACAGTCTCAAATCTGTTTTCGAGCAATAAGCTTAGAGCAAAGTAGATTAGACATGGACGTGATATGGAATCTCCTTATGAGTTTGACGTTTATCAGAAAGAAAGATTAGATTAGATTTCTACTGACACAAATAATTGCATTAACGGTTTTATGGGAAAGCGCACAAAACGCAGCTTGTGGCAAGCTTAATGTTGCGACGATGGGTTCCAGAATCCTCTAAAGATTCGATCTTGTTGGGAATCAGGAGTGGAACTTCAAAAGCACCCGCAGGATTTGCAACCTGGCTTGCCTTAGTTATTCGATAGAGGTGGGGCCGCAAGAGATATCTCAAGCATAATGGTAATGACGGAATTATGGGAAACCGGGACTGTTCCTGAAAAGAAGAACTTGCTGAAGGGGGCAATAAATTGAGTAACATAATTATTTATACAGTAGTCACTATTGTATTGAAGTCAGTAGTCCCGAATCTACCAGAACAATCAATGGCTGAATTATCAAAGTGCAACTGTAAGGAGCTCCTGGTAGATGCCCCAATTTATAGTCTAGATTATAATTTTCTAAAGGAGCAATCCTTCAAAAGGACCATGTTTCTTTCTTTTGGATGAAAGGAAAGCCCATGAATGAAATACAGTCAGCAAAGGAGTTAAGTTACCAGGGGCGCTAGTTAAGCAAGTTTTTTTATAAAAGTTTGCATGTGGTCGTGTCAAATTGTTTAGGTTTCACCCAGCAGGACTTTAAGGAGGCGACGGACAGGGCTGTTGAGGTTGCCACATATTGGTCGAGTAAAATTTAAGAGCAGGGTCTTGAATCGATAAGAAAAAGAAGAAAATGTGGTAAAATTAATTGTATTGATGACATCTTGAAAAAAATACAACCTTAGCTGACGCCCCTGAAAACTGAGCCACAAACTGAGCTACTCCTTACATAATAATATTAATGTTTTTGTAGAAATGACTTGGAGATAACATTTTTATGACTGCCTACTTAAAAACTTCTTTTCTTTGCTTCTTTTTACTTTTTATCAATGTTTCCAAAAAAGGTTAGATTATTATTATAGATATTGGAGGATGTTTATGTTTTTTTATTTGTATACTAGTAATAATAAAACTAGCTACTTAAAATGTATATTATATAACGCCTTGTGTATTTTTCGCTTTGTGATTGAATTAGTACTGTGCTATTAAAATATTTTGTAATGTTTCTTCTTATTTACCCTTCAACTAACCAATCCTCAAGCGCATCTTCATCACAAGCATTATCGCGTAATGAGCATTTATTGATGAGCATTCATAGTGACTTGATCTAATTTTGAGATAGCTTGAACGCGAGCATAAAGTTTCATAAGTCAGGGCATTCTAACGAACAACGCTTGTAATATCTCAAACTTTTGCTAGCAAATTTTTAAATTTGGAAAAACTTGAACGCTCACTATCGAATGCTCATGAACTGACGTGCCCAATCATGAGCTGGTGGGATCACTGATTATTTCTTGAAAATAGTGTCATTAACTACCTAAACTATAGATGTTACTAATTATATTTTTGGATGAAATTACTTAACGTCTAACGCCTACTTCATTCTATTCGCAATGATAAGTAGTTTGCATGTTTTGTTCAAACGTTGGCGTATTGTCTAAAAAAACCTATTTCTAAAAAACTATTTTAAAATGTATTTTGGAAGTATAACATTTTTGTGCAGTCAGTGTATTATTATTATGTGCATTTTTTTAATTCAAGATGACAGAATCAGCATTTTTGTTAAGTATCTTTGGACATAATGCGTTTTAAGTAAGTACTAAATACTAGTTGAAATAATACTTTGACGTTATAGATGCTCGCAGTAAAGACGCATCTGTATAAGTAAATAGATTCTAAATTCTAGTAATGGGTTAGACTTCCCTGAATTTGTTCCTATATTCAAGTTAAAAAATAATCTTCCCAAATAATCGGGTAACTATGAACGATGCGGCGCGGCAGACCCAGAAAAAGGGGTAGTGTAGGGTAGGGTAGGGGTAGTGTAGGGTAGGTTAGGGGTAGGGTAGTGGGTAAAGTAGGGTAGGGGTAGAGTAGGTTAGGGGTAGAGTAGGTTAGGGGTAGAGTAGGTTAGGGGTAGAGTAGGGTAGGGGTTGAGTAGGTTAGGGGTAGAATAGGGTAGTGGGTAGAGTAGGGTAGGGGTAGAATAGGCTTTGAAGTAGGATAATCACGCGTACGAAGTCGCGCGGGGCAGCTAGTAATAATAATAATTATGAATATAGTGGTGATAGATCGACTGGAGCGCCGTGCAATGATTGTGGATATCGCTGTTCCTCATGACGGCAATCTCATGAAAGTCGAAAAAGATAAAGAAGTAAAGTATCTTGACTTGGCACGTGAGATTGTCGACATGTGGGATATTGACTCTGCAATCATTGTACCGATAGTTGTATCGGCCCATGGCTTGATAGCCAAGAGCCTCGACAATCATCTGAAGAGGCTCTCGTTAGGCAGCTGGATTGGGAGCCTGGCGCAGAAGGCAGTATTGCTGGACGGCGCGTATAGTGAGGAGGTTTCTCTCTCTGGACCCCTAACCACCGGTAGCTTGGACCCTGTTCCCGATACCGGTGGGCTACTATATTTTATACTTTTAAATGTATATATATATTTTTTTATATATATTTAAAAATGTATTTTATATGTTTATAAATGAATAAATGGAATAATAATGAACGATGCAGTTTACATGGTAAACAACTTTAATATTGGTGATAATTCTCATTAAGTGATTTCTTTCCAGTCGTGTCGGAATACCATCCCATCGGAGAGAATGAGGGAATAAAGAGTGCACCTGTGTTTATGCACACCCTTGCGCACTTAGTAACGCTTGCAAAGTTTGCTAATCTTCTTTGAGATTGTTTGCTGAGACCAAAATTCAGTCAGGTGAAATTATTAATAACTAGCGACCCGCCCCGGCTTCGCACGGTTACGCTAATATGCATGTATTATACATATAAACCTTCCTCTTGAATCACTCTATCTATTAAAAAAACCACATCAAAATCCGTTGCGTAGTTTTAAACATCTAAGCATATATAGGGACAGACAGACGCGGGAAGCGACTTTGTTTTATACTATGTAGTGATGTGTTATTTAGTATGAATAACATTTTAGGATATTCGAGATTTTGGTGCTATCCAACCCGCCGACGCGCAACGTTAAACACTTCAGATGCTGTTTAGGTAACTGATTGGTACGAGATTCAAATTTGGATTTAATTTTTTTCTTTCTTAACAAATAAAATAATATTAGTCAAGTGGTAGAGTTGGAAGAGGTAGGGTAAGACAAAGTTATGTGGGGGAGATCAAAGAAAAAAGAAAGGTGAGACGAGGCGGTCAAGGAATTGGCTCTTGATATGGAAACCTGGAAGAAGCTGAGTCGTCATGAATCGATAATGATGAGCTGAGTGAATTCTTTATAAAATGTTTATAAAAGAATATCTATAAAACATAGTTATTCTATAATAACTATGTTAAGGATCCCGGAATATTTACAAAGACCTATTTAGGCGTCTGGTCGAGGCAACTCGTGACCAAAATGCTGGTCTGTACCTAGCCCAAAGGTTGAGTATAGCTATTTAGCGAGGCAATGCAGCCAGCATTTTGGGAACGTTGCCTACTGGGTTTTATTTTTCTTTATTTATTTTTAAGGTAGTTTAAATAAATAATTTTATTTAGTACTAGCTTTTCCCGCGTGGCTTCGCTCACGTAGACTATAGAATATTTTGAACATAATTTATTTATTTAAATCGAATTAGTATTATAGATACCTAGAAAAAAGATAAATCAACAAACTGTACTGCCCATAAGAACAAATTGTACTACTCTGAGTCGATGCCACTACTTTTAGCGTCATTGTATAAGCAGACTTAGGTACAGGGCAAATGACAGTCAATAATATCGTCGGTATAGCAATTGCAAATATTCGCTATTATATAATAATATAATCTAAGAGATTTCTAAGGAATTTTCAAAGGAAAATCAAGATAGGTACTTACTTATAAGGCTGGTAAATTTTTCTTTCCAGTATAAGAAAACAAATAAATTTGAAAGGACATTGACAGGGTTTGGACCAAGTGATGCTCAGGAATGAAATTAGTTCCAGTGGTATCGTGGCATTAATTTACATCCAAAACAAATATTTAAAAAAAAAATCGTCCCAGGAAAAAAAAGTTTTGTTGTTAATAATTATTTTTCATTAAATTATGAGTATGGGATGTTTTTCCCTCCAAAATACATAAATCTACATCTAATATATTTTATAACATTGTCCTGTAGCACCAAAAGCGGTACAGGAATGGAAAAATCGGGACGGAAATATGCCTAACCCTTTTATTCAAAATCACAGATTTAATTGGGATCAATCTCATTAATTAATTGGGGTTGGTTTTTTTTTTCAGTAGGGCTAAAAAGCGGGATATCCCGCCAAATCGGGACATCTGGCAATATTACGTAGCATGCAAAACACAAAAAGCTGTTCTATTGTGTCTCGTTTGCACCATGCCATTATGTATATTGGTGCGTTGTTTATTTAAACTTGTATTGGGCACCAATTCCAGTATTCTAATATGGTAGTTGAGAGTAGTCAGTACAAATAGTGAGGTGGCGTTATGTTGCATTCCTATTCAAGTTAATTTTTGTGGAACAACATTTCAGCCTAATGCTTGTTCTTGTAATGCTTTGATTTCTTGATTATATTTATGTTAAAAATAATGTATATTTTTTAATGTTCATTAATGTACACTTGCTGATAAATTACATTATTATTGTAACATAAAAAGTACAATTAATACACTCACAATTACATTGAAAATAATTCTTAAGATTGTTTTTTTTCATATAAAAAATGCATAACAAAACCCTGTTTTTCTCTTGACTCCTGGGATAGATTTTGATAACTATTGGCATAAGGAACAAATTGTACTATGTGTTCATTCTGGGTAGCACTTGGTCCAACTTCCATATAAATATTGGCAATGTCCTTTCGAATTCTAATCCGATTTATATTTGACATTCCAATTTTAAAAGGTAATTACATTGCACCAAGCCAGTTTAAATCAAAATCACTAAGGAGTATTGATATCAACTTCGATGCAAATCACCCCCAAAATAAATTTCTACCCCTTTTTAACCCTGTTAGGCGATGAGTTTTAATAAAATACGAAACACGTGTTCCATCAATTCTGAAAAAGAATGTTTATGCAAAATATGAAGTAGATTGGACCAAGGAATCCCGTTGTCCCATACAAACTTTGCCCCTATTTTTCACCTCCTTAGAGGTAGAATTTCCAAAAATCCTTTCTTATCAGATAATTACGTCATATAAAGAACACACCCTCCAAGTTTCAGGTCTCTACGATCAGCGGTTTAGGCTGTGCGTTTTCCCAATATTTCCCTTCACTGCTCTGCTCCTATTGATCGTAGCGTGATGAAAAGTATACTATAACCTGCCCAGGAGTATGAAGAATAATTGTGCCAAATTTCGTTAAAATCCGTCGAGTAGTTTTGGTTTCTATAACGAATATACATACCGACAGACAGACAGACAGACAGACAGACAGACAGACAGACAAAAAGTTTACTGATTGCATTTTTGGCATCAGTATCGATCCCTAATCACCCCCTGATAGTTATTTTTTAAATATATTTCATGTACAGAATTGGCCTCTCTACAGATTTATTATAAGTATAGATTGTTTATTTGTTATTCTATAAACTATGGTAGTACCATCAGCAGCTTATTTTTCGTAAAAAAGCCTCATTAGGATTTTTTATGCATAATGCGTATGACGATTAGGATAATGGGAATTTGAACGGAAACTCGAAACATTAGGCAGTACTTACTACATGGAAAAAAGGTAACACGTGAAATAACAATGACAGAGAAGACGGAACACGTGACCAACTTTAATGACTTTGAAGGCAAGAATTTACTTGAATAACTTAGAGACTGCCTCGTTAGTCTAGTGGTAGCAAACGCGACTGCTAAGCACGAGGTCTTGGGTTCGATCCCCGGTTTGGGCAAAGTGTTATTGGGTTTTTCCATTAGGAAATTCTCAGTAGCAGCACGGAGTCTGGAATTTCGCCCGGTTAATGGGAATAGGCTCGCCCGCTATTCCATGGGACTTATAACATAGCCGGCGAAACGTCGGTGTACTGCACACCTTTGCTATAAGAAAATAAAAATAAATAATTTTATAAAGCATTCACTCAGACTCATAATTATTCTCGATTTAGTGTTTCCTAGGTTTCTATATCAAGAGCCAAACATACACCTCTGCCTACCCCCTCTGGGGAATACAGGCGTATTTATATTATTATTATTATTGAGGGACGGGGCTATGCAGCTTTACAGCCATACTCACGTCGACCTAAAAAGATCTATTGTGATTAGCCCACATTTTTATAATATCTCCCTTAAACCAACATCCTCCATAAATCGAATGATGTGGCTGGCAGGGAGGGATGTGAATACAGGCGTAAGTCAATAACAAAAAAATTCCAAGTATTCAATTCATTACGGCAGAAATAATAATTTAATTATTATTATCAACTTCTATTAAAAACTATTTTTTCTCTAAAATAATTAAATTAATTCTAAAATCTTGTTTAAATAGTTCATTGTTTCTTAAAATACTTTTGAAGCTGTGGTTTTTAGGCAAAAAAACTCAAGGTTAAAGTTTGCAAGCTTTTTTTTTAAAAAAAACTAATGACATTTTTAAATGGTTGACGATTTTTGAGTTTTTGCGTGTCAGTATGTTGATTGTTCAACAAAGAGAATTGTTTTTGTGGTTTATGGTATTACTTAAGTACCTACTGAGATGAGTAAGAGTCGTGAGAGCCTAGTGGTGGTGACCGTTGACTGGCAAATCAGAGGTCTCGGGTTCGAACCCTAGGCACCTCTGACTTTTTGTAAGTAATGTGCGTTTTATAAATTCATTATCATTCTCCGTGCCTCGGATAGCACGTTAAGCTATTGGCCCCGGCTGTCAATTGTAGATCTTTGACAATCGTTACGGGTAGTCAGAAGCCCGAAAGTCTGACAACCAGTCTTACCAAGGGGTATCGTGTAACCCAGTATCTGGGTTGTGGAGGTCTGATAGGCAGTCGCTCCATGTAAAACACTGGTATTCAGCTGCATCCGATAAGACTGGAAGCCGATCCCAATATAGTTGGGAAAAGGCTAGAAAGTTTTAGAAATTAATTATCACAAGCTAATACTAAAAAAATTTCGACGCAAAAAGAAGGTTGTTATTAGTTTGAAGTGTCTTTGTCTGTGTGAGGGTGTGTCTGTCTGTGGCATCGTAGCTCCCAAACGGATGAACCGATTTTGATTTGGCTTTTTTATTAGAATGGATAATTGATCGAGAGTATTTTTAGTTAAAAAAAAATTGAGGTCTTTCTATATTTTTTGGGGTCTTTTAATTTTTAATTTATTTGAAGCTTGAGCGCTTGCATATTAAATTCATACTCTATAGTATCCTAGGGAGTCGTGATAGCCTAGTGGTGGTGACCGTTGACTGGCAAGTCAGTGGTCTCGGGTTCGAACCCAAGGCGCGCACCTCTGACTTTTCGTAAGTTATGTGCGTTTTATAAATTAATTATCACTCTCCGTGCCTCGGATAGCACGTTAAGCTGTTGGCCCCGGCTGTTAATTGTAGATCTTTGACAGTCGTTACGGGTAGTCAGAAGCCCCAGTCTGACAACCAGTCTTACCAACGGGTATCGTGTAACCCAGTACCTGGGTTGTGGAGGTCTGATGGCAGTCGCTCCATGTAAAACATTGGTATTCAGCTGCATCCGGTAAGACTGGAAGCCGACCCCAACATAGTTGGGAAAAGGCTAGGCAGATGACTCTATAGTATCCTACACCCACACTCTATTTTATGCAAAATTTTAGGAAGGTTTAGAGGCTAACCACCAATATACCGGAACCAATTTGATCGCACCTCTAACAGTTGCGAAATTTGGTCAATACCGACCTGTTCTGTGCCGATGAGGTCAATATACCAAGGTTATTTCGACTTTAAATTAAGTTATTAATTATTATAATTATGATATTATATTATATTATTATATTTAGAGTATAATGGCCTTAATCTAGAACTTGATTCTCAATAAGGTCAGTAGAACATCACAATTGGTTTTTTTATGCCGGTCAGTAACCTGAGTAAGATGACAATTATTATGTATGTAATACTAAATTGTGCCCGCGGCATCACCCGCGTGTGGGTCAGACCAGGATATAAAATTATATCTTAATTCATCATCTGCCTAGCCTTTTCCCAACTATGTTGGGGTCGGCTTCCAGTCTTACCGGATGCAGCTGAATACCAGTGTTTTACATGGAGCGACTGCCTATCAGACCTCCACAACCCAGATACTGGCTTACACGATACCCCTTGGTAAGACTGGTTGTCAGACTTTCGGGCTTTTGACTACCCGTAACGACTGTCAAAGATATACAATTGACAGCTGGGGCCAACAGCTTAACGTGCTATCCGAGACACGAAAAGTGATAATTAATTTATAAAACGCACATAACCTACGAAAAGTCAGAGGTGCGCGCCTTGGGTTCGAACCCGAGACCACTGACTTGCCAGTCAACGGTCACCACCACTAGGCTATCACGACAAGTTATATCCTAATTAAACAAATAAAAAAAAAACTATTTATTAGGGTCTCGCACAGGCAAATACAGGACAATATAGGACCATGTTACCTGTACGAGGCTAAAAAGGTACCCATCTCAGCAATATGCCGCAGCAAGAATAATTCAGGTCATGGTCTATCTTTGGGACAAATTTCGTTTAATTGGATATGGTCCCTACTCTATCCAACTCTACCCCTACCCTACCCTACGCTACCCCTACCCTACTATACCCTAGGGGTATAAATCCTTTTTTTTTCTATTAGGTATGCTACTCTAGGCGGTAACAAATCCAACAAATCAAAAATTAAAATCGATCCAGCCGTTCTCGATTCATAAGTGTTCGAACAAACGTGACTTTGTTTTATTATAAGTAATATTTTTTTTATAGACTCACGCCTGTATTCCCCAGAGGGGGTAGGGAGAGGTGTGCAGTACATGCACGTTTCGCCGGCTATGTTATAAGTCCCATGTAATAGGGGGCGAGCCTATTACCATTAAACGGGCTCAATTCCAGACTCCGTGCTGCTACTAAGAATTTCCTTATGGAAAAACCCAATAACAATTTACCCGACCCGGGGATCGAACCCAGGACCTCGTGCTCAGCAGTCGCGCATGCTACCACAGCACTAGACCAACGAGGCAGTGATATAAATATAGTTATGGGGTTATGTCTTGAACTTTACGACCAATTTAGTAATATTTTAGAAGTCACAATCAGTATTTGCCTATAAAAGTCTTGCAAGGTTACGTTAACAACTCAGAATGCAAATTAAGACCGTTTTAGAAGAACTAGGTCACACGTACCTACTGTCAATTTTATCCTCGTTATAGAAAAAAAAAAGATTTCTCTTATTTCCTTTGTTTTTTAGGGTTCCGTACCTAAAGGGTAAAAATGGGACCCTTACCACAGTCTAAATATGAAAGATATAATTATTTAATTAGAAATTTGGAAAAATGTATTATTATTATTTATTTAATTATAATATTTAATTTAAAATTTATACAGGGTTATTTGTAAAACACCAGCATCCTTTAATGGGGTCATTAAACTCATCATTATGAACATCTTTTACTATGGGATAAACCCTAAAATCGCAAAAAAAACCAGCTGCTCCATACATTTATGTTCACATGACTCAAAAAAATGTTATAGCTAGACAGTTGACATTTTCATAGATGATGTATAATATATTATATACATATATTATACATCATATGCTATAACAACAAATACCTACTAAAAACAGAATAAAATGAATATTAAGGGGAGACTTCCATACAACAAACGTGATTGCTTTGCTCGATATTAATAACAGGCAGACGCTAGTCTAATGTTGATTAGATTAATGATACGGAACCTTTTGTGCACGAGTCCGACTCGCACTTGACCGTTTTTTCAAAACACTAGCTGCTTACACGGCTTTACCCCTTGGTCCTAATTAACCCTGATTACAGCGCCACCTACCAGTTCTAATTGTGAGCATCAATTATTAAAAATAAGCTTTAAGCTTGCGTGTGCATAGTAAGCTTGGTGTCGTAGATTCGGTTCCCGCATAGGACAAATAATTTTATGATCGACAAACATTTTGTTTTAGCAACTATACGTTATTATTATTATTTTCATTTATTCAATTAAATAAAAATATTAATAAAAATAAAAATATTCATTTTTTTGTTTTTGACATGTTTATGCACTATCCACGCCTCGCCTTGCCGGTCTTCTTCTTATCGTGTGGTTGATGAACAACGAGGTGTCAGAGTTTAAGCCGCCCGTAGGCCTCTGACATGGGTGCGTTACATGACTTGGAAAAGTGTCACACCGAATAACACGTCCCCGTAAGTTTACTAATACGAAAATTTGAAAAAAACAACTGATACGGATGGGATTCGAACCCACGATCTTCGACGTATGGCTTTACACACCATTGAAAAATCTCTCAGGTAGCCTCGTCGGCAGAAAACCACCTTAATGATAAGAGATGACGCTCATAATATTTACTTATGATAAACACAGATAAAAAACCAATTAAATTATGACCCTTTTCAATAAAAAAAAATTAAGCCATGTCTTAAAATTATTATGATACATATCTTTTGCTACCAGACTGCAAGTTTTTCATTGATTCTAAGGTCATTTAAGAGGTTCTTTTAGAAAAACAAAACCACTGCACCATGAAACAAACACAATCAAGTCTTTACTTTAATTTTTTAATAACATTATTTAAAAAAAAAAACACAATTACGCAGGTACTTTTTATAGGGAAAAAAATGAGGTAGGTGTATGACTTTTGTCAAAACAAACCAAAAAACTACTCACTGTAAACAAATCTTAAATTGCGAATGAATACACAACATGCATAGACAACAAAATCACTAACTAATATAAATAACTGGCCATCTTACTCCCGCAACTAGTAATCCTACTAGTAAACCCGCAAACAGATTAGTTATCCCGCAAGTAGATTAGTTATATTTTTGTGAATTTTTACATGCATATTTAATAAGAAATTTGAGAAAACTACTTACTGATACGGATGGGATTCTAACTCACAATCTCCGGCGTACCGTGCTGACGCTCTAACCGCTGAGCCACCGTATCCCATCAGAATCAGTCGAAATTTCAAATATCTTTCTACGCCTAGGGCGTGTGGTAATATCTATCGGAATACTATACGTATCCGACTCAGTGCTCCAAACTTTGGTTCGAATCCCATCCGTATCAGTTGTTTTTTCAAATTTCTTATTAAATATTTATATAGATCAGTTACAATTAAAATAATAAATAAATTAGCCTGTAACTGTCCCAATGTACCAGTCAGTGGATATAGGTACCAGTCAAAGGATTTAACACCAGAGGGTTACTAATAAAACTATTCCACGTGCTTATGAGGAAAGTAAAAGCACATCGTTTGTATATAAAAAAGTTGCATTGAGTCTCATAATTTATTAACAGTAATATAATTTGGCAATCTCTGAATCGATGCCGGATCAACCGAAATCTTATGTGGTACGCAACCTGATGTAAGAAGTAAACGGATACCGAATATTGGCAATAGGGTGGTTGCTCATTGTTACAAAAGTACCTATACATATTCGATGATCATTTAAAAGTTATTAATTTAACTACCTATTAATTTAATTATTTAATAATATTAAATTATTATTTATTTGATTTTTTAAAATTTGTGTAAAAAAATATTAAGTATTTATATTTTAATGTGCCGTGTGGTTTCCACCCTAAGAATAGAACCACCCCTATTCGTCCCGTGGGTGTCGTTAGAAACGACAAAGGGAATGATCCGGAGGATGGGCAGCTGCAGCATCCGACAGTAATGCTACTGCAATCGCCGACCCGCTTGCCTAGAGTGGCGATTATGAGCAAATACCTCAATAAGTACACAATGGTGGCGCGCATTGTTAGAGGCCTATGTTCAGCAGTGATGATGATGATGATAATTTATTGTATGAGACAATGTTACTTACAAAATTAAATATATTAATATAATTTATATATTTCTCTCTTAATTCACAGGCTCTCTTCTAATAACCTGGAGGACTGGCCTGGTGACACAGGTCCAACAGGCAGAGGCTGTTTTGGGAATTTTAATCTAAACTTCTTCTTTATAGTTGATAAACAACCTGGTGTCAGAGTTAAAACCACCCGACCTGTGACATGGCTTTGCACTCCTTTAAAAAAATTCTCAGGTGTGCTGGTTTCCTCACAATGTTTTCCTTCACCGTTTTACCTAGTGATAATTAGTTTCTAATACGCACATAAATCCGATAAGTCAGAGGTGCGTGCCAGGGTTTTGAACCTACGACCTTTAACTTGGCAGTCCAACGGCTATACCACTAGGCTATTACTGCTTTTGACTGCTTTTGAATCTAAATTAAAAAAAAGGGAATGGAGCACCCACTATTACCTATTATTATTATAAATTATGTAAAGCCGTTGGTTCTGCGCGTGATCTCTCTCCGGCCGTGACGGATTGCTGTCACATCTGATTATGAGAGTGATGGAATTGAGCGAGTGCACCTGTGTTTGCGTACACTTTTATGTAGATGTATCATCTACACTCCTGTGTAGATAGATAATGGTGTTACTTTTTTTTTTCCTACGTGGTCTCTCTCAGTTATAGCTCTAGGGAGCTCAGACTGATTAACCGGACTTCTAGCGAGATCTAAAGGCCTCCAGCTAAAGCAATTAAACTAAACCTAAAGCAACTGCAGCTAAGGGCGCCCCCAAATGGGACTCGGGCCTCGGCTTATGGCGTTGACTAGCTGGATCTGAATTTGATTATTTAGGGACATGTTTATGGCTACAGGCTCAGCCCGGGCTGGCATAAGCAAGGGTCGGGGGGTAATGGTGTTACATCTCTTGCACACGCTATATACTAATTTAGACTCGTCATCTCTCTTTCTAACACAGATCATTAGAAAAGGATAGAAGATTTTTAGAGCTGTCAAACTAGTTCATTTGCGAGATATCAACGATATTTTAGTTGGCATGTCATAGAGGTCTCGTCTAATTTCACGTCAATTGCAAGGACGTAGAGTAGACTAATTTGACAGTTCTAATTTGATAGTTCAATTTGTTGTCCTTTTTCAATGGTGTTTATTAGAAAGAGATATATTTAGACTAAAATTAGTTTAGCGGGATGTACAAGAGAATCAGCACCAATGTCTATTGAGATTAGTCCTTGAGACCGAAATTCGGTCAGGATATTTTTTGAGACAGGTGATCTTTATAGTTTTTTTATTATTTTTTAACTTGGTTCTTCAGTAGTATTGTTATTGTTACTAGCTGTCGAGGGTAAGCATATGTTTCAGTATAATTTACTGATGAAATTAGTGCATAACGGTAGTTTTACAATAGCAGCGCGCCTATTGCTGACTTGCGCAAGCGCAAGTGAAGTGCGTCTTGGTTGATTGCACGCTGTAAATGCTAGCTATACGTTCGAAATGTTTTGTTTACTTTACAAATTAATGTTAGAATTAACACTTTAATAATATTATTTTTGACCCAATCACAGCGGCCAATCTTAATGGAGATTGGCCAACTACACATATATATGTTGATATGTTATACTTAGTGCACAAGTGCACACGAGATGCATTCACAGGTAATTTTATTCGTCTCATCAAACATACCATAAAAACTGATTCTTTTTAAAATGTAGGTATTCTTTTTTCATAAATATTAATATATAAATAAAAATAATAGGTAAATAAAAATAATAATAAATATTTTATTTTATAAATATAATTATGTCCCCAGCTAGAATCGTATCCGCGACACCAAGCACAGAAGGAGTATATACTGACCTATCGGGACATATGTTAGAATTGAGTTTTGCATACGCACAGACCTCTACCAATGCCATCTATGATTTCTGTTATAATTTTATATACTAACTATGTACTGGCAACTTAATAATTAATTTAATAATACTCGAGACATTTGCTAAGAACTAGACCAGACCCTAATAACAGATAAGTTTATCGCGTTTACCCAAAAATCTACTTCTTTGAGATAGGCCAATGTATTATTAAGGGTGCGATATATGTATTAACCGCTGCGCTAACCGTGTCGTCACCTCCCCGACTATTGCATATAGCCGGGCTGAGCCTGTAGCCATAAACATGTCCCTAAATAATTAAAATCAAATCCAGCTAGTCCCTAGCATGTCCCCAAGCAACGCCCTTAGCCACCGATAGATTAGACCCTGTTCCCGATAACGGTGGGCTACTATATTTTATATTTTTATGTTTTATAATATAATATATTTAAAAATGTATTTTAAATGTCGTGGTGGCGCATTGGTTACGGACCCGCTTTGCAAGCGCGTGGGTGTGGGTTCGAACCTGGCATGTACCAATGTGACTTTTTCAATGTCATAAGTACTTTCTTAGTTTATCTAAGACATCACTGACTAACGGTGAAGGAAAATATCGTAAGGAAACCTGGACTTTAATTGTCTGAAATCGCCAACCCGCGGTGAGCTAGCGTGGTGATTAATGCTCAATCCTTCTCTAATGAGAAGAGGCCTTTGCCCTACATTGGGACAGTTACAGGCTGATTTATTATTATTATATGTAAGTATTGTAAATGAATAACACGATCTTTAAGAATTCCATTTTTTTACAAACTACTCTAGGTACCTTTATCCTTACCTTTCGGAGAATTACAAACCAAATTTTGTAATGGATAATGTCAAATAAATGCCTTATATTTTTTGTGCGTCCATCTTTACAATATAATACTTAAACTTATTAGCGAAAACTCGGAGGTCATTACATTTTGCGAGCTACATATGTACGAACTCTAAGGTCATTACAACATAAACCAAACGTTTCTCTTTAGCCTTAGACGCGCGGATTGTTGAAAATTAATTTTTTTTAAAGTTTTATAGGTATTCATTTTGTTGAAGTTATTGTTGATTAGCATTGGTGATTATTTGAAGTGCGGATTTGAAGTTTTAGTGAATTTTAAAAGTAAGTGTTATGTTTTTAAACGATTTTATTTAGCTTGACCTGTTTATTATTTGGTTCAAATTTAGTAATCGATATTTCACCCCCTTCCTGTTGACAGATTGATCTGATATTTGGTACACAGTTTTAGTTTTAATGACAAAACGTACTTACGTTACGTAAAAAAAAAGTTTTACTTTTTTTTTTTGATAAGCATAGAGTTTCCTTTCTCTCAACAGGGATGGATAGAAAAAGGATAGTGTTTGCTTTTTCTAGATAATAGTAAAATTGATAAAAGGTATCATCAACCGTTATCGCCCACTGCTTGTTTATGATTTCCACGTATTTCGATCTAGAGTCAGTGAGGATCAATTGTTTTTGTTTTGTCTAATTCATCCTACCCTCATCTACCTACGTGATTTAATGAATCGTCGTCTTTAACATTTATTCGTTTACTATTAATTAATATTATTTTCATCGTCATCATCATCATTTCAGCCATAAGACGTCCACTGCTGAACATAGGCCAATTACCAATATTACTTTAAACCAAGTATATTCCATTTATTCATTTTTCTTGACTCTGACTTGTCAGTCATGAAACAGTCTATCATGACGATTGTGGTGTAGGTATTAATGCAAAAATGTTTTCGAAAATTTTAACATTAAACCTCTTGCTTTTTGCAACGATTTCTGTTTTTACACGTGTTTTTCGATTATTCCGTATAAGTCTATATTCATTCTTTAACACTTAGACTGCCAGACTGCAGACACAATGCAAATGCTATTGTTTGTCGGACACCATGTGTCCCCCATGGCGTTATAGCTGTTAAATTTTTGATACCTTGGGTTGGGTTACAATGTTGCAATTTTCAATACAATATTATTACATTACATTACATACATTACATACATTACATACATTACATACATTACATACATTACATACATTACATACATTACATACATTACATACATTACATACATTACATACATTACATACATTACATACATTACATACATTACATACATTACATACATTACATACATTACATACATTACATACATTACATACATTACATACATTACATACATTACATACATTACATACATTACATACATTACATACATTACATACATTACATACATTACATACATTACATACATTACATACATACATACATACATTACATTACATTATTACAATATTGCAATTTTCATCTTTAATTTTGAATGAAAAGAACATGATTAGTTTTATAATGATTATTTATTTTTTCATTTATGAATGTTGTGTTTAAAATATAGATTAATTATAATTATATGTGAAAGATTTTATTGAAAGATCTGTTTATTAGTTTTTGAGTTTATCCATTACAAACAAACGCACACAAAATCTCATATTTTGTCCTCATATTAGATGTAATTTAGGCTTGCCCATGACATACGATTAAAATCCTTCACATTTTGCCAAATATGTTAAGTTAGGACGCATGTCTTTGTTGTGATAAAATATACGTCTTTGAATTAACGTAGTTTTTACCTTGATGACATTTATGATAAATAACATCATTAAACCTTATTTAAAGCATAAACAAAAACCAAATTTGATGCATTTGAATTCACTTTTTGCATAAAAAAGTTCAATGTATCAATCAGCAATATCTGTCAACATCCGTTCATCGAAAAGAAAGAAAAAAAAGGTTTATGCAAATTCGCATAATATATCGAACACAGAAAACAATATATAATAAAACTACAACATGTCCACGATCTCAGCATAATATAATATGCTCGGAAAGCACGTAAAACGTGTGATCTCTCTTCGGTTACATCGGAATGCCGCGGCCGTCCCATTGGACTATGAGAGCGAGGGAATATAGAGTACCTACATTTGTGTTTGCGCACACACTTGTGGTGTATAATATCTCCTGCGCAGTTGACTAATCCCCGTTGAGATTGACCGCTGTGATCGAAATTAGCTCAGGACATTATGCAATGGTCTATTTGTGTGACAGTTTCGAACCGAAATCCAAATCCGATGCTGATCGAACGGATTTAGTAGTATTTCACCAATTCTAAGCTTATAGCAATAAGGAGATTATAGTACTTACCACTTATAATTTTTGTGATCAATTACCCGACTTTTTACCTCGATGACTTCATATTTACTTGCTCGATCTTCTTACAGAAATATGTAGCCATTTTCTCAGACATAATTATGCAAAATAAATTCCAAAATTATTTTACGAAGGTGTGTCAGAGATGATCCGGATATAAAATTATGCAACAGTATTATCTAATATAAATAAATTTGCAAACACAACAGGAAATACCTTGTTTATAATCCTTGGTAAATTTATCAATGGCAATGAAGGAGAGATCGTTAATTGTTGAATTAATTTGGATAAAGTGACATTGCTATTAATCGGTAGGTAAAGAATTTAATTTATTCAACAATATAACCAATTAAATACAATCCATATTTAATTGCATTAGTCAAAGATTTCAAACATAAGGTTCGCATAATAATAATAATAATGTCTAAATAATTTATAAAAAAATTTGCGTATTTTATGCATGTTTTTTATGTTTATGCTAAAATTTTGCGTATTATAACTCGCAAAAACTGACTCGGGCGGGACTTGATCCCGCGATCGTTGACTAAAAATATTGAAATAAAAAAAAATTGTGTGCTTATGACCCACTTGTGATGCAAATTGTATAATGACTTTAAAAGTTAAAAAATTACAAAATTTTCTAACTCTAAAATATGTTTATGTAATAATATGAACCTCGTTCGGCTAAAACCTACTAGAACCGAGTTTACTCGATTCAGCGTCATCGACACAAGCGTGACGGTTCCGTTTTGCACGCTGTCTAAAAAGTCGACTAGAGCCGAGATAAACCGATTGAGCGTCACAGATCCGAGCGTATGGATTAGTATTGCCTTTTTTGTGGCCGGGGGGAGTCAAAAATGTCTACCGCATACCGCACGTCCGAGGACGTATACGGTTATGTGGGGCTCGCACCCACTAAAAACGTCTCCCCCCTACATGTTCCTCGCACTGTATCGGACGGGGCCGAATACTGGTAGCGCGCTTCGCAGCCCCGTCCAGTGCCTGCCTGTAGGCTAGATTGTTCACGACCCAGACAAAGTAAAAAGAAGTAGTTACATCAAAAAATATAAAACATCCCAATACTTGTCGTGTTATTTTAATGTAGTGATTAGATTTATACTTAGTATTAATCTTTAATACGATCTGATTAATTATGTTGATTTAATCAATTTAGCCTTCAATACAGGTAATAACATCGTTCTCTAATATTTTGCTTAACAAGATTCGTGGAAAAAAACATAAATTAATTATTGGATTAATTTTCAATGATTACTTCGTTGGTCTAGTGCTGCTGCTTTTAAGTTCGATATCTTGATCGGGTAGTGTTATTTAGATATCTTACACAGGCTACAGTGTATCAACATCATCATCTGCCTAGCCTTTTCCCAACTATGTTGGGGTCGGTTTCCAGTCTTACCGGATGCAGCTGAATACCAGTGTTATACATGGAGCGACTGCCTATCAGACCTCCACAACCCAGATACTGGGTTACACGATACCCCTTGGTAAGACTGGTTGTCAGACTTTCGGGCTTCTGACTACCCGTAACGACTGTCAAAGATCTACAATTGACAGCCGGGGCCAACAGCTTAACGTGCTATCCGAGGCACGGAGAGTGATAATTATATACGATAATGCCTTGATAAAGCTTATATGAAGAAAACCTAAAGTCATTATTTTATATTATAACTAGCTGATGCTCGCGGCTTCGCCTGCGTGAATGTTGGTAATCGCGACCAAAAGTAATCATGAAATTTTGATCCCGTTCCCGCAACCTGACTTTTATTTTCTGATACCTCCAACAAATATCATTATATTTAACCAAAGTATACAAAAACTTGACAAATTATAGGTATATTGAATCTTCCTCGAGAACCACTCTATTCATTGGTGAAAACTTCATGAAAGTCGGTGCAGTAGTTTTTGAATTTATCGCGAACAGACGCGACGGAGGAATTTATTTTATAAAAATACGTAATGTTTAAATCATTGTAATATTTCAGATGTCCATTGACGAAATGAGTCCGCTGTTCCCCTATACGAAGGAGGAAGCTCAGGAGATCAGAAAAGAACTTGGACTGAAAGAAAGTACAATAGAAGAAGATGTCGACGCCATTGTGGAGTGGTTTCAGAAACAACCACATTTGGTAGAGGCGGGCATTGGTGAGATTAAATTGTATATTATTTTTGGGTCCCGTATCAATAGGGTTGAGTCGTTTATAGCACTGATAGCCTAGTGGTATGACCGCTGACAAGTTAGCGGTTTCGAGTTCGATCCCAAGGCGCGCACCTCTGACTTTTCGTAAGTTATGTGCTTATTATATATTAATTATCAGTTGCTAAAACGGTGAGGGAAAATATCGTGATAAAACCAGCACACCTCAGAGATTTTTTAAGGGTGTGTAAAGACATGTCAGAGGTCTACGGGCAGTTTAAACTCTGACACCAGGTTGTTTATCAACCATACTATGAAGAAGTCGTGATAGCAAAGTGGTACGACCATTGACTGCCAAGTCATAGGTCTCAGGTTTGATCGAAAAAATAAGACCTAGCACACAAAAAATTGCCATCAATGAAAAATCTAAAGAAATGAAAAAATTGTACTATGCTTAAAGCAGAGTTAATAATCTATGGTCTTGAGATCCTTGAACTTGGATATGATTACTAACTTCTTTTGCTAAAATAATAACCTACCTAAAATTACTGTCATCACCATCATGACAATATTAGCATATTTAAGCAAAAACCACTAACATGCAAAAAACACAAAAAGATTAAGAAGAAACATCATTAGTATTAACAATAATATCATTAAAATTCTCGAAGAATTATATAAAAATACTTTTAAACAGGAAAATAGAAGTAATTTTCTTACATTTAAAACTATATTTTATAATACCTTGTTTCGGCAATATAATTTTAAAGGGGCTCACTGACGATGCTTTGAATGGCATAGCTGCATTTCAAAATTTGCCTAAATAGCGAAAATGTAGGTATACTAGACAAAATAGGAAACTTTATTTCCCTAAAAACTTTATTCGGAGTATTATTAACATTTAAAAAAATAGCCAAGTCGGTCCACCCGTCCTTAAGTGATGCGTTTACCAGTAAGCCTGCCCCCTGGTCACAAGAAACATCGACAAGGCGCTTTGCGATATCTCGGAAAAGAACTCGCGCACCGGAACCCATGAGTTTTTAGGTTTTTATTTTTATTAAATAAAGAAGTTTTTTTTAATAGTTATAAATATTATTTTTGTGAATTTTTGCTAGCACATGATAGCTTATTAAATATAATTATTTAATAAGAAAATTTGAAAAAACAACTGATCCCATAATCAACGTCCCATCCGTATCAGTTGTTTTTACCCGACTGCGGCGAAGCCAAAAAGGAGGGTTATGTGTTTGACCTGTATGTATGTATGTCCGTCCCTATGTTCCCTCGTAACTACTAAACGGCTAAAGCGATTTTGATGAATGATATGTCGTTGGATTCGTCTTTATTGCGCGAGTGTCACTGGGTATATACAAATTTAAAAAAATCGATATGGCAGATTTTTGGCGCCAAAAGGTGTGATTAATAAAAAAAAAGTCCCCCCAAACTAATCGTAAGGGGTATCAAAATGAAGAGTTTTAAAAGGTGATTACAAAAATATATACAACTTATATGTTTAAACTTGATGTAGCCCGCGATTTCCTCCGTGAGATCTGCAGGAACTATGAATTTTTTCGTGATAAAAGATTACCATAATATACATAGTACATACATAGTTTAACGACTATATTATAATATAGTTCCTAAACTATCTCTTGGGAAAAAAAATATTATTAAAAAACAAAAAACCCGACTGCTAACTTAAAAGATAGAAACAAGTTGGTTATAGATAGATCATACTTTACACAGTGTTTACAAACGCAGTCGGAGGCATTTTTTAGGTAATACTCTTCTGGGTTTAGAGAGAGAGAGAGAATGAATAGTTAATGCCTCCGACTGCGTTTGTGAACACTGTGTAAAGTATGATCTATCTATAACCAACTTGTTTCTATCTTTTAAGTTAGCAGTCGGGTTTTTTGTTTTTTAATAATATTTTTTTTTCAAATTTTCTTATTAAATAATTATAGTTATAAATATACACAAACTTATGATACCTACAATTTATATAACTTATTATAAATAGATATATAAACACACCTTTCATTTATATTTTTTTAAATTAAAGTAAGTTTTATTAAAAATAAAGATATTAATGTGCTAATAGCTAAAAATTATTCGGTAGGTCCTAGGTACCACTCTCCCCATACAATTAGGGTAATAATCAGACAAAAAAAAAATTGTAAGGGTAAACAGTTGAGTGTAAAAATAATAATAATATTATAATAATATATTAAGTATGTAGTTAGTTAATTTATGGATTCGCTATACCTAAATGATTTAGCATTACAATGCCAAACTTTTTACTTTTTGTAGCGTGAGAATTTTATGATTATTTTTGTATTTTATTCTGATGAATACAATTAACGTTGTCATTAAATCTAATTTTAAAAACATGTTTTTAAAGTATCATGATTTAATGAACTTGATTTTTGGGGTTCCGTACTCAAAGGGGTCAATGGCAACCAATTACTAAGGCTTCATTATCCGTCTTAAGAGCCTAGTGGGATGATCACTAGACTGCCAATTTAAAGATCGTAGTTTCAGGCATCTCTGATCTTTCGGATTCATGTGCGTTTTAGAAATTAATTATCACTTGCTAAAAGTGAGGAAAACATCGTGAGAAAACCAGAACGCCTTAGAGGTTTTATAACAGTGTGTAAAGCGGCCTACGGGAGGCTTAAACTCTGATATCAGGTTGTTCATCAACCATACGATAAAGAAAGACTTAGAAAATCGCGTCGAATTGAAAGTTATATCTAAGAATAAAGGCGATTCGATTATTTGTTGCTACAAGTGGCCTGCTGGATCATAGTCCACAAGCTACCGTGTAATTTCTCTGTTACTGACAGTGTGTAACGAATGAAACGAATAAAGCGCTGGAATTGATTAAAAACCACAGTTTATTTTGAAATACTCTTATAACAAAGGTGAACCCGCATGAACTCCCTAGTTTTACCGTTGTCATTACTTTTTTGAATTTAGAATACAAAATAGAAATCCAAAAAGGTGATCCAAAAAGGTGATGTTCAATGAGTTTGTAACAGTCTCCTTAATGCTGAGGGTCGTGACCGCTTATTAAATATGACTTTTTCCTGGACAATCTGGCGCCAGCCGGCTCTGTCTGCCGCCGACAGAAGAGCACCCTTAGAGTAGGTATATAAGAAAAAAATAGAGCAACCCCTATAAAAGTATGAACCGTGAGCACGGGTATGAACAACGCGGCCGCGACACGAGCTCCGTTTGCGATCATACCTCGATCGACTGCGGTTCAACTAGGCTCCACGAGCGAAAAAGTTACATTTTAGCTTATATTATGGTTAACTGCTGAGTAAAATTTTGAAAAACGTCTAGAAAACTTAATTTGAAAAAATGACATTTTAACATTTCTATGGCGAGACCTGCTTTCGCTCCGCACAAGGCAATGTGGTTGACGTTATCACTCTATATTTTCTTGAATACTCTATGAGAGCACCTAATAATAATCATCATCATCATTTTAGCCATAAGACGTCCACTGCTGAACATAGGCCTCCCCCAATGACTTCCTAATAATATCTAAGAGATGATAAATAGTACAACAACATCATCTTAATTTCAGACCGTGACTACGTAGAACGGATGCTGATCATCACAAAAGGATCCCTGGAGAAGACGAAGAGAAGAATTGACAACTTTTATAAATACCGGCTGCTGACACCAGAGATTATACAGAACAGAGATAAGATTCTGTCTGACTCCGAAGATTTGTGGGCCACTTAGTAAGTTAAATCTGTTTTACACTCAAATTATACAGGGTTATTTGTAAAACACCAGCATCCTTGAAAGGGGGTCATTAAACTCATCATTGTGAACAACTTTTACTACGGGACCAACCCTGAAATCGCAAAAAAAATCAGCTGTTCCATACATTTTGTTGAGTCATGTGAACATAAATGTGCGGGATGCGGGTTCGAACCTGAGACCTCTGACTTGCTACAGCGGTCATACCACTAGGCTATTACTGCACTCACACTATAAACCATTAAATATATTTAGTTTTTCGTCATAAATAATATTAGTTACCTGCATTAATTGCATTTTAATCTTATTTTTTATCTTGTAATTTCTAAAACAATGGATTTGACGTCAAAACTGGAATTATTTTAACTGTGTGAAAATTAAGGCATAACAAAAAACTCTACATTTTTCGAATATATTCCTCTTCATTGAGATTAAAATAAAATAATATCCTTCTGACTGAATTTTGGTCGCAGCGGCCAATTTCAACGGAGATTAGGCAACGATGCGGAGATATTATAGATAGTATTTTATACGATTTTATAACTACTGTGCTAAGATTGGCACTGTAGTCATAAAACTAAATAGGTATACATTATATCTAACTATAAATATTAACTTATTTTTATTTAATCAAATAATTGAACATTATTATAAATTAATTATCACTCTCCGTGCCTCGGATAGCACGTTAAGCTGTTGGCCCCGGCTGTCAATTGTAGATCTTTGACAGTCGTTACGGGTAGTCAGAAGCCCGAAAGTCTGACAACCAGTCTTACCAAGGGGTCTCGTGTGAGAATGTGACCCAGTATTTGGGTTGTGGAGGTCTGATAGGCAGTCGCTCCATGTAAAACACTGGTATTCAGCTGCATCCGGTAAGACTGGAAGCCGACCCCAACATAGTTGGGAAAAGGCTAGGCAGATGATGATCAAATTATTGAACAAAGAATATTATTAAGAACCAACACCTATAGCTAATTCATCCAATTCCGTAACACTCTCTTTTTATTATATTTGGTAACATTAACTTTTTTACAACCTGAATTCCACTTACAGAAATTTATAAAAGATCTCAAAGTTAATACTATCAAATTACGAAAGTCAGAGAATTAGATGAGCATACTCTACTTACTATTTACATTAAACCTTATAAATACTCGTAAAAGTAAAAACTAAGTAGTTATTTACAAAAGACCGTCGCGTCGTGGTGACGCATTGGTTACGGGCCCGCTTTGCAAGCGCGTGGGTGTGGGTTCGAACCTGGCATGTACCAATGTGACTTTTTCAATGTCATAATTATGTACTTTTTTAGTTAATCTAAGACACCACTGACTAACGCTGAAGGAAAAACATCGTAAGGAAACCTGGACTTTATAGTCTGAAATCGCCAACCCGCAGTGAGCTAGCGTGGTGATTAATGCTCAATCCTTCTCTGTATGAGAAGAGGCCTTTGCCCTTTATTGGGAAAGTTAAAGGCTGATTTATTTATTTATTTTATTTTACAAAAGTCATAGGCGTCAACGAAGTCCTCCACATCACCGACGTCTGCAAGTAGGTATTTTTATTTTATTTTAACTTATTGTATTTTATTTTATATTTTTTTCGTTTCCAGCTACCAGATCTCTATGCCAAAGCTGTACAAGGGACACAGAGTGACTGTGTTCAACCTTTTGAGCGCAGAGCCAAGCAGCTTCTCCTGTGAAGCATTCTTTAGAAATACATTTATGGTAAATTAATAATTTAATACTTTGTTTTGAATAAATACTTGGTGGTGGCAGATAGTAGAATGAAACTGAACCTGGGGGCTAAGCCAAGTTGACTATCTACAATCGCTAACGCTATAGAAAACGAATAGAAAATGTATAGGATTATCGTTATGTCACGTAGTCAAAACAAACGAATATATATAGATCTATACATTTCTTTCGTTTTCTATAGCGTTAGCGGTTGAAGATAGTCAACTTGGCTAAGCCCCCTGATCTCTTTTGAAAAGCCCTTAGGCGTTTTACAGTTAGTTTCTTCTTTTTCGTCTCTTCTTGTCACTTTTGCAACCTAATTTCTATTGATTCACATAGTATGAAAATTTTTAATTTATTTGTTAGTAAAGGTGAATAATAATGTTAGTAACTGTTGTATAAACTCAGGGTTTATAATTTATGAATGTTAGCACAGCACATTGTGCTACTGTATTTATCCTGAAATAAAAAAAATAATATTTAAATTTTAAAAAATGTTGAGTAACAACAATCAAAATAACTAATATCACTGGTTCACTGATAAAATACTTGTTATTTCAAATTGAATGAAAGCTGTTTGCGCCAAGAAAAAATGGTGCTCCAGTGTTCTCGGTCGAAATACTTTCGCACCTTAGAGTATTTGGAATAGTTTTTAGCGCCTATTAGGTTTAATATAGCAATTAGATGCAGGTATCTACTATGTCTGTTTGCTTTGCCTTTTCTTACATAAATATTTATTTTGGGGTTTTATATAATGCCACAGAGCAGCCGAAAAGTCAGGGATGCCTGAGTTTCGAATCTCCGTAGACTCAAAAACCGTTCTTTGACTTGGCTGTCCAACGGTCATACCACTTGGCTATTACTGCTTGATTTATCATGATCTATCATGATTGATTTAAATTGATAACCTGAACACAATATCTAGAGACAGTAACATTAATTAGCAATAAATTCAGACTAACTATAATGGACATAAACGATCCTAACGGAAGGTAACGGAGCTAGAGGTCCTTTGACCATAGACAATACGACAACAGAAAGGATATTCTACTGTGATTAATTGATTATTCATCTTTTTCAGCTCGCAGACTTAAGATTAAAACATGACTATTTTCTCGGAGATATATGGGTGGTGGATTTGAAACTTGCCACCTTCGGACACCTGCTTAGACTAAATCCGGCCTTGATGCAGAAGGTCGCACATTTGTTCCATGTAAGTTACGTTAACGATTAAGTTAATCTCCATCATAGGTTTGTCTGCCTGGTTGGGCTAGTGGTAGCAAGTGCGACTGCTGAGCACGAAGTCCTGGGTTCAATCCCCAGGTCGGGCAAGGTGTTATTAGGTTTTTTCAATAGGGAATTCTTAGTAGTCCGGAATTGTGCGGAATTATGCCTGGTTAATGACAAAAGCCTATTGCCATTAACCGCCCCCTATTACATCGGACATAAAATATAGTCAGCGAAACGTGGGTGTAACCAGTTTAAACTCAAATTTCAGGAAGGTCTTGGTATAAGAATACACTCAATACATGTTCTGAATGCAACCAGTCTTCTTACACACCTCATCACTTTCATGAGGCAGTTCTTCAGCCCAAAGATTATAGACCGTGTGGTGGTCCACGAATCTCTTGACGATCTTCATATGAGTGTCCCGAAAAGGTACCTGCCTAAGGACTTTGGAGGTGAAGAACCTGCTATGAGGGAGTTTAAAGGTAAGGCCACTTCTAAAATACTCAATAGGTACTCAAGTAATTATTGCATTCCACAATGTGATACTGAGGTGATTACTTAAAACTATAATATCATCATGGACTCTATTAGGCACAGGAAAACAAAATAGCCAGTTATTAAAAAAAATATATACAGAAGTAGCTCTTGCCCGCGGTTTACTTTGCGTAGAGCTTGAACTAGTGTAAGTATCATAGTAATATAGGTATATGTCTTTATTCAATTCATGGTCTACCAACATAACTTACGAATTTAACATAAAATAATTTGCGTATTTTTTTTTTACGTTAACTAACAAGTTTTCACATGCCTTGAAATAAAACGGAGTTTAATTGCCCGTGAATTATTGTGAAGGGTTTGAATAAATTATTATAATTTTTTGCTACAGTTAATTGAGAAAAATAATAGCGAGTCCAAATATGGCTAAGTACTGGCGGGATTATTTGAGTTCTTATTCGCGTGGATTTTTATTATCTGGAGTTTGGAATTTGGAACAGCTGTTACTTTTGGTGGTAACAGGTTTTAATCACTGTTATTTTCTTAACAAAAATATTTATTTTATTTTACAGATAAATATGAAAAAGAAATCAGAAGTACGAAGACAAAACAATTACTAATTAATTCAATGAAGATGGTTTCAAATGAGAAGAAACGACCCAACTCTGATATCAATGACGATTTCCTAGCCGGATCTTTCAGGAAGTTAGATTTCGACTAAATGTATTTTATAGACGTCTAGTTATTGGTACAAATTCTCTTGCACACGCTCTAAACTAATTTACACTCACCATCTCTCTATCTAACAGAGATCATTAGAAAAGGATAGAACATTTTTAGAGCTGTCAAACTAGTCCATTTGCGTGATATCAACGAGAATTTAGTCGTCACGTCATCGGTCTCGTCTAATTTCACGTGAATTGCAAGGACGTAGACTAATTTGACAGCTCTAATTTCATAGTTCAATTTGCTGTCCTTTTTCGATGGTGTTTATTAGAAAGAGATATATTAAAACTAAAATTAGTTTAGCGGGATGTACAAGAGATTCAGCACCATTGTTAGTTATTAATAGATAACTTATGTGAGTATGAAACTGGGTGGAAACATACATAGAGACAAGAATATTAGTTTTAATTTTTTTCTGTCAATAATTAGAGTGGACAATTTGTAAAATTAGCATAGGTACTTATTGCAGCTCATAAGTAGCTTTTAGTTGCGCTTAGAACCAAAACGGCAAGCATTTTGGGTATATCTACCCAATTCAATTGTGTCAAAAAACCAGCACATTTGAGAGATTTTTCGGTTAGCGGTGTGTAAAGCCCATGTCAGAGACCTACGGGTGGTTTAAACTCTGAAACAAGGTTATTTATCAACCATAAGATAAAGAAAGAGAAGATAGGTTTAAAATGTCAAATGGATACTGTAAAGTATAATAAAATCAGGTGATTTTTTCTTTTTACAAATTTCGAATTTTTAAGTGCTTTCGTAGTACTTACATAATACATAAATTCTTTATAAAATCTTTATGTATTCAATATAATAATAATAACAATAACCAATAATCCATTTTTTTTAATCTTCATTTATTCAATAAAAATGTTTTCGCTCTGTTTCAATTTAAGAATAGATTTAACCTGTTATGAGCTGTATTTTGTCTTGAAAAAGCTCTTTTTCGAGAGAGTTCTGCTGTGCTGTTCTATATTCGGGTAAATTGTACTACATTAGAGCAAGAATACAAGGCAAGCGCAAGCGCCTCAAATGATGCACAGTCATGCCTTGTTCTGATCAGCACGAGGCATTTATAACGAGGCATGGCTGTAAATCAGTTAAGTGTTTCGACGACTGAATTTTTAACAAAAATCATAATTATTATGAATAGTATGATGTTTATTCTTATATAAGGTGCTTCTAAATTATCTGCCACAGCTGCAAAGGGAGATAATATTGGTTATTTTTATTACAATGGTGAAGTTTTTTTTTTATCTAACGTCATAATTGTTTTTCTTTTGCCTGCGTTTTATTGCGTAGGTCTAATTCTGCTTCATGCTCCAATTTTTTTTTACTGTTCCGGGGTACAAAATTTCTCCACTATTGTAATCTATATACCCAATACTTTCTCCCATTGCAACCCGTGGCAGATAATTTAGAAGCACATAATATTTTTTTTTTGTTTTTAACTAAGTTTTTTTAAGTATAATTTTAAAATGGTAAGTACTTTTTTATTAAGTAAAATTAGCTGACCAGAATGCCGTCTGTTTTTCTTTTAACTATACCTATAGTATTTATCGTAAAGTAAGAATTACAAAGATTTATACTTAGTTACCAAATATATTTTTATTGTATTATCAAACTTAAATAATGCAAAATAATTTTAAAAACCTTCAATTATAAAAATCTATGTATAACTTTTCGAGATTAATTAAAATATTTGTTAGTTTTGTTGCATAAAATCTATGAAATATGGGCATTGAGCGGTCATGAACTCTTAACACGTGACCTGGCGGCCGAATTAACGTTTTATGCATACCAAAACAGAAAATATATAAATTAATTTAGAAAACTTAATTAAAATGTTTTTATTTTTACTTTTTATAACAAGGCTTCGCAGCGCTCTAGATTTTAAGAATATTTAGCGTTAATAGAATTAGACCTTATATGTGTAGGTATAAGTATAATTTTAAATAGGTATTAGGTTGATATTTTATTCATTGTTATTTTTAAGGTAAAATGCCAAGGATTTATTTATGTATTAAGAACTTGAATTTTCATTACGAACTTTACTATTTTAAAACAATTAAAAAGGAAATAAATTAAAATTTAAATAAATATGCAAGCAGGTAAGCATAGATTAAATGATCGTGGTTATTTTAATTATTATTTAAATTTTAAAACTATTTAATATACCTAAAGAGTGACGACTACAAGTCTACGACACACAATGTAATAGATTAAAAAACTATTAATTATTTTAAAATACATTTTTAAAATATACGAAATGTATTTTTTTACTATCAGTCTTATTTTCTTTTTATCTTATTGATATGACCGTTGGACTGCCATGACAAAGGTCGTAGGTCTAGGCACGCACTGCTGACTTTTCATTACACATTAATTTTATCATTTGGTAAAATGGTGAGGGAAAACATCAAACATCAAACAACAACAACAGCGTGTAAAGCCATGTTTAAGGCCCACGGGCGGTTAAAACTCTGACGCTTGTTCATCAACCATACGATAAAGAAGAAAAGAGAGATGTGATTTATTGTTAGAACAGTGTTTTACTTTATCACGGCTTAAAGGATACTCAAACGACTGTAGGTACTTCACGTCTTTCGTCATTCGTCAGTACCACTAATGCAGAGTCAACATCATCATTAGCCCGTATTAATCCACGTGCTGCTGTACATAGGCCACTCCCAATGTGCGTCACTACAGTGCCTGCATTAGAGGTATCTATCTGCCCATAATCGCCACGCTGGGCAAGCGGGTTGGCGATCGTAGTAGCAGATGATTGCTGTTACAAAGAAGGATGCTGCTACCATCCTCCAGATCTTTCCCTTTGTCGCGTCTTACGATACCCGCGGGACGAGTAGAGGTGGTTCTATTATTAGGCCGGAAACCATACGGCAAATAATGCAGTTATATTACAGAAATAATACAAAAGAATAATTAAATTATATTTTATTTAAATAGTAAAAATATCACTTATTACAAATATTTAAATTATTGAGTAAAGTATTAAGTTATTCTATCTATTCTACATAAGCGCGATCGTAATCACGATACAATACGAACAAAAAGTCAAAACTATGTCTATGAAATCAGATCGCAAATAGCTTAAAATACGGCTCTTACCGTTTCACAGTTCAACCCAAATAACAAGAATACTGCTAAGAGAGATAAAACTAAAATAATTTTACCTAAAAGTCTTTATACACACCAATACTTTTCTAAAGGTATACACACACTTTCATTAAGGCCCATATAGACCTCGGAGGCGTGGCTTCATTGACATTTCAGACTTAACTTTTCTTCCTACGTAGAAAACAATCGGCGTACCTATATTTTCTGTACAAATAATTTGTGGTAATGTTGCTAATTCCCTTGCACACGCTCTTAACTAAACTATCTCTCTTTCTAACAGAAATAATTAGAAAAGGATAGAAGATTTTTAGAGCTGTCAACATAGTCCATTTGTGTAATATCAATAAGAATTTAAGTCAGCATATCGCACATCTCGTCTATTGCAAGGGCGTAGACTAATTTGACAGCTCTAATTTGACAGTTTAGTTTAGTTTAGTGTTTATTAGAAAGAGATATAGTTAGACTAACATTAGTTTAGCGTGATGTACAAGAGAATCAACACCAATGTTGAAGACATTATGACGGTGGGTTATATTCAAAATAATATGAGTATGTATGTCAAGTATTCAAGGTCTATCTGTATGCTAAGTTTAATCGAAATCGGTTCAACGGTTTACGCGTAATTGAATAACAAACATTCAAACATCTAATAACAGTTATGATTATCTATTATTACTTTAATTATCTGTAAAGACGTCAATTGTTGACCTGAAAGCTATTGATAGTCCAAATGTATTCAAGAGTAGACTAAAAAAGCTTTTGCTGGAAGGGTGCTTTTACTCTGTGGAGGATTTTAGGTGTTAATAGAATTATCTCGACCACATGTATAACATTATATTATATTTATCATGACCGACTTTATTGTATAATTTTGTTATTGTTAATTGAATTGAATTATTGATGTATTGATTTTTATTGTTAATTTATTATGTACCTGCATGGATTTATCTTTGTTGTTGTTCTATTATCTACTACCTACATTCAAATACGATTGTAAAATTGTTTAATGAATAAATAAATGAAAAATTAATAGAAAGTATAATTATTTGCATTTAGAACTACGTGTGTTAATGACATAAATAGTTTCATATTATTATGAAATGTCTAGGCGATCAGCAAAATATTACAAGGTTAATTAAATTTTTCAAGGCAGATTGAATTTGATTATTTAAATTTTTACACTGTGTAGATAAATCATATTATTGCATGCGGTGACAAACAACAGCTTATTTTTTTTTTCTTGTGACCGTTATGTGTGCGTACCTTAATCAACACAGTACATTACAAAACCAACCTTAACTCCTTAACGCACGTTTCTTTTTTGAATAACCCGGATTTTAAGCGCTCGTTCATCGCGTTATAAAATAAAGACTGATGGGGTTTACAGATTAGACCTATTAATTTACCAGATATAGACGATAATGGTGCTATCTCTTTCTAATATACACCAATAAAAGAGGACAGAAAATTCAAATTCACTGTCATTTTTAGAGCTGTCAAACTAGTCAACCCTTTCATCTGACGTAAAATTAGACATGCTCTATGGTATGGTCACTTAAATACTCGTGGTTATGACGTCATCATCTTCCTGCCTTTGTACATAATTTTAGGTAGTCTGGGAGCTATAGGTTTTTTCTACCATTCATCTTAATTAGACATCATGTCGCTTTTTCTTGTTTGTTCATAAGAACTGTCGACGAGGAATATTACTGTATCTCGTGAATGGACTAATTTGATAGCTCTAAAAATCTTCCTTCCTTTTCTTATGTTCTTTATTTGAAAGAGAAAAAGAGATTAAATTAAGTTTAGAGCGTATGTAAGAGAATTAGAACCAATAACTGTTGAACCAATGAGTATTTAAGGCGCCTCTTTGCGATAATCTGCTATCTCGCTTGCACATTGAAGTTGATTGAAGATATATAATCAATGAATATAGTTATGAAAAATCGAACTAAAGCAATTGAAGGAGAACAATATTACAAAGTTTCAGCTAAATTTCAGCTTAATCGAAACATATTATCAAATCTTCTTCTTATCGTATGGTTGATGAACAACCTGGTGTCAGAGTTTAAACCGCCCGTAGGCCTCTGACATGGCTTTACACACCATTGAAAAATATCTCAGGTGTGCTGGTTTCATCACGATGTTTTCCCTCACCGTTTATGCAACTGATAATTAATTTATAATACGCACATAACTTACGAAAAGACAGAGGTGCGCGCCTTGGGATCGAACTCGAGACCTCTGACTTGTCAGTCGACGGTCATACCACTAGGCTATCAGTGTTATTATGTTATCAAATAAAATAATGGCATAAAATAAAAATTTATTTAAAGCTATTTATTTTTTATTTGAAAACATGTTTCGATCAAGCTGAAATTTTTGCTAAAACTTTGTAATGTTGTTCTCCTTCAATTGGTTTAGTTCGATTTTTCATAACTGTATTCATACATTTTATATATTCAATGTGCGAGTGAGATAGCAGATTAGCGAGTATCCCTTATTTAAAGAAATAAACTGTTTAGTAATAGTTCTGTTATGGCATACCGTCACTTATTGCTATCTCATTAAGTACAGGCGTTGTAATTTGACGTGTAATATAAGCCAAACACTAAGGTCTACCGGAGGTCTAACTGTGCAGTTGCAGTACGCCTAGACCAGAGCAATTCTATTTTTAAATTTAAATTTTGCTCCAGTCGCCTTCACAAGTTTCTATACACATTTCGATCAGCTTGCCAGTACAGGTGCGCCTGCGCATCAAATCTGACAGAATGGAACATGTAGCTAGCATTATTCTTAAAACTAAGTTAACCCTACATACAACTAATCTAATTCTAATTTTCTGAAGGAACCTTCTACCCCGAATGAGTCACTGATTTTTGGTGATGTTAATCTCATTGATTCGTCTGTGATGAAGTTTTTCTCTTGATGGTGGAAGTAATCTCTCCAGGTATCTGACAGGATTGTATCACACCACATGTCTGGAATAAAAAAATTGTATATTAGTTAGAAAATATCTCTAGTTAACTATATTTATTTAATAAGAAATTTGAAAAAAAAACAACTGATACGGATGGGATTGCAACCCACGATCTTCGGCGTACCGTACCGACGCTCTAGCCACAGTGCCACCATCCCATCAGAATCAGTCGAAATTTTAAATTTACGCCTAGGGCGTGTGGTTTTTTTCAATTTTTTTATTAAATAATTATATTTAATAAGCTAACATATTTTTGTGAATTTTTTCACATGTTATAGCACATGATAGCTTATTAAATATAATTATTTAATAAGAAAATTTGAAAAAACATCTGATACGGATGGGATTCGAACCCACGATCTTCGACGTACCGTGTCGACGCTCTAACCACTGTGGCCACCATCCCATCAGAATCAATCGAAATTTTAAATCTACGCCTAGGGCGTGTGGTTTTTTTTATTTTTTTTTATTAAATAATTATAAGCTAACATGTCAAAAAAAAACACAGAAATATGTCTGTTAGGTTTTTGTTTTCTTTACGGAATTTCTTGATTCAATCGCCGCGCTCAAAACCCGCAATAAAATCTATGCAATAGCTTTATATTCAAATCTCATCACTATGGGACTCCACTGACTGCTTTCCATCAGGCAGCATGGAGTCAATTTGTGCGGCAATAATGTAATGTATGTAATGCTATTTATTTATTGTTTATTGTTGTATTTTTTTAAATTATTTATTAAGGATTTGTTATTTTATTTTTTAATCGTGTATTTATAAGTGTGGTTTTGTCATTGTCTAATAAATGTTGCTTTCTTTTTTTCTTTCTAATAAAAAAATAAAAACTCACCGGAAATGTCCTGGACTGTCATGTTCGCGGTACCACCAAGATCTTTAGGGAACACATCTTTAGGCAGAACCTTGAAAATCTTCTCGAAGTTGTCGTACAGATGCAACCTTTCCCTGTGTTTGGATTTCATGATTTTCTTGAAAAGTGCTAAAATGGAGTGGCCGAAAGCTGGAACGTTGACTAGATGCAGGCCTTTGATTTTCAAAGCGTAGCATGACTGAAACATTAATAAAAATAACGTTTAGTAAATTTTTGGAATAAATTTGACTTTATTGGAGTACCGATTAAACTATTCTCTTGCGCTTGCGCATAGGTCAAATACCTTGTGTAATTGACTGATCCGTCAATTTTGTATTTTACTGCACTTATAAAACAGAAGCTAATCTCATTATGTGGTTTGTTTAAACACTTTTTTAATGCCATTAATAGAAAGGTTGAAACCCGCTTGCCCGGGCAAACACCTTCTTTATGAGCGCACAAAATAAGTGATGTGTATGAAAAGACGCCTATGTCCAGCAGTGGACTGATATAGGCTGTGTATGTAATAGGAAGGCGCTTTATATTCAATTTCTAGATTATTTACTTATAATATCTTCCTGACCGAATTTCGGTCACAGCGGCCAATCTCAACGGAGATTAGCCAACTACGCAGGAGATATTATAGTGCACAAATGTGTGCGCAAACACAGGTGCACTCTCTATTCCCTCACTCTCATAGTCCGATGGGACGGAAATCCGACACGACCGGAGAGAGATCAGGCGCAGGGCCAACGGCTTTACGTGCTTTCCGAGGCACGGAGTAAGTGATAATTATTTTATAAAACGCACATAACTTACGAAAAGCCAGCGGTGCGCGCCTTGGGTTCGAACCCAAGACCACTGGCTATCACGACTCAAAATTTACTTATACTCCAATTATGATTCAAGAAAAAAAATTGGGGAAACATTTAAAAAAATAAAAATGCTTACCGTGATGTGATAGTAAATTTTAGTGATCAGGAGAGGGTTAAATTGTAGCGCATGGTTGAGGGTGGCGTTGCTGAAATCAAACACCCAGTGATCACCCTGTGTGGTCTCATTGAATATCCTGTATTCACCCATCAAGAAGCCTAACTTCGCCACGTCCAGAACTACCATCTCCGGGTTTAGGATTCTGAAAAAAAAAAACCAAGTTATTATATCTACAATTCTCCTTATTAACATAGAATTTTATCCTGCATCGAGGATAATTATAATGTACAGACATATAATTAATAATAATGTTCTCAGCGGCCAATCTCAACGGAGATTAGTCAACTATGCAGGAGATATTATAGTGCACAAGTGTGTGCGTAATCACAGGTGCGCTCTTTATATTCTCCTTTCTCTCATAGTCCGATAGAACCGCAATCCACACGACCAGAGTAAGATCAGGCGCAGGACGTGTCGGATTGCCGACCCATCGGACTATGAGAGTGAAGGAATAGAGAGTGCACCTGTGTTTGCGCACACACTTGTACAGTTTAATATATCTTGCGTAGTTGGCTAGTCTCCATTGAGATTGGCTGCTGTGACCGAAATTCGGTCAGGAGGCCATTAAAGTAACAGCAATACACATTTAACTGCTACAAACGTTCCTCGTAAACTGTTACTTAAGTTATCATAAAACAAAATTGTAACGATACTCGTAGACATTGTTCGTCTGTTGAAAATTTCACGGAACATTGTAGGCAGGATATAAAGCCGTGCGTAAACGTTCAGAAAAATCGGAAATTTTTAAAACCGGATTTTTATTCGGTTTTAAAATTTTCAGATTTTTGATTGATTTGATTTTTCAGATATGTTGCTTGAAATACACAATTTAATATAGGTACGAGTAAAAACCACACCACTGCGAAAACCATAAATGCTTAGAGATTTCAAAAATGTTTGAATTAACTGGCTTCCGTCTGCGGCTTAACCCGCGTGGCATTTTAATAAATCATTTTAGTGTCATCAGCTTTAGTGTTATTCTGACGTTATATTACTGTAAAATTTCATTTAAAACCGTCCAGTAGGTTTTGCATGAAAGAGTAACATACAGTCAACAGCAAAAGTAGATGATCAAAATCAGAAATTCAATGCTAATGAACGGAGTTCGCGTCAGAACTGTGTGTCGTCGAAGTGATTCAAAAGTATGTGATTGTAGATTACAGTGTACAGCTGCCATATATTTCGCGAACTCCGTTCATTAGTATTGAATTTCTGATTTTGATCATCTACTTTTGCTGTTGACTGTACATCCAGCCATTTTCACAAACTTTCACATTTCTGTTATTGATAGGAAATGTAACGTCAACATTAGGTAACCACTAAACTAATTATTAAACTTGTCAATTGAGAATTTTTACGATTAACTAAAATAATAACACAAAATTTTACCTACTTCAATAGTGAGATCAAAATAATTTATTTTCGATTTTGTAAGATGGTCTGGTAGGTTTTACTTCGCCAAATAAAACCGGATAAAAACCGGATCGAACCGCTCCGTCTACGCCCGTCCTTAACAGGTTTGGTTGGTCAATTCTGAATATTTTATACTATTTCCTACCAACGCAAGGAGGCTTGTAACAAATTGAAAGTGCATTGTGATACCCGACCGTTATATTTTGAGTTTGCTTTGAAAAGAGCAGCAATTTTAAAGGGGTATTAATTAGAATATTGCAAGATATACAGAATACGTTCGTTTTCTCATTGTGTTTAGAAGGCATCCTAGTGTTAGGGTTTAATAAACTCTGTAAAGCTAAGTTTTTAACCCCTGACGAAAAAAGAGGGGTGTTATAAGTTTAACGTGTTTGTGGCATCGTAGTTAGAAGAACCGTTTTGATTTAGTTTTTTTTTATTTGAAAGGTAATTAAATCCAGAGTGTTCTTAGCCTAAAAAAATTGTATCGGGATTCTTTATTTATTTTTATTCCTAGTTTTAGGGTTTTTATTGCTCTGTTTTTGTATATTAAAAGGACAACAGACACAATAAAAAGAATAATAGCATGAATCACATGTGATTCATGGGTTAATAATATTTATTTTAAATAAGTAACATAATTATAATAGTGTATTAGAAGTAAGTTGCAAAATAAATAAATATTAATACATTTAATATCATTAAACGAGTGGCTGTTTTTCTAAATATTTTGGCTAGTGTCCAATAATTTGCAATCCTCTTTAATAGTGTTCGGCTCATAGAACAAAAATATAATATAAAAAATGATAAAGAGAGTTTTTCTACGACCCGGATGTTGCTAATGATCAAACAAATAATTCTAAAGGACTACTTAGAGTTTAGACCTTTTTTACAATCATGCATGACGCAATGTAACATCAAGTTAATGTCTTAGAACGAAAGAACTGTTTTTTTTTTCAACTTCAAAAAAAAAACAAAAAACTGCTAATCAATATGACTTCATTAGTCACACAAAAGGTTGGGTAAAAACTTGTGGCGAGTTGAGTGCCTTAGGGTTCCGTGGTAAACCGGTAACAGATAATTTACTCTTCAAGGGTTTTTCTATTCGTTATAATAGGTACTTAAGAAAAATATCTTCCAATCGTATACGATTACGATACATATATTTCATATTCAATGTCGTATGTACTTTCTTAGTTAATCTAAGACACCACTGACTAACGGTGAAGGAAATCATCGTAAGGAAACCTGGACTTAATAGTCTGAAATCGCCAACCCGCAGTGAGCTAGCGTGGTGGTTAATCCTCGATCCTTCTCTGTACGAGACGAGGCCTTTGCACAGTGGGACAGTTACAGGTTGGTTTATTTATTTCTTATTATACCTAAACCTCTCCAAATCTGTAACCTAACAAAATAAACAATTTAACAAGCCTGATAACTTAGGACCTATTAAGTACCTAACCCTACGAAACCCTTTACTTCACTACGTCAGTCCAACTCGCTCTTGTCATTCTTTATTATTTTAAATCCAAACATAATTTAAGTGCAGCACTTGTAAGTGTAATAATCTTTACTTACGTCAATTCACTTCCTATGAGTGTTCTCAAAATAAAAGCAAATAAAACATTCGTCTGAAGGACTTACAATGGTACTTGATGAATGCCTTTATACAACTTTTTCTTTATTTATTTTTAGACTTAATATCCGTAGTACCGAGATTATTGTCTACAATAAATTAAGCAGTGTTTTAATTTTAAAAACACTACTTAACTCTCGGATAACTTGGATAGCACGTTAAACTGTTGGCCCCGGCTGTCAATTGTAGATCTTTGACAGTCGTTACGGGTAATCAGAAGCCCGAAAGTCTGATAACCAGTCTTACCAAGGGGTATCGTGTAACCTAGTTTCTGGGTTGTGGAGGTCTGATAGGCAGTCGCTCCATGTAAAACACTGGTATTCAGCTGCATCCGGTAAGACTAGAAGCCGACCCCAACATAGTTGGGAAAAGGCTAGGCAGATGATGAAGCAAAGTTAAAGTTAAGCAGTGTTTCTCGTGGTTATTTCGTTAATTTTTGATATAAACAATTCCAATGACATACTATCGCAGACACGAACGGTGCACCACTTTGCGATCAAAATGCTTTGATCGATGCTACGTACGTAGGGGCGGGAATAGCGCTACGTTTGGACGCCTGGTGCAAGCGATTCTAACCTTAAGAGTGGTGCACCGGCTTCGTCCACAATAGTACCTACCTTAATATCTACTTTACTGGGTAAGTACGACGAAACCCGTACTAGAAGTACCTACAGTTGGTATGAGCGTAGCCACGGCAAGTCTCGCGGGTATCCTAAAGGTGGTTAACCACCGGTATAATCGGCGAGGCGAGGCGTGGATAAATTTGTATAGCTAATTTCTATCCACGCCCTGCCCATCTTTGGTGTAAAGGATAGATGCGCGAGGATGTGCGTGTCGAGAATTGAAATATCTGTTACGAAATAATATCTGTTGAATGTTATTGCTCTAAGAATAATACTTTAGTATGTATTTAATTTGGAAAACGGATATAGAAATCTCGCACCGGCCATCGAGGACGGCGCGGGATAGCGATGGTCATCTTTCGGTGTAAAAGTGTAAGCTTGATATCAATTCTCGCCTATCCCATCCACGCCTCGCCCGCTGATGTAACTCAACATTTTCTACATTAAGCCTTTTTGGATAAATTAAAAAAAGCTTACCTGAACAAAATGACCCGGTGGTTTTCGATAGTCTTTACCGGGGAAACGAACCAGTACCCTTCTTTCAAGTATTTGCACATGTTAGCAGGCAATGGGGATCTTCCTCCAATGAGGTCATGCATCCTAAGTTTTGCTGAGAAGTAGTTGTCAATCTTCTCTTTGCTCTGTTCTACGCTAAAGCCTCGGGTTATTAGGTGGCCGAGGATCATGCGGTCATCTGAAAAAAAAAACTTCATTGTACTTCTTCTTCTTTAGCGTATGGTTGATGTACAACCTGGTGTCAGAGTTTGAATCGCCCGTAGTTCTCTGACATATATGGCTTTACACAGTGTGCTGGTTTCCTCAAGATGTTTTTTCTCAACGTCTTTTTAACATGTTAGTTTAATAAATATAATTATTTGATTTTAAATTTGAAAAAATAACTAACACCTACGGGTGGGATTCGAACCCACGATCTTCGACGTACTGCGCCGAAACTGTGACCGCTAAGCCACCGTATCCCACCAGAATATTATGCACATAATTATTTTGATATTAAACACAAATATTTAATAAGAAACTCACAAAACCAACTAACCCGCCCGGGCGGGTTACCTTACTTCACGGTTATTTTAGTGAGTTTTTTATTCATATTTTCATAGTTTTATAAAATCGTTTTTACTAACAAAATATGGACATAAAAAATTGTATGAAGTAATTTTTTTATTTATTTACAAGCATTGGTTTAACAATTTTTTGTTATAAGACAATTTAGGGTCGTTGAACTTCGTTGCCATTGACGTTGGTAGGACGAAAACAAAATCAATTATAACTCAATTATAGCAATTATCGTACGGTATCTACCTGAAAGATATACAAATGACTCCTTATTTAGTATTAAGTACGTTATTAAAGGTTGTCAATTTATTATTATCTATAGATTTTAGATCAAAACTTTTAAAGCAATAAAAAACGAAAAGTCTTTAAAATATTGTCGATGTGGTTTATACGTGTCAAAAATCTTTGGTGTCAAAATGAGAATGTAGAAATATAATATTTTTAGCAGTGTCTAATTGGCACCTCAGATGGTGCTAGAATGGGTACAAAAATAATTAAATTGGTGACAACAGATTGGTACCAGTAGCCAAAATGGGAATGCTTCAAAATAAGATATAGGTACTATGAAGTGACAGTTATTTAATTAGACATTAGAACACGCTTCATCTGTTTGTAGTGCCCACACAGATTAAAAAAGGACGTTCAATCTTTAAACCCTTATAACTTTTTAATTTATTCGAAAAAAATAATTATTAAATACTTTTCTATTTTTTTTTTGAGAAGGTACTTTAATTCGATTCCGAATCAAAATCAGAATAAGTCTTCAAAATCCACACATTACTTACCTACCTACATCAAAAAATATGCTATTTTACATGCATTAATTAATTATACAATTAACGCTTCATATTTGCATCATTGTTTTCTTAATTACTGTAAGATATATCTTCATAATGGCGTAAACTAGACACTAATTGAATAATTGTTGTGCTATTCCTAACTCGCTGTTTGGAATGACGCATTTGGTTTTTCTTTATCTAAGTTGTTTTAATAGAATAATTGCAATTATTTTGTTGCTGAGTCAAAATCAAAATCAAAATATTTTTGTTCATGTAGAGTCTACATAAATAAAAATCAAATAATCAAAATATGTTTATTCATGTAGAGTCTACATGAATAAAAATATTTTGATTTTGATTGTAGACACTTATGTATATTTTTGTGATTTTTTTTACATGAATGATGATAGCATGATAGCTTATTAAATATAATTATTTAATAAGAAAATTTGAAAAAACAACTGATACGGATGGGATTCGAACCCGTCGAAGATCGTGGGTTCGAATCCCATCCGTTGTATCAGTTGTTTTTTCAAATTTTCTTATTAAATAATTACACTTATGTATAGTCATAATTCTAATATTATTATAAGAGTGACTCTAGTTGCCAGTTCCAAGGGCAGCCTACCCCTCATGGAGAAGAATCTGGCAAGAAACTCCATGGTTGCTCTTTTAAATAATGGCTTACAATATTTTTGGATAATAATAATTGGATAGTAATAACAATTTAAAAAAATAAAAAAAATATCTAGATTTGGTCCGCGAAGTTGTCGACTGACTGTCTGTGGCATCGTAGCTTCTAAACCAATGGACCGATTTTGATTTAGTTCGTTTTAATTATATAAATATTATTAATTAACTTCTGTGACGCACATAAATTTAAAAAGCCAAAGAGGTGTATGCGACCATTGTCTAAGCAGTATAACGGTCACGATACTAGGCTATCATAGCTTCAAAGCGGAGCAGGTAATATGCACGTAACTAATGAAAGGTCACAGGTTCGTGCCTTGGGTACAAAGTATCTCAAACTTGCCAGTTGACAGTCAACGGTGACATCCTAAGGTCACCATGGCACTAAGTCGAGCGCTAGTTAAATAACAAATAAACCAGCCTGTAACTGTCCCAATATAGGGCAAAGGCCTCTTCTCATACAGAGAAGGATCAAGCATTAATCACCACGCTAGCTCACTGCGTGTTGGCATTCCAGACTATTAAGTCCAGGTTTCTTTACGATGTTTTCCTTCACCGTTAGTCAGTGATGTCTTTGATTAACTAAACAAGTACATATGACATTGAAAAGTCACATTGGTACATGCCAGGTTCGAACCTACACCCACGTGCTTGCAAAGCAGGTCCAAAACCAATGCGCCACGCTAATTAAATATTAAACACTAGCTGTTGCCCGCGATTTTGTCCGCGTTAAATTCAATTTTTGTTGTAACACACGTTGATAAAGCAGCCAGATTGCCTGTTTTTTTCTGAGTTGAATCACAGATATTATTATTTTTTACTGAAAACTCAACTTTTTAGAATAAAAAGCTAGCCTATATCACTCAGGGATAAAGTAGCTTCCTATTGGTGAAAGAATTTTTAGGATCGGATCGGTAGTCCCAGAGATTACCCCTGACATACAAACTTTGCCTCTTTATAATATTAGTATAGATTAATTTTAAATTCTGACGTTTCGGTGTCAACATAATAAATTATAAAAAATGTGCTAAATAAACAAAAAAATCTATTTTAACTTCTATACTACTAACCTGTAGAGTAAAACTAGTTTTAAACTTAAAAAAAACTTGTCGTCCTACTAACGGCTTGTTAACTTATAATCCTAATCCTTACTAATATTATAAATGCAAAAGTAAGTTTGTTTATTACCTTTTCACACTTGAATGTGAAAATTTTGCATATAATACCTACTAGGTGTCAGGTGTACCTATAGAAACAGATATCGCCATTTTATGATTTATGTCATTCTTAGATTGATGATAATGTCATAATATTTGAATTGATTATGATTATAATTCTTCTTTTAATTGATTATGATTATAGATCATATTTTAATTGATTATGAATTTATTGTAATATAAAGAGGTATTTCACGTAATTTAATTAGATTTGATATTTGTAATGGCATAATCGATTGTTTTTTGAGTCAAAGGCTTTCTATCTCATCAGTAGTTATTTATAAATTTGTGAAATATGTTTTTTTTAATCTTTAATTTTTGATGTAATTAATACTATCCAATCAGTAGCTATTTATAAAATTATTAAAATCATTTTTTACTAATCTTTAATTGATGTATTTAAGTACTTTCACCTAACCCGAGGAAAACAACAATAACGTTCTTAGGATAATAGATAGAACCACGTGTCTTTCGAATCATGATTGAATTTTAATAGCACGAGTGAAGCCACGGCTAAAGCTAGTTATCTATAACTGTAAACAAAAAGTTTGATTTATATACACAGGTCAAATATTATATTAATCTAACCGGAATTAGAGTTCGTTGACCTATTTTTTATTGATTTAAACATTTCGACGGCAGCAAAGAACAAACGGGTATCTACGAAATCACTAGTTTCCAGGAGAGCATTTGTAACGGAAAAACGTAATAACTTTTACAAGAAAAAAGCTAGCTTCTTCAAATTTGGAATAGTTAATTAATGTCAATTTGAAGACTAGTGAAAGTAATAACATACGTCAGTCAAGTGAAATGTCAAGTGATTTGTTATTTACATGTAGGGTAAGTCTGGGGGAGGTGGCCCTACTAACTTTGATGTAGTATTGTCGGGAAATTGAGGTGATTTAAACTACCATTTTAATTGTAAACAAAACTTTGGTTATATTTCTTATCATAATTTTATCATAAACAGTCTCATCATCATCTGCCTAGCCATTTCCCAACTATGTTGGGGTCGGCTTCCAGTCTTACCGGATGCAGCTGAATACCAGTGTTTTACACGGAGCGACTGCCTATCAGACCTCCACAACCCAGATACTGGGTTACACGATACCCCTTGATAAGACTGATTGTCAGACTTTCGGGCTTCTGACTACCCGTAACGACTGTCAAAGATCTACAATTGACAGCCGGGGCCAACAGCTTAACGTGCTATCCGAGGCACGGAGAGTGATAATTAATTTATAAAACGCACATAACTTACGAAAAGTCAGAGGTTCGCGCCTTGGGTTCGAACCCGAGACCACTGACTTGCCAGTCAACGGTCACCACCATTAGGCTATCACGACTCTTAAACAGACTTTATCATAAACAGTCTCATAATCAACAAAAATATACCTATTACGAATTTTAAAAAAATCACGATTGGGTACTCTCCCCGAGTATCCGGGAGTGATGGCCATAGGGCTCCGGGGGAGATAGCCCTAAGTTTTATTGCCCTTTCCCTTGCCTTTACAGTCTTTCATCTCCTTGTTTTTCTTTTTACCGCAGTTCGAACACATGTCTTCGTTCGTACTCTGTGCAGTTTTCATGAACCCACAGCATACATAATTATTTTACATTGCACCCAGTCTTCAAGACTGTGGTGATGAAGACTGGGTGGTGAGAGAAAATAACATTTTTTATAGAAAAAAAAATCTAGTACCTATTGCAATACGCCACTATGATCGATACTATATAAAGCCTCACATAAATACTAGTCAAATACTAGTTCAGTTTAAAATAATCTTTAAGGGTTAGGTTAAGTTAGGTTAGCTAATACGGTATGCTAATTTACGAAGACAAAGTCGCGCAGAAGATCGTTCTAAGGCAGCATAGGTTGTTCTAAATATTTGATTGCCAAAAATCACTATTAATTAATTGATAATTATGATAATTTAATCTTATTCCAATGAGCGAATTAATCAAGTTTTATTAAGGTTGTTTAAAAATAGAACAACAACAGTTTTTTTTTTGCATACCATAAACAAACTTGATGTAATTTTTTTTATTGCTAAAACTATTTTTAATGCAGGAAACAAAAATACAAGTCTGAGATTATTTTTGTGTACTAGAGAAGTTGATATTTATGATACATTAGCTTCCGCCTGCAGCTTAGCCCGAGTGGTATGTCGATAAATTGTAGCCTACCTATGTGTTATTCTGATGTATAAGCTATATTACTGTAAAGTTTCATCGAAATCCGTTCAGTAGTTTTTACGTGAAAGAGAGTAACAAACATCCATACATCCATCCTTACAATCTTTCACAATTATAATATTAGTAGGATTAAAGACGGCTAATTACCTATATCTATAAACTATATGTTTGAAGTGATCATAAAAATAAAGCAAGACCTATGTCTTAGGTTCGAACTCAAGGCGCACACTTCTATCTTTTCGTAAGTTATGTGCGTATTATAAATTCATTATCACTTATTCCGTGCCTCGGAAAGCACGTAAAGCCGTTAGCCCTGCGCCTGATCTCTCATCGGTCGTGTCGGATTGCCGTCCCATAGGACTATAAGAGTGAGGGAATAGAGAGTGCACCTGTGTTTGCGCACACACTTGTGCACTATAATATCTCCTGCGCAGTCCAAAATTCGTTAAGGAGATTATTATCGTAAAAACTTTGCTCGATTCGAATGACAGACTTCGAGTTGCGTTTTTTTTCAATATTTACGTCACTTAATCGTTCGCGTTGTGTTCTACTGTTTAATAAATGATTGTTACTTCATAATTATCTCGACACGCACGTCTGATAATGATACCTAACTTTTAATAACTTCCTATTCAATTGAATTGGAATCATTATAATCATAGCAGGAAAATCTATCAATGAGAACGTATTGTGAAAATATTGATTGTTTATCGTTTTTAAATGAGTCACTTGTAACGTTGCAAAATGATTCGCTTTCTGCGCTTTTTAAAATATTTCTATTAAGTTAAAGAAATTCCCAAAAAACAGTTGAGAGTTTGATTATAACGTCGTTTAATAATATCTTGTAATTACGCTAATACCCTATGATGTCAAGACTCAAATTACATATTAGTATTCGGAACCACCTCTATTTAACCCTTCAGAAAAACCGTATGACTCAGAAAAACCCCTTTTTACGTCCGGAAAAAATCGAATCGCTACGTTGTAATGACAAAAAAATTAGCAAAAAACTTACGTAATTGTCCCTGTGGCAGATGTGGCTGTTTTTCGTACCATTCTCTAATGCTTTGGATCATCTCTTCCAGAACTTTTCTGGTAATATTGTAGAATTTTAGCAATTGGTCTATGTCACCATCTCTGACGTTCAGCAGTTTTTGATCGTTTTTGGAATAGTCAAAGTTGGCGTACTGTAAAAAAAAGAAATAAAATAAAAATTTTCTTTCTGGAGAAATTTATAGGTACCTAGTTTAATATTTCATTCCGCGTGCAATAATGATTATTGATCAAAATTTGTAAATAAATTTCTTTTTTTGGCTGATAACTAAAAATAATTATATAAATTTAATAAAAATAGCTGTCAAATATAATTCTTATTAAAAAAAATATCAAAGTTATAATTTATATTCAGATTCTCAACTTTGAAGATTTAATAAGACTTTTTACTAATATTATTAAAAAAGGACTTATGTTTAGATAATAAATAATAGAAAATTTTATATCAATTTTCATGACGGTTTATTAAATTTAAATGAATAAAAATATTTCACGATGTTAATTCTATAACAAAATTTCGATAGTAAAAATTTAATCTGCAATTTACTACTTAATTTAATTAAAAAATATTTTTTAGTAATTTGTTTTTCCTAAACATTATTTGCAATTGCAAAAATAAAATATCACACTTACCACGGACACGTCACCAATCGTCATTTTGCACTGATTTTTAAAACACGAACGCACTAAACACACTTTATTCTCGTCACACAACCGAACAAATTCTGTGGCATGCAGCCTTCAACCGATTTATTATACTAGGCCTGACCCTGGCCGGGGAGAACCCAGAACCTTTTTGCGCCCAGTTCTATTTTTAGATCTTCTAATTATAACACTCACTATCTCCGAAGCAAATATATTCAGAAGAATATTTTGTAATTTTTGTATAATGAAATAAATTTTGTATTAATAATTATTACAAAAAATAATTATAATAAAATGTAACAAAATTCTGGTGTGATGTTTCTAGACGATATCCTTGCACAATGATCTGATAAATTCTGTGCCATTCAGGCTTTGTCCACTATAATATAAGCTTCGGTTTACGTCACAAATATAAGTCGCTTATTTTTAGAAATAGCACTAAAATAGCATGTGATATTTTATGATGATTCAGCTACTTAAATCTTTATATACACACATCAAAAGTGTCTAGGGATATTTCAATTAAACCGAAATAACTAAAATTCTATTAACTTTTTGTTAAGACACCTACACATTAAAATAAACCTTGTTTAATAGCCTATCTAATCTGATAATAAACTTTTAGATAAAGTTAAATTTTTTAAAAAACTTAGAAGAAGAGGAAAATCTCAGACAAAATTTCAATCTTAACTTTATTTTTGAAACATCAAAACCTAAACAAAACAACATTTTTTTTATAAAACGAATCTCCGGTGTTCATTTAATCATGCTACGTAGACACTTGACCAGGAACGAAATGTTAAGAGCAGTGGGCATGATTCAAGCTGGCGCTAACCAAATTACGGTTTCTGAAGCTATGAGGACCAGTCAGAGCGTTATATCCAGGCTTTGGTCATGTTATCGTGTCACGGGGGAAGTGGTGGAACGCCACCAAGGACCTCAACGCATTACAACACATGTACAGGACCGATTCATAGTAAATACTGCACGAAGTCAACCAAATGTAACGGCGATGCAATTGGTTCAAAGGCTACAGAGAGAGTATGGTTTGCTGGTAAGCGGTCAAACTTTGAGAAAACGACTGCATGAAGTCTACCTACGTGCTCGTAGGCCACTTCGGGTACCAGCGCTAAGGAGAAGCAATCGAGGAAGAAGATTACAATGGGCTATTGCACACGAAAACTGGAACCTTTCTCAATGGTCACTTGTGCTTTTCTCTGATGAATCCAGGTTTGGATTTCATCTTGATTCGCGAAGAGTACGCCTTTGGAGAGAACCTGGACGTTGGAATCGACTGCAGCACCCACAACAAGTTCATGCATATCAAGGTGACACGATTATGGTTTGGGCAGGAATTCGTCTCGGCGGTAGAACGGACCTCGTTTGGATACAAGGCAATATGACTGCTCTATAATACCGAGATGAGGTGCTAGAGCCTGTAATCTTGCCCCACAGACAGCAAATGGGACAAAATTTCCAGCTAAAGCACGACATTGCCCGTCCACATACGGCGCGTATCGTTACAAGTTGGTTACAACAGCATGATATCCAAGCTTTAGACTGGTCTGCACAATCCTCTGACTTAAATCCTATTGAGCGTGCCTGGAATATGCTTCAGAGAAGAGCTCTTAGGAATTTCCCTGAAGATATTGTGCATGAAAACCAGCTTTTCTTGAATCTAAGCAGGACTTGGGGCAGTATTCCACAACAGGATATTGACACCCTTGTTTTGAGTATGCAGAACCGCTGAAGATGTGTCAGGAGAGTCTTAGGTAGATTCACGAATTATTAATTTAAAATTTTCAACAATTTAAAAAAAAAATAGTTGTTTTGTTTAGGTTTTGATGTTTCAAAAATAAAGTTAAGATTAAAATTTTGTTCGAGATTTTCCTCTTCTTCTAAGTTTTAAAAAAAAATTAACTTTATCTAAAAGTTTATCATCAGATTAGATAGGCTATTAAACAAGGTTTATTTTAATGTGTAGGTGTCTTAACAAAAAGTTAATAGAGTTTTAGTTATTTAGGTTTAATTGAAATATCCCTAGACACTTTTGATGTGTGTAGTATTTTTTTTATATAATTATGTAATAATAATAAAATATTATGTAATAATTATTTTTAAAAGTAGCACAATAGTATTTTGAAAAAATAAAAATTAATCAGCTTTTGCATGAACCAATATTACTTTGACAAATCGAAATATCCAGACTATGGTTCTATGATATTATATTATATTTTTTACTAAAATAAAATAAGTTTATTTAAGGTAATTTTGAATTTTTGACGGCCAAGGCCAATCTTCGCACCATTTTTGCTCTCGCAGGACAACACGCTCGTCTACGATTGTGTTTATTTCGTCTTTTTGTCATTATTTTAAATTAAAATTTGAATCTTAATGAGCTTATGAATTTTATTTACTTGAGACAAAACTAAATTAGTACCTATTTCTTAATATTTTTGTAAAATTTTTACACGTGCACATGTTAGGTTATTAAATATAATTATTTAAAAAGAAAATTTGAAAAAATCATCCGTATCTATTATTTTTTCAAATTTTCTTCTTGCATAATTATAATGTAATTGTATTTCTTAATATTCTTTATTTCACTTTCGTTTACCGTAATATATGGACATCTGCAGCATCAAAGTATTTGACTGTCTCAGGTGCTCTCGCAGTACCGTTTTAGTCTCAACAGTGCAAGTACCTACCTACTGTTATTTCACGCCGATATTTTGAGATATTAATGAGATGTTTAAGAGATGTAGATAGAATTTACAAACCAGGCGTTGCCCATAGACTCAGCACCATAAAGTGGACATGGGCCGGCCATGTCTGCAGATAGACAGACGGTCGATAGAGCAGATTTGTGTTGGAGTGGAGACCACGTTTAGCTAAATGTGGGCCATCCTGCGACACGATTGATTTATTTAAAGAAGATGTTGCCCAAGACCGGGATGTTTGGTGTTTTTTAGGGAAGGTACTACATTCCACAGTAGATGGCGATGGGCTGAAGTGATGTGATGATTCTGTGAGAGGGTAGTTAGGTCAACAAGTCAGTGATTCAAGCTGAAATCAGTAGATGTAGCTCTACCACTTAAAGTAAACTGTTGGAAGTCAAGAACCATTATAGTACCTATTATACAAACGCAGTAGTTTATGTGAGCCTAGTAATTTTCTGGTCTAGTCAGTTTAATTACCAGTTGTTTAATTGCTATTTGAAGCTAAGTTTTATGACAGTTAAAATACTGGCTACAGTCTGTACGGTAGTCAGAAGTTGCAAGCACACTGCTGAAATTGAAATCTTTTTTTTTTGTTTACGAGGGGAAACCTTCAAAAGGCTTGGCCTCCGGGGGAAAAGACCGGGGAGTGTGGATATCTCACTAAAACCACTCTGCGTGTTCCTCGCACTGTATCGAACGGGGCCGGGTACTGCTAGCGAACTTCGCAGCCCCCTCCAGTGCCTGCCTACAGCCCGCTCAAATTTGCACTCAAGGGAGCAATGTCCTGGCGTCCAGGTTCCTGGATATAACCCCCGTTTTTTGGCCTTTGCCCTTATGGCAAGGCGGATAGCATACCGGATTCAGCCGCTGGCTGCAGCGGTCCAACCTACCCTAATTATGTTGCTATCCGTTGTTGTTATAATATTAAGATGAAGGCCGTTTCTATTACATAAATTGATATTTTATCCATTGACATTGTATAATAAACTTTCAGTGATTACCTAATTCTTTAATATTTGACATTAATTAAGCATGAACGTGCTGAATATATTTTAAATTGAATCAGTATTTCTGAATTAATTTCGCATAATTAACGTGAGTACGTATAAGATAAGGTATAATAATGATTAAAATATAGGTAACAAAATTAAAATGATAATCCTCTTAATTAACTTATTAAGTAGCGAAAAGCTAGAACTTTCTATGATGAAATTTATAACTTTTGTAGTCAGTTTTTTTCAGGGTTGGTTCCAAACCTAGCGAAATTCACTTTATTACAAGCTTTTACGAGTATTTAACTTGCAATGAGACATGGCCGCTTACGAAGGACCTCATGACACGCCTACAGGTCACTCAACGAGCAATGGAAAGAGCTATGCTTGGAGTCTCTCTGTGGGATCGAATCAGAAATGAGGAGAAACGCAGAAGGACCCAGGTTTCCGACATAGCAAAAAGAATAGCCAAGCTCAAGTGGCAGTAGGCGGGGCACATAGCTCGTAGAGTTGACGAACGATGGGGCACAAAGGTCCTGGAGTTGTTACCACGCACCGGAAGACGCAGTGTTGGCCGACCTCCTGCAAGGTGGACCGATGACCTCAAGAAAGTCGCGGGAAGTCGCTGGATGAGAACAGCGCAGGACCGACATGAATGGAAATCCTTGGGGGAGGCCTATGCCCAGCAGTGGGCGTCTTCCGGCTGAAATGATGATGATGATGATGATGATGATGATGTATGTTTGTTCGGGTGGAATCTTGCAAGCTGAATTAGAACCACTTCCTCTTATCCTACAGGGTTGAATTTTTGCATGTTGGTTCAATTTTGATGACAATGCATTTTTTTGGTAAGCATAACCTGAATCGATATCCAGGATTAGCTCCAGATAGTGGAACTCTTTAGCGGTCAACAGCACAGTACAATTTTTTGCATATTCATTTAGTTTTGATATTCCATATACATATACCTATAGAAAAACTTGGTTATAAACGATGTTTTTACAAAATCTTATTTTAAGTTAAATTCTATAAATGAATAATAAGCTGTCTTTTAGATTTAGGTTTCTTTTTAAGGTGATATTTTGAGTATAGTATTTCTTTTTTTTTATTCATTACACAATAGATTGTACAGTAGTTATACATAGTCCCACAAAACCGTGCAATCGGTTCGGTAAAAGTAGAGTTGACGTGTCTTCATTCATAATCTTAAGATGTTGATACTGATAGCCTAGTGGTTTGACCGTCGACTGACAAGTCAGAGGTCTCGAGTTCGATCCCAAGGCGCGCACCTCTGACTTTTCGTAAGTTATGTGCCTATTATAAATTAATTATCAGTTGCTAAAACGGTGAGGGAAAATATCGTGATGAAACCAGCACACCTGAGATATTTTTCAATAGTGTGTAAAGCCGTGTCAGAGGCCTACGGGCGGCTTAAACTCTGACACCAGGTTGTTCATCAACCATACGATAAGAAAGAAGATCTTAAGGTATGTACGGACAGGTCCTGGAACGCCATGTAAACTTAAGAGTGTACGCGTAGCGTATGAAAATATGAACTCTACTTTTAACCCACACAACGACAATGACCCTGATTTGGGGATAGGCCTTAGGATCAGGTGCATCTGCGTTTGCAACCACAGTGTTAGGCCAGTATTTGTCTTCACCATAATTTTAAAAAATCCTAGTCATTTTTTAAAATAAATTTTTGAAATCCATTCGCTGTGCCAGTTGAAAACATTTATCATTTTTGTACTAAGCTCATGGATTTAAAAAATGGAATGGAACGCGAGCGTTCGATATTCAAACTGTCAACCTAGTTACAGGGATTAGCGTGCCATGTTCCACAGCGCGTTTCTATCTATGAATTCTCAACAAACCGTTGGAATTCCATTTTTAAATTGAATCTAACCAGAAATTCGTTGGAAATTAAAGTTATTTAAAATAATAAATGCAATTATTTATGTAATAAAAGAAAGAAAAATGTTGTTTTTGACTACAAATTAAATAATAAATTAAATTTAAATATAAAAGAAGTGGTGGCTCAATGGTTAAGGACTCGCTTTGCAAGCGCATTTTCAACGTCATACCTAATTATGTAATTTCTTAGTTAATTTAAGACACCACTGACTAACGGTGAAGGAAAACATCGTGAGGAAACCAGTACTTAATAGTTTGAAAACGCCAACACGCAGTGAGCTAGCGTGGTTAATGCTCGATCCTTCTTTGTATGAGAAGAGGCCTTTGCAATGGGACAGTTATAGGCTGATTTATTTATTTTATTAAATTAAAAGCAAAATATTTTCTTGTCCCAGTTAGTTTTTGTATTTTAATAAATTAAAATAAGAATATTCGTTTTTTAAATTTTCATTTTTACTTAGTAAGTACCATATCTTTTTCCGTTATAGTAATGAATTCAGACAATGAGACAGTAATACAGCCTTCAATGTAAAAGTAATTATTTTTATTAGTTAAAAAAAATAGGAGTCCCCCAAGACCTGTTTAGAACCAAACGTGAACTCTACATTAGTTTGGCCATTGAACTCAACTGTTTTAATTTTACTGTAATTTAGTCTAGGTTTTAGATATTGTTATGGTGAACAAGTAATACGTTGCTCTTTCCCGTGTTAGCAGTTCTAGAAATCTTTATGTTCACGTGCCGGACGGGTCAACTTTCAATATAGTTTACCTGGAAGCTTTGCGCTGAAGTATTTTCGTTCTATAGGTACTTAAGCCTCATGTGAACGTGATCTAAACAATATTACCAATACATTAACTTAATAACACACAAGTTACACGCTGACGGAGTCGCGGGCACAGCTATCTATACTTTTCTGCCGGAAGTCACTATTCCACGCGGACAAAGTTGCGGGCAAAAGCTAGTGGTGAATAAAATATTATTTATACTTTAAAAACACTTTTTCTGTGAACTATAGGTACTTATCTTGTTTACGTTATAGGGGATCCGTTCGGAATGGTACAGGGGATCCGTCCGGAAAAAATAATAAAAATAATTGGCGGTGGATCAGAAGTAGGGTATCGTTCGGGAATAAGTCAGATAAACTTTGATTTGAAACCAGGTAGATGTTGTTTGTGCTGTAAACGCATAGGTAAGCGTTTAAATAAATAAATAAACCAGCATGTAACTGTCCCACTGTAGGGCAACGGCCTCTTCTCATACAGAGAAGGATCGAGCATTGATGCGTTTTAAAAATTATAAATTTTAATTTTAATTAAATTGTAAAAGCTTAATTTTCGATTTTAAAAAAGCAATCATTAAGAAAATTTTACAGACAGCTGTGATAGCCTAGTGGTGTGATCGTTGGACTGCCAAGTCAAAGGTCTCAGGTTCGAATCCAAGGCACGCACATCTGACTTTTGTAACGTGCGCATTATAAATTAATTATCACCTGCTCCGTGCTTCGAAAAGCACGTTAAGCCTTTGGCCCCGGCTGTTATGAAGATCTTGACAAGTCGAAGGCAGTACCCCTATAAAATCCTGACAACTGTCTAACAATAGAATATCGCATCCGTTTAGCTTGCGGGGGTCAGATAGGCAGTCACACCGTAGAAACAAACCCAACAAAGTTTGGGAATAATAAGGCTAGAAGGATAATGAGTCACTAAGAAAATTTTAATCACATAAACACTTCAAACCAGATTCTAGTCTTGAGTCATTTTCATACATAAGCCATTTTTATAAAATTTCCTGCAACATTATATATTATTATTCTTAGTGTCTGATACTTTTATTTCCTTTTCTCAAAATCATGTTATTCATGGCCGTTATAGAGCGACAGGTAAAAGGTAACATTTTAACAGGTAACATTTATGAATACTTTCAAGTTTAAAATAATAAGATACCTAATAATGGTGGTGGTGTGGTGTGGTTTCCGGCTAAGAATAGACAAAGAGAAAGATCCGGTGGATGTGTACCACCCCTACTCGTCCCGCGAGTGTCGTAAGACGCGACTAGGGGAAAGATCTGGGGATGCGCAGTAGTATTACGCCAGCATCACCGCGAGCGCCCCTGCTGCTCCAATTACAAAGCCCGTGCCAGAAAAGGCGACGAACCGGGCTAACGACGATGAAGGGTTTGTGCCGGTGCAAACAAGGAAGCGCCGATCACGCACGAACAAGAATCGATGCGGCAAAGCTCCTACGGAGCCTGACGTGAGTTTGCGTGCCGCGAAACCGAACACACCGGTGTACATCTCTCGCCTGCACTACACCACCAAGGCAGAGGACATCGTTGAGTACGTGCGTCGAAAGACCAAGTATATACCGAGGGTGCAGTTACTCGAGTCGCACCGGAATGTTAACTTCAAGGCATTCGTGGTGCGAGTACCGAACTGTTTTCTGCCCCTCGTTATGGAAGAAGACTTTTGGCCACAGGACGTGGTGTTCCGGCGCTTCCGCGGACAAGTACCACTGGACAGCATAAAGACATAGTGCAAAGTGAAGTGTCACTAACATAGCTTTAAGTTTTATTTACTAACGACTCTGTATTTACTTTATATATGTTAGTTTGTAAGGTATATATCTATGGGCCATGGATGTCTGAAAATAAATGAATTTATTATTATTATTCCATTCATTTATTTTCTATACATATAAAATACATTTTTAAATATATATAAAAAAAATAAAAATATACATTTAAAAATATAAAATATAGTAGCCCACCGGTATCGGGAACAGGGTCCAAGCTACCGGTGGTTAGGGGTCCAGAGAGAGAAACCTCCTCACTATTCGCGCCGTGTCCAGCAATACTGCCTTTTGCGCCAGGCTCCCAATCCAGCTGCCTAACGAGAGCCTCTTCAGATGTTTGTCGAGGCTCTTGGCTATCAAGCCATGGGCCGATATAACTATCGGCACAATGATTGCAGAGTCAATATCCCACATGTCGACAATCTCACGTGCCAAGTCAAGATACTTTACTTCTTTATCTTTTTCGACTTTCGTGAGATTGCCGTCATGAGGGACAGCGATGTCCACAATCATTGCGCGGCGTTCCAATCGATCTATCACCACTATATCAGGCTTATTGGCTACAATAGTCCTATCAGTGATGATAGATCGATCCCAGTACAATGTGGCACGACCATTCTCAAGAACTGGGTCGGGCACATACCTATAGTATGGCACTTCCAACTCGACAAGGTTGTATCTCAAAGCAAGTTGCTGATGGATAATCCTAGCCACTTGATTATGTCTGTGCAAGTATTCGCCGTTAGCAAGTCGAGAACAACCAGAAATAATATGCCTAAGGGACTCGCCCGGACAATGACATGCCCGACAAATGTCAACCGTGCCATCCTTCACAATATATTTCCGATAGTTATTCGTCATGATAACTTCGTCCATAATTGCACAGACAAAACCTTCAGTTTCCCCAAAGAGGTCACCGAACCGTAGCCAGGATACGGACGCTAAGAAATTTATATCAGGTCCATGAAGGGCCCGAAAAAAGCGCCCGTGTAGCTCTTTACTCTGCCATACCTCCTTACGGTCATTAGTATCCAGTACCATAGGTTTGCGCCAGTTCTCTTTAGCCAAGGAGAGCGGGGTGAATCCCTTGTCCACTGCAACAACATCCCGATGCATCCCCACATCAGCATGGAGAAAATACTCCCTGAGACTGCACACCTCGCGATTATGAAGAGCCTTAGCATTTAAAAAGCCACGGCCCCCACACTTTCGCGGGATGTACAGCCTCATCACTGATGATCTTGGGTGATGCATACGGTTTGCAGTTAGCAGCGTACGGACTCGTCTATCCAGGGCCTCTAGCTCAGTTTGAGTCCACTTGAGTATGCCAAAGGAGTACATTAAAACTGGCATGACCCAACCGTTGAAGGCACGCACCTTGTTACCACCCGACAAGAGACTTTTCAGCACTTTTGTCAGGCGGCCAAAGAAACGTTCCCGCAGCGATTGTTTCATGTCAGCTCCACTGATACCTAACGCCTCTGACATACCCAAGTATTTGTAGGTGTCAGTTGAAGAGAGGGATCTGAACGGTATGGAATCGGATAACTGAATGTCATTCGATTCCATAATCTCCCCCCGCTTCACATGCATGACTGCGCATTTGTCCACACCAAATTCCATCTTGATAGAGCTACTAAAGGTTTTGGTTACCTTAAGTAACTCCATCAGTTGCAATTCACTAGGAGCAAAGAGCTTTAAATCATCCATGTACAGCAAGTGAGATATGATCTGACCTCCTCTTTTCAACCGGTAGCCAAGCCCCGAACCCTCAAGTAATGTACTAAGAGGATTCAGGGCTAGACAGAACCATAAGGGACTCAGACTGTCGCCCTGGAATATGCCTCGCTCAATCCTAACTGGATCACCACTCCCCAGTGCCTGACGACACCCTGGATATTGAAGGACCGTTCTCCATTGCCCCATGCATGACTTTAGAAAGGTGCGAAGAGCTGTATTTATTTTATACAGCTCCAGCACCCTCATAAGCCACGCATGGGGGACCGAATCATAGGCCTTCTTATAATCGATCCAGCATGTCGACAGACTCTTACGAGAGCGACGAACCTGTTGGCTAATGGTCATGTCAATGAGGAGCAGCTCCTTAGTACCACGGGACCCACCCCTACATCCATTTTGAGAGAAAGACATTATTGAATTTTCTTCAATATGTGCGTTAATCTTTACTCTCAAAATGGATGTAAGAAGTTTATAGACCGTCGGTAAACATGTAATCGGTCTATAATTTTTAGGTTCCGTAGTACTACCAGATTTATGGAGCAGGTGGGTGACTCCAGTAGTTACAAAAAGTGGAAGCGACCTAGACTCTAAGGCTGACTGAAATTGGGCCGCCAAGCGAGAGTGCGAACTACGCAGCCATTTTATCCAAAAATTATGCAGCCCGTCCGGCCCTGGAGATTTCCAGTTTGCCATTGGGCGGGCTGCATTGGCTACGTCGAGTGGGGTAATAATTACTTCCCCCATCTCTTGAATAGTTTCGCACTCTTGCTCAATGTCCCGCATCCACTCACCCTCAGAGTGAGCGACGGGCATCGACCAAATGTTGCGCCAGAACGTACACATAGCATCATCATCCGGCCGACACACGTCACTCACAGTTTGATCAGATCGCTCCCAATCTCTGTACACCCGCCTTTGGTCACATTGAAACATGCGATTCAGAGAGTATCGATCCACTCGCCGCCTATATCTACGAATACGGTTTGCCCATGCATAAACCTTATTATTATTATTATTATATAGTATCCTTCTGTGTAACAGCAATCATCTGCTACCTGCGATCGCCAACCCCGCTTGCCCAGCGTGGCGATTATGGGCAATATAATTATCATATTATAGCCTATAACCGCCTATTCTCTATTAGTCTACTGCTGAACAAACAGGCCTTACTTATATGCGCGCCACTATTGTGCGCTCATAGGAAGTATTTGCCCATAATCGCCATCCTGGGCAAGCGGGTTGGCGGTCGCAGTAGCAGATGATTGCTGTTTCATAGAAGGATACTGCTGCGCATCCCTGGATCTTTCCCCTAGTCTTACGACACCCGCGGGACGAGTAGGAGTGGTACTATTCTTAGACTGGAAACTAGAAGGCACATATAGGTACAAACTTAAGTATACAATTAAATATCTTAATAATTGTAACCATGTGAGTTAACTAACTAAAATATTATAAGTACATATATGAAACGGTTTTATTTTTTAGGATCGCAGACATCCATTGTTTAAACTTTTAAACCATTTAAGTCCAGGTTTTCTCACGTTTTTCTTCACCGTTAGTCAGTAGTGTTTTAGATTAACTCAAAAAGGACAGATTGAAACAACTCTCAAGTAAATGCCACGGTCAAAACCACACCCACAGCTTGCAAAGCGGGTCCAAAAACAACCACCACGACAGTACTGGCTGGAACTTGGTTTATAAATATACAATGGAAATTTTAGGGTTATTTTTAAATTACTTGGACCTAAAAATAAATGGACATCATTGACGTCACAAAGTTTTTTGTTTGCATTAGTCAGAGGGCACTTGATCGTTACAATTAGGGCTGTCGAAAAGTGAAATTGTAAATGCTTTGTTTATCATTTTGCCGAGTGTTCAAAAAGGCAAAATGTAAAAAATAATTGCAGTTCTTTACGATTTTAGAATAATAGCTTTCGTGAGTCATACTTATATATTATTAAATATTTTACGGCTTTACTCACGGTTTGATTTCGAGAATGCTCAACTAGTTTCGAACTCAAACGAAGTCCATTTTCAAGAGCGAGTGTGTGAGTGAAAATGGACTTGGTTTAACATAAATGATGCAATATAACTGTGGCTTAAAAATATTTTTTATTGCCTGGGAACTTTACGGTCTCTTTTTAAATAATTCAGACCTAAAAATAATTGACATCATTGACTCTAGAGGGCACTTGCACGTTTCAATCAGGGCTGTCAGAAAGTGAAATTCTTAAAATTTTAAGCTTAAAAATTTACTTTTTGTGAAATTTTTACATGTTTTAGCACATGTTACCTTATTAAATATTTATACTTAAAAAATTAGTTTATTAATTTACCAGTGAATATACCAAAATGTATAAAATGGTATAAAAAACATTAGCAGTTAAGATATACAGGCTTACTGGTGAGACACCAACAATACTGAAGGAGGGTACTCGTTACCTACTCTATTCTCGTTATATTTACACTTTACAAAGATTTTTTCGTATGTTTTTTGCATATTTATACACATTTTTTGCTTATTAAATATCAGCCTTTATAGTTATAACTACAAACAAAGCCTTTACCCCCTAGAGGAGGTAGGCAGAGGTGTATGCAGTATCCCCACGTTTCACCGGCTATGTTATAAGTCCTATTCCCACTAAGCGGGTACAATTTCAGACGCCGTACTGCTGCTGAGGATTTTCTAATGGAAAAACTGAATGGCACTTTGCCCGACTCGGGGACCGAACCCAGGACTTAATGCTCAGCAGTTGCGCTTGCTACCACTAGACCAACGAGGCAGTCACTATGTGTATGTTATAACTAATAACAACATAAATAAGCATTAGTAACTTTATCGTCCTATTTTTACTATAGGTGTGAAAAAAATATCTATTATGCTTTATATTCAATACACAAATATTCCTATTACGCTTAAAAATATACTGTTACAGCCTTTAAATTTTAAAGCCCTTTTATATAATTTGGACCTACAAATTAACGTCATTGACGTCACAAAGTTTTTTTATTAGTATTAGTCAGAGGGCTTTGCACCTTTAAATTAGGGCTGTGGAAAAGTGAAATTTGGCCTTTAAGAGTTTGTTAATTATATGGCCTGTAACCAAAAAAGCAAATAAATTGCTATGTATATAATTTATTTAGTAGCAGTTTAGATATCTTAATTAAAACTAATATACACAATATGAAAAGGCATTAGTAACATATGATGCTATCTATATTATTATATAGATAGCATCATAGATAGTTAATAGTTTGTATTAATTCAATACAAATATTTCTTAAATATTGATACATGAACAACCTGGTGTCAGAGTTTAAACTGCCCGTAGGCTTCTAATATGATTTTAGTGTGTGGTGGTTAGTGTACCTATGTATTTAGTGTGCTGGTTTACTCACGATGTTTTTCCTCGCTATTTTAGCAACATTATATTTATATTTTTGCAGCAGTATATCTATTAGTATAGATATTATTAACAGAATTGAAAAATTAATGAAAAAATCTAAATAAATTTAAATTAACGTAATTTTTTTTAAAGTGCCAACCCTAATCGAATGTCAATAGTTTTTTTTTTCAAAACGCGTTCAACAATAATAATCCTTTGCCTTTGACGTCAGCAGATGCATGCGCATTGGAAAATGTTGATATTTTTATACCTAACTAACATCCCAAAATAGACTGGGACAAACGAGATTAAAAATCACGTTTTTACCTAAAATAGCGTTTTTTTTTTGGCTTCGAAAAGCGTTATAGAAAAAAATAAATTTAGAAGTGGTTTATGAATTAATGATTGGGAATTTTTAATTGGGGTTTTTTTTTTAAAAAAAAAACGTGTGGCACTCTAGGACTGCCACGGTAAAGTAGACCATTTTTTTTCAACTTATGCAATTATAATTATTTATTTATACACTCAATAGCTTAAACACATAATAAAAAATCACTACTTGAAAAATCTAAGCAAATAATTAGTTTTCGACATTCGAATGTTTATACTTCTAAATGTTTAGTTTTTTAATGTGTCAACATAAAAAATTACCTTATTTGTTAATACATAAGGTTAACACTTCTGCAATAAAGGGTGGATTTTTTATTTTCGTTACGAAATTTCTTGATTCGGTCGCCGCGCTCAAGCCCGCGATAAAATCTATGCAATAGTTTAAAAAAACAATCGAAATCAATCTATTTCATTTTTGTAAAGTTTAGAATGACATTAAGTAAGTTCTAAGGACCGTGTGGTTTCCGGGCTAAGAATAGAACCATCCCTACTCGTTGCCGTACAAGTAGTCATTACTTAAATAGGACGCACATACGAGTTAAAGGCAATAAGCGTCGCTCGCATAGTGTATAGGCGCATATGAGCGTCTAAAGCAAGTAGTGAAAAGTCTGAAAACAATACGGTGGCAATAAAATATAACTTTACTATTTGTTTACTATTTTATATTTTTACGGGGGGAATCCATCATGGATTTCCTAACCTAACCTAACTGTTCAAGCATTGCTATACCAAGCATAAAGGCATTACATAATTCCAAGACATTTTTTTAATCATTATTTATTTAAAGGATTTAAGTACGCATTTGCGACTACTAATTTAAAATTCTTAATCAATAATTTAAGTTTTTAGGACTATAATATGTATTATAAGAATATAATATTTTTGGCCTTAATGGTTGGCAGAGAGAGCCACGCAATCAGCAATATTATGTATTTGAGGTTTCTTCCTAGCTCCTAGAGAGAAGACTTTAACCCAACCGTTTAATGGTCAACTCAATATCCTCCTAGCCTTATTATTCCCAAATTTTGTTGGGGTCGGCTTCTAATCTAACCAGATGCAGCTGAATATCAGTTTTAAATGGAGCGACTGCCTATCTGACCTCCGCAACTCAAAGGGATACGATATTCTAAGGTTAGATTAGATATATAGAAGGTTAGATTCAATATTCCCGTTAAATTTAAACATAATTCATCAGGACCCAAATTATTCACGAGGTTATTAATGAGTAGACCAAATTTGACAGATAACTGGCATTGCTATAATTCAAAAGTCTTAGAAATTCTTGATAACGTAACTGTAAAACCTAAAAATATGCATTCACAACATGCATAATTTTAAATTTAAATATCTTGTTCCTAAAATTTATTTTTGGATCCCATTGACGTCACAAAGTTTATTTTTTTGTTTATATTCGTCTGAGGTCATAAGCGCGTCCCAGTTAGGGCTTTCAAAAAGTGAAATTCTTGAGGTGTTAGAGTTTGTTAAAAACTTAGTTGAAAAACAACCTTTTTTATTGTTTGAATAAGTTTTTATTACAATAACGTTTTTAACCAAATTTTCATAATGGAATTGTAAAATTAAACGTCTGTGCGAAATTTTGTATCTGTGCTGTTGAGCATAGAGTTCTTTTATTTGGAGATAATCCTGGATGTCAATTCAGGTCATGCTTACCATAAAAATGCATTGTTATCCAAACTAAACGTGTAGGTACGCAAAAATTGAAGATAACTGCTTTAAAATTTAGTAGCAAGATTTGACTTCAAACATTCTCACTACCTATTAACTTATAAGCACTGATAGCCTAGTGTTATGACCATCGACTGGCAAATCACATATCTCGAGTTCGATCCCAAGGCGCGCATTTCCGATTTTCATAAGTTATGTGCGTATTAAAAATTAATTATCTGTTGCTAAAACGGCAAGGAAAAACATCGTGATGAAACCAGCACACCTGAGAGATTTTTCAAGTGTGTGTAAAGCTATGTCAGAAGCCTACAGGCGGTTTAAACTCTGACCACAGGTTGTTCATCAACCACACGATAAGAAGAAGAACTACCTATTGAAAAATGAACTAAAATATCAATCTGTATATGCATATCTAACCCTACAGCTAAACAATGACAAATGAACATCAATAATAGCGCACCATTCCGTGCCAAAATTGACCCTCGCCGTTTAGGCGTGCCCATTTCGTGAGTTATGACCGCACCAGAGTTCAGAAACTGTCCTCAGCGCCCTCTATTGTTCCACGATTAGCAATTGATCCCACATCTGGTCATTCCTATTGTGCGAATGAGTGCAAATGATATCAGGAAATATGTTTTGTGATTTCCTGGGGTGACGATATTGGGGTAAAATTTTGATATGCAGTTATGTTTTCTCTCTCTATCGTGTTTGTTGGTGTGTCTATCTTTCACAACACCATTGGATCAATGTATTTGTCTTGCATAGATGGCTTATGGGGCGGAAAAAGACATAAAGTAATTACTTAAAAAAAAAACCGGCCAAGTGCGAGTCAGACTCGCGCACCGAGGGTTCCGTACAAACCTGTAGGTATATAAGTAAAAGTTAATATACTATGTGATGTAACTAAAAATTTAAGATTTTCGGAATTTTTCCTATATGTGTACTTTATAACGTTGCTTCATGCCAAATTTCAAGATTCCAGGTCGTCTGGAAGTATCCTTTAGGTTTTGATTCCCTTGCGAGTAGTTGCGAGTTTCAAAATATGCGGCTTTAATTGCTGTATCTTTTGATTGCGTTGACGTAGAAGTTTGATTTTGTTACAGCTTAAAGATATTATAGACTTGAGTATTTGTTAAGAATTTCAATATAATACCACTACGCGTTCATGAGTAAAGGGGTAATAAGTTTAAAATTATTAAAAATATTTTTATTATATGATGTAACTAAAAATTTATGCTTTTCGCAATTTTTCCTTTATCTGTGTTATAAGACGTTGCTTCGTACCAAATTTCAAGATTCTGAGTTCACGGGAAGTACCCTGTAGGTTTTGATTCCCTTGCGAGTGTCGAAAATTTGCGGCATAAACGGGAGTATCTTTTGATCGCGTTGACTTAGAAGTTTGATTTTTTCACAGCTCCAAGAGACCATAGACTTGAGTATTTGATATGAATTTCAGCTTGATACCTCCACGCGTTCCTGAGAAAAAAGGTCTTGACAGACAGACAGACAGACAGACAGACAGACAGACGGACAACAAAGTGATCCTATAAGGTTCCGTTTTTACCTTTTGAGGTACGGAACCCTAAAAAGAAAAATTTACATGGATCAAAGCCAAGAAGTAAAGCTAATAAAAAATATATAGGTATTTAATTTAGATAGATATATTTATGTCAATTTTTATAAGTTTTTCCTATCGCAGGCCTATTGGAAGAAATTTTTAATTAAAATTAGCAGTGCCTTTGTACTCCATAGTATTAGAATACCTATTGTTTTCAACGTTTATTTTGTGTAGGTACATAAATAAATAAAAATAATAAGAATAGTTTTTTATAGAATCGATGAAAAAAAAATTCAATTTAATAACATTTTTTAAATTAAAAAGGGTAGATTACAATGACAACTGTAATTTATACAATTTTGTTAATAAAGAAAGCTTAAAATTAATACAACATCTGGAAATAATATTGAAATTGACTTTGATTATACTATTAATCAAAAGAAATTGGTTAATTAATGACGAAGCTGTAGTTAAGTTTTAGTAGTAGTCATAGCCTAGTGGTTTGACCGTTGGCTGGAAAGCCAGAGGTCCTCGGACCTCGCACCTCGGACTTATTATCTAGAAGTAGCTTTTTTCTATTTATATTTATAGACTCACGCCAGTATTCCCCAGAGGGGGTAGGCAGAGGTGTGCAGTACACCCACGTTTCGCCGGCTATGTAATAAGTCCCATGTAATAGGGGGCGAGCCTATTGCCATTAACCGGGCACAATTCCAGACTCCGTGCTGCTACTGAGAATTTCCTAATGGAAAAACCCAATAACACTTTGCCCGACCCGGGGATCGAACCCAGGACCTCGTGCTCAGCAGTCGCGCTTGCTACCACTAGACCAACGAGGCAGTCGACGAGTCAACGAGGTTCTATTTATAGCACAAACTAAATGTCAGTTATGTTGTTGTTTTTTATTAAATGTTTTGTTTTATAACTAGCTGGTATTGCGAAAAACGCAAAAAAGAATTTAATTCATTAAACGCCATGACGGACACATGGTGTCCGACAAACAATAGAGTTTGCTTTGTGTCTGCTGTCTGGCAGTCAAAGTGTTAAGGGAATACAAAAAAAGGGAATTAAATTTTATTTTTATAACAATAAAAACCAACATGAAAATAAAAACTAGACTGCATATTAAAAAATAATGACAAACAATAAATTAGGTACATATTATTTTAATTTAAGTCATAAAAAACTTAGCAACTTAATTTTATAGCTTTCTACACACTTATATAAAATACTTTGACTTTTAATTTAAACGAGAAATGTCATACAAATGTCAACATGCTTAAATGCTTATTCATAGTTACTCTGTATTTTCCATTGTTCCATGAAGTGGAAAAGTTGGTTTTCGAACCATATAACTATATCATCCGCATTCTATGCCGACAACTATTTAGAGTATACGATCAAATAACTTTGACCTCGACGAGAGACTAGTTTTGTCTAAATTTTGACATTTTCCTGCATGGTTGTATTTTTCTAGAAATATCTATACTCTAAGATCCTTGCTCCGAAATTAACGTGTTTGTATAAATACAGGTTTTACTGATGAAATAGTTTAAAATTTTATCATTGACATTGATTTTGCAAGAGTCTTAAGCAATGTTTGGCATACCTAAGTGTATGGAGTAAGGTACCGAATCTGTGGTATGAGTTATTCTTATAAATTAAAAAATATACAAACATTAAAAATTTAAAAAACCCTGGACACAAATACCTCAATTTTTTTAGTTCAGGACACTCGATCAAGTCACCTTTCAAATAAATAAAAAAACTAAAAAAACAGTCTATTCGTTTAGGAGCTACGATGCCACAGACAGAGTCATAAACATACCTACAGACATACAGACACACAGACACTATTTGAGGATAATTATAGAGCTTGGAGGATTTTTTTTTTGCTTTTGTCATAGTTCTTTCAAGTAATAGAGTAGGTAAGTGCTTTTTTTAATGTAGAAAAAAAAAATTGCCATGATACTTCTTCCAAGGAACAAGTATATAATATACCTACCCGACTCGCATGGACTAAAACGAAATCCGCTTGAGAGGCGCGCGCGGAAACACGCCCACCATCTCGGGTCTTACTGATCGGTCGACTATCCGCTTATTTCTCTTTTGCATCATAATATTTAAATTTTTTAACGGCATCCTTTAACGTATTAAAGCAGGTGTCTTATTTAAATATTTGTATTATCTGTATCTTTTTCATTCATCATCTTCCTAGCTTTATTATTCCCAAACTTTGTTGGGGTCGGCTTCTTATCTAACCAGATGCAGCTGTATATCAGTTTTCTACGGACCGACTGCCTATCTGACCCCCGCAACCCAAAGGGATACTATATTCTTAAGTTCGATCAGTTGTCAGGATTTTCTAAGGGTACTGACTCCCTTTATCGACAGTCAAAGATCTTTATGACGGCCGAGGTCATAGCTTAACATACTTTCTGAGGCACCGAGCAGGTAATTATTGATTTATAATATGCATGTGACTTCCAAAAAGTCAGAGGTGCGTGGTTTGGATTCGACCCTGAGACTTTTGACTTGCTAGCTTGTCACACTACTAATCTATCACTGCTTATTTTTATTTCAAACAGAGATAAATGATGCCAATAATATTGTCAAGCCGAAATATTTTAGAATACGCAGATGATGTCAAGTTTGAACTAAAAATACAAAAAACCTTACTTAATCTTCTTTAAAAAACTTATTACTAGTTTGACGTTGATTGATAGCATGTCATTGGTGGCGCCACTTTCTATGCATTTCTATTATTTCTTAAAGTAAATTCGCGTAGTTCCATTTTTCGCCGTACACAACAAAAACTTGTCAAACTATAGATATTATGTGTCCACCGTTTTGCGCGCTAGACTTTTAAAACTATTATCGATCATTTAGATTCTATTTAAATTTAAAAACTTGAACACTAAAGGTCTTGAATTTGTATATTTTATAGAAAATTGAAAAATGTGGTTTTGTTAATCAGTAAAAGTAAAAATGCTATTGCCTAGGAGATAACTATCAGACAGGTTATGGAGAATAGTATCACGTTTGTCTCACCGTGAGTGAGAGCCAGGTGTGCTATGGTTTTTGGTAAAACAGCTCATTAAATTTTGGAATTTAATTAGACAGGCACAGAATAGCCGGTCTAGAAAGAGGCAGTGAACCCAAAGCATGCGACCTCTTACTTTTTGTAGGATAAGTGCGTAAGCTAAATTACCTGCTCCATGCCTCGGGAAGAATGTCAGCCGATGGCCCCGGTTGTCATGAAGATCTTTGACAGTCGTTAATGGGAGACACGGGGGACAGTACCGTCATAAAATCCTGACAACTAATCTAACTTTAGAATATCGTATCCCAGATATGCAGTAGCTCCATAGAAAACTTATATTCAGCTACATCTGGGGGCTTAGCCAAGTTGACTATCTACGATCGCTAACGAATAGAAAACGAAAGAAATGTATAGGATGACATTACTTTTATCGTTATGTCACGTGATCAAAACAAACAAATAGAATCGAATCCTATACATTTCTTTCGTTTTCTATTCGTTAGCGATTGTAGATAGTCCACTTGGCTAAGCCCCCGTATTAGATTGGAAACCGACCTCAACAAAATTTGGGAATAAGAAAACTAGGAGGATGATGACAAGCCAGTCTTGAGAAATACAATCCATAAACCAAAATAATAAAGCCCAAAGTTTTTTATACTTTTGGTTTGCACCCGCGGCTTCGCCTGTGTGGATATGTTGATAAATTGTAGCATTTGTGTGGTGTATAAGTTATACCTATTACTGTTAAGTTTCGACAAAATTATATTTATTTAAAAATATCTTACTGCCTCGTTGGTCTAGTGGTAGCAAGCGCGACTGCTGAGCACGAGGTCCTGGGTTCGATCCCCGGGTCGGGCAAAGTGTTATTGGGTTTTTCCATCAGGAAGTTTTCAGTAGCAGCACGGAGTCAGGAATTGTGCCCGGTTAATGGCAATAGGCTCGCCCCCTATTACATGGGACTTATAACATAGCCGGCGAAACGTGGGTGTACTGCACACCTCTGCCTACCCTCTCTGGGGAATACAGGCGTGAGTCTATAAATAAAAAAAATGTCTTAATTCAAGATAATCATAATTAAATCAATGTAAGGTACGTTTTTTGTATGACATATTAAACAGCCTTATAGCGGTAAGGCTTATTTTTGTTACAATGAGAAGATAATATAAAAACTTAATGCCTTTTCACACAGTCGTATAATAACATAGTCGTATAAAGAGCATTTCCTGTCGAAGCAATAAGTATGTTTATGTATGTATATGTATGTATGTAATGGTAAATATGTATGTACGTATAGTCTATGTAGGTATTTTAGTAATTTTTTATATATTTTAGGTACTTTTAGTAAATTTATGTAAATATTTAGCTTTAGATAAAATTCATGTTGTGCACTTGATACTGTCCTCGTCTTATAACTAACGTTCTCTATCACTCAAAGGGTTTGCTGGTAGAAAATTCATTATGAGTTAAACTCGCCTTTGTACATAGCTTTTATTAATGTACTGTACTGTAATTTATATGTGTGCAATAAAGAATAATAATAAATAATAAAATAACATTTTTTTTAAAGTAGGGTTATGATTTTAAATAATTCTTTATTTATGACTATTATTGTAGGTGACTACCCGCTCTATCGTATTTTCTCATTTTCAGTTTATCCAAAGGTTGCTATAATCCCCACGCGGGTTGGCGACCGTTGTAACAGATGGTTGCTGTTACATAGAAGAATGCTGTTGACAATCCTCCGGATCTTTCCCTTTGTCGCTTCTTGCGACATCCGTGGGACGAGTAGGGGTGGTACTGTTCTTAGACCGAAAACCTCACGGTTTTGCTATCAACTCCGCGATAAAACCGTTCATGTGGAAAGGCTCTATATAGAATTAACTTTTTTGTAGAGTACCTAATTACCTATTATTATGCGCAGTAGTTTTTGTTTAAAAATACTTTTAATGGGATTCCCCGCTATGATTCTCAAATACCAGTCAAGTACGAATCTGACTTGCATCAGGGTTCTGTACATAATTTTTAAAGTTTTAACCACAAGCGGCAGGATAGCCAAATTTAAGGCCGAGGGTTTAAACCCAAAGCACTCTGAATTTTTCTAGCTTATGCGAATAAAATAAAGAAAGAATTATGTGCGTAGGTATTATAAACATGCTTCTTGCCATAGAAATACTTTCCAATATCTTTGCTTTTTGCCATATTCACTCTTTGCCGATGCGGTCAGGCCTGCGCGTGATCTCTCTCCAGTCTCCAGTCATGTCGGATTACTGAGTGAGGGTATAGAGGGTATACATCACATAATTTAGTATGCTTTGCCCTGCAGTGGGACAGGTACAGGCTGGTTTATTATTATTATTTATGTAAGTATTTAATTTTGCTTAGCCATAATATTTTGCTTTGGTCTTTTGGTGGTGTTGGTTTTATCTATTCTAAGAGTTTTTAGCTTAAAAATAATCAGGGACCTTGAATTTTCCTAGGCAGTATGAAAATTTCTTCCGGGAAAATTTCTTCTTACAAAAGGCCATCAAATATGAATATATATTACATCATCATCTGCCTAGCCTTTTCCCAACTATGTTGGGGTCGGCTTCCAGTCTTACCGGATGCAGCTGAATACCAGTGTTTTACATGGAGCGACTGCTTATCAGACCTCCACAACCCAGTTACTGGGTTACACGATACCCCTTGGCAAGACTGGTTGTCAGACTTTCGGGTTTCTGACTACCCGTAACGACTGTCAAAGATCTACAATTGACAGCCGGGGCCAACAGCTTAACGTGCTATCCGAGGCACGGAGAGTGATAATTAATTTATAAAACGCACATAACTCACGAAAAGTCATAGATGCGCGCCTTGGGTTCGAACCCGAGACCTCTGACTTGCCAGTCAACGGTCACCACCACTAGGCTATCACGACTCCCATGAATATATATTACAGTAAAAAAAAAAATTAAAATGACACTGTCAATAGTGAAATGACTGATAAAAGTTTTTGTAAATCTATACCTACCGGTTTTATTCGAACCATTATTCACGGAACCCTAATTATCTATTAAAATCCTAGCATAAGTAGATTGCGAAGGTGCTATTAAGCTGGTTTTCAAACCGCAAAATATGTTTTTGGGTTTTAATTTGAGGTTAGACTCAAATAGTTGATAGATGTTTATGTTCTAAATCTTAATTAACTATCTGCGGTTTTTATATACCTATCATTTTCTGTCGATATTAGGAAGTTTTATTTTACACTGACTCATCGAAATTATAGGTTATTGACCGCAAATTTTAGATTTATTTTTAAAAGTACTGACTTATAAAAAAATATGTTGGTATTGACCGTGAATTTTAGTTTTTTTAAAATAGGTAACTAGGATTTTGTAGTGAGATGCCTACTAAAGTACTAACGCACTTAGCCAATCATTCAATATTTTCATAAAATCTGTAGCATGAATACTACTTTATTAAAATAAAAATAAGTAGTTGAAGCCTACAGTATGTGACGGAATAAAATAATTGTAGGTAACTAAAATAATGTAAATAAAAGAATAGTTATTTTTAATCCAAAGTTTCAAGTAAATCGGATCTCGAATTAAAAAAACAAAAACAACAACAATTAAAAAAAAAAACAAATAACAATAACAATAATCACAAATACGGGTGACTAGATACAGACAAACATAGATAATATAAAAAACCCAGATATGTGCGGGTTTCTGGGATTTTTGTAACGGGCACCTACACACGGCTAGAAATCAACTTATACTTTTCCAGTGTAAGCTGACATCTTGATGTACGAAAAGCCTATACAATGTGAGGTCAGTTCATACTGGTACTACCTACCTACTCATTACGCGGCGCGACGCACAATAGAAACTTTTCCACAACGTTCTGTTATGAATAACAACTACTTTTTGCTAATATTTTTATACACTAAAAAAATAAAAATTAAAAAAAATATGGAAACGTCATCGTCATCTACTTTATGCATATCAAAATGCCTATGAATCACAAAAATAAATCGTGTAGGCAAAAAAAATGTTATTTTACACATTGAGTTTCCACAACAAAGCAGAATTTATATGCTAAAATTATACATAGGTACCGGTATTCTATTTTAAGAAGTCGAAAATGCTTCATTTGAATAACATGAACGTAAAGTAGAAAAAAAACAGAATCTATTAATATACAGGCTGTTTGATACTCTGATAGATAAAATCTTGAATGAATATTCTAGCATGAGCGTGTGAACTGCTCAAGATTCGGAATCCTTTAAATGTTCTACAATTTTCTGTTATTTCAAAGATTTTTAGATAATTATTATTTCGTAAAAATTTATATTAAGTACCTATTATGTAAATATTTTTTTTTATTCAATGTTCAAAGGAAAGCGCCGCAATTTTCATTACACGGTCAATAATTTAAAAAACTTTTCAAATAATGATAGTAAGTAACCGAATATGTAGGTTCCTGTCTATCCTACCTATTTATCAGAAATTCGTTGTCAAAAAAAATTTTTGGTCAGCCTCTAAGTAGATTACTTGATACCTACAGATGGTAAAAAATGGTGAAGATTATTTCATACCTTTCAAAAATTTTAAAAACTGTTTCGCCTAATTTGCTTTACTTCAAAAACCTATGTAAAATTAAATAACACACAGAGATCGCTTTATCTTAACCATAGAGAATTGAAGAACATACGGTCTATATGAGGGTTAATTGGGCCTTGAGATTCTCCATTTGCTCACACTAGCTTATCCATTAATTATCGGACACCCTGTATAAATAGTCTCATTCACAAATAAAAAAAACAACTAGTTCCTTTAATCTGTAGGTAATCTAAAAAACCTTTCTTGACTGACATTGTCTCTGGTATGAGGAATTTCCATGTGGATTTTTCTTTTTTTTAACACTACTTTATTAGCTTCACTTGTGACTATGTAAATACATCTTGGAAATTTTTAACGACACGATTTAATTGTCGTTAAAAATTTCCAAGATTTGTTTACTGTCCGCGACATGGATATCTAAGCTCTACATTCGAGGATGAGTAGCCGCGAAAATGCTGTATGTTGCTCTCAATACTGAGTAACATCATTAAATCCAATATTTTTTTTAGTTGCCTGACTACCTCGTTGGTCTAGTGGTAGCAAGCGCGACTGCTGAGCACGAGGTCCTGGGTTCGATCCCCGGGTCGGGCAAAGTGTTATTGGGTTTTTCCATTAGGAAATTCTCAGTAGCAGCACGGAGTCTGAAATTGTGCCCGGTTAATGGCAATAGGCTCGCCCCCTATTACATGGGACTTATAACATAGCCGGCGAAACGTGGGTGTACTGCACACCTCTGCCTACCCCCTCTGGGGAATACAGGCGTGAGTCTATAAATAAAAAATAAATAAAATAATTTTTTTTTTAGTTTCACCCAATTTTATGAGTGCAAATAATGGAGACTATCTCTGTACAGGCTGTAGATAAAAATAATTATTTTCCATGCTACGTTTCTCTCCAAGATACAGAAGTTGAGAGTCGGGCTATTTAAAGAACCTGCGGTGCACGAGACCGACTCGCAACTGTCCAGGTTTTTTATTTAATGATCTAATTACCCTAAGCCAGACGGCCAGACATTCAAACTAGTTCTAGGTATAATACTAATAAAAAACATTAATTAATAATTCAGCTCTAATCCTAAATTGGGTACAAAAAGCTGTAAAATACACCGCCCAATTTGGAAAACACAAAATACCACCACAGCTGCACTTTTATTGTGTTTTAGTAAAACCCACTAAATTGCTGTCGCTGACGTGGGCCAAAAGGCCACCCAGCTAAAAGGGAAACTAGGTAGAATACGTCTGCTACGCCTATCGTTTGCCAAGAGAACTGTGAACCCACACATCCACGGTAAACCTGGAAGGAGTGGGCGGGAGGATAGACAAAGAGGAGGGAAAGATTGGAGAAGCATTATGAGAGTTGGAGAATAGAGAAAGCACCTGTGTTTACGTACAATAATCTCCTGCTTTGATAGCCAATCTACGTTAGATTGCGCGCACACTTGCGTACTATAATAATCTCCTGCATCGATAGCCAATCTACGTTAGATTGCGCGCACACTTGCGTACTATAATAATCTCCTGCATCGATGGTCAATCTACGTTAGATTGCGCGCACACTTGCGTACTATAATAATCTTCTGCATCGATGGTCAATCTACGTTAGATTGCGCGCACACTTGCGTACTATAATAATCTCCTGCATCGATGGTCAATCTACGTTAGATTGCGCGCACACTTGCGTACTATAATAATCTCCTGCTTCGATGGCCAATCTACGTTAGATTGCGCACACACTTGCGTACTATAATAATCTCCTGCATCGATGGTCAATCTACGTTAGATTGCGCGCACACTTGCGCACTATAATAATTTCCTGCATCGATGGTCAATCTACGTTAGTTTGCGCACACACTTGCGCACTATAATAATCTTCTGCGTAAAAGACCAATCTACGTTGGCCTTTGTGACCGAAATTCAGTCAGAAGGATATTATCTATTAATTAATGAAATGAATCCTAATGAAGATGATACGTTTTATAATCCAAGAGCTAGTCCTGGACCCACTCTTACAAATCTGATCCAATTAATTCAAATCCAAACGGCTAGGTCCAAACTCACAGTATTCATCATCTAACTAATGAGTTAACATATTAGCTATTACACATTAATTAATTGACTACATACAGTTACAAAGACATGATCTGTAATTACTCTGATTGATGGATTGCTTTCAATACAACTGTTTAACAGCTCATTTATAAAGGTACCTTCGTGTATGGTGTAGTTATAACTATATTAAATTCACATGTGCAGATGTCAAATAGAAACGCTATGGTTGGAGTACCTACAGCAAGAAGAAAGAGTCGTGATAGCCTAGTGGTGGTGACCTAGTGGGTTCGAACCCAAGGCGCGCACCTATGACTTTTTGTAAGTTATGTGCGTTTTATAAATTAATTATCACTCTCCGTGCCTCGGATAGCACGTTAAGCTGTTGGCCTCGGCTGTCAATTGTAGATCTTTGACAATCGTGACGGGTAGTCAAAAGCCCGAAGGTCTGACAACCAGTCTTACCAAGGGGTATCGTGTAACTCAGAATCTGGGTTGTGGAGGTCTGATAGGCAGTCGCTCCATGTAAAACACTGGTATTCAGCTGCATCCGGTAAGACTGGAAGCCGACCCCAACAAAGTTGGGAAAAGGCTAGGCAGATGATGGTTGGAGTACCTACAGCAAGAAGATTTATCATCATCAACCTGTCTACTGCTCTCGGGTCTCTTCTTTTGCACGCCTATTTCGGCTATTCTCATCCAGTTCCTGCCATCTTGCGAATATCGTCACTCTATCTAGCTTGAGGGCCTATACTACGTTTGCCGATCTATGGTCTCCACTCAAGAACAAGCTTACTCCACCGGTAATCTGTTCTGCGGCTTATAAGGCCGGCCTACTACCACTTTGGCTTGCTAATCAAGAAGATTAATAAATCACTACATAGTATTAAACAAAGTCGCTTTCCTGTCCCTATATGTATGCTTAAATCTTTAAAACTACGCAACGGATTTTGATGCGGTTTTTTTAATAGATAGAGTGATTGAAGAGGAAGGTTTATATATATATTGCACCCGTGCGAAGCCGGGGCGGGTCGCTAGTGGTATATAAACGGTAAAGGATTTATTCATTCACGCAAAAACTACGCAACGGATTTTGATGAAACTTTACAATATTATAGTTTATACATTAGAATAACACATTCATCAAGATACCACGCTAAGCCGCGGGCAAAAGCTAGTATTTTATGAAAATGTTTACGTATTTAATATTTTGTTACCAAAATATTACCTACATATTATTAGTACTATGCCATGTGGTTTCCGGCCCAAGAATAGACCCACCCCTTCTCATCCCGCGAGTGTCGTAAAAAACGACAAAGGGAAAAATCTGGATAACAGGCAGCAGCATCTTACTGTGTACTAGCAACCATCTACAACTGCGATTGCCAATTCGCGTGCCTGGCGTGGTGATTAAGCGCAAATACCTTCTAATGAGCGCACAAAATAAGTGTTGCGTACCTATTCATATTCATTTATTTCATAAAGCTAGTTTATATGTCAGACATTGATCGGTATAAAATATATATCAGACATTGATGGGTATAAAATACATATTAGGTAATTTTAAGTAGCATAAAAATGTCACTGCCTCGTTGGTCTAGTGGTAGCAAGTGCGACTACTGAGCACGAGGTCCTGGGTTCGATCCCCGGGTCGGGCAAAATGTTATTACGTTTTTCCATTTAGAAATTCTCATTAGCAGCACGGAGTCTGGAATTGTGCCCGGTTAATGGCAATAGGCTCGCCCCCTATTACATGGGACTTATAACATAGCCGGCGAAACGTGGGTGTACTGCACCTCTGCCTACCCCCTCTGGGGAATACAGGCGTGAGTCTATAATAAAATAATAAAAATGTCATTTAACTATGAGAAGAGGCCTATGTCCAGCAGTGGACTGAAACAGGCTGTGAATGTATGTACCTAAATGTATGTATCAGGATAATACGATCGTTTCCTACATCAAAAAACTATTTATAAATTAGGTGATGTATTATTTTAAATAATTAATTCTTCCCCATTGCGATACTAGCTTCCTTAATTACTTCCGTAAATCCGGTAATTGAGAGCAATGACACATAACATACTAGGTCAACTGGTTTTAAAAATATTTAACTTATCACACACCATAGGTAGGCGAAATTAATCTTATTTGTTGTTCCATACTTCGCCCAAATATTGTCATTTGAATTTAAATCTTGTTTTCATGTAGTTAGAGTTCATTGTCATACGATATTACTATGTCAAGAATAATTTTCGGCAGGTAACATTATTTAAACGTTAACTTATATCCGTGATTATTAATTTGACTTCAATAAGTTTTATAAAGTGGTTAGTATAATTTATTTATTTTAGGGAAATTAGCAGCTCAATTCTTACATATATATAATATTCATATTTTGATTTAATTTTTCTTGCAAGCTCATTGCCAGCGTGGTTCCGCCGATGTCATGTTTTTTTTATTGACTTCTATTCTTTTGTTTATTATTGTAATATAATTTGTATTTTTTATTTACTATATTGTAAGTGTTTTGTCCAATAAACTATTTTCTATTCTATTCTATTCTATTCTTGATAGCAATTTTTAGGTACCTACTATCTAAGATTATGTAACCCATCCCCTTATACATAATTTATACACTGTGAAAAATAAAATTAAACTTCATATTCTCAACACATCGTCACCGTCAATTTCGTATCAGTTTTTTATAAGACACATCAAAAAATTCATCGATATAGTACCAGTACTTTTCGAGTAAAAAATATAGTTTAAAAACTAAAACACGACTACTTAAAATCTAAAAACAAGCTTCTTAGATTTGAAATAAAATTCTGTAGTCGGAGGCCTTAATGTATTATAGGTAAATACTTTGTAAATTTGGTGGCCTCCGACTACAGAATTTTATTTCAAATCTAAAAAGCTTGTTTTTAGATTTTAAGTAGTCGGGTTTTAGTTTTTAAACTATATTTTTATTTAACTTATTTTGGAGATATGTGAATTCTAATAATGTTTACATATTTGAAATGTGCTAATAAAGCTCTTTCATTTGATACCCCACACGACACTGCCAAGATTTTTTTTTAGTTCTTTACTTTAAGTCTCCTAGAGGGCGCTGACTTCAGTTTAATGTGACGTCATGTAGCCTATAACCAGTGGACAATTAGGAGGCTTCCAACAACACCTCATTTGTCCAATTATGATAACTAGTTTAGAAGTTATGAGGGAACAGATGAACATCCATACCCACATACATACATACAGGTCAAAATCATAACCCTCCTTTTTGCTTCGCCGTAGTCGGGTAAAAATAGCTATGACATACGGAGGAACGGACATGACGATACTATTAAAAGGAATCCGGTTTTGCTTCAGCTTCAAAACCTTAAAAAAAATAGTTTTTTTAACCGTTGTGAAGCCGGGACGGGTAGCTATGTTTGTATAAACATAATTATATGGTTTATGACGCTATGGTCCTTAAGAAGAAATCAGAGACAACAAGTTCCAATTTTTTGTTTCTTTCTAGTGTAGGACCTACAAAAGCCAGTTTATTTTGTTTTTTTTTCATTCATCTATTAATTTATTTATTATTTTATCGCGTGGGAAAACCTAGTGTCTGGGTTTTAACCAGCCTGTAGACAGTTTGGTTTATTTTTTAAAAGCACATGATTTTTGAAAGTTACTGGCCTTGGATTCAAACCTGCTAACGATTTCTTGGTAGTCTATTAATTCATACTACTTGGCTTTTTATTTTTGATGTTTATTTTGTATACATTACATAGACTACAATACTTAAAGATAGTATACACGGTTACATATCAAGCTATACATTTCCAGTATAAGCTGACATCTTGTTGTACGAAGAGCCTGTACAATGCGAGGTCAGTTCATACTGGTTTTGTAGAGCTTAATGTGAAGCCGTGTGTATATAAGACTAGTGATAGCCGAGCCTAGCTTTCAGAGGCACGGAGCGGAGAGATGAGAGAGAGCTACGGAACTTACGAAAAGCCACAGGTGTGTGACTTGGGTTCGAACCTGAGATTTCTGATTTGCGTGATTTGATTTCAACGTTTGTACCGCTATGTCTATCACTATAGGCTATCACGCTTTAACACGGAATAATCCAATAACACTTCGCCCGAGTCGGTAATCGAATCTTAGACCTTGCGCTTAGCAATTGCGCTTTCAACCACTAAACCAAGAAGCCTTACCTTACCTTTTATAATTATTAAAATTACACCCTCATCAAGCATTGTACCAAAAAGATTAAAAACAATAAAGTCATGCAACTTCATGCTAAGGCCATTATAATTATCGTAATTACTCGTATCTCCTTCCTAGTAACTTGCATCACAAACTTCAAGCAAGTGGACTACAATTCCGAACATCTGATGTCCAGACAATATATTTATTTATTTTATTTTACAAACTTTAAAAACTTTATTTACATTTTGATACAATAATTTATGTACAAATATCAATAAACTAAATAATATTATCTATATATATAAAAATGAAACCCGTTTTCCGTTGTCACGACATAGCATGAAAACGGCTTGACCGATTTGGCTGATTTTGGTCTTGAATTATTTGTGGAGATCCAGGGAAGGTTTTAAGATGAGAAAAAGGGGTAGAGTAGGGTAGGGTAGCGGTATAGTAGGGTAGGGGTAGAGTAGGGTAGGGTAGGGTAGGGGTAGTGTAAGGTAGGGTAGGGGTAGGGTAGGGGTAGTGTAGGGTAGGGTAGGGTAGGGGTAGTGTAGGGTAGGGTAGGGGTAGATTAGGGTAGGTTAGGGATAGGGTAATGGGTAAAGTAGGGTAGGGGTAGAGTAGGTTAGGGGTAGAGTAGGGTAGGGGTAGAGTAGGTTAGGGGTAGAATAGAGTAGTGGGTAGAGTAGGGTAGAGGTAGAATAGGCCTTGAAGTAGGATAATCACGCGTACGAAGTCGCGCGGGGCAGCTAGTAACTTATATTTACAATTAAGAATTATACAAAAGTCACGCGAAGGCGTCAAAGAATCCCTCCCCATCACCGTCGTCTGCAGGCAACGTGCCCAGAAGGCTGGCGGCAATGCTGCCAGCCTTCTGGGCACGTTGCACTTCTCCGACAAAATAATGTCCTCCTGACCGAATTTCGGTCACAGTGGCTAATCTTTAAGTTCAGCCAACTACGCAGGAGATAATTATTAATTATAGCGCACAAGTGTGTGAGCAAACACAAGTGCACTTTCTATTCCCTCACTCTCATAGTCAGATGGTACGGCAATCCGACACAACTGGAAAGAGATCAGTCTGAGGGCCAACGGCTTTACGTGCTATCCAACGCACGAAGTAAGTGATAATTAATTTCTAAAACGCACATGAATCCGAAAAGTCTGAGGTACTATCGCGGACACGAACGGTGCACCACTTTGCGATCAAAATGCTTTGAACGATGCAACGTGTGTAGAGGCGGGACTAGCGCTACGTTCGGACACCGGGTGCAAGCGATTCTAACCTTAAGATTGGTGCAGTGGCTTTGTCCACGATAATACATGGGTTTCGAACCTACGAACTATGACTTGGCAGTCCAACGGTCATATCACTAGGTTATCACTTTTTTTTGTAAATTGATTCTTAGAGATCCATATGGCGCCCATTTTAGAATGTTCCGCTAACACGTCGTTCGAGCTAATCCCAGAAGCTAACTTCAACAATATCAGTGCAACAACACGTCGAAGCTTTTCCTCATGTTATTCTGAAAACATGCTAATAACACCTTTATTACACTACCATCAAAGTTCGCTTTTACATCCATATAATCCCACCAAATGTAGGACACATTTTGCATTCACCTAAACCGTTATCCTGTAAGTAATAAAGTTGAGATTTGAGTGAACAATGTGCAATAACTTGGTGAAATTCTCCGTGACTTTGCAGCATTGCAATTGCTTACCTATATTGTAATGGACGTTTTGATACGCATTGAGAATGGGTACTCTAATCTGATTGCTACGAGTCCTATTCAGTGGCGAACTAAACAGATTTTGATGCATATGATTATCAGCTCAAAGGTAATGGACATAAGTTTGATTTTATTTTTAGAAGCTTTACCTTAAGCTTCTGGAGGCTGTTTGTGATGCAACAACACTGCCCCCGATAGTTGAATAGACGCATCTAACAAAAAGGTAAAATGGAGAAAAAAATGTTTGAATGTCAAATCGGGAAATTCTTCGCTGTCTCTAAAAAAAGCCTTAAAATTTTTAAAAATGAATGCTGAACGATGGCCGAAGTATCCATCTTTGATTCCCATTAGTTTAAAACAACATTGCACCTTTCATTTAGTTACTATTATTAAAAAACCTTTTCATCTTAGCAAAAAAAATAGATTAAAATGTCTTATGCTTAATTAAAAGGACGCAAATAACCATTAACGCCCTTCAAATTTCAACAACGTGTGATTATTTATGTACTTTTAGACTTATTCTCAAATTTATTTGCTACCTTCCACTTTTAAGAAAAAAAGGCGCATATGGCTATATACGTCTTTTCATTTAAGCATTTATAACACTAATAGATTATCAATATTATAACACTAAATGGCATTTCTAAGTAAATGTGCCTTTTCAATTAATATAAATGAAATCCGTCTTTTCTTCTTCTAACTAGTAGAAAAAAATTGCAGTTGCTCCAATTTTCGTTATGCTAAATCATTAACGGAACGAGATATCGAAATATTAAAAATACCAGCAGATGCGCCTTTTTTTCCTGATTCTGGCAGTATATATAACTCAATTTTGGAAAAACTGTCAGATACGTCTTTTCAACTATCGGGGGCAGAACAGTTCTGAAGTGAGATAAAACTAAATAAAGATTTTTTTATTGGACAGTCACGACCATAAACAAACTTATAGGTTTATGTATCGTGTATTAATAATAATAAGGTCATTAGGTATGTAATACAGATAACAGAACCATCCCTTCTACGTAAAGTTATACAATAAATAAATAAATTAGCCTGTAACTGTCCCAAGAGAAGGATTGAGCAATTAATCTCCACGCTAACTCACTGCGTGTTAGCGATTTCAGATTATTAAGTCCAGGTTTCCTTACGATGTTTCCCGATGTTATATAGAGATACAATAATATTTCTATATTATTCAGATAATAGAGTTTCAAAAGTGCAAAACGATTTATCATGTTTCTGCTGAAAAAAAAAGCTGAAAGCTGAGCTTTGAGCTAGGCTCTCGTTTCTAGCAGCAAACCTTTGAAACACAGAGAAATGAACAATAAATAATATTATAACTATTTTTTTTTACGTAAAAAAGTTTTGTCATTAAAACTAAAGCTGTGTACTAAATATCAGATCAATCTGACAACAGGAAAGGGGTGAAATATCGATTACTAAATTTGAACCAAATAATAAACAGGTCAAGCTAAGTAAAACCGTTTAAAGAGGGCAATGTTAAGTTTCTAAAAAAAAAATTAGTTTACAGAAACCGCTTTTAAAAACCACAACCTAAACTGTTTAATTATAGCAAAGAGCCAATATCCATAAATTTTAAAACAAAGTAGTTTAAACTTTATGTTTTCTTAAACAGAATCTAAGCGATTCCACCAACAAATTTACACTTCAAGCCTTAATAAATATCTTTTCTGTAATATAAATTATTAATTAAAGGCCTAAACCTCTACAATCCATAAACGCTATTCTAATACGTATTTAACGGACCCTAGCGGTTTCAGACGTTGCTGGCCAAGAGAATTTCTAATTCGAAACCCAAATTATCTAGAAATTGGCATATTTAGTGGTTGCTTTCAGTCAAATGAACTTGCTTTTGGGTAATATTACCAAAATATTACACTGTTCCAGTAAATAAAATGGTAGCTGGTATTGTTTAGCACATTTTGATGTTAGACGTAGGGTTGTCAGGTGTCCGGATAAAGCCGGACATATTGTTACTTAGTCGCACTTTTTACACGCTTGTCCGGCCAAATAAAATGGTGTCCGGGCTTGTTAGGCTTTTAAAGTGACACATACAATGAAATATAATTATGTTTTGGCGATTTGACACTCCCGGAGGAAGGTACTTATATAATTTTGTTATGGTAAATAAATAATTACTTAAATAAAATAAATACATTTATTTATTTTGAGTAATTTTAAGATGGCTGGAGGAATTGGACAAAACAAATAGCGACTGGTCCACATTGGCTCTCGATCGGAAGACGTGGCAGGAGAATAGGTCTTTGCCCGGCATTGGGATGATATGCGCTAAAAGTAACAGTAACAGTAATTTTGTACAAACCATGCATGTGACATGGCACAATTTATTTAGTCTGCATTTAATATTATTAGAGTCCGTTTTTTTGCCCATGTGTGATTAACTTGGCTGGAATGTCCGGTTTTTGAATTTCTAAATCAGGCAACCCTAGAGTGCTCAAATTTGTCTGGCTTTATCATTGCAGCTTCAGTTAAAATTGTTATTCCTTGTTTTGTAATTATTTGAAGGCGAAATAAAAGCATATTGACAGACTGCTGGGAGTTATTATTTGCACCGTTTTTTCTTCAGACTTGTAGCACTAGAAACGATATCTCGAAAAGGGAGAATATTTTTTTTGTGTAGGTAATCATTAAATAATAAGTTTTTATAAAAACAACATTTCTAATCAAGCTTTTTTATTGGAATATCTAAACTATTATATTATCTGTGACTTAACGTATATCCAAAAATTTGTATCTGTGCTGTGGACCGTTGAAGAGTTCCTTTATCTAGACCTTAGAGGAAACATTTTGCTGTTGATCTAGACCTAATCCTCAATGTCGATTCAGGTCATGTTTATCATAAAAAAATTTTTTACGTGTTAGTTCAGTTCCGATGACATGCATTGTCATCAGAACTGAACTAATACGTAAAAATTCAACTCACATCGCTCACAACAATTCACACACATTTCTGCACTAATATCTCCTGCATGGATAACTAGCTTATCTCTTTGTTGAAATTGTCTTAGTTGAAGAGTGAAATTGGCAGCTGGGACCAGAATTCGGCTGGGAGAACATTATTCATCTTACATTCATTGATTTTTTATTTAATTATTATTTTTATTTATATTTTATATTATATTATTTTTTATTCATTATAAATTAATTATCACTCTCCGTGCCTCGGATAGCACGTTAAGCTGTTGGCCCCGGCTGTCAATTGTAGATCTTTGACAGTCGTTACGGGTAGTTAGAAGGTAGTAAAACACTGGTATTCAGCTGCATCCGGTAAGACTGGAAGCCGACCCCAACATAGTTGGGAAAAGGCTAGGCAAGCAGACATTCATTGATATCTTGGTAAAATTGAGCCTAAACCACTTAAATTACGACCATTAAAGGATCAAAAACAAAAAAAAAGTATATGTAACCTGACACCTTAAAATATACGATCATTTTAAATTTCACTTCACTACATTTTTATTGCGAAGCGTTGAGTGTCATTTTCATCTCACCGCGGCACAAATTGCGTTTGCTATCCAATTTCATACTGAAGTGTTGTGTGACGTGAAAATTTTTCCGCATTAGCGCTCGTGAGTGAGTTTTATTATATTTGTAACACTTATCAGCTAGTAGATTAGTTGGTCCTTTACTCGAATTTGTCGCTTTTATGTGGAGTATAAAAGAGGTTTTGGTCCTTTTGGAAATAAGAATAGATAATGTCTTCCTGACCATTTTTACTGACCGCATTTCGGTCACAGCGGCTAATTTCAACGAAGATTAGTCAAATACGCAGGAGATATTATAGTGCACAAGCATGTGCGCAAACACAGGTGCACTCTCTATTCCCTCGCTCTCATAATCCGATGGGACGGCAATCCGACACGACTGGAGAGAGATCAGGCGCAGGGCCAACGGCTCTACGTGCTTTCCGAGGCACGGAGTAAGTGATAATTAATTTATAATACGCACATAACTTACGAAAAGTCAGCGCGCCTTGAGTTCGAACCCGACTTGCTAATCAACGATCACCACCTCTAGGCTATCACGAATCATCTGCTCAGTGAGTCCGAAGGTAAAGGGAATAAATCGAGCGAATTTTCAAAGATTTTTTTTCCGTTTATTCTAAGACTAGCTGCCCCGCGCGACTTCATACTTCAAGGCCTATTCTACCCCTAACCTACTCTACCCACTACCCTATTCTACCCCTAACCTACTCTACCCCTACCCTACTCTACCCCTACCCTACACTACCCTACACTATATTTATTTTTCGGTTTTATATATAACCTATGACACTCAGCAATAATGTGGCTTTCTATTGGTGAAAGAATTTTTAAAATCGGTTCAGTAGATCCCGAGATTACCCCTTATAATTGAACAAATATACAAACACACAAACTTTACTTCTTTATAATATTAGTATAGTTTATTCTAAGATAAACAAAATCTTCGTCTCATACATTTTACACTTAGCATCAGTTGGTCCTACACTTTGCCATTACTTTTCTGTCAGGCACTATCCTTGAGTTAGACATAAAACTCCTTTTTCACTTACATCTATTTTATTCTGCCCAGTGCGTGACCAATCTATCATTCAAAGGAAAATATATTTAAACCAGAGGTCGTATAAATTATTCGTATAGATTTAGGAATAGTATGTTATAAAGTACAGTCATGGACAACATTATTTTCTTGTTTTCCAAATTTTAATAGATAAAAATTAGTTGTTTTCCAGAAAAGGGGTTATTGAACTCATCATTATGAACAACTTTTACTATGACACCAGCAGCAAAAAAACAACTTTTCGATACATTTATATTCATGTAACTCGACAAAATACTATTTAATTAACAGCTGATTTTTTTTCTCGATTTCTCGTTTGGTCTCATAGTGAAAATTGTAAATAATCCTCATTAATTAATGACCCTTTTTCAGCCAAAACTACCACTATAATTTAGCGGTGTCCTACATTTTCGGATTTCAAACTGATTATATTCCGACCTACAGGTTTAGTTTGTAGAAAAATATACGACCCGGATATTGGTAAATATCTATTGATACCATAAACGCAATATTTTAGCATTTTAAGTGCTTATGTTCCTTTTAGATTGGCTTTTGAATAACTACTTACATGTTTACATAAATTTTAGGCCGTGACTGTACCTAGTTGTTGGTATAAAGTTTTGGTATGTTAAGTGATCAAAGAAAAACGATTTCCATTTGTCTGGCTAGAGATAAGAGTGTATCGTTTTTTTTTTCTTTATACAGGGTTATTTTTAAAACATTGACTACCTGAAAAAGGGTCATTAAACTCATCATTATGAACAACTTTTACTACGGGACCAACCCTGAAATCGCAAAAAAAACAGCTGTTCTAATCATTCTGAACAACTTTTAATATGGGATCAACCCTGAAATCGAAAAAAAAAACAGCTGTTCCATACAATAATGTTCACATGACTCAACAAAATGTATGGAACAGCAGATTTTTTTGCGGGTTGCTTATTAAATAATTTCATTTAATACACATAAAGGACCAAAATAATATTCAAAAGACCAAAATATTACACTATAGAATATTACTCTCGAAAAGCGATTTCAACATTTTCGATGTGAATTATGGAGTGAAATGCACACAGAAAATGGGTAATACTAGTAAAAGCTGAATTTGAGGCATGTAATTCATACAAGAATATGCATTTGCAAAACCAGCGCTTTCTATGCAAATAATATTATTTTCAGATGCTTTGTACTGGCTGCCTGTAATTTTATCTCCGACTGTACAAACTCAAATTACACAGATATTATTTTCTTTGTGGTGTCTAACCTACCACTGACTCTCTGTCGAGGAAAACATCGTAAGGAAACCTGTGCTTTATAGTCTGAAATCGCCAGCCCGCAGTGAGCTAGCGTGGTGCTTAATGCTCGATCCTTCTCTGTATGAGAAGAGGCCTCAGCCAAAGAATATTTACCATTACTTCGTAAAAAAGCGACTCACCTCCCCTCGCCAATTTATTGTCCCCCGCATCTGCCTGCATCGAAAGAGTGAAGAAAGGGTGAAGCAGAGCGAGAGCGCGGCTTATGTTATCGCGTTGTCCTTTTCCCGCTCGCTTGTAGTAGTAGTTAGGCTATTGTATGTTTCTGGCGTGTCGGGAGTGTGCTTTAGCCCTGCTGTATTGGGGACAGTTGTTACAGGCTGATTTATATATTAATTTCTAGTTTTGTAATTACATCCCCGTCTTTGTGAGTGGCCTCGTCGATCTATAGAAGCCTTGGGTTACCGGATCAAGCTAAATATTTTTGACATTTATATTTCTGGTATTTTTATTATGCTCTCATTCCTTTTTAATAATACATTTTTTAAATTAAGATGTAGGTACATTGGTTTAAACATTTTTTATTGGTGAACCAGGTATTAGAGAGACAATAGGTACAGACGCCAGCACATCAAGCTACCTGCATCTGTCAAATTTTCCCAATCAACTTTAAACTTTATGCTTTAGCAAGAAAGCTAAAAATCTATTAAAGAAGACAGACTGTAGTCAGAGGTGTGCACAGATATTTTTGACAGGGTAGGCAGAACATACAAATCCTACTTAGTATCACTTATTCGTCGTCTGCGTCTGCGTCGTAAACGTCAGGGCAGGCAGTGCCTTTTTGCCTATATGAACTGCACGCCCCTGATTGTAGTAGCATCTAATAATAAACAAATGTTAATACTGCATAGCAGGGAAACTTTCCATTACTTCGAGAGAAAATATAAGTTGGAACTAATGAATCTTCCACTTAGGAATCAAAAAATCGCTGATAGAAAGTCTTGTCAGTCTAATCCTTTGAGCAAATACAGTCGTGACGTCGTGACTGTAGATTCTTTCCCAACGTGTACGCAAGGACCAATGAATTGAAGTGTTGATTTTAATTTAAGATTCGTTTATGATTACGACTATCACGGTATTATGTAAATGATATCTCTTCTTATCTACCAATCCTTCCTTCCAAAATTTGCATACAGATCATGTCAAAGTTGCGCCAAGAAAAACATTTTGACATGATTCAATTTATTCTCGCTGCAAAGACACGGGGAAGCCGGGCTTGTAAAATATTTACGTGTCTTTTGCCCCTTTCTACCCTATTATATATTCAGAGGCTGCCAAAAAGGTTTCGTAAAAATATTTAATACTGTCTGTGTTTTTGAGGCATTTATTATCATGTGTGGTGATGATGTATGGGTAGAAGAGAAAGCATTTTTATTATCTTTCAGTTTATTTAAACTACTGCTGGAAACTTGTCTGTTTTGAGGTTTCTAATGACAGTTATCTTTATTTTTCTTCAAAACTTTGGTACCTACTTAAACATCGTATAATTAATAAATGCTTTAAAAATGTTTACTTATTTATAAAAAAAAAACATATTTCTTAAAGGAATTACACGGTCTGAACATGACGTATCGATAAAAATATTAGTATCGATTCGAAAATCGATTTATATTTATAATTTTTCGCAATCAGAGCAGTCACGCCGTCAGCAATGGTTTTTTTTCGGACTTGTTAGGTTATTATATTATTAGTTTCTATGTAATTTATTTGAAATATTGTGGGCTTAATTTCGAGTCCTTACACAAGTAATTTACTCATAAAATTGCTGTATCACAAGACACATTAACTGAAGCATTCGAAGAAATAAATGAAATCACAACAGTAGTAAAATCTATAAATAATAAAATATTTTTAATGTTAAACCCACGCTATAAGTGTCTCATTGTTATTTTAGTCTAGACTTAGTATTTTTAGTGTTAAGTAAAGTTAAAAATAGAAATAAGCAGGCCACATCAGCCGCAACCCAAATGAACTCCGGGCGAAAATAGCCACAGAGTGGGTCCCGGATAACAAGAACCGACAACGCAATAGGCTTAGAAAAAGATCGTGGGATAAGTTGGACTGCTTCCTGAAGAATAGGATTGGTTTGGATCTATTTGGACAAGGAAAGGAAGTAAGGAAGGAAGGTCTTTGCTCTGAAGTTTTCTGAACTTTTGTCTTAACACGATAGGCACGTAGTAACAATAAAAGAGCCTCAATAACTTCTCCAGAGGTTCTCGTTGGATGGCTGGATCAAGGGCTTGATGTAGAGGGCGGTACTCTTAGACACAGCTCGCACAGTCAGGAAGTTCCTCTCTCTAGAGGCCTGACCAATGGTAGCTTGGACCTTGTTCCCAATACCATACCGGTGGGCTACTATTTTTATATTTAAATGTACTTATAATGTGCCTTTTTCAATATCATGTACTTTCTTAGTTAATCTAAGACACCATTGACTAACAGTGAAGGAAAACATCATGAGGAAACCTGGGATTAATGGTTTGAAATCGCCAACTCGCAGTGAGCTAGCGTGGTGATTAATGCTCGATCCTTCTCTGTATGAGGAGAGGCCTTTGCTCTGCAATGGGACAGTTACAGGCTAGTTTATTTATTTTTTACCTTAAACAATTCTTGTAGGTAGTAATATATACAAAACCGTACCAAAAAGTAATTTATTATAGATCTTATGTTATCCATTTAGGTACGGTTGGTACGGACTCCTAAAAAACATAGAGTAGACACGTCGTGACCTCAAAACAGAAGCGACAAATGGTTTATTCATGAGTGAAGTACCTTACTTTGTGCCTCACATCTGGCGATCTCTCTGAGGAGTTAATCGCGACGTTTTTGCGTTGGTTACTATAAATTAGAGCTTGATAATTCCTTTTTTGTTCACACAAATATGCTGTCCACGTATTATGCGGGACTGGTAATGTCTCTGGGTTTGCGATGGTATTCTTTGATGTTAAAAAATATTCTCGTGGGAGGAAAAAATCACCTCCATCAATAACTAAAAAGACACTTGCAACACCAGGGGTATTATTGCGCGTTGACGATTCTGCGAGAGGAGATTATGGAAGGGGGAGATTGGACCTTCGGTTTTCTTTACTGATCATACGAAACAAAACATTACAAATAGTGTTATTTCACACTGTTATTTCGCTAACCGCCCCTTTTATAAGCAGTGATAGCCAAGTGTTATGACTGGGCTGCCAAGTCAAAGAGCGAATGTATACTTTTCGGATTCAAGTACGTTTTAGAAATTAATTATCACTTGCTAAAACGGAGAGAGAAAACATCGTGAGGAAACCAGCACACCTGAGAGATTTTTTAAATTTGTAAAGTTATATCAGAGGCCTACGGGCGGTTAAAACTCTGTCACCTGGTTGTTCCTCAACCATACGATAAATAAAGAAAGACGCCTTTATTCTGTGGGAAGGTATGATTGCTATTGGTACCAAAAAATTCAGATTTTGCGACTGGTAAAAATTATTTTGTTACAAAGGCAAATAATTCAAAATTATTTGATGAACGTCCCCACGACGTTCAAGCAATATCACTTTTGAAGGCATATTTACGAAGAAATATGTAGGTACCTAAACTGCTTGGATTTATAAAGGTACCGAGACCCGGACGTAGGCGTTAATAAATTTATGAAATTTGCAAGGTACCTTTTTACAAAAGCGTGCGTAGGAGTTGTGAAATTTAAGCGACATATTACTAATACTTAGTATTAATATTTTTATGGCTTAATAAAAGTAAAATACTTTGGGAGTTTTTTTTATGGAACTAGAAACTTCTATGTAGATTTTTATGTGTGTATGTATTTATATTCATCCTAGATTAAAATATCCTAATACTAATCCTAACTAATATTAGGTATAAATAATTATGAAAGTAAGTTTGTTACCTTTCATGCCTAAACCACTGAACAGAAACCAGTGTGCAGAAACGGATATAGGTATCCAATTAATCATCCCGAAAAAATGAACTGTTCCCGAGGAAAAGAACTACAACGTTTATTTAATAATAGATGGCGCTTCGTGTCAATCGAATCATGGTTGAAATTAAAATTCTAAATAATGCCCTTTTCTGGGATGTCGCAAAGCGCCTTGTCGACGCTTCACGTGACCAGAGGGCTGGCTTATTCTTTGGTCAAAGAATAAGTATTGTTTTAGAGTCTCACTAGCCTAGTGGTATTGACCGTTGACTGGCAAGTCAGAGGTCTCAGGTTCAAACCCAAGGCACGCACCTTTGACTTTTCGTAAGTTATGTGTGTTTTATAAATTAATTATCACTTACTCCGTGCCTCGAAAAGCACGTAAAGCCGTTGGCCCTGCGCCTGATCTCTCTCCGGTCGTGTCGGATTGCCGTCCCATCGGACTAATATGACAGTGAGGGAACAGAGTGTGCACCTGTGTTTGCGCACACACTTGTGCACTATAATATCTCCCGCGTCGATGGCTAATCTCCGTTGAGATTGGCCGCTGTGACTGAAATTCGGTCAGGAGGACATTATAAGTATTGCCATCCAACGTGGCAATGCTGCCAGTCTTCTGGGCACTTTGCCGGACGACAGTGATGCGGAGAAGTACTTTGACGCATAATATTTAGATACATTTTTTCTATTATTATCTATTATCTTTATATTTTATTATTGTTTTTTATAGGCAAATATAAATAGTAGTTATATTTAGTTTGTAAATACTTGTATAATAATGTAGTTCTGAATATTATTAAAATTAAATTCTAAATTAATGCGAACTAAACAGCAGGTAAAAGCTAGTAATTATATAAATGTTAAAAAATAATAACAAGTCTTGAGTAAGTTTTGGTTTCGGTTTTGAGCCGAAACTAACATAGGAGCCGAAATTCGGTTTCGACTTTGAGGAGGATTAGTAAAACCTACCTCTAGCTACCATTAAACGTAGGTAATTCTAGGACTTATTTTTTCTAATACTTAGGTACCAACAAGAATAAACAAAGAATTTATTCCTTTCGTAGGACAACAAAATAATTTAAATGAAATTGACGACCGCGCCACGGCTAAAACCCGGCAAGCATTATAAAATAGAAAGGTGTATGGCCGGGACTCGAACCCGTTAGAAGTCAGAAGCCACAGTAATCCCCTGCGTTCTGGTTAAAGCACGGACTTGTCTGAAAATATGGAAAGGATTATACAGTGGTGATACACGGGCTTAAATTGTGTGCAGGCCTGCTAATAGGGTTGCGAAGCGCGTGAGCAGTACTCGGCTCCGTCCGATACAGTGCGAGGAACACGCAGGGGGAGAATTTTTTAGTGGGTGTGAAAAACAAAACAAAACATTCTCGGACGTGCGGCACACAATAAAATAGACCTGTTATTATTAGTATTGAAAAATATAATGCAGACGTTGGTGTTGTTGCTGTGTAGCAGGAGTACATCTGTTTCCGAACATCAATATTGTAAAATTTCGAAAAGGCTATCCACAGTTGAGTATGAGTCTCTCGTTGCTTGTAGCCACATTAATTACTACCAATTATTGACCACTTCAATATCGTCTATTTAAGTGTAACACACAATTCGACAATTATGGTTATCGTTGTATTCAAGGAATTTTCCTTGTGGTGTCACTACTTGTATACTGTCTCCGTGCTTTGGATATCATGCTAAACAGTGGAATCTAGTTACTACTTCACGTGGTAGCTGTTAAAGGGATTGGAGGCCTGATAGGCGACTTGATAATTTCCCACGCCTCAATGTGGTGGAGTATGACCTATTCTTTTGCACCTTCATTTATGAGAAGCCCTTTGCGCAACTGTACATAGTATAGACTAATTTAATTACTATTAGTTTTAGTTGTCAAAAGAAATAATATAATTCATCAAAGGTCGCTATGTGACATTATATTAAAAAATCCATAGATAAGTTTACATTTTTTATTTTCAGGTTGATCTAACCCTTTTAAGTAAGTTTCAAGTAAACTTTCAAACGCTGCGTTCACTGCCAGGATGGAGTCCTGTATGTTTCCAACTCTATAGTTTCATTACTACAGATTTTTACATTAACAATGTAGATGTTATAAAAATGTTTAAGTAGGTAAAAACATTTTGTTTTTTAACTTTTATTATGAGAATCTCACGCATTTTAAAAAAAATATTCTTTGTAACATTCAGCTTTTACTAAGTAGGTACTCTTTATGCTTTTTGGTTTTGAGATTTAAAAAGTGGTCATAAATTCTTAAACATTTTTATAAAATACTAGCAGTTCCCCGCGACTTTGTCCGCGTTAAATTAAATTTTCCCGTAAACACACGTTTATAAAGCAGCCAGATTGCCTGTTTTTTTTTCTTACTTAAATCACAGATGTTATTTTTTACTGAAAACTGAACTTTTTTTTTTCAGAATAAAAAATAGCCTATAGCACTCAGGGATAAAGTAGCTTCCTATTGGTGAAAGAATTTTAACGATCGGATCGGTAGTTCCAGAGATTACCCCTAACATACCTACATACATTATTATACATACAAACTTTACCTCTTTATAATATTAGGTAGTATAGAAGTATAGATTTATGCATAGCTACTATGTGAACACCAAACCATACATCTTGCAAATAAAATCTCGTTTCATTTCACTTCATTTAAACTTTTTTTTTTTTAAAGAAAGAATGGAACGATTACGGGCAGTATTCACGTCGTTATCTAAAATTATTTTCATAATAAATAATAAATAAATAAAAACAATTGAGCATGTTACTGTCCCAAAGTTTGGGATTAAGAGGCGGCTCTTAATCCCAAACTTTGTTGGGGTCGGCTTCTAAATCTAAGCAAACGCAGCTGAATATCAGTGCCCTGGAAACCAAAAGGGAGACGATATTCTTAGATTCTTATTCTTAGATCAGCTGTCAAAATTTTATGAGAGTCCCACTCCCTATAAATAAATAAAAAAATGATTTGATTTGATATATGAACTGTCAAAGATCTTCATGACAGCCGGAGCTTAACGCGCTTTTCGCGTCACAGGTCATATATAGGTAGTACATAACATACAAATAGTCAGAGATGCATAGCATAGATGCTTTAGTTCAAACGTGGGACCTCTGATTTGCCAGTCAATGGTCCTACCACTAGGCTGCTGAGTAAGGAAATTATGAGTAGTAGAGTTAATATAATATCCAGATAATAAATTTAAAAGCAAAAAGAAAATAAATTTAATGTAGTTTGATGAATTTATTAATGATTCACTCAACATTCGTCTCACGAAGTTTCGCCTCGCATAGAAATATCTAGTTCGTTTCACATTTTATTTCTATTTTGCCTTGAAAAATATTATAATTATAAAATTATTATTAATATCTTGTTTTGAACGATTTCTAGTTCCTTATCGAAGTTGAAATATTTAAATCTATAGACAATCGAATGACGCTTTTTTATGTCCATAATAGGTATTAGAATATCAAATCAAACTCTGCGTATAAAATATACTAAGAATAATTATGTCGTCTATGGGAAATTGAATTTTCCTCTATATCCTCTATAAGTCTATGTCTATTCTTTAAATTTTTAATACCTACCTGTATCCTTTAATGTATCCTCATTATTGTAATTTGAGTAGGAAATTTAAAAAAAATACACAACAATAGCACATGTTACTCGCTGATAATGTAGCTTTCTATTGGTAAAATATTTTTTTTAATTGGTTAAGTAGTTTTTAAATTTATCCATTACAAAAAAACATACAAAAAAACTAATCTTTTCTCTTTATACATAGTTTAAAGTTTTATTTAATAACAATCCCACCCGATTATATAATAAGCTAACATTATAACAAAAATTATTTGTAATTTTAGAAGATAATTACTTCTCTAGCCCATAATCTTATGCCAAAAGTAGCATGTTGTATATATTTTTCTGTCACTTACAAGAACCAAAATAATTACTACAAGCCCTCTTGTTATAAAATTCCAACATTTCTAACTACGCAAGAACAATAAAATATATCTTACACGAAAACTGTTTTAAAAGTTTTTTATCTGTCTTTATTACGTATACTTTATTTCTCAAAATGTTGTCTACGAATGTTATACAACAAACATAATTTATTACTGTTTCAGTGTTAACAATAATATAATGGCGTTGTGAGATGACCATTTTCTTTAAAAGTTGTCAAAGTTTTTGTCTCAAATAAAAATGTATTAACACTAGTTTTTGCTCGTGACTTCGCGTGCGTCGAGATTGAGCCTCAAAATCAAAATCAAAATATTTTTATTCATGTAGACCATTAGGCACTTATGAATAGTCATAATTCTAATATTGTTTGTTATAAGAGTGACTCTAGTTGCCAGTTCCTAGGGCAGCCTACCCTTCATGGAGAAGAACCTGGCAAGAAACTCCATGGACCTCCAAACTCCAAGCCTGAACCAAAAGCAGGAAGCTTTTGCGTTATAAAATCCAGGATAATTATAGTTTAACTAGTTAAGCGCCGTAAGGATTCAACGGAGGCCAGTCGGCCGATGAGTCCCTCCCGCATTGACAGGTTAAAACCTGGTTAGAGTACGTAGAATGCGCATGTGAAATCTAGTCGCACTGCCCTGTGTGGTACGGACTAGTAATGACTGAATGGAGATCATTTTGACATCTGTTGAACCCTATTAATTATTGTATTATTCCAAAAATACAAAAGATTCAAAAGTAAAGGTGTTAGCTTTTTATTTTACACTCATCAATTATGTTTTTTTTACATGAAAATGTATCTAAAAGGGTTTTAAAGGACAAAAGGGTCACCACAATCAAGGGTCTTTGCATCCCATGTCATAATTAAGAGCTCCTGGTTTGTTTAGGACTACCATTTTGTTTGGTCGTTTGGTGTAGAGTTGAGGTACTGTTGCGGAGTAACATTGTGTATCTCTTTAAGGTCTAGAATTGCTTGTAATTTTTTTTAAAATAAAACAAGGCGTGTAGGTACTTGTTCTCGGATCATACATTAATGAAATATGTTCTACAATAAAACATCTTTTATACAAATTTATTATTCCTAAGTAATTTTAAACATACAACTTGTATAATATATATTTTTGTAAACCCCTTTTAATTTCCTTGATTTTGATACCCTATTTGATAGGTTTGGTTGGTTTTTTTTTTATTAACGTATTACTATTTTGCAGCAAAATTCCGCCATTTTGTTTTTATTTTTTCAACACCTATCCAAGAACACTTGGGTTGCTAAGACAATTAAAACGATACCTTAATTATTGTTACAATCCATCCACCTATTAGATAGATACGAGGTAATAAAGAAATTTACAAATTTACAAACAAACAAATAAAGGTACAAGATGCGCACGAAAAACATAACCCTTCTTTGACAGTCGGGTAAGTAAAAAAATATTTATATGAAACCTTTTTTGGCTTCTCCCGGTCAAGTACAATTTAGTCATGTTAGAAAGCGTTCCTTAAAAATATATATCAGGGAAGAAAATGATCATGCCAATCAACCTAAGGTTTTGTTTACCATTTTTTGACTACTAACTTTTTACAGAATTCTTAAACATTAATTCAAAGTAAAGTAGATCTTATTCAACATTAGTTAAAATTCTTCAAGAACGTGTGAAGTGTATATACCTACGGTCCACTGTTGAGTGGCTGCCCTACAAGTGACAAGGGTTAAGTGGTAGCCTAATTTTAATGTCTGTGCCTACCATAGTACCTACTTGAGAACTTATTTGAATTTGTTTGATTTTTTTTTTTATTTAGAGAGCGGACTTCGTGTTTCACGCGCGGTTCTAGCGGGAATTCAGCGGCGGCCAGGCCACCGACAACGGCAACTCTCTACACCGTTGGCGGGTTAAGAATTATGCTCAGAGATTCGTCGAAGAATACCGTGTGGTTTTAGTCCGTGCGAGCTAGACATGACTCTTACACCTGCTCTTGGTGGCGAGGTACCCATAAATGGTTTTCTGCACTTGTAAAAAAAATGTATCCCTCTTAATGGTGTATACCAGAAACATATTAATTATAATACCTTTGCATATTCAATTGTTTTTTTACAAGTCTTATAACTGACTTTAGCAAAATAAAATTAAAGCATTGTTTTCAACTAAACTTTCCTAATTCAATTCTAATGTTTTTTCGTATCTGTAAAAGAAAAAAAAAGTTTTTTTATCGTGCCCCTTCTCCGTAACAAAAGGATTGCCAGTGGAAATTATTATTGTTACGAGTTTTTTTTTTCGTATAGCAATAAGCGACTGGGGCGAGTTGTAAGGGTGAATACATAATTTCCTTTTTATTAAATTTTTTACTTATATTTTTTTTTCTAATTAATAACGATAGAATATTAAATGTTACGATAATAATTAATATTTTTTATTGTATTTTTAAAGATTAATTTTTTGATTGGTCTTCACTTAATTTCCAATTCCATTTTCATGTTTTTTTTTCTTGGATCTTCATTTTTAATAAATATTTTAATTAACAATATTGCTAGCCCCGAGTTTGATAAAAAATCTTAACAAGCAGCTGTTAATTTTGCCTGAAAGTCACACTTCCATTTTTATAAAATTTTATTTATTTAATTTTATAAAGCTATGCCAAAGTATAAAATAAACTTCTGAAACTATTAACTTAAGATCATTCTTTTGCAATCCAGCAGCACATAGTTATAGATTTTCTGTTTTTTTTTTTTTTAATTTATTTGTAAAGTGTTACTGCCAGACAGCAGACAAAATACAAATTCTATTATTACACCATATGTCCGTCATGACATTTAATGAATTAGTATGTTATTTTAATATAAATGTTTAATAAGAAATTTGAAAAAACTTGAATAAAAAATCCCATCCGTATTAGTTGTTTTTTAAAATTTCTTATTAAATATTTAATAAGCTAACATGTGCTAAAACGTAAAAATTTCACAAAAAAGTTATTTTAAATTGTAAATTTCATATAAACAAAAAAAAAAAACCAGGAAGATTTTTCTAACAATATAAAGCAGCCCTAATGCAGAATTTACACCTCTTTACTAATTAAGATAATGTTTGCAATAAAGATTCGTTGAAAAACATTTCAGCAGGTATAAAAAGGGTACGAATTTGTGAGGAACGAAAATTTATTATTGTTTGAAAATTTTCCAGCAAACCCCGATGCTATCTATTTAGCGGCCGGGATTTTATTTTGTTTGCATTCTTTTATTGTTTTAAGATAATTTGATGGCAATTTTTCGGTGGCCAGAAATATATACCTATTTTTATTTTTTTTATGTAATTTTCTTGTTTTTTATTAGGTAAATATAAATATACCTGATTTTAATGGATTTTCTTTTATTAGTTTTAGTAGTCTTAGTACCTAATATTTTTATGGTAAGCGTGACCTGATTCAACATCCAGGATTCGCTCCAGATAAAGGAACTCTTCAGCGGTCAACAGTACCTATAAATTTTTTGCATAGGTATACATTTAGTTTTGATATTCCATTATAAAAGCTTGGTTAAAAACGTTGTTTTTATAAAAACAATATAGTTAATAAAAAATCAGAATATAATACAATATTATGAATAAGTAAATAATTAGAAAAAATAAAATAAAAGAAAGATGAGCCCCGAGATCTTGGATTAATTAGCGCTGTTAATTGGAAGGATTAAGTTTTATCACAAGATAATTGTTAAAACAATAGATCTATCTATCAAAATGTAAAATGCAATACACAACTTAATAAAATTATCACAACACAATGAACATCGCATCGCAAAACTAAGTTTGACATAAGTTACCTAAGCACACACTAAATGTTTACTTGATTTATGACGGCGCATCATATGTGGTGTCCCATATCACCATGGTTATATTATGATTTGTGATGGGAACAATTATGTAGAGGTTGAATATTAACATTTTAGTTATAAAAACTTATAATTTATATTCATTAATTAAATTATATCTGTCCTTGTCATTTATTGTCAAAATTATATGACAATTAATGTCCTGTTGACCGAACTTTAGCCACATCGGTTAATCTCAATGGAGATTAGTCAACTACGCAGGAGATATTATAGTGCACAAGTGTGTGCGCAAACACCATGGTATACATTCTATACCATCATTCTCATAATCCTAAATAACTCACGAAAAGTCAGAAGTGCACGCCTTGGGTTCGAACCTGAGACCTCTGACTTGCTAGTCGTCGGCCACTTATATCAATTAACTTTTAATCATCTTTTATAAGTAAGGAGGTAAGTTACTAACTGAACAGATTCCATAGAAAAGTAAATTCAAGAAGAAATTTAAAAAATAAATTTAAGAAAATAATCCAAAAAAATATATTTTTTTAATGGAAATTGAGAATTGAGAATGACTGAACAATAATGCTGGGCATAAAGAATAATGAATCTAAAAAAAAGGAAGTTTAAATATGGAACAACATGGAATGGAATCAAATTGCGCGCTAAGTTATATTAGGGTAAAATATCCAGAAATACTTCCTTCGCGCACTTTTAGCGCACTCAAGAAATATGTCCTCAACAATTCTAGTATTAGCAATACACACAACCTGTGGTTGGACTGTTTGTCAATCAGTCAAGGTACTTAGCATTACACAAACATCAATTAAATAGCTGAAATTACCCAATTTCGCAGACAAAGCCCCGTGAAAATCTTAGTCCATAATAAAACTTAAGCGTTTTATGCTAATTTCAATCCGTAACGCCCGTAAAGGGATAAAAAGTATAATAAATTTGTTTTTCAAATGCTTTAATGGTATAAAAAAGTCTAAGTGGGAGAAAACCAATTAATTATTTTGTTAAAAGTGTTTATAAGATTACGTTGCCAGGTGGGAAAAGAACAAGCTTAATTTAGTTAAATAGAAAAAAAAAGCATTACCCCAGTCATTTGGTACGAAAAAAGGGGTTTACCTGGAAAGTTTTTAGGGAGTCTTTGCGGCGCTCGTATGCCAAAACGATTGATCGTAGAAAAATATTGTTTAGGCATAAATTGTAGGAAATTTTCTCAGCTTTAATGTTGTCTAAAGTATTTTTATCGTAAAATGAGTAGGAAATGAGATATTGTCGAAAAACTGCAATTTGGCGCCATTTTTCCAAGATGGCGGCGTATGCGCAAAAGTTACGAGGTGGCAAAGTCAAAATTCGGAAAGAGCACATCAAAATCTATAAAGATACCAATTTTCATGACTCCCTAAAAACTTTCCAGGTAAAACTACCAAATGACTGGTCTACATCGAGAAGTTATAATATTTTTATTGCTGTAATACCTCGTGATCATGAGCACGGTCTTTGGATGGGGTAGCATGACACTGAGTGAAAAACTCTTGCAGCAAGATTCTTATGTGATAGACACTTGCGTGTAAAATACTTTCGTGATAAACATTTTCGTTAAAGACACTTTTGTGCAAGACACTTTCGCGCAAGACACTTTTGTGCAAGACACTTTTGTGCAAGACACTTTTGTGCAAGACACTTTTGTGCAAGACACTTTTGTGCAAGACACTTTTGTGCAAGACACTTTTGTGCAAGACACTTTTGCGCAAGACAAGAGTAATTACCATGCTAACTCATATAATTTAACGTTAGATTAAGTAGTCCGATGGGACAGAGAGAGTTCCAAGTCACGGAGTAAGTGATAATTAATCAATTATGCACATAACTTACGAAAAGTCTGAGGTGCCTTGGGTTCGAACCTAAGACCATACCAGTCATACCACTAGGTTATAACGACTCAAATATGTGTAATTAATGTGCTAGCCATAACAAAAATATAAGGTCCTAATCAAACTTCGCAAATTTCTTACCATTAATAAACATGAAATATAACACCGCCGCGATACATTTTGATTTTTTCTCCCCTCCTGTAAACATATCACTTTAAAACATTCAAATAACCTTAGTTTACGTAACCTACATCACAGCACACTCCCTAAATACAATCGCTTTTAATACATCAGCCTTACACTTGGAAATTGAACTCTAACATCTTCAACACAGAGTTGAGTTTCGTAAGCAGCTAAAGCTATTTTTAATATTCATACCGTGAGACACATCTTGGTTCTCGTCTCCAAGTAATTTAAGTCCATTGTCATATAATTGTATTACGTGACTGGAATACGGAGATGTGGAGAAAATTATATTTTCTAATAAACATTCAAGTTAATTATGAACGGTGGAAGTATGGAGAATTGTGGGGATGCTCGAGTTATTTTTTTTCTGACGACGCGACGCCTTGTTGCGTTGTTTGTAGTGAAATATGTGGCCAGCATTTTATTGATAATACTCTTTTGCATAGCTGAAGATATTTATGTAGTTATTTTTTTGAAAGCCCCTAAAATTGCTTTACACCCCGTTGAAAAAATGTATAAAATTTAAATAAAAAAAATATAGTCAGTCAGCCCACCGCACATACGTAGATTTCAATGATTTAGGCGGCCAAAAATATTTTTTGCTATAAATTACAAAATGAAATTAAAATAAGCCTTGTTTGATCCAAAAAAATATTTTTTATTAATAAACAACATTTTTATATATAAAAATTGCATTTTTTTTTTCAAAAATATATAAAAAAGTTTCATAATTTTTTTTTTCTAATTAAATTTTTAATATTAAAAAAAAATCGAAGTATTCTAGTAAAATAAACTACTGTAAATCTATTTATATAATATCATCGTCACTTTGAGAGCATTCCTTCTCTCTATTTGGTTTGGCAGACATCAACAGTTCTATTGTTTCAGGAAGGAAAGCTTTGCGAGAAGCTATCTTATTTTTTCTCCTGGAGCTGATCAAAGGGTCCGATATTAATAAAAGCTTATTAAATACATCTAAATTGCATTCCTTTCTAGAAAACTTTCTAGCAAAGTTAAGCCGGTATGACTGGAAATGCTTGTACCGAGCTTCTGCTGCCTCCTCAGATAACTGATTAATAGGAAGCAGCGAATTGCTTATAATTTGTCCACCATGCATCAATATTTAATGCATTGTCGGAGACATTGGATACCATCCATACAGCTCCACGTACAAATTCCTAGCCTATATTATGAATTAGTCATTTCTTTGAAAACTGAAGCATCTCTATGCCCAATATTTTGTAAAAACCGTTGGTGCATTAATGATGTCATGGCCTAAAGTTCTACGGACTTCTTCCGTTTTTCTTCTTTTAATACGCTCACCTAAATCTTTATACGATTTACGTGGTCTACCTTGAGAAGAGAACAACTTTAATGGAATCACGAATGTTCCTTCTAACCAATCTCAGTGGTTTTTTTAAAAAAACTTCTTCGTGTTTACTGATTTTCGTCCATCTTTTCTTGGATTCGGTTTTCATATAAGAAAACCTTTGCTTTAAAACAGTTTTTACCATTTTCTATGTCACCATAACGCTTCAAAAGAAAATTTCATAATATTCGGGGTTTTCACTGAAAATTGGTAAAATTTGCCTTAGTATCTGGTCAAACAAGTAGTCCTGAGTCAGTACTTTAGTACTCAAAGCAAAAAAACGAAAAGTAAATTGATTAAATACAAAATAGCTCTAACATTCTATTTTGCTGAATTTTGACTAAAATATTCAAATGCTCTTGATTTTCAAAAGCGCGGGTGTCCGCGGCTAATTTTCTTGCCGTTTTATAGCACAATATGTAAAGTATTGAAAAATAAAGAAATTATTGCTCGGACGGACCCAGAAGGTAGTTAAAAGACCTCATTAAAATTAAAAATACAAAAAAAAACTCATTTTTGATAGACCTATCTTTGACAATGAAAAAGTGTATCAAGGAAAATGAAAACCAAGTAAATAACTATTGGAAAACATAGCTATTTACCTAAATTATTGTAATCCATTACTTTCACACGGAAACAGTCATTTTTAAAAAAAATATGCACTTTACAAAAGTTGCAAGTTTAGGAGCGTCGAGAAAATACATGTACACGTTAAGCGATTATTGAACTTTACAATACTTGAGGATAATCTCTTGCGCATCGTAGAAAGTTAAAATGGGTACCATTGTATTCCTAAATCTATGTACTATCCGCGTAAATGGTTAATTTATCATTAGATTGTTTTTCGGTAAATGGGCTTTTGGCCGCCTAAATCATTGAAATCTACGTCTGTGCACCGTACATGTTCCTTAAGCCCGACCAAAGCCCGTCTTACAAATGTAGTAAAAATAAATAAATAAATAAATCTGCCTATAACTGTCCCCATTGTCCCCATTTGCCCTACATTTAGAGCAAAGGCCTCTTCTCATACAGAGAAGGATTAAGCATTAATCACCACGTTAGCTCACTGCGGGTTGGCGATCAGACAATTAAAATCCAGGTTTCCTTACGATGTTTTCCTTCACCGTTAGTCAGTGGTGTCTTAGATGCAGGTAGTATTTTACGGATATTACCAATTATATATAATAGGTATCGTATTTATTTTTGATTTTTTACTTCAATGTAGGTTACATTATAATACATTTACATTTATAATACATTATAAAGGACTAAAATAACCGAATTAACACAGGGTGGATGAAATGACGGCAGGTCACGGGGACAATTTGTGATCCACAATTACCCCTAAGATTAAAGGGTAAAATCTATAAGACCATGATTCGACCTGCTGTCATGTATGGATCAGAGTGTTGGGCAATAAAAGCGATGAATGAAAGACAATTGCATGCAGCTGAGATGAGAATGTTAAGAGGTATATGTGGTGTGACCAGAATGGATAAAATTAGAAATGAGTATATAAGAGGGAGTCTGAAAGTGGCACCGGTTACTGAGAAATTGGAAGGTAACCGGCTGTCCTGGTATGGGCAGGTGATGAGAAGAGAGGAAAATCATGTAGTGCGAAGAGTATTAGGATTGGATGTGGATGGATACAAGAAAAGAGGCAGACCTAGGAAGAGATGGATGGATTGTGTGAAGGGTGATATGGCGAGAAAGGAAGTAAATACTGAGATGACGGGTGATAGAGATGTATGGAAAAAGAAGACATAATGCGCCGACCCCAAATAAATTGGAAAAAGGGCAGGGAGATGATGATGATAAAGGACTATAATAGTGAAGGAATATAAGAGAGTATAACTGTGCCTGTGCACACAATTATACACTAAAATATCGCCAACGTCGATGGCCGGTCTCCATTAAAATTGGCATTGGACATTATTATTTGAAAAACCATTAACATCCATTTATTGAAGCGTGAAAACCAATGAATTTTAATTCGAATTAGAGACATCGTTGTCTAACTGTCATATCACTACGCTGCGGCAACTTTCTTCGCTGCAAGTTTTTCTGTCAAAACAAAAATATGAAAATAATTTCCACTATCCAACAAAGACTGAGTTCTGAAGAACCTCTTGGAAACTATCGATTCATATTGTATCTGAAACTTCTGCAAGCAAACTTTGAACAATAAAGAGTTTGTTTCGAGTTCACTGTCTTATCCCTTTCAATACATTGTTAGAAAAACATTTTTTAATAACTTTTACACTCGGTAAAATAATGTATACTTTAGAATTTCTTTGTGAATCCTCCTCATAATTGTATCACAGTTGTACCTACCTACTAAAGATAAACATATTCTATTCTATTCTTTTCTACACATTGAAAATTTTTGGGAGCAGATGAAAATAGCAAAACTGCTACCTTCCTCTGTTTCAGTGACTTTCAAAATATCTCAATTTAAGGACGTGTTGACTTAGCACTGAATCCACTAATTTAAAGCCACAAATCGTCATAAATCTACGAGTTGACAAAGTCTAGCACTGAATGTTTGCTACCACGTATGTTTGCAAAGTCCAAGTTGGTCTTTACTAGCTTATTAAGTCTGCCTTTGTACGATGTTTCTTTACATAAAGATTCGCAAAAAAAATCAGCTATTCCATAAATTTTGTTAAATCATGTAAATATGGAACAGCTGATTTTTTCAAGCGATGAAAATTGTATACCTTTGATCTGATTTCTTATTTTCAGGCATAAAAGAAGTCACACGGTGCTTGGTCAACCGGCGTGCTGTCCAGGAATTCTCATGTGCTGGCAACTCTCCCAATTCAGGCAAAGTTCTTTTCTTGTCAAACAGAAAAGAATACGCTAGCTCACTGCGTGTTGGCCATTTCAGACTATATATTAAGTCCAGGTTTCCTCACGATGATAACTTGTCAATAGTGTCTTAGATTAACTAAGAAAGTACATAATTAGGATATTGAACACACCCACGTGCTTATAAAGCGGGTCCGTAACCAATACGCCATCCCACGCCTATAGATGTAATAAAAGTATAATTCTATCTATAATCTTTGACAGAAACTTGTCTTAACATGTGCATCAACGGGTCTAAAACTTGCATACCTGTTCTTAGATCCCAAGTTTGTGACACAAAGCGTTCGTTATTGTTGGCCTCTCAATATGCTGACAAAGTTTGTACCAAGTTTCTGGTCTTAAATTAATTTCACACTTGGTAACTCGTCCTGTTCGAAATTTGCTGTTTCTAGACTTTTGTTGTTGAAATGAGAGCGTTAAAATAATAATAATGGTGAAAATTATTTTAATAAGAAATTTGCAAAAACCACTGACTCAGGCGGGACTTGAACCCGCGATCCCTGGCGTGCCGTGCCATCGCTTTACCAATTAAGCCACCGAGTCCCGCCCGCTTCCGTTAAATCATGTGCATAAACATGTTAAATAATAATAAATTATGATGTTTCTAAACGTTTTTCTTTTAAGGATTTATTTTCTTTTTTGTAAACTGGTCGAGCAAGCGTTGGTCACGCGCGCTTTGCGATCACTTGATCGGGTGTGGAATCGAATCCTGGCATGTACCTAACATTGTGATTTTTCATTATGTACTTTCTTAGTTAATCTAAGTCACCACGGACATATCGGTGGAGGAAAACATCGTGAGGAAACCTGGACTTAATAGTCTGAAATCGTCTATACGCAGTGAGCTAGAGTAGTGATGAATACTCGATTCTTCTCTGTATGAGTAGAGTACACAATATCATAAAAAAATTACAAGATTACATTTTAGACTGAATTAATTATACGACAACGCATATGCAAAATTTTAATATGATCAGTTCAGTGATTTAGGCGTGAAAAGGTAATAAACAAACTTACTTTCGCATTCATAATATTAGTTAGAAAGTTATAATAAAAGAATTAGAAAAAAATGCTTTTTAAAACATTTTTACCTTTCGCATTACAGCGTAAAAAGGACCCCCATCCGACATGACAAAGTCTCGTTTTTGCGCCCTCAATCACGTCAAGTATAATGACGAAGAAAAAGGTTTTGTGTTTCGTACCTTGAGCACTTGAAAAATAATAATTACTGGCAAGTACAGGCAAGCACAGCCATTGTAGAAGATAAGAGTTCTTCTCCTACGGAATAATGAGAAAGTCTCGTCAGAAGAGGGTCGAGAGACGCAAAACATTTCAAATCAGTGTACGGATAATTTGTCCTGTACCTCATGAAGTGCGTAGAAATAAGCAAAGTTTTATTGTCATAAGCGGCTGATACAAGAAATAATTACAAAAATACATCGTGTTTTAATAGTTGTTTTTCCAAAATTTCAATATTCCCATTGAAGTTATTTTTATTAATAACTTTTACGATACTATTACAATAAAATAAATACTCTATTAAATAAAAAATAATTATCAAAATCGGATATCCCTGTATAATGTATGCGTGATTAACTGATTTTGTTGACTACTGACATTTTGTTGTCATGTGAATATAAATGTATGGAATAGCTGATTTTTTTTTTACGATTTCAGGGTTGGTCCCATAGTAAAAGTTGTTCATAATGATGAGTTTAATGACCCCTTTTAAGGATGCTGGTGTTTTACTAATAACCCTGTATAACAGACTACATCAGAATAACACAGGCTACAATTTATCAACGTACCACGTAGCCAAACCGTGAGCGGAAGCTTGTCTTCAATATGTCAAATACCATCAAAATAAATAATATATTTGAAAACTTCTCCGTTTAATAAAACGCTTCTCCACTTCACACTTAGACAGTTTGACAACGGATCGAATTTGGGATGCCTTTTATTTGTAAACTTGAAATATTTGTAATATACCTTATAAGTAAGTTCTAAACTATGATCGAAGTTTTGCCGAAGTTTATCGTGATTTGCGCGATGAAGATATGACTGGTTCAATATATTATGTTAATATAAATAAATAAATAAACTGCTGCTTTAGCTTTAGCTTTAGCTGTCCTACTGCAGGGCAGAGCAGGCATACAGAGAAGGAATTGGCGGTAATCACTACGCTAGCTCACTGCATATTGGCCTTAGAGTATACAGGCTGACTGGTGAGACACTAACAATACTGAAGGAGGGTACTCAGTACCCGATTCTCGTTATATTTACATCATAAAAAAGGTACTTAATTTTTGATCAAAATATCCTACAAATAATTTAAGTGTAGATAATTTTTCGCTAAGACGCGTCGCTGATAATGTTATGTCGATGAAGTGGCCAAGCACGTGCTGTGGGGCCAGCCGCCCCCTAGTTACCGACGGTAAAGGTAACGGTAACTGTAAATAAATTGTTAATTGAAATTATTTAATAAGCAAAAAATGTGTATAAATATGTAAAAAACATACAAAAAAAATCTTTGTAAAGTGTAAATATAACGAGAATAAAGTACTGAGTACCCTCCTTCAGTATTGAATGTGTCTCACCAGTCAGCATGTATAAGAAAGTATAGAGTGATAACGTCAACAACATTGCCTTGTGCGAAGCGTGAGCAGGTCTCACCATTGAAATGTGATTGAAAAATATATCTTTGTTTAAATTATATTTTCTAGTCATTTTTTGCAAAATTTAACACGGCAGTTAACTATATTATAAGCTAAAATGTAACTTTTTCGCTCGTGGTGGTTTTGTAGTTGAACCGCAGTCGATCGAGGTATGATCGCGAACAGAGCTTGGGTCACGGCCGCGTTGTTCATACCCGTGCTCACGGTTCTTCTGTAGGGTTGCTCTATACTTTCTTATATACTCTAAGATATTGGCTCTACGCGCTAATATGCCTTATGACATAGAAAACGTCACATTGACAGCCAGGTTCGAACCCACACCCACATGATTGCCTGCTACCAGGTTCCAAGCAGTTATTAGACATTGGTGCTAATTCTCTTGTACATCCCGCTAAACTAATTTTATTCTAACTTTATCTCTTTCTAATAAACATCATAGAAAAAGGACAGCAAATTGAACTATCAGATTAGAGCTGTCAAGTTAGTCTACGTCCTTGCAATTGACGTAAAATTCGACGAGACCTCTATAACATGCCGACTAAATTCTCGTTGTTATCACGCAAATGGACTAGTTTGACTGCTCAAAAAACCTTCTATCCTTTTCTAATGATCTCAGTTAGAAAGAGAGATAGTGAGTCTAAATTAGTTTAGAGCGTGTGCAAGAGAATTAGCACAAACGTTGCACACGACGTTTCATACTTTAGCTATAATCTGCTAACTAAACTTACTCAAAGTTCAAAGATAAACAGCTAGCTGTCTGCTTATCTGTGACGTCAAAAGCATAGAGGAACATACACTATCATAACTTTCAGGCTTGTCAAGTTGGAAATAATGTATTGGTTTATTAAAACAACAAATTAATATAGTCATAAACATAGTAATATCCTCCTGACTGAATTTCGGTCACAGTGGCCATTCTCAACGGAGATTAGCCATCGACGCGGGAGATATTATAGTGCACATGTGTGTGCGCAAACACAAGTGCACTCTCTATTCCCTCATTCTCATAGTCCGATGGGATGGCAATCCGACATGACCGGAGAGACATCAGGCGCAGGGCCAACGGCTTTATGTGCTTTCTGAGGCACGGAGTAAGTCATAATTAAATTATAAAACGCACATAACTTACGAAAAGTCATAGGTCCCCACCTATGACTTTTCGTAAGTTATGCGCGCATTGGGTTCGAACCTGAGACCTCTGACTTGCCAGTCAACGGTGAACACCACTAGGCTATCACGACTCTTTATATCTTAATATAAACATAGTAATAGTAGGTATAATAGTTTGATATCCTCGGTCAACACCTTAAGAGGCTCTCGTTGGATGGCTGGATCAAGGGCTTGATGTAGAAGGCGCTACTCCTGGACACGGCTCGCATAGTCAGCAGGTTCCTTTCTCTGGAGCCCTGACCATCGGTAGCTTGGACCCTGTTCCCAATACCGGTGGGCTACTAGATATAATATTTTTAAATATATATTTTTATATTTTACATATTATTAAAAAAAGTATTTTATATGTAATTTAATTGAATTAATGAGAGTTATAATAACATATGAGAGCTTAGTGGTATCACCATTGGACTGCCAAGTCAAAGGTTCGAATCACAGGCACGCAAGTCTGACTTTTTAATACCTAACACAAAACATTCATTTTGGAATCAGTGCCAAGGCTTAGCAGAAGTTTTAATCTGGAAGCCTAGCCATCCACAGACTCCTAAATCACCTTAAACCAACAACCATGGAGTTTCTTGCCAGATTCTTCTCCAAGAAGGGTAGCTGCCCTTAGAACTGGCAACTAGAGTCACTCTTACAACAAACAATATTAGAATTATGACTATTCATAAGTGCCTAATGGTCTACAAATGAATAAAAATATTTTGATTCTAATTTTGAATCACCTAAAAACTGCAACCATTTCATTTTCTACTTAAAACCTAGACAAATAAAGCTTGAATTTCTAAACGGACGTAACGACCAAATTACTACGACCCATGCTGTTCACTTTTCGATTTTTTTTTCTATACACTTACAGAACTTCCTGGGGGTCATTTAAAGCTGGTCTTGCGCTCAAAGTTTGCTTCTTGTCTTGCAAAGACTTGGTGCATTTAATGAGATAACTTTGTCAGTTGAAGGGACGGGTAAAAAGACGTTTAAGAAGTGCGGTATTATACAGGACGTTAATATGGCCGCAATTTAAAAGAGGGATGCAAATGAAGATAGATTTCATCGAGGCTTAAGTTAATTAATTAAATTATGAAGCTGTTTCAATACTCTTGGTATTAAATTTAATATAATAAAGACCTATTAATAATTTAATTTAAGGTGTAGTGCAATGATATTAAACAGACTTTTAGGCACAAGTCATAAACTCCTTGCAGCAATGTTTCTTTTAAAAAAAAATGTAGCCCTACTAGTGCCTACCATATTTTACTATTTTATATTGTAAAAAAATATTTTTTATTTTACCATATTTTTTTTTTACTTCAATGTAACGTTTAAAATGGTGGTTGGGCTTGCACTGTTGTTGAGTACTAGGCACGCCACAGCTACATAAGGATTTTCTTATAGAATAAAGAAAGAAATCCTTTCAATCATCAGAAAAAAAATGTTACTGTTATCTTATCTCATCCCACTGCTGGCCAAAAGCATCCCTTCCATGATTTTCATACCTTTGTCCAAGGCTATTTTTTTTGCCTAAGGCTACTTTTTTTTAGACAAACGATCAATGGTCCACCCATTGATCGTTTGTCTAAAAAAAAGTAAAATTTGAAATTAAACTACAGCTTCTAAATCGTAGGTGCAGTTACTGACATGTAATTTTTAACCCTTAACTTGACATCGTAACACCAGTAATACATCACAATTAATAAAATATTGCTGCTCCAAAACACGTTATATCGATTTTTTTATACATGGATCGCAAGCAACGTTTTATTAAGCAACAGATAAAATTATAAACCGCAGTTCAAAACGTCACTCGTGTCACTTGTTACCAAAATAGCATCACGACAACACGTGCAATTTCGACAACAGAAGAGTTTTTATTTACATTTTAGAGTATTTTTGTATCTTTCTGGCAATATTTGTGTGTATTCACTAAATAAAGCATTAATCAATATGTTATCACTCTATTTTATCGTAAAAAGTTTTTTTTTTGTGTTTTATTGACCAGTAATCTACAATGTATCATATGTAATACATTGCCAAGTCATCAACAGTTTAGGACCTAATTGTTATGTAACAAATATGATACATTGCCTACTTTGAATACATGTTTATTCACGTTATAGTGTACTATTTTTTTCTAATATGGTGAAGGATGTTGCTCTTGTATAATAAAATGGGTGTAGTTTAGCTTTTTGCTTATTGTATGTTTTGTTTGCTCTTGATAAATCATCGCTCTTCATAACAAGATACTTGCACTTACTCCTCCCGCTCATGCAAGTTCTGATGAAGAATCTGACCAGACAGACGTAGAAAAGCAAATATTTAACAGTGACGAAGAATCACTTAGTTCACCAGCACCCTCCCTGGATTCATCCATAGAAAATTTCCATTTGCTCTTTATATAGTGCCTTCATATAATTAACTTTGTATGATCGAAAAAAGAAAATTGTTTTGATGAGTACCACCACAAAGTTTAATGTTTTCTTATTACTTTATATTTCTTAAGCCTTTATTTTATAATAACTGTTATTTTATTCTAAAATACTACTGATTTTGAACGATTTGGAATATATTTTTATATAAATAATCGTTTTTTTTTATTTGTGATAGTTTGGCAATGTCACATATCTGATACATGTTGATATCACTGGTTGATTGGCAATGTATCCTATATGATACATGCCTTACCCTTAAAAGTAGGGGGTAAGAATTTTTATTTTTATTTTTCTAGTCTTATTTAACCAATTACAAAGCCAATTATATTAAAATAATAGAAGAAATCAATTTTTTTTCCTCTTGCCAAGTTAAGGGTTAAAGACCAGAACAAATATCACACGATCACACAAAAATTAGAGGTACAGTGCGGGAATCGAACCTGAGACAACAAATGAATAAGGCGAATCGGGTTTTACTAAAAGCTCTCCTAATTTTAAAGTTTAAAAGATCGCTAAAAGATTATTTTTGTATTAAGAACAATCTGCTCTAAGATTCCAAAGAAATAATCTTTTAAAACATAATCTTTGCTTCACTTCGACTAAGTTTTAACGATAAGTTAAGTAGCTTATATAACAAAGTTTTTTCGAAGTCGATAGATGAACTGTTAAATCATAACCTTTAGATTCAGATTCAGATTCATTTATTCCACTTAAACAGAGTACAAATTGGTCTTATTCTATAGCAGTCTCATCTATTTAACTGAAATGATCAGTATGTGAAATATAATTATACTATATTAAAAAAATAATAATAATAATAATAATAACAATAATAAAAAAATACATTCCAATTGTCAATATTAAGCAAATTATTAAGAAAATTATTATAAATCACGTACAATAAAAATAGTAATAATATAAATAGATTAGAACAAGTCATTTACTTTGACGTTTAGACAAAAACAGTAATGAAGCCTTACAAAGTCTTTCTTTAAAACCTACAGGGTTATTTGTAAAACACCAGCATCCTCAAAAGGGGTCCTTAAACTTATCATTATGAACAACTTTTACTATGGGACCAACCTTGAAGTCGCAAAAAAATCAGTTGTTCCATATATTTATTTATGTTTACGTGACTCAACAAAATGTATGGAACAGCTGATTTTTCGTGTGAACGGTGCACCACTTTGCGATCAAAATGCTTTGAACGATGCTACGTGCGTAGGAGCGGGGCTAGCGCTACGTTCGGACGCCAGGTGCAAGCGATTCTAACCTTAAGACTGGTACACCGGCTTTGTCCACGATAGTACCTATACGTGTGTTAAAAACGACCTCTACCAGTACCTGTACTACACTAATAAAAGTGTCCCATAGCTCAAAAGTTCCTAGTAAGTGTTTTTGGTTGTGTGCATTGTCAACAGTTTACGAATCAAGGCGATGTGGATCAGGGTTGGCAAGGTTCGGTATAAACATAATTATTATTTGATAAGAAATTGCAAAAACAACTGACTCGGGCGGGACTTGAACCCGTGATCTCTGGCGTGTCGTGCCATCGCTTTAGCTACTAAGCTACCGAGTAATGCTTCAGTTCAAATTATGAATCTCTTTTATTAATGCCTTAAAGGCGTGTGATGACATCTACCGGAGTACTGCCGTACTGCCTGTCCTGTGTTCTAAACTTTGTAGCTTAGAAAGCATAGAAACGATATCACCTATTTTTTAAATATATTTTATGTATGATTTTTATTAATAAGCAAATGTTTGCAACATTTAAAAAATATACATAAAATAATTATTAAATTATATTGACCCATGCGTAGTAAGATGGACACTGATAGCCTAATGGTATGACCGTCGACTGACAAGTCAGAGCTCTCGAGTTCGATCCCAGGGCCCGCACCTTTGACTTTTCGTAAGTTATGTGCGTATTACAAATTAATTATCAGTTGCTAAAACGGTGAGGGTAAACATCGTGATGAAACCAGCATACCTGACAGATTTTTCAACGATGTATAAAGCCGTGTCACAGGTCTAGCAGTTTAAACTCTGACACTAGGTTGTTCATCGACCATACGATAAGAAGACAAAAAAGCATGGACACAGCTGTCATCTACACTACACTACACAGTATCTATAGTTGTCATCATCATCTGCCTAGCCTTTTCCCAACTATGTTGGGGTCGGCTTCCAGTCTTACCGGATGCAGCTGAATACCAGTGTTTTACGTGGAGCGACTGCCTATCAGACCTCCACAACCCAGATACTGGGTTACACGATACCCCTTGGTAAGACTGGTTGTCAGACTTTCGGGCTTCTGACTACGTAACGACTGTCAAAGATCTACAATTGACAGCCGGGGCCAACAGCTTAACGTGCTATCCGAGGCACGGAGAGTGATAATTAATTTATAAAACGCACATAACTTATGAAAAGTCATAGGTGCGCGCCTTGGGTTCGAACCCGAGACCACTGACTTACTAGTCAACGGTCACCACCACTAGGCTATCACGACTCTCGAGTATCTATAGTTGTCATGTTTGACATATAATTTTTCAAGACCAATACTCGTATCTTATCATATTTTACCCGCCAGACAACCCTACCGTGAAGGGTGAGTTCCGGATGTTTTTACACCCCTATTCCTTATTGGATTTCTTTCATTGCCATCTATAAGTGGTCATAAAGTTTCTAGAGTAGGAAAAATGAGTTTACTCTATAAAAACCATATATTTTAACGCTATTTTCCGTTGAATGGAGTTTTTGGGTTTGAAAATTATTGGGATTGTGATATGAGTCGTGACACTGATTTAGTTTTATTTTATACTAGCGCTTTGCTCGCGACTATGTCCGCTTGGTTTCTCATCCCGTATTTTACCCACTTTTACAAGCAAAATTAGAACCATAGAAGTGGAGCATCTATGACGTGTAATATTTAATATTGGGACCCTTTAGATGCTCAATTAAGTTTTATCAAACAAGTTTTTATAATATTTTTGTGATTTTTTTACATGTTATAGCACATGATAGCTTATTAAATATAATTATTTAATATGAATATGAAATATTTAATTTAATAAGAAAGTTTGAACAAAAATATTTTTTTCAAATTTTCTTTTTTTTTCAAATTTTCTTATTAAATAATTATAAGTTTTTATAACACAAGAAAAAAAATTAGCTTCCCATATTGCCGATCAGCTGGCGCATGACTTCAGGTCCAAAAAAATATTCCAGTCCTAGCAGTCCTAACAGTCCTGGACCTGCCATCATGGACATCATCAAGCTGCCTGGGCTTCTATCTTAGCTTAACGGTGACCACATAAAGACAGTGATAACTTCCAAAGGACGGAAACCTGCAAACTCCGTGAAATGAGACACAATAAGAAATCAATTGTTACTCGACACCAGCGTCTACGTGGAAGTCAAAAGGCTTAATGTTTTTTTTTTGCTTCAAATGGTCACCCATCTACAAACAGACCGCGCCAAGTGTTGCTTTTTTTTTTTTGCTTCAAATGGTCACCCATCTACAAACAGACCGCGCCAAGTGTTGCTTAACCTTGGTTTTTTTTTTTGCTTCAAATGGTCACCCATCTACAAACAGACCGCGCCAAGTGTTGCTTTTTTTTTTTTGCTTCAAATGGTCACCCATCTACAATCAGACCGCGCCAAGTGTTGCTTAACCTTGGTTTTTTTTTTTCTTCAAATGGTCACCCATCTACAAACTGATCGCGCCAAGTGCTGCTTAACCTTGACGTACGTGACTATTAATTTGGGATACTGTCGTCGATTCGTTTTAGTGAACTAGACCCGATAATTACCGCTTTACTTGAGCGCTACAAGCGGTCCTACCATAAACAAAGTTTTTTTATGTCTATACCCAACGAAATTATGGTCCTTTCTACTTAGTATCTTACTTGAACGAATTTTCATAAATTCTGTACTTATTTAAGCACAACTTATTTCAGAATAAGCGATGAAAGTGTCAACGCTCTTTTAATAACTAGTATAAAACATTTAGCTTTAATACTATAGTAAATACCAGCTTAATGGAGATTCTGCACTAAACACAGTAGAATTTAGTAGTTTTTAGTAGTTCGTAGAGGTTGTTGTGTTCATTAAATTTATTATAGTAAGCAAAGTATTAAAATGCTGTTTCAAATTGTATTCGGTATGTTTAAATGTTGTTCTGCTAAAAAGTGTCTGTCTGTGCCCGTTTCTTTAAATTTGTTAAAGAATATTTATAAAAAAATTAAGTTTTTACAAAAAATTAAATTTTGAACGAAGTTTTTAAATTAAAACTAAACGTATATGCAAAAATTTGTATCTGTGCTGTTGACCGTTGAAAATTGGCTTTATCTGGAGCTAATCCTGGATGTCAATTCAGGTCATTCTTACTATAAAATGAATTGTCTTCGGAACTAAACCAAAATGAAAAATTCACCACCGTAGGATAAGAGAAAGTGGTTCTAATTCAGCTTGCAAGATTCCACTCGACCATAGTTCATGGTAAATAGTGCGTAGAATATAGTACACAATCATACATTGCAAGTTAAGTAAAAGCTTGTAAAAAAACGGTAAAATAAGGACCAATTTAAAAAATATATATTTTTTGAATTTATGCTTAATAATATAAAATATTAAGTAGACAAGCTTAGAATCGTCTTAAAATTAAAATACATTTACTTCAAGCATAAACTCCAGATGAATTAAAATATGTACATAAAATGTCGTACATAATTTGCATTGCAATTAATGGCTACTATTAAAAACTAAAAACACATTAGAATACCTATTTAATATTAAAAGATGATTGCATCCATAAAAATAAATAGTGTCTGTAAACTTTTAGTACTTCGTCTCTATTTGCTCTGTTAGTGAAATAATATATTCTGTTATTTTTTTAAGGTACACAAGCAGTTTATTACAAATTTTAGTTGAATATTTGAAGTTATGAATTTCTTTTGTTGTCTATGAATTATTTTTGTGAATTTTTTACATGTTATAATACATTTATTTATTTATTTATTTATACTTCATGTACAAAGCAGGTACATAAGGCGGACTTAATTTATTATTATTTAATAAGAAATTTTGAATAAACAACTGATGGGATTTGAACCCACAACGACGTACCGTGTCGACGCTCTGACCGCTAACCTACCGTATCCCATCAGTATCAGTCGTTAATGGGTATGCTAACATGTAAAAAATTCACAACATTTTTTTATGTATTTTTTTAAAGATCAGCAGCAGCCTGATATTACAAATTTTAGTTGAATATTTTATTGTTGCAAATTTTAGTTTGAAGATATGAATTTCTTTTGATGTCAGGATCAGTAAAGTTAAGCAGCACATGACGCGGTCAACTCGAGTAAAAATCGTTACTTCTACTCGACAAAATATTGTAATTATCTGACACACTGTTACATGCGATACAATAAACTTAGACATTACACTACTCCAACAATTTAACTTCGACACTATTCTACTTAGACTTAGACATTGACAAACAATTATAAATAAGAATGTGTCGATGCAGATAGAGCCATGCATAAATTATTATTGTTTCAGTAGAATTGTGTTTAAGTTATACCATAATCGGAGTAGTGTAATGTCTAAGTTGTATTATGTCATAATAGTTTATGATAGGGTTACGTTTGACTCGCACGGACTAAAACCACACGGTATTCTTCGACAAACCTCTGGACGGGAGAACTGGGTTCACTTGTGAATTCACCGTCATATTATTTCCTACAAGTTCTACTAATATTTTCTTCTAAAAACACCTCAATAAATACCAAAAAACGTAAATAAAACTTCAAACTATTAACGACATATCTTTGTTGGTACTATAAAGCCTTTGTAATTTCCCCGGGGTGCCCGTACTAACGTTCCAATCCACGAGGAGTGTTTAATCAACGTTGCGCTTACGTTCCGGGTCGAGATTACCGGGTATAACTTGATACCTGATGTTGGTTGGGCAGATTACCTAACACAAATATCAATTACAACAACTACAAATGTTTTGTATTTTCTAAATATTCCTGTCCATCCAGGGGTTGTTTAGAAGAGATCGTTGTATGCCCTAAGGCTGCTCATTGTACCTAATTATGATTTTTTACATGTATAGCTGCCTTAGTTTAGGAGACACAGCCAATTTAGTGAACAATTCCAGACTCCGTGCTTCTACTGAGAATTTTCTAATGGAAAATCCCATTATCACTTTGCCCGACCCGGGGATCGATCATCGAACCCAGGATTTCGTGCTCAGCAGTTGCGCTTGCTACTATTAGACCAACGGGCAGTCCATAAATATAATTTCAATATAATAATTATTCAGTTCATTAAAACCAGTGTAATAATTTATGTTTTTATACGTTTACACGGGAATACAGGCTGACAGCAGGAAATTAGCAATATAAGCTTGTTGCTAACTGTCTGCAAGTTGGGTAATTGTACAAGTATAGCTTAGTTCCTCCATACCTACCGGATGTTGATAGTAGGTAAGTAATTAGTGCACAACTAATTTGTGATTTACTCCCAGGTGTAATGAGTATCTAGGTTCGATCACAGCATTGCTTTACATTAGATAAGATGTCGGTCAACCGGTCTAATATAATACCGAGACAGTAAAATGTTCAATTCTTCCACCGGACAATGTGATATTCAGCTGATTGCATCTTTATCTGGTAGATATTTTCTCAGCTAGGATCAAATGGTTTGCATCTATTTTTCTTATGTACAATAAATAATAAGTACTCCTGACCGAATTTCGGTCACAACGACTAATTTAAATGAAGATTAATTCTAATGTGTGCGCAAACCAGTGCACTCCCTATTCCTTCAATAATCCGATGTAATCATATAATAATAAATTATGTTGTATACCTTATAGGAATACCTTACAGCTGCTATATTTCCAAAACAATACAATTTGGGAAGCATTACGATTGATACTTCAAATCAGCGATTATGTGCAAAACGATCGAAAATTGCAAAAGCAAATTTAAATTCACTGCAATGGCTGATATTTCGCTTGTCCACAACTTGTCAGGTGGATTTTAGGCGGCGTTTGTATGATATGACATGACAGTGACAATTTGAGCAACAGTTAACTGACAGATGCCTGTATTGCATGCTCTAGTCTCCTCTATATTTCGTGTGATATAAAAATTGTTTTGGATTAAATAATAAATGCGTGTTTTCATATATTGTGTTTCATTGTTATATTATATTCCACTGTTATAAGCCTTTTCGGTCTTTATTAACCAGACTTTGAACTACTATACCTTCTTCTGTTTCCACTTTTCGTGATTTCGCGTTTTTAAAAGCCAGTCTGCATAAGGGTCAACCAAAAAAAATGTAGGTACTACCTTACGCCCGCGGCTTCTCTACGTGGTATGTTGTTAAATTGTAGCTTATGAATTAATATCATCATCATGTTATTCTGATGTATAAACTATATTATTGTAAAGTTTCATCAAAATCCGTTCTGTATTTTTACGTGAAAGATTAACAAACATCCATCCATCCATACATCCTCACATACTTTCACATTTATAATATTAGTGGGATTATAACAACGTTTCTCACCACCTAGTAAATATTCATATTTAATAAATTGAGTTAAAACAGTAGGTTAAGGCTCTTAATTGAATGCCTCACTCAATTAGTCAATAATTTTAATTTTCCAATATGCATGAAGTTAAATTCAAAAATTAATATTATCAACATCAGCAAATTTAATTATTGGTACTCGATGAGATTCGATGGAATAACTATAATATGACATAAAGCTCAAATTCTTTACTACAACTACAAGTTATTAGTATACTGTAAAACTCAGACAGTACGCTACTTAGACAGTACGCTAATTAGACAGTACGCTACTCAGACAGTGCGCTACTTAGACAAGTATGCGACTCAGACAATAAATAAGACTTCGACAAACAAAAATTCACCCATAAGACAGTGTCTACGGAGTACTGTCTGAGTAGAATAGTGTAGAAGTTCCATAATTTTCGAAGTAGCGTAATGTTTCAATGTTTGAGTTAATTAACATTTAAGTCAAAATTTCGAAGTAAAGGAAGGATTTATTGTCTGAGTATATATTGTAATAATGTCGAAGTTTCATAATTATCAAAGTAGCGTAGTGTCTGAGTTCTATTGCGTGGCCACAGTGTCTGTCCATTAACAGTTTGTCGAAGTTAAACTTTTGTGTGACATTTAAGTCAAAAAAATTAAAGTAAAAGAAATCTTATTACTCGATTCTATCTCTAGTTTTTTACGAAAACAGTCATACTGTAATGTAGCTCGTTTTACGGGTATTCCGTTTTGCCGATACTTAATCCAATTTCTTCACGGCCTTGACCAAAATAACGGCGTCAAACTTCCAAAGAAAACAAATTGATAACACATATCTCTTCCCCACCCACATTAATATTCCGTACCCACTTTTCTACTTAGATGATTTCGGTCACTGTCTATCCTATATTTTCCCTTTCTCTCAGAAGTAGGGTGAGAATGTCTAAAAGACCTTTACATTGTACGATTTCGCGGGCTCTGTAGACAAGAATCACGAAGTCAGGGACTCAGGGTCCCTAATAGGGGCGACCGAGTAGTAGCAATCTCCCTGCCGCTCTGTCGACGACGTGGGAATAATAATGACAATTGACACTGCGCGAATTGTGAAGAAGTTTACACACATTGAAATAAAAAAAAAACTAATATTGATAAATATTTTTTTGATTTGCCTGTACTATGAATTTACGCAGAAAAATCACTCGAGGTGAATAAGGAACCGCAACGGCGTGCCCTCAGCGCGGCCATAGTACGAGCTGCAGCCGACAGCGAGACGCCCTGTAGGCGGATTGCGGAGGAGTATTGGGAGGCGTCCGCGTCCTTCTGCGAGGAGGTAGTCTCGCAGAAGGAAGCAGCTGAGCGGGTCAGGCTGCATTGCATGCATTATGAACTAAAATGCAATAATAAACATATTAAAAACTGGGGCAGTAAGCGATTTTTAACGTAAGTTGCGCCCTAACTGGCAGGCTCACGACTGATAGGCGCGATAAATCGTGTAATGTAATAGCCGCATAAGATATCGGGGCATCTTTACCAATGTAAGCTTTTTGGATTGAATGTTTTCATATATTATCTATGAATTTAAACAAATCGAAATACTATAACAGATATTTCACTTGATTCAACGAGATTTCACTTAAGATTGATCTACGATTAAGATCTTATGATTAAGATTGGCTAACAAGCGTAAGGCTGGCAATAACAATGGAGTTTCTTGCCAGATTCTTCTCCATGAGGGGTAGGCTGCCCTTGGAACTGGCAACTAGAGTCACTCTTATAATAATATTAGAATAATGACTATTCATAATGGTCTACATGGATAAAAATATTTTAATTTTGATTGAATACCAGGGGTATCACTACACAATATAGGTACTGTCATATTTGTATGATTTTATTATGACTTATTTATCAAAAAGTTCCTCTATACATATTATGAGAGTAGGTCGATTTTTATTGGGATCTTAAAAGAATATGACGAGTAGAAAATAAAAGCGATTTAATCGTTTTTTACGCTCAAAATGAGAATTATTTTTATACAAGGAATTATTTTATTGGTTCAAATATTTCGTTCAAAAAATTAAATAGGTATCTATTTTATAGGATAATGGTTTTATTACGGTGTGGTAGTGACACAAATGAAAAGAGACTCGTATTAAAAGAAAAATCCTGTTAAAGAAATAATTTTCTTAATAGAAAAAGATACCCCTTTTCAATTTATTTTGTCCATTTGGGTTTACTGCGGGCTTAAATATCAAATTCGATGTTACTTTTTAAATTATGCAGACAATAGGGGTTGCCTACTATAAAAAAGTACATATTTGATGACTTTAAAGAGGTTTAAACAACTTTTTCATCGTGTGGTTGATAAACAACCTGATGTCAAAGCTTAAACCGCCGATTTTTCAACGGTGTGTTAAGCTATATCAGAGGTCTGTGTTTAAATTATTTTTTATTGAGAAGTTAAAAAAAAAATATTAAAAAAAATATATAGTCCTCCCATCTTTCTATCAAAATTTTGTGGGGCCATAAAACAATGAAATCCAACTGGAGACATCGGAAATCAGATCAACAGACCACATCAGTAACTGTGTGAGATGAACCATTATTAACTTTGTTACCACGGATATAAATGCTACTGGATCTTCTTCGTAAGTTAGTAAAAAAGAACAACATTATTAAGAATAAGTCTATATTTATACTTAGTGAAAAAAAACCCCTACAAAAACCCTCTATGTTTTAAGCCAAAAACACCCCGGGTAAAAAAAACCTTTTAAGTAAAACACTATTTTTTTTTATGTGTCTTTTATTACATTTTTATGCACATGTTTTTGCTTATTAAATGATAGTATTTAATAAGAAACTCGCATAAATAACTTACTCAGGCGGGACTTGAACCCGCGCTCTCTGGCATGCCGTGCCATCTCTTTACCAACTAAGCTACCGAGTCCTACCCACTTCAGTTGAAATTACGAATCTCTTTTTTAACGCCTAAAGTATTCAATTAGTTGTAGGTCAAATAATTATGTCAATATTACCAGATATGGATATTTAATAGCACTGATAGCCTAGTGGTATGACGTCGACTTACAAGTCAAAGGTCTCGAGTTCCAACCCAAGGCGCGCACCTCTGACTTTTCATAACTATGTTGGGGTCAGGCTTCCAGTCTTACCGGATGCAGCTGAATACCAGTGTTTTACATGGAACGACTGCCTATCAGACCTCCACAACCCAGATACTGGGTTACACGATACCCCTTGGTAAGACTGGTTGTCAGACTTTCGGGCTTCTGACGACCCGTAACGACAGTCAAAGATCTACAATTGACAGCCGGGGCCAACAGCTTAACGTGCTATCCGAGGTACGGCGAGTGATAACTAATCTATAAAACGCACATATAACTTACGAAAAGTCAGAGGTGCGCGCCTTGGGTTCGAACCAGAGACCTCTGACTTGCCAGTCAAATGTCACCACCACTAGGCTATCACGTATCTCCTCAAATCAAATCTCAAATCTTATATCATCTAGGCTTTTCTATATCCACAGTCATTACAGGATTGCGAAGTGTGGAAGATCTTCCTTGTGTATAGGTACCTTCAGTCCGGTGAAATTTGACCTTGGAGTTCAGTCTAGTGGAATGCTGACATAAATAAGTTAGGTTATGGTTGAGAAGGTTATGAAGCTATGACTTCCTGTTATTGACTATTTATTCCTGTATTTTGTACTAACAAGCATTACAGACATTTATAGGAAACCCCATCAAATTATTCAGTAACGTGCCTAGTACCCAAAAACTAGTGTAAATAAAATCGATAGTCACTACATCGACGGTCGCTGTATCGACAATGTTCTATCGTGAATCGACAGTATCCAAAAGCGATACGCTACATCGACAGTACATAGTATGATATATCGACAGTACACTTTTCTTTCTTTCTTATCGTATGATTGATGAACAACCTGGTGTCAGAGTTTAAACCGTCCGTAGGCCTCTGACATGGCTTTACACACCATTGAAAAATATCTCAGGTGTGCTGGTTTCATCACGATGTTTTCCCTCACCGTTTTAGCAACTGATAATTAATTTATAATAGGCACATAACTTACGAAAAGTCAGAGGTGCGCGCCTTGGGATCGAACTCGAGACCTCTGACTTGTCAGTCGACGGTCATACCACTAGGCTATCAGTGCTATAATGCTATAAGACGGTACACTGCATCGACAGTACACCAAATCGATAGTATGATGTATTGACAGTATACCTTATCGATAATACGTTGTATCGACAGTGCACCATATCGATAGTACGCTGCATCGACTGACCAAACCCGAGCCAGATTTAAATAAAAACAGCGTTTTTTAAAATTTTTAATCATGAATAATTATGAATTTATGACTTTCGACCATTTTATGTACAATCAAAATCAATCGCTATACAAATTTCCTAATGTTTCATTAGGAAATTCAATTGCGGTTTACCAATAACAATTGACCGACCCGGGGATCGAACCCAGGACGCGCTCAGCAGTCGTGCTTGCTACCACTAGACCAACGAGTCTCACATAACGGTCAAATCCAATTTCGCGATAAAAACTTAATACAATTTTATTCAAAGATGGCCGCTAAATATTTTATTCTCTAATACACAATACCTCGTTTTCCGTATCAGAGAAACCGTAATAATTTTCAATCACCCCCGAATATAATATGTTCCTTATTTCATGAATAAATATGAGAATTTCATATTTAACCCTGTGTTAAGGGAAAGGTTTTTTATACAGGTCTTTTTATTTAGGTGTTTAATAAAATTGTGTTGCTTTATTTGGTTGTAAAAATTATTGTTGAAGGAATAGTACCTATCTAGAAATATTGACCATGAAAATGGTTTACGATTATACGATTTGGCTTTTTTGTAAAAAGGCAGTTGCCATGAAGATTTTGGCGTTTTTGATACCATGGTGGTATATAGAGTCGTGATAGCCTAGTGGTGGTGACCGTTGACTGGCAAGTCAGAAGTCTCACCTCTGACTTTTCGTAAGTTATGTGCGTTTTATAAATTAATTATCACTCTCCGTGCCTTGGATAGCACGTTAAGCTGTTAGCCCCGGCTGTCAATTGTAGATCTTTGACAGTCGTTACGGGTAGTCAGAAGCCCGAAAGTGTGACAACCAGTCTTACCAAAGGGTATCGTGTAACCCAGTATCTGGGTTGTGGAGGTCTGATAGGCAGTCGCTCCATGTAAAACATGGTATTCAGCTGCATCCGGTAACACTGGAAGCCGACCCCAACATAGTTGGGAAAAGGCTAGACAAAATGAAAAATCTACGCATATAATTAGTTTTCGAAATTCGAATGTTTATATGTATTTCTAAATGTTTTGTTTTTTTATGTGTCAACTTTTAATATACTTTATTTGTTAGTCAATAAGGTTTTAAATAGATTATTCTGCAATAAGGGTGTTAGGTTTTATTTTCGTTACGGAATTTCTTGATTCGGTCGCCGCGCTCAATGCCCGCGATAAAATCTATGCAATAGCTTAAAAAGTATACACATAGCCGCTCACTGCACTATGGTTTGCGCAAGCAGATCCGTAGTCAATAACAAGGTTGAATAAGTACTTCAGTATTTATGCTAAAAGAAAGTTAAACCATCTGCTCACCTAAAAAGCAATAAAGATATATTCTGATAACACAAACTTATTACGAATAATGCTTTCAAAAGATTGTATCGTAGTCAAAGAGCTCAATATCTATTATGATTACAATATGCACGCTTCGTTTCACAGTGGGTCGAAGAAAATGCTTTTCAATTTTCCATAAACCTTCAATTTGTTAGGGTCGAGTCACATTATTCCTTATAATCGCCCCACACTAGGATTTTCTCCAGATGGAGTAACACTCATAAAATTTTACAAACTCGTGATCAAGATGCTTCTAAATAGCTTATAATATTTTGTACCTCGTAGAATCTTGTATCTACACTGTATAAAATAATATAGGTAACATTTTTTTTAATGTAAAACGGTTTTGTCATCAGAACTAAAGCTGTGTACCAAATATCAGATCAATCTGTCAACAGGAAGGGGGTGAAATATCGATTACTAAATTTGAACCAAATAATAAACAGCTAAATAAAACCGTTTAAAAATAATATTATTATTTATATTATATAGTTATATATTTTATATTATAAATATAATAGTATATAGTTCACTGCTAATGTCTATTTTTGTTTTTTATTTCTTGTAAGTAAATTATGTAAGATGTTTTACACACGGCTCAATCTCACCATTTAGGTACTTTTAAAACCAAGTTGAATAAAACTAAGTTCAGCACTACGCAAATTGCAGTTTTGAACTCAGTTGAGTTGAGAAGTTAAACTTAACTTCAATTGATCGCGTTTAGTTTCGGAAAGGCTCTAACTACTATATAAATTAAAAAATGGAACAGAATCTATATGAAATTATCTATCAGGTAAGATAACAGGAATTTACAAGTAAGAGGTGTAACAGGGCCATAGAAACTTAACAACATAACAGTCCGGATAATTATTATTTTTGTTACAAAAACCTGAATATTATCACATTAAAACTCATCTCTTAAACCTCCCCATTAAATGTACAATAACCATGATTTCAACAAAGATGGCGATACCATTCTGTTATTTGCAAACTTTTCTATTGTCCTTTTTAATTAGTTTCCAAGTGATAATTCTGTGTAATTGCTGGAAGCAAACAAAAGGATTTGTTTGAGTTAAGGTGAGGTGTAATACGAAGGTGGGAATTAAATAGTAGAATTCTTTGTTTATGATATTATTAAAGATCATTACTGACCCACTTTAGGCGATTCGTCATGTATAGTCAAATTTGCAATTGGTAAAATTCATGAAAATTTCAAACCGTCAAAATTGAAAAGCGTCAAAAGAGATAACCACCAAAATAGCGAACCTTTAAATTTGTGAACAGTCAAAGAGGATTCGTTTATACATATATGTATATACCAAACAGTATCTTTGTAATTCCGGGGTCATAAGCTATTTGTTTACCATAATTATCCAAAAATTTTCAGCTATTTAAGTGGTGACTTTGCTTTGCTTTCAGACCCGCTTTGCAAGCACACATCCACTTACTTTGGGGCTCGAACCTGGACTTTTTATATGTCATTTGTACTTCTTAGATAATTTAAGACACCACTGACTAACGATGAAGAAAAAAATCGTAAGGAAACCTGGACTTTAATAGTCTGAAATCTCCAACACGCAGTAAGCTAGTGTGGTGATTAATGCTCGATCATTCTCTGCATGAAAAGAGGCTTTCACCCTGTAATAGGACAATTAGCATTATTTAAGAAATAAACAGTTCTTTAATTTTTACGGGTTATCTTTACTTAAGAATCGAAGCCCTTGACCAATTAATAGTCTCGGGTATTATAAAATTTTTATGCAAAAACAAATCTATAGGTAAACACATTATTACCTTAGACAATACTATTTATCTTTATGAAGGTACACAAAAGCTGTATTTATTACTATAAAAACAATAAAACCAAGTCAGATTGCGTATAATGAAAATCAAAATATCCTTTGTTTTCAAGTTAGCGAATAAATCTCAATAGATGGTACATTGATGGTCTTTTATAGTCTAAACAAACAGTTTATGAGATAAAAACTGCCATCGAAACGAGGGAAGCGATGGAAACGCATATTTTTTTGATGTAACTGCCCGTTTGTGGATATAAAAGTTGGACGTGAGTTGTGTATTGAAAAATCCGTTTATTTTGGTAATAGATTGTTTTGAAAATTACTTTGTTGATATAGAGTTGCTGATATTTTTACAAATTTACTTTATATTATATATGACCAAAATTCAGTCATGAGTACATTATATTCTTTACAAAATATATTGCGCTGTTATCCCCTCTGATGCATTACGATACGACATTGAGTTATAAATCCACCTTTATTTTTAAAATAATCAAGTAACTAATTATTCTCATATCTCGACAATCCCTTGTCAATTTGTTGACAAACTTAGCAAAAAATAAGCCCATCCAAAAATCGTGTCCACAAAGTAATACGAACGAACGGAATATGAAAAACAAATATATCACGGAGTTGTTGTCGGCATATGGGGGTGACAGGGATAAAAACAAACTGCCTAGACGATAGCCTACGTCAGGTGCCGTGTTTATTCATAAGGGGCGCGGATGGAAGGTATTTTTCTAGAATATTTTTGTAAGACACAGTATAGAATGAGATATGAATTTGAAAGAGGGTAATGTTGAGATCTTTGTCAATGTCAATGAACTTTGTAAGTTTTGTGTAGAGTTCGATATTATTAACGAAAAGATGGACAGTGAGAATCAAAGAATTGTAAAGAAAAGTATTGCCGATACTTATTTAAAGGAATGTGTTCCGATATTGTGACCTGAAATAAAGGCGTGTGCTCATCATGTGATGTTGGATTCAACATCCAGGTCAGGATTATTTATTCCTTGAATAAAAATAGTGATTCATCTTCGGGAACAAAACTTTTTTTCTCTTGAAGGATGACTTGTTTGTAATATTCCTTTGGTATTGCGGTCATCACAGACTGTTGTCGCCTATTATGTGCGCAGTAAAATATTATAATTAACAGCTGTCTATTATAGCCATATAATTATATCTATATTATAGCCATCTCATCTCTCTGGACAAAAACTTCTTACAAATTGCTATGAGAGGGAACACGTCATAATCCACCACAATGATTTTGAACATATTTTTGGGCTTGAGTTTGTTTCTACTTCTCTTCTTATAAGACTTTCAAAAAAAGCCTAGCAGCTATACCAGTAGGGTATGAACGTGTACGAACTTTCTGAGGCACGAAGCAAATGATAATACAGATAATGTAACAGTAACAACCATTTTGAATTTGCACTGATAGCCTAGTGGTATGACCGTCGACTGACAAGTCAGAGGTCTCGAGTTTGATTCCAAGGCGCGCACCTCCGCCTTTTTGTAAGTTATGTGCGTATTATAAATTAATTATCAGTTGCTAAAACGGTGACGGAAAACATCGTGATGAAACCAGCACACCTGAAAGATTTTTCAATGGTGTGTAAAGCCATGTCAGAGGCCTACGGGCGGATTAAACTCTGACACCAGGTTGTTCATCAATCTTACGATAAGAAGAAGAAGAAGATTTTGAATTTGTAACCTATTCCTAAAACATAAGACTAAAAATCACTCTTCAAAACTGAATTGCAAACAGGGACTTTTAAATTACCTAAATCTTCATCAAATCGCTCGTAAATTGAACACACGACGTCGTGATAAAGTACTAAATCGCACCAAAAACTCCGACCACATTACTTCGCCATAAAGTTACCTTGATAACAAGGGACAAAAAAGCATTCAGCATTCATCCCTTTTACAAAACTGGGGTAACAATGTGACGCCAAACAAACGCGTACTTAATTCATCATTCTAACTTGTGATCTTTAGTCATTTTTTACAAGGGTAAACTTTTCGACCTATGACGAAAAAAGAATTGAGAAAAAATTACGGAGTTTGCGATTTTTTTTTATTTTCTTGTGATTTGGGATACGTAGGTATTGTTGCCGATAAAGGTGGAATTTCGGCTTAGGGGCGATTTGGTCCACTATGAAACTCTGACCAAGGCTCAATTTACCCCTTTTAGAAAAGTATAATGGTAAACTGGGATCACGTCTACGTTCTATCAACCAAAATGTGGCATAAAATGGTATAAAAATATTTTTTTTTATTTATTCCGTTTTATCGATTTACATAATTATGCTCATAGATATTATATAAATAATAATAATATTATATTATATTTATTTATACAGGGTTAAACTAAACACAGCGACCTGAAAAGGTGTCATTAAACTCATCATTATGAACAACTTTTACTATGGGACCAACCCTGACATCGAGAAAAAAAATTAGCTGTTCCATATTGAAATAATTTTAACGATAAAGATTTCAGAGTTGATCTTATAGTTGTTCATAATGATGAGTTTAATGACCCCTTTTCAGGTTGTCGGTGTATTTAATTTACCTTGTATACTGTATGAAAAAAAAATCCGTGCCTCGGATAGCACGTTAAGCTGTTGGCCCAGGCTATCAATTGTAGATCTTTGACAGTCGTTACTGGTAGTCAGAAGCCCGAAAGTCTGACAACCAGTCTTACCAAGGGGTATCGTGTAACCCAGTATCTGGGTTGCGGAGGTCTGATAGGCAGTCGCTCCATGTAAAACACTGATATTCAGCTGCATCCGGTAAGACTGGAAGCCGACCCCAACATAGTTGGGAAAAGGCTAGGCAGATGATAATACTGTAATTTTTTTTAGTAAAGCTTTTTATCAAGTTTCTCATAATTGATTTATACACATAAGAGTAGTCGCAACGAGGAAATCTAGTTTTTCTCATGAAATTATTTTACACATAAAATATTTTAAGTCGCAACGACGAAATGTAAACCTTTTTTTTGGCTCGTGACTGTATCTAGTCTTTCAAACGGTTTTGTGTAATCAAACCGATTCAATACGTTTCAAAGATTGAATCCGCTCACAGCTTGTTAGTTTTTGTTCATTTTGTTATTTTACTTAAGTGTGGGTTTCTGTGTGAGGTTTCGAGGTAGATATTCAATCCACTGTGTATGAATGTTTTTTTTTGTAGCAATAGCGTAGAGGACTACTGCTTAAAATTAAGAACGCGTGCCACTATTGTACGCTCATTGGAAGTATTTGCCTTTAATTGCCACACTGGGCAAGTGGGTTGCCGATCCTAGTAGCAGATGATTACTGTTACACAAAAGGGCGCTGCTGCCCATCTTCCGGATATTTCCCTCTGTCGCTTCTGACGACACTCGCGGGACGAGGAGTGGTTCTATTCTTAGGGCGGAAACCACTCAGCACATTGTCTGATACGTAGTTTGACAAATATCCTCCTGTTATATCTTTACTTACCTAATGCATTACTTTACGTTAGTTCATACTTACTTTTCACTTTACAACTGAAGCAATTTCTAAGATTTGCAAAGTAGTAAGACGAAGCCTTGTAAAGAGTTGACTTCGCTAGAAATTCCCGGGGAGATACCTTTCAGAATATTTTGTTGAATAAAAATAAACATTGCTGTTATTTTGCTTTTAACTTCATGGTGTTTATTTGTGTTTACAAAAACTTATGATAAGTTAAAGTTAAAAGTAGTCTGAGTCGCCGCCAGGTTCAGCGCGAATGCCCTAACCGGGATCACTTACTCTTATGTCATATACTTACCAATTTGCCAAATTCCATTTCACCGGGGCAATGCGGTATGGGAACTGGGGGGTAATTCCGCTAATTTACCTAACAAAAGTGTCTATTCTGATACCATGCTATTGCCATTGTTCTATATAAGTCACTGGCCTTAAAAAAGTACTTGCGGAATACCATTTGACGTAAAATAATGCCATTGTCATTACACTGTAACTCTATTAAGACGTTTTGTCGTTACGTGAATCGGGCTCCTGGGCTGAGCAGCAACAATCCATGACGATTACAATGACGTCATCAACGGACTTGACAAGTGACTGATGAAGATGAAGTAAGTAGTGATGATTTGTCGTTACTTGGCGTCAGAGTTTGATCTATCTATCTCACAGGTGTATTTTTTGTCACTTTATCAGCAATGATATTGATTTTTCACCTTTCACATGGGTTTTTAGTATCATTGGTGTAGTTATAGAGAACATTATTGTACAATCAACACCCAGACCGGTAAAATAATATCTGTACTGTAAAGTACAGAGACAATTATTTGTGTAAACAAATAATTGTCTCGTGTGGGAATGGGAATCGAACCTTAACCACTGCCGCTTTTCGCGCATCATGCATACTTGTAAAAAGAATTAAAGCTTTTGAATAAGTTAACATTGAGACTCAGAATTAAAACCATTGAAATAATTTCCATATTTTTTTTATTAAAACTCATAATTTTTACAAAGATCCTATTCACATGAAAATAATTACAATTACCTTGATATTAACATTTGACAAATAGATCCGATAAAAGATGTTACACATCAGTTTCTATAACTAACTACTTACAATATTTACAATTATATTTACATCGTTACAGTTGAAAAAAATAAATTCGACAAAGAACTTTATGATATTTACATAATTATTATTGTATAACTAAACTCACAGCCAGAAATAAAAAGAATAGAAAAAAATATTAATCGAAAACCTCAAGTCTTTTAGATTATGTGTTTACATGCTCCAGCATTTCTGGTAATGCATTGTATGCGACCATATTGCCAAAACCTTTAGGTTCTTTTTTGGTTACTATTGCAACAATTTCTTCTTCGGGAGGCGGTGGTGGAAAATCAGCATTAGGATCCACAGCAGCCGATATATCATCTACACTAAGAACTACTTCCCTATTGTCAATTTCAATTCTATTACGTTCTAAAGTACTATCTTCCATTATACTGTACAAATTTTCTGATTTATTCTTACTGTACATTTGTCAGGAATTCATGTAAAATGGATCGTTCATATTGACTCCGTCATTGACCGTGTTCCCTTTTTGGGACCACTGTTTCTGCTGATGCTTAATCCTATAAATAATTTCGTCGTGTATAACGCCAAAACACATAGCTGTAAGCGCCAACCCTGTTAAGGTGTACGCAGAGCAAAACCATAAAGTGGTAGACTTTATAGTGTAATACCTAACACCATGAATAGTCGTGTAACTCATACCAGGAATGATATTACCAAAACCAATAGTACTTAATGCCATAAAGCAGAAATAAAAGCCATCTATGATACCCAAATTGTCAATTTTAAACAAAACTACCGCTCCAATTATTATGTATATAAAAATTGCTGCTAAACACAAAAGAACGGGAGCTAGTATGCTAAGACCATGCATGGACAGTTTTGAATCTGTATCAGGCCAACTAATGACGTCATCTTTAGCTGTACTGGTAGTTGGTCTTTCTGAAAGAGACAAGTCTTTTTGACTATCAGGTTTTAGAACATAGCATTCTTCTGTAGGAGTTTTGCTAGTGTTTTGACTGTTAAGTATTTCTTCTTGCTGTCTCTTCAGCTTCATTCTTCTTTCTTTCTCTGCCATTCTTCTTTCATCGTAACAGCAGTAGCCGCAGTTGGAGCAAAGACAGCAGCAGAGGGCTCGACTGAAGACGCTTCGAGCCATTTTGGAGAGAAGGGAGCCCACGCTTGATAAATAGACCAGGGTTAATGGTATGCCAATTAAAGCGTAGATAATGGTTACGCCTTTGCCGAGTATGGTTCTCGGTGCAATGTTGCCGTAACCTGTTGAAGAAAAAAATCATATGAAATGCGAATAAATGATACACTTTTTTTATTATAACGCATTAAGATTACTTCTAAGGATGCAATGGCGGCAAACCTCATTTATTAGAATTCTAGATTATCTATGACATTATAATCATGATAGATAAACTTAGAGATAATTCAAGATTAGATACTTAAGAAAAAGAGATAGTTAGTCTGAATTAATTTAGAGCTTGTAATTATTTATTTATTTATTTTATTATAGACGAGCAGCATAATGCTGATATGTCTATATCACACAGTGTTGAAAGTCATTTCACATAATTGTTCATAATTGTACTAAAGATAGTTTGTTTGTGTGTAGCCAGTTATCAAGTTGGTTTTTAAAAGAGTTTAATGAGGTGGCAGTTACTACTTCTTCAGGTAATCTATTCCAATTGTGGACCACTCTATTACTGAGAAAATGATGTGCAGTGTTCGTGTTAGATGGTGCACGACTTATTTTTAACTGGTGACCTCGTGTAGACCTTAAGTTTTCCTTCATTACAAATATATTCTGTATGTTGGGTAAGTTATAGGTATGATTAAGGATTTTGTAAGTTTCAATGAGGTCACCACGTAGACGTCTTTCCTCCAGGGTGATGAGGCGCAATGTGAGGAGTCTATCTTTGTAAGATTTTCTACGTAGAGTATGCGGTATTTTGGTTGCTCTTCTTTGGGCACTCTCCAGTAGGGTAATGTCTTTTTGAAAGTATGGACTCCAAATTTGAAAACCATATTCCAGCAAAGGCCTTATATATGTTTTATATATCTTAAGGAATAGTTCAATAGTTACAGTTTGGAAAGATCTTCGTATAACATATATAAATGAGTTGGCTTTCTTAACTATTGTGGCGATGTGATCTTCCCATTTCAAGTTGGATGAGATAGAAATTCCCAAGTCTATTTGGAGATTAACAGAGTCTACTGTACTACCGCCTATGCTGTATGTAACTCTAGGATTGCCATTGCCCAAATGTAGGACATTACACTTTGATGCATTAAGTTTGATAATCCAATCCTTGGTCCAGTTACTGATTCGATTAAGATCTTCTTGTAATTGTCCAGAGTTGATAAGAGGGTTGGCAAAAAACTTTCCGTCGTCAGCAAAGAAGGCTGATTGGCATTTAATTATCTCAATCAAGTCTGTTAAGTCAAGTCTGTATAAATACCAAATAGATGAGCAGAGAGCACAGAACCTTGGGGAACACCACTTAGTACCTGTTTTCGTTGTGATAGAGAGTTACCAACTCGTACTTGGAATGTTCTATCGGTTAAATAGTTCTCTATCCACCTAAGTAGCTTACCACGTATTCCAAAGTGGTCAAGTTTCACTAGAAGACGTTGATGAGGTACTTTGTCAAATGCGCGTTCGAAATCTAGGTACATAACATCAATTGGGTTTTTATTATCTAATTCTTTTGTCCATGTATGCAAACAAGTTAGAAGGTTGGTAATAGTCGATCTTTTCTCAACAAAACCGTGCTGCCTGTTAGATATTATACATTCCTTATTAAGAAATTGTGTTAGTTGTTTACTAATAATTTTTTCCATCATTTTGATTACAGTACTGGTCAAACTAATTGGTCTAAAGTTCTCAGGTTGCGTTTTGTCTCCTTTTTTGTAGATTGGGGTGACAATTGCATGTTTCCATTCTTGGGGCAAATGTCCACTTTCGAAGGATAAATTCATAAGTGCTGTAAGAGCAGGAGCAAGGGTTTGAGCACAATTCTTCAGGATGCAACCAGATATTTGGTCAGGTCCGGGAGATGAATGAGTATTCAGGTTTAAAATGACCTTTTCCACATCTTGAACTGAGATTAAAATATCACTTATACTGGTGTCTACTCGAGCTAAGGATGTAATTAAAGTTTGAGAATTGAAGAATGAGAATGAATTAGCACATTATATGGGAAAAGGCTAGGCAGATGATGATGTCTCATGGAGGCGCTTCCAGACTGGTCATTGTTATAATATTATTTAATAGTTATTGTAATAAGAACGACAGCTACTTTGTCTGCATAGATTTTTATTGATTCATCTTTAATTTTACCGGCTTTACGATGAAATTTCCAAAAAATATTCCTAAGTTTACCTCAAAGGTACTCAACGAAAATTTTCTCAATGAATATCTCCTTCAAATTTCAAGTCTCTAGTTTCACCGGTTTAAGCAGGGTGTCGTCTGTCAGTCGGTTAAGGTATTGTTTTTTTTATATATCTAGTATAATTATTATTAATAACTTGTTGAAGTTCCTTCCCTTACGTAATTTAAAATAGTGATTACTCGAGATTACGCAAGCAATTTCATGATCTTAACTAACCCGTCACAACATGTAATTATAATCTAGGCTTGTAGGGGAATAAATCTATTATAGTGTGATACAAATTAAGAAGATGCTTGGTTGTAATTACACTTTGATTATCTTCGTGTAATGTAATAATATTATTTCTTATTAATCCTTCTCCATTAGATTAAATAAATATGGTTAATGTTTTATAAGAGTAGCAACTTATCAAAGGTACAAGATACCTCTAAGAAATTTGGTACCGTCTAAGAAAAATTGACCCTTCGCTCGCCACTGTGTGTACAATTTGAGTGTACAATCACGAATAAAATTATAAACACGTGTAGCAACAGTATTCGTTTAAACTCAAATGTGGTTTTATATCTACTACTGTTAGCATAATACGTTATTTAAATCGAAGATTTTCTTGAATCTGCTTTTGAAAATGTATCTACGTACCTATTTATGCTTGTAACTATACCAAAACTACTGTGAAGTTTTGCTATGTTTTTATCTGTAGGTACTAATTAAGTACAAAAATTCCTAATTGTGTCCAATTTTAATTCAAAAAGACTTTTAACAGTGTTCTATTATACTAACACTTTACGTTAGTCATTACCGCAGTACCAAAACTACTGACAAAATTACTTTTAAAACTTTCAAACAATGCTCAAAATTCTTACCTATAGTTGTTAAAACTGTAAGCGAGTAGAAGAACGCAAGTGCCAAATTCCATTCGTGCTCTTCATAATGGTTAGTGAGATCGCTCCCGAATTCACCGAGAGCCATTTCCCTGTAACTAACACCATATTGTGACGCCATCTCTGTCGTAACCCTTTGTACAAGCTCGTTTTGAAACTTCAGAATCTCCTGAGCAGCTAACCGTGTCCAATTCTCTCTATACAAAATGTTCAGTGACACAGTAATTTCCCAAATATTTTCAACCGCTCTGCTTCTGGCATCCCAGAAATAATTCGCTGACAAAGTCAAGTTCCCATAATCGTTATCTTCGTCTGCTTTCTTGTGCGTACTATTTTGATCTTTATGACTAATTTTCTGTCTGTCTGGCAGTATTCTTGGACGAGCTGGGACTTCAGCGCCGCCTTCTATGGCTAAGAAAATGAATGACCCCAAAAACGTGTAAGCTAATAGAACTATGAATATCACAATGTTGGTAAGGGACCCGATAATGAATTGTTTTCTTCTGTATTTAGTAGTTTTGAAGCAAAAACAACAAACGACTTTTTGTCTTGATGTTTGGGCTTTTTTTCTACTGTTTGATGCCATGGAGTCGCCATCTTGGCATCGGTCCAAAGGGATCCCTCCATTTAGCGATGGCTTCGCCAATGTGTACTGTTCAAATCGGCTGATTGTTTCTTTATCCAACACATGATCTATATCCATTTTGATGTGTTACGTTCTGCTTTGGTGTGACGTCATCTTATCTCGTCATCTGTAACAACGGAAAGGGTCTGTTAATATAGTTTTAAGAGTTAATACTGGGTTGATTTGGTTTGGACTTTAATCATAGTTTTAATGAGAGTAAGTATAAAATTAGATCGTTGAAAATACATTTTCTGTTTAGAACTTTTAAGTTTTTTTTCATGATTAAGTACTTCTCATAAACAGTAGGTACTACTTAATACATGTAGGAGCGACCATACGGTAAAAGGTATCCGTCATTTTTGTATCTTATAAACATACAAATATAATAATATGTTATATGTGATAAGTATTAAATATATGTGTGTATTTCATTGCAAATCTAATGAAAAACATTATATAATTATATCCCTTGCTTGTGGCTCGGGCTTTGAATGTGTAACAGAGTGTGGCAGAGCGACAGGAGTTTTACCTAGTAGATCCCGGGTTCAAATCCCACTCGTAATAGATTTTTTATTTTAACAAAAATTTTAAATCTAAGTGTGTACCTATAGATTAAAAAATATTTGAAGTCATTGCCAACATTGAAATTAATACACTTTGCTACAAATGTGAAGTGCCTGTTGAAGCGAATGTCAAATTCTATACATTTCATAATCTATTCTACTCTATTCTAATATCGTTCATGCTACTTATCTATTGGTCCAGTGCTGTACATGTACGGTCGGCCAAGAAAATGGTGTATCAGTTTTGATTTAGTATCCTAGTCATCGAAAATGACACCAAGGTTCATATCTACTAAAAAGATATAACTGAAACAGATGCAAAATAATGACATAACCTTGAAAAGTATTCATACGTCATAAGTCACATATAAGTGCAGGACATTTTAACCTTTATTATAAGTGGATAAGACATTAATTTCTACGAAGAAAATTTAAATGTTTCTAAATTTAAAAGTATAAAAACTATTTAAAAATATGGCAATAGAAGTGTCACATCGATATGCAAGGAAACTAATCTTTATAACCTATGAACCTGTAAGCGGCATTCAACCTTAGAGTGATCACAACTTTTTTGGCCAACTGTACCTACTAAAAATCGATATATTTATCCTAATCTATATACAACGGGGTAACGCCGCTAGCATCCTCGGCACGATTTCCCCGGGCAGCAACCTAAATTCGGTTTTTTATTTATAATTAGGTTAGTCGTTATTTTAGTAAGTTATTTAGGTTTTTCTTTTTATAATTGGTGTTTTAGTCTTAAATAAATGTATAATAAATTACTTTTCCTAATGTTTGTTATACACATCGATCACTATTCAACATTATAATGAAACCGGATTATGACAGTTGCTGCTAATTTTGATTTACTGTTTGTAGCATTATCATTCAGCCTGTTGCTGATGAGATTTAGAATTATTAATTAAACGTCAATCAATTTGCATGATTAGTATTGACATTTTCAATTTATTGCTATCACAGGCAGTTTGTATCGACATTAAATTAATTAATTATAGCAAAAATAATACAGCATTCGCTTTTTAATATGTCATTAATTGTATTAATTGTTTTCTGAGTCAACCACTTTCTATCCAATCTATAGCTATTTATAAATTTATAAAATCAGTTTTTTCTAATCTTTAATTATTGATAATATTGAAGTAAGAATTTGTATTCTGATGGTTTTTTGTGAGTGTTCCTATGAGGCTGGCATATCCACTTTGTGGACAAAAGCCTCAATAAATAAATATATTGAAAAAAAATAAAAAATAATATAGCATATCTAGTATAATTTTAACATTAGATAAATTATTGTTTTATAGATAAAGGGAGCAAATAAATAGGCAGATCACCCGATGGTATAAATGATCACAGCCCCCTATCACTAGAAGCATTGCAGACTCATTGGCAGCTTTTGAAAAGAATTGGGCGTCAAATTCTCTTCAAAAACTACGGTCAATGAAGGAATCCATAGTTTTATTATGCGAATTATACGAGTACTATTTTACGTCGATATTCTGCGAGTGGGGTTGCAACCGGGGCGTGCAGTTCATATAGGCAAAAAGGCACTGCCTAACCTGACAGATACGACGCAGAGACGAATTAGTGAAACTAAGTAGGATTTTATGTACTACCTACCCTGTCGAAAATGACTGTGTATGCGCTGAGCTGAGTGACTCTAGTCAAATCTGCGAGTTAAAACCAGCTCCGCTCTACAACTATAAAAATTCCTATCAGACTTCACACGATAGACCTGTTTTCCACAATTTAATCAACTAGCTCACAAAAACACCACCATGTGACATAAGATGGCGTGTTCAAGCTACCTACGCAAGTTATCGACCAATCATTAATCATGTCTTTAAGCCAGGAGTTCTTCATTTGTCACCTATTTCCCCCTGTGGAGAGACTTTGAAAAATGATCACCACTTAAGGGAACGTTTACATCGGGTCCTGTTTTAAAAGTTCGGTTGAATATTGGAAGACAATTGTGTTGATATAAATAACATTATAATAATGTCTTGCTGACTGTTGGTTAAAGCGGCCAATCTTAACGGAGATTTGCCATTGACGCAGGAGTTAATATAGTGCGCAAGTGTGTGCAGAAACACAGTTGCACTACATAAGTATGTACTAGTAAGTATAAGCAGATTAGCGAGTATCCGCGCCTCTTCTTTTTCTTCTTACCGTATGGTTGATGACCAACCTGGTGTCAGAGTTTAAACCGCCCGTAGGCCTCTGACATGGCTTTACACACCATTGAAAAATATCTCAGGTGTGCTGGTTTCATCACAATGTTTTCCGTCACCGTTATAGCAACTGATAATTAATTTATAATACGCACATAACTTACGAAAAGGCAGAGGTGCGCGCCTTGGGATCGAACTCGAGACCTCGAGACTCGACGGCTATCTATCAGTGCTAGCGTATTTCGGTTATAGCGGCTAATCTCAACGGAGATTAGCCATTGACGCAGGAGTTTTATAGTACGCATGTGTGTGCAGAAACACACAACACACAGCAGTAATTAAGTAATAGTAGGTGTAATAATAATTATTCTTTGTTGCAGTGGCGGGCGTGCAGTTCATATAAGAAAAAAGGCACTGCCTACCTTGACAAATAAACGAAATAATGAAACAAATTGGGATTTGTAATGTATGCATAACTTATCGAAAATGTCTTTGCACGCCCCTCGGTTGCACTATATAATCACACTCTTACTTATATCACTCTCTTAATCCGATAATAAACTTATTAATGCAACAAAAAGCGACAAGTAAATCAAAAAACTACGGAGTAATTTCTATAAAGATGTGGACATCACTCTAATAAGCTCCCCAATCTTTGTAGTAACGAGAGATTTTATTAACATCGTAAAAACACATTTCTGTGATATAAACCTCAAAAATGATACGATAAAATAAATGAGATCAATTTGCGACACTTTTATTAGATAATTTGCGTTCAAGTTTTAGGTGAATAAGTTATTCGTAAAATTATTTAATTAGAAATTTGAAAAAACAACTGATACGGATGGGATTCGAACCCACGATCTGCGGCGTACCGTGCCGAATTAATTATTTATCACTCTCCGTGCTTCGGATAGCACGTTGAGCTGTTGGCTCCGGCTGTCAATTGTAGATCTTTGACAGTCGTTACGGGTAGTCAGAAGCCCGAAAGTCTGACCACCAGTCTTACCAAGGGGTATTGTGTAACCTAGTATCTGGGTTGTGGAGGTCTGATAGGCAGTCGCTCCATGTAAAACACTGGTATTCAGCTGCATCCGGTAAGACTGGAAGCCGACCCCAACATAGTTGGGAAAAGGATAGGCAGATGATCTTTTTCACTAACAAAAGGTTTACAACAAAACCTTTAAAAAGCTTTCACTAATTAATAGACCTTTAAACTATTAATTTAAGTATAATGGTTGGCTGTCTGAAGAACCACTCAACTCAGTATTTTGTATGAATAGTTAAAAATGAAAGCAAACTATAAAATCTAAATTTATATTAAGTACCTATTTTCAAGTAATGTAAATATCTGAAAATTCATTTTAATTTTCTCCAAAAGTGTATTAAGTCAGTTTGATTTTAAGATTTATTGATAGGCAGAGATTTTTTAAATTTTCGCACTTGTTTAGAAGAAATTAATCTTTAAATAAAATAAAATGGTTTTAGAATTCTTAGAACAGACTCTTTGATACGATTGTCATTATAAAGTATAATAAATACATGAAAAAAAGTAGGTACACATCTACGCAAGCTACAGTTTTGATATTTGGATAGGTCCTATAAGCAATAAAAAAGTTCCCATCTCGGCATTCTGCTGTAAGCTACAGCTCGGATATTTGGATAATTATGTCCTATAATTATGCAATACTCGACAGAAAAAAGTTTCTTTCTCAGCATTATGCTGAAGGCTGACAGCACTGATTAAAATAGACCTATCCTAGCTAATCTAAGAATCAATAGTAGGTAAACTACTATATCTATATTTAAATAAGAATGTGCAAGTCTAATCGCCATTTTGTGTTGTTATAGCTAAGTCCCCGAATGCAACTTTTTTTTTAAAAAAATGGATGCAATCTGGCAGGCAAATATCTACAGAAAGCATTTTTAAAATCAAGCTTAAGTTTAACTAGGACATCTGCAATAATAAGCAGTGATAGCCTATTAGTATGACCGTTGGATTGCAAAGTCAAAGCTCGTAGATTCAAAGCCCATGCACCTCTGACTTTTTGGATTTATGTGCGTATTAGAAACTAATCACTTGCTAAAACGGTGAAGGAAAATATCGTGAGGAAATTAATAAACCACTGAACTGATCATACTCAAATTTTGCATATACGTTGTCAGGTGTACAGAAACGGACATAAGGTATATTCATATCAAAAAGAAGTACAGTTCCCGATAAAAACAACAATAACTTTTCTTATGATAATAGATGGCGCCACGTGTCTTTCGAATCATGGTGAAAAGGTAGTCATTTTATAATGCATTAACATCCAGACTCGTTAATTAAACATTTAAGTTTCCCTATTGTTACCAAAGATAGAGTAGAACTAAAATACAATATAATTCAACTTGCCTCCATTTAAGTAACTAAGTTAGAAATGATTAACATCAGTTCAGAAACTTAAACTTCATGATTTATTATGATTACCAGTATTTTTGGACGAAACTCTGATAAAACTTAATGAATTTACTGATTGCCAGCGGTTGCGTGATTTGAATTTTAATAAAGTAAATAATAATAGTTTTAATTAAGATGCTAACTAGATTATGGTCGTGTTTGTTTTTTTTTTATCAGCCCCGTATTATGAGATTCAATTAAGAATGTGCAACTCTAATCGCCATTTTGTGACGTCAGAGCTGTTATTAGGATGTTTTATTAGTTGTTAGGTAATAAGGTATTAAACACTTTTGCAATAAAGGGTGTTAGGTTTATTTTCGTTACGGAATTTCTTGATTAGGACGCCGCTCTCAAAGCCCGCGATAAAATCGATGCAATTGCTTAAAAACTATCTCTGTGGCTCTTTAATTGAATACCAAACATCGTAGGACGTGACGTTATGATTGTACACTTTATCCTTATACCAAGCAGGCACGCTAACCACCGCTAATCTACGACCTCGCCAATTTGATCTAAAGGTAAAAATATGCACATATTTCACATAACCTCAAAGGTAACTGACAGATGAAAAAAAGGAGGTTTTTGTTTATAATAAATTTGTTTTCAAGACACGTACGATAGTTTTCCTTGAACGGGGGATGTATCGCGTTCTTGTGGTTGGACGAATAAAATCCATATGTGCGGATATACGTAGATTGTATCGATACTTGACTAGCGTAGTTTCGTGTGCTGTATTTTGTAGATTTTTGTTTTCTAGAAGTAGTAGGTATATTGTATACAGTACGTTTACAGGCAAAATATCTAGCTATACATATCCTGTATAAACAAAAATGTAGTACCCTAGATAGCGGCTTATTTGAGCCTTTTGGGGTCGAGACACTGAAGTCGTGGGGGCCGGGAGCCCGAAAAATTTGGTCGAAGCTACTCGGCATCAAAGCGCTGGCCTGTACCTAGCTCAAAGGCTTTAGCATTGTCATCCAACGTGGCAATGCAGCCAGCGTTTTAGGGACATTGCCCACTGGAAGCGGTCTTTTAGATTAAGGTTTTTCTTTTTCATTTATATTTGGTTTTAGTGTTAGTTTTTAGCACAGGTTTTTAGTATAAGCTGACCTCTTGTTGCACAAAAAGCCTATAAACTGTGGTCAGTTCAAACTGGCAATGTTTAGCTTGATGTGTTGCCGTGTGTACAGTATAGCATAGTCCAGAGGACACTTGTGAATGCACAATATAGTATACTGTGTATAGTAGTTTTTTCCTCTAGTAAAATTAGAATCAGAGAAGCGAAACCACGAAAAAATGCTAGTGCAAAATAAATAACTGAATTAAAAAACTTTTTGTAAATCAAAACCTAATTTAAAAAGTTTAAACTAGAACCACTAAATCTCGCATTCAAACAGAAACTTCGAAATTCAAATTGTCAATTCAGATTTAATAGCACGCAGGTGTAAAACTAGTTAAAACCAGTTTAAACCAGTGCAAACCTGTGAAATCCGGTGAGAACTGGCGTTTTAACGACTGGACGCGGCTGGGGAGCCAATTCAGGTTGAAAACAATATGTGCGGCTCATTACAAGTATAGTTAACGACATGATATGAATGTGCAACTCTGTAAATAGCCTATGATCTGTATTTTTGTAAAGTGGTACTGAATTTTACAGAGGTTTCAGGATTCAAGTTGGTTTTTCAGCCAACGGCTTTGTTCATGTTATCCTAACTAATGCTAAAAATGTGAAAGTAAGTTTGTTTGTTAGTTAAATTTTGATGTCTAAACCACTGAACCGATTATCTTGAAATTTTGCATATATAAATTATTATGTTGTCCCCTTGTCATAAGCATCACTTCCTTTGTGTGCTCATTAGAAGGAGTTTGCCTTTAATCGCCACGCTGGGCAAGCAGGTAGGTGATCGCAGTAGTAGTTTTCTATTACACAGTAGGATGCTGCTGCCTATCCTCCAGATTTTTCCCATTGTTGCTTCTTAAAACACCCACGGGATGAGTAGGGGTGGATCTATTCTTAGGCCGGAAACCACGCGGCAACACGATACTATCATGCAAAATCATTCTTATTAAAAAAAAACGACATCTCACTAGCGGGTTCTCATAAAGAAGTTTGTCTACATAACAACCAATTGCAAATCCGATATTTTCATCCCCAAAAAAAATTGTCTCGATAAAAATCCGGGACTTTTTATCCCAAACCTGATGTGTTGATATTTCGGCTAGCATTATACCGTCCCTTTCTATTGCTGTCGAAATCTTGAGAAGGGTTTCTTATTGCGTTATTTACTAGAAGCCGTCGTTGGTAATAAGTGGTAAATGCTACCAACACGCCGTACTAAATAAAATATTTATGTTTGTATAGAGGTATGTAGCTTTGTTCTACTGGCTTTGTAGGATTATGTTGATTTATTGACTATTTAGTTGCTACAGGAAAAAGAATTAGTTGGTTTATTTTGACTTTAACATCAATTAAAAAAAAAACAGATCTAATATTTATTTATTTCATTATCAGCCTATATTAATCCACTACCGAACATAGACCACTCCCAACGCGCCACTATTGTGCGCTCATTGGAGGTATTTGCAAATCACCATGCTGGGCAACCGGGTTGGCGATCGCAGTAGCAGATGATTGCTGTTACACAGAAGGATGCTTCTGCCAGTCCTCCATTATCACTTACTCCGTGCCTCGGAAAGCACGCCAAGCCGTTGGCCCTGCGCCTGATCTCTCTCCGATCGTGTTGGAAGGCCGTCCCATCGGACTATAAGAGCGAATAGAGAGTGCACCTGTGTTTGCGCACACACTTGTGCACTATAATATCTCTTGCGTAGTTGGCTAGTCTCCGTTGAGTGTTATTGTTGAATGTTATTATTAACAAAAAAAGGATTAGTCCATGAGACCATGGGATCAATTAGTAATACATAAAAACATCCTTCACCGTCTCACAAAGGCTTCCTACAGTGAAAATTAATTTCAACATAACACAATATAATCCCCTGTTTGTTTGTGACAAATAACTTACATTTCGTGTGAGATATCATCTTTTTGCTAACAATAGCTGTCCCATTTAGGAACACATTTGGGGCTCCTTTGTGTCCCGATCTTAGGTTTAAAGTGGTCGTCTGAAATGTCTTGGTGGTTAGAGATGCATTAATTTGGGAGCTGGACATTAAAAGCCCAAATGATAAATATTCTTTTTTTGTGAATTTTTTTACATGTAGCACATGATAGCTTATTAAATATAATTATTTAATAAGAAAATTTGAAAAAAACAACTGATACGGATGGGATTTGAACCCACGATCTTCGACGTACCATACTCGGATGATAGGAAACCTCTCGTAACAACTAATTTCACTTTGTTGTATGTGTTACGCTCATTAGAAGGTGTTTGCCCTTAATCACCACGCTGGGCAAGCGGGCTGGCGATCGCAGGTAGCACATGGTTGCTATTACACTATAGAATGCCCATCCTCCAGATTTTTCCCTTTATCGCTCTTACGACACCCGCGGGATGAGTAGGAGTGGTTCTATTCTTAGGCCGGAAACCACACGGTACCCGGAAACCACACTAATCTCTTCTAAGGAATTTAAATCAACCTCATTAATCACTAAATTAAATATTTACATAAAATCGAGCTTGGCATGCAAAGACAATTTGATATCAGTTCGCCCTCAGGCGTTTCCCGCAGTTTATCACGCGCGTGCAGTACATATCATTATTCTAATTGATGTTAATTATTCAATCCCGACTAATTAGCAAGTAGGAGGTTTTCGAAGGAATTATTTTAATAGAAGGTACCTTTAGATTTGTGTCAACGATTTTTAGATCTTGGTTGATTTTCTTCGGTCGTATTGGATTGCCGTCCCTATCGTCCGACTATTAGGTCGTATATACATATATATCGTCGGACACAATCGGAGAGAGATCAGGCGCAGGGTCAACATCTTTACGTGCTTTCCGAGGCACGGAGTAAGTGATAATCAATTTATAAGACGCACATAACTTACGAAAAGTCAGAGGTGCGCACCTCTGACTTGCCAGTCAACGGTCACCACCACTAGGCTTTCACGACTCAACTATTAATAACATAAAAAAATGACTGCCTCCGTTGGTCTAGTGGTAGCAAGCGCGACTGCTGAACACGAGGTCCTGGGTTCAATCCCCGGGTCGGGCAAAGTGTTATTGGGTTTTTCTATTAGGAAATTCTCAGTAGCAGCACGGAGAAAATAGGCTCGCCCCCTATTACATGGGACTTATAACATAGCCGGCAAAACGTGGGTGTCCTGCACACCTCTGCCTACCCCCTCTGGGGAATACAGGCGTGAGTCTATAAATAAATTAAAAAAAATAGAGGAATCGTTCCACCAGTTCTCAAGTGATGTTCATACCAACAAACATCACTTTATTTTTATTTACATAAGTATCATAGATTGTAACCTTTAGGATATCCATAGAGCCTTTGTCCAATAACAAACAATGCGAGAATACAATCCCTTCCATTTTCAAAATGACGGTAACAGGAAACCGGAAACTGTCATGGTATTGAAACGATATACAGGATGATTTTATTATAAGCAAACGAACGTTGAAGGCCACTGTATGTTGTACAAGCTTTTATTTAACTTGGGATATGTAACTATTTTTATTCGAGTGGAATCTTGCACGCTGAATTTGAACCACTTTGACCGAAATTCGGTCAGGACGACATTATTATTATTTTTATTTTACTACAGAACTCTATAAAAAAACTTTTTAATAAAAAAATTAGTGACAAAAAAAGGGAACTAAAAAGTAAAAAAAATATTTATGATTTTAAAGTAAGCACCTACACAATTTATGTGTGTGTGATCATACAAAAAAAACATACACGTCGAATTGATAACCACCTCCATCTTTTTTCATCGGTTAAAAATATCAATATACCAGGCAAAAGAGCATCAACTAGTAACTACTATATAATGAAGGACTCCAACCGACTCATATCAGAGCGTAAACATTGAACATCATAAACGACTCTCGTAAACTAGGAACACCGTAAAAGGGACTCTTTATAGCCATAAACTAAACGGTTACACGTCGGTACACCTAAATTGTATTGTTAGTCTTCCCTTTGACAGAGTCGTTAAGAGTCCTCGGATGCTTGGAGGGCTTAGGATTTTAATTACGACGTTGCGATTGTTTGAGTTCAGAGGTGTAATGTTTCTACTTGAATATAATAAAAAAAGTAAAAGATTCAGAGGTTGTCAGTGGCCCAGGGGGCTTAGCCAAGTTGACTATCTACAATCGCTAACGCTATAGAAAACGAAAGACATGTATAGGATGACATTACCTTAATCGTTATGTCACGTGACATATCGATCGAAGGTAATGTCATCCTATACATTTCTTTCGTTTTCTATTCGTTAGCGATTGTAGATAGTCAATAGGGAAGATGCAGATGTAATATTTATGGAATTTGTATGATTAAAACGTTAAAAAAATATAAAAGAAAGGCCACTGCAACGTTTTTATTTTACATATTGTTGTTTTTTTACAATAATTGCGATTTAAAAATGACTTGAAACAATACGTATTTTAAAACACGAATTAGCGTTTCGTGACGTCACACTTGTTTTGACAACTTATTTGACGTTATGGTTGTAAAGGTGAATATTATTTTATGGGAATATTAATTGCGTTTTTTTAATAAAAATGGGAGTTGGGTTTATCAAAGCAGACTCCAGGTGTTTACCTAGAGTTAGTATTGACTTAACATCATTAGTTTTTCTCTAGTTTAAATATTTTGAATAAAATAATTAGTTAGGTATGTTTAGTTCCAGGCCTTTGTAGTAATAAATATTGTTTATATTATTTTAATCAGCATTTTAGATTAAAATTGAAGAAGCTGGATTTCTTCGTAATGCCGAGTACCTACCCTTTTTTGGTGCAACACCTGACGGCTGAAAATTACACAGTAGAGGTGAAATATCCTTAACAGAAGCTACCTACCATACTTTCCTATGTGAAAGACAATAAAATAACACCAAAATATTGGGCACAAGTACAACTTCAAATGTTTTTCAGCATAAGGAAAATATCACTTTTCTGTATAGCACACACAAACTTTGAAAAATTAAAAGAAGTATATTTGTATATACGATAAAAGCATTTTATCTGTTATGAATGCTGCATAGAAATTCTGGATAGATCCTGTATTTCCAAAATTAAAATATAATAACTATATAATATTTAAGTTATTCTTTTTTGTAAATTTATAAAATAAAATTCTATGCTTTGTAAATACTATTTTTTATTCGATTTAAATAAATATGCAAAAGTATGAAAGCCAACGGCGAACCAGTAAAAGACAAGAGTGACGTCATCAGCACCATAAGTCCGTTTTCCCGCGAACTGTCAAACTGTCAATTTAAAACAGCATTTTTTCGGATAAATTGCAATGTTTTAATTTTTTAAATATATTTGTGGTCTATTCTACATGGAATTCTTTAAAATGAAAACAAAAATAAAAATAGTGCATCTTCCCTATTTGGCTACCCCCCAGGGCGGCAAAACGAATGGTGGCCCCGGTCACCTAAAAAAATGACGTTTTTGTAGTGATATATATTTTACAAAAAAGGTACTTTTTTTAATAATACACTCGGCGTTAGGACTTATCGAGATTTGGGTGCCCTCTAGGATTGGAAACCCTCGGTGGACCGCGCCCATATTTTTAAAGCAGATGTATTTAATAACCTCTTTCGACAAAAAACACATACAATATAATGTATAAAGTTTATAATACTTGCTTTTGCCTGTGGCGTCACTAACGTTAATTTAGTATTTAAAATTCAAGAATGAAGCGAAAGACACGTAGCGCCATCTATTATCACAAGAACGTCATTATTATTTTTTTCCTCGAGAATACTACTTTTTTTCGGGATGAAAATACCCTATATCCGTTTTTGTACACCTGACAACGTATAATATGCAAAATTTCAGGATAATCGGTTCATTGGTTTAGGCGTGAAAAGGTAACAAACAAACTTATTTTCGCATTTAAAATATTAGTTAAGATATTGAAAATTTAAAAAAAGAGTATAAAAAAACATCACGCTAGCTATTTCTTGGAGCAGATGTGTTTTACAATTCCATTTAAACAAAAAAATTATACCTACATTAAATGATACTCTTTATTTCCTTACCGTGCGAATGGCTACAGCTTTCGTGAAAATTTAATTTAGCATAATCAAAAGTAGTTTTACGTTCATCCAGCAGTGATAGCCTGGTGGTATGACTGTTGACTGCCAAGATAGAGGTCTCAGGATCAAACCCAAAGCACGCATGCTTAAGTTATCGGAAGGGATAATTAACTACTTCTTATCGTATGGTTGATGAACAACCTGGTGTCAGAGTTTAAACCGCCCGTAGGTTTCTGACATGGCTTTACACACCGTTGAAAAATCTCAGGGGTGCTAGTTTCATCACTAAGTTTTCCCTCACCGTTTTAGCAACTGATAAATTATTTATCATAGGCATATAACTTACAAATAGTCAGAGGTGCGCGCCTTGGGGTCGACGGTCACTTGTCATACGGTGGAGTAATCGTGTAACAAACATACAGTCGATTTATTTTATTTTCGAAGTTTCTTCTTTTTGAAGTCGGTTAAAAATTGACATAAATTATTCGCAACAAACCAATACAAATCTACAATATTACCGCGTAAACTACATAGGTACAATTTCAACACAAGTAAGTTAGTACGCCTATCAAAAGGCAAATTTTCTTCAAACTTAGTCACACGTACGGAATTTGTGGTATTTCAAAGTGCGGTCAAAGTGCCTTAAACTCGTGAACTGTATGTGACTAGCAAAATGTTCAGCTTTTACTAAGTTTTAGGTAACATTGTCCCAGTTTTCTCGCTATGTGTCAAAGATTATACTTGGTAACGAGTTGTTGAAAGGCGTAGAAATTATTATACAGGGTGAAATTTAAATCGTGGCAACTCTAAAAGAGGTTGTTGAACCCATCATTACGAACAACTTTTACTATGGGACTAACCCTGAAATCGAAAAGAAAAAACGGCTGTTCTATACATTTTGTTGAGATAAGTGAACATAATCAACAGCTGTGTCGTATGGAACAGCTGGTTTTTTTTTTGCCATTTCAGGGTTGGTCCCATAAGTTGTTCATAATGATAAGTTTAATGACCCCTTAGGTTGTCATTAAACTTACTTACTGTATATCTCAGATGCAGATACAAATTTAAAACTTCAAAATGCTTAAACTTTCAAACGGAAACAAATGACTGAGGTCCACACTAAATCGCAGGATCTATATCTCATAAATCGTAACGTTAATCATTATGAGAAACATCGTATCTCATCTCTGGTACTTCAATATTCGATAAAATTTTAATAAAGCATTTTATTTATCCAGCTTACAAAGTAAGGTAAACAAATTCATTTTTCTCGCAAGATATCGGCAAGTTTACTGGTAATAAAACTTCAAGGTGTTACGTTGCCGAGGTGCGCAGGATTTATGGTCCCTCGTTTGTATTGTAAGCTTTTATATGTATCATAGGAAACAGTGTTGATGTGATAAACGGTTTTGATAGTTCTCTGTAGAATGTAGAAACTGTTGTGTGTTTGATACTTTAATAAATTGATAGTAAATTTTGAACGAGGTGCTTCGGACTAATGGATGCTGGGGTCCTACTCCGGAATTCGATCTACAAAGCTTTGACAGATGGATCGCAGGTTTGTTTGTTTTTCGATCGTTAGATCTTTTATTAGATTGTTTTTTTTTGCAAAAGACGATAGTCCACGTATTTCCCTCCACTTCTGATCCTGGGTACTTTAAGCGGGGCGTGAAAAAGCTCAAGGCCGTCAAGGTGAGGGCCATCATGCCACATTGCTATGCTGGCTGCTGGGATGATGGTCATCACTAAGGGACTCCACTGACTGCTTTCCATCAGGCTGCATGGAGTCAATTTGTGCGCAGGTAATAAAAAAAAGGACAATTAAAAAGTAGTGTCATCGTGTACCTTACCTCGAAGACTTAAAATTCAACAACATCCAAAAAAATATTGAAATGGGTAATATCGATGTGGTGCTCTGGAATTTTCTGGAGGCGGTCATAAAAATTCCCTAACTAAAAATTTATTTGAAGCATTTTTATGTATGAAAACTTATTCCGATCAAAGTCATATTTTTGTTGAAATTTTGTTATATTATTCTCCTTCAACTGGTTTAGTTCGATTTTTCATAACTATATTCATCAATTTTATATCTTCAATGTGCGAGCGAGACAGCGATTTAGAGCAATAGGCGCCATAAGCACGCATATTATACAGAAATGGCTGACTATATCGACATAGAGATTGGCTCACTAACATCAACAGTACTTAAGCATCCTGCCTATACTATACCAACTAAATGGCTTGATGTCGTATAAAGGATTACTTGGTATCTCAAAGTGCAGGTCTATAATCTTCAAAGTACTTTATATGGGAGCTCACGTATCTTAATGATAATCTTGTGAATGGAAAATGGATAGAGCAAAGGATAGGTAAATTTCATACGTTGGTGGGCCTAGAAATTGCACAGACAGACTTAGGATTATTATAAAATTATACTTCAAAATTAATGGCTAGAAAAATACAAAACTGTTTTGGAGACAATCGAATCGAATTGAGAACCTCCTTTTTTGGTAGTCCGTTAAGAAAGCAATAAATTAAAGACTCTGTCTGAAATGAGAATATTATATAATAAGAAAGTGAAGTTTTAGTTCTTCAGCCAGACAATAATACTTATTGTCTTTTGCGCAAATGCCAATGAATTTTGTTTTTTAGCGCAAGTGTTTTGCGCTAAATTGTTTTTCATCATCATCATCATTTCAACCGCTAAATTGTTTTTATACTGTAAGCCACTATATTTAAAAGAGCAACTATTAAGTTTCTTGCCAGATTCTTCTCCATGAGAGGTAGGCTGCCCTTGAAACTGGCTACTAGAGCCACTCTTACAACAAACAATATTAGAATTATGACTATTCATAAGTGCCCAAATGGTCTACATGAAAAAAATATTGTGATTTTGATTTTGAAAAAAATATTGAAACTGGCTTAAATATTCTTCCACGTATAGGTATATCTATTGGCGCATGTGACATCGCATGAATGTCTTTCGCTATAGCGTCTTTTTGGTGCAAATATTCTTCCACGTATATTATGACTATTCACGTAGGTATATGTGAAATCGTATCGTAGTATCTTTGACTAAAGTGTATTGTAGCGCAAATGTTCTTCCATGTCTATGGCTATTCGCGCATGTGAATTCGTGTAAGTGTTTTGCGCTAAATTGTCTTTTTGTGCACTCCAATTCGCGCAAGCGTCTTTTGCTAAAGTGTTTTTTTGCGCTTTTGAATTCGCGTACCTATGTCTTGCGCTAAAGTGGCTTTTTGTGGGACTTGAGTTCGCTCGTGTCTTTGGCTTAAGTGATTTTCATGCAAATGTTCTTTCACTTAGATAGCTATTTGCGCATTTGAATTCACGCAAGTGTCTTACGCTAAAGTGTCTTCTTGCCGCATATATTCTGCCACTTATAGGCCTTCATGTAATTGTCTTGCTACAAAACATTCCTAATGCGAACCTACGTATTAAAATTACGTTGCTGACCAATTGGTCATTGACATATTAAACGTCGTTACTGAACTCTAGACATCATTCTGAACATATTTCTAAGTCATTCAAAGAAAACAACGTGAGTACACAATAGAAGAAATACGAGAATATATTTCAGCTACAGAGCGATAAGATACTATTCCTTTGTGTGAAAAAAGATAGTATTGTTACAAAAGACAGATACTAATACGGGATTTTTAAGAATTTAGCTATTTCTTTCACAAAGTTAGGGAAATATATTAATTTGATATGTCTGGGCGGGAAAGATATAATACTTTTTGTTGGGTACAAAAAGGTTTTTTTTTTCTCCAAGGTAAACATTCTTAGGGTTATTTGTAAAACACCAGCATCCTTAAAAGAGGTCATCAAACTCATCATTATGAACAACTTTTACCATAGAACCAACCCTAAAACCGCAAAAAATCTGCTGTTACATACATTTTGTTGTTTTTTTGCTCTGGATCGAAAGACATGGTAATCAGGGGAGGGAGGGGAGACCTTTGCGTAGCAGTGGGATAATATGGGCTGACAGTAACAGTAACATGAATCCGAAAAGTCGGTGCGTGCCTGGGTTTCGAACTTACGAGTTTTGACGTAGCAGTCCAACGGTCACACCACTAGGCTATCACTGCCTCAACGTAAAGATTAGATTACACAAAGGAAACTAAATAAAAATTATTCGAACATTTTTATTCTTTACGAAAAATATATCTTTAATCTTTCTTAAAAGAAAATATGGATAACAAAAATAACAGAGATAAAAAAAACAGATTACAAAGGTTTATCAAAATATTTTCTTGAATGGAGTTTAAGAAATGTTTTCATAAATCAAAATGCGATACGGATTTCTTAAAAGACAGACGTAGGAAACAGAGATGTGTGGGTAGAAAAAACATGAAAAATGTACAGGCAAACACATCTACGTAACAGTTTTGTAAAATTTTTTTTTTGGCTCCGTAGTTAAACTAGGAACCCTTATTAGTTTTGTCATGCCGTCTGTCCGTCAATCTGTCACAGCAATTTTACTCGCAGACTTTCAATGATACAAAACTGCAATTCGGCATGAATATACTACCCGTGCGGATAAAGAATGGGATTAAAAATTAAATTTTCAACATAAAATAAAAAACCAAAAGATTTTTTTTAAATATAAAACTTTGATAATACTATAATTAGTGTCGCGGTGGTTCATTGGTTACGTACTCGCTTTTTGCAAGTACGTGGGTGTGGGTTCGAACCTAGTCATGTGTATCTATGTGACTTTTTTAATGTCATAATGTAATTTCTTAGTCAATCTAAGACACCACTGACTAACGGTGAAGGAAAACATCGTAAGGAAACCTGGACTTTATTGTCTGATATCGCCAACACGCAGTGAGCTAGCGTGGTGATTAATGCTCAGTCCCTCTCTGTATGAGAAGTGTTACATTTCTTCATAATTTTTTCATTACTATTCGTGTTTTGTATTCAAACTAAATAATTTTTACTTGAAGTTAATCAACGATTATACCACTGAGCTATTAAGTGTAAATACAATTTTAATAAAAAGTAACGAAAAAATTGCAACTCTCTTAGGACCAACCACAAATTAATGAAAAAACAATTCCGATGTTACAAATGAAATCCTTTAAAACAAAACAAAAGCATCTCGAATGATCCCTCTAAATCAAACACAAAACAAAGAAAAAATTGAAATCGTAAAAAGCGGTTTGCGGGTACATTATTAAATTAAGATAGGAACAACGGGCTTTTCTAAAGCTTAATAATGAAACAGGAAAATCGGTCCGTTGAATAAAAAAATAACGATTTGAAAGCGACAAAGAATGAAGGGCATAATAAAAATGAACATCAGAATATGGACAGCCCGCCCTTCAAGCTATCCTTTATGTAGTTTCTTAACCATCGTTTCCTTTGTTCTTTGAAGCTTAAAACTAATGACGTAACACAACTTACAATATTTTTTATGCATTACCGGTTTATTGCAGATGACACGCCAGTCGTGCCACGAAATTTTTTGCATGGCTGGCATAAGACACGAGAGGCGTGTCAAAAAAATGCACATAACATGCAACGCTGTCTTTTAATGAAGGGTTAGAGAAAGTTGGTATTAATTTCGTTAAATTATATATAACATTGTTACATCAGCCAGTGGCGTGCAATAACCATTTTAACAGCTACATGGTTGATTTTCTTGAAAATTGCATTTCGGAAAATATCTTCAACTGACGTGTACGTATCTTTTTTCGTTTAAAAATACACTGAAAACTGCACAATAAAAAATAAGAACAAGTCAGGCCAAAAATATTTGCCCAACAAAAGCAGGTGTATCATGCAAACGGACTGTTGTTCACTAAACGCAGTAAATTTGTACAAACCCCAATGTCGCTAGCAAGACATACATTTTTTTTTCATTGTCCTGTACACGACCGACCAATGTAATTAATCGCTTTTTTTGTTATTTTTTTTTTATTTCAAATGTGTTTTTTAGTGTCCCCATTGTGTTGTTTCGTGTGGTTTTTGGTATAGGCTACCCTTTTTTTTATTAGGTACGTGGCGTCATGATAGCCTGTGTGAGTGGTATGACCGTTAACTGACAAATCTGAGGTCTCAGGTTCGAACCCAAGGTGCGCGACTTTTCATAAGTTATGTGCGTATTATAAATCACTATCACTACATAGTATAAAACAAAGTCGCTTTCTCTGTCCCTATATATCCTTATGTATGCGCAACAAACTTTGATGCGGTTTTTTTTTAATAGATAGAGTGATTGAAGAGGAAGGTTTATAAATATGTGTATTGCACCCGTGCGAAGCCGGGGCGGGTCGCTAGTTTATTATAATTTGTTCCTTGCCTTTGACAAGTGACAGCACGTAAAGCCGTTGGCCCTGCGCCTGATCTCTCTTCAATCGTACCAGATTGGCGTCCCAAGCCGCGCGCGCCTTTCGGATACATTGCAAGTTTAATAAAAATACATAAACATTTATTCGAAATTAAAATTCTTTTCTATTTCTATTCAACTTACAAAAAAAATAATTATAAAGGCTTGTAATAAAATAATCCCAACAGTAACAGCGTTGCATAGCATTACAACATTGCATATTTTTGACCCATAAAGACCCCTATATCACTCTTAGTTCATCGAAAAAAGTATAACAGAATAAGTATGATAATAAAATGGTTACGATTGAATGGCTAGCTTCTTCATAGCTCTCGGTAAAGGCCAATCGTAAAATAAATATGTTCCTCTTTTCCCTTGTAAACTGTTTATCATCTATAAAAACTTCCGAACGCCATTTAGAAGTATTTTATAAACAGCTTTGCAATATTGTATTGAAGACATTCTGCTATTTATTTTGTATAAAATAATAAAATAAATAAGCCTATATCCATAGAGTATTCAAGAAAATATAGAGTGATAACGTCAACATTGCCTTGTGCGGAGCGAAAGCAGGTCTGTCTCACCATAGAAATGTTAAAATGTCATTTTTTCAAATTATGTTTTCTAGACGTTTTTCAAAATTTAACTCAGCAGTTAACTATGATATAAGCTAAAATGTAACTTTTTCGCCCGTGGAGCCTAGTTGAACTGCAGTCGATCGAGGTATGGTCGCAAACAGAGCTCGTGTCGCGGCCGCGTTGTTCATACCCGTGCTCACAGTTCATACTTCTATAGGGTTGCTCTATATTTTCTTATATACTCTAAGCCTATATCTGTCCCACTGTAGGGTAAAGGCACAGTATTATAAACATACAGTACGAAAACTGCGTACAAACGCTCGAAACGGCACACTTACAGAAACATGCGTAGGTAATTATTGCGTAACGAGGAGACTCCTAAACGAACGTCGCGGTACTCGCAGTATCAACGAACACCTTGTTGCGCTTGCCGTTTTCGAACGCTTGTACGTAGTTTCCTTACTGTATGATTATTATACTGTGGTAAAGGCCTCTTCATATACAGAGAAGGTTCGAGCATTAATCACCACGCTAGCTCACTGCGGGTTGGCGATTTTAGACGTAAAGTCCCGGTTTCCTTACGATGTTTTCTTTCTTTGATAGTCAGCGGTGTCTTAGATGAACTAAATAGGTTCATATGACATTGAAAAAGCCAAATTGGTACCCACCCGGTTAGAACCCACACCCACGTGCTTGTAAAGCGAATCCGTAATTAATGCGCCACTACGACCTATATTTAAAAATATGTAATTTTTAAATTTTTAATGTTGCCGTGTAGTTGTTGAACAACCTAGATATACAGTTTAAACAACCCTTTGACATAGTTTTTGTAGATACACTATCTATAATATTTTTCAGGTGTGCTGGATTTTTGGTTATATAATATGGTTTTGCATTATAATACGTAATAAAATACATAAGGACCAGCTCAGCGTGCCATAGAAAGGGCTATGCTCGGAGTTTCTCTAAAGGATCAAATCCGGAACGAAGAGATTCGACAGAGAACTAAAGTGATCAACCTAGCCCACCGGATTAGCAAGCTGAAGTGGCAGTGGGCCGGCCATATAAGCCGCAGAACAGATTACAGATGGAGAAAGGTACAGTTCCTGAGTAGAGACCATGGATCGGCAAACGTAGAGTAGGATGCCCTCAGGCTAGGTGTGATGATCTTCGCAAGGTGGCTGGCACGAACTGGATGAGAGTAGCCAAAAATCGTGCTCAATGGCGTGCAATGGGAGAGACCTATTAGTATTGGTACGGCGGGCTGTTTTCCGCAGGTCCACGTCTTAGCGCGTATTCTGCGTGATGGTGGGATTTTTTTTTTATTCCAGCCACCCTAGCTCCTCGAGAAAAGTCAGCAGCTTCTTAATGTTGCTAGCCACCTCGCGGAGAGTACTTGGGTTGCCGAAGGGAGAGACCTATATCCAGCAGTGATTTGCAGCAGTTGTTGTTGGTTGCATTGCAGCAGTGGTTGATGATGATGATGAAGGATCCTATATACAACAAGTTGAAATTTCAATTCTGACACCACAATAATATTTCAACAATGTACATTCTGAATAGACTACAGAATTTCTTCTTTATATCAAGTTATTTTGGCAATATGCCCAGTTCTGAGCAAGACATTTGGAATAAGGCTTTAACGGCTATAACAGTTAATATCTTTAGCTTTATGTCCATAAACTGGCGAAGCTATTAAAATTATATAAAAATAGAGTTAGCGAAATAGTGACAACCTAATTATTAATAGGAACTGCGTCGTTGAATATAGCGATTGTTTGAGTGAAAATAGTGTTTGACTGGGCCTATAGGCAGGCACTGGACGGGGCTGCGCGCGCTTGTAGTACACGACCCCGTCCAGTGCGAGGAACACGGGGGGGGGTAAGTTTTTAGTGGGTGCGAGTCCCACATAACCGAACGTCCTCGGACTACGGTATGCAGTAGGAACATTAAAATTATTTACTTCACCCGGCCACAAAAAAAAACTAGCGTGAGTGCAAGTATGATGTCCCGAGTTCGATTCTCAGAAAGAGGATTTTTACGTTTGGCAATTTTATATAACAGCACGATCTATCCAAATAAATATCTAATAGGAAAATTAAGTTGAAGAGAATTCTCAAACACTATAACACTTTGACTTTATTTACGTATTAACTACCAAATAAAAAATTCCCACGTAATTTTTGTCAGTCCCTTTACATTTTAACTGCGACCTAAATAAAAAAAAAGTATACATTTTTATTTCCAGAATTCCAATTTAAACGTATTCTTTGATGTATTTGCAAACTCATTTCGCTTTCATAATCGCTTATTATAAATTTACACAAAAGATATTTTAGATGCTCGGTAAATTACTATGAAATGGATATATTTTTATAGGTGGATGAACAGACTGTATTAAGATCATAATTTAGATTTTCCAGTCCAATTTTAAATATAATTATTATTTGGTATACATTTTGGTTTTAATTAATACTACAAGATAAGTTACGCACAGTTCGCTGAAAGATGTACCTACCTACTTAATAAAAGCAAAAATTCAGAGCCTTAAAATCATGTACGATGTTACGCTTGCAGCCTGTGTTAGAACTGTTTTCGTAGCACGTTTTGAGCTACGCTCGTAGCGTGATGATGTGATGCTCGTAGAACGCGTAGTTCTATTTTTGTAGCACTAGGAATATGAAGCTCTTAGCTTGCATTAAGCTACGTTCGTAGCGTCATTTAACTACGTGCCGACGCGTCGCTCGTATAACGCAAGCTTTTAGCTTACGTAAAACTACGTTGTTTTTCATCAACCATACGATAAAGAAGAAGAGGAACTACGCTCGTAGCACGTGTAGACCTATCTTTGTTGCACAAGTTGAGCTATGCTTGATGCATGCATTAAACTACGCTTGTAGCTCACGTTAACCTGGAACTATCCAAATACTGTCTTAATAAAACGCTAGTTTTAGTTTTATTAAGACGCTATATTTGTCCTTTACATGGAGGAAAAACGGGAAAGGGAAGAAATATAAGTTATATTACTTCTTACTAAAACTGTCTACCTATATTTGAGTTGATTGTTTATAAACTCTTACGTAGTTATTATCTTTGTGCCACAAGTTGGACTACGCTTGTAGCACACTTTGAACAAGGACCTGCATTTGTAGCACGAGTTGGGCTACGCTCGTAGCGCACTACTTAAGAAGCTTTTTAAAATATATTGCGGGATTTGAATTGACACAATTTATTATCATCATAAAACGCTACAAATACCGATAGTGATTAATACAGCCTCCAACAATCAGAGTACTCGTTCCGACCGAAATTCAGTGACGTTTACTAAAAAACGTAACATTTATTACAGATCAGATGGTGGACAGTAAAACATTTAAAACGCCGCTCTGCGTCCCGACGTCCATAAACGTTGAACGTTAAAAATATTATGTCTGCTACATTGTAAAGGGTGGTACATATTCGCTGTATTTGCGTTTTGATATAAGGGTGAGAACATAAATCGTATATGCATGACGTCAGAAAAGTCTGACGGCCCGCGGCGTAAAGAAGCCTATCGCAGACGATTAAAATACTATAATATTTTGTATTAAGATAAAATATTATATTATTTTATTCGGGAAGGAGTGATAGCCTAGTGTACGACCGTGGGACTGCCAAGTCAAAGGCCGTAGGTCCGTGTCATCTACGGGTGGTTAAAACTCTCACACCAGGTTGTTCATCAACCATACGGGAAAGAAAAAGATTTATTTATATCAGCTTATAATTATAAAATATCAGGAGGGTTAGCCAAGTTGACTATCTACAATCGCTAATGAATAGAAAACGAAAGAAATGTATAGGATGACATTACCTTCGATCGATATGTCACGTGACATAACGATAAAGGTAATGTCATCCTATAATTTTCTTTCGTTTTCTATAGCGTTAGCGATTGTAGATAGTCAACTTGGCTAAGCCCTCAGTATTCAAGCCATACCAAGCTCAGAACAAAACAAGCACAACAAGAAACAAACAAGCCAAAATAACCTTTCTTGCATGTTGATCTATATCATGTTGAACGCTAACGCCCAACTCTAATCACATAAAAAAATAAACAGATTTTTGGGTATACAGGTTTGATGCTACACGAATATCCACGTATCAAAAACCATTTAAAATCCACGATATTCCATCCTAGCGTTTTCATTTCACTTAGATAAACGCCTATATAATTGGAATCGGATTTGAAAAGCGATCGTCACGGTAAACGTGTGAGCTTGAAAATATCGATAGAAATATCGAGTAATAAAATCGGCTTGGTGCGATGAATGATTCAAAATGGAATTTGAGGAAATTTATGTATATTTATTAAATTAATATCACTCTTCGTGCCTCGGATAGCACGTTAAGCTGTTGGCCCCGGCTGTCGGCTGTCTGTGTAGATCTTTGACAGTCGTTACGGGTAGTCAGAAGCCCGAAAGTCTGACAACCAGTCTTACCAAGGGGTATCGTGTAACCCAGTGTCTGGGTTGTGGAGGTCTGATAGGCAGTCGCTCCATGTGAAACACTGGTATTCAGCTGCATCCGGTAAGACTGGAAGCCGACCCCAACGTAGTTGGGAAAAGGCTAGGCAGATGATGTATATTTATTTATTATATTTATGACTTCTATAACAAATGACAAAATGCATAAGGAATACGACCAATCCTAATTTACATACTCACTCACTGCGACATTGGCTTGGAAGCAAAAATAAATGGGCGCATTGTTTCCTGTGCCGTGTGGTTTCCGGCCTAAGAATAGAACCACCCCTACTCATCCTGCGGGTGTCGTAAGAAGCGACAAAGGGAAAAATCTGGAGGATGGGCAGCAGCAGCTTACGGTTTAATAGCAACTATCTGCTACTGCGATCGCACCCGCTTGCCCAGCGTGGTGATTAAGGGCAAACACCTTCTAATGAGCGCGCAAAATAAGTGATGTGTATAAGAAGAGGCCTACGTCCAGCAGTGGACTGATACAGGCTGTAAATGTATGTAGGTATGCATTGTTTCCTACTGCGCTGAATAGCACGACTATATAAAGCTAACAGTTATGCGCCTAATCCCTCAGCAGTTGTATCAGATTTTTGACCCATTGGACTATAAAGAGTGAGAGAATAGAGTGTGCACCTAGGATTGCTTACACTTGAACATTATAATTATTTATATCCTGTAAATCGACTCGTCTCCAGTTAAAATAACAGCTGAGACCACTCCGATATTACCCCAAAAAGTATGGATCTTTAATATCCAATCACATACAGAAAATAATATAATTGCCTATCTTGTTAAACCGCCATATTATTCGCACATTAATGAAAAAAAATCACTTTAAGTAAATAATATTTTGCTGAAAATTTTTAATGTAACCCTTGTATTTTTTACGTAACTTTTTTTTTGCAATTTTTCATAATTTCAGTGATTTTAAATCTTCAATGTGCCAGCGATATAGCGATTCACCGACACCTAAATAGAAAGTATATTTGTATGCTAGAAAACATGTCAGACAACAGCTGCACCAAATGGCACTGAATTGGAACACGGCTGCTGTACTGTTGAACAAGTTTTCCACTTAGCCACCAATCAGCCGGACCTCGTCTCACAGTTCTTTGTGACGATACGTTTATAGCCGGGGACATACTGCTAAGTAGACCGACGAATCTGATGGGAAACTATTTATTTTATTCAACTTCACACTTTCATTTCCCTAAAGGTTAAGACAAAGGTGATTAATAAGTACCAGTCATTCCCGCTCAGTAACATTCCCCTTGTTGTTTTTACTGTTGGCAAGTGGGATTTTTTTAAGTGTTGACGATCCTTCCCGATCGTTCACATACCTCATGACATTAGTACAAGGGTCAAGACCTAGAAAATTTATTTGGGTCAGTATTTGTAAAATTAAATTTTCCTAGACATACAAAAGCTATTCTCGCTTTCAATCAACAAATAGATCATGTTCCATAACAAATGACAGAACGTCCAAACAGCTGAATCCACTCACTGTACCAAATAGGTTTAGCGACATCCCCCCGCATCTCATTGTAACGTGACTTTGAATTGCATTCAAGAAATAGGACGTAGATGAAATCTGGTTAAGGATTAAGCTTTGCTGTGAGGGAATTTAAGTTAATATGTGGTTTGAATTCAGTTTTAACATTATGTTTGAAAGAATGAGAGAGAGTGATAAGTCTTTTCTACAAAAATATTAGTAGTTTTGGAATCCATCATTCAAAAGTGATGTCGGCGACGCTGCCGTGTATATACTCGCTCTTGAGAATGGACTCCGTTTGAGTGCAAAACTAGTCAGGCATTCCCCGAAATCAATGCGTGAGTAAGCAGTATCAATATTAAATATACTTAATGGTAAAATGTTTAGAAGATAAGCGTGAAGTGGATCGAATCTATGACAGCTATCTTGTAAAACCAATAAATGGTAACTAAACGATGCCAATTACGCCAGTATATAACCTTTAGAAAAAAAGTATAGTATTTGGCAACTTTGTCTGTATCTACGAAAAAAAAAGTTGAAGAAAAAAATAAAATCGACCTCTAAACACTAAAAACAAAAAATAACACAATAACGTTTGTTTTGGAGTCGATGCCAAGGCTTACGATGAGATGGTTTAATTTTGAACCGGCACCGACTCTATTTAGTGTTTTATTTACGATGACGTCATGACGTGGTTTAATCTGAAATCCGCTTAGCTTGGCACCGACTCTATTAGTGTTTTGAAATCGGTTTTTTTCTGGCATATTAACTTCAAGGGGGAGGCCAAACAGTTTTTCTTGGAGGAGGGGTGTTTAGTAAGTTGGTTAACAACAACATATTAAACTAACAAAGTGAAATTATACATGAGAGATTGCTATCGTTCGTTGAGAAGACTTGTTCTGTATCTCCGGAGTTCATCATTAGGTAGTTCCTGACAATATTTATACAGGGTTATTTGTAAAACACTAGCATCCTTAAGGCCTCAACCTCGAATTTAGCGGGTAGCGGGGCGGCGGTGGCGGCGGCGGCGGCGCGGGAGCGGCAGGATCTTATGCGTAAAATCAAATGGAACGGTTCTCGAAAACCAGTGGCGCGGGGGTGGGCAACGAGCGGTGCACTCCAGTAAAACGGTGACCGCCCGCGCCGCCCCGCTGCCCGCTAAATTCGAGGCAGAGGCCTAAAAGGGGTCATTAAACTCATCATTATGAACAACTTTAATTATGACCAACCCTGAAATCGTAAAAAAAATCAGCTGTTCCATAAATTTTGTTCATTAATGTATGGAACAGCTGATTTTTTTTAAATAACTCTGTATAAGCCCAATCGGAGAGTATACTCTTTTGAACAAAAAAACAAAACTCAAACCCGTCAGCTAATAACGGAGTAATCAGAGTAAAAAAAACATCGAATTGAAAACCTCCTCGTTTAAAGTCGGTTCAAAATAAAACTATTCCACGCTTCCCAAACGCGATGTCAGTGTGTCACTAATTCGGAGACAAAGTTGTGTCCCGGCTTCACAAGTTACACTTTTTGTCGCGTTTTAGTTTGCTAGAAGCATTTTTTTTAACTTGCAATGAAAAAGTTTAAATGGAAACTTTTGCCATGGCGAGTATTGAGTAGTTTATAATGTCCTCCTTACCGAAATTTGAAACAGCCAATCTCAACGGAGACTAGATGACTTCGCAAGAGATATTTTGGGGACAAGTTTGTACGCAAACACAGGTACATGTCCCAGTGTAGGGCAAAGGCCTCTTCTCATACAGAGAAGGATTAAGCATCAATCACATAGCTCACTGCGGGTTGGCGATTTCAGACTGTTAAAGTCCAGGTTTCCTTACGATGTTTTCCTTCATCGTTAGTCAGTGGTTTATTAGATTAACTAAGAAAGTACATATGACATTGAAAAAGTCACCTTGGTACATGCCAGGTTCGAACCCACACCCACGCGCTTGCAAAGCGGGTCCGTAACCAATGCGCCACCACGACCAATACACAAGGCAGGTTTTATTTAACAAAACAAATTGAAATGAAAACAATACATTAGCGAAACAAAATACAACCCAATTCTTTGTACTAAATAAAATAATGCGACTTTAATTCGACGTGAAATGTAGCCTCCGAGCTACGAACCTACAGATTAAAAATATCCGAAGGTATTTAGGTATTGCTAACTGAAATCGGATATAACTTTTGTAAAATTTTATTATGACAAATGTAGGTACCTACTTTAATGACCTCAAACCCATCCATGAGCTAGACGGACGGACTGACGAACTATGATCTTTGTGTCTACAGATTATGGCCTTTGTATCTACTGACTACGCTCTTTGTATCTACGGGCTTCAGTATTTATATCTACGAACTACTGTGCTTGTATTTACTGACTACGGTATTCGTATTTACGGACTACGGAGTTTGTTTCTACTAACTACGTTCTTTATATCTACGGGCTTCGGTCTTTGTGTCTACGAGCTTCAGTAATTATATCTTCGAACTACAGTGCTTGTATTTACGGACTACGGTATTCGTATTTACGGACTTTGTATCTACTGACTACGTTCTTTATATCTACGGGTTTCGGTCTTTATATCTACGGACTACGAACTTTGTATTTACGGACTATGGTGATGTATTTACGGACTACGGCGTTTGTCTTATCTATTAATAGGTACTAGAGGTTACCTTATGGTATGTATTATATTGATCGTCGTCGTCGTCAAATTTGACGTGGAACATTGCTCAATGCTCATAGTCAAATGCTCGTCAATAGCTACTACAAAAAATATTCACAAACAGATCAGAAAATGGTACTTTTATATACCAGGTTTGAACACATGCTTGCAAAGTGGGTCGGTAACCAATGCACTACCACAAAGCATGTAATAATATTATAAAGGATTTAAAAAATCAAAATTAAACAACAAAACACTAGTGCAAAATTAGGGTAATCAATACATCTTTGAAAATTGTTATTGACACTATGAGTCTTTGATACTTGAATAAATAATAATTTATTATTTGCTTACCTTTTCAATAAATAAATAGGCGTAATGAAATTAATGCTTAATCGCTCAACAATACATACCTAAATACCCATTGTTTGACTATTAGCTTAAAAAAAGAATTGGTTGTCTATTCAATGTTAAGCTAAAGCCGCAAATGGTTTCATTGTTTATCTGTTTTTGTTATTAATTGTTAGTGTGACCTGTTAAACATTTAAATCATTAATTAGTTTGTATTTAATAGTTCTATAGTGACCTTTCTCCATGTCACCTTTGCAAAGGTCATGAAGCTTTTAAGAAGGTAGATATTTATTTTAGAATAACAACTTTCGTGAGTCATACTAATATAATGAAACAACTTTTTAACGGATATAATTCATACTAATATATGAAATATTGATACGGTTTTACTTACGCATCAATTTCGGGGAATGCCCGACTAGTTTCGAACTCTAACGGAGGAAACTAGTCGGGCATTTCCCGAAATCAATGCGTGAGTAAAGCCGTATCAATAATATCTATTTTGTCATTGTCCTTATTGATGGTTACTTACTTAATTGTTGTTTTTTGTTATACTACGATATTGTCACTGATAAGCAAGGTCATAATTATAAGGGTAGAGGTAGACCAAAGAAAATATGGATGGATTAATGTATCAAAGGCGACATGGATGGAAAGGGAGTAAACAGTGACATGACAGCTAATAGAGATGAATGGCAGAAGAAAACCTATTGCGCCTATCCTTAATCAAATTAGGACAAGGACAGGAAGAAGATGATGATGATGATGATTGATGATGATTGTGACGGATTGCCGTTCCACTCGTCGTCGTCGGACTATGAGAGTGAGATATTAGAAAGATGCGAACACACTTGTGCACTATAATACCTCTTGCGCCGATGGCCAATCGACGTTGAAATTGGTCACTGTGACCAAAATTCGGTCAAGAGGAGATTATTATTATGTGACTACAAAAGAGCACGAAAAAATGTATTTGGTATTATCTCCTTTGCGAGCAGTTTCGTAGGTTTTATCACATATTGATTTTGTAAGTAATTATACCAAAACTCAAGAGACAAGACCAAATAAACTCTTTCATACTGTCAAGTATATCTTTACAACCTATTTCAAGCTTACCTAGTAAGCTTATACTTGAAACAATTTAGGTGTCCGACTAGCTGTTTAAATAAATCTGTTATCGACAAACGTCGGTCAGTGAAAAACTTACATGTATACCAAATCATTTCTTTCACCCTAAATTTGTCTAAGGTAAGACCCTACTATAAGAAATACGACTGAAACAGAAAAAGATGTGAAAAACACTAAAAAACACTAGTAAAGAGTGCCACCCCCTCATTTCTTCACATCCAAACCAATGTATCACGTCACATATTAAATGTTGCGACTAACGAAACATCTCGAATGTTCCAGAGCCATCAGTCAGAGAGCCTTTGTACTTGTAATACAACAGTGAAAAAGAATAATGACTGGGGAAATGGAGTTGTAAAACTGTTACGCAAATTTCCACCCTATAACTTCAATAATAAAGGATAGTTTGGCACGTTTAGGAAAGGCGTTAAATAAACTTATAGCGGGACGGGTATATTTTGTCGACGATCTTCTAGATATATCGTCGGCGGCTTATTGCAATTTTTATTCATGTTCTTATGTATGATTTTGGGAGGTTCTTTGTTATTAAGTTGAGGAGTTTTATATAATTTCGATGTATAATATTGCTGTGCTTGATATGAATGAGGCCTTCAATAAATTGGTTCTTTAAAATCGTAGCAAATTTTAATATCGATAAGTAAGAAGCATAACACTAAAAATTACTAAAATTACTGTATTAATTCATAAATATTGTTCGTTTTTAGATAGGTCAATGAATTACTCTAACATTTCAATCATCGACGGATGTTGCAATATTATTACAAAAGTACACATTCGATTATTACCATAAAATCAGTTGTTTAGTTCCAAAGTTATAAAAGTTCAAAATGTGTCGACAGGCAATCGCACAACTTTTCTTGAAACATAAAGGTATGATTAGAGTGACAGTGTTGCCCTTAGAGGAAAAATTTTGTCTTTGACAAGTGTCGCCGTTAGCAACAATGATGTCATTTATACGTAATGCTGTCTTTAACAATTAAAGAATGTTAAATCCCTTATATCTTTGTAATTTTTAGATTTTTTCAAATCATTTTTAATGTATTATATTGAGAGGATTGAAATAATGATTGAAAATGTAATCAACATCTATTGTGTTTTATTTTTAAAACCAATAAAGCAAGCAGCAATTCCATACCAAATAATAAAGCTTGAAATGAACTAAAATCTAACTTCAGTGCATAAAACACACTTGTTGCAGTGGTTGCAATTGGAACTATCTGAGTATCGCAGCTGTGACTTACTACTGATAAATAGCTTCGATACGGTCCTCTTGTCTTATATGTAGTAGTTATTTCAAGTCTATAACATAGGTAGCCTAGCTTTGGTCCGCAGTTTTGCCGAGATTGTTTCAGCTTCACTTCCCAATAGCGTCTAAGCCACTTTTGTAGTCCAAAAGCCTTACAGGAGCGGAGTTTAGGTGCTGTTTACGCGGGTTTAGCCTTCACTGAGGAACAAAAACTTGTGACCCGCTGTAATTTGGAGGACTACTTAAAATTCTTCGTCCTTTTTGACCTTCTCTATCTTATTTCCGAATTAATTTATATTATATGCACATAACGTTGCGTGCCTTGGGTTTGCCTGAGACACTTGCCAGTCAACGGTCATACCACTAGTATATCATGGCTCTAATACTTCAAATAATACTCTACTTATAAGTAGTTTAATCGTTTTTAGACATGTTACCGTAAAAAACAGTTGCAACATAAAACATCATCATAAAAAAAAAAACAAAAAATATATTTGGATTGAAACAAATCATCAAAATAAACGAAGTCAAATGTATAACGTAACAAGATGAAACACTTGTTGCGATAGCAGGTTGCGCTATAAATCTTAGCACCACGGCAACCAGTAATAATTTACTGTCGACAAACATACATTATATACCATGTACAACTGGTGTTAGGCTATTTGTTGTGTTACCATTATCTGGTGAAAACCACTTAGTTGGTCTAAGAGATATTTTTTTTTAAGATCGAAAATGTAAATTAATCCTTGATTTAGGTTTAATTAATCAATCTTTTTTACTTCTTCTCTTCTTATCGTATGGTTGACGAACAACCTGGTGTCAGTGTTTAAACCGCCCGTAGGCCTCTGACATTGCTTTACACATCATTGAAAAATTTCTCAGGTGTGCTGGTTTCATCACGACGTTTTCCCTCACCGTTTTAACAACTAATAATTAATTTATAATACGCACATAACTTACGAAAAGTCAGAGGTCGCCTTAGGATCGAACTCGAGACCTCTTACTTGTCAGTCGACGGTCATACCACTAGGCTATCAGTGCTTTTCAATCTGTCTGTCAAAAATTATCGAACATATCAAACATACAACACATACATATAACACAATAGTGGCGAAAACCACTTAATTGGTCTTAAAGGTAATTTTTTATGATTGAAATGTAAATTAATCCGTGGATAGGTTTAATTGGTCATTTAATGTGTTTTTTTCTGAAACTGAAAGATAACAGATACCTGAGTAATATTTTAGTGTTATCATTATCATTAATTATGAGCTATTCTTTTATCGATACTGATTTTTCAGCTTTATTTTTATCCAAGAGCCAATTTGGGGCTTTTTTATACGTGGCGACCTTCACTTTTTCTTTGATCTGATTGATTTGATCTTTCTTTGCCTCAATCTTTCTCTCCTTCCTTTCCTTCGATTTTTACCTCTTTAAATAATATTACTATGTACTTGGCTCCTTTGTAATGACTTTGTGATTTGGCATTTTGGTTATTAGCTTTATTTGGAAATCGATTCAGTAGTTCAGCAGTTAAAGTTTAAAAAACAAAAGTAGTTCACATTTTTTACTCAAATCATAAATTGTCATTTTTTAAATGCAATTTGTTCAAAAATTTTTGTGTTTATGTAATTTTTCAAAAAATACAACGGTTTGTTTATAATAATCTTCTTTCCTCTGTAAATCGAATATGTCGATACCTAACACATCACAACACAATCGGAAAGGCTAAATTTTTCCATGAATATTTTACTTTCCCCTTTCGGCTCGACATATTCAATATTTAGATTTATATCGGGGAGAGCATTGAGATTACCCGTTTGATTTATGGTAATAAATCCCGGTTTAACCCTTTATTTTTGAGGTCATGGTCAATTGCTTAGAACTGAAAGCGTATTAACAGTTACGAGTAGGATTTAGATATTTAACAAGGGTCATATTTTATAATCCTCTAAGAGATAATTTATAGTGGGTTAGAAAGGGTTTCATTTCAGTATTCTTGAGTTATAAAATCAATTTTTAGTGCTATTAACTTGTTCTCCAATGTGTTAAATATGTACTACATAGATCTTCATAGTTTGTGGTTCACCGTTTGGACCGATAAATCAAAAAGAAAAACACGCAATTTGGAATTCAAAGCACGTAAAGCTTTAAAGTTAGTTATTGCTTGCAATTATGGTGAAAAAGATGAAAAAAACAGTAAGTATTATTTTATTTTCTTCGGGAATACAACAGCTTATATAAAGAAACTTAGAAATTAATGTGTACATGACTTAAGCCTAGAGTTTCCACAAATAGTTGGAAGTAGTTAACCTAAAGTCGCTGGATTCACTCAATGTGTTAACAATAATTAATTAACAAACAAAAAGTTTTGCAAGCTTAATAAGAGACAACAGTATGGTTGGTTTTATTCTAAAACTAGTCATTCGTAGAATACAATAAGAAGCTATCAGATTCCATAAGGAGTCCTATTTTTGAGACAACAGATTTGTTCTTTTAGCCCGAACTATTTAAAAGAAAATCCTGCATCTCAATAGAATTTAGAGTGTTCATAGGACCTGAGAAAAAAAGCAAAGTAGCTCATGCAATTCAAATGCTTAAACTTAATTCACAATGTTCCCAACTTATTCAGTACATTAGGACCTTCGCGATTCTGAACGAAAGCATTGGAACATTCCAAGTGAACCAAACTAGGTGAGCCTTTCTTCCACATAATTGGTTTTCAAACTTGGTCCGAAATTGATGGATTGCCACCAAAAGTTTGTCTTGCAAATTGTTAATTATGAAAATTTCCGCGTCCCCAATTTAATGGTGGCAGTACAAAAGTTACCTGTTTGTAATAAATTTGTTTTGTGGCGTTTTTAAAGTTGTTTAACAAGGTTTAAAGGGTGGTCTTAGAATTTGGTTTTTGAATAATGTTTTTTGATTATTTGACGGCGTTAAAAGAAATGAATGTTTCTTTTCTGTTTACAATTTCTTTGTCTCTAATATCGTTTTAATACTTTTTTTTTTAATATAAGAGCTGTACTGGTTCCAACACGAATAAGCATGACCAAACGGGGTGGTACAGTTAACACGAAAAGTAGCTTAGTATCAGAAATTTTGAAAAGTATTACTAAACACGTCTAAATACTAATATAATGCAGTATGGATCTCCCTAAATACTAGTATAATACAGTATGGATCTCCCTAAATACTAATATAATACAGTATGGATCTCCCTAAATACTAATATAATACAGTGTGGATCTCCCTAAATACTAGTATAATACAGTATGGATCTCCCTAAATACTAATATAATACAGTGTGGATCTCCCTAAATACTAGTATAATACAGTATGGATCTCCCTAAATACTAATATAATACAGTGTGGATCTCCCTAAATACTAATATAATACAGTATGGATCTCCCTAAATACTAATATAATACAGTGTGGATCTCCCTAAATACTAGTATAATACAGTATGGATCTCCCTAAATACTAATATAATACAGTGTGGATCTCCCTAAATACTAGTATAATACAGTATGGATCTTCCTAAATACTAATATAATACAGTATGGATCTCCCTTGGATCTCTAAGTCTATGAAGTTAGTTGTAATATGGCATTTGCGCACAGAATAAATCATAACTCAGTTTTAAATGTTCCTTCATACATGAAAACACGTGGGAGACTTATAGAGCTCTTTATTTGATCTCGGTTAATAAAAAATGAGTATATAAACGTAGGTATATTTTAAACGCAAATATTCCATGAGAAAAACTATCCCGCAGGTAACTTTATAAATATAAGGTCGTAGTACAGAACCTTAATCAAAACTCAAGTATCTTAGACGTGTTGAGAAATCATTAATAATAAAAACAATCATCATCTGCCTAGCCTTTTCCCAACTATGTTGGGGTCGCTTCCAGTCTTACCGGATGCAGCTGAATACCAGTGTTTTACATGGAGCGACTGCCTATCAGACCTCCACAACCCATATAGGTACTGGGTTACACGATACCCGTTGGTAAGGCTGGTTGTCAGACTTTCGGGCTTCTAACTACCCGTAACGATTGTCAAAGATCTACAATTGACAGCCGGGGCCAACAGCTTAACGTGCTATCCGAGGCACGGAGAGTGATAATTAATTTATTAATTTAAAACGCACATAACTTACGAAAAGTCAGAGGTGCGCGCCTTGGGTTCGAACCTGAGACCTCTGACTTGCCAGTCAACAGTCAAAACCACTAGGCTATCACGACTCCACAATAATAACAATATGAAATACATATATTATTCGTTTAGAGTAAAGAAATAAAGTCTTATGAAATTCTAAGATTATAACGATTCGAAATGTCTTTTTTATGGAAAGTAAACGAAGAAGATCCATTATTACTAAATCATAACAGAACGTCGCAAACGTTTTTACGTTTGAATGATATTTATTTTCTCTCTCTCTCACCGTTTTTCTTTAAATGTTGTTTACATTATAAATGAAAAAACAGTGTTTTGATATTAAGTATATAATATGATATACAGGTAGCGGTCTTTTAGATTAAGTTTATCTTTTTAATTAGTTTATATAGATAGTTTATTTCTAGGTGTATATAATATATTATAGTAAGTTATTATTATTGTGCTCAACCTTTTATCTATTCCAAATAAATATTTTCGTCTTATAAGATACTATAATATGAAATTATTTAATAAGAAACTTGTGAAAACAACCGACTCAGGCTGATTTGGGTTGTTTTTTCATTTAGCAAAAAATGGACATAAACATGTAAAATATAAACAAAAATGTTTATATGGTCGCAATCGCATTGTCAAAAACGGGTCGAACGATTTTGTAGAAATTCACAATATGAGGGTCATGTTTTAATTAGGTACTACGGGAAATTAATCTAGTTAGGTTTCCTATCTACGAGAATTAGTTTTTTTCGTATTTCAATTTTCTTGTTTGACACCTATCCTAAGTAGAGATCGGTTGCCCAGGTACTAGTTTCCAAAAGAGTAATACTTCTTACAGATGTTTCATACTTATCAAGGCGATTAATAAATAATGTCTTCCTGAGCGATCGCATTACCAAAATTTAAATCTGCAGTAAAATACAAATTTAAATTTTCAGTAAAATATAAAAATTTAAATTTTAAGTAAGATATAAAAATTTAAATTTTAAGTAAAATACTAAATATTTAAATTTTAAGTAAAATACTAAATATTTACTTGAAATTAAGTATATTTTTACCCGACTACAAAAAAAAGGAGGGTTATGATTTTAGCAGTCTATGTATGTATGTATGTATGTATGTATGTATGTATGTAAGTTTGTTCATCTGTTCCCTCGTAGCTCCTAAACTATTTGTTGTAATTCAATAAATAAGGTGTCTATCGATGCGTCTTAATGGTCTGCGGGTTATAGGATTTATGAAATTTCGTAAAATCAAATAAGGTGGATTTTAAAAATAAATTAGTCAGTTCGAAAAAAATAAAGTTAAGGTAAATTTATCGTGTTTGATATCAAATGGAAGGTCTTGATGAGCACATTCAGAATATGTATATATTATCTATATATTCTGGACCACTTCTTAGAATATCAGGCTTCTAACTACCCGTTACGACTATCATAAATATATGTGATTATAACACTGCATACAATGTGAAAACGTGATAACAATAAATATTTACTAATTAAATTAAAGTTTCTACACATCACTGCCTATTAAATTATGATTATATTTTAAAATAATGTTAATTAAATTGAGATTTCTTTTTCGTAACTAGATGGCGTTGGTTTGCGGTTTTGTGGAAGTAAGTAACATAGAGTTAAAAATACCTCCTCAAAAATCCCGGAATCGTAAACATAACAATTAAATCCCGGGATTTTATTAACTGATTTTATTGACTGGATTTTGACCTATAGTTTTTATTAGAATTAATTTTGTATGTAAAATAAAACTCATTAATTTAACAGTTTTAGTACCGAACTACTTAAGTATTACATTATCTGTTACCGATGTCTAAAAACATAATAAAGACTTTTTATTGTAATAATTTAGTCCATATGTATTTAAAACGTTAAATTAATATTTTGGAGAATTTATTACATGTTTTAACACATGTTTGCTTATTAAATATAATAAATTATTTAATAAGAAATTTGAAAAACAACTGATACGGAAGGGATTCGAACCCACGATCTCCGACGTACCGTGCCGACGCTCTAACCGCTGAGCCACCGTATCCCATCAAAATCAGTCGAAATTTCAAATCTCTTTCTACGCCTAGGGCGTGTGGTAATATCTATCGGTGCCTTCTAAAAACTGCAAAGTTTAGAACACTGAGTCGGATAATTAATGTATTCCGTTCGATATTACCACACGCCTAAGGCGTAGAAAGAGATTTGAAATTTCGACTGATTCTGATGGGATACGGTAGCTTAGCGGTTAGAGCGTCGGCACAGTACACCGGAGATCGTGGATTCGAATCCCATCCGTATCAGTTGTTTTTTCAAATTTCTTATTAAATAATTATACGTAAAATTAATTTCTTATTTCCCGGGAATTAATTGTAATGTTTATGATTTCGGGATTTTAGAGCAGGTATTATCAACTCCATGTTACTTACTTCCTCGAACTTTAGGTAAATGTACTCTATCTATGATGATATCCCACAAAAAAGGTTTCATGTGTACTTATACAGCTTGGCAAAAAAGAGTCTGAGGCGGTGACAGCTGGAACTAAAAATAAAAATCTTAAATAACTACGTTTGTGAGTACTAAAATAACATAAAAATGATTCATTTGATTATAATTAATGACAAAAAACTCGTCATAGAAATATGTAAGCACTTAATAACTTGTAATTTGAATTGTAGTGTGAAAAGCGCGACAGCGGCGCCCCCAATTTTTCCAGACTCTTTTTTGCCAAGCTGTACTTCTTACTACTTTTCATGTATACTTCTAAGAAATATTATGAGGCCATGTTTTAATAGCTCGAAGTCGCGGACGACACCTTTGAAATAAATTTAATTTAAAAAATACATGACATTGACTAAAGGTTTGAACCGAAGTTGACAGTTAAAGAAATCTACCTATTTAAGAACTACCACATTCTAAAAAATTGTGATTAAAATGAATTTTATTGGTTTCTTTACCACTAAAAATGATTGAAAAAAAATATAGTATAAAAACTAAAACCCGACTACTTAAAATCTAAAAACAAGCTTTTTAGATTTTAAATAAAATTCTGTAGTCGGAGGCCTTAATGTATTATAGGTAAATAGGTACTAGATAATCTTCCAAGGGTAAATACTTTGTAATTTGGTGGCCTCCGACTACAGAATTTTATTTAAAATCTAAAAAGCTTGTTTTTAGATTTTAAGTAGTCGGGTTTTAGTTTTTATACTATATTTTTTTTGTAGTTGTTAACTACCTTATTTATATACCAAAAAGTAAATCTCCAAAACCCATTTATGTAACCCATTTAACAGCGTTAAGGCTATAAAATTAACTTCGTGGATTTGATACCCGATCGTAATCACAATTCCCTTTCAGTTCGGTAAGGATCAATTTTGAATGGCAGCCTACTTAAGATTTTACGTTTTGTAAGGGAAATTAAGATGGTAGATATAAAATTAGATTTTAACGCGTATGAGAACTTTGGGCTTAAAATCTTTTACGCAGTGAGCAGAGTTCTGATAATGGTCTATTAAAATCTTAAGTTTATGGAATTGGTAGATTGTCACGTCATTATGAAAAAGCTAGACTTGTTTTCATGTAAAATTAGATGTCACTATTTGCGATTTGTCGGTCAAAAGTATTTTCTTTCTTAATTATGTGCGTTTTAGAAACTAATTTATAGACTCACGGCTGTATTCCTCAGAGGAGGTAGGCAGAGGTGTGCAGTACACCCACGTTTCGCCGTCTATGTTATAAGTCGCATGTAATAGGCGGCGAGCCTATTGCCATTACCCGGCCACACTTTCAGACTCCGTGCTGCTACTGAGAATTTCCTAATGGAAAAACCCAATACCACTTTGCTCGTCTCGGGGATCGAACCCAGGACCTCGTGCTCAGCAGTCGCGATTGCTACCACTAGACCAACTAGATCACTTGCTTAAACGGTGAAGAAAACCAGCAGTCCTGAGAGGTTTTTCAACGGTGTGTCAAACCATGTCAAAGGCCTACGCGGTTTCAACTCTGACACCAGGTTGTTCATCAACTATTTGATGAAGGAAAAGATACTTGCAAATTAAAAAAAAAATGTTGTCTATTGTAATCACATCTAGTATTCCTACACCGGGGGTAGGTAGTAAAAAAAGACACCCCCGTCCCAATAAGACAGGGTGGACGTTAGAGATTAATCATCCCTTAGTATTCGATTCGCTAAAAGGTTTGAACTCTGACACCAGGTTGTTCATCAACTATTTGATGAAGGAAAAGATACTTGCAAATTAAAAAAAAATGTTGTCTATTGTAATCACATCTAGTATTCCTACACCGGGGGTAGGTAGTAAATAAAGACACCCCATCCCGATAAGACAGGGTGGACGTTAGAGATTAATCATCCCTTTAGTATTCGATGTTTTTTCTTACCCTTCGCACAAGTATCATTGAATTTAATCGTCGGACCTTTTTTTTAAATATTTATCTACAGCAATATACTAATGGAGGACACAATGGAATTGTTAGAGGGATTTGTGAGGAAGACTGGGAATAGCAGAGGAGTAGAATTTATTTCAATTGTAAATAGTGTTAAACAACAATAATTTTATAATAATATAAATTATACTAAATTAAAGAAATCTTACGTAATTTTAATATTTAGTATAAATAATAATAAAAAATATATATAACATATTAATATACTGTATGTTAACTAACAAAGGGCGTTTTATTTAACCCGTAACAGTAAAGCGTTCGTGTATTGCTAAGAGTACAAAAAATATTTTCATCCATAAAAAAATGATTTTTTGTATAACACAAAAAATAATAAAAGATAATAAAAGAAACACTGTATAATTATGGTCTTATCACTGTATATAGTACCCTCTAGTCTTTAAATATGGAAAAACGGCAAATTGCATTATTAGCAATTCTTTCACATTTAAAGACAAGTGCGCAAGTGCAGTGTTTTTTTACTTGATTATTTTTTATTTTGTGTGACGTTTTTTATTTTCTATTTTGAATATAAATATTACTTTCGGTATATACTGAAACTATAGTATCACGGATTAACGGGCAAGCCTTTTGTTATTTAACATACTGTAAAATAAAAAAAATATAAATAAAAAACTGAATTTTATTTGTGTAAAATTTAAATTTAGAACAGATTCATTTGTATGGAGCACACTCAAGGCGCTCCTCGTAACAGGTATTTTCCTCCTACAAAAGGAAATCTTAAAACTGAAAACGCCGGACTCCAGGTAAAAATACGGCAGTCTCTAAATCTTAAGTTAGCGATTCTCAATAGGAAGGTATAATTTACTGTCGTTCGAAAGCAGTTTGTTAGAGGAAAAATAAAGTAACTGCTATCAATAATAAGTTTTCAGTTTACTGAAACTGTTTTCGTCGATTTTGTAACTAGTATTAATATCGTTTGTGATTTTGTAACAAGTATCTTTAACATCGTATATTTGATACTCATAAAAATATCGTCATCTGCCTAGCCTTTTCTCAACTATGTTGGGGTCGGCTTCCAGTCTTACCGGATGCAGCTGAATACCAGTGTTTTACATGGAGCGACTGCCTATCAGACCTCCACAACCCAGATACTGGGTTACACGATACCCCTTGGTAAGACTGGTTGTCAGACTTTCGGGCTTCTGACTACCCGTAACGACTGTCAAAGATCTATAATTTACAGACGAGGCCAACAGCTTAACGTGCTATCCGAGGCACGGAGAGTGATAATTAATTTATAAAACGCACATAACTTACGAAAAGTCAGAGGAGCCTTGGGTTTGAACCCGAGACCTCTGACTTGCCAATCAACGGTCACCACCACCACTAGGCTATCACGACTCTTTGCGCGTGGGTGTGAGTTCGAACCTGGCACGAACGAGTACCAATGGGTTTTTGTCAACGTCTTAGGTACTTTGTTAGTTAATGTGACTAACGGTGCCACCACCTCTACACCTCTGCCTACCTCCCTCTGGAAAATACAGGCGTGAAGTATGGTAACCGGTATAAACCGGAAAAACAGTATACCATTTTTATTTATGAACCTGAGACGTTACAGGCATGAGTCTGTGTATGTTCATGTTTAAACCGAAAAAACAGTAGACCATGTGTTTGAACCTATAACATTAATTTTATTCTAAATGAGTCGTGATAGCCTAGTGGTGGTGACCGTTGACTGGCAAGTCAGTGGTCTCGAGTTTTAACCCGCGCACCTCTGACTTTTCGTAAGTTATGTGCGTTTTATAAATTAATTATCACTTACTCCGTGCCTCGGAAAGCACGTAAAGCCGTTGGCCCTGCGCCTGATCTCTCTCCGGTCGTGTCGGATTGCCGTCCCATCGGACTATAGAGTGAGGGAATAGAGAGTGCACCTGTGTTTGCGCACACACTTGTGCACTATCTCCTGCGTAGTTGGCTAATCTCCGTTGAGAATGGCCGCTGTGACCGAAATTCGGTCAGGAAGATTTATATAGACTCATATATATAGACTCACGCCTGTATTCCCCAGAGAGGGTAGGCAGAGGTGCAGTACACCCGGGTTTCGCCGGTTATGTTATAAGTCCCATGTAATAGGGGGCGAGCCTATTGCCATTAACCGGGCACAATTCCAGACTCCGTGCTGCTACTGAGAATTAAAGGAAAAAACCCAATAACACTTTGCCCGACCCGGGGATTGAACCCAGGACCTCGTGCTCAGCAGTCGCGCTTGCTACCACTAGACCAACGAGGCAGGCAGGAACATTTATTATTTATTTATTTAATTTTAACAGTACTACATTTAATCACTAGGCAATAACTCTATCGACGTACTCAAAATATTTGAAACGTTTCAGAACGGTTCAGTTTAATTAAAATCCTCTCGAGCAATCACGTTAGGAGATTCCAATAAGTTTAAAGTTTGACTTAAACCAAATTCTAGATCAGTTAGGAATTTAATTACGTCATATAGTCTGGAATTCTTCCCGAATTTGCCGTGAATTTTCGTTGCTTCATCGTTAGAGGAACTAAATAAACAAAATACATTGAGTGTCTACGTACTATCGTGGACAAAGCCGGTGCACTACTCTTAAGGTTAGAATCGCTTGCACCAGGCGTCCAAACGTAGCGCTAATTCTGCCCCTACGCACGAAACATCGTTCAAAGCATTTTGATCGCAAAGTGGTGCACCGTTCGTGTCCGCGATAGTACCTACCTATCAATTTATAAAATTCATTTTTTTATATTTTATTCCACTGCTAGGCAAATGCTTCCTCCAAATCAAAGAATATATACTATTAAATCATATAAATTAGAAAAAAAGCCTGGAAAATAATGGAAGGAAAAAATAATTATAGTTTCTTGCCAGATTCATCTCCATGAAGGGTAGGCTGCCCTTGGAACTGGCCACTAGAGTCACTCTTACAACAAACCATATTAGAATTATGACTATTCATAAGTGCCTAATGGTCTACATGAATAAAAATATTTTGTTTTGATTTGAACAATTTTGTGTTTCAATATAGGTTAATGCCTATTGGTCAGCCTGTATTTTTTTTTCTAAACCCTCGCCAATTTTTTCAATTCATCCTCCCAACGCGTATAGGATATAATTATATCTTTGTAGCGTTTTCCATGTCCTTTTTAAACGGTTTTACTTAGCTGTTTATTATTTGGTTCAAATTTAGTAATTGATATTTCACCACTTCCTGTTGACAGATTGATCTGATATTTGGTACACAGCTTTAGTTTTGATGACAAAACCGTTTTACGTAAAAAAAATACTTTTATTATTAACTTTGAATATTGATATACCTCAAACATAATGGAAGTATTTAGGTATTGTCCATATTCTGTCAGATATCATAACTGATATCATGTCATTCGAATCCCGCATAAAAGCTATCAGAACTTGACTACAGAAAATATCTTATCCTGTCAATCTTGGAAGTAAATACGGGACGGGATTCGATTAGCGTGTCAATAACATAAGTGGGGGCGATATATGAATACCTTTCTTCAAATATGTCTGCAATATTTTTTATTAGAATACGAGATACGGGTGTTTTTATTAGGGGATATTTTTTTGCATCGTGTGTCGTGTGTACGGACGAGCTTTGCAAGGGCGTTGGTTCAAATTTGGCTTTACCAATGTGAGTTTTTAATGTCATATAATGTATTTTCTTCTCACTTTTAATCAAGACCAAGATTAGTCTAAATGCGTGTAAAAAGAGGCCTTTGTCCAGCAGTGGACTGATACAGGCTTTGTAGGTAGGTATAATTATCATAAAATTTCGTCTGCTGCGTTGGTCTAGTAGCAAGCGCGACTGCTGAGTGAGCACGAGGTCCTAGGTTGTTCCCCGGGTCGGGCAGTGTTATTGGGTTTTTCCATTAGGAAATTTTCAGTAGCAGCACGGAGTCTGGAATTGTGCCCGGTTAATTGCAATAGGCTCGCCCCCTATTACATGGGACGTATAACATAGCCGGTGAAACGTGGGTGTACTGCACACCTCTGCCTACCCCCTCTGGGGATTACAGGCGTGAGTCTATAAATATAATATATAAAATTTTGTCTTAAGCCATAAAACTAACCGCAGACCGCGAAACTCCGAACAATTATTCCTCGGTTCTTATATACAAATTGCTGGTATCAACACCGAGACAGTCTGAAACCCGTCTTAGTAATTAACTCTGCGGCCGAAAATGGATGTGTCTGTTTGTACAATGAATAGGCCGAAATGTATTGACCTTGAATAGCGGTCACTGTTTGTGAAGTAGGCCAGCCCCGGATCTTGAAATTTTCAAGACGGGGAAAAACTGAAAAATGCCGCCCCTGCTCGCCAATATTTTTTCCTTCATCATCATCAGATTGCTGGACATAGGCCTCCGCCAACACCGCAACGACTGTTCTTTCTCTGTAACGCCTGTATTTTTTGTAAAAATATATGAATTTATTTGTTTGTCAAGCTTGAAATTGCTGCCTTCTGAATGTGCCGCCAGGGGCAGGGGTCCCGGCTTGCTATTCTGATGAAGCTATATTACTGTAAAGTTTCATCAAAATCCGTTCAGTAGTTTTTGCATGAAAGAGTAACAAACATCCATCCATCCATTCTCACAAACTTTCACATTTATATATTAGTAGGATTAGTTAGAATATCGTTACTTCGTAGTTCAAGGCTTTGGTAATAGATGGCGTAGTTCAATCAATGCAGTGACGAAAAGACGACGTATAAAACATTACAAACAATTCCCTTATTGTTTTAAGTACTGCAACATTTTTAGCTTCATTTAACATTAAAAAAATCAAAATTAAAACATTAAAATTAATCCTTCTAAATCTCAAGCGTTGATCATTGGCAGTAGAGGCATGCGCAATGCACTTGATTACATTTCTTTAACACCATTATCTTTAGATGGAACTCTTATCTCCTATACTGACACTGCTAAGGATCTTGGTATCTTAATTGATTCCAATCTCTCTTGGCAGGCTCAAGTCAACGAGGTTAGTCGAAAAGTGCATTATTCTTTCCATTCGTTGAAATGCCTCCAGAGTTTTTTGCCTTTTAAAACCCGGATTACGCTAGCTCAGGCACTCATTCAGCCGATCATAGATTACGCTGATGCCTGCTACTTGGATGCCACAGAAGAGCTTCTGAACAAACTGGAGCGTTTGCAAAACCTGTGCATACGTTTTGTCTTTGGACTTAAAAAATATGACCATGTTTCTCACTTTCGCAAACAACTTAAGTGGCTCCCTATTCGTTTGCGCAGGAACTCTCGTATTGTATGCCTCCTTTTCAACATCCTTCATAATCCTAATTATCCTTCCTACTTACGTGAGCGTTTCTCTTACACTCGTCCCTCCGACGCTCTTTGCAGATCCCATTTAAAATCCCTCCTTAAATTCCAATCCCATAAGTCCGACTTCTATTCCTACTCCTTTACCGTTCATGCAGTAAGATTGTGGAACTCGCTTCCGCCTAACATTCGGGAATCCAAATCTCTTTCTATTTTTAAAAAACGTGTTAAAAATCATTATCTGTCCTCTTAATTATTTAAGTTTTATTATGTATATATGTATATATTTGTATATCCATATTGTTATGTTTATGTAGGTTTATAAAATTTATCTGTATATGTTGTGTATGTTTATTGGTGTATTTATTTTTTATGTAGGTACATGTATTGTATAATAGACTTATTATATAACAGATAATATAATTTGTAGTACTACACACGCAGTGACCTCAATTTTCAATGGGTTCTCCTGTCGCAGGCCTGTTGGAAGAAATTTCTATTTGAAATAAACAGTGCCTTTGTACTCATCTGTATGTAATGCTTGTTGTTGTCCACTATTTCTGTGTGTATGTGTACATAAATAAATAAATAAATAAATAAATAAAATAAATAAATAAATAAAAAATAAAGACAGTATTTCAGTGAGGGGCATTTTAAGAGAATCGCTTTTCTGTAGCTTTCTGAAGCAAAGAAAATATAATATTTTTACTAATGAACGAATTCCTTAGCACGTCGCAATTTGTTGAAATTGCTAACACCGGGCAAGGAACGAGGAATGAATGAACTAATGAACGGCTGAGTGAATGGATTGAACGAAGTACTCGTGGAAGCTTTATTTTGAGAGAATATTACAAATAGATTTTTTATTATCTTGTAACTGATTTAATTTTCAGTTAAATATAAAGTTTTTGAAAAGGAATGGAAGCAATGTAGTTTAAATTAATTTGTTTACTGTCTAGATAAAATAGAATACCGATTTGCGAATAGCTTTTGTACTCCTGTGTCGTTAAAATAGTTTATTTATTTAGTTAATATGCTTGCCTCTAACTGCCTAGTTGGTCTAGTGGTAGCAAGTGCGACTGCTGAGCACGAGGTTCGATCCCCGAGCCGGGCAAATTGTTATCAGGTTTTTTCCATTAGAAAATTCCCAGTAGCAGCACGTAGTCTGGAAATGCGCCTGGTTAATGGCAATAGGCTGGCCCCCTATTACATGGTACTTATAACATAGCCAGCGAAACGTGAGTGTACTGTATACACCTCTGCCTCTCTGGGGAATACAGGCGTGAATCTACAGCGTGTAACAGAAGTCCGAAATAATACTTAAGGGCATGTATGTATATCATGAAGAGAATCACCTGTGAAAATATTGAATGGAAAAGAGGCATTTTTTTTTTCATACAAAATAATTCTTTCGATTTCATTTTCTTCAATAATGACAGATTTTATTATCCTATGCGTGCCTAGTGCTTACTTAAAGAATTTATTGACGGTAAATAACCGGATTCGTGTTGATTTACCTTTCAACTGATGCCTAGGGCCGAATTTAAAAGATTTTGGTAAAAACTTTGATCGTGGTTTACTCGAGTATGGTTTGGGGTTCGGTTCCAAAACCCATGCTCAAGGATTGTGTATAGGGTACCTTATACGCCCTTAATGTATTATTTCGGACTTCTGTTACACGCTGTATTATATTTTTGATATTATGATTATGTCAAACACATTGCTAAATCTTAAACAAATAAATAAATATTAATATAACTAGGTACTTTACTTCCTTTATTTTGTTTATTTTAAATATTATAGATTTCCTCAAAGCAACGTCCGGTTGCATAAAGAAATATTAAGTATGTAATTCGACTTTCATTACGGATGGTACAATGTTGTGCCTTACATCGTTCCAGAGAATATTCTTCATATTACACACAATATTTTATGGTTTATTGCTACTAAAACATTCATTTAAAACTTGCTATACGATAGGGAAGCGGCGTGTAGTAAGATTAATGTAGCTTTGAACTAGAAAAAACAAGTAAACCGTCTTACAAAATTCTCATCGAACTTGCTAGCTGTTGCCTGCTTGGGCCAAAGTACCTACTTTCCAGATTTTTCATCTAAATAATATATAATTAATCTATACTTATAAAACAGTACCGTGACTGACTGACTGACAGACAACGCACAGCCTAAACCGGTGGACCTAGAGACTTGAAATTTTGAGACAATATTTTTTAAGTACCCTTGGGGTGCACTAAGAAAGGATTTTTGGAAATTCCACCCCTAAGTAAGTAAAAAAGGAAATAAGAGCTTGTCTGTATTAAAACAGTACCGTGACTGACTGACAGACAACACACAGTATAATCTGTAGAGACTTGAAAATTAGAAGAAATATTCCTTGAGTACCCTAGAGGAAATTTCACTCCTAAGCGGGTAAAATAGGGGATGAATATTCCACGCGGATAAAGTCACGGCCGAATCGCTAGTCAATAATATACAAAGGGTTGTAAAGCACTGATAGCATAGTGGCATCTACCAAGTCAAAGGTCGTAGGTACAAAACCCAGATATGCACCTCTGATTTTTCGGATTCATGTGCGTTTTAGAAATTAATTATCACTTGCTAAAACGGTGAAGGAAAACATCGTGAGGAAGCCAGCGCACCTGATAGATTTTTAAACGGGCGGTGTGTAAAGCCATGTTTGAGACCTACGGTTTAAACTATGACAACAGGTTGTTCATCAACTATACGATAAAGTAAATAAAGACGGGATACGTTAAGAAGAAAAACTTTTCCAGTATTTAGATGTATTGGATAAATTAAGTAATGATGAAACTTTACAGTAATTATACACATCACTTGACTACAATTTATCAACAAACCACAAAGCCTCGAGCAGAAGCTAGTATTCCATATTTTATCGTTACAAATTTCAAAAAAAAATTTGTCAAATAGCCAATTTAGTCAGCTTAACCTAAGTCCACTAATTAAATCCAAAGCTAGTTTTTAGATAAAATTCGAATTTTTCCGCCATTTTACAATTCTGCTAAAACACGTAATAACCCTTGTACACACACGGAGCTAACCTTTATTATTTCGTATGCAAATCCGAATTTTTATTGGCGAAGCAATCATCGGAACTGAATGGTTAAAATCACAGAACAGCGTGTAAAAATGTTAGAACACAATTTAGAATCAACATTTTCCGGTTGTGTTTTATTTTTGTTTTTAATTCTCGTTAATGGTGAAAGGGTTTGGATGTTGACTATATATTTTTTTAAATTTAAATTCATATTTTTCTTAAAACAATAGTCAAAACAAGGTCTCGGGTTCGAACCCAAGGCGCGCACCTCTGACTTTTCGTAAGTTATGTGCGTTTTATAAATTAATTATCACTCTCCGTGCCTCGGATAGCACGTTAAGCTGTTGGCCCCGGCTGTCAATTGTAGATCTTTGACAGTCGTTACGGGTAGTCAGAAGCCCGAAAGTCTGACAACCAGTCTTACCAAGGGGTATCGTGTAACCCAGTATGTGGGTTGTGGAGGTCTGATAGGCAGTCGCTCCATGTAAAACACTGGTATTCAGCTGCATCCGGTAAGACTGGGAGCCGACCCCAACATAGTTGGGAAAAGGCTAGGCAGATGATGATTTTTCTTAAAACAATAAAAAGTGATAGAAAACCAGCCTGTAATTATCCCACTGAAAGGCTGAGGCATCTTCTCATATAGAAAAGGATTGAGCGTTAATCACTACGCTAGCTCACTGCGTATTTACGATTTTAGACTAGGTTTCCTTACGATATTTTCCTTCACCGTTAGTCAATGATGTCTAAGATTAACTAAGAAAGTAAGTACATATTATGACATTGAAAATGTCACATTAGTACATGCCAGGTTCGAACCCACACCAACGTGTTTGCCAAGAGGGCCCGAGACCAATGCGTTACCGCGACTTTAAAATAGTGACAGAACGAATATTTTTAATATTCCAAAATATTACTAAGTTTGAAAGCGAATGGTTTGAACTTTCTTTACTAGACACAGGCACTGTGAACAGATGACGTCACCTGTTCTAATGTCTTTTTTTCTTTATCGTTTTTGAATCTTGATATAATTGGTCACTAGGCTATCACGAAATACATAGATTTTGCAAAACCATTGTTTTTCTAGATTAAAGAAGTGCCACGTTATACTTTTACGACTCTTTTCTTAGTTAAAATGGACCGACATAAAACGTCTATTATGGACCGATAAAATTTCGATTGGGAAGCGGAATACGCATCCGTTTTATATGAAGCCGAAGTGAAATGGTTTATGTAAAATGATAGCTTTTCGGAATTAAATGTTTAGGCTGAATTTGTAACGTAAATAACATATGTGGGAGAAAAAAAAGTTAATGGATATTTGAAAGGAGGTAAAGGGTAGAAAAGATAATGATGTAACCAAGCAAGATCTGTGTGTTCTTGGTCCTGGTTTCAAATTCTAGTTCATGTAAATTTTAAAAATTACTGACTAGTTACTTAATAGCTGAAAGGAACTAGGTATGAAATATTGCAACAAACGGGCTTTAAATTTCAAAATTTTTGTAGAAAGAAAAAGTCGATTACGAGCAGGATTCGAACCCGCGACCCAGGTAAAAACCCTGAGTCTTTACCTGGGTCGTAATTCTTTAGCAATAAATATTACGAACTACAAAGCGACAGACAAAATCACTAAGTACATTATAATGATGGTACTTTGTATTTGCTTCATGGTATAAGCACAGATTACTAAATAGTTACTACGTAAATAAGTAGTAATTTGGTAGTAAGGTTTGCGTTCCATGGTTCACCAGGTTCGAACTCACACCCTAGAGCTATAAATGCGTCACCACGACAGTTTTTGCTTGTATAAATAAATAAATAATAAATCAGCCTGTAACTGCCCCAATATAGGGCAAAGGCCTCTTCTCATACAGAGAAGGATTGAGCATTAATCACCACGCCAGCTCACTGCGGGTTGGCGATTTCAGACTATTAAAAATCCAGGTTTCCTTACGATGTTTTCCTTCACCGTTAGTCAGTGGTGTCTTAGATTAACTAAGAAAGTACATATGACATTGAAAAAGTCAGTACATGCCAGGTTCGAACCCACAACCACGCGCTTGCAAAGCGTGTCCGTAACCAATGCGCCACCACGAGTTACGACACTCTTTTGCTTGTGCGTAATAAAATATTGTAACCGAATTCACAGCAAAATCTGGAAGACACAACTAGGACCTCGAGTTCATTTGCAACCAGTCTTATAGAGTAGTTAATCTATAAATTTCTTTCTTAAAATATTTAAGGAAACTTATAAACCGTTCTGACATTTTTATTGGTCTTATTAACTGCTTTAATGCAGACAATTAATACGACAAGCAAATTAATGTAAATTTAAAATGAAATCTGTTTGCAGAACAAAATGTCTAGTAATTTATTAAATAGATTTCTCCGAATTATTAATGAGGTATTTATTCTTAATGATGTCTTATAAATTGGGTTACTTGAGGACGCTTATTTTGAGAGGGAGTCAGTAGACAGTATGGTAACGGTTAGATTGGGAAATGGTACTTATTTTTGTTGACTTAAGATGCATTTTTGCTGAGCAAAATGTGAACATAGCAATGTGAGAAAGCATAATTATTAAGCTTTAGAGGAGAAATCTATGTTCACATTTGGATTTATAGATATAAATAAATTATGTACCTACAAATTATGTTGGAGTTATATTGGACTAATAATGGATAATACAATAATCGCTGACACGGTAAAGGAAAACAAACCGTGAATCGTGAATCGTGAAGAAACCTGTACAATAACAGTGATATAAGCCTGAAATCGCTAACGCGCAGTAAGCTAGTGGTGATTAATGCTCGATCCTTCTCTGTATGAGAAGAGGCCTTTGTCATATTGTAGGACAGTTATAGGACGATTTATTTATTTAAATATCTGTTTTATAATCTACATTGCGCCGAATTTAAATAAAATAAGAACTTAAATAAAACAGGGGCAGGAGATGACAAATGACAATCCTTAAGTCAGAGACGAGGAAAAAATTAAAGATTTTTTTTTTATAATCTATAAGCATTACACTGCCACTGCAATCTATAATGTTTATACGTAAAGTGGTGATCTTAATTTATTTTAATGTCATTTTATGTTAATAGATGGCGCTAAAAGTATTTTTAGCGACAATAAGTGTTACGCGCTGATATTTTTTTTTTAACTTGAAGTCGTCAATGGACTGCAGAGTAGTTAGATCAGTATAAATTACAATTACATTGGTAATTAAACCAACTACACACAATTTTCGACATAAAAATTTCAATTTATCACCAATCTGTCGAATATCCATTAAAAAGCGTCCAACAATGTTTTTATTGCTTGTTACAATGAATATTTAAAATCAATGAACTCGCCGTACGTATGTCAAATTGTCAAACAAAAACCTTTTCACGCAATGTATGTTCAAACTTTAAAACAAATAAAAAAGAAACGTCTATTTTTTTTTAATAAAAAAAATATGTGTTTTTCTGCACGTTCGTTGCGTTCATAAATCGAATGCGGCTGGTGATATAACAGCACTAAACTGCGCTTCAAGCGCTGAATCATGTTGAAAAACTGCGGTGAAAATGAATTTTGTTCTAACAGTAAATCAAATAGAGACATTGGGCTAATCGCAAAATTCAATTTGATCTATAAAAGATATTCTGAGGAATAAATGCATTCGTTCTGTATGACGTATTAGCGGACTGACTCTTGAGGCTTCAAACTTGTGGTTTTAATTTAACCAACCGCAGTGCCTCTTATCGAATCCAATTATGAATATAAACTATCTACAAAACTACTCAAACCTACACAAAAAATCTTCAAAATCGGTCCAGCGGGATTGAAGTAATGCGAGGACAAATATTTAATATTCTACTAATATTGGTTAACCTCTTGTCAGCAAAAAGTTTAGCAATTTGTGGTCATCTTTTTGTTGCTTTTCTTGTTTTTTAACTTTTAAAATTCCGCTACCGAAAAAATAAAGGTATTATAATACTTTGGTTACCGTTATTTGACGGTATGACGTGCCTAATACCGAAATTTAAAAATAACATAATTAAAAAAAATTCAGTCCCTGGATTTTTTTTTTCTGGTCTAGGTGTTTATGCAATATCAAATTAAACATGAAACATTGAGAAAATCCTAAATTCGGATAGGTTTGGAAAAATATACACTTAGCTACTTTTAAATTAATCGCAGAATGCAAAAAAATGATCACAATTTTTATTTTGCTATCTATTAATCCTTCTTCGAAAATAAATCACCAATATTCGGCTGAAAAATCAAGATGGCTCCAAGATTTGAAAATGGAAGCACCCCATCTGTTACGTCACCCTGCACCCGGTCACGATAATGAACCATTCGGAATCTGGACATCAATCTTATCAGGGATTTCTTCATTCCATCCGATTCCTGTTTTTAATCGAGTTGATTTATCGATTCTTTTTTAATCGATTTTGTTAGGGTTTGTTATTGCCGCATTTGTTTTTGAGAAGTAGCTTTTTTTAAGGAGAAAGCGAAAAGTTATAAATCTTAGTGTTTCAAATAAGTTGTGAAAAACTATTTAGCAAAAAAATTATTGACTTCAAAGCACTAAAAAGATTGAAATAGTACACAAACATTAATTTAGAGATGAGGCCAAGAATTAATTGTATTTTTTCTTAAATTATTATTTGTGCAACATTTAATTATGGTAAGCGATAGAGTCCTTTATCATATTGTAACAAATTAATTGAATTTGACTTATCAAGTACCATGTGGTTTCTGGCCTAAGAATAGAATCACCCCTACTCGTTCCGGTGTCGTAAGAAGTGACAAAGGGAAGTCCAGAGGATGGGCATCAGCATCCTTCTGTGTAACAGCAATCATCTGCTACTGCGATTGACAACCCGCTTGTCTAGCGTGGCGATTATGGGCAAATACCAATGGAGGGCAAAATACCTCCAATGAGCGCACAAAAATGGCGCGCATTAGAAGAGGCCTATGTTCAGCAATGGACTAATAAAGGCTGATGATGATGAATCAATAAATTACTTAATTGAATTGAATTTGCAATGTATTGCTTTCACGTGTGGTAAATTGTAATGTAGTAGGCAATCTTATGAAGACATATAACTACGAAAAAATGTACTTAACTATTTCTGAAGAAAACAAAAAGCGTTCTTATAATAATAGATGGCGCCACGTCTTCTACGCGAGCGAAGCTGCGGGAAAAACCTAGTGTTTTATAATACGGACTTTAATAAGCCATTCTTTAAGTTCGCCATTAATCTTAAACTTTCGCGTATTTTATTTCACGAAATGCCTTTTTTATTTGTCGAAGACGTTTGACCAAAAGTTTTGGAGTAAATAGTGAGTCAAGCTAGAACTGCAAGCCGAAGTCGGTATAAAAACAAAATTATTCCACAGCTCAAGATCTCAAAGACTATGAAAATGCGAACTTGGCCCAACTTTTTGTAAAGTATGATTGCAGTCTTGGCTTGGTTTGCAGTTTTTTGTTTGTATGGTAATACATTCTAGAATCAGAGAGTAGAAAACGAGCATTGACTTTACAATCTACGCAAATAAAGTATATATTTTGTAAAAGACAAATATAAAGTTAGCAAAGATGGCTGACAACAATACATTACATTATAATACAATATTTATTTGTGAACTTACGAGTAGGTGCAGAATATAGGTACTATCGCGGACACGAACGGTGCACCACATTGCGATCAAAATGCTTTGACCGATGCTACGTGTGTAGGGATGGGGTCAGTGCTACGTTCGGACGCCAGGTGCAAGCGATTCTAACATTAAGAGTGGTGCACCGGCTTTGTCCGAGATAGTACATGCCAAGCGACAGCGACAGTTCGGCGACTATACGCAAGATGAAACCAATAAGGACACTATGCCGGCGGAAACTAGTCCGTAATAAAGATATTAAAATGGTTTAATTAATTTAAAACTTATTTATTACTGATAAGTTGTATACGACTTGTGGTTTCCGGCCTAAGAATAGAACCACCCCTCTCTCAAACTCTTACGGCGACAGAAGCGACAAAGGGTAAAATTCGGAGGATAGGTAGCAGCATCCTTCGGTGAAACAGCAATCATCTACTATTGCGATTGTCCAGCATGGTGATTATAGGCAAATACCTCCAATAAGTGAGTGTAAGAGACCTATGTTCAGCAGTGGACTAATACAAGCTGATAATATTATGATGATGAACTGAAAGATTTTACTACCTTTAGAGACGATTGAATGTGGAGAAAAATTTAAATAGTGCAAGCGGAATTACGAACAACTCAAATCAGCTCGAAGCAGGATTGGTACTTCATTGTATTGATCCTGCTTTGAATTGTTATAATTTTATTTTAAAACTCACGCCTGTATTCCCCAAAGGGGGTAAGCAGAGGTGTGCAATACACGGGCACGTTTTGCCGGCTATGTTATAAGTCCCATGTAATAGGGGGCGAGCCTATTGCCATTAACCGGACACAATTCCAGACTCCGCGCTGCTACTGAGAATTCCCTAATGGAAAAATCCGATAACACTTTTCCGATCCGGGGATCGAACCCAGGACCTCGTGCTCAGCAGTCGCACTGGCTACCACTAGACCAACGAGGCAGAGGCTTTGAATTATTATTTTTCTTAACATAATTCTTAGCTGCACAAAGTAAATATTATATCCTACAAACTCGAAGCACGAAAACTTATTATAGTACAACATTTACGGACTCCCAACAAAGCTACTGAAAGAGAAAATTGAATTGTTTGCGGTCGCTCGCACCTTTTCAAGTTTTCCAATTAGGTGTCACTGTGTCTCGGGTCGGTACATTTAACTCATAACCGCGATAATGCGGGGAACATCTGGGACGCGATACAGCGTGTGTTATGAAGAAGCAAATTCAAGGAGGCTTGGAAATTTTTAGGTAAAATTCTGGATGAAATTTTGTGTAATGTCGTTATATTTTTTATGGGTTTTATAAATTTTCACTTATATTTCAGTGGCTGGGTGATAAAATTTAAATCGTTACCTCTCTCCTTGGTTTTTGGAAACCGGTTTAAAAAGTAGCTTTTAGCATGCCGATGGGTATTTAATTCCTACCAACCTTTTTTTTGTCGTGTGGAAGACTCTATATGAGTTTATGGCTGGCGATGGGGTTATGTCCGACTCGCACGGAGTAAAAACCACATGGTGTCCCTCCACGAACCTCTGGGCGGAACCTACCGCCCTACCTACCTACCTACTTATTACAAAAAGGTAAAATAATTTAGTATTTAAAAATTCATAAAGGGCTACCTCTGATACTATGGAATATATGTCTGATACTATTGAACCTATATTTTAAAAGATCCAAATCAGTTTTTCAAATAATGCTGTTGGTTTTTATTAAATTGGTTCAATACTATAAGAGATTTTTTTAAATTGGTTCAATAGTATATACTGATACATACGTAATTATATAGATAGAATACAATTAAATACCTAAAAAATGTAAGCAAAATGATGCCCTAAAGTGTCATATTGCTAAGATATCACTATCACTACATAGTATAAAAAATATAGTATAAAAACTAAAACCCGACGACTTAAAATCTAAAAACAAGCTTCTTAGATTTGAAATAAAATTTTGTAGTCGGAGGCCACCAAATTACAAAGTATTTACCCTTGGAAGATTATCTAGTACCTATTTACCTATAATACATTAAGGCCTCCGACTACAGAATTTTATTTCAAATCTAAGAAGCTTGTTTTTAGATTTTAAGTCGTCGGGTTTTAGTTTTTATACTATATTTTTTTTCAATGATTTTTAGTGGTAAAGAAACCAATAAAATTCATTTTAATCACAATTTTTTAGAATGTGGTAGTTCTTAAATAGGTAGATTTCTTTAATGACAACTTCGGTTCAAACCTTTAGTCAATGTCATGTATTTTTTAAATTAAATTTATTTCAAAGGTGTCGTCCGCGACTTCGAGCTATTAAAACATGGCCTCATATATTTCTTAGAAGTATACATGAAAAGTAGTAAGAAGTACAGCTTGGCAAAAAAGAGTCTGGAAAAATTGGGGGCGCCGCTGTCGCACTTTTCACACTACAATTCAAATTACAAGTTATTAAGTGCTTACATATTTCTATGACGAGTTTTTTGTCATTAATTTTAATCAAATGAATCATTTTTATGTTATTTTAGTACTCACAAACGTAGTTATTTAAGATTTTTATTTTTAGTTCCAGCTGTCACCGCCTCAGACTCTTTTTTGCCAAGCTGTATAAGTACACATGAAACCTTTTTTGTGGGATATCATCATAGATAGAGTACATTTACCTAAAGTTCGAGGAAGTAAGTAACATGGAGTTGATAATACCTGCTCTAAAATCCCGAAATCATAAACATTACAATTAATTCCCGGGAAATAAGAAATAAATTTTACGTATAATTATTTAATAAGAAATTTGAAAAAACAACTGATACGGATAGGATTCGAATCCACGATCTCCGGTGTACCGTGCCGACGCTCTAAACGCTAAGCTACCGTATCCCATCAGAATCAGTCGAAATTTCAAATCTCTTTCTACGCCTTAGGCGTGTGGTAGTATCGAACGGAATACATTAATTATCCGACTCAGTGTTCTAAACTTTGCAGTTTTTAGAAGGCACCGATAGATATTACCACACGCCCTAGGCGTAGAAAGAGATTTGAAATTTCGACTGATTTTGATGGGATACGGTGGCTCAGCGGTTAGAGCGTCGGCACGGTACGTCGGAGATCGTGGGTTCGAATCCCTTCCGTATCAGTTGTTTTTCAAATTTCTTATTAAATAATTTATTATATTTAATAAGCAAACATGTGTTAAAACATGTAATAAATTCTCCAAAATATTAATTTAACGTTTTAAATACATATGGACTAAATTATTACAATAAAAAGTCTTTATTATGTTTTAGACATCGGTAACAGATAATGTAATACTTAAGTAGTTCGGTACTAAAACTGTTAAATTAATGAGTTTTATTTTAAATCCAGTCCATATTAATAAAATCCCGGGATTTAATTGTTATGTTTACGATTCCGGGATTTTTGAGGAGGTATTTTTAACTCTATGTTACTTACTTCCACAAAACCGCAAACCAACGCCATCTAGTTACGAAAAAGAAATCTCAATTTAATTAACATTATTTTAAAATATAATCATAATTTAATAGGCAGTGATGTGTAGAAACTTTAATTTAATTAGTAAATATTTATTGTTATCACGTTTTCACATTGTATGCAGTGTTATAATCACATATATTTATGATAGTCGTAACGGGTAGTTAGAAGCCTGATATTCTAAGAAGTGGTCCAGAATATATAGATAATATATACATATTCTGAATGTGCTCATAAAGACCTTCCATTTGATATCAAACACGATAAATTTACCTTAACTTTATTTTTTTCGAGCTGACTAATTTATTTTTAAAATCCACCTTATTTGATTTTACGAAATTTCATAAATCCTATAACCCGCAGACCATTAAGACGCATCGATAGACACCTTATTTATTGAATTACAACAAATAGTTTAGGAGCTACGAGGGAACAGATGAACAAACTTACATACATACATACATACATACATACATACATAGACTGCTAAAATCATAACCCTCCTTTTTTTTGTAGTCGGGTAAAAACAAAGTCGCTTCCCGCGTCTGTCTGTCCCTATGTATGCTTAGATCTTTAAAACTACGCAACGGATTTTGATGCGGTTTTTTTTAATAGATAGAGTGATTAAAGAGGAAGGTTTATATGTATAATACATGCATATTAGCGTAACCGTGCGAAGCGAACCGGGGCGGGTCGCTAGATTGGAATAAAAGATTTTACAAAAACTTTCTCAAATTGACAGACTTATACAGGCTGTATTGACATTTTGTCAGTGTTATAACACTAGTGCGACGCTTTCAACTGAAATGATAAGTTTAAATCTATGTATAGTACCATAAACTTATCTGTTCTGGTGGACAAAATTGGAACTAACCGATTTTCATAGTAAATATTCATATTATACTTACCACTAGCGCCGCCATCAACTGTACCAATAAATTGGTTCATATTCGTTTTCTTCAGTTTATTGTTTTGGGGTTATTGTATACACAAAACTTTGTCAATATCTTCGAATCATAACTACAGAGTCCTATATTAACCACCGTCTACACAAATCCCTAAACTTAGCCAATGAAAATAAATAAGCCAATAATTGAAAATTTTGATGAAATTGTAGAATGTGGGCTATCTTAATGAATATTATTTATTTTTTAAATAGGCACATTTCATGTGTGTAAGAACCACTCCTAGTCATCCCGCGGGTGTCGTAAGAAGCGACAGAGGGAAAGATCCGGAAGATAGGCAGCAGCATCTTTCTGTGTAACAGCAATCATCTGCTACTGCGATCGCCAACTCGCTAACCCAACGTGGCGATTACGGGCAAATACCTCTAATGAGCGCACAATAGTGGCGCGCATTGGGAGAGGCCTATGTTCAGCAGTGGACTAATACAGGCTGATGATGATGAATTATATTTTAGTCTATGTAAAATACAGTAACTTTTACGGTCGTGATCATTGGCTTCGTGCCGTGTGGTTTCCGCCCTTATTTAATCTAAGAAAATGTTCTCCTTCTTATGGAATGGTTGGTGGACAATAGTTTAAACCACCCATAGGCCTCTGACATGGCTTTACACTGTTGAAAAATCTCTCAGGTGTGCTGGTTTCCTCACGATGTTTTCCTTCACCGTTTTAGCAAGTGATAATTAATTTCCAAAACGCACATGATTCCGAAAAGTCAGAAATGCGTGCCTGGGTAACCTACGACCTTTGGCAGTACAACGGTCACACAAGAAAAGGTGAAGGAAATCATCGTGAAAAAATCTAGACTTTATGGTCTTACATTGCCAACCCGCAGAACTGTTGTGATTAATGCTTGAGAGATCTTTTGCCCTCCAGTGAGTCAGTTAAACAACACAGATACAAAATAACTTTTAAAAGAGCATGTCCATAAATATCTAACTTTTATAAAGCTGTTGATATTGCCGAACATTGGTCCCATACATAACAAATATTTGCATGGCTTACAAACTTTGTCTCAATTTTGGTGGACTCTATACAAATATGTACATATAGGCCGAGGGACTCGTGCCCTTTGGGAGACCTTTAGAGCAAAAGATTTGTACAACTGGCCCAAAAAAATAGATATAATACAGAATACTTAGTACATTCAAATTAAAAGTCCTACGTGACTTCCATGTAAAATTAAATTTTCCTGTATGTACCATAAAAGTCTAAGCATATTATTTCCTATGTCTTTCCCCTGCAAAAGAAAAGAATAAAAAAATCGTCATATTTCTTGATAGTGGACCTCCTTGATCCAAAATTGAAAAAAAAAAGTTTTAAATAGTGCCTATGGTGTCTATCTCAACTGATGCTGCAGTAGGGTAACTGCTGAAGCGCTGGACTAAAAAATAAACCACAAAATGTAAAACAGAGACACATAAAATACTTTAGTACAAAATCTTTCATAAAACCGAAGCTCAAATTAATCCCGGGATATTAAAAAAGGTAAAAAACGCCGACTCATAATGAGCTTGTGTTTCTTCTATCAATAAGCGTTTTAGGGTTCCGTGATGCTTAAGAAAATAACGGAACCCTTATACTTTTTTTACTTGCTTGTTATTAATACTTGAGTGAAACTTAAGAAAATTCAGAAATTGGTAATTCAACATTTATTGCATGAAAGACACATTTAGAAAGAAGGGGTATTATTTCGCACAGTTTTAGCACACATTACAATTATTAAAAAAAGAAAAAAAAATTAAGACAAAAAAAAAAAAAATATGTGATTGTGCATGAGAGCCTTATAGTTGCGAGATAGGTCTAGTTCAGCGAAATGTCAGACAAACTATTATCTGACGTTTTTCATTGACATTTAGTTTAATTAGCGATATTAAGTATGTAAATATTATAAAAAAAATCCGCTAATTAGAAAATCGATTTATTTTAAAATATTTTTTGGAATGAAATAACCAATAGCGAGCAGTATTCGAACTTGCAGCCTCATTAGAAAACAGCCCAGTTGCTCTGCCACTACACGTTCCCAAGTTCGTAACCCTGCTAACAGTTGATTTTTTTCTTTACTTGGATACAAATCTTAAACACCTTCATGCAATTTTCTGAGGTATGCCTTGTAAGATTGCATAAAGTTATCCTTTAAACTGGCAAAATAATTCTACTTTACACTTTTATTACGGTACGGAACCCTCAAAGCTTGATTTTCGTTCGCACTTGCCAAGCTATTTAGTGAGGACCTTGTCCGGGCTTCCCGAACGTTGATGTTCAATAGAATGTTTACTTTTGAAGGCAATTTTGGGTTTAGGATTAAAAGTAAAGGAGTTTATTGATCAGGGACTGGCTGGTTAGCTTGTGAGGTTGGAGTTCAATTTCCAGGTTGGTTAGAAAAAAATAAGAATAGAAAGAAAGAAAAAATTTAAAACGACAAAAAAAACCACCATATAATAACATAAAAAGGAAATTAAAAAACACTAATAATAATATGATATGTTACACTAAAACAGAACAATCAGTATTAACAAAAAAAAAACGAAAATTTAAATGATACAAAATAATATGGTTTTGTCAAAAGTCCAACACCAGAGATTATCATTAGCGCGTTGCTGACCTTTTTCGGGACTATGGTAGAGAAAGGGAAATTATGGAAGAAGAGGTTGGTTATGGTTATAATATAGTTTTCGGCCTAAGAATAGAATCACCCCTACTCATCCCGCGAGTGTCTTAAGAAGCGACAAAGGGAAAAATCTAGAGGATGGGCAGCAGCATCCTACTGTATAATCAACCATCTGCTACTGCGATTGCCATCCCGTTTGTCCAGCGTGGCGATTAAAGGCAAATACCTTCTAATGAGCGCACAAAATTAGTGACGCGTATGAGAATAATAGACGCGTATGAGTAGTGTAGGTAAGTTATTTTTTTTTTAACCTAAAGTCGTCCACGTACTATAGAGTGGATAGACAAAAATACATTCTAAAATATTTCTTTTCTTTTTAAATATCCGTCACACATCCATCCTGCTACATAAAACGAGCAAAAATATATACGCAGCTTATATCTTGCTAACAAAATATAATCCACGTTTAATCTGCAAGTCCAAGTCGCAATTTACTTGTCAAAGGGCGGGCCGCGGCGGCCGCTAGCAAATTGCTACCCCGATAACTGAGCACAGACCAAATGCTGAATAGACAGGGATTTATAACAAGGATTTTTGGAACGGATAGTTTTTACTACGGTACTTTCTGGGTCAGGGTACCTATTGTAAGACGTATTTGTGTAAAGGTACGGAAAATTTGACTCTGTGAAGAAATTTTTGCACGCAATTTACTGGTCAAAGGTCGAAGGCGCTGAACCATCTCTTTACTGAATTGACAACGAATAAATGTTTGTACAAAATTGTGGTGTACCTATAATAATGTCAGTGATTTTTATATTTAAATTACTCAATACGTATTTCTTTCGTGGTCTGTTTTACAGTTGACTGGTACACTTATCTGACAGAAAATTTCATACAAAGTCTGTTTTATTTTTAATTTCGAGAGCCTATGCGTAGACTATGAAACTGGGCTTCAATCTAATATTTTAAATGACACGTTAATGTACATATCGTGGACAAAGCCAGAACCATTCTTAAGGTTAGAATCGCTTGCACCCGGCGTTCGAACTTAGCTTTAGCCCCGCCCCTACGCACGTAGCATCGTTCAAAGCATTTTGATTGCAAAGTGGTGCACCGTTCGTGTCCGCGATAGTACCTTGTTTTATTTTTATGCTTAGAGTATATATATATATATATATTTGTATATATACTCTAAGTTTTTATGTCATTAAAGACGTAATCATTTTTTTGTTTTCTGGATTACTTTTGACATCATATTCAATTACAGCCTTATACATATTAGTAGGTATTATAATCCTATGTGGTCTATTATACCTTCTTTAGCCGTAATTGACAAACAGCGCTGCTCCATGTAAAATAATGGCGTAGCATTACGCCAAGTTAGTCGCTTTTAATCTTTTAATTTGTTGCGGTTTGCAAATACAGAAATAATATCCTTTTTTTTCGTCTTGCGACTTCAATATTTAATAGCTATATTTATCTCAAGCCATTTCTACCCTTTTTCCAGCTCTATGCGTTATGAAAATAGCCAGGGGCTCTCTGGCACGACTCTAATATTCGTGTACACAAATGTGTTAAATGAATTAAGTGAACCATTAATCTTTATAAATATTTACACTTTATGCATATGCATGAGGGATGGTACGTCAACAGGAATTTTGACAGATGTGTTATTTTAGAAAATAGAACATGTTGTTTTTCATTTGTTTTCAATTCATCGGGGACTTTTGATGGGGTATTCGTTCTGTATTGAGTTGTAATTCTTTGGCCAGTCCTTTGTAAAGCTATTAGCAAGGATGGGGTAGAATGACCAGGGTAGTAATATTTTTTTTAAAGAATATCGGCGTAAAAGGACAGTATTCGTTTGGTCAGATATTAAGATATCTAACAGTCAATCCGGGGGTCAATAATTTTCTCTCTTTAATCTGTGTAGTGATTATAGCTACGAGTATCTTAGTAAACATGAGATAAAAATTAAAGTACCTAAAAAACAACTTACAACTTATATCTCATTAATTCAGTTAAATTACTTAAAAAATACATTTTTAAATAGGTATATAGGAATAAAAAATAAAAATATACATTTAAAAATATAAATCCACCGACCACCGGTATCGGGAGCAGGGTTCTAGCTGCCAGTGGTGACTAGTGACGTAGTGACTATTATCTTTATCTTTTTCTTATGTTAGTTAAAAGACTACCCACTTATCTTTTGCCATAAGACTAGAAATAGCCAGAGTTAAGACCGTCAGCAGGCTAAGATCAGGTTAAGACAGGCCAGTCTGACGCTAACTAACTACTAACTAACTACCTAACTAGTAACAGGCCCAAGAGGACGACGCGTCGTGTTTCACGCGCGCCTCTCAACAGGATTCGGCGGCGGCCAGGATGCTGACAACGGCGGGACCTGTCATTGGCGGGTCAAGACCTGGCGGGAGGGCGGTGAATACACAAGTGAACCCCGTTCTCCCGTCCAGAGGTCCATCGAGGAACATCGTGTGGTTTTTAGTCCATGCGAGTCGGACACAACTCCATCACTGGCCCTTTGGTGGTGGAATACCCATAAGGGGTTTTCCACACGAAACAAAAAAAATAAAATAAAGGTTAAGACAGGCAGCCAATACTATACACACGAAAATAACACAAAAACAATAATTATAATTCTATAAGAATCCTAACACATTTTGGAGCTAAAGCCACGCATATTTACTTGACGTAGGCCTGTTGAAATTTGGCTCCTCGTCAACTATGTTTGCCAGCAACGTTTGCACAATTTTGAGGTTTCATTTAAGCAGTCCTTTTGATCTCAATCTCGGAGGTTTAATAAGCAATTTAACTTTAGATCCTATTTTGAGTGTAACAAAATGCGTTAATTATAGCTGTATGTGAAATTCTTTACATGTTAAAAGCTAAAATAGAATTTGCTAAGGCTCAGTTGTGATGAAGGACCAATTTATGTTAAATGAAATAATCGTGTATTTATACGGTTTTGTTTTGGATGTTTCAAATTTGGCTTTTATTTTTAATGGCCCTTTTATGGTTTTTATGATTCATCATCAACATCATCAGCCTGTATTAGTGCACTGCTTAACTTAGGCCTCAATGCGCGCCACTATTATGCGCTCATTGGAGGTGTTTACTCTTAATCATCACGCGGGGCAAGCGGGTTGGTGATCGCAGTAGTAGATGATTGCTATTACACAGTAGGATGCTTCTGCCGATCCTCCAGATTTTTTCCTTTGTCGCTTCTCACGACAACCGCGGGACGAATAGGAGTGTAGCAGATGGTTGCTAATGATGGACGGTTTGCGGGTTCAAATGCCCGATGGTAATCGACTTTTTGTTTCTATATTATATTTTAAATGATTTAATTTCCAATCGTTTCAAGCAACAAAGTTACACTTAACATTACACCATTTTTTTGCTATTAATTTTGAGAACTGTCGAACTATTATTTTTTCTACTCCATCATCTGCCTAGCCTTTTCCCAACTATGTTGGGGTCGGCTTCCAGTCTTACCGGATGCAGCTGAATTACCAGTGGTTTACATGGAGCGACTGCCTATCAGACCTCCACAACCCAGATACTGGGTTACACGATTTCCCTTAGTAAGACTGGTTGTCAGACTTTCGGGCTTCGGGCTTCGACCCGTAACGACTGTCAAAGAAAAAAAGAAATATTAACAGCCGGAACCAACAGCTTAACGTATGTTCCGAGGCACGGAGCAGGTGATAATATTTATAATACGCACGTAACTTACGAAAAGTCAGAAGTGCGCGCCTTGGCTTCAAACCTGAGACCTTTGACTTGGCCATACCACATACCACAAGTCTATCACTGTTTCAATTTTGAGAACAGTCCAACTTTTATTTTTTTCTACTCCATCAACGATAAATCTGTTACCCAAGACTTGATTTTGCAAAGGCGTGATAGTACCATAATACAAGACTAAAGAGGGGGCAAACAGGGTGGCTGAAAAAAGGTTTCCCTTGTTATTCAAATGAGTGACAAACTCTCAGTAAAGTGGCCGAGGATCTCAAAATTTTGCACTCACAACTTCGTAACTTTTCCACCCGTATTTTCAATATCTAGAAGATACTGACGTCATTACTGTCGCGACATTTTTTAACTTTTACGTTCGACGACGATTTCTTGGCACAAGTGGAATATATTTATAAAAATATAACTAAATGACGTATAATTTATGTATGTTTTACATGTTTATGCACATGTTTTGTTCATTAAGTGTTAATATAATATGAAACTCGCAAAAACAACTACCTCAGGCGGGGCTCAAACCCCTGATCTCTGACAAAACCTTACTATCGCTTTACCAACTAAACTTAGCTTAGTTGCGTTTATTTTTGCACGCAATTAGTCGCGTTTAAGTCGCAAGTATTAAATATTTTCATATAAATAACATTTCGTGAAACTGTTCCAAAAAGCATTCGACTGCAGAGCAAGAGGTCCTGGGTTTGATTCCCGGGTCTTTCCATTAGGAAATTCTTAGTAGCAGTATGGAGGTATGTTACACGGTATGTATAGTACTATCTTATTATTTTATTTCACGTAGGTAACCAAGGAAATAATCTGAGTACCTTTATTGCTGACCTGCAGAAAATTAGAACCACTTTCATTAATCTAATAGGATCTTAACAATACCCCAACATTACTGAAACCTTATTATTGAGAAAACCTACCCACTACTTTCATTATTGCTGCCTATGCCAAATTACGTAAAAGATTTCGCAAGTAATAAGATTACCAAAAGACCACTATTATCAATCGCTGGAAGTCTTTCTGTACGCACGATTCGTAAAAAAAAGTTAAATTCTGAATAACTGGAGCGAACTCTGCAAAAACCTTTTTGTCAACAATATAGAAAGGATTACTCTCCATTTTAAAGAAAAAACGCTACTAGTTTTGTTACATGTTAAAGAAGTTTTTAACCCATTTCAAAGGGATAGGCCTGGGTTTTTTTGATGTAACGCATTATTGAAATGATTCGTGGATATAATTCTATTTAAAGATGTCTTCAATTTAATGAGATCGACATGTTCTTCAAATGAATCATATTAATGGAATTCAATCAATTTTAAGGATAAGTATAACATTTTATATATGTCAAATATTTTATGAGAGATACGGAATACTGTAATTAATAGATGGCTCTAACCACGAACTGAGCAGTTGAAAAACTAAACAATATTCTTTAACTTTTTTAGCATACCCGTGCCGTTATAGCCGTGTGGTTTCCGACCTAATTATAGAACCACCCCTACTCATCCCGCGGGAGTCGTAAGAAGTGACAAAGGGAAAAATCTGGAGGATGGGCAGCAGCGACCTACTGTGTATAGCAACCATCGCATCTGCGATCGGCTACCCACTTGCCCAGCGTGGTGATTAAGCGCCAACAGCTTCTAATGAGCGCACAAAATAAGTTATGCGTATGAGAAGAAGCCTATGTCCAGCAGTGGACTGATACAGGCTGTGAATATATACTTATATAGTTAGTTAATTATTGTTCCCAAATTATTTTATTATTTATTTTATTATTATGAGCCAAACATTTCCCACTGCAGGGCAAAGGCCTCCCTTCCCTCCTTCCACTCCTCCCTGTTCAAAGCTTTAGTAGCCAATCCTCCAAATAAGTGTCCAGCTCATCCCGCCATCTTTTTCTGGGCCTGCCGCGCAGCCGTTTTCCGCCCTCTGGGATCCACTGAGTGGTAATTTTTGACCATAGCTCTTCCGGCATGCGGCAGATATGACCAGCCCAGTTCCATTTAAGTTTGCCAGCTGCATGGCCCACATCTGCAATCTGTGTTTTAGAACGCAGTATCGAGTTGTAGTTGTTCCCAAAGAGGTTTTTTTTGGAGGAATTTCCCTTACATTAAATGACTCGTTTCAAACCTCCAAAGCCACAATCCATTACCACTTTTAAATTTTACAACACAAATAAACCGGAAAAGTCCCAAAAAGGGTTCCTCTCCCCAGAGGCCTTAAACTGATCAACCGTACCCTTTCAAGACGGTTAAAAATAAATGGCTTCGATCGCTTGTCCCTGAGCTGGACAAAAAGCCGTCGGATAAGGACACAGTAATCGATATTGCTATTTTTGGGGACAGACAAAAGCGATGAAATGTTCACTTACCCCTCTGTAGGTCTGCTGTTAACCTGAAACAGGGCAAGATTAAATATTAGTTTGAGATAACGTTGAGGAAGGATCGTGTTAAAGGTCAAACCTTTGGTTTAAGTGTTGTCATAGTCAGGCCCTAAGGGCCAGTCTAGCGTGGCCTAGATGTGGGTAAGATTGATTTGGTATTTAAAGCTGGTTTAATTGAGAAATTACAGCTCTTTCATTTAAAAAATAAGTACTGTTCCCGATGAAAACAACAATAACATTCTTATGATGATAGATGGCGCCACGTGTCTTTCGAATGACTGAAACTAAAACTCTAAAGTAACTTGAACGAAACCGCGGGCAAAAGTTAGTATTTTAAGTATATAGCACTAATAGCCTAGTGGTATGACCATCTACTGACGCGATGACGTCAGAGATCTCGAGTTCGATCCCAAAGCGCACACCTTTGACTTTTCGTAAATTATGTGCGTATTATAAATTAACTATCAGTTGGTAAAACGGTGAGGGAAAACATCGTGATGAAACCAGCACACTTAGATTTTTCAATGGTGTCTAAAGCCATGTCAGAGGCCTACGGGCAGTTTAAACTCTGACACCAGGTTGTTCATCAACCATACGATAAGAAGAAGAAGAATTAGTATGTCTCACGAAAGTTAATATTAATATGTCTCTCTATTATATTTTTTGTTTCTCTATTTTCCCATAATCCCTCATTAAACATTGTTTACATACATACATACATAGACTCACGCCTGTTTCCCAAAGGGATAGGCAGAGACAACGGATTTCCACTTGCTATGATCCTTGCATACCTCTTTTGCCTCATTCACTCTCATCACGTTCTTCATACATGCTCGTCGGTTTAGCGTACTCCTGACCTGACTTTTCTCAAGGATATCCCTGACTTGGTCATAGAACGTCCGTCTAGGTCTTCCCCTTCCAACTGTACCATTCACCCTTCCCATGTACACTTTTTTTGTTAATCTCCTTTCATCCATCCTTTCTACATGTCCTAACCACCTCACTATTCCTTTCTCTATCTTACTGACTACATTTTCTTTCATACACACTTTCCACACCACACCACAAACAATGTTTACTCCAAAAAAAAAACAAAATAAAAAAATACTGACGTCATGACAGCGAGCTACCGCAAAAAGGACACACGGACTCCACAACTACGAGTAAGTCCGTTTCACTACTACGTTATTTAGAAATTTTCTCAGAAACCCTCTGAAATGGTTAACTCCATAAAACAGATGGTCCGTAGAGGATTGTTATTGTACTTTCAAACGTTTTCTTGTATTGAAATGAGGGTATAAAAATAATCGAACGGAGGATCATTTTGTGGACGGCCGGGAAGGCTTGAGGTTTTATGGGAAATAATTAATTGGTTTGTTTTGCATGCGATTGTATTTCTGTCATTTGAAAAGTACACACGATCACATCAAGGTATAAAAAACCAGTATAAACCGACCTCGCATTGTATAGGCTCTTCGTACAATAAGATGTCAGCTTGTACTGGAAATGTATAGTTTGATGTGTACCCGTGTGTACAAGCTTTAACTAAAATAATAATTTTATATCAGTATATTTTCTTTTTTTAAAACCCCCGGTATTAGCAACCTGTTTTTTTTTAACTGAGAACATTCGCGGTTAAGGCACCTTTAAAAAAAAATTAAAATTGGTTCATCCGTTTGGGAGCTACGATGCCACAAGCACACAGATACACACGTTAAACTTATAACATCCCTCTTTTTTCGTCGGTGGTAAAAAATAGCTATACTAACTGAATCATAACCAAATCACTGATACTACAATTATAAAATTAAATTTTCGAGTATAGGACTCGAAAATTAAATAAGTAAGATGCTCATTTATTTAAGTTTTTGTAAAATTTTTATGAAATTTAAAAATATGGAGAAGTTAATTTCATCAAGTTGGTAGAGTCTCGGGAATCATCAAAAATCATTACCTTATCGATTAGGTCTTTTTTTAAATTTGTTACTAATGTCATGACCCATACAACAATACTGACTCGAGACACAATAGAAGTTTAATTGTTACCTATGGGCCAATATTTTATTATTTATTTTTTATTTTCCGTTCCCAAATATTTGCTATAATTTTTTTACCCAGCATTTCGTCCAGAAACTCAAGAAAGTTTTGGCTGCTGGTGAATTTAATAAAAAGAAGAAAACGCGAAGGAGCACAATTTTAAAGTTGGGCGGGTTAAGTCTTCTAAATGAGCAAAGGGGGAAGTTTGATCACTGGCGTAACTTATTACATACCAACATGACATCACGCCAGTGTATTTTAGAGGGTTAGCTGAAGTGTACCTCATTAATTTCTAAATGGAGACCTTGAATTAAAAAAAGACTTTGGTGAAAAACATACTTAAATAAAATTTAAAACAAAAAACACTTAACAGAGGAGCCACTACGAAATAATGATGTCATTATTGTAAAAATTACTCACTTTATAAAGTGCAAAATAAAACTTTATTTTAATATCATTCTGTACATATCACCACACGACCAAAAATTTACAGGCGTAGAAAGATTTACAGGCGTAGGCACTTTTTATTCACTTTTATTTCCTTAATATTGTCGTTTTTATAGAACACGGGATTATTATTCGTATACAGTGGTGGTCATATAATTAAGAACGATTTGTAATACTTGTAATTTTTTTTAAAATCAATGTTGTGCGTACTTTTATGTTCCTTCTTAAAAGTAATTAGTTGTATTATGGAATAGCTACATGTATAGAGTAAACGGGATTAGTAGTAAATATTAAAAACTCTTACTATTTTTCTTACAAATTTAATTTATTATCGATAGTTACAAATTCAAATAGTAATAAAGCTGGACAAATAATTAAGAACGATTCTTAAGCTGCTTGAGAGTTGTTTCCGTAGATACTTAGATTTAAAAAATCACGTTAAGTTAGAGGGTGATAATGTTAAAAATTGCAATTTAGTACATTTTATTGTAAGTTAATAGTTTGTAGCGTGTCCAAGGCTTTTAATGACTGCCTTACACCGACGAAGCATTGACTCCATCACTTTTTGAAATTTTAAAGAGAAATAGAGCACCATTCTTCAAAAAAACAGTTTTATAATTCACTTCGACTTCCACATCGTCGATTTGAAACCTTTTTCTTGACTTTGCACCAAAGATGCGCTATAGGGTATTTAAATCAGGGCTGTTTGGTGGCCATTCTAAGGCAGAGACTGATTGAGATGGGAGTTCTGTAGCAGTGCGTGCAGTGTACTTTGGATCATTGTCGTGTTGGAATGTCCAAATAATCGGAAGCACGTCTTCAGTATTGTTTCTTCCGGTATATTTTTGTACTGGAATTGATCTATGTTTCCTTATATCAGACTAACATGTCCTACACTATGACCAGAGAACTACCCCCAAATTTTCACATTTCCACCACCATGCCTTAATGTCACTTTTGTGTACTTGGGGTCGAATGCTGTATTTGGAGGGCGTGGAACATATTGTTTCCCATCAGAACATACTCTGTTACTTTTTGTCTCGTCAGAAAATTGAATATTTTTCCACTGTCTTGCTGTCCAGCTTTCATACCTGCAATTGCAAATGCAAGCCGGGCTTGCCTATAACACCGTTTCAACATGGGTACCTTTCTTGCTATCCTTCTGTTCAACTTCGCTTCTACTTTATGCCTTTGGATAGTGCGCGCTGAGATCGCTGAAGGGTCGTTTTCACCAAAATATTCTTTTCTCAACTCGTTAGACCCCTTAAAAGGGTATTATTTTGCCAAAAGCACAATATTTCGATCGTCTCGCCGAGATGACTTTCTTTGTTTAGGTACCCACGGAATATTTGAAGTTGTTTGATACGTGTTAAAATGCTTCACAGCGTGGAATATCATCGTTTATGAGCACTGCAGATGATTGGCTACCTTTTTATATGATGAATTCTTATCACGAAATTTTATTATTACTTCCCTTGTACATTCATCACAACTTTTATTTTTCCCCGTTTTTTTTATATGAAACAATCGACTTTTTGACTTTTTCAGCACTACATGGAGGCTAAATTACGCAAATAGTAGCCTATTTACAGAGTGTTCTCTATAAAAATTTGAATAAAAAAATTAACTATCCAGCGTTCTTAATTATGTGGCCAGCCAAAAAGTTTTCTATAAATATGTTAAGACTTAAGGTTTAATATAAAAAGTTTATCTCTATATTATTGAATTAATTATGTTACAACTGTATGCCACGATAGTGTGGAATAGTTTTGCGATACCAAGAGAGATACAAAGGCATGCAATAAGTGTAATTCTCGTAAGTTTGAAAAAAGCTTGTTTTTAAATAGTCGTTCTTAATTATGTGACCACCACTGTATATATTATGAATATATACGGGTTAAGGGGATTTATAAGGGTTTTATTTTTCTTTATTTTTAAGTTAGATAGATAGTTTTAATTAGTTATAAATATTCTTATAAATTCACTATTTATCCAATATTTTACCTAACCCGCTAAGCAGCTACGCTTGCATCCGCTATACTTTATTACCCTGCAGTATCTTATTACACATCAATGTTGATGTACCTCGTGGTTCCCGAAGGGTTGAAGGTAGGCAGACCGCAGGTCACATGTGATTTATGAGCTCTCATGGGGTCGCGCCAATTGCGAGTTATGGGACATAAATCCAAACCGTGCGCTGCCGTCCTTAGCTTGAGGAAAAAGAGATCAATAAATCTGGGCAATATGGCCGAAACATAATCACAATGGTCACTGAGAAAGAATTGGATAAAATGAATTTGAGAGTGATTATAATTATATTAATTACACAAAAAGACTTGCCGCTATTATGCCGCTTAGGCCTTGTATCATCACTAACTGGTAAAGTCATATTTAGTAACCTGACAGATAATTTAAATAATAATTAAATTCCTATAAATTTTGTCCACGAATCATTTTCTTTTTTGTTTGTGTGAGTAGTCCGGTTTCACAATTGGACCCAGTAGGTGGCGCTGGAATCGGGCTCCTTATCCTGTAGGTAATAAACAACCTGGTGTTCTGGTATAAACCGTCACTGACATGGTTTTCACACCATCGAGAATATCTCCAAAGTGTTTTTTACCGTCCTAGCTAAGTGATTATTAATTTCTAATAAGCACATGAATTCTAAAAATAAGTAGCGCATAGGTTTCAATCCTGCGTACTTCTACTTGGCAGTCCAACGGCTATTAGCTAACTAGTACTAATAGTAAACCGGGCTAAAATTCTTCAAAAAAGTCTAAAAGTCCTTCATGTTGAACTGTAGGTAATATCTTTTCAGAAGAAATGTAAGAGAAATAAAAAACAATTTGAGAAAATTAATCTGAGGGAAGATTTTTCATAAAATATGCAGCCATAGTGCGGTTGCCTAAGACATGGCGACTAGCGATAAACAATTTTAATAATTAATAAGTTTTAAATAGTAATTTGATCCCGGACATAATGTGCGTATCATATGTGCCTCACAGAGCACGTAAACCGCGTACAGCCAAGAAGTGGTCTCTTAGAGAATAGCATAGCTGCGCCTTATCTCTATCCAGTCAAATCAGATTGCCATCCCATCGGATTTTGAGAGTAAAGGAATAGAGAGTGCACTGTTTGCACTGCGGGTTGGCGATATCAGACTATTAAGTACAGGTTTCCTTACGATGTTTTCCTTAACCGTTAGTCAGTGGTGTCTTAAATTAACTAAATGTTCTTGCAAAGCGGGTCAGTCACCAATGCTACCACGAACCCGTGAGTAAAGCCGAAAAATTATTTTTATAAATTCCGTATAACGCTTTTGACTTGCACAGAAGATTTTTAACAGATTTTCCGTAACATGAAAGCCGGACCAAGACGCCTTGTCAACACGGTCGTCCGTCCGTTGGAACTAGAAATTTTTAAATTATACCAAAAATAAATGTTACACTGAAATTGTTCCTTTGAAAGGACTTTAATTTAAATGTCTGCTACTAAGTTATTTGAGTTAGGTATTTTCTTTCAGTCGTGTTATGATAGCCTATAGTGTGCCGTGTAGTTTACGGCCTAAGAATAGAACCACCCCTACTCGTCCCGCGGGTGTCGTAAGAAGCGACAAAGGGAAAGATCCGGATGATGGGCAGCAGCATCTTTCTGTGTGTGCAATCATCTACTGCGATAGCCAATCCGTTTGCCCAGCGTGGCGTTTATGAGCAAATACCTCCAATGAGCACACAATAGTGGCGCGCATTGGAAGAGGCCTATGTTCAGCAGTGGACTTCTTCTTCTTATCGTATGGTTGATAAACAACCTAGTGTCAGAATTTAAACCGCCAATAGACCTCTGACATGGCTTTACACACCATTGAAAAATCTCTCAAGTGTGCTGGTTGATCACGATGTTTTCCTTCACCATTTTAGCAAGTGATAACTAATTTCTGAAACGCACGTGAATCCGAAAAGTTAAAGGTGAAAAGTTAGAGAGGTCTGGGTTCTGTACCTACGACCTTTGACTTGGCAGTCCAACGGTCATACCACTAGCCTATCACTACGCTATATCTGAGATTTCGTGAGTTATATTTAATACATGTATTACAAATTAATTATCACCTACTCAGTGCCTTCGAAAGCACATAAAGCTGTTGGCACCTGATCTCTCTCCGGTAATTTTTTTGTATCTCTATTTTTCTTACACGTGCCGATAACAACACACGTTATAAAACGGATATTAATTCCTCATTCATTTCCTAAATAGGGGAAGCAAGCTTAAATACCTCGTGTTTTTCTTTGAGATTTATAAATCGGAAATTTATTTCTTATAGCGCTGTTGGTTTAACATTTGAATCATCCCCTAAAATTCCAAGATCGGTATTTAAAAGGTTTATTTTTGGAATTTAAAGAGCACACTGGGTTTATGTTTCTTCATACTCATCATCTGCCTAGCCTTTTCCCAACTATTGTTTAGTTGGGGTCGGTTCCCAGTCTTACCGGATGCAACTGAATACCAGTGTTTTACATGGAGCGACTGCCTATCAGATCTCCACAACCCAGATACTGGGTTACATGATACCCCTTGGTAAGACTGGTTGTCAGACTTTCGGGCTTCTGACTACCCGTAATGACTGTCAAAGATCTACAATTGACAGCTGGGGCCAACAGCTTAACGTGCTATCCGAGGCACGGAGAGTGATAATTAATTTATAAAACGCACATAACTTACGAAAAGTCAGAGGTGCGCGCCTTGGGTTCGAACCTGAGACCTCTGACTTGCCAGTCAACGGTCACCACCACTAGGCTATCACGACTCACTATGTGTGTTCATACTAAAACGATTAATTAATCGGCTCGTCGCAAAAAGTAACTAATATTATCAAACATAGTCCTCCGCCGCGTCTGTCCGCGATAAACTCTAAAACTACTGCACCGATTTTCAAGTTATTTTCACCAATGGATAGAGTGATTCTTGAGGAATGTTTTAGTATATAATTTTCAAGTTTTTATATTGATTACTTTTGGTCGTTATAACCGACATCCACGTAGACAAAGCCGCGGGCATCAGCTAGTGTATTGTAAAGGTTTTTTTTATTTACATAGGGTTGTGAACGACGTTAGGTATCGATAAAAGATTAACAAGAATAAAAATATAATTTTTTATAAAAAATATTTAATTCTTCGACAGGTGCACAAATTAATGTCGAACAGAATAAAGTTTTTTTTTATTATTTCGAAAGAGTAAAATGAAAGATAGAAACGTTTATTGGACAAATCCAATGTAATGTTTATGTAATCTAATGAAACATTATTTAAATGTTCGCGAAAGTTTGAGACTATTAATTTAAGTAATCTATTATCAATATCTAGCCTGTGGAGTTACACTTACTAATTTGATTTACCTAACCTTATAAATATTATAAAATTAAAAGGAATATAAGGCATTTAGTAACTAATTCTTATGTACTCGTAAATATTTGCCTAAGATCAAATCCCACTTGTCAATATCAGTAAATATTCAAAATTAATTCCCTTGGAGGGAAAGGGAAACTCAATTTCCTTTTTGTAAATTAAATGTTTAAAGTAGAATCGTTTATGTGAAACAGCAATTTTGTCTTCCACGTTCCCCTAATGAGTATTGATATTTTAAGCCACGATTCCTGGCGTGCCGTGCCATTGCTTTACCAACTAAGCTACCGAGTCCTGCCCGCTTTCGAGACTGCCTATCAGACCTCCACAGCCCAGATACTGGGTTACACGATACCCCTTGGTAAGACTGGTTGTCAGACTTTCGGGCTTCTGACTACCCGTAACGACTGTCAAAGATCTACAATTGACAGCCGGGGCCAAAAGCTTAACGTGCTATCCGAGGCACGGAGAGTGATAATTAATTTATAAAACGCACATAACTTACGAAAAGTCATAGGTGCGCCTTGGGTTCGAACCCGAGACCTCTGTCTTGCCAGTTAACGGTCTCCACCGCTAGACTATCACGACTCTGTTCTGTCGTGACTTCTTCTGTCATTCAATAATATCTTTTAATAAGGTATCAACAGTGCAGTTGTTACCTACTAGGCACATCATTGTAACCGGATAGTTTCAGTTTAATGTTTATTTCATTATTTGAAGTTAAAATTTATTTCTTTTTTTTATAAGAAATTAGAAAAAACAACTGATACGGTCGGGATTCGAACCCACCCACTATCTCCGGCGTACCGTGCCGATGCTCTAACCGCTGAGCCACCGTATCCCATCAGAATCAGTCGAAATTTCAAATCTCTTTCTACGCCTAGGGCGTATCGTAATCTATCGGAATACATTACGTATCGATATTACCACACGCCCTAGGCGTAGTTTTAGTTGTTGTGCTATAACATGTAAAAAAAAAACACAAAAAATATTCTCTTATCCCTTTTTTCGACTGGCAACACTGCCAAGTAAACATCAAAAAAGTTCACGTATCTTATAAAATTTAATTTTAATATATTAAGTGTAGTAAATATACTAAAAGTGTTATAAAACAAATCTACGCACGGAAAATATCCAGGATTACAGTTTTCAGGAAAATATTTGCACTATAACTGCGGATTTAGTGCAACCAAAAATCCGACCTGTCAACGGCAGTTGTTCGAATTCGAAATCTTCAATCTAACGGGGAGTATTGTTTACTTTCATAACTTAACATTAACACACGATAGATAATAAGATATTATACTGTTATTTAGACCCAATGACCATTATATCTGCCCACTATCTAGATAACTTGCTCTGTAATGACATTCCAGAGCCAACTATTGTTTAGTTGTTTACTTAATTAAAAGCAATAGCAAAAATTTTTTTAATCATAGGTATAATTGCAATACCTATGACTTAAATAAAAGTCATTGCCCTCTTACAAACTTATTTACCATGTTCATACTCAACAATTGACTATATTCCTACATTAAATCTAGTTATATGTACCCACATCATAAAATAACAATTGTAAAAGAGATCTCATTGTACTTCCTGTATTGTAGTCTCTCATTAAAGTATAAGTAACTTAATTAAATATCTTCTAACTATCCATTACTATTCTACCCCTTCTTTTCTTTGTTCTGTACCCGCACTCACCTTCTTTGCTTTCCATTTCCAGTAACTATACCTGACTGATACCATGCCAATCATGACCCGTAAAGCTGCATCCCAGGAACAGGAGGTGAAATTAAATATGGCCCTCTCCGAACTCAAAGCTGCCAATGACTATTGTCAAAAACTAATACAAGAACGTGATGACAGCGAAGAAGAGGTTAAGAAAATTATTGACCAAACCACCAACCTGAAAAAGCAGCTCGTGGACCTACACCAACAATACCTAGAGGTCATCGGTCAACGGGACAAACTACAAGATGAGATTAACTCATTCAGTCAATGTAGTTCGGTATATGAGCAGACTCTGCGGAAAGTTAGGGATCTAGAGGAAGAATTATTATGTACAAATTTAAAATTAACCAGGTTACAAAAAGATAGGCAATGTACCCAGGCTGTACAGTCCAGCCATTTATTTGATGAATTAATGTGTAGTAACAGTGATCTTAAGCTAGGAAGCCCAGTAGAAACTATTGACCTTACAAAACAAGACTCTTTTGTCAAACACACACATTCGCATAAAGTAAGTCATAATAGAATAAAAAAACACCTAAAATTAAATAAAATTATTAAAAAATGTAATATGCTCAAAAATAAACAAAGAAAATTGGTTAAGTGTAATAATTTTAGGAAGGAACGTGTTGATTTATTGAATAAATTAAATAATTATCAAATCAAACTAGAAGACAGTAAAAAAATTTATGAAATAGACACTCAGCACTTACAGGCTGAGATTAAGATATTAGAGGAGTCATTAAACTCACTTTACTCTAAATATATGACTTCTCAAAAGCAAATAGATGAGCATATATTAGCAGCAAATAGTTTGATTGATTTGTGTAATTATAATGCAGACAGAGTGGATTCATTAACACTCAACACCACTCCATGTCCATGTACTTGCATTTCCAACACAATAAATAATCTTGGTCCCACCCTAGACACTTCAGAGGGCTTGTCCAGGGGTGCCTTCTCCATCCCTTGTAATGACAGCTCAAATAAAACTACACCCACACCATCAAGCATAGATTCTAGTACCACCACAACATGTTATAAAACCATAATGTACTCAGATAATATAGGAAAAGGTATTGGAGAATTACTAAATAATGGCCTGGGTCATTCTGTGACAAATTACTGCATGCCAGGGTTATCCTATAATCAGATAATTGAATCAATTTTATTAGGAAAACTTAGTTCCAATACAAATTTAATTGTATTTGTAGGTAATAGTTTGAATGTAAAAAAAAAAGACATCACAAAATCAATATCTCAAATGTTGAGCCTTGAATGTAATAGAATAGTATTGTGTGCCTTACCCTATTATGACCATCTATCAGATACCCAAAATAACTATATTCATATGATGAATAATCATATGCTGTTTTTAGCTAATCACCACAGTGATAAATTTTTATTTTTTGACACCAACAGTTTTGTTGGAAACTTGAAAATGACAAGGGGTAATGAATACCTGCCCAATAGATATAAGCGTGAAACAGCTAGATTACTAGCATATACTATTTACACAGTCATAGGTAATATGACGAAGTTCCCTTCTTCCTCCACTGTAGTTAGTAGTGATACTAATAATGATGTGGTCAATTGTAATTTAAACTGACTTGTTCGACAACAGAGAAGAAAACTAAGTTTTTACTACTGTCACATCAAAATATTAATCACTTCTCTGGCAAAATTTTAGATGTAGAATTATTTATTGAAAAATTTAATGTTGACATTTTATGTTTTACTGAAACATGGCTTACGCCAGACACAATGTTGTTTAATATTAATGACTATCATGTCGCTAGTTCGTTCCAGAGAGTGTCAGCAGAAGGCGGAGGCACTATGATTTTGTTAAATAACAAATATGTTCATAGAGAGCGACGAGATATTTGCGACCTCTCTGTTGAACGAATCTGCGAGCTCGCATGTGCAGAGACGGAGGAGTACATTATCTTGTGTGTATACAGGCCTCCTAATTCTAAAACCTCACATTTTTTGGAAGTTATGGAGGATGCCCTCCGGAGGATAAAAATGAACAAAAACATTATAGTATGTGGTGATTTTAATATTGATCTTTTAGTAGATACCACCGCAAAACTAGACTTTATATCTTTATGTAAATCATTTAATTTAAATTTTAATTTCTTTGAGCCAACTAGGGTGACAAAAGATTCTGCTACATGTATAGACAATGTCTTAACCAACTTTAAAATAAAAGGTAAAAACCTTATATCAGGGGTTCGCTCTGATCATAAGTGCCAGATTATTAAATTAAATCATAAAATAGTCAATAAGCACAAGGCGATACAATGTAGGTCACTAACAAATAAATGTCTAGAAAAATTTAAGAAAAATTTTGAGGTACAGCTACATACATTAGAACCACACTATGACGATCCTAATATGATGTACAGTTCTTTATTTGATGCTATAAATAAAGAATTCCAGAAAGCATGTAAAGTCAAAATAATAAATATTAAAAATAAGGTCCCTTTTAGTGCCTGGGCAACCCCAGGTATCAGGCGCAGTAGAGACATTATGTACGACCTATACGATAAAAAATCCTATACCCCTAACAATGACTTTCATATTTACTTACGGAACTATTCTAGAATTTTCAAAAAAGTATGTCAACAAGCTAAAGCTACTTTCATAAGTCAACAAATTAAAAAATCAAAAAATAAGGTAAAAGCAACGTGGAAAGTAATAAACACCGAAACTGGTAATCGTAGGGCCACTGATAGTATACCTGTATTAAAAATTAACGATAAACTAGTTTCTAATAAATCGGTGGTTGCTGACTATTTTGAGCAATTTTTTACAAACATACCCACTGAGACTACTAAATGTCTTCAGTCGTGTCCAGTAGCTGCTGAACTACTTTTAAAGAAAAACTTTAAGTTTAATAGCACAACTAGTTTCGAATTTAGTTCTGTTACATATATTGACATTATAAAGGCATTTAAAACTATAGCTGTTAAAAGTACAGAGGACTTGTGGGGATTATCAATTAAAGCCATTACGCCCATAATAGAAAATATTGCGCCAATACTGGCATTTATTTTTAACAAGTGCATCACAGACGGTATCTTTCCCGACCTTATGAAGCACAGTAAACTCGTACCCATTTTTAAAGCAGGGTGTCAAAATGACGCCTCTAATTATAGGCCAATATCTGTGCTACCTGCCTTAAGCAAAATATTTGAAAAATTAATACTTAGCCAAATGCTAACGCACTTTAATAAAAATGAAATCTTGCACAGTAAACAGTTTGGATTTACTAGAGGTCGATCTACTGAAGATGCCGGTTCAACTCTAATCAAAACTATCTTAGAAGCCTGGGAAGAAGAGCGGGATGCTTTAGGAGTATTCTGCGATCTTTCAAAGGCCTTTGATTGCGTGGATCACCGCACTCTTATTTTGAAACTAAAATATTACGGTATCCAGGGTAAATCTATTGATCTCGTAAATTCTTACCTGTCGAATCGGGAACAAAGGGTGACAATCGACAACGTTACCTCTACAGGCTCATTTGTTAAAATGGGAGTGCCCCAGGGATCAATTTTAGGTCCATTTCTATTTCTCGTATATATAAATGATCTCCCTCACATGATTAATGATACCATGACAAATATAGTCCTGTTTGCTGATGATACATCACTCATATTTAAAATTAATAGGAAAGATAGGAATATTGTTGAACCAAATATTACACTTAATGCATTATCAGATTGGTTCTCTGCTAATAATCTTTTACTTAATGCCGGAAAAACTAAATGTATCAGATTCTCGGCACCTAACGTACCCCAAATAGGTACAAATATAAAACTAGATGGGAAAATGTTAAGCCTAGTTCCCTCTACCGTATTTCTCGGTGTCACTGTAGACTGTAAGCTGCAATGGGGACCTCATATAGAGGCACTTGCAGGTAAACTGAGTTCGGCTGCGTTTGCTGTACGGAAAATACGACAGGTGACAGATGAGGCAACGGCTAGGCTAGTATATTTTGCATACTTTCATAGTATTATGTCGTATGGTATTTTACTATGGGGATCGGCAGCGGATGTCGACACCATTTTTATATTACAAAAAAGAGCTATCCGAGCAATTTACAACTTAGGCCCAAGGGATTCACTTCGTGAATTTTTTAAGAAGATAAATATACTTACATTCCCATCCTTGTATATATTTCAAAACATCTTATACACTCGCAAAAATATAACTTCCTTCCAAAAAAAGAGTGATATTCACAAACATAACACTCGTCATAAGGACAATCTTGTGGTACCTGGTTATAGACTTTCTAAAACTAAAAACTCATTCATGGGTAACTGCATTAAGTTTTACAACAAAATACCCTCTATAATTAAGGATCTACCGGATGCTAGGTTTAAAACAGTTATTAAAGGTATCCTAATATCAAAGGCTTACTATAAGTTGAAGGATTACATTGAAGATAAAGATGTGTGGCATACTACTCCCTCCTGCACACTGCGACCCACTAGCGCTGATTGAACTTTACTAATATTCAAAATCAATTTTATTGTGCTTTGACATCATATTGAATACTTATTATAGAATAGGTACTTAATATTTTTGAATACTCCGACATGTATTTGTATTGCTTACTATGTAAGTATGTTTGTAATTATGTGAGCACCATGTAGTCCTTCCAACTTAGTTTTTATTAACGTGATGATTGCTGTACGGCTTGGGTATGTCATGCTCACAGAAATGTTCTGATAGCGGTGGCGTTGTGTGTCGGGTCGTTTGATTCCCTACAATATGGTTGAGTTAGGCGATGGCTGATGCATGCGTCATACTCGTGAACGGGTGCCGTCTGTTGGGACTGGTCAGCTCATAGCTGTTACGGTAATTCTATCAAAAGCATAAATATATTTAAGATGTACTTGTGTTTAGTCGACTGACATTGTTCTCACATAAGACCTCAGAACAATGTAACCTAAAATATTATAAGCCATTTATTTAAAAGAGCAACCATGGAGTTTCTTGCCAGGTTCTTCTCCATGAAGGGTAGGCTGCCCTAGGAACTGGCAACTAGAGTCACTCTTATAACAAACAATATTAGAATTATGACTATTCATAAGTGCCTAATGGTCTACATGAATAAAAATATTTTGATTTTGATTTTGATTTCTTATTTATGTTTTTGTAAGAATCACAGACAGAACACGTTATCACTCATTTTATTAAAATTTCATAAATGCTGTTTTATTGTCCGGATAAGGCCTGATCGAGTGAGTTTTAAATAAAGTTCGCCTTTTTGTTTTATGGCCGATAAATTCTCGATGTTCGAACCTTTTATCGTTTCACAATATACAAACCGTATCGGGATTCAATGAAAAATTGTTGTCTTACTTTTGTTTTTTTACTGTGCTTTGTTGCATTGTACCTAGTGGCGTAGGTAGGTAGCCAAAAGCCCTGGGGCAAAAATAAATTAGTGCCCCAACTATAAACTATTTAAAATAATTTGTTCCATATTTATCGTGATCCGCATTCGACGTTCAGTCAACCGCATGACAGTAGTGACACTGAACTACAAAAATAGCCTTTACTGCTACGTAATAAGGGTGCTGTCAATGTCAAATTGTTACCACTGATGTGCGGTTGACTGTACTCCAGATTTGTCGTAATACAGTCGACTTCATAATAAAATTAAAAACCAAACACATTTAAAAAAAAATAATTTAAAACTATTATTTGTAATTCTCAGTTTCATCCATCTCACAATTTTTTATTATTATATTACATAATATATATTTCCTATAAGAAGAATTATGCATTGCTTAATTGTTAAACATTTTAATTTAAAAAACATTAATGCATTTTAAGTTGTTGTTTAAATAACAAGTCCGTGACTGGTTAAGAGATGTCCAGTTAAGCCAGTCACTCAGGTCCAAAGCCCTGGATTATGTGGTTTAGTATGACCCACTTTTGTAGCTTGGGGGTCAAAAATACGGGAAAAATACGTATTTCGTCAGCCGTAACGTCGAGCAAATTACTTTGTATTGTAAAAGGTTTTTAATGAGTTAAATGCCCTTTTTTGTCATTTTAGGGTTCTGTAGTAAAACCAGGAAACCTTACAGTTTCGTCATGTCCATCTGTTAGTGCGTCTGTAGGTCTGTCTGTAACACCTATTTTAGGTTAGCAATGCTAGATAAAATTTGGAAAGTATAATAATTTATATTTAAAATGGCGATTATGAAAATATGTTATTGAATAATAGCGTTAAATTAAGGTACTAAAGTGGGGATGTTTTTTTTTTTGGTTTTATGGTATTTACCATGATGGGTATTATTGTAGTGGGGAATGATATATTATAATTTTTTAGGTAAGTATGACATTATGCATGTACCAAGATGGCCACAATTAAAAAGGACCTGCTTTAAGGGTTATGAAAATATTTTTTATAAATTTTTAGGCTTATAATTTTTTAACTTATACTTAAAAATATGAATCCTTTCTAGGAAAATTGAAATGAATTTTTAAATACTCATAGTTTCCGTAGAAAAGGAACAATCTAACCTAAATTAACCCTTGTACAGTCAACCGCATGACAGTAGTGACACTGAACTACAAAAATAGCCTTTACTGCTACGTAATAAGGGTGCTGTCAATGTCAAATTGTAACCACTGATGTGCGATTGACTGTACTACTTGAGTCTGACTCACATTTTTGCCGGGTTTTTTTATAATTCTGCTTCTGACCGCTGAGCGTGTTTGGCACCTTAGTACTAAAAAATCCACTCGTTTTTATAAGTCATCAATATGAATTTTAAAAATAATGAATCTAGAAATCCATATATTATGCTTTTAAAATGATTTTCGTAAACGTTTACCTCGTATTTTTCCGATAATCAGTTTCTGCGCGACATAAAACGACTGCGCAAGCGAAGCGAAGTAACGATCAAATACTATAGTGTTCTAAATTCAAACTGCATTTTCTTTAGACTTTTAACACCAATCTCTCTTAACTCTTTCTACGGAAGAATTGCACATAACTTCAAATTGCCAATCCAATTTATATCTTACAGCCTCGTAATAAGATTTATTATTATACACCTAAGAACATTGTTGCAAACAACAATGATGGTAAGAAATGTACGTAGAACACGGGATTTGGCCAAGGCAATTTGAGTTTTATTGCGTCGCGATAAGACTTAATGTTGTGTGCTAAGTGTGATTGCAAGCAGAACAAGAGGTTTATAGTCTTTAAAGGAAAGAATTGAGATTTAGATTTTTAACTTTAAATGTTGTTAATGTTAGGCGTTCGCGCTAATCTGCTATCTCACTTGCACATTGAAGTTATAAAATCAATGAATATAGTTACCTATAAAAAATTGAAATAAACCAATTGAAGGAGAACAATATTACAAAGTTTCAGCAAACATTTCAGCTTGATCGAAACATGTTTTCAAATAAAAAAATTAGGTTATAAATGATTTATTAATTTTGGCATGTTTTTTATTTGAAAAAAAAAATCCATACAGCCGAACATAGAACCTCCTTCTTTTTGAAGTCGATTAAAAAGAACAATCGTTAGGAATATTCGAAATTCCCAATATTTTTGAAATAGGACTTTTTTACAAATCACCACGATCAGCTGATGAATTTCCCTAAGGCATTTAGTCCGTCTTATACATGTTTTTGTACAAAGTAGGTATAAATAAATAAATTTGTATATAACGTGCTTCTAAATTATTTGCCACGGTTGCAATGGGAGAAAGTATTGGGTATTAGAGATTTAAGTAGTAGATTACAATAGTGAAGAAATTTCGTACCCCGGAACAGTAAAAAAAAAATTGGAGCATGGAGCAGAATTAGACCTACGCAATAAAACGCAGGCAAAATAAAAAAAATATGACGTTAAATAAAAAAAAATACTTCACTATTGTAATATAAATAACCAATATTATCACCCATTGCAGCCGTGGTAGATAATTTAGAAACACCTTATAGAAATACCATTTCTTTTTGCAAATTTATCAATTATACTGGTGTAAATACTTACTAGTATTAATTTAAACTTCGAATTTAATCATTAAGAAGAAAGTCTAAAACAAATGTTCAATGTTTATCAGCGCCACAAGTAGCAGTAATATTAACAATTCCGACCACGTACCCGATTTATATCATTAGGCTGATACCCCTCACCGTTCAGTTAAATTGCTAATCGTGTGATAACGACAGAATACCAGATTAGTTTACCTTGATTTTTGAAGAGATAGGTTCGAGCGAGTGAAAGAAAAAAAGAAAGAAATATTTATTTGACAAGGTACAAGATGATGACACTTAACATTTTTTTTTGTCACATTAATTAATGAACATAAAATGGAAGTTTTTTAACTGTCTTTTTTAACGTCGAGGTTAGTTCAATAATGGTGTCGATTATCTTGTACATTCCGCAAAACTAATTTTAGTCTAACTATATTATCTCTTTCTAAAAAACACTATTGAAAAAGGATAGCAAATTGAGCTATAAAATTAGAGCTGTGAAATTAGTCTACGTCCTTGCAATTTACGTGAAATAAGGTGAGACCTCTGACATGCTGATTTAATTCGCGTCGATAACACGCAAATGGACTAGTTCGACAGCTCTAAAAATCTTCTATCCTTTTGTAATGATCTCTTTTAGAAAGAGAGATGTGACTCTAAATTAGTTTAGAGCGACCGAATAGACCCGAAATAATATTTAGAACATAAAATATACAAAATAGAGATAAGAACAAAATAATAATAATTTGTTTTTTTTTAGGGTTATGGGGTTTGACATCTGGAGAAAACTACAGTCGTCGTTGGTGGTGATAGCTTATTAATCCTACGCCTCTGATGAAATTTCGACTGATTCAGATGGGATACGGTGGCTCAGCGGTTAGAGCGTCGGCACTGTATGCCGAAGATCGTGGGTTCGCATCCCATTCGTATCAGTTGTTTTTTTAAAGCTAACATGTGCTATAAACATGTAAAAAATTCACAAAAATATTAAGGTAAGTATCCAAAATTATTAAATTTTAGTTTTATAGTGTTTTTAATAAAAAAATAATATTAACATTCCAAATATTTACGACAAAATCATAAAGCCAGATATCCCAATTGGCAGCTGAGCAATTTATTGACTGTAAACCAAAAATTCAGGGTACATCGAAAAGTTTTGTTCATACAAAAGGGATGTTGACTATTTTATTTTATTACAAGCTTTTATTTAACGTGCATGATGTATGATTGTCCGGATGGAATATTGCTGAATTGGAACCACTTCCTCTTATCCTATGGAGTTGAATTTTTGCATGTTAGTTCTGGGGCTCTACTCTGACAATCGAACGTCCATGTTTCGGATCGGAAAGTAATAACCATCGACTATCAAACACAACCCTTACCACTAAATTATCACTGTTTAATTGTACTTAGAGCTTTCATGTCTTTTCGTTACAAATCCATTAAAAAAAACAATCTATTAAAAGGTAATTTTACAAACAATCCGAGAATCGAAGTTTCCTTGTTAAATTTCGGAATAGGACCTCAGTTTCAATGACAATGCATATTTATGGTAAGCATGATCTGAATCGACATCTAGGATTAGTTCCAGATAAAGGAACTCTTCAGCGATGAACAGCATAGACAAAAAAATTGCATAAATATTTAGTTTTGGTATTCCAATATGAAAGTTTAGTTAAAAATGTTGTTTTTATAAAAAAAATATTACTCGTATTTAAAAAAATAATGTAATGATAAGTGAAATAATAATAAGGTAAAGTATTCCAAATATTATATTTATGGACGCTACTGAAGGCGTCAATCTCGTAGCCCAGTTCTGGGCTGACACAATTTAGATTGTCATCGAAACGCTAAGAAGAAGAAGAAGAAGTATTCCAAAAAATATAAAGTTTAAAAGGTTGGATCATTATTTGCTAGACAGACTGCATTTGCTGACAGATACACTTTCAACAGATGACGTCATAAGTCGTAATATCACTCCATACATATATTTTGCGGGAAGAGTATAGCTAAAACTGAGAACTTATAATTGCGGCTTTGCGCGACTGATTGTATTTTTTTTTATCATCTTGTTTTTTTTAGCTTAGTGAATTATTTTTTATTAGTAAGCATAACTGCTTTATCTTAGGTTAACACCTATTGTGGTAAACGCATAAAATGTCGGTAAAGCTCAATGAGTAAGTCCCATGTCGTGGTAAACGCATAAAATGTCAGTACAGCTCAAGAGTATCTACTCTAATATCTGTCAAATAAAAAACCAGATTTAAAAAACCATAAAATTTTGGACATAGCACAATCAAACTCTGCCAACATGCACAAAACCTATTACAAGATATTTTATTATCCCACTAACGTATAAAGTTAAAAGATAGCAATATTCCTGCCGTACGTAATGGCGGATCGAAGCTAAACTGGCAAAAAGAAACAAAAGATACAGCTGACCCCTTCCCACGATTTGGCGTACACCCAATATACATTAGTGTCAGTATATTCCGGTAAATTTAAAATTTCTGACAAGATATTCCACGTTCGCTTATTGCAATTTGATTCGGTCAACGGTCGTTTGCGAATTGAAAGAAAATAGCATTGCTTAGACAAGCATTACTTTGAGTGGCATTACTTAAAGTAGCATTACGTAGAGAAACATTGCTTAAAGTAGCATTTACTTAATCGAGAAATGCTAAAATAATTAGTGTTATAAGCTAAGATGTGCTATAAACATGTAAAAAATTCACAAAAATAATTATTAGTGTTATTTATCAGCTATCTACGTTTCAAAAGAAGTCTGACCTAGAGTTCTGGGTTCGTTCCCAGGGTAAGCAAAGTGTTTATTTTCATCTCGAATTTCTTGATAACATAACAGAATTTAAACTTTTCCTTAATTGTTTATTTAACTAATTACCCAAATTATTTAAAAGATGTGTCGAAGACACAATTAGCATAGTGGCAAGGCACAAGTAATATTTGTGTGTCCTTTTTGTGAATTTTTCTGGGTGTACGGCACCCACAAGACAAGAAAAGGTTCTGGCGCTTCTTTCTTCTTCTTCACTTCTTTCTTTCTTTCTTTCTTTGAGATTGACCGCTGTAACCTAAATTCGATCAGGAGGACATTGTTATTATTATGTATTCTGTAAACTATTTTATTTATTTTTATTTATAGACTCACGCCTGTATTCCCCAGAGGGGGTAGGCAGAGGTGTGTAGTACACCCACGTTTCACCGGCTATGCAATAAGTCCCATGTAATGGGGGCGAGCCTATTGCCATTAACCGGGCACAATTCCAGACTCCGTGCTGCTACTGAGAATTTCCTAATGGAAAAACCCAATAACACCTTGCCCGACCCGGGCGATTGAACCCAGGACCTCGTGCTCAGCAGTCGCGCTTGCTACCACTAGACCAACGAGACTAGTTATTTAATAAATAAAACTAGTTATTTAATAATCGTGTTATTTCATCTGTCGCAGTTATAAAACGTCTACAAAAATACATTTAACAAATATTTTTGTAAAAGATCTATCTACGAACAGTTTTTCTTCATTATTTCTAGTCAAAATATTTTACTAGTCAGAACTAGGGTAAAACATTCCCTTACAAATGGCTTTAGTAAATAAACTATATGGCGTGCAAGATGAATCGTGCGAACCAGAACTTGGCAATGATAACTGGAATATGTCGCAGGCATAGAGTATTCAAGAAAATATAGAGTGATAACGTCAACCACATTGCCTTGTGTGGAGCAAAAGCAGGTCTCACCATAGAAATGTTAAAAAGTCATTTTTTCAAATTATGTTTTCTGGTCGTTTTTCAAAATTTAACTCAGCAGTTAACCATGATGTAAGCTAAAATGTAACTTTTTCGCTCATGGAGCCTAGTTGAACCGCAGTCGATCGAGGTATGATCGCAAACGGAGCTCGTGTCGCGGCCGCGTTGTTCATACCCGTGCTCACGGTTCATACTTCTATAGGGTTGCTCTATATTTTCTTAAATACTCTAAGGTCGCAGGGTATGTATGATAGAAGTTCTATTGATTTTCCGAGATTGGACTGAATTAATGGTCAGTATGATAAAAAATTAAAAAGTCAGTTCAATTCTTTCTTATTCAAATAAACTTAGTGTAGGGCACTGAAAGCTTAGTGGCATGACCGTCGACTGACAAGTCAGTGGTTGCGAGTTCGATCCCAAGGCGGTCAAGTCAGAGGTGCGCCTCTGACTTTTCGTAAGTTATGTGCGTATTTTAAATTAAATTATCAGTTGCTAAAACGGTGAAGGAAAACATCGTGACGAAACCAACCAACCTGAGAGATTTTTCAATGGTGTGTAAAGCCATGTCAGAGGCCTACGGGCGGTTTAAACTCTGACACCAGGTTGTTCATCAACCATACGATAAGAAGAAGATGCTAGTTGTCCGCTTAGCTACAGCCTCCTAGAAAACTCACCAAATCAGAACCACCATACAATTAGATAAAACACAAACATTACGTTAAACCATTGTCTAACAACAAAGCTTGCCCTGGTTTATTTAAGGCCTACGAATAAGAATTCTCCTTTCTTTCACACAATACATTCAGAGAAGTTACAGGTGCGGAGTTTGTAAGAAATATGTGTGCTATTGTTAACATAATAAAGGTGGGTATTGCGTGACGTTTAATGGCTGGTCTGCTCAGCTTTTGTTGTTATTAGATATTTTTTTGTTAAACTTATACTAACCGCGTTGAGGCGCGTTGGTTACGGATCCGCTTTGCAAGCACGCAGGTGAGGATTGCAATCTTGCATGTGCTAAAGAGGTTTTTTCAATGTCATTATGTACTTTCTTAGTTAAATTAAGACAAAACTGACTATCTTCTACATATAGGTACTCGAACAAAACGAACCACTTAAAAAATAAAACAAAGAAAAATAAACATTAATCTAAAAGACCGCTTACCAAAACGTTCCTAAAATGCTGACTGCAATGTCTTGTTGATACAGTTTTATATTCAACCTTTGGGCTAGGTACAGACCAGTATTTTGGTCACAAGTAGCCTTTACCAGATGCCCAGATGGATAAATGTAGATTAACAAATATTAATATAATTATATTATACAAATATAGGTTACTAGCTGTAAATATAGATATCATGAAAAAAGAACAATTTTAGTTTAAATAAATTTAATTAAAATGAAATTATTTCATAGGAAACTCGCAAAAACAATTGACTCGGTCGGGGAGTTGTTTTTGCGAGTTTTTTATCAAAAAATTTAATTTAATAAGCAAAATATTAATAATATTATTATTAAAAACAATTAAGATCTAAACCTAATTGTTTTACAAGACATCTCAAAATAGACACAAAATAAATAATAGAAAACAACGAAACTTATTTCCGAATTCTAACAACGTTTGAACACAACACTATTCCCGCCCAAATGCCTAGTTAATACGGAAACCATTTACGAAATGGACGTTATGAGGCAAACTGAAATAAAAGGAAATGTAATCTCCTCTTCGGCCGTTAAAGAAACGTCTTTTAATCTGACGATGACGCCTCAACATGGTTGTAGAATTACTGTAGTTAAATCTCTGGTTACGGTTCAAGGTCTTGAAGGCAAATCTTTTTAAATTAGGTCTTTGTTTAAAACTTTAAATGTTACTTTTTACTGTAAGATGAAAAATTATAATGCTTTTCTGTGTTAAGATTTTTCTTTTACACGTAAAAGAATGTCATTTATATTTTACATTAGAAAAAATACACTATTTATATTAGGTATCATCATCATTATTTCAGCCGAAAAACGCCCACTGTTGGGCATAGGCCTCTTCAAGAATTTCTATACATGTCAGTCCTGTGCAGTTCTCATCCAGTGACTTCTCTTTGATAGCTTTTTTTCTGTATTTCAAAAACTATTAGGTCCGGTATAAAAATAAAATAAAAATATTTTCGCTATCCAAATTATAAAATTGTATTCCGTTGGAAACATAAATCCAGTTAACACATTTGAAATGAAACGATTTAAGAGGATTAATTAATACGCTTTAATCATCCCGAGTATTTGATGTTCGATTAACAATATCGATGGGCATCCGAATAATCGACAAGCAAATAACATTAGATATATTTTGTAAAATTTCAAACTTGTAAAACTCATACGATGCAAACTCATCTTCCTAGTCTTATTATTCCCAAACTTTGTTGGGATCGACTTCTAATCTAATCTAAGCAGATGCAACTGAATATTCGCTTTCTATGGAGCTACTGCCTATTTGACCCCCGCAACCTAAAGGAATACGATATTCTTAAGTTAGATCAGTTCTCAGAATGTAACGGGAGTACTGACTCTTTAAATCGACTGTCAAAAATCTTCAAGAAAGCCAGCAGGGCTTTTTTTTAGGGCACGGAGCAGATGATAATTAATTTATAATACTCACGTACCTTCCGATAAGTCCTTCAGTCAAGTACATTGTCTCAAGGTAAAGAGCTGAAAAGAGATAGGTTTAAATGGAAATTGCTTAGCCCTTAAAAGAGAAAAAAGTGTCAATAGCGCGATGATCAATTTCATTCAATAGATAGATGGCATTGATCGACCTCATCTATTTGGTGGCTGCACCAGTTCCTATAAAATCACGACGAAATCCTAAATATAGGCATTGAGACGATCAAAGATCCCGTAAAAGCCATCTAAAAGTAAATCGCATACAAAATTCATGTACATAAACAGAGATATCAGAGTATCACTATTAAGTACCACTAAAGTATAGTACCAAGTTAATGTCGCTTTTTACGACTGCCGTAAGTGTTATGGAGCATATGGGGAACTCTACGAATGAAAAATGTTTACAACTTCTGTCGATATTCCGTCATTATTGTGAGACTGCGACAAATGAGCTTAGCTAGTCGATAAGGACAAAGACAACGCTATAGGTCGACTGCTAGCTCTTTTGCTAGCGCGTGGCGACCACGTGGCGACGATAAATAGGTATGTAATTGGTGGGTCTTTTTTCTACAAGGTCTCTAAGTTACAGGTCTAGGGAATTTTGATTAACCGGACTTCTAGAGAGACCTAAAGGGCTTCAACTAAAGCAGTTAAAAAGAACCTAAAGCAACCAAACAGTTCATTCACTGACTAACGGAAAAACATCGTAAGGAAACCTTGATTTAAAACTCTAAAATCGCCAACAAGCTGTAAGCTGGCGTAGTAATTAATACTCGATCCTTCTCTTTATGAATGAAGGCCGTAGCCCTGCAGTGGGACAGTTACAAGCTAATTTATTTATTTATAGATAATATATAAATAAATTAACCTTTACGAATAAATAACGAATATCAAAAATGATTACGTCACGTTACTCAGAATAATTCGCGCCGTAGTTCGACTGAATTTGAAAGTTTTAATATAAGACGACCAAAAGTAAAATCGAATTGCCATTATTAGCCCACAAATTAAGTATTCTTGTGTTGTCTGTGGTCAAAAAGTTGTTCATAAAACTGTAGCCTCTCTCTAATCTAAATCATCATCAGCCTGTATTAGTCCACTGCTAAACATAGGCCTCTCCCAATGCGCGCCACTTTTGTGCGCTCATTGGAGGTAATAATTGCCACGCTGGGCAAGCGGGTTGGCGAATGGTCTAACTATCGATCTTTTATAAAAAGCCTAGCCAAATCATAATCTGTCTTAAGTCAAAACTAACGCCTAAATGCCGATACCCCAGTAAACAAATAGGGTAGTTAATCTTTGGTTTAATGTATCGTTACGATCAGTGAATAGGTTCAGAACAAATGGCATGGAAAAGGGTTCGGGCCAGTAACAAATAACAGACAAATGGTGTCGCCTAAGCGGTTGTGAACAGAGAAGGCGACTTTTTGTGGCGTTTGTATGGAGAAAATTGTTGTGAGATAAATGCTAATCTATAAAAACTCCGCGAAGGTTACCTGCGAGCCCCTCGTGGAGACTAACTGTGGATTTCGTGGTCAGTAAGCGGTTTCTGTACACGATATCTGTGATTTGTTTCTACAAGGACCATCCATAAGGTATGTTTGAAAACGGAGTAACAATTTTATTGTTAGGTGGTAGAACCATGTACAAATAAGCTGCAAATAAGGTAGTGAAGAATCCAATCATCTTAAAAAAAACATTAAAGTCAAACAAAACAGTTAATCAAAACTAAGAAAATATTTCAGGATCAAGGAAAATAAAAAAAAAAACAAAAACAAGCTTTGCAGTGGGAAGAACTATTCATAACTATTTACTACCTTTTGACTATCGCGTGGCCGCCGGCGGGCGTAGTAGCAATTGTGTTCTTTTGTGTCTCATTTCTCAGTGTTTGAAGGTTTAAATTTCTAAATGACAATAATCAGTCGCTAGTCTGTACAACAGCAATTTGTGAAAACCTAATTACTGACGCACAGCGGCATCTAGGCACCTAAGTAATAAATAAAATGCTCTAAATTAGTCCCGGATCTTACATCTCTATTTATTCCGGGTTATTTATTGCTGCCAATAACGGAATTAGATCCGTTCTAATCTTTTGCCCCTTTTCTGGAATTATTATTGGTGTTGTAGTATTCTGTTTTTATCTATATTCGGGACATTGTGATTATACATTCATTCTTATTCTTCTTGAAGCCGTTCTGCTACTGCAGATTGACTGTCAGCTCCGTATATTGTTCCTTGTTTTTTGGCAGACGTTACAGCTCTACCTTCTACACCGGCTGGTCCTATTCACTCTCTGACATTCCTCAGCCACTCATGTGACGATCATGATGGAGATAGGTGAAGGAAGTAAAAGAGGGTTCATGACGAGGTTCAGTTTAATAATCCCCATAAAGCATACACATACAGTATAATTGTGAGTTAAAAAACAAGACTATAATGCTGTGTTAGCGAAATGTGAATCGGCAAAGGCATGTTAAAAATCAATAAAAAAAATATATTTTTTATTTCTGTATACCATTTTAGGCACTTATAATAAAAAATAAAATAAGTTAAAGCCAGTTCCAAGGACAGCCTACCCCTTCATGGGAAAGAATCTGGCAAGAAATGATTACTCTTTTAACTATTGTCTAATATTTTTGGAAACACTACGAATTTCTTGCCCACGTGTCGTTTCCATCCTCTATTTTGCCCATCATTATAAACGCAAGTAATTTTTTCAACTTTTCCGGTTTTCGCCTCGATTCCTGATTGGTTGAATTTAAATTATAGCTGATCCTTTTAGTCTTTTTCATTTCAGTTTTCAAATTTTCAGTCATTCGTTAGTTTTAGTCGGAACAAAATTTCGTTCTATTGAATCTATCATTCAAACTCAAACTAAAATTTCGCTTGATCGAAACATGTTTTTAAAATAAAAAAATGGCATAAAAGAAAAATTTATTTTGAGCTATTTCTTATTTGCAAACATGTTTCGACCAAGCTGACATTTTTTCTGAAACTTTGTAATGTTGTTCTCCATCAATCGGTTATTATCCTAATATCTATTATTAGTATCTTCAATGTGCGAGCGAGATAGTAGATTAGCGCGAAAAGGCGTCTAAGAGACTTCATATTATTGATTCAAACACTAATTAAGTTAGAAGAATCCTTAACGTGATATACAGCGTGTAACAGAAGTCCGAAATTATACTTAAGGGCATGTATGTATATCATGAAGAGAATCACCTGTCAAAATATTGAATGCAAAAGAGGCACTTTTTTTCATACCAAAAAAATCTTTTGATTTAATTTTCTTCAATAATGACAGATTTCATTATCCTACGCGTGCCTAATGCTAATTAAAAGAGTTAATTGAAGGTAAATAACCGGATTCGTGTTGATTTACCTTTCAGCTGATGTCTAGGGCTGTATTTGAAAGATTTTGGTCAAAACTTTGACCATGGTTTACTCGAGAATTGTTTGGGGTTCGGTTCCAAAACCTATGCTCAAGGATTGTTTATAGGGTACCTTATACGCCCTTAATGTATTATTTCGGACTTCTGTTACACGCTGTATTATTATTATAATATGCCAGAATTTGAGAATATGAATTCTTGGCATATCGTATACCTTTGGGTTGCGAAGGTCAGATAAACACTGCGTAGAAAACTGATATTTAGCTACATCGATTAGTTTCGAGGCCGACCCAATTTGGAACTTATAAAGATTGCAAGAATTAAAAATCTAAGGATTTGTGTATAATTAATAAAAAGTTAATAAATAAAATTAACAAACTAATTAAGCAATGATAGGTAAGTCTTTATAAATATCAATCACGGATCCTCGATTAACGTTTTATTATAATATCCTCCTGACCGAATTTCGGTCACAGCGGCCAATCTCAACGGAGATAAGCCAGCTACGCAGGAGATATTATAGTGCACAAGTGTGTGCGCAAACACAGTGCACTCTCTATTCCCTTACTCTCATTGTTCAGTTCACTATGATAGAAGCTAAAATGTCACTTTTTCGCTCGTAGAGCCTATAGTTGAACCGCAGTCGCTTATGGAGCTCGTGTCGCGGCCGCGTTGTTCATACCCGTGCTCACGGTTCATACTTCTGTAGGGTTGCTTTCTTTGAAATCATGAGCAATCTTAAAAGAAGTCAATGAACTCATCATTATAAACAATTTTTACTATGGGACAAACCCTGAAATCGCGAAAAAAATCAGCTGTTCCTATACATTTTGTTGCGTTATGTGACCATAAATGTTTTTTCGCGTGTTGTTATTGTAAAGCGCGCATCTTCGCTCCGTTCGTCGTCTGTTTTGTATAAGTGTTTTTTTTTGTTGGTAGCTATTTATTATTGTGCTTAAGAATTTTTTTAATCATATTAATACTACTGTTTTATTATTTCCTTATATTTGTCAATGTGTGGTTTTTTTGTGTCGTTTAATAAAAGTATTTCTTTCTTTCTTAATGATGAGTTCAATGACTTATGTTTTAAATTTCACCCTGTTTATTCTAAGTTTAAACCCATAGACGCGTTGGTATTATTCTTAACAGTTTCCATTCACCCTTTTACTTTTCTCGAGAACCTATAGAAAGTTACTGAATTGTCCAATTCCGAGTTAAAATCGCGCAGCAATCAAATGATTCATTAATTCTAACAGCGGCTTGTAATACTTTGGCTTGACACTTTTGGGAATGTTTTGCAATTCCTATTGTTTGCGTTTGAAAGGAATTTTAAAGGGCGAATAGAATTGCAGCCTGTTTCCTCTGTTTATCAGATATAATGAAGCTCGGATTGTTATTTTCTGTTGTGAATTCTAATTATGTAATTACGTTTTCTATGAGAGCGAGAAAGTTTTCAACACAGTTACAAATCATAGTAATTAGAAGATTTTCTTAAAAACATTTTGTAAAGTAATAAGTACTGTTGTGTTGTGGGTGTTGTTTTCTTATTAAATAATTATATTAATGACTGCCTCGTTGGTCTAGTGGTAGCAAGCGCTTCTGCTGAGCACGAGGTCCTGGATTCGATCCCCGGGTCGGGCAAAGTGTTATTGGTTTTTTCCATTAGGAAATTCTCAATAGCAGCACGGAGTCTGGAATTGTGCTCGGTTAATGGCAATAGGCTCGCCCCTTATTCCATAGGACTTATAACATAGCCGGCGAAATGTGGGTATTGCACGCCTCTGCCTACCCCCTCTGGGGAACATAGGCGTGAGTCTATATTTATTATAGATTATTTAAAAAAATCATAAATTTAAGTAATAAGTTTTTGTGAATGTTTTACATGTTAGCTTATTAAATACTAGCGACCCGCCCCGGCTTCGCACGGTAACGCTAATATGCATGTATTATACATATAAACCTTCCTCTTGAATCATTCTATCTATTAAAAAAAACCGCATCAAAATCCGTTGCGTAGTTTTAAAGATCTAAGCATACATAGGGACAGACAGACGCGGGAAGCGACTTTGTTTTATACTATGTAGTGATAATTATTTAATAAGAAGACACAACACACAACTAATAAGCTGTTATAATAAGCTGTGTAAGAAATGGGCCAAAATTACAATCCAATCGCTAAAAGCTTCTTTCATTAAATTATTCGCTAAAATGCCGAGCGATTTCAACTTCAAATATTCAATACAACCTCGCCTAGAAACTTTATTTGTAAAACATATTAGGTACGTTTGTTAAAATGATTTATTTGAACTTCGGAAAATGGCAGTTATCGAAACATTTATGGAGGTCACAACGACTTTTACTAAATATTAGTGAATTTTATTAGTAAATCATAGTTTGAAAATTGATTTCAGACTAGAAATGGCAAGGTTTAATAAAAACAAAGACACTATCGCCTGGCACATACTGGATCCAAGGCACGGACAAAGTAATAATCAACTTATAATACGCAAAGCAGTGATAGCCTAATGGTATGACCGTTGGACTGCCAAGTCAGAGGTCTCGGGTTCGAATCCAAGGCGCGCACCTCTGACTTTTCGTAAGTTATGTGCGTATTATAAATAATTACAAGCGTGCCTCGGATAGCACGTTAAGTTTTGGCCCCGGTTGTCATGAAGATCTTTGACAGTCGATATAGGGAGTCAGTACCCTCATACAATCCTGACAACTAATCTAATCTTAGAATATCGAATCCCTTTGGGTTGCGGGGGTCAGATAGGCAGTCGCTCCCATAGAAATATTAATTCCAATATCTTTGGTCGCTCCGTAGAAAACTGATATTCAGCTGCATCTGATTAGAAATAAAAAAATAACGCGGAAATAAAAAAAGTCAGGTCTGAAAGGGTTAGAAGCCGACCCCAACAAAGTTTGGGAATAATAAGGCAAGGAAGATTTTATTTAACTTAAGAAAAGTTAGAGATGCGCCTTGGGTTCCAATACCACATAGTTATCCGGAATCCGGAAACCACACTGCAGATGAGTCGTGATAGCCTAGTGGTATACTAGGCTATCACGACTCATCTGCCGTGTGGTTTCCGGCCAGAATAGAACCACCCCTACTCGTCCCGCAGGTGTCTTAAGAATCAACAGGGAAAGATCCGGGGGATGGGCAGCAGCATCCTTCTATGTAACAGTAATCATCTGCTATTGCGATCGTCAACCTGCTTGCCCAGCGTGGCGATTATGGGCAAATACCTCCAATGACCGCACAATAGTAGCGCGCTTTGGGAGAGGCCTTTATTTATTTATTTATTATATTCTTTATTGTACACCACTTAATATAAACACAATATTACAATAACGAATTTTATAAAAATTGTACAATGGGCGGTCTTATCGCACATAGCAATTTCTTACAGACAACCTTAGGATGGAATGTACTTTAAATATAAATATAATGAGTAGTTTTAGGTGTACCTACATAAAAATACATACACAGTACATAAATATATACATTTACTATATATATACTATACCTAATAATACATACAGACATAAATAAATATAAATATATAAAGTGAGAATATATAGATAAAAGCAGCATCAATTTGACCAGATTGAAGTAGGTATCACAGTGATGACAAGTAATGTTCCTTTACCATTTTTTTAAAATATGCCTTTATACAGCAGTGGACTAATACAGGCTGATGATGATGATGATTATGACTCATATAGACAAGATAGCTAATAAATGTGTCTATCAGTGGACAATCGGCTTACAGTATATAACAAAACAATCAAACAACAAAAATGCTACAACAAAACTCACAAAAGCCGTTGCAAATTGCGGGTAAAACTCAACCAACAAACTAATACTTCACAACATAAAACTCATCTTGACGTCACACAATAGAAAACTTGTTACTTTATAGTGAAGCGAATTGCAACTGTAACTTGGGAGACAAAATGACACAAAATGTAATCCGACTAACTGGAGTGGAATTTACATAGCTGTCTCCGTGGACAGCTGGATTCAATTGAAAAATGTTTCTTTTTAAAAAATAAATCGCTCGTGGTGATTTTTGGAATGAGTAACTTTAAGTTGTAAAGGAGATTGCCCGTTTTTGTGTGGGATTTAGCCTAAAGTCTAAAGTTGCTTGGAATGGAAGTAATTGCAGAATATTATTCGATAATAAATCATACATACATACATAGACTCACGCCTGTTTCCCAGAGGGGTAGGCAGAGATTTCCACTTGCTACGATCCTTGCATACCTCTTTTGCCTCATTCACTCTCATCACGTTCTTCATACATGCTCGTCGGTTTAGGGTACTTCTGACGTTGACCTGACGTTTCTGATCGTAGTAGTTTAATATTGTACAGTCATCCGCACATCAGTGGTAACAATTTGACATTGACAGCACCCTTATTACGTAGCAGTAAAGGCTATTTTTGTAATTCAGTGTCACTACTGTCATGCGGTTGACTGTACCAATAGTATTATATACGCTTAATTGTTTTTGTTGGTTTGTTATTTTTTGACGGAGCAACAGATAGTTTGAATCTATTTTTTAACACAAAGTCATAGAACCAGGGGAGCAAGTCGCTTAAAAAAAAGTACACCATAAGGTAGCTTTAAAAATATATTTTGTATCTCATTCTAGAAATGCCTCGTTGGTCTAGTGGTAGCAAGCGCGACTGCTGAGCACGAGGTCCTGGGTTCGATCCCCGGGTCGGGCAAAGTGTTATTGGGTTTTTCCATTAGGAAATTCTCAGTAGCAGCACGGAGTCTGGAATTGTGCCCGGTTAATGGCAATAGGCTCGCCCCCTATTACATGGGACTTATTACACAGCCGGCGAAACGTGGGTGTACTACACACCTCTGCCTACCCCCTCTGGGGAATACAGGCGTGAGTCTTGTAATAAAAAAAATAAAAAATTGGGGGATGTTCTCTTTAAGACGGAGAACCAAATGTAATAAGTGTGTGTAAAATATCTGTGTGAGCTCCAAAAAAAAAAAAAAAAGAAATACTAATAAAATTAAGATTCGGGCGCCAGGAGCTGCACACCAAAGATTGCCAAGGATAAACTTACCTGCGGAGGCTTGAAAACTTTTAATCTGCCGGTGGGAGGTATTAAATGAAAGTCAACCTGGATTAAAATTGGTCTATTTCTACCTGTAGGTTTTTAAATTTATGTAATAACAAAGGAGGTTCCTTACTTCTAATTTAGAATTAAAAGAATAATATTATTAAATTAAAATTTTGGTCATTATTGCATATTTTTAAAAGTAAACTTTAAATTTAAATATTAAGTAATAATAACTACTGGCTGCTCGCTGAGCCCGTAGCTGGCACGAAGAATCCTCAGAGGAGGAGCTCCCAAAAAAAAAATGAAAGTAAAGTTACATACCCCGATGAAAGTGTTCAAAGGAAACTTTACAATTTGATGGAAAATAAGAAAAACAAATCCTCAAGAAAAACTCCTTAAGAAAAAAAACTCCAAGAAAAAAATCCACAGAAAAACGCCAGTGGGCTGTAACAAAATAAAGCCTCGTTAGACCCTGAATAATTAGGTTAAGTAATTTGCCAAAACGTGGCCTAAAAAACAATAAAAACTTACCGTTTTTCTTTAAAAATATACAAATATCTCCATCAGATGATGGGATTAAAAAAATATGAAGGTGTTTTAATCCTGAAACAAGGCACAAACCGCACAATTTATAACAAGAACAAAGGAATTTGGAAAGTATGGCACATGCCCAACGAAAACTTTACTTACCATCGAAATATGTTGATTTTAAATTAAATTAGGCAGGACTATGCCATAGCCTTATAAGTTATCCCATTTGGATGAAAAATAACAAGGATAAACAAAGATTTAAATTATCAAAAAAATTACGCCATGATAAGGCGGACCCTCGGTCGTAGAGTAACGAACACCGATCTGTCAAATTTGAACGTGACACTTGTAATCAGTGTTGCCAGCCAAAGAAATAAAATTTTAACCAAAAAATGTATTATTTTAATGGTAACACTACCGCAAATAGTTGATTTTCTTAAAACCATGTAACAGGCTAAAAAGACTCGTTACATTACATCCCTCCCCGAAAATAAAAGAAAGGAACTTTCTTTTATGTAAAAGAAAAACAAAAAGAATAGACCAAAATCTCGACACCCACAGTTGCCACCAGAATGCAAGTAGAAAAATCCACTTCAAAGACTAATGAAACAACTGAGTGTCAAAACTACTCATAAAAATAGACTGCAAGAATTTAAAACCCTTCAAAGTCTTAAACAAAAAAAGTACTTCAAGGAAAAAGTCCTAAAAGAAAAAAGGCTTCCAAAAGGAAAAAAGTTCTTCAAGAAAAAAACTCCTAAAAGGAAAAAGTTTCTAAAAGAAAAAACAAAAGACTGCAAGTAAAGAATTACTTCAAAGTCAAAAAATGTTGAATAAATTCAAACAAAAAAAATAAGTTATAAAAACTTATTTAAAACAGAACTCCTAAACAAGAACTACAATAGATCAGTTAGGCACCATAGCCACTGACTAAACAGCTCCTAAACTCCTATCTCCTTGAGTACAGTTAGGCATCCTAGCCACTGACTAACTTCCACTTTACAAACTATGAGTACAGTTAGGCACTATCGCCCCTGACTACATATCTCTACTCACCTCTACTCCACACTATCCATCTTGAGTACAGTTAGGCGCCATCGCCACCGACTACCTTTAAACTCCTTTATCTACCTTCAACCACCTTGAGTACAGTTAGGCACTATCGCCACTGACTAACTTCACGACATAGCCTTGTTCCCAACCTTGTATAAAACAAGAACAGAAACTTACATCTCCCAACGAAATGTTACCAACTTTAACAAAAGAAGGCAAAAGAAAAAAAATGCATATTGTGATCGGCCTAACACCACCGAACTCCCGAGCACAATAGCAAGAAACAAATGGCAAAGGCCAAAATTCATATTGCGATCGGCACAACACAACCGAACTCCCGAGCGCAATAGAAAACCACATTGTGATCGGCACAACTCCACCGAACTCCCGAACACAATGGTAAAAAAGAATACATATTGCGATCGGCACAACTCCACCGAACTTCCGAGCACAATGGAAAAAACCGAAATCAAGGTCAAATGTTACACCAAGATCCGAAAAATACCAGAGTATTCTTCAACAGAGGTTGAAAGAATAACTCAAAAAATAAAGTTTCTTCAACAAGGGTTGAGAGAAAACTCTAAAATAGTTTTTCCTCAACAGTGGTTGAGAGAAAACTCAAAAGTAAAGTCCGAGAATAAACGCGTTTTAAAAGTTAAAATCCAAGAATTAAAATCAAGTAAACTTGAATTTTAAAAATAACTGTTAACCAACAGAAAAAAAATTTGGTGTAAAAATCTAATACTATTTCATAGTAAAACGAAAATAGGAAGATTTTTAACCTTATAAAGTACAGATTACTAAGACTTAAAATTAAATTTAAGTTTTTAATCCAAAAAATTAAGGTGATAAAACCCTAAGTGAAAGGTCATATAAGATCCTAATTAAAATATAGGTAAAAAGGTTACCTATAGGGTAAAGTTATATAAAAATAAATATTAAGATCTTATACAATCCTAACAAAACAAAAAATAATAAGATCCTTTGATGTAGAAAATAAAAATTAAAGTGTGGTAAAAAGTTATTTTATAAATAATCCAAAATACCTAAGTTATATTTTAGTAAAAATAGAATTGGAGTCTAATAAGTTTTTGTGAAGTTACCTAACATACTAATAACTTTCAAATTGCTATAACCTTTCATCCATCATTCTAACAAAAGCAAATCTTCACACAAAAATACTCAAAACCAAAGCTAAATTAATGAACCCCAAAATTAAAATTTGATAATATCTTTAACATGATAACGCCCCGAAGAACCCTTATTTAAATCTTTTAAAACATAAACATTATTGGAAACTTTTTCAATAATTTCACATTTTATGAACTTAGGTGCAAGTTTTGCCGAAAAATAAGTAGGTGCATGAGATTGAACAAAACTTCTTCTCCACACTATATCACCCACATCAAAAGAAATGACTCTACGACCTTTATTGTAATAAGCGGCATTTCGCTTATAACCTTTCAACAAATAAGCTTGAACCTTAGCATAAATATCACTAAGTGAGTTAAGAGAAATTGCAAAGGCATTTCTATCACCAACTTCAAGTTGAGATAAATTATCAATAGAATTACTAAAGTGATGTAATGACGCATCATAAATAAGTTCCCTACCAAACATCAAAAAGTTTGGAGTAAACTCGGTAGCAAGATTAACACTATTATTTAAAGCTAATTGAACATTGGGCAAAAAGTTTGACCAAGTCCTGTGATCATCTTTAACAAAACATGATATGCAAGTTTCGACCGTTTTATTGTATCTCTCAACAGGATTATTTTGTGGAGTATACAAAGTATTATAAAATATTTTAGTTATATTAAAACCCTTTAAAAAATCTACAAAATGTTTTGAAGTAAATTGTGTACCATTATCACAAACTATAATCTTTGGACAACCAAATTTAAGAAATATTTCTTTTTCAAAATGTTTACAAATTACTCTAGTGGTAGCATTAATCATGGGAAATAACCAGCAAAATTTTGTGAAAACATCTACAACTGACAGTATATATTTATGACCTGAATAAGTTTTAGGCAAAATTCCAATAATATCGACCGAAAGCATAAGCATTGGACGATCAACCTTTTTAGGATTAATCATTGTACCAAAAGGGGGAGAAGTAGTGTGTTTGTACGCTTTACAAGTATCACATGACAAAATATATTTTTGAACATCATTAAACATCCCTTTCCAAAAATAATGTTGTTTTAATTTCTTTAAAGTTTTATGAATTCCTAAGTGACCAGAATTAACATCATCATGATTTGATCTAATGGTATCAAGAATATGTTCTTTAGGTATAACGATCTTCCAATCTAAAATACTATGAGGATTAAATTTATTTTTACAAAATTTATATAAAGTATTATTTTCAATTCTAAAATTTTTAAATTTACAAGGAGATTTCTGACATTGAACAAATATTTTTCTATACCACGGGTCAGAAATTTCATCATCAGGCAAAACTAAATTACTTTGAGAAGCATCTATTGCTGCAATTTCAATACGAGATAAAGCATCTGGGACTAAATGTAATGAACCTTTTTTATGTATAATATCAAAAGTGAATTGAGAAATTCTAGCAGCCCAACGAGCTAAGCGTCCACTAGGGTTACTGAGACCTAAAAGCCATTTCAAACTAGCATGATCAGTTATAACTGTAAACTTCATTCCTTCAATATAAGGTCTAAAATGTTCTATGGAATCTAAAATAGCTAATAATTCACGTTCAGTGGTACTGTAATTACGCTCACATTTATTAAGTGATCTAGAATAAAATGCAATGGGATGTTGATCTCCATTGTCATCTTCCTGACTCAGAACACTACCTATACCTACAGAACTAGCATCACAATGTAAAAAGAAAGGTTTTTCAAAATTAGGACATTGCAAAACAGGAGAAGTTATTAAAGACTGTTTTAAATCTTGAAAAGCATTTTCAGCTTCATCATTCCAAGTAAGAAATTTTTTAGAATTTTTACTGCCTGCTGTCATTTTAGTTAAAGGAGAAGCAATATCAGCAAATTTACAAATGAATCTACGATAATAAGAACATAAACCGAGAAAACTTCTAAGTTGTTTTACTGTTTCTGGAAGAGGAAAATTTTCAACAGTTTCTAATTTAGAAGGATCAGTATGCAAACCATTACTATCAACAATAAAACCAAGATAGCGAAGTCTATCTTTACAAAAATTACACTTTTTTAAATTTACAGTTAATCCTGCCTCTTTCAGTATTTTATATATTTTATTTAACTGTTCTATATGGGCATTAAAGTCTGAATTTATACAAATAAGATCATCCAAATAGCAAAATACAAAATTATCAAACTCGGGACCAAAAAGTTTATCTACTAGTCTCTGCAACTCAGCTGGTGCATTGGTGAGACCAAATGGCATGCGAACAAATTCGTAAAGTCCTTTACCAGGAACTACAAAAGCAGTTTTCTCACGAGAAGATTTCTCAAGAGCAATCTGAAGGAAAGCTTTAGAAAGGTCTATTGTACTAATATATTTAGCACCTCTAAGGTTATCTAAAATTCTAGAAGTATATGGAAGGGGATAAGAATCTTTAATTGTAACAGAATTTAAACGTCTTGAATCTAAACACAATCTAGTACCTCCATCTTTCTTTTCTACAGCCAAAACAGGTGAACACCAAGGAGATTTAGAGGGTTGAATAATACCTTCTTTAAGTAAAACTTCGACTTCATCAAAAAGTTCTTTTTGTTTAGCGGGACTCAAAGGCCAATATCTTTGTTTAAAAGGTTCACTAGTGACATTAATTTTATGTTCAACAAGATGAGTAAGACCTAAACCTTTCTTTTCATAAGAGATATCTTCAAATAAAGTAATTATATTATTTAATTTATGTTTCTCAGAAGGAGAAAGTTCACTAACTGAAGTGACAGAACAAACTTTAATTTTATTGTCTGGAACAAGAGTAATATTTTTCCACAAATCTTTAGCTAAGTTAAATTGAATCCAAAAATCGAATCCTAAAATAATTGGTGGATCAAATGAGGGAATAATTAAAAATTCTACATTTTTAGTTAAATTATCACAAGTTACTGGTAATTCCATAACGCCAATAATTCTACGAGAAGAACCATCTGCTGTAGAAGCAGAACCATAAAATGGTTTAATTTTATATCCTAACTGTAAAAAATGTTCATGTATATTTGAACCTAAAACACATCCATTGGAACCGCTATCTAACAAACCTGAGAATAATTTATCCTTAATTGAAAATTGTAAAAATGGTCTAGTGTCGTTATGTTTCATTAATAAAATAGGAGCAGAACGATAAATGTTAAAAAATGTTTTTAAATATTCTAACCAATTAGAAAAATCCTTATTACGAGATACGTCGTCAGGTTTGTGCGTTTTATAAATTTTCTTACACATCGAGGCTCGCGAGGTTTTATCAAAAACAGGGGCTCGATGCGACCTAATCAGTTTTTTGACTCCTGAGAGTTTTTATTAGCCGAATTACAAACGTCACAATTCTTACTAGTAACTCCAGCCTTACCACATTTAAAACAAACAATACCCGAAATGGATGGGCAATTTTTATAATTATGTCCAGATTCTTTACATTTTAAACAAGTTAAATTATTTGAAATAGCATTAAATTTAACTGAAGGTTTTTCAACTTTAATTGGTTTTCTATTGACAACAACTTCAAGTTCTTTTGCAAGTTCAAGAAATTGATCAACAGAATCAATGTTTTTAAGAAACAGGAAAGGTGTGTAAACAGGTAACATATTATTTTTTATAATACTGACTAAAGTTAAATCAAACAATGGAGATGAAAGACGACTAGCCATGTCTGAAATTTCGGTGATAAAATCTGGAAGAGATTCAGAAAGTTTTTGTTTTCTAGTGCGAAGCTCATTTTCTAAAAAGTAATCAAAATCAGGCTTATCAAAACGTTGCAATAATTCAAGCTTAAGCCTATGCCAAGAAGCGATACGAATCCGTACAGTACGAAACCATTTAAGAGCAATACCATTAAGCAAGTCTGAAAAAGATCCAACAAGTAAAGTTTCATTGAAATTTTTATATAAAAAGTATTCCTCAACTTGAGTAATAAATTCACGAACGCAAGACTTTCCATCAAAAATTATCCTACTTTTCTTTAAGTCAGGCAATTTAGTGCAAGAAGGCAAGTTTTTTCTAATATTTTCATTAACAAGCGCATTTAAAGAATTAAAAGAAGGCAAAGCTTGTGCTGTAAAAGCAGAAGAAGAATGTGCAATTCTCTGATCAAAAGGAATGTTAACATCGGTGATATTAATCATTTCATGACCCTTATCAGCAGCATTAGCATCAGCAACAGTACAAGTACCAACATCATTCGAATCCTTAATCGGTGGAAACTGAACTTCCTTATCCATGATGAACAGCAAGGCGAATATCAAAAAGCAAAATAAAACTTTTAAAAAGTTTCAAAAAAGTAGAAAGTTTGAAAAAAAAACTTCAAATAAAATTATAAGTTTAAGTATGAAATTCAAAGTCAATGAAGTTGAAAGTCAATGTTCAAATTATTTCCATGAAATAATACTAAGTATGTTATAATTAGCAATGAAAAGATGCAATAATAACTCACAATAAAGTTAAAGTCTAAATAAACTATGTGTACAATTGTACTTAATGTTTAAATTACCACTTATAAAAGTTAAACTGAATTAAGAAGTTAACACTTATGTTTTATACTAAGAGATTAACAAACGCGGTCTATACTATACAGTTATGTTGGTTTTGCTAAAGTAAAAAAACACATGTTATACAACAATAGGTTATAAGCAAAATACACAGTTATGTATAAGTATTGTTTACAAAAAATGGTAAACTAAATTCAATATAAAGTTATGAAAGTAACAAAGTTACATCAAAGAAATTAATATTGTAAACAATATTATAAGAAAAATACAAAGTTAATGATGCAATAATGAACCAAATTAAATGTTACTGCAAAGGAGCATAACAACAAACCTACTTCATGTCCCAGTTCCGGGAAGCCAAATTGTAATAAAAAAAATAAAATTGGGGGATGTTCTCTTTAAGACGGAGAACCAAATGTAATAAGTGTGTGTAAAATATCTGTGTGAGCTCCAAAAAAAAAAAAAAAGAAATACTAATAAAATTAAGATTCGGGCGCCAGGAGCTGCACACCAAAGATTGCCAAGGATAAACTTACCTGCGGAGGCTTGAAAACTTTTAATCTGCCGGTGGGAGGTATTAAATGAAAGTCAACCTGGATTAAAATTGGTCTATTTCTACCTGTAGGTTTTTAAATTTATGTAATAACAAAGGAGGTTCCTTACTTCTAATTTAGAATTAAAAGAATAATATTATTAAATTAAAATTTTGGTCATTATTGCATATTTTTAAAAGTAAACTTTAAATTTAAATATTAAGTAATAATAACTACTGGCTGCTCGCTGAGCCCGTAGCTGGCACGAAGAATCCTCAGAGGAGGAGCTCCCAAAAAAAAAATGAAAGTAAAGTTACATACCCCGATGAAAGTGTTCAAAGGAAACTTTACAATTTGATGGAAAATAAGAAAAACAAATCCTCAAGAAAAACTCCTTAAGAAAAAAAACTCCAAGAAAAAAATCCACAGAAAAACGCCAGTGGGCTGTAACAAAATAAAGCCTCGTTAGACCCTGAATAATTAGGTTAAGTAATTTGCCAAAACGTGGCCTAAAAAACAATAAAAACTTACCGTTTTTCTTTAAAAATATACAAATATCTCCATCAGATGATGGGATTAAAAAAATATGAAGGTGTTTTAATCCTGAAACAAGGCACAAACCGCACAATTTATAACAAGAACAAAGGAATTTGGAAAGTATGGCACATGCCCAACGAAAACTTTACTTACCATCGAAATATGTTGATTTTAAATTAAATTAGGCAGGACTATGCCATAGCCTTATAAGTTATCCCATTTGGATGAAAAATAACAAGGATAAACAAAGATTTAAATTATCAAAAAAATTACGCCATGATAAGGCGGACCCTCGGTCGTAGAGTAACGAACACCGATCTGTCAAATTTGAACGTGACACTTGTAATCAGTGTTGCCAGCCAAAGAAATAAAATTTTAACCAAAAAATGTATTATTTTAATGGTAACACTACCGCAAATAGTTGATTTTCTTAAAACCATGTAACAGGCTAAAAAGACTCGTTACAGTCTATTCTAGAAATGAGATATAATAGATAATAAACAATATTTAAAGCTACATGTCGCAGGTAGGCTAATCAGAAAATAAGCTGCCGGCAATATCTAATTGCCGACAATTATGACCCGTGTCTACGCGATCACATTTGCTCACGTTCGCTAGATATGACACGGTCTGCCACGTACGGTGTCTGCAAATGTGAATAGGGCTTTATTCTTGTCACATAAGCCTTCTACACTGAAGTTTTTATTTAGCTTAAAAAAAGAGCTTCGAAAATCCAATCGATGCCTCATATTCCGAAAGGGTTTAAATAGATTGGCGCGACAAAAAAGTCGTTTGAAACCGCGACAATTGCCTTTGTTTCCAGCGAAGCGGGATTAAATCGTATTTGTGTCGCAAATATAGGTCTTTTAACTGAAAGAACTATTTACGTACACAGCCTGTATAGACACTGCTAGACATAGGCCTATTCTCAGACGCAATTACCGAAAGAAGTCTTGTAGTTTTTTGTTTTCAACCAGTTTTAGAGAAAAAGGTCGTTTGCAAGTGGTGCTTTGTGGTACCACAGTCGTAGCCACTATCAAGTTCAGTAGCGATAGACGCGGTTCTCTTCTTACAGAGAAGGATCGAGCACTAATCACCACGCTAGCTCTCTGCGTGTTGGTAATTTCAGACTATTAAAATCAGATTTCCACATGATATTTTATTTACCTTTATCAGTCAGTTATGTGTTAGATTAAGATTTTTTATTGTTTAGTTTGTTAGATTACTAAGATTAACTAATTAACTAAAAGAGCTACCCAAAGAGTTTCGTGCCAGATTCTTCTCTATGAAGGGTAGGCTGCCCTTGCAACTAGAGTCACTCTTACAATAAACAATATTAGAATTATGACTATTCATAAGTGCCTATGGTCTACACGAATAAAAATATTTTGATTTTGATTTTTAGAAAGTACATAATATGATATTGAGAACGTCATATTAGTTACATGCCAGGTTCGAACGCATACCCACATGCTTGCAAAGCGAATCCGTAACCAATACGCCACCACGACTTCTGTTTATCTAAACCTTTAACTAAAATCAAGTTTGAAATTAAATGCAGTCCATATTCCAGTAGGCGTAGCATGACAACCGTAGACAAGGGTTTTGTCTACGCGATTTGTCGATTTTTGACATTTGTAGACATATCTCTTCGGCTCTTAGCATGGCGATGCCAAATTTGAAAAAAGAAAAGTTTTCTTTCTTCTGTAGAGATATGTTTATATTGTGCGAGCATGACCAACAATTTTTCTCTACTTTTGACACTTACGAATAGAGACATTTCTAGACAAATTGGACATTGGTGATTTTTTGTCTACATCTCATGAGACCTAGAAACTTGTCTTCGTCATTTATTTATATATTTACTAGCTTCCATCCTCGACTTTGTTCACATTATTTTAGTGTAAAATGTAATGTGGCGGTTTTAAACTTATTTTATAGATAAATGTAACAATATAGAACATAATAATACATACATATTATACTTTATTATAGTTTTAGAAGTGTAGTATTATTTTTCAATAGTGTCTTAATAAAAATACCTTTATACTGAATCTAAATATAATTTATGGTATAAAAACATACCTACTTATTTCATCCAACAATATAATAAATTAATATTATGTTTAATGATATTTCGTATGGATTTATTTAACAGTGTGTGGTATCTGCACTCGATACTCTGGTACGAGTTTGCAAACCACGCGAATCTCTAAATATGTAGGTAGTGTAGCTGTTTTCGTTTGTCTGTTTCTCAGCGGTACGTCTAAACCTCGCTACGGATTTTGATACGAATTTTACTATCATTTAGAGAATTTCTTCCGAAAGGTTTATAATACCTACTTACTTCTCATAGCCATATATGTAGATCACTTCGATCCGTTGATCTGTTGCTGCGTGAGAGTAGGACAAACAGGAGGTTAAATTAAACGAGGGTTTAAAAATTTATTTATTAGAGAGTTATTTATTAAGTCTGATATTAAATTCACAAATAGGTACACGAAGTCTCTCGATGTATAAGTAGTTTTCGGTTGGTGCACGAACAGTGCGTTACGGCAACGGATCCATCAGACTGCGTCTTTATTACGTCTTTCCACAAATACTATACTGTCTAAAACAAATAACACAAATGATGTTAATATTCATATAGGGACATAGCTCATTTTTTTATTTAAAATGTCATTGCACAATCTAATTGTGCAATGTTCTTGTGCTCGCTCAACAAGAATTATAAAGGCGGACTCATTCTTTGTCATATCGTCGTAGGGCTTTAAAATTTGCCGTCGGCATTATTTCTGTGGGTACCTACTTGTAGTCCATCTATACTTCTATTTGTCTAGCGGTACTTCGTTTGCTGTAAATGAATGATTAAAAGTATGTTAGCGTGGTAAATGAACATAAGCAAAATAATAACTAAAGAATTAAAGCATACTGGTGATGACAAGATAAAATAAAAAGAGTGTTTAAATGATGAATAACTTTGTAATAGAAGGTCCACATTCGGACAGAGAGTCGTTTTAGGACGGTTTACGACCAATAAATGAGGGGCATTGATATTGATATGAAAGAACAACTTACTTACTTACTTCATTTTTACATTTTTCTTCAACTTCCGAAAAACATAAAACATTTGAGAAATATACTTAATTAATCACAATGTTGTTATTTTTACATTCTTGAAAATCACACAATTATAGTAAATCAATAACATCTTTCCAATGTTTTTCTTTGTTTATAAGTCCGCGATTCCGCAAACGGCGCGAAGTTACTTTTTTTTCTGTGACGAAATTGCGTTTCGTTTTGCGTTTGGAATTTGAGATATGTTCAAAATTTTTGTTTAAATATTTAATTTGTTTTGTAAGAAAATAAATTAAAGAAAGAGTTATTTATGATAGATATAGTAATTTTAATTATTATTTAATATAAATAAATATATTTTGAAACTTAAAATAAATGAATAAAATTATTTTTATTTTGTTTACGACGTTTCGTTCTATGGTAGAATTTTATAATGATTACATTTATCAGAATACTTCCCCGTTGCTATGGACAATAGTCTAGGCCTTTGTCCACGTAGAAATTTTGTCTTCGGGTGGGCTCATGCTCGCAGAGAAGAGAAATCTTGACGTATAGAATGACTTTTGTCTTGTCTTGGAAGAATAGACATATCGCACGCCACAAACAAAAGGGTATTAAGTCTGAAAAAACGATTTTTTTTTTATTTGCGTTTCGGAAACAACAATTTTTTCTCTATAAACTGGTAAAACAATAGTATTTAAATTCCAAATAGTTTTTAAAATATAGCAACAAAAATCTTTCTTGACTGTTCATACACGCCATTTTTGAGACAATCAAGACAGTCGCATGTTAGTTCATTCAGTTGCCGGCCATCGCTCGTGCCCGTCACACATGTCATTGCGAGTTACAACCCGTCCAGTCGTCAATTTCATGCCAAAATATTAAATTGTGAGTATTCTAAACAGTATTATATCAAGTTAATACCCTATTGCCTGTTCGGATTAATACAAGTTTGAAGTTTTATTTAAAATAATACCCTCTTGCCTATTCAATTTTATTTAATGTGTTATTTTTAACGAAATTATTTTAAAATGATACTTTATAGCCCCCGATTTGCATGAGATAATTCTATATTGCTTGTCAATTTTGTTCTGTGGTTCGAAGTTTCAAGTAGAATACTACCTTTTAGGCTATTGTTTATTTTATTTTTTTGTTTATTTTAGATAAATTCAAAACAATGAAGCGAAGTAAAAGGGCTGAATTGATAATCAGAGCAATCTGCGATCGCTAAAGTACACCGGGCAGTACACCTGATGGATTTCTTCTTCTTTTTAGATTATTTATTTAAAAATATAGTATTGAAATATAAAACAATAAAACAGTTTACTTGTTTTTCCATATAAAAAGGCTTAAAGTTCTTCGCTTACTAAAATTACTTATATTCTGAAATCTGATTTAGTCAATTTTAACGGTTTTAAAATACTTTTTCGTTGTAATTCAAAAAATGCCAAGAGGATTATCAAAAGTTTTACGAGCAAGAATAGTAACTTTAAGGGAAGAAGGATACATCACGAGAGAAATAGCACTCAGAGTCACTATATCCTAATCCTGTGTCGTGAGCACGTTGCAGCGGTACCACGGGATGGGTAATTTAGCTGACCGACCCCGCAGTGGTCGCCCAACTGTTTTCACTGCTATCCAAAAGCGCTAAATTAGATTGCTGGCAGCCCGTGACCCAAATACTACTACTACAATAAAAGTAAAAGTTCGGGCCGCCTCTGGGCTTGAAGTTAGCACTCAGACTATTCGGAGTTGCTTGCGCCAGGCTGGATTATGAGCACGGAGGTCTTGGCGAGCTTCTCTGAATACCCGCAACGTCAACGACAGAGATTGCAGTGGGCTAGGCTTCAGCAAAATAAACGAAATTGAGAAGAAATCATTTGACAAAATTGTCTCTTCGTTGACGAATTGCGAATCAGTAGGTAATTCAGATAACTGACGTGTCCGTATCTGGAAAAGATCAGGACACCGTGAAAGGCAAAAAACTGCCACTGGAATAGTTCAGCAAGACGGGAAATCGGTGTCGTTATAGGATGGTATTATGATTGGAGCTAGAACGCCTTTGATCTCGTATCGAGGCTTCATGACAGCAGACATGCATAAAGCAATGCTATTGACGGAATTGTCAGACCATTCCGAGTAAAACATGGGCACCAATTTGCACTGGTTGATGATAATACGCCCGCCATCGACCTCAACGAGTCAATGCTGCTGTCCGAGAAAATGACATCACAAGGTTAGAACCTGCCGGTTCGCCTGACTTAAACCCAATAGAGCACGCGTGGGGTGCTCTTAAACTAGCTGTTTGGAACTATCAGCCACGTCCCCAAACAGTGCCAGAGCTCAGGAAAGCCGCTATTCAAGAATGGGACAGGTTATACCAACAAATATTGAATAACTTGATTCTGAGCATGCCCAGGAGGATCTCCGCATGTGTTCGGGCCAGGGGAGAAGTTACACTATATTGAACATAAACCTTTTATTAGTAATTTGTTTGTTAGTTGTTTATGTTTGGTTAAACAGTCTTTTTCTTTCTATCAATTTTCTGTTACAATTACATTATGATTAATTACCTACTTAATTTCTTTTCACAAAAAATAAAAATAGTTTTATTTTTTCAGGGTATTTCTATTTAAAGAAAACACACAATAATTATTTTTTCTAGATAAAGTTCAATTTAAAAAAATATATCAGTTTTTGCTAGTGATCGCAAACTTTTTTTTGATGTGTGTAGGTATAGATTTATACCTAAAGTTAATATAGCTTTTAATAAGTACTTATGATATTGTGTTATTACACTTACATACGTACATGTAATACTTTGATAAATATGTTTAATTGATGTTGTGTTTTTTAATTTTAGTTTATTATGATAGTTACCACTTTTTGAATAAACATTTTTAAGATCCAATTGGTATTTAATTTAAAATAATCCACGAGAATAAAATAATCCCTTACTCAGGTAGGCAGAACATAACTTCTTAACTTTATAAAATGGTATCAATATTAAATATGACGTGTTATCAATGCAATTTAGTAAATTTTGGTTAAGCAAGACAGTCGTAAGTTCAACATCAGAGCTACATGAACTGCTTAAATGGTATCATCTTTACCCAGTTCTATAAAAGTACTAATAAAACTAAAACTACTATTGCTACACTAACTAAACTTACGTAGCACAAAGTAGGACAATGTACCTATAAATCTAGGTATAATTTAAAATGTTTGATCCAGTAGTTCCGAAGCTATGATTTTTTAAACATTCAAAACGCGATATCTCAAAACACTGTTTTCGAAGATAATACCCTTTTGTTTGTGACGTGCGATATGTTGGTCATGCTACGCCTACTGGTTTATTCAATAAACCAATCATAAATCAACAGTAATATGTTTCAGCAAAATACATTGTTTATAGTTTAGCTTTTAATGCGAATCTATTACCGTTTTATCGGAAAATAAATTCTAATTCCCGTTTGTAACTGAAAATAACTAATGAAATAACAAGTTCTTGGAATATTTGATTATTTGCGCTTCAATCTGTATCGATTATCATTATCCGTGTTTTGTACGAAGCTGGTATAATAACATAACATTAATACACCATGCCTATCTGATACGAAGGACGGCGATATTTAAAAAAAATTGTGTCCTCTGTGTGATCCTGACATGTGCATGTCGTATCAGTGGCCGCGGTTACTGGCAGTTTGGAGATTTTAAATTCTAAATTGACCTTTAAATTCGGAACCATCGCAAATTTCTTGAAAAGTGTCATGCTGCATGTTGATGATGTATCCATGACTAACAGTATCCGTACCGGCGTAGCCAGGTGCAACAACCATCTCCACAAATGGGGTGTCATAGACTCTACTAATTACGATTGTAGCCCTCCCCTTCAAACCATCAAGCACATTGTGAATGAATGTCCCTCAGGAGATTCTTAGGACTAGAAAACCTTCACCAAATCACCTCAAATGCTACCATCTAGCTAATCTAGATATTAAAATACAAAAGTAGCACGAACCTAATATAATAATGTTCTTCTCCTGACCGAATTACGGTCACAGCGGCCAATCACAACGGAGATTAGCCAACTAAGCAAGATATATTATAGTGCACAAGTGTGTGTGCAGGCACAGATGCACTGTCTATTCCTTCACTCTAGTCCGATGGGACGGCATTCCGAAACGACCGGAGAGAGATCAGGCGCAGGGCCAACGGCTTTACGTGCTTTCCGAGGCACGGAGTAAGTGTGATAATTAATTTACAATACGCACATAAATTAGAGGTGCGCGCCCCTGAGACCTCTGACTTGCCAGTCAACGGTCACCACCAGGACCAGTCCAGGCGGTCACAATCAGCAGGAAAAGCCATACGATAATAATAATTATTATTGTGATTTACGTAAATCCATTATGATTCAAAGTGTTGTTAATAATAAAAAGTTCATTTCAACGGTTTTAGCCATTCCAAAATCGACTTAACTCGGTAATAGAGTCGTTGTCATAATTCTAAAACTTTTCGCGTTCGCAGTGAAAATATTTCCTAGCACAACCATTTTTACTCGGCTAGATTTTAACCGCGTCGCGTCGCCATATTGCAAATAAACGCGGCATCTGCAGCCACGCGATATTTCCTCGCGTCATTTCTGTTTGACAGCCGCCTTATTGATTTTGTTCTATTGTTTTCTTAATAGTTTGTTTAAAGCTTTATTCTTTGTCTTTTGTTTTATTTTATGAAATATTAGATTTGTGGTCTTGAAATAAAAGACGACAGGAATGTGATTAAGAAGTTGTTTAGTTTCATGGACCTTATTACCTCCTAAAATTTGGCTTGTATCTAAAAAATCAGGTTGTAGGTACATATAAAAAAATCCTAGACTTACCAAATCGTAAAAAAAAGTTTTATTTTTATTTATCCACTCAAACTTTTTATGCACGCATACTTTTTATCAACAGCACGCAAGCGCTCATTTTGCGCTTAGCAAAGTAAAAACGCGGAAAAAAAAGTTTGCCGTAAGCATTTTTTTATACTGGTTTTGTTTGTTGCGTAGGTTATTTACAAAGCTACTTATTCAGTTACTTGTTTGGACTACATTGGTAAGTCTTAATGAAGGTCTAAATAGAGCATATTGATCCATCTAGCCAAATTAATGCCCTTTCGATGCAAAATGACACAGCCAGACGCAACGAACGAACTTACTAGATCGATTCATCATCTGCCTAGCCTTTTCCCAACTATGTTGGGGTCAGCTTCCAGTCTTACCGGATGCAGCTGAATACCAGTGTTTTACATGGAGCGACTGCGTATCAGACCTCCACAACCCAGATACTGGGTTACACGATACCCCTTGGTAAGACTGGTTGTCAGACTTTCGGGCTTCTGACTACCCGTAACGATTGTTAAAGATCTACAATTGACAGCTGGGGCCAACAGCTTAACGTGCTATCCGAGGCACAGTGCCGAGTGTGATAATTAATTTATAAAACGCACATAACTTACGAAAAGTCAGAGGTGCGCGCCTTAGGTTCGAACCCGAGACCTCTGGCTTTCCAGTCAACGGTCACCACCACTAGGTTATCATGACTCTTCTTCTACTTACTAGATCGATTACTTTCATCTAAATCATTACAGCCGTTTTCGAAAACCCGATTACTAAGGTTTTTCCCGCAGCTGCGCTCGTGCTAATTTAAAATTTAAAATCCAATCAGGATTCGAAAGACACGCGGCGCCACCTATTATCATAAGAACGTTACTGTTGTTTTCGGGGTTTTTTGGGATGTCCGTTTTTGTACATCTATCAACGTAACTGGACTGCCTCGTTGGTCTAGTGGTAGCAAGCGCGACTGCTGAGCACGAGGTCCTGGGTTCGATCCCCGGGTCGGGCAAAGTGTTATTGGTTTTTTCCATTAGGAAATTCTCAGTAGCAGCACGGAGTCTGGAATTGTGCCCGGTTAATGGCAATAGGCTCGCCCCCTATTACATGGAACTTATAACATAGCCGGCGAAACGTGGGGTACTGCACCTCTGCCTACCCCCTCTGGGGAATACAGGCGTGAGTCTATAAATAAAAATAAAATAAAAATCAACGTAACACGCAAAAATTCAGGAAGATCGGCTCAGTGTGTTCAAACAAACAAACTTACTTTCGCATTTATATTATTAGTTAGGAGGTTAGGATTAGGATAAAAATATTTCTCGTATATAGTATAGGGTTTCATCTTTCTTTCCTATAACAGCGAACGCAAAAGAACTTCCATTCTGAAACGCTAAATGCATTAAACATTTAACGAACCACAAAGTAACGAAGCCTTTTATATTTTCTACATGTATTGGGCCTGTCGGCCAACCTGTTCGCCAACATTTGTCACATAGAGAGCATGGTTGTACATGAACATTGTACCCATATTTACTGCCAAAAGGCCCATTTGTCACGTAGGTAAAAAGCTCCGACTCTTTATGCTCGTGGATGTCGATAAATATGTTCGTATCATGGTTATGAACAAAGGTAACATTATCTATTGGAGGATTTAAATTATGATCTTTTTCTTCTATGAGAGCCTGGTACTTTGTTTTAGTAAAGATTTTTCGGTAAGTGAGATTTTGTTAACTGAGATTTGAGATTTTCGTTTAGTGAACCGTTTTTGGGGGATGTCTAGGGGCCAGGATGTCAGGACATTGCCCTCCGAGTGCTTTGAGCGGGCCTACAGGCAGGCAATGGACGGGGCTGCGAAGCGCGGTTGCAGTACCCGGGCCTCGTCCGATACAGTGCGAGGAATATGCAGGGGGAAATGTTTTTGTAGTGGATGCGAGCCATAACCCTACGACCCCGGAAGTGCAGTATACGAAGGCATTTTAGACTCCCTCCTCCTCCATTTTGAAAAAAGTTCAGTGAATCGATTTTTATTTAGTTACTTTTATTTAAAACGTGACTTGATTGAAAGTGTTCTTAGTTAAAAAAATGTATCAAAGTTTTTTTAATATACAGGGTTATTTGTAAAACACCAGCATCCTTAAAAGGGGTACTTTCTTGAGTCATGTGGCCATAAAAGTATGGAACAGCTGACTTTTTTTGCGTTTTCAGGGTTGGTCCCATAGTAAAAGTTGTTGATAATGATGAGTTTAATGACCCCTTTTAAGGATGCTGGTGTTTTACAAATAACCATTCAAATAAGGATCAAATTTAATTTGTATGGGATGCACTGGCGACTTCTTTTAGGTTAGAATAGAAATAAATAGTTATACACGTGTTCCCATATATGCATAGCCCCCTTCTGTGTGACAGAAGCTTTATATTACGAATGAAAAACAAAGTAACATCTGCTTATGGCGCAACTTTTGGATAAAAACAAGGTAATGGGATGATAGGAAATAGGAATATTTTTTCTTTTTTTTTAGGGTCAAGGTCGGTAAAAGCATTTAACGCCACGTTTACAAAATATAAGTGTATTTTTTTCTCTCGAGCGCTGAATATTCAAGCTTACCTTACCATGCTTTTAAGACTCTCAGAATGACGTCACGTAAGAACTTGACTTTTTTTTTTTAACGTAGGTAAGTACGTTATAATTTACAAAACAACAGAAAAATTCCCAAAGTGTAGGTAAATTGAACCCGTCGTATAGTATAACTGGACCTTAGCCATTACACCTTAAACCCCTTATAAACCACACAAAAGCCTAAAGAGTATGGTGTCATTATACAATCGATAAAATATGTCACCTATCTTCTCTAGGAGACCGTTAAACGTGACCGCATGCCCGTCTGTATTCGGTGTTAGATTGTGACGGGAGCAGACGGGCAGTTTAAAAGTAGATTTTGATCAAAATTAAAAAAAAAATCTTTTTCAGTATTTTAGGGCTTTATCTCCAATGAATACATACCTGTCTCATCTTGTGGGAGGGGCTTACTTACTATACATTTTCAAGCAAGTCCCACTAGTCCCATCATTACAATTATGATTCTAAATAAATTACTTCATTATTTGGGTTACGAAAATAATTAAGTAAAATTCAACTTTATCAACTGGCGCTCAGTGTGACGCATCCTTAATAATTCTAGTAAAGCCTGTGACACGTACACGATCCTTAGAAATAATAATGATTTATCAAAATCGGTCGAGTAGTTTAAGAGCAATAAGTTTACATACAAAATATAATATATTAATAAAATAATGTCATCATCATCATCAGCCTAGCATTTGTCCAACTATGTTGGGGTCGGCTTCATAAAATACCTATAATATAATATAACATAAATATAACTACTTAATAAATTAAATAACATACAAAATATGCACACAAGACAAAGTAACACAATATGCTTAAACAAATTTTTCTCATTAAAAAAAAACTAAACAAAAAATTATACAACAATGGTAAAAGTGTAGGTATCTAACATAAATAAGGCATTAGGAACAAAATATATACGAATTTTACCTTCCCAGGTTTCCATTTACAAACTGGATTTTTTTAAATCCAATAAACAACTCGCCTCACTCGATTCGTCCTGAAATAACAAAAACTTATTCTAACAGAAAACCTTTAATGCTATTTGAAGCTAGGCATCAAAGCTGAAACCGCGAACGGCAAATGCAAATTCCCATTCGAAAGGGAATGCTTAATGGGAAATTGGCAAAGATAGGTAAATGTAATTCAATCTCTAAATAGAATAGGTACATTCTATTTACGTTTACGGAAATAGGAACTTAAGTTACGTATAAACTAAGTTGATTTTAGAGTGACAACAACAGCAGTAAAAGGTCATGAATATACTAAAATTGCAGATAAAACTAAACTTTGTATGAACTACTTTAAGTCCATTTTTGAAAACACAAAAATATTTTAATTTAATTGATGTAGAAGTGTTTTCTGACACTAAGCGTCATTATTTACATGGAATTAAAAAAAGTTTCTGTTCCTGAGTAAACAATATCAAAGTTCTGATGATAGATGGCGCCACGTGTCTTACGAATTATGATTAATTCAAATTCTAAATTAACGCAAGTGTGGGTAAAACCTTGTCACTACATATTATAAAACAAAGTCCTCCACAGTGTCTGTTTGTCTTTTCACAATAAACTCAAAAACTACACCACCAATTTTCATGCTGTTTACACCAATAGATAGAGTGGTTCTTGAGGAAGGTTTTAGTATATTATTTGTCAAGTTTTTATATACTTTGGCTAAAATATTGATATTTGTTGGAGGTGTTGGAAAAAAATAAGGCAGGTTGCGGGAACGGAGTCAAAACTTCATGATTACTTTTCGTCGTGATAAGCGATATCCACGAGGGCGAAGTCGCGGGCATCAGCTAGTAATTTATATAAATTCTAAACAGGTAAATCAGAAAAGTCCGAACGAACGTAAACAACGCCCGTCTGTGCAACGTAATTATATAATTTCAAATTCAAATGCGTAATAGATGCAAATTTTAAAGGGGTCTAACGTTATAAAGGTTGGACCAGGTAAAATATTTAGTCTTGAAACCCACATTGCGAAGTTTTGACTGTATTATAAATTTTGTAACTTCAAGTGAGTTCGAGATTATTTCGTTAGAAACTCGACGTAATGAACTGAGAAATGTTTTTGGGATCTTCCTAGAAAGTACTTTATGTGAAACCACAGTATAATAATCATACAGTATGGTAACTACGTACAAACGCTCGAAACGGCACACTCACACAAACACGCGTAATATTGCGTAACGACGAGACTCCTAAGCGAACGTTGCCTCGTTGAACGGCTACCCTTGGAACTGGCAACTAGAGTCACTCTTACAACAAACAATATTAGAATTATGACTATTCATAAGTGCGTAATAGTCTACATGAATAAAAATATTTTGATTTTTATTTTGATTGTGAACGTCGCGGTACCTGCAGTATCAAGCACGTGTCGTTGCTCATATCTGTGTGAGTGTGGCCGTTTTCGAGCGTTTGTACGTAGTTACCGTACTGTATGATTGTTATACTATGGTGGAACCGATTTTGTTAGCATGTGTAATGTGAGTGTCTTGTGAGATAGGATAATAGGGTTGTCTTTCTAAACGAACACATTTTAGCGTATTTATGTATAGCGATACCTTGTTGCGTATTCCAAAAAGCTTTGTTTTCAACCCCTGAAGAAAAAAGAGGGGTATTAGTTATAAGTTTAATGTGTGTATCTGTTTGTATATGGCATCGTAGCTCGCAATCGGGTGAACAGATTTAGTTTTTTTTTTATTAAAAAGGTGAAATAGACCGATTTTGATTAAAATCTTTTTTATTTGAAAGATGATTTAATCAAGAATGTTATTTGCTAAAAAATGAACTCGTACCTACCTATATTTAATTGTGTCGCGAGTTTTTACATTTTTTAAATTTATAGTATGACGTAAAAATATAAGTTATCTTTTGTAACGGGTTTTTTTTTTTCATTAAACGCTTTTACTTAGCTTGACCTGTTTATTATTTAGTTCAAATTTAGTAATCGATATTTCACCCCCTTCCTGTTGACAGATTGATCTGATATTCGGTACACAGGTAATTTTGATGACAAAACCGTTTTTCGTAAAAAAATCATTTGTATTTTTTTTTATTTAGACTTATTATAAAATAAGTGTTTAACAAAGAAATACCTCTAGTAACTAACCACTCCAAAAGGATTTTAATAATGTCCTACCACTAACAGCATTAGCATTTTCTTCACCGACGATAGCAGAGTGCAGAAAAAAAAGAAAACAAAGCGAGAATAAATTAGAAAAACGGCAAGTTCGAGTCAGATTTGCAATGTGGTTCTGAACTAATAGGTATTTTGTAAATGCATATTTTTTTACAAATTTAAACTAGGTCTGCCTATACCACCCTGCTATACAACCTATTATACTACATTATATAGGTACTTATTATAAAAAAAAACTTTACTTAAATAACTACACAATTGTAAAGCATTATAATTATAAATGTTCTTTTTGTACATTAAATAAGTTAAGTCTAGTATAGTAAACATCCTAATTAGTTAGATTTTTGGTCTTGAAAAAGAGGTTAGCATAATTGTGTTTTGTTTTTTTTTTATTTTAAAATTATTTTAAGTGTTAATTCCGTCAGTTAATTTACAAAATTAATGTATAATTTTATAATGTGGATTGCCTCTTAACAAAGGGTTAAATGTTATCGGCCAATTTTTAACCTCCATAAATTTTTAACTTCTTAACAAAAAGGAGTTTTATAAATTTAACGTGTGTGTCTGTGTGTCTGTGGTATAGTAGATCCCAAAAGAACGATTTTTTTTATTTGAAAATAAAAAAAATCAAAATCGGTTCATTCGTTTTCTCGACCCAGATATATCATAAGGGTTTCGTTTTCACCTATTAGAAAAGGAACCCTAAAAAAGAAAACTATACCCATTAACGGCTATCTCACATTGTTACGAGTTTAATTTGATAAGAAAGCTTACTAAAATAAATAGCGCAGTTTACAAAATCCTTACTTATGTAATATGTATACAAAATATTAAAGTAAATTTGTCTGTGTGTCTGTATTTCTGTCTGTTTTGTTGTCATAATATACTTAACTTATAATGCACATTTTTTTTAAACATAGTCTTTCTTGTAGTTTTTGTAGGAAGTTCTTACAAGTTTAGTCGTAATAGACTAGTCGCATGACCGTTGACTGGTAAGTCAGAGGTCTCAGGTTCAAACCCAAATTGATTTAAAAAATAAAATCGTTTAGTGAAGTGTGTAAATTTTGCGTTTATTTACAGAACGTGTCGCGCCGCGACGATCGCTAGCTTCGATCTTGTACGTACCTCGGCTTCTTGTCGGCCATCGTATATGCAAACTACAGACTGTTTTTTTCATAGTTTTTGTATAAAAAGGTTTCGAATTTTGAAAAGTTTTAGAACAAACGTTGTTTAGGGTTATATACATAGTTATTGCTAAAAGGATTCGGTTATTTTTTCAATTTACCTACACTACAGCTTGAGGGTAGAATGATTATTAAATTAAAGCAAAAAATTAGAGGTTTCATTTAAGCAAGCAAAAACAAGCAAAGCCACGACAAACAGCTAGTTTATACGTAAACAAAATACGGACTATCTTCGCTAAGTTCAAAGTTAAGGCGACTATTATAACTTGGGAACTGTAATTTGTATGTTTTAAGCACAGTTTTGCTTGGAAGGCAAGTAGTAAACTAGATAGGCATACGTGTGATGAAACAAAAGAGCCTCTTTCGTATGTAGTAAAACGAAAAGTTGCAGACATTAAATTTAAGTTTTTTACAAGCTATTTTTATTATTTTGTTACTTGCAATATATGTTTATTCGGGTAGTATTGAACCACTTCCTCTTATCCTACGGAGTTATTTTTTTGCGTGTTAATTCAGTTCTAATGACAATGCATTTTTATGGTCTCTCTTTGCATCGGTTTCCTCATTACTGAGGGTCGTGGTCATGTGTTGGGGAACAATTTTTCTTTTGTGATGCGTCGCCATTGGTTCCTGTCCGTTGCCGAGTATAAGGCATCGTGAGTGGAGGTTTCTAGGGCAGTGCGGATCTGGTCGGTCCAACGCATAGGGCTTCTGCCTCTTGGTCGCTTTCCCTCGATTTTGCCAGTGACTATTAGCTTTTCGAGGTTGTCACCGTCTTTTCTGGCTATGTGGCCGAAGTACTCCAATATTCTACGCAAACAAATGGTGGAGAGTCTCTTCTTGATTTTGAGTGTAGTCAGAATCGATGCGTTGGTACGATGGGCTGTCCATGGAATGTTCAGCATTCTTCTCCAACACCACATTTTTATGGTAAGCATGACCTAAATCGTCATCCAGAATAAGCTCCAGATAAAAGAACTTTTCAACGGTCATCGGCACAGATACAACGTTTTGATATTCCCATACAAAAGCTATGAAAGCTTGGTTAAAAACGTTGTGTTTAGAAAAACTTATTACAGGTATTTGTATCTATACCTACTTTGTTACAAAGTGTTATTGGTATTTCCATTAGGAAATTTTCAGTAGCAGGCAGCACGGAGTCTGGAATTGTGCCCGGTTAATGGCAATAGGCTCACCCTCTATTGTCCTGATCCTGACCGAATTTCAGTCACAGCGACTAATCTCAACGAAGATTAGCCAACTACGCAGGAGATATTAGGTATAGTGCATAAGTTCGTGTGCAAATACAGGTGCACACTCTATGCCCTAACTTTCATGGACCGATGGGACGGCAATCCGACACGACCAGAGAGAAATCAGGCGCAGGGCCAACGGCTTTGCGTGCTTTCCGAGACACAGCAAGTGATAATTAATTTATAAAACGCACATAACTTACGAAAAGTCAGAAGTGCGCGCCTTGGGTTCGTACCTGAGACCTCTTACTTGCCAGTTGACTATCGTACCATTAGGCTATCGTTATACCATTAGGCTATTACCACTTCTCTTTCTAATCACAATTAATTAATGCGAGTAAAGCCGCGGGCAATAGCTAGTACTTTATAATTTAATTACAATTTTTTATGTACATAAACATTTTTTTTGCTCCAATTTGAAAGCTAATTTAATTCAATTCTATGTAGGTAATTTATTTAAATTAAATTAATTTAATTACAAGACCATTTGCTCCAATGTAAATGTAAGTAATGTAAATGTAAAATAGTGTGCACTTAATATTTACATGTAACGACAATGTACTGTCAAACTATGGGTTGTACCTGAGAATAAATTTATTTATTTATAAATTCAATTTTGTTGATAAAACCACAAATTTCTAGAGATTCTCTTGGCACATAATAACAGCTTGGCGAAGTCTGGTATAAAAATAAAATAACTCTTCCTAGATGTAGTCACCACGTAATTTTCTTACAACACAGCCTCATACGCCTTAAATAATCTGCAACATGCATTCAGGTGGCTATTAGGTAAATAAAAGATTATGTGAAGCCTGAATTTCTAGCGAGAAAGCTAGCCAATTTTGGCCAATATTCTGTTTCTCGACTACCTTTAAGACCTATACTACGTAGTAACGGTTTAAGCGCAATTTACGGCTTTTAGATAGGAATAGTGCCGTGTGGTTTGCGGCCTAAGAGTATGGTTGATGAACAACCTGGTGTCAGAGTTTGAACCGCCCGTAGGCCTCTGACATGGCTTTACACACCATTGAAAAATATCTCAGGTGTGCTGGTTTCATCACGATGTTTTCCCTCACCGTTTTAGGAACTGATCAATAATTTATAATACGCACATAACTTTCGAAAAGTCAGAGGTGCGTGCCTTGGGATCGAACTCGAAACCTCTGACTTGTCAATCGACGGTCATACCACTAGGCTATCAGTGCTATAATAATAAAAAATAATAAAAATGAAATCAAAGATTTCTACAAACTAGATCAGGCCTACCACAGTTTAGGATTGAAAATGTATAGTAAAATAAAAAGTTGCATTTACTTAATTTTATATTGAAAATCACTATGTAAAACTACCTAAACATAATCACAACACTTTCTTTAAACCAGAATATTCAAAAAGCCTATATATTTCGTGTAAAGCTCTGAATAACGTCCTGCCTCCCGTATGCTCCAATATTGCCTGCAGCACATGCTGTAAATAAAATATTACAAGACGCTGGCTGAACCAAGAAATTTGCATTTTCCACCTCAGGTTAGGTGCTAAAACACAAAATAAAGGCCATTTTGTAGATGCTGTATTTTATAAAGAATAGCTGTCGCTTGTGACTTCGTGCGCGTAAATTTTCAACCATGATGTGAAAGACTCGTGGCGCTATCTATTATCATGTGAGCATATTGTTGTTTTCCTCGGGAACAGTACTTTTTTTGGCATGAAAGGTATCTACTCTATGTCCGTTTCTGTAGCGTACACCAGACAACGTATATATATCCGCAAAATTTCAGTGGGTTAAGTGTGAAACAGTAACAGACAAACTGACTTACTTTCGCATTTATTATATTATTTAAGATTTAAACCTCAACAAAATTAATATAATGTCTATTCCTGACCGAATTCCGTTCACAACGGCCAATCTCAATCGAGACTGGCCATCGATGAAGAAGATTAGGATAGTATAGTATAGTGACTATAGAGCTAGTGCAAATGAACGTCAAGAATCGGACCGTGAAAATCACAGTGGAATCAGGCTGGCTATTTCCCTGTCTATATAATTACATAAGCTTTTCTCCGCTGGTTTGATTCCGTAGTTGTAAAATTAACCAACATACTTTAACATACGCATCATCCTCCTAGCCTTATTATTCCCAAACTTTGTTGTAACCAGATGCAGCTGAATATCAGTTTTCTACGACAAATGTCTATCTGACCGCCGCAACCCAAAGCGATACAATATTTTAGAGTATTGACACCCTATAATATAGACTGCCGAAGATCTTCATTAGAAATTCTCACTTGCTAAAATGGTGAAAGAAAACATCGTAAGAAAACCAGCACACCTGAGAGATTTTTCAACGGTGTGTAAAGCCATGTCAGAGGCCTACAGAGGTTTGAACTCTGACACCAGGTTGTTCATCAACCATGCGATATAAAAAAGAAGAAAAATGGTCCGCATTACTATGTAATATTTCTTTATACTTAGAATATTCTTCCTCAACTTCGATTCCTAGAATACAAGTTTAGGACTGATCGTCTATCAGACGATTTATAGGTCCAACAATGGATAACATCTTATATTGTAAATCGCTTGACCAGACAAGATGGCTGACTCCTTAGAGTAGAAATAGGGTAACGCGAACATTTTATATTTGCCAAATTCAAAAGATTTGTTGGATTAAAAAATAAAAACAGACTTTTAAAACTTTAAAAGCTAAGAAATAACTCACAAACAAGCTCGCCTTAGTGCATTGTATTTTTATTTTAGTTATAACTTATATTGTTGTATCCAGAATGATTAGTGTACAATGAAGAATTAAGAACATTCATTTTTGGGTTAATGCCAAGCAATTAACCATCTAAACCAAAGAATTTTGTTATTAACATCGCAATAAAAGTAAACTGAAACTAATTGATACGAGAGCAATGTAACATCTGATGAGGATTTTTTTTTCTGTATCTTCAAAGTAAATTAGCAGATCATAGCAATACAATCTGGGAATATACCTACTCTTAGACCGCTAAACGCAAAGTAATTGGTGTACAAACATCGATTTGATTCAATACTCATTGAATTGATAACCTCTTTTTTGGCAGACGGTTAAAAATCGTATTCCATTGTTCTTCAATGCTATGCTTTTGAGTATATTTATCTTGTTTGCCCCCTTCTTTAGCTTATTTCTTCATTCATAATATGGTATTTTACTATATTTTATTATTATAATAAAATTATCGTTGATCGTGTAATTGCACACACGAAAAGAAATCTTTAGTTTAGATATTTAAGTTCTTATTTTAAGGAAAAAAAAGGAAAAAGGACACCTAAATAATTTCCGTAACCGTTAAGTAGCTTGTCTTATTCATACTCTGAAGTTGTCTGATCTACGTCCGAGACGATTGCAGGAAATGGCGGCTGGCGTAGGAAATGGACGGACAGACGAACGGCCCTAATAATATATTGTAAAACTTGTATTAATTCTGTGAATAGGCGGTCGTGAAGTGCTTTTTAGGATGAAGTGTGAGCTAAAGGATAGGTTTGGAATAAGTATGTATGTATGACCGTTTTTATGTTCCCTCGTAAATACTAAACGGCTTGACCGATTTAGATGCATGATATGTTGTTAGTTTCGTCTTTGTTGCGCGAGTGATATTAGGAACCTTTATAAAAATTTAAAAATCAATATGGCTGATTTTTGGCGCCAAAAGGTATTTTTAATAAAAAAAACACCTAACACATCGAATGGGTATAAAGGTAAAAAGTTTTCAACATACTATTATGTTGATTCATTAAAATATTTTTATAATATAAGTGAAGAAAACCATCGTAAGGAAACCAGAACACCTGAGAGATTTTTTAAGGGTGTGTAAAGCCATATCATAGGCCTACGGGCGGTTTAAACTCTGACACCAGGTAGTTCAACAACCGTACGATAAAAAAAATCATGTTCCTGTCTTTATCAACGTAATAGTGTCCAACAGAGATAGCATGATAGTTTCCGCGTTAATTATCGCGTTAAAACGTATATTTCTCTATAACATTTTGTTTAATTTACCATGAATACATCCAATGCTTTTATGGGAAGGTTTCAACAATCCCATGCAAACTATGGAATTAATGTTTTTACATAGACATTCTTGGTCATGAACATTGTGGGGTACAAATAGTTCGGGTCTCTAAGACCCCAGAATTTATTGTTGTATGTATTGTGATTTTATTACGGTTAGATTAGTTAGGGTTGACTTAAAAGTGGTATTTCAAGTATTATTGCCCCCGAATTGCTAGCGATAATAGGATATTTTGATCGAGGTATTCTTAATATGGCCAAACTAAATGGGCTTTTTTATGGGAATACAAGATTTAAATTAATTTTTTGTGACTTCGAATTTCGAATTTCAAAACCCAGTGCTTCTTGTTTTTTTAGAAAATATGTCTCTGTCTTTAAAAAATAATTTTTAATTACAAAAAACAACTTTAAATAATATTAAATAAACCATTCACATGTAAATACAAAACTTATTACCTTAAAATAAAAATAAACCAGACCACAGACAGCAAACCAGAGGCAACGTTCCCAAAATACATTGATTCGCTTAATAGATGGTGCTTAGCCTTTGAAATAGGTACAGACCAGCATTTTGGTCACGAGTGGCCCCGACTAGGCTCCCATCTGGGAAGTATTTGTAAATTTTACAGGCTACCGCCCCGACCATCCCACTTGACTTCTGATATTTGCGCCGACAAAAAAATGTATTGACACTTGGGAAATTACAAAAGTATAAAGATCCATATTCTAAACCATAGAGTATTCAAGAAAATATAGAGTGATAACGTCAACTACATTGCCTTGTGCGGAGCGAAAGCAGGTCTCACCATACAAATGTTAAAATGTAATTTTTTCAAATTATGTTTTTTAGACGTTTTTCAAAATTTAACTCAACAGTTAACCATGATATAAGCTAAAATGTAACTTTTTCGCTCGTGGAGCCTAGTTGAACCGCAGTCGATCGAGGTATGATCGCAAACGGAGCTCGTGTCGCGGCCGCGTTGTTCATACCCGTGCTCACGGTTCATACTTCTATAGGGTTGCTCTATATTTTCTTATATTCTCTAAGTTCTAAACCCTTTCCAAAAATCCCCACAATTACTTACAGGTCAAATACATAACCCTCTTTTTTTGCCTTCGCCGCAGTCGGGTAAAAAAGAGACCCAAAAAACAGTATCCAACTTCGCGTTTTCTTCCAAAATTCCGTTTTCAATCTCACTAATCAACAAAATGAGTGAAAGTACAAACCTAATATACTTTTCCCCGTTTTCCCCCACAGTTTTCCCCCATTGTTCGAGACGAGACTGATTTCGTGTTGAACATCTCTCAATTTTGTGTTTTAATCAAGTAAGGGAAGGTTGGGTAAAAATGGCCACGTCTCGTTAACCGGGGTTATGACGCTATTCCGATTAGGCAGCCTGGGTTCTGTGTGTGTACAGTCAAGAGCAAAATTATAATGTGTAACAAAATTAAATTTTTTTTCTTTATCACTCCCAAAAAAAGTCGCTTCCCGCGTCTGTCTGTCCCTATGTATGCTTAGATCTTTAAAACTACGCAACGGATTTTGATGCGGTTTTTTTTAATAGATAGAGTGATTCAAGAGGAAGGTTTATATGTATAATACATGCATATTAGCGTAACCGTGCGAAACCGGGGCGGGTCGCTAGTACTGTGTAATAAAAATATTATTGTGTTAGTTTGTAAGGTATCTATGTAGGTATCTATGAGCCACAGTACCTTGAAAATAAATAAGGTATTTAATTATTATTTATCGTATGGTTAATGAACAACCTGATGTCAGAGTTTAAACCAACCATAGGCTTCTGACATGACTTTTTTACGTAGTAGTAGTAGGTATATATTCTTTGATTTTACACTCCGTTGAAAAAATTCTTAGATGTGTTTGATTCCTCACGATGTTTCCCTTCACCGTTTTTGCAAATGATAATTATTTCTAATACGCACATAAACTCTAAAGTCATAGGTGCGTGCCTGGGTTTTGAATCTACTCTACCTTTGACTTGGTAGTAAAACGGTCATACCAATATACAAAATATTTGTAAACTATGACAAAAATAACAAAAAAAAGTAGAGCAAAATGTATCTAAATGTGAACACACATCAGGAACGCCTCTAGACGTCCGTACATTAATCCGTTACCAGCTAATAGTAAAGTTAGGCGGAGTACACACGAGCAATTAACATCGCTCTCTATCACACTAACGATGTCAGACTGAGCTCTAGTTAAATAGAAAAGACAAACCGTAAAATATATTACTTAAAAGTCGATAATGGATTTCCACGAAGCTCGCGAGGCTACGTTGACAATGTCTCGCAAACATTTTGACATGTCATTCTATTTTGACATGTCATTCCATTTTAACATGTCATTCCATGTTGACATGTCACACTGCTACCGTTAAATAAATTCTAAAAAAACTATTGTAGAAATTTTTTACATTTTGCTATAATTATGTAACTAAATTTAGCTTTTCATGGTTGATGTAGAAATTAATTTGGTTAATTTTGTGTACCTACCTACAATATTTTGGTAATTGATCCTTTCCTCGTCTCCTAATAAGGCCGAAATTCTAAAATATCTCATCGCATAGCAACAAATTTTACAGGAACCATTAATAGAAAAGTAATTATCCTATTAAGGAGCATACCGCTCGCAAATTGAAGAGAAATATAAAGAAATAAAGATAAAATTCTATTAAAATGGTGCTAATTCTCACACGCTCTAAACTATTTTAGACACACTATCTCTCTTTCTAACACCGATCATTAGAAAAGGAAGATTTTAGAGCTGTCAAACTAGTCCATTTGCGTGATATCAACGAGAATTTAGTCGGCATGTCATACAGGTCTCGTCTAATTTCACGTCAATTGCAAGGAAGTAGACTAATTTGACAGTTCAATTTGCTGTCCTTTTTCTATTGAGTTTATTAGAAAGAGATAGGTATAGTTAGACTAAAATTAGTTTAGCGGGATTTACAAGAGAATTAGCACCAATATCATATCGAAACCTTAAACTGAATCACACTTGTCCAGTTTTTATTAAAACAAATAAAAACTTCGCAAGTGTGAGTCAGGTTTTTGGTCACGCCATTAAGACTTTAAGGTTTTATTTAATTTTGTTCGTAACTAAAATAGTAGTTCTAAAATTATGTAAGAACTTATTGTCTTCATTTGAAGTCTAGAAACGGTCGCAAATCTTTTAATAGGATTTAGGAATTAAAATTAATACATAATTTTGTAAAAAGCTTTTTCTGTTTGATTGTACTGTTGTGCTTTCAAGGATAGAATTTTCTTTTGTTATTATTTCTCATTGTATAAGTATAATATTTATTTTTCTGAAATCCTATTATGAAATAAGTGGATTTAATTCTAAAGCTTGTCATGCTTTTAAAAAATAAAGTTTATTACGTAACTTCGGTAAAGTACAGTCAGAGACATAAATTTGTTTTACTTAGTAGACAATCTTGATACAGCTTTCGGGGAGGTTTATATACGACATAGTACTTCGTTGCCGCACTAAAAAGTTTCTGCGCGTAAAACGTAGTAAAAACTAGCCGTTATTTTGATTTCTACACTGTTTTCATACTGCCTATGCGACTTAACATTATGTAGGGGCGAAGGCCAAAGAGCAGGTTGCGGCGATGTCCAGAAGCCTGGACGCCAGGACATCGCGTCGCGTGTGCAAAGAGCGGGTCTACAGGCAGGCACTGGACGGTTGCGAAGCGCGCTAGCAATACCCGGCCCCGTCCGATACAGTGCGAGGAACACGCAGGCGTAGAAACACCATAGAAACGAGCTCGTATAATAGCCTACCTACTACTCTACTCTTCTAAGTAGTCGAAGCGAAGTCGAAGCGAGCGGGAAAAAGACAGCCGCGCTCTCGCTCTGCTTCACCCTTTCTTTACTCTTTCGCTGCAGGCAGATGCGGGGGACAATAAATTGGCGGGGGGAGGTGAGTGTCGCTTCTTTACGAAGTAATAGTTAGATACAGAGGAGAGATGTTTTTAGTGGGTGCGAACCCCATAACCGTATATCCTTGAACGTGCGGTATGCGGTAAAAACATGTTTTATTCCCCCCAACCACAAAAAAATAGCAACATAACATCAACTGCATCTAAAACGATATTTCAATTTTTCCTTCAAAAAATTTAAAGCTTAAATTCGGCTCAAAGCATTTTAATTAAGCATTTTTTTTATATCCAACGCACAGTTACCGAATCGTGCGATTTTTCGTCGCGAACGGGGTAAATCTGTATTTTTAACCCTCAAAATACGCAATGAAGGAAAATTTTTGAGTACGCCAGCGAATTGTTAGTTTTGTTACGAAAAGAATTCTGTTTCACTTTTGTTGTAAGATAATGAGGAAGTTAACCTGTATTTTACTTGCGTTTCGTTTAGTTTTATGGGTCAAACGGTTTTAGGGTTATAATCGAATCGACTTGTAGGTATTAAGACTATGGATTAAGTAAAGTTCGCAATTTGTAGACAGAAAAATTAATCACGAGCGCAACTTATTGTGTAACGGCTTTCCTTTCCGAGGCACGGAGTAAAAAAGTCAGAGGTGCGAACCTGAAACCTTTTTTTTTATTAGGTACTGCCGTACAAATTGACTCCATGCTGCCTGCTGGAAAGCAATCAGTGGAGTCCCATAGTGATGGCCTTCATCCTAGCAGCCAGCATAGCAATGTGGCATGATGGCCTTGAGATAAGCTTTTTCACGCCCCGTTTAAAGGACCCAGGATCATAAGTGGAGGGAAACACGTGGGCTAGTAACCACAGTCCCACATTTGAATAGAACCGCTGACTTGCCAGGCAACGGTCATCACGTCTCATTTAAGGCGCCTTTTCACGCTAATCTGCTATCTCGCTCTCACATTGAAGATATAAAACCATTTGAACGACAACAACATTACAGCACTTATTTCGATCAAGCTGAAATTTTTCCTGAAACTTTGTGATGTTTACTTTTAAATAGTTTAGTTCGATTTGTTATAACTACATTCATTGATTTTATATCTTCAATCAACTTCAATCGATATTTAAAAGAGCAACCATGGAGTTTCTTGCCAGATTCTTCTCCATGAAGGGTAGGCTGCCCTTGGAACTGGCAACTAGAGTCACTCTTATAATAAAAAAAAATAGAATTACAACTATTCATAAGTGCCTAATGGTCTACATGAATAAAAATATTTTGATTTTGATGTGCGAACGAGATTTATTTATTTATTTTCGGATGGAAAACCAACAGCTATTCATAGGTATTATAACAGTGGAATAAGATACATAGAGCCAATTACAGGTTTTCACAGCTAGCAACACTTTATAAAAAAAAAAGATGTCTTATGGATCACAACACAGCACAAAGTGATTATCAATATCCAATGCTGTAACCTTAAAAACATAAAAAAACAAATGAGTTAAAATTTACATCAAACTTAATACCAAACATGACCCAATAGAGATAGCAGATTAGCGCAAAGAGGCGCCTTGTAGAAGTTTAAGTCATTTAGCAGGAGTCCTTCATCGAACTCCACAACTTGTGGTACGCATTCCTCTATTAGAACGACTCAATACATTCGAATATATTAAACTTCACGTACGGTACAAACTTAAGATGAAGCGCTTTGATACTACTCCATACAAAGAAATCTTGATTGGCGATGTTTATTATATTAATAAATGTTTTATCTATCTTATCTATCTATCTATCGATGTCATCGCTACACCATTGATATTATTCTTTGAGATGTGATAGCCTATAGTTATTGACTGACTGACTCAGTGACTGACTAACGTAGTGGCCACGACTTCGGTCTAAGGCGGCGGCGACGGGCTAGGTCTGCGAGCGGCGCGATGGCCATGCCACGTACCGCGTAGTAGCGTTTGCCGCTGCGACCGAGGTGGACGTATTTAGGCATATATTTTCTAATGATATTTTAAATTCGACGGATGGAGTGCACGAAATCAATACAAATCATTTTAAGTATGGAGAATGGAGAAACCGCCGCCGCTGCCGTTGAGAGCGGCGAGTCGTGGCGTCGTTGAACATTTTAGTACATTTGTTCTTACCGCTTGCCGCGCCGCGCTAAGCCGCCGCTGCGAGCGGCGAGTTCGTGGCCAGGCCGTAAGGCAAGGAGATATTATAGTGTACAACTGTGTGAGCAAACACAGGTGCACTCTATATTCCCTCACTCTCATAGTCCGATGGGACGGCAATGCGATCCGACTGAAGAGATATCAGGCGCAGAACCAACGGCTTTACGTTCTTTCCGAGGCATGGAGTAAGTGATATTTAATTTGCAAAACGCATATAACTTACGAAAAGTCAGAAAAGCGTGCCTTAGGTTCGAACTTGAGACCTGTGACTTGCCATTTAACGGTCATAGGTACCATTAGGCTATCACGACTCGATTGTATTATAATTTTTTTATACCTCTCCCTATCCCCTATTCTATGATTTTGAATTTGACTTATTTATGGAGTAAAGATCAACGTAATCCCTTCTAACTAAAACCAGCTAAACCTAACTAAATTACTGCTCAAGTAACGAACATACCAACAAAGGGTGTGTTTAATCCAATTAAGAGCTCTCGATTGTTAGAACCAATTTAATTGGATAGTTCAGATGTTTCGATCGATTTGAATACAGCTTTATAATTGCTGGAGGAAATTAAGAAGCGGTTTAAGCGCTGTATTACCATGTCTGTTACTATTATCAAAATTAGCAGTTGGCTACTTAGCGTTTTTGTAACTACTTTTATTACAATCATGTTCTTTTTCTTATCGTATGGTTGATGAATAATCTGGTTTCAGATTTTAAACCGCTCAAATATTGAAAAATCTCTCAGGTGTGCTGCAACTGATAATTAATTTATAATACGCACATAACTTACGAAAAGTCAGAGATACGCGCCTTGGGATCGAACTCGAGACCTCTGACTTGAAGTCATCGGTCATACCACTAGGCTATCAGTGCTATAATACGACATGTTTATACTTATATAGAAAATTTAAATAGAGATAAGATTTATTTATCATGTCTTGGTGGCTCATTAGTTACAAACCTGCGTTAGGGTGCGTGTGCGCAGGCGAGCGGCACGGAGGTGCTGTGCGTGTGTGTGTGTGTGACTTTTACAATGTCGTGTTATCATTATCATCAGCCTGTATAAGTCCACTGCTGAACAAAACCTCTCCCAATGCGCGCCACTATTGTACGCATTGGAGGTATTTGCCCATAACCACCACGCTGGGCAACATAGCCAGCGAAACGTGAGTGTACTTCATACTCCTCTACCTACCCCCTCTGGGGAATACAGGCGTGAGTTCAAGTATACCTATTATTTATACTCTACGAAACATAGTATCTAAATTTAAAGTGACATCCACGATAACTCTTAAGTTAATTATTCTTAATTACGAGTAATCCTATCAAGAAGATAATCAAGCCTACATATGCAGATGAGACTAAACGATCCATATTCATGCCTTTTAATTAATAAAATAGGTAGGTAGATTAATTAGTTGTGGCTAGAAGATGAACAACTTGGTGTCAGAGTTTAAACTACTTGTCGGCCTCTACTATGGCTTTACACACCGTTAAAATTCTCTTAGGTATGCTGGTTTCACTATGTTTTCTTCCTCGTTTAAGCAAGTAATAAGTAATTTCTAAAATACTCATGAAAAGATTGAAAAAATCGAGCTGCGTGCTTGGGTTTCGAACCTATGATCTTTAACTTGGCACTCCGACGATCATACAAATAGGCTAATACAAAAAAAATCTAAGGTACTTATCAATAAACTAAAGTACTTATCAATAAACTAAGGTAGGTACTTATCAATAAACTAAGGTACTTATCAATAAACTAAGGTACTTATTAATAAATTTAGGTACTTATCAAATTATGTACTTTAAAACCGTTAAACGGAGAAAACTTTGCAAAACTAAGTAGGTACATATTATTTTCTGAAACTTTTTTTTCAGATAGGTAAGTAGTTAGGTACCTAATAAAAATCTATGCACAGCTTCACAGCGTGTAAGACTATCGCAAAGTTGCTCTATTAGAAACTTTAAAGTGTGTGAATCTATAAAACTTTCAATTTGCGCCGACGTTATCGAAGCTTTCTACTTTATGACATCATTTATACAGCTTTTGTCTGAAATTATGGCCTGATTTAGTCGTATAGTGGTAACTGGCGAACTATATTATTAAAATCCTACTGCCTAGTTCTTTGTGTGGACTTCAGACTTGCATTGATTTGAAATTATTCTTAAACCTTTTGTTATTACTTCCTTCTGACGTAGTTACATAATTATCTTCTTCACTACATATTATAAAACAAAATCACTTCCCGCGTCTGTCTGTCCCTATGTATGCTTAGATCTTTAAAACTACGCAACGGATTTTGATGCAGTTTTTATTAATAGATAGAGTGATTCAAGAGGAAGGTTTATATGTATAATACATGCATATTAGCGTAACCGTGCGAAGCCGGGGCGGGTCGCTAGTAATATATAAAACAATGTGGGGTAATTGTATGTAATTTGAACACTTATTACTTACTTAATTCGAGAACGGTTGGACCGATTTTCATGGTTTTTGATTTATTGTATTTATCTCCGTCCCAAATATCAGAATAAATTTCGCTGGGCAGCTAGTTATTAATAAAAACAATAATAAACCATCCTGTAACTATCCCACTGAAAGGCAAAGACCGTTTCACAGCACAGAGAACGTAGAAAAAAGACAAATAATGGAGACAAAGGTTCCATCTGGAGAAAGGCTTTAGGGTAGTGTAGGGTTAGAGGGTAGGGTAAGAGTAGACTGTCGGACACAACAGTTTGACAAAAGCTATAGGAAAAAGCATCTTTGGTATTTAACTTAAGACATATTTTGCAGAAACTGGTGTCATGCAGAGCGGTCATCCGTAGCACGCCAGTAGAGTAGCGTAGCGTAATATAGGGTAGGGTAGGGTAGAATAGACTTAGAGGTAAGATAATCACGTGTACAAAATTGTGCCGAGCAGTTTTAATTAAATCGAGCCTGTAAACAGTTTAAAGTTACAATATAGTCCACATAGAGGTCAGGGCAAACTATAGCCAACCCCGCATGGGTCTTTTGTTTGTAGGATTACCTAAACAGTCTATACAGGATTATAGAGGTACTATCGCGGACACGAACGGTGGCACAACTTTGCGATCAAAATGCTTTGAACGATGCTACGTGCGTACGGGTGGGTCTAGCGCTATGTTCGGACGCCGGGTGCAAGCGATTCTAACCTTAAGAGTGGTGCACCGGCTTTGTCCACGATAGTACGTTCAAGGAATGGAATTTTAAGGTCGAAATTCCTCCGACAAACTTTTACATGGGCAACGTCCCTCGCAAATTCTGTATCGATCTAAACATCTACTTACTTATTCCAATCCTTACAATTCAATCATTTTGTGCTTGTTTGCTTATAAGACGGAAATACAGCGTTCTGGCTCTGGTTTTTTGAATAGTGTTTTTCTAAGACCCAATTACTGATAACCTTCTGGTTTGATCGTTGACTGACAAGTCAGAGGTCTTGAGTTCCCAAGACGCGCACTTCTAACTTTTCGTAAGTTATGTGCGTATTATAAATTAGTTATCGTTACACGTTAAGTCGTTGGCACTGCGCCTGATCTCTTTCCGGTCGTGTTGGATTACCGTCCCATCGAATTATGAGAATGAGATGATATAGAGTACACCTGTGTTTGCGCACACATTTGTATACTATAATATCTCCTGCGTAGTTGGCTATCTCCGTTGAGATTGGCTGCTGTGACCGAAATTTATGACCGACATTATATTTTTAAGCTTGAATATCTTTTTTTTATTCTTTATGTCCTGTATATTAACAATGTAGTGAGGCTAAAAGAGGCAAAAGCTAAAACAATAAAGAATAAAACAATACACAGCTGGACACAAAAATGGGAATCCTAAACACATACAAAAAAATAAGAAAAAAATATTTAATCGCTTTAAAAAAGGGGTAAATAAACTTTTTATGTGTCAACTCTGACGGGGCTGTAAGCGGAAAATTTAAATCCCATCGCACCCTGGCGATGTATGTATAAAAGAAAAATCAGAAGGTTAAACAAATTCAATAGACATTTTTTTTTTTTTTTATTAATTATAGAGGGTTTAAAATGATATGCCACCCTCATCGTGACACTCACGAACACCATCCCTTCCAAAAACGAAAATACAGGGTTATTTGTAAAACACCAGCATTCTTAAAAGGGGTCGTTAAACTCATTATTATGAACAACTTTTACTATGACACCAACACTGAAATCGCAAAAAAAAATCTGCTGTCCATACATTTTGTTGAGTCATGCGAACATAAATGTATGGAACAGCTGATTTTTTTAAAAGTAATGATAAGTTTACCCACCCTTACGCATCTGCCGTAGTCAGACATAATTTCACAGCGCAAACTAAACCTTTTGTCTTTCTTTGTTATGTGACAGTATTCTAAAAGCGTCTGTTGATTTTCTCGCCCAATTAACCACTTTTGAGTTGGACAGTCGCTTCTGGTTTTCCACACCTACGCCTAGGGCTGGTGAAAAGTTTGTGTAACATTCATTTATCTTAGGTGACATAGGCTACTAAATGTAATTTTAGTAACAAATGCTGAAATAGATCCGTAAAGTAATTGTTATTTAAGGCGCGGATACTCGGTAATCTGCTATCTCGCTCGCACATTTATGATATGAAATCAATAAATATAAAATCGCTAAAAACCATTTGAAGGAGCACAATTACAATGTTTCAGCAAAAATATCAGTTTCATCGGAATATGTTTTCATAAATAGCATGTTTTTTAATAAAAAATAAAACCGACTTCAAAAGGAACTAAAAAGCTTGAAATAACTTTTAAACGTTTTGGAGTCGGTTCCAAGTCAAGTTCTTAATGAGTAGGAAAAAGAGGCTAGAACTTGACTTGGAACCGACTCCAAAACGTCTTAAAGTTATTTCAAGCTTTTTAGTTCCTTTTGAAGTCAGTTTTATTTTTTTATAATTTTTTTTTCACGATTTTTATTGGTGCCTAAGATTAATCCCAGACTTTTGTGAGGCTAATATTTGAAATCCTTATGAAAAGCCCTTTCAAACGATGCCTCACGCGGTATTTTTATCACCAGGTATCCATCCTGGCGGGGGTACGGTGAATGCGCAAGCGAAAGCCGTATTTCCGCCTAGAGGTTCATGGAGGAACACCGTGTGGTTTTTAGTCCGTGCGAGTCGGACATAACCCCATCGCCAGCCCTTAGCAGTGGGGTACTCATAAAGAGTTTTCCACACGACAAAAAAAAAAAAAAAAAAAAAGGTATCCATCCTCTTCCTCATTACTCGTCAGCCATCGAATTAACAAAGCAATATGACAATTCTGCTGTTATCCTACGAGAAGTGCCGTTTCATATCTCGTAAGTCCATGATCAGATCGTAACAATATTTAATGAAAATAATATTCGCAAAAATTTAAAGACTCCAAGGCACCTCACTTAGCTGTAGATACCTATTCTACGTTTTTGTGTAACGTTAGTAACACAATATATTATTGAGAATCATTTCGTTCGGTTGTTACGGACATATTTCGTTCGTTGTGCGGACATTATGAATAATGACCTGTCAATAGGGTTAACATGTGTAATATGTGTAAGTTGGATACACAATAGCTATAAAAATGATGCGAATATTTTTACCTCATTTTTATTCTCATTTTTTTCGTTTTTGTAAACTGTCAACTGAAAATAATGTTAAAGGCGTATTTTTTACTGCTACATTTAATCTTCTGTGATGGTAGTTACATCTACCTTTGTACGGAGTAGCTAAATCTAACTTTGCAGTGAAGAGAATACAATTCTATGTAGATGCAACTTATGAAGCATTCCCATTTTGGCACCTAGCACCAATCTGTTGGCACCGATTTAATTATTTTTATTCCCATTCTGGCACCAAAGATTTTTGTGGTGTTATTTTTATGGTAAAACATCGACCCTTTTTTTAAGTGATTATATTTTTATTCAAGTTGTGAGTAAAGAGTACCGAGGTAACACAGCTAAAAATAATTAAATCTGTGCCAATAGATTTGTGCCAGGTGCCAAAATGGGAATGTTTCCAACTTATTGCTTACTTTTAAATCAACTTACATATTTTGTAAGTAATAAGTTGTATCTACAAGTATACGGTACTATTTAAACTTTCAAATACCAAGAAATGAGATACAAAGGAATATAATTATGTTTTGCATAATTATACATTTAATTTGGCCATTAAAAAGGCTGGGTAAAAATATTATTAGAACATTATTTCAGATCCATTCGCACTCCGATAATACTTTCAGGCAATCGTTAACCACTTTAAAAGAAAGAAAGAAATCATTTATTTACACGCAATATTGCGCAAGGCGCTACTTAGTTTAAAAAAAGAAATAAAATAAATACACATAAAAAGAACTAAAAAACAAAACTAGCTCTATGCCCAATATTGCCCACAGATACAAGCCGATCGAAAACATAATTTGAAAAAAAAACTTAACAAAATATGTCATCTGAAATACAAACCTGAAAACTCCAAAAAGTCCCTAAACCTCTCAGAAGGCAAAACCACGTAACAATCACCTAAATCACTTAATCTTGTTAATAAATTGTGAATAACAGTTCAAACCACAGACAACCCTACTCAACAGTAACAAAAACAGGAAATTTATTAGCACCCCTATATAATTAGTTAATTAATGCGTTCGTGCAGATCAGCTAATAAAGACGAGTTATATTAATTTAGTAAGCTGGCTTTAATTTAATTTTACTCCAGATGGAAGTTACCTTACAGAATTTTGGGGTTGAAACATTTGGAAATATAATTATTTAATAAGAAAATTTGAAAAAACAACTGATACGGATGGGATTCGAACCCACGATCTTCGACGTACCGTGTCGACGCTCTAACCGCTGAGCCATCGTAACCAGCATCAGTCGAAATTTCAAATCCGTATCAGTAGTTTTTTTTTTTCAAATTTTCTTATTAAATAATTATATTTAATAAGCTATCATGTGCATAACATGTAAAAAAAATCACAAAAAAAAACATTTGAAAATGTCGAATATTCGTCACGTATTTTGGTGTCATTGCTGACGAATCCGCTTTACTAGCACATGGTGGTGCGTTCGAACCTGGCATGTATCAATGTGATTATCCAATGTCATTATGTACTTTCTTAATTAATCTAAGACACCACTGACTAACGGTGAAGGAAAACATCATAAGGAAACCTGGACTTAATAGTTTAAAATCGCCAACCCGCAATGAGCTAGCGTGATGATTAATGCTCAATCCTTCTCTGTATAAAAAGAAGCCTTTGCCCTGAAGTGGGACAGTTACAGGCTGATTTATTTATTTATATTATTTTTTCTCTCTCTTATTTTATTTTTGTATCAGAGAAGTGGGCTGTGGGTGGCATTTGTGTATAGAATTCTCGCATTTAAATGTTCCTAAATATGCATCTGTGCGTCCTCTTTATTTGCTCTCTGTTAATTAACGATTAAACGCGACCGTGCAATGAGAAAAACCGACCCACATTTTACTTCTCAGATCCGTGGCGAGTAGGTACTGTTCATCAGTACAAATAGTACCTACTCGTCACTTATCGTCCAAACCGATCCATTGTGGATCACTGCTACCTGGATCGGAACGATCAACGTCAATTCTACGTAAAAAAAACTAGCATTTGGCACACCACTATACGACTGATAAGGGACTATAATGTCACATAACGGTCATATCATAGCAATCCAGAAGTGAGTATGAAATCCTATAATGCGAGTAACTCACCCTATTACAGGCTTTTATAGCCGATGCTGGTGTACAATTATGAAAGTCTTTTCTTTTTAACACTTCCGCACGTGAACATCAAACATCTTCACCTTAATCTTCATTTTCTGCTCTAAGCTTATCCACTTAAAGTTGAAATTCCAATAAGGCTATCGTATCATAAAATATAATAAAAACTACGTTACGTTATAACTATCAGGCACGTAATAAAAAGAAAATCTCTTTTCTTTAGATTTATGAGGGAATGAATTTTCCTTCTTGTTAAGCATTCCCTTGTAACATCTTAACACTTTTTCGCCATCATGGGTATCAATGGCCCGGAATAAAAATATAGCCGTATATCATCATACGTGTTTTACGGTAATTTTTTTATGAAATTTTACCTGTGTAAGGTAAAGGGAGCTTATTGAATGAAATGGTAATTCATAGTAAGGTAAAATAAAACAATACGAAAAGTAGTATTAATATTTTGCATATGTTGACGTATTTTCATATTTGTTGAATTTTCATAAACTGATGAATTTCATAAAATGATGAAGCTGGAAGATTAATTGTAGAATGAAGAAAGACCAGTCATTTAAATTTATTATGCGGATAGACTGTTATTTTTTCCCAGGAAGTAATCTAGCTATATAAATCATGCAATAAATTATTTGCTCCAATAAATCATGAAACAGTTACTATGTAAATATTATAAGTATTCATATTATTTTATTTGTATTATCTGAGGAAGCTAACATTATACTCTTACTTACAATAATATTTTTTGAATTATTGTAGTCCTATTTTAAGGGTATTTATTTGTGAACGAGAAGTTACAAATTTTGAAGTACTTACATCGACGCTATTCAGATTTACAATGTTATAAACAACTTTTATTATGTCACACAAATGATTTGAAAATCAGTCATAAATAATATAAGTAAATATTTTTTTGTCATCAAAACTAAAGCACCAAATATCAGATCAATCTGTCAATAGGAAGGGGATGAAATATCGATTACTAAATTTGAACCAAATAATAAACAGGTCAAGCTAAGTATAACCGTTTAATAATAATAAGAACATTCTAACCTGCCTGTCAAACCCGCATGTGCCTACTTGAACTCCTTGCACGATTTTAAACTACAATCTAGTTGATTTTTATTTTCGATTACTTACTATGTTACCACTAACCTTCCGTTTTAATCCGAAGCTACACGTGTCTTAGAAATTACACATGTCTGCAAAACGAATAATGTATTTTCCCATTTCCAGAGATTCCCCATCTAAAGAACTCAGGGTCGGACTCTATTTTAGCTGTCACAAATAAAAATGCTGTCAACGGACGTCGAAAAAGGCACCGTACAATATCTCGACAACTTTACAATAGTATTGTCGACGGTTCGGGTCTGACCACAAAATAGTATGAGTATAAAACCAGTCTATGTTAGGCATTGTACACAGTTACACGTGGAGAAAATAAACAACTTAGGGAATCGTATCAGTAATGAATATTATCATCAGTGTCGTCCGTAATGACATTATTATCTAACTACTGATTTGACTTTTCAGATTATTTTTTGTTCAATAATAACGCGCGAACGTCTATTAGCACACCTATTAATTTGAAATCAATATGTTTGATCGCGCGTTCGTACGAACTTGCGACGATAGCGTATTTGCGTTGTACCTATTAGGACGATGACGCATCGCCTTGGAAATTGACAACTTAAAGAATTTAAAAAGGCAAAGTTTCAAGATAATTATGATCCCTACCTAATCCTCCATACCCCATTAAATTCTGAATATCAATAAAAAAAAAATCGAACAAAACCAATCGATTTGGAAGAAAATTAATTGGTGTATTTTTTTGTCATATTATTATATGTTTTTCAATATAAGAACTTTTATTAAATAACATAATAAATTATAATATTTGACAGAAAAATTATAAGTATTCCAAAGAACTAGAGTTAGAAAACTTTTAGATAGTTATGATTGAGCTTCTCGTACAAATAAGTTTGTTTAATCACATATTAGTTCAATAACGGACGCTATAACTTTAATTATTTATTGATTAAAATAATTAAATTAAATAATTTTTTGATTTTGATGTGTCGGCAAGACCCTCAATGAGGCTACGGACAGAATTTTTAATTTCCCACATATTGATCGAATAAAATTTGAGCTAGGTAACTCGATAAGAAGAAATTCAATATTAGTATTTATTTAGTAAATAATTAGGTATAGTTTTCTACTATCAATAATAAATCACGTAAGTAGAAACTCATTTTCTTTTGAAAACAGCCGAACAAATATATATAGTAACTGTAATACAAACAATTCTGTACGTCATTGTTGGCCTACTCCGTGAAACTGACATTTTATTCCCAAGAGCCGCTGAAAATGGGTTTCAGGCATTAAAATAGTAATATCATTTTAACGTTTCAGTGTTGATTCATATATACTGTTACTAAGTATATATGTATACTGTACTGTTACAGTCGTGATAGCCTAGTGGTGGTGACCGTTGACTGGCAAGTCAGTGGTCTCGGGTACCTCTGACTTTTCGTAAGTTATGTGCGTTTTATAAATTAATTATCACTTACTCCGTGCCTCGGAAAGCACGTAAAGCTGTTGGCCCTGCGCCTGATCTCTCTCCAATCGTGTCGGAAGGCCGTCCCATCGGACTATGAGAGTGAGGGAATAGAGAGTGCACCTGTGTTTGCGCACACACTTGTGCACTATAATATCTCCTCCGTAATTGGCTAGTCTCCGCTGAGATTGGCCGCTGTGACCGAAATTCGGTCAGGAGAATATTATACTGTACTGTAGATCAAAAATTATTTTAAATAACTGTTCAGACGTTTGTCACCTCAGTCTGCCTGCGACCACAAGAGCTGCAAAGCACTCGAAACGTCAGGTTTTTTAACAAATAAATAAATATTTACGCGAATAATCCGTTAAAAAGTTGTTTCATTACGTTAAACGTTCGCGAAAATTTGAGACTATATTATAAACTGTTACTGTTAATGCCAGCCCATATCATCTCACTGCTGGGCAAAGACCTCTTCCTCTGATTTCCTCTGATTCATGTGTAGTAAATTATAAATATATACCTAGTATTATTTTTCTGTTTAATGAATGAGTAATTTTAGTTATTTTTCTGCGTAGTTTTGATTTATCTATTACTAGCAACCCGCCGCGGCTTATGCATACATATAACAAATAAACCTTCCTTAAGAATTACTCTATCTATTAAAAAAAACCGCATCAAAATCCGTTGCGTAGTTTTAAAGATCTAAGCATACATAGGGACAGACAGACGGCGGATAGCGACTTTGTTTTATACTATGTAGTGATTTAGTACATACGGCTACACATCAAGCTATACATTATCATCATCATCCTGCCCTTTTCCCAATTTATTTGGGGCCGTCCTCTTTCTCCACACATCTCTGTCACCCGTCATCTCAGTAGTCACTTCCTTTCTCGCCATATCATCCTTCACACAATCCATCTATCTCTTCCTAGGTCTGCCTCTTTTCTTATATCCATCTACATCCAATCTTAATACCCTCGCATTGTACAGGCTCTTCGTACAACAAGATGTCAGCTTATACTGGAAATAATAGCTTGATGTAGCCGTTACTGGTTAGAATTAATTATATTACAATTTACTTTCAAGTTCATAAAATCTTTTTGTCTGTCTGTCTTCATATCAAAACTTTTAATAGCATTGAACATGCATCGCTTAAAATATCAAATTAGTAATTAAAGTTTAGAAGTCAAAATCCCAGTACTTACTTATAATCTAAGATAAGTTTTGAAATATATTTTATGTATGTTTTTAACATGTTTATGCACATGATTTGCTTATTAAATGAAATTATTTAATAAGAAATTCGCAAAAACAACTGACTCGGGCGGGACTTGAACCCGCGATCCCTGGCGTGCCGTGCCATCACTTTAAATAATAAAATAAATAATTTTAATAAGTTTTTAAACTCCAAATATTTGCTTGGCTTTTAAGAAAAGAATATCTGATCCATTGAGTCAGAAACATATTTTTGTCCTATTTGCATTTTTATCAGAAGAGGTACTAGGCAAGCATAAACTTTAAGAATCTAAAGCTAAACAAAAATAACAAACAAAGGAAAAACGCGCAAACGAAAAACGAATAGGCTAGATGGTATTAAGCATCAAGCTCTATTGACACATTTCGATCCTCCATCCCATCCATTTTACATACAACAAAAAGAGACAAAGCATTCGATCCTCGTTTAAAAACAGAAGGGAAATGTTTGCAAATCAAAAGCCAATATCGGGAGATCGATACAAGCGGCTTTGACATATTTGCATAATAGGATTTGTGAACGAGAAGTTACAAATTTTGAAGTACATCGACGCTATACAGATTTACAATGTTATAAACAACTTTTATAATGTCACACGAATGTTAAAAATAAAATGGAGTCCCGTTATATGGAACAAAAAATAATAATGTGGACTTAACAACAAATAGATTGAACCTGGATAGAACCTGGTATCAGAGTTTAAACCGCCCGAAGGCCTCTGCCATGGCTTTACACACCATTGAAAAATATCTCAGGTGTGCTGGTTTCATCACGATGTTTTCCCTCACCGTTTTAGCGACTGATAATTAATTTATAACACGCACATAACTTACGAAAAGTAGAGGTGCGCGCCTTGGAATCGAACTCAAGACCTCTGACTTCTCAGTCGCCGTCTATCTAATATTATAGAGTACCACCACTACTCATCCTGCGGGTACCGAAAGAAGTGACAAAGGGAAAGATCCGGAGGATGAGTAGCAGCATCCTACTGTGTAATAGCAACCATCTGCTCAGCGTGGCGATTAAGGGCAAATACCTTCCATGACCGCACAAAAGTGGCGTGCTGAGAGAGGCCTATGTTCAGCAGTGGACTAATACAGGCTGATAATGATGCTTATCCACATAGTAACTTAAAGGTTACCTACGTCTAAAGTGCGTCTAAATAAGTAGGTACTTAGTTTTAATAGAAATGTTTTGAATATGCCTATCTACATAGTTTGGTCGAGTGTTCCACTAATAGAATACTCCCCACGCGATTCTGATACATTAATTTTATTACGTACCCAGTGGCTTTTATTATAACAATTATTTGTTTTACTAATTGGATGTAATATTAGTTTCAGGTAAGTACCCAATTGTTTTCCAAATAATAAAGGTGGATGATTATTTTTAACCTACTTCAAAAAAGGAGGAGGTTCTCAATTCGGTTGTGTTTTTTTATTAAAAACTTTGTCTGTGACTTCGTCTGTGTGGATTTGGGATTATCTTTAATAAGTTCGTTTTCCTCGCTCCCGTGGTACAAATGTTTTCCGGGATTAAAATTACACTATGTCACACTTCGGCTGATATTATCTCTATCTCTCTAAAAAACCACGTCAAGGCGTCAATTGATAGCCTTCTTAAGTGAAAAAAATCGGTTCAGTAGTTCCAAAGATGTTCCCCTAACATTTATACCCACAAAGAATTTCCTTCATAATATTGGTGTAGCTGTAGGTGTAATGCAAAAAACTTATTTCTAATTTCTCGATAAAAATACATTAATATTCTACGCCAGGTACCAACCGTGTATGCCGTTCACAGCGGGGCTCCAGAGAGATCCTTTTCATGGTCTTTGAGGAGGTTGAGTTGGAGGTTCCGGTACTGGTCCCTTAAAAGGACCCAGAACCTCTCAACATGCGTTGATGGTGATCACCGGTGTGATTTTAGTGAGATAAGAATCCCACACTGTGGTCTCTTCGCGCCGGAGGCCGGGAGCGTTTTGGAGTTTGCCACCCGTAAGAGAAAAAAAAACTTTTTTTTTACTCTTATTGTTTATGTAATCTATTTTATCGGTAAAGTTTCGTTGACTAATTTAATTTAGCCTTATATTTATCGGTGAAATTCAAACCTTAGGACCTTCAGCTCTTTCAGCTCAAATCACTATAGTTACCAACAAGATAAAATAAAAACACTTTTCTTTCAGATTTCACTTTCCCAGATTCACGCGTCCTATTGTCTAATAAAATAAAATGTCGGTTCCTAAGCCTACGCTCGCACCCAGAACTTTACATAGAAGGGCCATTAGGCCGCAGTAAGGTCCAAATAACAAAAAATAAATGGCTTAAATTGTCAGCAAATATGCGAAGTGAAAGACAAAAATGGTTTAAGAAAAGCTGAGTTAGAAATCTGAATATTGGTCTGGTTTAGCTGAGATATGATGACGATTTGCGCAGTGGTTAAGAAATTGGCTTTCTTTACAGTGTCGTGGTGTCGATACCCTTACGAAAATAATATTACCCTTACGAAAATAATATCAGTACTTAATTTTTTTTTAACTTCTACTTTTTATTTTTAGTTCCAGCTGTCACCGCCTCAGACTCTGTTTTGCCATCTGTATGATGATGAGAAAGAGCATGTAGTTATAAGAGTAATAAAATATAAACGAGCCTGTTACCGTCCCACTGTAGGGCAAAGATCTCTTCTCAGGCAGAGAAAGATCGAGCATTAATCACAACGCTAGCTCACTGCGTGGTGACGCATTGGTTACGGACCCGCTTTGCAAGCGCGTGGGTGTGAGTTCGAATCTGGCATGCACAAATGTGACTTTTTAATGTCATTAAGTACTTTCTATGTTAATCTAAGACTCCACTGACTGACGGACGGACGAGAAAAATCGTAACGAAACCTAGACATAATAGTCTGAAATCGCCAACCCGCAGTGAGCTAGCGTGGTGATAAATACTTAATCCTTCTCTTTATGAGAAGAAGCCTTGGCCGTAGAGTGAGGTAGTTACAGGCTGATTTATTTATTTTATTATAATTGTGTGAGAATGAAAATTCTCAATTAATTTTCTAATTACATTAATACAATTTAGGTTAAACTAAAATATCAGGTCCAAGAATCAGACTTAGTTTCAAAGTTCACCTCTAAAATCCAAAACCAATTAATTTTAATCATTATAAATTCAACCCCTATAATTTGGAAGTTCTATTTTACAGGTCAACTAAAAGGGGATCGGGCGTGTAATTATTCGGTACCAGGGTGGCATAAATCTTCAGAGGTTCCCGATAACTGGGTGTACTATCAATCACTGACCCAACTATACTTCATCTTCAGATTGGTTTCATGCCTTCGTATCGACCGGTGTCCCAAGAGCGAAAAAAATTGATAACCTCATTTTTTTTGGCTTCGGAGTTTTTTGTGTGAGGAAAACGCGGATGTAGCGTTTTATTTATTTTTCTTGTCATACAAATTACTAGCTTCCACTCGCAGCTTTGCTTGTCTAGTATGTTGATATACATATATATTATTCTGATTTTATAAGCTATATTCCTGTAAAGTTTCACCAAGATCCGTTTAGTAGTTTTTGCGTGAAACAAATATCCATCCATCCAATGAAAAGATTATAATTATTGCATCCATCCGTAGGATTTATGTAGAAAAATGTGCCGTGTGGTTTTCGGCCTAAGAATAGAACCACCCCTACTCGTTCCGCGGGTGTCGTAAGAAGCGACAATGTGTTGATGAATTGTAGCCTATTTATTTGTTATTCTGATAATTATATAAGTTCATATTACTGTAATGTTTTATTAAAATTTGTTCTTTTTAAAAAGAGGAATACAGCTTGATTTCCTAAGGGTCCGTGGCTGGAAACGGTTAGGAAAACGCTGGACTAGAGTTAGAGAGCTCACTCGAGTCTAGACCATAGCAAATGTTATCTCAACAGTGGTGAATCATCAACCTGTTATTACAATATTGCTGTTATGTTCTGAGTATATAACTGTATATGTAAGTACAATAACATCCAGCATCTGGTACATATGCTAGGTAAATGTATTGTACACGTAAAATAACATTGCTGATGAATTCAGCAAGAGGTGTAAAGAGCGTGACATTGTTGAAACAGCGTGTTTGTACATAGATAACATATAAGATGTTTTTAAGTACATCTTTTTCAAATTTTGGTAAGTAATAAATAAAGTAGTACAGGTACAATCTGAAAACTATACGACATACGTGTATGAATTTATTTTTAATTTTTATTATTTAAAGTATCTACAAATTCGTACTGAACCCTCGGTGGGCGAGTCTCACTCGCACTTGTCCAGCTTTTTTTTGTTTCTTTACTTTTTATTATACTATCGCTATGAAATCCAAAATATTTTCTAAAATCAAACTGTTTTTTAAATTAATTTCTGAAACTCTCAAAAACAACCAACACAGGCGGGACTTGAACCCGCGATCCCTGGTGTGCCGTGCTTTCACTTTACCAACTAAATTACCAAGTTCTGCCCGCTTCAGTTGAAATTACGAATCTCTTTCTTAACGCCCGGGTCAGTTATTTTTGCGAGTTTCTTATAAATAATTTCATTTAATAAGCAAAAACATATGCATAAACATAATAATAAATATTTTCTGTTGTTTAATTAAGTTAGTAAACGAATACACTAACGAAATTTTGTCTTACTAGGATATAAAGCCACAAGTAAGCTGATTAAGTTCCTTCGCTCCCAAATTACAAAGTAACAAGCATAGACTTACTTAGGGCACAGTTAAGTCAGTACTAGGACAGCCCGTGGATTTAGAACTAGATTGTTTCGACAGCTATGGAATCTGGAAGAGAATAGGACTTTTTTTCCTAGTGATTTTTTTACATGTTAAAAGCAAGTGTTAGCTTATTAAATTAATTATAAATATTTAATAAGAAAAATTAAAAAAATGGAATTCGAACCCATGATCTTCGACGTACGGTGTCGACGCTCTGACCGCTAAGCCACCGTATCCTACCTGAATCAGGTGAGCATACGCCTAGAGTATCTAGGGTAGTGGTTCCCAATTAGATTTTTCTACGTACCACTTCAAGAGAGACTTCAAATTTGCGCACCCCTTATTGCAGGAACCTTAAATATTATATTAAATATTATATTATTATAAGGATTTAATATTTTAGTTAAGAGATTGCTGTGCGTAGGACCCCTTGATGCAATCTCGCGTACCCCTGGGCGTACCACTAATTGAAAACAATGATCTAGGGCATTGGTCATTTGGTCCGCGAAGTTTGGTTTCTTTTATTCCGCGCTGTTAAGTATAAGATTTTTTTGATTTTTTTTTTTAGATTAGATTTTATCGCATAATTGGTAGTCACGCTCCTGCATACAGATACACATCATCACACAGATCACATCAGATATATGTTCAACACATAACACCCCACTTTTTTCGTCGTAAGTTAAAAAAAAAAAGATGAATCTGTAGTTTGTATTATATGAGGGTATTTTGTACAAAAAAAAACAAACTGAAAAATATAAATCCATGTCTCAGCAAAAACAGCTGTTATTATGCTATAAAAATGTATAAACACATTGTTTGCCATGCAACACCATAAAATATTATGGCTAAAACTAGCTACACAATGCCATATAAAAATCTAATATAAACATCGGAATATATTGTTATTAGGTAGCTTGTTTACATATTTTCTTTCCTAACAAGAAAGAAATATAATATGCAAGGAGAAAAATAAACAAATTTTGAGAAAAATAGACATGCGTGTTTTTGATGTGTCTAGAATAGGCTCCTGAAATCGTCAAACACCGAGAAATGAGACACAAAAGTTAACAATTGTTATTACGCGTTGCCGTTGCCGCCGGCGTCCTAGCGGTAGTTAAGCCCTTAAAGTTCGCTTTAGATATTTTGGATGTTCATATTATTATTTTCTTTATTTCACTATAATACATATAGAATATATTTTTAAATAGGTATGTATAAAAGTATACATTTAAATATACGTATAAATACCTATAGTTACCCACCGGTATCGGAAACAGGGTTCAAGCTATCGGTAGCTTCAGAGAGAGGAACATTATTAAAGAATGATTATTTTTACAAGCTTTTATTTAACTTGCAATGTATGTTTGTTCGGGTGGAATCTTGCAAGCTTAATTAGAACCACTTCCTCTTATCCTACGGAGTTGAATTTTAGCATGTTAGTTCAGTTCCGATGACAATGCATTTTTATGGTAAGTATGATCTGAATCGACATCCAGGTTTAGCTCCAGATAAAGGAACTTTTCAACGGTCAACAGTACAGATGCAATTTTTTGCAAATACGTTCAGTTTTGTTATACCAATATAAAAGCTTGGTTAAAAACGATGTTTTTGTTTTTATTATTCTTATCAGTAATTTCAATAGATACAAAATTAAGTCTGTTTTGTCCGTATGTATTCCCTTCTCTCGCGGTCGCCTCCGTCCCAACCCCCAAAGCTTTTTGTGCTTACCACACTTGATTTATGTTACAATGTTAAAGTAAATTTAACTCAATACCTTTATCATAAAATATAATTTAATGCTTGTATTTCTTACAGGTATAAGCAGTGGTGTTGAAGTACGCAAATTGCGAGTCCTATCTGTTTGGTGGAAGGGAGCATGTTGCTTTCTTGAACGGTTTGTGGAATTGTGTCCTTACACAGGTTTCGAACAGGTTCCAGAATGGCTTGTCATTTAGTGACGGTAGATCACCAACCATTGAAAGAAGTAAACGCAACATCACATATTCGAAATTTATTTATTCAAGAAAATAATAATTACTAATCATAAAATATTAAATATCAATTATTATCTAATTAAAATAATCTATATATACAAACCTATAAACTAAAACCTTAAAAATAAATAAATATACAAAACCCTTAATCTAAGAGACCGCTACCAGTAGGCAACGTTATGTTATTACGTTCGAAATGTACAATAGATAAATCAGCCTGTAACTGCCCTCAGCAAGGCAAAGGCCTCTTCTCATACAGGAAAGGATCAAGCATTAAGCTTCACGCTAGCTCACTGCGTGTTGGCGATTTCAGACTATTATTATATAGTCTAGGAGTCCTACTATGTTTTCCTAGTATACCTATTACCTACCTATGTCATATAATGACATGAGTCGTGATAGCCTAGAGGTAGTGACCGTTGACTGGTAAGTCAGAGGTCTCGGGTTCTAACCTCTGACTTTTCGTAAGTTATGTGCGTTTTTATAAATTAATTATCACTTACTCCGTGCCTCGGAAAGCAGGTAAAGCCCTGCGCCTGATCTCTCTCCGATCGTGTCGGAAGGCCGTCCCATCGGACTATGAGAGTGAGGGAATAGAGAGTGCACCTGTGTTTGCGCACACACTTGTGCACTATAATATATCCTGCGTATTTGGCTAATCTCCGTTGAGATTGGCCGCTGTGACCGAAATTCAGTCAGAAGGATATTATTATTATTATTATATGACATTGAAAGAATCACATTGGTACAAGCCAGGTGCGAACTCACACCCACATACCTAGGTGCAAAGAGGCTTCGTAACCAATGCCACCATGACAAAATATACAGCTCAACAATTTTAACTTCGTAGGTACAATTTTTTCTGTAACAGGCCACATCCCTAAAATTTATCTCCGTGTCTTTCAACGCGTAGGCACTTTCAACACAACTGCGGTCAGACGCGAGACAAAGGTTCTGTGTCAACGTGCCCCGGCATTTTACTAGAATGAATCCTAAATTTGATTACATTGTCGAGTTCCACAAAATTTACATTCTGGGAGGGAAAAATTCGAGTCACGTGATCTAAGGCCTGACAGATAAGATAGGTGATAATACGGTACGCCTTTATATTTGAATTGAGTTCTACTGTGACGGGTTTTATATCGTTATTCGTTGATTTTTTCAAAATTGTTTTCTTTCTAAAAATTTTATGGCATTGTTCTCTAAGTTCATCATCCTTCTAGCCTCATTATAATTATTATTTATTATACGTATTATTCTCAAATTTTAATGAGGTTAGCTTCTAATCTACATGCAGTTAAATATCAGTTTTATACGTAGTGACTGCTTTTCTAACCCGCACAACCCAATACCCTATTACACGTATTAATTTCAAACTTTGTTGAGGTCGGCTTCTAACAACTAAATGCAGCTGAATATCAGTTTTATACGTAGCGGCTGCCTTTCTGACCCACATAACCCAAAGGGATACGATAGTCTAAATTAGATCAGTTGTCAGGATTTTATGAGGTTACTGACTTCTCTATCAATTGACCAAAAAATAGCCATAGCCAATGCCCGTACTTTGCCTTAACGTGCATTCTGAGGCACGAAACAGGTAATAATTAATTTCTATTATGCACGTAAATTTCGGAAAATCAGAAGTGCGTGCCTTGTTGCACCTCTGACTCGTAACTTTTGTTTAACTAACACAACATAAAATACAAACCTACTTGCTTATTCACAAAACCATTTATTTCTCACGCAATTCTAACCAAACTGTCCACCGTCACCGAGCCTTTTAAAACCAAAACATTGAAGGATAGTTTACCCACTGTTAGGCAATTGGAAAGCCCGCATACGTTCCAATCAATCGTACAGCTGGTGATAGATTGGGATGCCGTGAACCAAACACAAAACAGAATCGGACGATGGAAATCGGAAACAAACAAATCGGTACGTCGTTAGTGCCGCCAAGTTTGGTAGTGTTTGTAAACTGCCGATAGATCGAAAGGCTACTTCGTGGTGTATTTACACATACTTCAAACCCGTTGCTTTTGGCAGAAGTTTCGAAAACATGTCTTTCGGTTTTGATTTTGGTACTTGAAAAAAAAATAGAAACCGTTTATTTATAGACTCACGCCTGTATTCCCCAGACGGGGTAAGCAGAGGTGTGCAGTACACTTACGTTTCGCTGGCTAGGTTATAAGTGCCATGTAATAGAGGGCAAGCCTATTGCCATTAACCGAACACAATTCCAGATTCCGTATTGCTACTGAGAATTTTCGAATGGAAAAACCTTATAAACACTTTGCCCAACCCGGAGATCGAACCCAGGACCTCGTGCTCAGAAGTCGCGCTTGCTACCACTAAACCAACGAGGCAGTCAAACCGTTTATTTACACGAAAAACATCAATCAAATCTGATCTTAGTTTGAATATTACCCATTTTATCATTAATTTAAGAGCTACGCTCTTGTCAATGCAGCTTCTTCCAGCTCTCTCTATCAAGAGCCAATTCCTTGACCACCTTATACGTCTCGACCTTCACTTTCTCTTTGATCTGCGCTACATAACTCTGTCTTGGCCTACCTCTTCCTCTCTTTCCATAGACTTTTCCTTCTATAATATTATTTATGAATGTGTCGTGGCGTATAAGGTGGCCTATCATCTTGTCTTTTCTGTTTTTGATACTAGATATCAATTTTCTCTTCTCTTTTACTATTTCTAATACCTTTTTGTTAACCATTTAAATCAAAGATATTTTGTTGAAAAGATCTTGAGACTAAGTTATATATCTGTGCCTATAGTTCGACATATTTCCTAAAAATTATATTGTAATAGAATCAATAAGTATGTATATTTTTGTGGAATATAGAAGAATTGTTCGTATATTTATTTTCCACTTTCTCGTTTACTCTGAAACAGATATTATGATAGTAATATTCCGAAATTTCTTTAAAAATACACAGCCACAAATTGTTTCTTAAATTATATGTCAACTCATCTTATAGATACATTACACTCAGTTTCATATTCAAATTCTTGTCTTATGTAAAGCCCAATCCGTCTGTTTACCTTCGTTTAATAGAATACCCAAAAGATAAATTGGGCCTCCAACAAATTAAATAGGTTTAGACTTTGCGGAGATTTGTAGCTAGTTAAATTACTTGCTTTATTAGGATTTAAACATTTCTAAACTTAGCTTGAGAAGCTATTATGTCATTTTTAATGCGCGCTAAATCTTTTGTTGAGATCATAAAAGAAATTTGTATAGAGTTTTTATAGGAATATTAATAAATGCTACAGAAAGACGTTTTTTGGAGAAGAATTTAAGCTTTTTGTGTTGTCGAGCAAGAATATACTAACGCCTCTCAGTTTCTCCTTCATCGTAAGGTTGATGAACAATCTGGTGTCAGAATTTAAGCTGCCCATAAGCCTCTGATTCTATTGATAAATCTCTCAGGTGTGCTGGTTTCCTCACTATGTTTCCCTTCACCGTTTTAGCAAGTGATTATAAATTTTTGACACGCACATGAATCTGATGATGATGATGATGATTTTCTTCTCAACAAAATCAACTTATTCACAATTTTTTGAAAAGAATTTAATTATTTTTTTACGTGAACATAATATTGGTACTTACTCACTTTTTTACGAATGACAAGAAATTTTATGAAATATAAATAATTATTATAAATCTGACGTCTCTTAGTTGTCCTGTCCAAACCAGATAATGATTGTTTTATCAAAGATTAATGCTTTAGTTGGACGCCTTGAAAATTACCAAGCATTAAGATAATATAAATTTGATAGTACCCTTACTTTGTCTTTATCAAAATATCTCGACATCAGATGCATAAGGTCGGATGTATTAATGTTTGTTACTCTTTCACACAAAAACCTCTAAATAGATTTTGATGAAACTTTACAGTAATGTTACTTATAAGAGAATAACACATAGGCTACAATTTATTTATATAGCCAGCGAAGCTGCACACTTAAGCTAGTCCTAACTAATATAAGAAATGCGAAAGTAAGTTTGTTTGTTACATCTTTACGTCTAAACCACTGAACTGATCATCTTGAAATTTTGCATATACGTTGTCAGTTGTAAACAAACAGATATAGCGCACCTTTCATCCCGAAAAAAAAGTAATGTTCCCGAAGAAAACTCAAATTCTAAATTATATTTACATTATAAACTAGTTTTATAGACTCACTCTGTCACTCACGCCTATATTATAAGTTTTAAGTCCTTATGTATTATAAGCTATGTTATAAGTCCCATGTAATAGGGGGCGAGCCTATTGCCAATAACCAGGCTCAAATCCAGACTCCGTGCTGCTACTGAGAATTTCGTAATGGAAAAACCCAACAACACATTGCCCGACCCGGGGATCGAACCCGGGGACCCAACCTTGTGCACAGCAGTCGCGCTTGCTACCACTAGACCAACGAGGCAGTCAGAACTAGTTTTGTACCTACTTTATAAAAATGTTTCTTTATTAAAAAAAACAATTGACACGATGACAAAAGTTCACTCTACTACTACTAGTAAACGCTCTAACATCGTAAAACTCGCCATCTTGAATTGACACAAATTATGGCAACTAGCCAAAATAATTTCAATAAAGGAAAACTACTTATTCCTTAAGGAAATCAACAAAATATCCAATTTCCGATTTCTTGCCGCGCCACTAAAGACCGTTACAGACAAACCAATAAAACTAAAACGTTATTGAAAGACAAAGGTGAACGCACACTTATCCGAGCCGAAAACGTCGAACGAATCGAAGTCAAGAAGGCCTAGCACACATATCCGCTCTAGAAGAATCGACCGCGCTGAAAGAGTCGACCGCGTCGAAGAAATCGTTTCTATTCCCTTTACGCCTATCGCACTATTCATCTGCCTAACCTTTTCCCAACTATGTTAGGGTCGGCTTCCAGTCTTACCGGATGCAGCTGAATATCATTGTTTTACATGGAGCGACTGCCTATCAGATCTCCACAACCCAGATACTGGGTTACACGATACCCCTTGGTAAGACTGGTTGTCAGACTTTCGGGCTTCTGACTACCCGTAACGACTGTCAAAGATTTACAATTGACAGCCGGGGCCAACAGCTTAACGTGCTATGCGAGACACGGAGAGTGATAATTAATTTATAAAACGCACATAACTTACGAAAAGTCATACCGAGACCTCTAACTTGGCAGCCAACAGTCTCAACGGTGCTTGTCGCACTCTTATTACATGGGAATTGTGAAGGATCTTGACGAGGTGATCTTGACTTAAATTAGAATCACTAATTTTTAAAAAAAATGCAAAAATAGTACCTACTCGCGCGTTGCTCTGTCACGAAACTGATGGAATGCGAGCCCATCGGTCGAGTCGACCGCATAAGCCGCGCCGAATAAGATGACGTCATCCGAATTCGTCTAGGATTTCTGGGGTTCTTCCAGATTCGGAAGAGGTTTCTTAAGATTTCATACACAGAATTCTAATATTCGTTTCGTTCGACTTGTTCGACGCGTTCAGCTCGAATAAGTGTGCGTTCACCTTAAAACTACGCCTATTTCGTTACAAATTCCATATATACGTTAGGTGCGTCGAATCCAATATGTGTCTTAAAGTTTCCATTATTCATCCCACTACATATGTACGGTAGGGGTCGTAATAAAATAGGGCCCTGAAATTTATATAAAACTAAGGTAGGGGTGATAGGTTGAGCGGTAAAGACGCGGTCTGAAATTTAATTCTGTGTTTATTTTTCTTCTAAACTAAAAGCAGTGATAGCTAAGTTAGACAAAGATTGTAGGTTCGAAACCCAGGTATGCACCCCTGACTTACAAAAGCGCTACAATTGTAACTACATCCGATCTTGAAAATGGACTCCGTTTGTGTTCGATACTAGCCGGGCATTCCCAAAATCAATCCGTGAGTAAAACCGTAATAATGTTTAATAAATAAGTATGACTGACAAAAGGTCGGTTCTAAAATGATTACTCTAACAAGATACGTGCGAAAAACATAACCCTTCCTTGGCAGTCGGGTAAAAAAGAAATTATATAAGTTTTTTATAAAAACAACGTTTTTATTTGGACTATCAAAACTAAACGTATACCTATGCGAAAATTTGTATCTGTGCTGTTGACCGTTGAAGAGTTCTTTTATCTGGAGCTAATCCTGAATGTCGATTCAGGTCATGCTTATGATAAAAATGCATTGTTATTAGAACTGAACTAATTTGCAAAACTTCAACTCTACAATAAGAGGAAGTGGTTCTAATTCAGCTTGCAAGATTCCACCCGGACAAAAACATACATTGCAAGATAAATAAAAGCTTGTAAAAAAAATAAAAGAATAGAGAACTACCTCCTTTTCACAAGTCAGTTAACAAGGAGCAAATTCTATAGAACTCTACAGAGGTATATGATATTATTATGATCAAAACATCTATAATGTAGATGTTTGATTGTAACATCAAAGGCCGTCAGACGCCAGACATCGATACTGTCCTATCTTACAAAGCCTGAAGCAAATCCCAGCAGATAGCTAGGAACTTGACAATTTCAAATAGATAATTTAAATATATTGACTGGAAATATAACTAGTACCTATTATATAGCACTGATAGCCTAGTGGTATGACCGTCGACTGATAAGTCAGTGGTCTCGAGTTCGATCCCAAGGCGGCGCACCTCTAAATTTTCGTAAGTTATGTGCGTATTATAAATTAATTATCAGTTGCTAAAACGGTGAGGGAAAACATCGTGATGAAACCAGCACACCTGAGAGATTTTTCAATGGTGTGTTAAGCCATGTCAGAGGCCTACGGACGGTTTGTTTTGGGGAATACCTGCATCGAGTGGCGAGGCGGGAGGAGACCCCTGTCTGCCACCACTGCGTTTTCGCTGTGGACACAGCCCAGCACACTCTCGAGCAGTGTCCGGCTTGGGAGGTGCAGCGGCGTGCCCTCAGCGCGGCCATCCGCCAACAGGGCGTCTCGCTGTCGGCCATAGTGCGAGCTGCAGCCGACAGCGAGGAGTATTGGGAGGCGTTCGCTTCCTTCTGCGAGGAGGTCATCTCGCAGAAGGAAGCGGCGGAGCGGGTCAGGGAGCACGATGCGCGGGCTGATCCGATCCGTCGCGCGCGAAGGGGCAGGCGCAGGCGGCAGTATGCCGCCTTGCACCCACTCTGACAAGAGCTGGCGGGCGGCTGATTCCGGTATGCCGCCCGCCTTGCCCGATGTAGGGGCGAAGGCCTTTGAGCGTGTTGGGGCGATGTCCTGGACCTGGATGCCAGGGACATTGCCCCCCCCGAGTGCATTTTTGAGCGGGCCTACAGGCAGGCACTGGACGGGGCTGCGAGGCGCGTTTGCGGTACCCGGACCCGTCCGATACAGTGCTAGGAACACGCAGGGGGGAGACGTTTTTAGTGGGTGCGAGCCCCACATAACCGTATGTCCTCGGACGTGCGGTATGCGGAAGGCATTTTTTACTCCCCCCGGCCACAAAAAAAAAAAAAAAAAAAACGGCCTACGGACGGTTTAAACTCTGACACCAGGTTGTTAATCAACCATACGATAAGAAGAAGAAGAAGAAGACCTATTATATTATTACTAGAATTTACTTGTTTGTTTTTATGAAGTAAAACTAATGGGTATAGAAATAAGAGATGTTTTGCTCAGACCGATCATTATCTAGTAGATATATATGTTTTTTTTTTAAAGAGACGGTAACGTTTAGAGTGTATTTATTGAATTTAGTGTTTAATAAACAACTCTAAACTTTGATCAAAATAGGTACTAACGTGGACAAAGCCGGTGCACCACTCTTAAGGTTAGAATCGCTTGCACTCGGCGTCCGAACGTAGCGCTAGCCCCGCCCCTAAGCACGTAGCATAGTTCAAAGCATTTTGATCGCAAGTAGTGCACCGTTTGTGTCCGCGATTGTACAGTCAATAGCAAAATTTATATATAAGTACGTACATGATTTCTACGTATTATAATAAATGCAATAATATATACATCATTAATAGAAGATTTTATTGTCCTAAAACGTCAAAGTCGTTTGCCATCAAGGCTTTGCCCTGTGGGTGGTAACTAGCTAAGTAGCAGATTTAAAGTGATTAAAAGTCTTCAAGCAAGAAAACTGTTTTATAAATCTTTAGTTGGAGCAGATCTTTTGTGGTATAATGGTCCAGATCCAGATGGGTTTCACCGAACACCATGCTGGAACTTGATAAAATACCACTGCTAGGCAAAATCCTGTAAGTAGGTAATCAACATTAAAAAAAAAAGAATACTTTAGAGTTCGCTGCAAGAGCGTGGAATACATTTTATAAATGTTATAAAATTAGTATAAAAATTTTCTCCATTGCCCGATCTTTTGTGAAATATGACGTCACATCACAATAATGTATTTACGTAAAAAGATGAAATGAAGTTTTCGCTCACACAGGAACCGCATCCCAAACAAAACAAAAGAATGACAGGGAAGAAATATAAATAAATGTTATAAAAGACGTTTCCTTTTTACCACTGCATTTTATTATAAGAAAAAAAAGATAAATTGAGACAATGGAAAACGGTATTCGTAAAAGTAATCTATGTTTGTCAATCAAAGTTGGCATGCAGAGTGAAAGACGAGTATAAAAGAATTGTTTTTTTTTTATAGAACATTTTGTCTTGATTTATTATGAAAATGATTGAGTCGAGGAAGTGAAGTAAGTATTAAATTGTAATTTAATTTTACGGGGGCCTTGTACGAGTTTGCAAAAAAAATCAACTGTTCTATACATTGAGGAGTTATGTGAACATAAATATGAATATAAATAAAATATGTGAACATAGTTAGAATATGAATAGTATAATATATTTTATGTATTCATATAACTTATATGTAAGTATGTTACTTATACAGGGTTATTTGTAAAACACCAGCATCCTGAAAAGGGGTCATTAAACTCATCATTATGAACGACTTTTACTATGAGACCAACCCTGAAATCGCGAAAAAATCGGCTGTTCCATACATTTATGTTCAGATAACTCAACACAATGTATGGAACAGCTGATTTTTTTTTTACGGTTTCAGGGTTGGTCCCATAGTAAAAATAGTTCATAATGATGAGTTTTATGACCCCTTTTAAGGTGGTCGGCATTTTAAAAATAACCGTGTATACTTCAGTATTTAATAAACTTAGTACACTGCGATAAAATCGCAGCAATTACTTAAAAAGATGTAAAAGACGGATATTTACCAAAAAAAGCTAGAAAAAAGTTTTTTTAATTAAAATGAGAACAAACTTCAGTCAACAAAGTTTTGTATGAGTTAGTATCTCGGAATTCCGGTTGTAATTAAATACAATTAATTAATGAAGAATTGAATACTCACGATTTTATTTATTATAATACAAGTAAAAACTTTTTTTTTTTTTTTTTTTGGTCCTCAGTAGCTCTCGATAGAGAAAAGGGGAAGGAATAAGGAGGTCTTTGACCTACAGTGGATAAATATAGGTCGGTAAAAATAATATTACGTACCGCTACTGGGAATTCCCAGATGGTAAAATTCAAATCTAAACTTTGCTTAGCTAATACGAACTGCGTTTTAGACTTCTAGTCAATGAGGTTATCCATTATAAATACAAAGTAATATAATATATCATTCGGACCATTACTTAATTTTGTTATAATATAAATTTTCCAGAAATATTAAACATTCTGCCCGCAAGCCCCGGCTTCTTGGAAATTTAATTATTTCAGCGACGGACGGTCCTGCTCTCGGAAATTTGAAACGAATGTTGCTCAAATGTTCACATATTATACATAAGTGGGGAAAAAAAAGTAAAAAACAAACTTGGGACAACATTTTAGAAAGTCTCAAGTGAACGGCCAAGCCTTCAAAAAATTTTTTGGCCGAGAGGTAGACCGGATTGGCTCTACACGAGTTCTCATAACTTTATTAAAGTTAAAGGGTAGCGAATCTTAGCCATATTTTTACATGAAATGTTTTTGGTGTGATATATTTTTTGCAAGTGACATTTTTATTAAACAGTTTTACTTAGTATTTGGTTCAAATTTAGTGATCGATATTTCACCCCCTTCCTGTTGACAGATTGATCTGATATTTGGTTCACAGCTTTAGTTTTGATGACAAAACCTTTTGACGTAATTTTTTTTTTTTACATAGATTATTATAAATATCTACTAACATCATTTTTTAAATGGTACAACAGGGAATTCTTAAACATTTTTAACTACAGTTTTTTCAAAGATGTCCCCGAAGTTATTGAGAAATAAATTATTTAAAGATACGAGGGGCGGCTGGAAAGTTATCTACCTAACATAGAAAGAATAGACATAGGAAGCTAATATTTTTTTATTTTTAAATATAGTCCCTTGCAACTGTAATACACTTATTACATTTGTAAATAAGAGACATGAAACCGTCAAAAAAAATATTCTTAGATTGGTCGTAAAAATAGTCATCCATAGCGGCCTTCATTTCCTCATCGGTTGAAAAACTTTTTCCCCTTAGGTTTATCTTCAAATTTCTAAAAAGAAAATAGTCACAGGGGGCCAAATCTAGAATATAGGGTGGATAGTTTAGTTCCGTGAAGCCGTTATTTCTAAGAGCGACCTTGCATGGGAAGCTGTGTGGATCGGAACATTGTCGTGCAAAACTAAAATTCCTTTACCGAGTTTGCCTCTTCGTTATTCTTTGATGGCTGCTCGCAGTTGGTCAAGTAAACTGGCATAGTAAGCCGCTTTCATCGTAGTATTTTTTGGTAGGTAAACTATCAAAAGAATCCCTTCTACATCCCAAAAAAATGTTGCCATAAGCTTGCTTGCTCGTAGAAACACCTTAAACTTGTGCGGTGGCTTCTCCCCTTAAATTTCCACCGTATTGACTCCTGCTTGCTTTCGGGTTCCCATTGGCGAATCCAGGTTTCGTCGCAGGTTACTATTCTGGAGATAGTTTCTTCTTCTCTGTCTTTTACCAAAACCAAAAATGCCTCACAATATTCGACGCGTCGTTGTTTAAAGAAGGGCGTTAGCATTCTGGGCACCCATCGGGCGCTCACCTTTGACATCCCCAAATGTCCGTGAATAATTACGTGAACACATTCCTTAATAATCCCGACATCTTTAGCGATCTCCCACTGCTTGATTCTTTGATCTGCGAGCATTATTTTTTTCACTAGGTCCACTGTGTCTTCTGTGACTGCAGAAACAGGCCGATCGTTACGGGGACCATCTTCTAAGCTCACATGGCCATGTTTAAAGTCTTTTGACCAAAACTTTATTACAAAATCGGTAGAAAATGAGTCACTAAACACAGTGAACATCAGTTGTTTGATTTGCGGCGGAGTATTTCCCTCTTAAGTTAGGCTTTTATCACGGCCCGCTGCTCGATTTTAAGCACTTTAATATTTTCTTCCGACATGTTTACTATGTTAATGCACTGTTCTTAACAAAAACAATAAAAACAAATGAATGCTATTGTTTTCAAATAAGGAATCTATAAGTATTAAAACTACATAGTGGGTAGTACGATTTTTGTAACTTTATTTATCAAAGTAGATAATATATCAGCCACCCCTCGTATGTTAGAAATCTACAATGGTTAGATAGATACCTAATCACTGTAGATTTAATCCTAATCATAGAGAATTTTTTTTATTAATAATTTAGCTCTCTTAGTAATTAAACCAAAGTAACGAAGGTTCAAAAATACGTCTACCTAAGCTTAAATAGTCCCACGCTTTTCTGGGCTTGTCTTGGCGAGGACACTCCCGTTCTCCCGGATATTCAGGCAACCTGCATTGGTATAATTCTGTCATTTCTCGAAATGACTAATGTACGCTTTTCATTCATTCACTAACACGTCTAGTTAAACCAGAATAACGCTTACATGTACTAGATTTTTTTTAAAATAACTCACCTCCTTATGTATTTTCACACCACATGTAGGCGGGGAAGTACCTGGAAATAAAAATATTTTACATATAGAAGTTAAATATTTATTAAATTATATGATTATATCAAGGCAAGTTGTCGCTCATTGTGGCGTTCTTTAGGCTTTTGTTCAACAATAGGCGTCTTCCGGCTGATGATGATGAATATTTAGACATACAATGCTCACAAAATACAACGTTAATGATATTATTTTTTATTGACAGTTAGTTACTAAAGGAAGCCTAGTGATAGCAGACAGAGTTCTCAAGTTCGAACCCAAGGCGCGCACCTCTGCAAGTATAAACCGGCTGCGTATTATAAATTAATTTGTTTTTTTTTTTCGATTATTCATAACTATATTCTGTGATATTTTTTGTGAATTTTTTAACATAATATTAAATTTTCTTATTAAATAATTATATAATATTTAGTAATTTTATACTTTAAATGTGCGAGTGTGATTTTTCAAGCGGTTTAGCACTATAGGCGCCTTAAAATAAAAGATTTTATAGCAAAATTTTAAAACCCAGTGTGTTTCAACCTCACGTACAGTGCAGTGGGCCATAAAACACAGGATTAGGGTGTTGTCACGAAAACAGAGCTAAGGCTCATAATTCTGTCACGCTAAAACACAGTGCTCCCACCTTAAAAACTCCGCGCCAAAAATATTATCACGTTTTGCTAAAACAAATTTGTTTTTGTCTCTCGCGACGCGATTATGAAATCGTTTTGCCTATTTTTATACTTTTTTTATTTTTTTAATATTGTTTACATTAGCCTGTTTGTTTTTCTTAAAGCTGCTTTAGGTGTATTTAAATAATGCGGTAGCTTATTTCTTGTGTTAGGGTTTTGGATAAAATTTTGCTAACATGTTGAAATAAATACGTAAATTTTAATAAGAATATGTAATTTAGGTTCAATGTCACAGGTATTTAAATTTATGGCAGGTTTTATTTTATATAGTGAGAAAAAGTTTTCAGTTATTTTGACAACAATCTTCTTGCACAAAAAGAAAAATTATATCTCTAGATCAACCATACTTAAAGTGAGCTTCATGGAACCCTAGGGCTCCGCAACGCGTCTGTGGGGGCTCCGCAAAAATGCTGGTCATAATAAAAAAAAATGCTTTAAAAGTACTGAAGTAAATATTCAACGTTCATTATTGGGATAGAACTTGAGACCTCTGACTTGTCAGTCGACGGTCATACCACTAGGCTATCAGTACTACCATGATATATACTCATGTCTATCAGAGTTAACCGAGCATAAACGGTCATTAAATCAGTCTCTCTGGAATATCGTCAAGAGTTACTAAATTGCTTCACTAGTACAACCTGCGCAATCGTGGTCATTGTACACAATGTGATCATTATATTCGCTTCTCATAGATCCGTATTCTGAAATGATCATAATGTTTAGTGTTCGCAAGATATTGAATTTTCCTGTAGTTTTTTTCTCTTGGTGTCAGAGTTTAATTCGCTCTATACATCATCTGCATCTGCCTAGCCTTTTCCCAACTATGTTGGGGTCGGCTTCCAGTCTTACCGGATGCAGCTGAATACCAGTGTTTTACATGGAGCGACTGCCTATCAGACCTCCACAACCCACATACTGGGTTACACGATACCCCTTGGTAAGACTGGTTGTCAGACTTTCGGGCTTCTGACTACCCGTAACGACTGTCATAGATCTACAATTGTCAGCCGGGGCCAACAGCTTAACGTGCTATCCGAGGCACGGAGAGTGATAATTAATTTATAATTCGCTCTATACATTGTTGCAATATTGAACTGAATCAAGACTCCGTATTTCATAAAGTTTATACGCGAAAATCTGTTTGTTGGTTTGTCTTTATTTCACGCAGCAACGGATCGTCGTGATCTTTTAAACCGGAAAGTGACATAAGGTACTTTTATCCCGTAAAAAAAACATAAAAACAGTGAAAAGCCGCGAAAAAAATAAAGTATCATAATAAAATTACCCAGCACTTCCAGAAACAGACTGGAATCTTTAAAAATCTCGAGTAATCGGCTTAGCAATCTTGTTTTTTCCGTATAAGAAAAACTATTTGCGAAATAAAAGTTAAGTGGGAACTCTGCCGTCGAGGACAATGTAAAGGTCACTGAACCTTAAGTGGCTTACTCGAAAAAGGTCAGATGCGATAGGTACTCATAACAGCGTGTCTGACAAGATATAAATGTAGATTGAGCAGAAAGAAAAAGGTTTGTCACAATCTTAGAGTATATAAGAAAATATAGAGCAACCCTATAGAAGTATGAACCATAAGCACGGGTATGAACAACGCGGCCGCGACACGAGCTCCGTTTGCGATCTTACCTCGATCGACTGCGGTTCAACTAGGCTCCACGAGCGAAAAAGTTACATTTTAGCTTATATCATGGTTAACTGCTGAGTTAAATTTTGAAAAACGTCTAGAAAACATAATTTGAAAAAATGACATTTTAACATTTGTATGGTGAGACCTGCTTTCGCTCCGCACAAGACAATGTGGTTGACGTTATCACTCTATATTTTCTTAAATACTCTATGGTCACAAGACTATATGTTATAGTTCGAAAGCGAAGCACTGATAACCTAGTGGTATAACCATCGATTGGCAAATCAGAGGTCGATGTTCGATCCTAAAGGCGCACCTCTGACTTTTCGTAACTTATGTGCGTATTATAAATTAATTATCAGTTGCTAAAACGGTGAGGGAAAACATCGTGATGAAACCAGCACACCTGATTTTTCAACGGCGCCGCGGCGTGTAAAGCCATGTCAGAGGCCTACGGGCGGTTTAAACTATGACACCAGGTTAAAATAAATAAAAAAACAAAATAAAAGAATATTTATCGGATTAGAATTCCAAATTATAATTACCTATACCTTGATTATCCTTCTTGTCCAATTTGTTGATTTATTATCTAGTCTAGGTAAATCTATACATATAATAAAATCGTAACGAAGTAAAAACTGTACATGGAAAATTTTTGGAAAAAAGTAAATGCTACGTGTTCGGGGAACGATACTGAAGCCGAATATGAAGAAAAAAAAAACTTTGTCTGTCTGTTTGTATGTAAAGGGTTGGCGCGAAAACTACTGGGCAGATTTAGTTGAAATTCGGCAAATATACTTTTTAAATTCTTGGTCAACTTATAGGGTATAAATTATCACGTTTATAATTATGGGGGATGAGCAGCATTGTAGTAAGCAGCGTATTTCTAGAATTTGCTCCAGAATTGTTGTTGTTGTTGAGAAAAATGTTATTAAATTGCAATTTACAAAATATTATCACGCTATATCCACAAGGAGCTAAACATTACATAACATAACATAATAATATCTTTTAGGAACGATTATTTTGACTATATGTCAACAGACTTCATAGTCTTCCGGTCGGGCGTACGCCTAGGAAGTGTAAGGTTTTGGGTTCGATCCTCAGTTCCGCAAACTTTTTGTGGATTCTTTAGTATTTTTTTTTATCATTGAAATTATGTATTTTTGTGGTATTTCATTCTTAATGACTTTTATTACTTACCGGCTGGAACCCGAAGGAAACATGTTTTTTAATATTTCTTCAACTTATACGTTACCACTTTAATTTGAAACATTTACCATACCTATTATAATTATATTATTTAAAACATAGTTAAGTCTAGATGGCGTTAAGTCTATTTAGATCAGCGAAATTCTTTTTTAAATATTTCAATTTCAACCCCGAAGGAAACAACGCGCATCGTGTGGAATTATACTTTTAAAAATTTCAGCTTATAAAAAATACCGCTTTAATTTGAAGCATTAAAATTATTATTATTTAAAACATAATGTTTCCTTTTTCTTAACTAGATGGCGTTAAGTCTATTTAGATCAGCGAAATTCTTTTTTAAATATTTCAATTTGAACCCCGAAGGAAACAACGCGCATCGTGTGGAATTATACTATTAAAAATTTTAGCTTATAAAAAATACCGCTTTAATTTGAAGCATTAAAATTATTATTATTTAAAACATAATGTTTCCTTTTTCTTAACTAGATGGCGTTAGGAGTCAATTTACATCTGAGAAAAAATGATTTTTTTGGATACTCCTGATGGAACAGGAAAAATATTTATAACCAGTGGCATCCTTGCAGTGATCAGTAGGCAGGGCAAAATTACAATTGCAGTAGCGTCTTCGGGGATTACTGCCACGTTGTTTTCTGGTGACAAAACAGCGCACACCATGTTTAGGATTCCCATCAATTTACAGAGCAACGAAACACCTGTTTGTGATGTGTCACGGAACAGTGACAAGACAGGCATTTGTCCAGGAATTGTTCTTTGATCGTATGATGGGATGAATGTATAATGGCAAACAGAAAAGCAGTTGATGCGGTACACAGAACTCTACAAGACATCCGTAGGAACCAACACATAATGGGTGGTGTCACAGTTATGTTCAGCGGCAATTTCCGCTGAACGCTGCCTGTGGTGACGCGAGGAACTGGGGCTGATGAGGTGAATGGTTTGTTAAAACGATTATTTTTATGATCCTGTATTCATAGGTTGAGCTTGACAATAATTATAGGCGGCTGAATAGGAATCCACATGCTCAAGAATTCTCCAACTTAAAACGCCCAAAAATAATCAAGCTGCATCAATCAACGAATGCATTCTTTTAAAAATGGAAGGGAATGAAGTGTTTTACACATTTATTAGGTAACACTGTGACAACAGACAACACACTGTGGCATCATCTTGATTGACAAATCAAGATGACGCCACTCATTATCCTGTAAAATTTCTCAATTCCCTCACTGCAAGTGGACTTCCGACGGACGTCATCAAGTTGAAGGTCGGTGTCCCGATTATGCTTCTTCGTAACTTAACGCCTTCGAAATTGTGTAAAGGGACCAAGGGCTTAATGTAATTTATCTGCAGAGAAACATCATCATTGGGTTTCGGTATTGGCGAGACAGTGTTTAATAATAATAATACCACGTACCACTATTTCTCCCCAATATTATCCTTTTCAATTTAAGCGAGTGTAGTTTCCTGTGGACGTTTGTTTCGCCATGATAATCAATAAGTCGCAGAGGTAGACACAGAAGTCTGCGGGTATCGATATCAGGACCAGCTTCTCCTCACATAGACTGTATGTCGTTTGCTCTCGGGTCACCAGTCCTGACTCTCTGTACATTTCAGCTACCGAGAGCAAAACTACAAACAAAGTAATCTGTATGTTTTTCTAAATATCCTGGAAACTGAAACTTTTGTTCTTTTACATAGGTTTTTCGCTTTATTTGGTCAGACATTATGCAATAAAATATGCGAAGCGCACACTTAACTTTTTCTTTTGCCCTATAAATTAGTTAGACTTAAATGTAAAACTAATCTTCGTTAGAATAATTGCTCTTAAATGTGCATAAAGATATATTTTAAAAAATACCTCATAATATTACAAGTTTACCATAACAAAAATGTAGGAAAGTTCTGTATATCTAGCTGACAGAGAAATGTTTCTACATAATGTAGTAAGTAAATTCTTAAATGAAAGCTTAATAATGAAAGGAAAAATTAATATATTTGATTAATTATAATTATAGGGAGTAACGAGTTAATGTAATGGCAATATATAATGTTTTCAATAATAAATATTTTGGATAATTTAAATGTTTATGCACATGTTTTGCTTATTAAATGAAAATAAGAAACTCGCAAAAACAACTGACTTGGGCGGGACTTGAACTGTCATATCATATCATTACTAATCTGCACTAATAAAAGTTTGTGAAGATGTTTGTTACCTAACCACTTTGGATTTGAATAAAACTCGGTAAACATAAAAACCATATATCCTGGATTAACAAAAAATATAAATTTTATCCTGGTCCGACATCCACGCGGGCGAAGCTGCGGGCAAAAGCTAGTTCAAAATAAAATGAATTACGAGCAGAATTTAGGTTTTTTTTGTTTACAGGGGAAAACCTTTAAAAGGCACCCGGCCTCCGGAGGTAGGGTAGGAATATAGGATGAAAGAAAGAATATAGGATGAAAAATACAAAATCCACGCGAACAGGCGCCATAAAGCGAAGCGCTAACACTAACACAGGCTACAATTATTATTTATCAACATACCACGACAAAGCCGCGGGCGGCAGCTAGTGAAATGTTTCCCTGAAATATTTTGTTCAACAGAAAGTTCTAATCAGATACTTATTGTGAGGCATAAATCTAACAAAACATAACTCGAACAAGAGCCACTCGAGACACATATTGTCTTTGATCTCCCACCCATCTACGAGTTCCAAACTCCGAGCACTTATTTACAAAGTCTTACAATGTATGTAATTACCACAGTTCATTAAAATAATTCTGTAATAAAACCTTAAGTTTTCACCCTTCGCGCTTAATGTGTGCTCTTATATGAACACGTTTTTGGGGTGGGAACACACTGGGGTTGGCGTTTATTTTAAGGGTCTGAGTTCATTCACCTATATTTTTTACAATCCTCCAAAAAAAGGAGGTTATCAATTCCACGAGTGTGTTTTATTTAGGTTCTATCGTGTTTACTGTGTGGAAATCTGAGTGTTAACCCTGAAATAATAAACCAGTCTGTAACTGTCCCACTTCGGGACAAAAGCCCCTTTTTATACAGAGACTAATCAAGCATTAATCACCACGCTAGCTCACCGCGTGTTGACGATTTCAGATTATTAAGTCTAGGTTTCACGATGTATTCCTTCACCGTTAGTCAGTGGTGATATAGATTAACTAAGAAAGTACCTACCTACGTATGACATTCAAAAAGTCACACTGGAACACATACCCACGTGTTTATAATGGTCCCGCATTGCTTTTATCTTTTATAGTTTGAAAATCTCCGTACGGATAAAAGATCATGAAATTCCATCACCAAGGGCCAGTGATGGGGTTATGTCCGGTTTGTTTAGATTTAAATCCACACGGAGTTCCTGAACGGATCTCTGGACGGGAGTGCGAGGTTCTCTCTTTGTATATGCTCTATGGTTCTCTTGTGTATTCACTGCCTTCCGGCCAGGGTCACGACACTCACTGAATTTAATAGAAAAAATAATTATAATTATTGACACTACCTAGTTTCTATAAATACACAAAACCTAATAAATAAAAGTGAAATTAAGTCATCAAAGAAATCCTCCCCATCACAGTCGTCTGCAAGCAGCGTGCCTAGGAGGCTGCCGTATTGCCACGCTGGATGGCAATACTGATTCTTTGAGAAAAGTAAAAGCCAGCCTTCTGCGCACGCGTGTCGACTAGTCTCCGAGTAATTTCCTAGTATAGAATTGCGCACTCGGGCCCCATGATAGAAAAATAAGTTTATATTTCTACTGCTCGAGTTGTACACACGGCGACACATCAAACTATACTAAACCAGTATGTACTGACCTCGCATTGTATAGGCTCTTCGTACAACAAGATGTCAGCTTATACTGGAAATGTTTAGCTTGATGTGCAGCCATGTTTACGTATCGTACAAAGACAGGTCGCTAAACTCTATGACACATAATAATAAGTTTTTTAACTTGGCAAATACGGAATAATGGGCAACTATCTCCTATATCGGTGCCAAGTTTCGGCATTCTGTATGAAATGTTCTGTGAGTAATGTAATAGGCAGTTATGGGAGGTAATGTATTTTTGTAGACTTTCCAATCTTATTAAAATTTGTGTCAAAAAAGTTAATCTTTAATAAGTTTTTTATAAAAACGACGTTTTTAATCAAGCTTTATATTGAAACATTAAACGAAACTAGGTAAATATAATAAACTAGCTGGTGCCTACGGCTTCGCCCGCGTAGATGTCAGTTATCGTGACTAAAAGTAATCATGAAATTATGATCCCGTTCCCGCAACCTGCCTAATGTTTACCGACACCTCCAACAAATATCATTATATTTTAGCCAATGTATACAAAAACTTGACAATTTATATACTTAAACCTTCCTCGAGAACCACTCTATCCATTGGTGAAAACAGCATGAAAATCGATGCAGTAGTTTTTAAGTTTATCGCGGACAGACAGACAGACGCGGCGGAGGACTTTGTTTTATAATATGTAGTGATATTGATAATCAGCTGTTCCATACATTTTATTAAGGTAAGTGAACATAAAATGTATGGAACAGCTGATTTTTTTTGGAATTTCAGGGTTGGTCCCACAGTAAGTGTTTTACAATTAACCCTGTATATGATTAGATTTAATTATTATGTATATTAGATTTAAAAAGTCGCATTGGTACATTCTAGGTTCGAAACCACACCCACATGCTTGCAAAACGGGTCCTTAACCTACGCGCCATGACATCTCTAAATAATTAAAAGCCTATATCAGTAAGAGGCGTCTCCAAAATAAACACGGACAAAAACATTAGTAGTTATTCTAAGTACATTTCAACGGATAAAAAATCTAGGTCTTTCTTATAAAAGAAATAGGATCAAAGAATTAAAAAAATCTCGCACTTCAACTTCTTAATTTTTTTATGCCGTTAACCCTCTTGCTGTACCGCGGACTTAACGATCAGGACTTAGCCCGTCGACACGAACTGCATAAAGTCGAGAACTTGGACAATTAAATCGGGGGGCGGTCGTTTCGACCTGAAGACATGTATAACTTAGCAGTGTGAGGGTTGAGACGTGTTTTTGTGATCGTACACTAGGGAGTTGGAGACCTGCCTAGTTCTAAGTTTGAATTTAGTGTACTGGTGGTTTTGCTTAGAACAATATTAAAGTCGTTTTTTGTGTAGTGAAATAGGGTTAGATTGTTATTAATTCTGTTATTTGTATGCTAGTTTTGCATAGTAGTTAAAACCGGTAAAACGTTATCATAACAGCATCTACTGTTATGATAACGTTTTATATTTAATAATAATATTATATTTTTTTAAAGTTTTATAGAAGTAGTAACCAATATTATAACTCAAGTGACTCAAAAAATAAATACCTATATTTTTTAAATATTTATGTTTCATCTGATTTTCGATACCTACCTACTTCTGAAAATATTTTTTTTTTTTACTATCTATATTTTATTAAGTATATCGTTTAAATAAAAAAAATACGTTTTGTGTTTTATTTTTTAATTATATTATATTTTCGATACTTTTCAAAAAGATAATTTATTTGTTTATTATAATTTTCTTTCTTATAATTTAAAATTTATGTAGGTTATTTTTTATTGAAATACAAATTGTTTTTTACTTTTTAACTGTTGTTACTGTTTTTAAATTAATTATTTTTTATATTTTATTTTCAATATTATTTTCGGTGGACCGACGAATCATTAGAGTCGCGGATAACCGATGGATGCAAGCGGCAAGTTGCTGTTCGTTGTGACTATGGGGCAAATATTTTAAGTATTATAACTGTCTTGCAATCCATACATTTTATCTTGCAATTCATTGATTTAAATTTGATAATGGTGAGATATTATATCTCATCATTAACAGTCTGTTAAAAATATGAATACGGAAATATCTGATAGCCAACAAAATTAATTCAGAAGACCACGTAATTAAGATATTAAATAATCATACTCGTACTTAATAAGCTCACATGTAAAAAATTCACAAATAATAATAATCTAACACATTTCGAATAAAACATAATTATTTTAAACCTACATAGGTACTTACATTGTAAGTTAAATAAAAGCTTGTAAAAATTAAACAAAATTTTAAAATAATATGGTTTAATTCACAGATTATATCTAAAACCCCATGTAACAAGAGACTTCAGTCCGATTAATATTATATCCATGGTAATGGCTAGTTATCATTCCAAATCGGGTCTTAACAAACGGAACTAATTAAAATAATTAAGCTTAAGCTCTTCATAACTAATCCGATAGTACGGCTCATAGCATGGATTAGTTAGAAGCTTAGTTAACTAAGAGTATGGGAAATTTAGCACATTTCCAGTCGGTACCCACCCCTATGGTGGTAAAAAAAATCTACAAACTTCGAACTTTAGACATTTAGAATGTTTTGAAAATTAATTAAAACCCAGAAAGTAATTATTGCCCTCGAGTCGTGATAGCCTAGTGGTGGTGACCGTTGACTGGCAACTCAGTGGTCTCGAATTCGATCCCAAGGCGCGCACCTCTGACTTTTCGCAAGTTATGTGCGTTTTATAAATTAATTATCACTTACTCCGTGCCTCGGAAAGCACGTTGGCCGTGCGCTTGATGCGCCGATCTCTCTCCGGTCGTGTCGGATTTCCGTCCCATCGGACTATGAGAGTGAGGGAATAGAGGGTGCACCTGTGTTTGCACAGACACTTGAGCACTATAATATCTCCTGCATATTTCGTTAATTACCATTGAGATTGGCCGCTGTGACCGAAATTTGGTCAGAAGGACGTTAGTTTAATATCGAAGAACCGTCACAGTTTGGTAACCATCCAGTTTGACCCCTAGTTAAATGTTACTTAGATTGAATTTGTTGCTAAGGACCTTTATTAAAAACTCCTTATAAGGAATAGATCGAATTTCCCTATCTGACACCCCGTATAGGTATACCTACACGGCATCAAGCTATACATTTCCAGTATAAGCTGACATTTTGTTGTACGAAGAGGGTATACAATGCGAGGTCAATTTATACTGGAATTGTACCTATGCTTGTTAAGTTGTCATGTATTGTATTGTATTTAATAATAAATAATTTGTTTTTTTTTTAAATGTTGCATGCTGAATAGCAGAATATAGTTGGACAAATTTCTTTATAAGACCATGTTTGTTACACTTTCTTAACCTGTGTTCGCAATAAATGATTTGAGTTTGAGTTTGAATAAACTGTTATGAAAAAAAAACCTGTTCGGTCAATAGTTTATTAGTTCATTCGTGGCTTCGATCAAAAGATATATTTAAAAAAAAATATATACAGGGTTATTTGTAAAACACCAGCATCCTTAAAAGGGGTCATTAAACTCATCATTATGAACAACTTTTACTATGGGACCAACCCTGAAATCGCAAAAAAAAAAAATATGATGCTGGTGTCTAAAAATTACCCTGTATATTAGAATTCCTGGTTTTATATAATTATTATATTAGAATTCCTGGTAGAATTAAGTGGACTAGTTCACTACTCTAGATGAATCGGACGAGAAAGCGTGCGACTATCAAAAAATGTGTCACACTAAGGGTGGCTAGATGGATTGTCATATTATCGCTGCATTATCCATAATGTATACTACCCAGCTACCCACACAAACATAGTGAACATAACGATAGCGACTTCTAATTTGACCCGTAACGCCATCTATCGAGCAAGACGGTAAACTCATACGTAAAAGACTAATTATCTGGTTTTAAATAACCGTAGAAATAGTATTTTTAGTTATGAAATTAATTCGTTTAGGTATTGGACGACAGCCAGTGTCACTGGTTTTAATACGTAACTAACATAAGGAGGTAAAATCGAACAAAGATTACGAATTTGATAAAAATTGAAAATTTTCTGGAGCAACTTTATAATTTCTTTAGGTGATCTGATCTCTAGCTGAATCGGACGAGAAAGCGTCCGACTTTCAAAAACTATGCCACACTGTAGGTGGCTTTTGACTGGCAACACTGTTAAGTGTAATCGCTGCACCATCCATAAAGTTCACCCATACAAACCTTGTGAACATAACGATAGCGACTTCTAATTTGACCCGTAACGCCATCTATCGAGCAAGACGGTAAACTCATACGTAAGTTCTCTACATTGATTATCATATTATTTACAATGTGAAAAACTAATTTTTATTTTCCATATTTATCCATATTTTAAGGTATTTCAAGGTTAAGTCCATATTTTACAAAAATATATCACAATCATCCATATTTTCCATTTTTATATCATAGAAGAAAAGTTAGTTCACAAAAATTGATATAATTTTACGTGTTTGCATTCTCGCCACCATGACCATACATATGGTCGCGCGTATTTCATTTCTCTCGCGTTTTATTCGTCGTACCTATTTTGATTCTAAGTTCATTCCACATTATGTATGCTCTCATAACGTCATGTGACGTGAAAAGATTTTTCAGCCAATATAAAGCTATACATATACCACATGTATGCAATAAATGAATGAATGAATAAATATTTAGACCAAATCGTCAGATTTAATTTTGATAATTTATAAAAAGCACTTGATTGTCTACTGCAATCATGTAGTGTAGTGTAGTGGCTGATGTAGTGGAATTTGATAAATGCAAAGCAAATAAATGATTCTTATCTATACATATAATAAAATCGTAACGAAGTATGTATGTAATTGATTGGCGCGAAAACTACTGGACAGATTTAGTTGAAATTCGGCAAATATACTTTTTAAATTCTTAGTCAACTTATAGGGTATAAATTATTACGTTTATAATTATGGGGGATGAGCAGTATTGTAGTAAGCAGCGTATTTCTAGAATTTGCTGCAGAATTGTTGTTGTTGTTGGGAAAAATATTATTAAATTTCAATTTACAAAATATTATCACGCTATATCCACAAGGAGCTAAACATTACATAACATAACATAATAATATCTTTTAGGAACGATTATTTTGTCTACATGTCAACAGACTTCATAGCCTTCCGGTCGGGCGAACGCCTTGGAAGTGTAAGGCTTTGGGTTCGATCCCCAGTTCCGCAAACTTTTTGTGGATTCTTTTGTATTTTTTTTGTCATTGAAATTAATATGTATTTTTGTGGTATTTCATTCTTAATGACTTTTATTACTTACCGGCTGAAACCCGAAGGAAACATGCTTTTTAATAATTTTTCAACTTATAAAAAACGTATATGCAACGAGGTATGCAAGGATCGTAGCAAGTGTAAATCCGTTGTCTCTGCCTACCCCTCTGGGAAACAGGCGTGAGTCTATGTATGTATGTAAAAAACGTCACCACTTTAATTTGAAACATTTATAAAATTTATATTATTTAAAACATAGTGTTCTAGATGGCGTTAGAGTCTATTTAGATCAGCGGAATTCTTTTTTAAATATTTCAATTTGAAACCCGAAGGAAGCAACGCGCATCGTGTGGGATTATACTTTTAAAAATTTCAGCTTATAAAAAAAATCCGCTTTAATTTGAAGCATTAAAATTATTATTATTTAAAACATAATGTTTCTTTTTTCTTAACTAGATGGCGTTAGGAGTCGATTTAAATCTGAGGAAAAATAATTTTCTTGGATACTCCAGATGGGACAGGAAAAATATTTATAACCACTGGCATCCTTGCAGGGAGGCAGGGCAAAATTACAATTGCAGTAGCGTCTTCGGCGATTACTGCCACGTTGTTTTCTGGTGACAAAACAGCGCACACCATGTTTAGAATTCCCATCAATTTACAGAGCAACGAAACACCTGTTTGTGATGTGTCACGAAATAGTGACAAGGCAGGCATTTGCTTAAGAATTGTTCTTTGATCGTATGATGGGATGAATGTATAATGGCAAACAGAAAAGCAGTTGATGCGGTACACAGAACTCTAAAAGACATCCGTAGGAACCAACACATAATGGGTGGTGTCACAGTTATGTACAGCGGCAATTTCCACTGAACGCTGCCTGTGGTGACGCGAGGAACTGGGGCTGATGAGGTGAATGGTTCTTTGAAACGATTATTTTTATGATCCTGTATTCATAAGTTGAGCTTGACAATAATTATGGGCGGCTGAGTAGGAATCCACATGCTCAAGAATTTTCCAACTCAAAACGCCCAAAAATAATCAAGCTGCAGCAATCAACGAATGCATTCTTTTATAAATGAAAGGGAATGAAGTGTTTTACACATTTATAAACACTGTTGTCAATCAAGATGACGCCACTCATTATTCTGTAAAATTCCTGAATTCCCTCACTGCAAGTGGACTTCCGACGGACGTCATTAAGTTGAAGGTCGGTGTCCCGATTATGCTTCTTCGGAACTTAACGCCTTTGAAATTGTGTAAAGGGACCCAGAAAATGATGGCCTGATGGCTTAATGTAAATTATCTACAAATCATCAAGGCGCAAATTCTAACGGGTTTCGGTATTGGCGAGACAGTGTTTACACCATGTACCACTAATTCTCCACATTTATCCCTTTCAATTTAAGCGAGTGTAGTTTCCTGTGGGCGTTTGTTTCGCCATGAGAAGTCTGCGAGTGTCGATCTCAGGACCAGCTTCTCCTCACATAGACTGTATGTCGTTTGCTCTCGGGTCACCAGTCCTGACTCTCTGTACATTTTAGCTCCCGAGAGCAAAACTACAAACAAGGTAATCTGTATGTTTTTCTAAATATCCTGGTTCGGATTTGATATTGATACGAAACTTTTGTTCTTTTACATAGGTTTTTCGCTTTATTAGGTCAGAAATTATGCAATAAAATATGCGAAGCGCACTTATAACTTTTTCTTTTGCCCTATACATTAGTAAGACTTAAATATAAAACTAATCTTTGTTGGAATAATTGCTCTCAAATGTGCAAAACATATACAATACAATAGGTATATTTAAAAAAATCTCTCATTCTCTCCTGTGCAATAATTATTCCCACATGATAGTGGGGTCTGCTTTTCGAGTTTTTCGCTTCCCCTTCGCTCTATCCATTGCATCGTCCTGGATAATGTTTAATGGCAATATATAATGTTTTCAATAATAAATATTTTGGATAATTTAAATGTTTATGCACATGTTTTGCTTAATAAGAAACTCGCAAAAACAACTGACTTGGGCGGACTTGAACTGTCATATCATAACATTACTAATCTGCACTAATAAAAGTTTGTGAAGATGTTTGTTACCTAAACACTTTTGATTTGAATAGAACTCGGTAAACATAAAAACCATATTTCCTGGATTAACAAAAAATATAAATTTTATCCTGGTTCAACATCCACGCGGGCGAAGCTGCGGGCAAAAGCTAGTTCTTGAATAAAACTTATTTTTTTATTTGTATTACATAAATATTACAAAATATTTTTATAATTTTTTGTACTATACTCAATTCAATGTCTTTAATGCAAACATTAAAGACATTGTTTATTGTGAAAAAGGTAAAGTAAAGGTACCTACTGTTATTTTTTACTCCATATTTTACATTTTTACTCCATATTTTACTTACATTTTTTCGTCCATCCATATTATATGTGTAATTTTGAATTTTTAATACATATTTTTCCGGACCCTAATCATCATCTATATGAATGAATCGGACGAGAAAGCGTCCGACTATCAAAAATATATGCCACACGAAAGATGGCTTAGATTAACCCATAACACGAGGACATCACAGAGTAATAGAGTATCGAAAATAAACCTATCGAGCACCCATACAAACCTTGTGAACATAACGATAGCGACTTCTAATTTGACCCGTAACGCCATCTATCGAGCATGATGGTAAACTCATACGTAAAAGATGAATGAGTGAATATCAACATTTTTTTTACAGTTGCGACTGGTATTCTAGTAAATAAAAAATTAACTCAAGTAGGTACATAACTATTATTTATGGTGACAAATATGTAAAATATGATAAAAATTTTGATGCGTAAGTATTTATTTATGAAGGAAATGATAAGAGATAGGTTTTATGTAGGTAGGTAGGTTTAGGGTATAGGCAAACCAAAAAAAAATGATGGATAGATTGTATGAAAAACGATAAAAGTTAACACGAAGGTTTTCCTAAATCGTTTACCTACTTATCACATTTTTTTTTCAAAATTTTTTTTTAGCAATTACAAATAAAAAATATTATGTTAAAGATAATGTAATACTGGCAGTTAAGTTCTATAACTGTTGTCTATGTATGTTTTAGAATTAAAAAGAAAAGGCACATTTTGTTATAACACACATCTTGTTCTATGAAAAATATAAAATTGCTATTTCACAAAGAGCTGCTTTATTTATTTCTTACAACAGGTTATGGGCCCAGAAACGCTCACCTAGTTGTGAATTTAAAATACACGACGTAAAGCAAGCAGCCGAATAACGGCGGAAGAAAAAATAATTATAATAGAAAAGGCACATTTTGTTATAACACACATCTTGTTTTATGAAAAATATAAAATTGCTATTTCACAAAGAGCTGCTTTATTCATTTCTTACAACATATTATTATTATTATTATATTATGAACGAGCAGCCAGTGGCTGATGTGTCCACATCACAGTGCTGGGTTTAAAGTCTCTCAATTCACTTCTTTTATGTGTATATATGTGACCTTAATTAGTCTTGCTCTTGAGCCACAAATCGACACGACACTTAAAATTAGTTAGAGTTTTTGCTGACACTACACTTTCCGGAAATTTGTTCCATGTGTACTACATAATTATGTACTACACGATTGCTCATATATTCGATATTTAAATTCGATATTTATATTTGATATTTAAATTCGATATTTATTAGGTATTTAAATAATTATTTATTTGTAGATAATTATGTATGTATGATATGAATAATTATTTGTGAAATTGATTTAATCAGATTTGATTTTGGTCAACTAAGAAACTACCTTAGTAGGCACCATAAACAAAAATGCGCCACCATAAGATGTTTTTATTTAGAGTTTTTTTTATTTGAGTCATGCAGTTAGTTATTTTTTACCTACTATTTTTGTTATATTTTATTTATTTATTTAGTACACCAACAGTAGGGACAAAATATAAATATTTTAATAAGAAATTTGAAAAAACAACTGATACGGATGGGATTCGAACCCACGATCTTCGGCGTACCGTGCCGACGCTCTAACCGCTGAGCCACAGTATCCCATCAGAATCAGTCGAAATTTTAAATTAGAGATTTCGAAGATCGTGGGATCGAATCCCATCCGTATCAGTTGTTTTTTCAAATTTTTTATCAAAATATTTATATTTAATAAGCTAACATGTGCTAAAACATGTAAAAATTTCACAAAAAATAGTAGGGACAAAAATCAAATTAAATGATTTTAATTTAAAATAATTGTTAATTGCTTAAGTGGTTTGGCGAAAATTTAATCATGATTCGAAAGACACGTGGCGCCATCTATTATCATAAGAACTTCATTGTTAATTTCCACGGGAATAGTACTTCTTGGGTTGAAAGGTAGTCTATGTCCGTCTCTGTATATCTGACAACGCATGTGCATAACTTCAGGATGATCGGCTCAGTAGTTTAGGCGTGAAAAGGTAACAAACAAACATACTTTCGCATTTATAATATTAGTGGAGATTTATATTCATTAATCTAAATATAACATTAAACTTATCCTCTGTATTATTTTATTAAATGCGATTACAGTATCTTTAGAATCTTAAGATAATCGAATTTAATAAAATTATTAATACGTAAAGCGAAAATTGTGGATTCCTTTTTAAGAATATTGCGCGCACGGAGGTGTGTGAAACTTGGCATAGTAAAAGTTTATATGGAGAAAAAATGCAGAAAGTTAAAATTAATTTTAAAAAATACGGTCAAACGAACACAGACTGGACCACTAGTCTTGATAAATCTTAAAGTGTGTCCAAATACAACGCGGCATTTGAGCGCGGCTGCCTCGCGCGGCTAGCCGCGCTTTGTCTGGACGACTGCCGCGCGCGGCAGCCGCGAGCTACTCTACGTAATTTACGAATAATAAGCAGAGCTACAACAAACACGGCCGCTTTTATTGTGGTTTGAATACGAAATGAAGAGCGCGGCGTGTCTCGGACATGCCGCGCAGCACTGTCGCGCAGAAGGTCTAAACTAGTCGCGCGGCAGAAATGTGTCCTGCAAACGCCGCGTGTTGCTGCCGCGCTCTAGCCGCTCAATGTTTGGACACACCTTTACAGTACTTTCGCTAGCAAGCAAAACCTACAGCAAAATCAATAAATTTTAACAAGTACGAAAACTACACCATAAAGTTCAGCATTAAATTTAATAATCGAAACAATGCGCGCATGCTCCTTTAAAAAGAAAATGCTGGCATCTCCTTTTATTTTATTACGGGTACTTTAAACCAGATTGCATCACACTATAGAACTAGGGTTGCCAGATGGCCGGGAAATCCGGGAAAGTCCCGGAATTTTGCGTCTAGTTCCGTGTCCAGTAATTGCTCTTGATTATCTCGAAATAAACTACACAAATACTAAATTACTTACACATACACAAATATAATAAATAAGAAATCACAGGTCAAATGTTGAGACTAATCTGTCACTCCAATTAACTACAATAAATTACTAAAAAAGTAATAGGTACTCATATTTGTCTAAACAAAGGTTTTTCACAAAGTTAGAAGTTTATTAATGAACTAGATATGTTAAAATATAGTTTTTACATACAAATCTTGATAAATATACTTATAATTTTTTTTTCTAATTTTAATTTTCCTTTGCCCTTTAAAGATACATACATACGTACTTAGTAATGTTAAAAAAATCCATTACCTACCTAATAATTCTAAAGTTAAAGTTGAGTTAGGGTTTCCAACTCTATTTGTTGGTATCTAACCTCAGAAAATACAGCAGTGATACGCGTGTAGGTATTTGGCAACCCTTAATAGAACTCATACTAAACCTAAAGTTCTGGAACTGATCGATGTCATTTGTTGCTTTATTTTTTCCTATTGTCCAGTTCTTCAATTTATTGAAGGAATTCTTTTATGTGTGATTCCTCTTTTGCACTTGATGTGGTGATGTTCCATACGTTTCGATTTAAGGCGAAGATCGGAAGATTAGTTGGTGGTGCATTGGTTACGGATCCACTTTTTATGTACAGCTGCTCTATTAGATTAGTTTTTTTTTATGGAGGCCGCCATTATTGCCCATAGACTAAATAATTAGGTAATTCGTTTTTTCATTTGATCTGTTTTTATCGCTCTTCGATCGACCTGTGTCTGTGGGCAATAATAGATATCTTTTTAAATTTTTTAGTTCTTTTTTATTTTTTCCTTGATTTAGAGTTAGTTGTTTTTTTCTAATTTATTTAAATTTCTTTCAACTATGTAGCGCCTGCAATATTGTGTGAGAATAAATGATTTCTTTCTTTCTTTAGATTGGCAAAAAAAGGGGTGCTAGATAAGGTTGTATACAATTTCATATCATATTTCCTGAAAAGGTATAACTGAAACCTATACAAAACTAAATGATTTTTACAATCACATGCAAATTTCCACAAAAAACTTTATCTAATACTTCACTTCACTTCTTTTGAATGGCGAGTGAAAGCCTTAGGCCCACAATTACGCCAATGACAGGTGTTATGATCGGAACGAAAAACTATGTGACAGAAATTCAAGGAGGTTATATACAGATAACAAAAATAAATTAAGTGAAAAGTAAAAAAGGGATTAACATTTTATTTTATAAAATTAATAGATAAATAATTATAACCATAAACTGCATATTCAATAAATCATAATGAAAAACAATAAGTTAAATATTTTAATAAGAACAACTTTATCTAATAGCTTTGCTGTGGGTTCGGACCTGGCATGTACCAATGTGACGTTTTCAATGTCACTTCACTTCTTTTGAATGGCGAGTGAAAGCCTTAGGCCCACAATTACGCCAATGACAGGTGTTATGATCGGAACGAGTTTTCAATGTCATATGTACTTTCTTTGTTAATTTAAGCCATGTAATGGAAGAGCGGAGTCTCCTAACACAAGCATTAATTTGCTTAAAAGGAGGCTCCAAACACTAAACTTATATTGTAACTCTGTGAAAGCTTGAATAAATTATTTTGTATTTTTGTATTTAAGACACCACAGACTAACGGTAAAGGAAAACTTGACAGACTTGAATGGTCTGAAATTACTAACACAGTGAGTTAGCGTGGTGATTAATGCTCGATCATTCTTTGTATAAGAGGCGTTTGTCCTGCAGCGGGACAGTTACAAGCTGGACATTAATTTGTTTATTTAAGACGAAGACTCTATTCTAAAATAAAAATGTTGTATGCATCACAGCATTGCTTGCATGCTGTGATGGGGAATGCTTATACTTAGGCATTTTATTATAAAATTTGTTTCGTATGCATTTAAAAATAAAATATATGCTGTATAATAAATAAAAAATATTGCATGCAAGCAATGGTGTGATGGGGAGTGCTTATACTTATACTTAGGCTTTTTATTATAAAATTTGTTTTGTATGCATTATAGCATTTAAAAATAAAATATATGCTGTCTAATAAATAACAAATATTATTACGCAGCAGACGACGTGTTAAAAGAAAACAGCATTTGTTTTTGAAGAAAAAACCTTGAAAACAACAAATTAATTTCCAAGTTTTATTAAACTTATGAGCAATTGTGAGTGAAAATAAATTGAATTTCTGACGAATCCAGATTTAAATTTAATTGAAAAACCAATTAAGTGGATAATACTTTCAACGGGTTACTGACAGGCTTTACGTTGGATACGATTTTTTTATTAATGATTGCATGGGATTAATTTAATTGGAGCTTTCGGCAACAAAATCTGATTAACAAAAAATATTTCCTAATTTAAAAACTGACAATAGGAATGTTGACTTTTTTGTATAATTTAAATCTTCTATAAAAAAAAAATTACTAAGTGAATAGGGTAGGTACCTAACATTCATAAAGATTATGAAGTCATTATTTTGTTCTAATTTCAAAATCTAGGAGCTGTCACTCAATACGTCATATCTTTATTTTGCAGGATGATATAAGCAATGATTCCCTCTAGAGCCCTCTAGAAACGAAAGCTTCGACTTAAGCGATTGATTTTAATACTTTTTTCACATCCACGCTGGGCAAGCGGGTTGGCGATCGCAGTAGCAGATGATTACTGATACACAGAAGGATACTGCTGCCCATCCTCCGGATCTTTCCCTTTGTCGCTTCTTACGACACCCGCGGGACTAGTAGGGGTGGTTCTATTCTTAGGCCGGAAACCACACGGCACGTTTCAATTTTCTATATTTGTTTCTGTAAAAAGTACGACATGACTCTACTGTTAAAACAATCAACAGAAATTTCAATTTCACTTCAGGTAAAATCTAAACATTTTTCCTGAATAGAATTCAGAAATACTGTGGAGTCGTACACAAAAAAAAATCGCAGATAGCAGCGTTTAAAAGTGAGCAATCAAAATATATTGAGCTTGTCAACTAGCCTTTGGTTGCGGTTAAAAAAAGGTCACCAGTTTGTTTTACAAACATATTTTTGCATAGAACCTTTTTTGTGGAAAACTGTTTGACTTCTTTTTTTAAGTTTCATTGCAATCTGTGTTTTTGAATAAGGAACAATATTATACGCAAACAGAAGCAGAAAATCTGATGGTGCACAAATGGGAATAAAATATCAATGTTTCTTTGTAGTGGTGTTAGCAAAGAATGCTTCGCTTACCAAATTTATTCTCGAACAAAGGATTTTGGTTCCTTTGATCACATTGCCCGTGGGGAGACAAGTTGGTAGTGACGGGCAAGGCAGAAGGGAATAGACCTAGCAGACGGTCACCTACCCGCTCGTCGGACCAAGTACCTAACTATACTCACTGGACTATGTTACGATCATCCTGAGAAAACTGAAGGAAGTGAAAGAATATCGTATTTTAAGCCATAACGGCCTTTCCAGGACTCGACTTTCAGTAATAAAGTATGAGACCAAGAAGAAATAGCGTCTGAACAGCACCGATACATAGTGGACACCTGTACGCAAATTCCTTCATTGTGCGTACAGCCTGACAGAGTCACAGTTTCTCGATGGCTATAACCTGGAAGCCTTTAAGATTGGAGTGAACAGGTTGCTACTAGGTAAACGTGCCCAATCGTCGACCGCATTTTTGCTTACCATCAGGTGATATAGCGGTCAGACACAACGCGAGCCTATCAATTATTATTAAATAGAAAACTTTACCTGGTGCGCTAATGGAAAAAAAATAATTGGTGCGTTTCAAATAGGTGCGCTAATGGGAATTCCTCAAAACATCTACTTACATTTATGCACCTAACCTCACATTCATCATCTTTTAAAACACAGCATCGTTACTAGGTGGACATTCTATCTGTCCACGCCAAACTACATATTTGTAATTCGTTCATTGTGCAATGTGCGTACAGCCAAGGAGTGGTACTCTCTGTCTACTCCCTGCTGAAGTTTGAGTTTCCCAATGATTATCACCCCCGGAGTTGTAAAACTAGAATGAATATAGTATAGAGTACAATAGAATAGTAATACTTCTTGGTAAGCGTGCACCATCGTCGACTATTTATTTATTAATTCTTCATACAGTAACTTGTGTACAAGGCGGACTTAATACCTTAACGATTTTCTGCCAGTCGACCTTTAGTTGATGCAGAGATAACATGGTAGATGCACTAAAAATATTATTAAGATAATTTAAGAACTATTTTAAAAAGCTAACTATTATAAACTACACAAATTCCTTATACACAAACATTTACATAAATATAAAAAAATTGAAAGTTCATCGGTCAAATGCTGAGACTAATCTGCCAAAATTTACCTGAAAAGGTGCTCACGTACTTTGATTTTGAACGATTTTCCCATCATGTGATATAGCGCGGCGGTCAGACGAGAGCCTAACCTCACTTGATGCGCTAATGGGAACAAAAAAAAATTCACATTGAAGCGTTTTGATTATGCATTTCAAATAGGTGCGCTAATGGGAATTCCTCAAAAAATCTATCCACATTTAAGCTCCTAACCTGATATTCACGATCTTTTAAAAGTAGAATTTTTTCACCATTTTATCTTTACCCAAAGGGGCACGTTAGCAACGTCATTATTTCAATGAATGAGTCTTAGTTTTACGCTCCGCTGCTTCCGAAGGGACCGGGGGGATCCGGGAAAATCTATCGTCCCTAAGCTAAAAGATAGGAAAGATTTTTAGCAAAATTTATTGGATATTTTGACTGGTCTATTTGCTGAATTATTTTGTGATTTTAGTCAGTTGGTGATGTGGATTCGATTCCTGTACGAGACAAAATAATGTGTTTGTGAATCACAAGTATAATTGTTGTGATATAATGTCTGTAAATTAATAAAACCAAACTAACTAAAATAATTAAACCATATAAAATATTTAGTAAGAAACTCACAAAAACAACTGACTAGGACGGGGCTTGAACCCGCGATCCCTGTCGTGCCGTGCCATCGCATTACTACGATGATAAGAAAAACACAAGGACCGACAATAAAGCTAACGTTCATTATGTATATTTATGTGTATTATGTATATTTATTTATGTGTATTTGTGTGTAGAGTGTTAGCCTCCTCCTTAGTCTTAGCCTCGAAGATTTTGCAATAAAAAAATCACATCAAATTAAGAACCTCCTTCTTTAGGAAGTTGGTTAAAAAATACCTACCTCGTCTCAGTAACGCGACCGCAAACGTAATTGAGAAGGAAATCCTTTTTTAATACAACGAATCCTAAAAAGGTTAGGGTCAAGAGTTTCAATTAAAGACTTCTTATATTACAAGCTGCCAGAATTAATTACTAAAAAAAAAGATTTTATTAAGCCACATTATTTTTAAATATCTCAATTCTCAATTCTTTATTGCGTTCTATAATGTTACATAACAGTTGGTATACATAAAATAAGGTATCAATTGTGGACCCTGTCGGGCACAGCATAGTTTGTTAGGAGAGAGGAGCGCTATATGTTTACAATGCAAATTTTCAGTTATATTATTTTAATTATTTCAATTCAATTATCCATTTCAACAATATTCCTGTTAAATATATACATATATATCAGCATTATGTGGATGTACTTTATTAAAATAGTGTTTTTTAAGAGTAAAATGTAAAAATTATTAAGATATCTTTATTTTAATAATTAAAAATTATTATAAATTTTAACCGACTTCAAGAGGTTATTTTATTCATTAATTATTGATTGTTCACTCAGTTATACCCTTAGAGTATATTAGAAAGAAAAGAGCAACCCTACAGAAGTATCAACCGTGAGCACGGGTATGAACAACGCGGCTGACACGAGCTCCGTCCGCGATCATACCTCGATCGACTGCGGTTCAACTAGGCTCTATTAGTGAAAAAGTTACATTTTAGCTTATAACATGGTTAACTACTATGTTAAATTTAGCAAAAATGTCTTTCAATGGTGAGACCTGCTTACGCTTCGCACAACGCAATCATGTTGACGTTATCACTCTATAATTTCTTTTATACCTAAGGTAATAGGTAAGGTAAAATTTCTTATATACCTATATAGGGAAAGGCAGATTGATGAACCGGATAGATAAAGATAAATCTTCTGTTATCAGGATTCATATCTGCTATTCTAACAAGTGAGCTATCTGCAGTCTCGAATACTTGGGTCCAAACTTCTTCTTTTTTATCGTATGTTAAATCGTATAGTTTAAACCGCCCGTAGACTCCTGGCAAGGCTTTACACACCGTTGAAAAATATTTCAAGAGGGAAAATGTGTTACCCGTCACCTTTTCAGCGCCGAAAATCAGAGGTGCGTGCCTGGGTTTTAAATCTACGACCTTTGGCTCGATAATCCAAGGTTTATACCACTAGGACTAGGCTATGTAAAAAAAAACAGTTATAGTGGTGTGTATAAAAAAATAATTAAATAACTTTATGCTTTATTGATGTGAAATGGTTAATTTGGGAGTAAAACACTCACTCTTCTTTACCCACGGGTAAATGCAGGCGTGAAAATCTAATGTTCATTGAACGAAACTCATCGGGTATACTTGTTTGATGTCTAGTTGAGTCAGAAATCGGAGAGCACGCTTTGTGCGCTGGCTTGAGTTGAAAAGCCGTGAATGTTTCCATTTTGGTTCTCAGATACAGACTGTTAGCTAGTTTTTACATTTATTGAATTAATGTGAGGGATGTGTTTTGTGGCTGTGGTAGAATTAGGTACATGGAGCGTTGGTATGTCTGTTCAGCTGTGGACAGAGATCTAACGGTCATACCACTAGGTTTTTGCAGCTTTAAACAGCAGACATTATGACTATGCGATAGAATGAACAAATGTAAGGAGCGACAAAGGGAAAGTTCCGGAGGATGGGCAGCAACATACTTTTGTGTAACAGCAATCATCTGCTACTGCGATCGCCACACTATTAAATTTAAAAAAAATATAGTTGAGAGGGGCTTCCATACAACAAACGCGATCTTTTTGTCGTTTTTTACTCGATATTAATAATGACAATGATGCTGCTCGATACAAAAAACGGATATAATATACCTAGTTACTAATGTTATACAGTGTCTAATGTTTTATAGATAATGGTACGGAATCCTTCGTGCGCGAGTCCGACTCGCATTTGGCCGGTTTTTTTAAGTAAGTAAGTCCTTTACCGCTGACTTAGTATATACCTACTATTAATAGATAAAAGTTTAGTGTCAAGCATTTTGAAAATGACGTCATCGTGAAAAATGTTACATGAATTTCACTGATTAAACATTCTCGACATCATTCTGTTGTAATAGCACGGTTATCTCGGACCACATATTTGTTTATTGAAAAACCAACCTATTTACAATAGTCATAAGTCTAAAAATAGATTATCTCACTTTCTGGTGTGAGCCTAGATGTATCTGTATAGAATGATCCCCAATTACACGCCGTCGCGCTCCCTGTGTTCAAACATCACGCTGTCAGATAATGGGGCTAACAGATTTGCGAACGATAAGGTAAATATAGCTGTAAGAAGTGTTGCCATTTGAGAAATTTATTTTTTACTTTACAAAACAAGAATACGTTATGATATTTTTTTTATTTATCCAGAATACGAACAATAAAAATCCAAATTTTTGTAGAAAGAAAATATCGATTACAATCTACCGGATAAAGCCCCCAGTAACTTGCTTATAATTATTTATTTATCACTTGTTGGAAATCACGTAAAACCGTTGATCCTGCGCCTGATATCTCTCTGGTCATTTTGGATTACGAGAGTGAGGAAATAGAGAGTGATCATGTGTTTGCGCACATACTTGTATGCGTACAATAATATCTCTTGCGGTTAATTTGTTCCGTTGACATTGGCCGCCACTGTTACCGACAATCAGAGGACATTTATACTAAATAGTATAACACTAATACTTAACAAACTACTTAAAAAAAACTCAAGTAACAAAAAAATAACATGATCATGACAGAAACATAATATAAAGAATAATTAGATATACATACATAATCAATCATCATCATCAAAGGCCTTTATACATCTACAAGAGATGATTTATATAGCGTCCGATATAATAATATATATAATCAAATACACACACCAATACTCCTCATAAGTAGTATAAATGTAGGGTTACCATCATTTTTTTAGGTTAAGTCCGGACGGTCTAGCTGATCTAGGGAAAAAAAGCGGCGATCGTGAAGCTCAAGACTCGATTTTTTGGTGTATTAAATACTAAGAGTAAAACTAGCACTGATAGCCTAGTGGTATGACCGTCGACTGACAAGTCAGAGGTCTCGAGTTCGATCCCAAGGCGCGCATCTCTGACTTTTCGTAAGTTATGTGCGTATTATAAATTAATGATCAGTTGCTAAAACGGTGAAGGAAAACATCGTGATGAAACCAGCACACCTGAGAGATTTTTCAATGGTGTGTAAAGCCATGTCAGAGGCCTACGGGCGGTTTAAATTCTGACACCAGGTTGTTCATCAACCACACGATAAGAAGAAGAAGAGTAAAACTACTGATTAGTGTACAAAAGGTGAGGTATAATTACAAGTTATTTTGTAATTATATATTTCTACAACGAATTTTTGTCATCAAATACATACATATAATCAAATGAATCACTTTTATATTGTTTTATTACTCACAAACGTATTTTTAAGATTTTTATTTTTAGTTCCAGCTGTCACCGTATCAGACTTTTTTTACCAAGCTATAGTCAATACGTAATGCGCGCGAATATTACTTAAATCCTGACGTAATTGCTACTCCCGACAAAAGTTCGGACATGGTCACCAAATCCGGACAATCCTGAATAATTCCGAACGTATGGCAAGCTTACACATACCTATACCTCTACGGTACAATGTACCAATACATAAATAGGGCACTTGGATAACTCTCTGTGATTTATGTCCCTATAAATAAAAACATACCATTATGCCCAACGAGGGTTAAAAATGAAAAATGCCTATGGAAATATCCTCGCTGATTTGCGAAAGAAAACTTAGGTAGTTTGAGTTGGTAAGAAACGCTATTAGCCGGCTAAAAAAGGTTGTTCTCAATTGAATGCGTTTTTTTTAATTTAGGAGACTAGGCTTCTACTAGGATATTACGTTCGTCGTACGTTTAGACAGCAGTGATGGCCTAGTGGTATGACCGTTGGTCTGCCAAGTCAAAGGTTCGGATCCAGGCATGCACCTCTGACTTTCCGGATTAATGTGCGAATTAGAAATGAATTATCACTTGCTAAAACGGTAAGGAAACCAGCACACCTGAGAGATTTTTCAACAGTGTTTAAAGCCATGTAAAGAAAGAAAAAACGTTTATTCAGCAATAAATATCGAGCACAGAAAAAACAATATAATAATACTAGGTACTTTTCTAATGCCCATGCCGAATCACGATCTCAGCATATGCTAGACGCCAAAACGTCCAGCGCTGGTTTTCAGATCTCACCCCTATGATTCTTCTTCTTATCGTATGGTTGATGAACCACCGGGTGTCAGAGTTTAAACCGCCCGTAGGCCTCTGACATGGCTTTACACACCATTGAAAAATATCTCAGGTGTACTGGTTTCATCACGATGTTTTCTCTCACCGTTTTAGCAACTGATAATTAATAATTAATTTATAATACGCACATAACTTACGAAAAGTCAGAGGTGGATCAAACTCGAGACTTCTGACTTGTCAGTCGACGGTCATGCCACTAGGCTATCAGTGCTATTTCCCCCCTATGATGATGTCAGTATGTCAGTGTCCTACGGGCGGTTCAAAAACTCTGACAGCGATTGTTCATCAACCAGACGATAAAGAGAAAAATACTTCGAAACTCAATTAATCACTCTAAATCGATTACAAAGACCCGTCTAAGACTATTTAATTTGTCGCACAAGTCACAAATGGATTCGTTTGATGTATGTTGTCACTAAATCAAGAATGTACCGACACGATGTTTCTTGGACATAAATATTATCCACATAAGCGGTGCGCAAAGAATAATTATGATATATGAGCGAACGGATCTTTCATAAAGTTCAGGGAACTTGTTTTTGTGTACAAAGAAGGCTTGGAGTCACGAGCAATACAAATATGGGCATTTCATTTTTTCCATTCAAGAAAAACTTTAAATAATCTTAAGATGTGCTGGTTTCCTCACGATGTTTTTCTTTACCTTTTTCATCATCATCATCATCATCATCATTTCAGCCATAAGACGTCCACTGCTGAACATAGGCCTCCCCCAATGACTTCCAGATTGGCCGGTTGGAAGCAACTTGCATCCAGCAGCTTCCAGCAACCTTTATTAGGTCGTCTGTCCACCTTGTGGGTGGACGTCCTACGCTGCGTTTGCCGGTACGTGTCTTCCATTCCAGAACCCTTCTGCCCCATCGGCCGTCAGTTCTGCGCGCTATGTTTTTTTTACCTTTTTAGCAAATGATAATTAATTTCTAATACGCACAGAAATCAGAAAAGTCAGAAGTGCGTTATGCGGTAGAAACATGACCCTGCCACAAAAAAGTTCGCAAAATGGTTATCAAAGCCGGTCCTAACCAATGCGCCAACGACACTACATACACAAATAAGTTATGAGCCACAGTTTAAAAAGTAATTAATTACAACATAAGTCACAGGCTTAACATCTTAACTTATCTTACTTACCCATTCGTAACTTGGAGTCTTAATCTTCTTATGTTACAATGATTTATACACTAAATAATCGGAGGGTAATGTTTTGTTGGTATTAGGCTAATAAATAATGTCACTTTTGATCAAGATTCAGACTGCTTTTTCGGGTTTCTTACTCGGAGCCTAAAGCCAAGCCTGTGCCATCTGGTTACCTGACCTAAGAATAGAACCACCCCTTTACATCCCATGGGTGTCGTCTGAAAAATCTGGAGGATGGGCAGCAGCATCCTACTGTGTAAAAGCAATCATCTGCTACTGCGATCGCCAACCCGCTTGCCCAGTTTGGCAATTAAGAGCAAGCACCTTCTAATGAGAGCACAAAATAAGTGATGCGTATGAGAAGAGGCCTATGTCCAGCACTGGACATATAGCTGTGTAGGATAGGACTCGGATGCCAACGACCCATAACAGCCTCCGCTGACCATCTGTCCCAAGGTTTATTTTTTAAACCGTAATAGGTAGACACTTGAAATTTTCAGAAAATAACAACAAATTATAAATAACAGTTTAACAACAAATAATAATAATAAAAAAGGTTAAAGTAAAAAAAAAAAATTAATTATATTAATTAAAAAATTAAAGTAAAGGATAAAAGAAATGCGCGCTACTTTTGTATTTGCCCATAATCGACACGCTGGGCAAGCGGGTTGACGATTGCAGTAGCAGATAATTGCTGTTACACAGTAAGATGCTGTTGCCAATCCTCCAGATCTTTCCCTTAGTCGCTTCTTACGACACCCGCGGGACGAGTAGGGGTGGTTCTATTCTTAGGCCGGAAACCACACGGCAAGGGTTTGTTGTACCTCTCTAAAATAAATTTTACACTTTTAAACGAACCAACTTATTTTAATGTAACATTTCCGACTGACGGCCAACTTGGTATTCGAGTCTTCAATTTTAATTATCTACATATTCCATTTCACAATTGGAATTTGCGAGTTGTTGAAAATTAGAAAAGTTCCGGTTTCAGGTGCTTCAGACGCCTGCCATCTGAAGTATGATAAAGTTTTCTGATCAGAAACGAACTTGTAATACAAGTAAGTTTTATTAGAACGCAAAATATTGTCAGTAATTTGCTGTTTTAGGTTTGTATTTTGTTTTTTACGACTCCATAATATTTTGCTTGCTGTAATTTTGCATCTAAACTTTAATAGACTTAAAAAGGCAAGACCTCTTTATTCAATCAGACTATGTTTTTAATCCCAAATATCATCTTCACGATTCTGTTCTCCTAGTACTTTTACCGTTAAGTTCATAAAGTACGGAATGTTTTAAACTGTGAGCTCTTTCTTGTGAGCTCCTAGTACTCAAGGTAGTTTTAAGTGTAGCAATTATCTCCATCTCGACTATTGTAGGTTAAGCACATCCTAGATTTTTGAATCTGTCAACTTCTCACTTTCCAAGGTGAATAAAGGTTTTGAGATAAACAAAGGCTTTTCATTCTATTATACGATTTGAGGCGTAGCGTGTGCCTAGTGCATCATTTAACAAGGTTTTATTGAATGTTTTCCGTCAATTTTTAATTGCAAGCCAAACCGAGTTTGAAATTTTGCATGCTTAACCCGTTGTGATGACAAAAGCGACTTGCGCTTCAACGTCCATACGTTCTAGGTAGTCTGCCTTCATTTTTAATCACACCTTTCCCCGTTTCACCGGTCACATAATCTCAGGCGGAGCACTTGCGCGCGGTTTATAATAGAAACCTGATTCTGCAACCTGATAGCCTCCTCACGAGGGCACTCCTCAACGGTTAGTATTACGAAAATGAATCTTCGCTTATACATTTAATTCCATTAAAAGAGTTGTTATTTAAAAAATAAACTTGCCATTTTCTAGCCACGATCATATGCCACAGCAGTAAGCAACAGTCTTCTACCGACCTGTATTCCCAACCCTATCAAAGTCAATTCGCTTCTTAATTCGTGATATTACTTAGATCAAATATTTATTATAATAACCTCCCTCGGCTCTAACAATGTATTATGTTACCTACTCTATATTTTGATAACCACGTTATTGATCTACGCCAACACCGTTTTAGCAGGGTGAGAAACAATGTCTACAGAGTAAATAATAGTTGGTAGAGATGATTAGATATTTTGAAACTCTAGTGCCACTAAGGATATCTATTTACAGGGTTATTTTGTTTCAGATTACCGTTAATTATGCATGGGAAAGCCAAACAGTACCGTAACTGACTGACAGACAACGCACAGCCTAAACTGGTGGACCTAGAGACTTGAAAATTGGAGAAAAGATTCTTCGAATATTTAGGAAAGGTTTTCAGAAATTCCACTCTAAAGTAGGGGATGAAAATTCCTAAATTCACGCGGACAAAGTCGTGGGCGAAACGCTAGTTTCATTTCAATTACATAAGAAATTTTTAAACAACTGATACGGGTGGGACTCGACGATCTTCGGCTTACCGTGCCGACTGACGACGCTCTTACCGCTAAGCCATCGTATCCACTAGAATCAGTAGGATTACCGTTTATGACATTCTTATGGTATGGTTGATGAACAACCTAGTGTCAGAGTTTAAACCGCCCGTAGACCTCTGACATCGTTGAGAAATCTCTCAGGTGTGCTTTTCAGTTTATCACGATGTTTTCCCTCACCGTTTTAGCAACTGATAATTAATTTATAATTCGCACATAACTTACGAAAAGTCAGAGATGCGAGCCTCGGGATCGAACTCGAGACCTCTAACTTGTCAGTCGACGGTCATACAACTAAGCTATCAGTGATATTCTAAGTATACTATTACTGTTCGGTTGTATTATCCCATTGCGGAACAAAAACCATACATTTCTTTGATTTCCTTACCTTTCTATCCAAGGCTATAGTGTATCATTGATCGATCGTGTTACCTAATTCATCACGCCATCTTCTGCGTAGCCTACCACGACGCCGTGTCACTATGTTAGGGCTCCACTTTGTGGTGACTTTGGCCCACAGATCATTAGGCATGCGTCAGACATGGCCAGACCCACTGTAATTTCGCGGCCTTGTGAGCTACGTCAGTGATTTGTGTTTTGGAACGCAGTGTAGTGTTTCGAACACGGTCCGTTAATTACTCCGTCCGTTAGTTTAACACCTAGAGTACTACGTTCCATTGCACGTTGGCGTTGAGTTTGGATTTTTGGATTCTAAATACAATAATAAACCAGCCTATAACTACTGTCACAAAACAAAGGCTTCTTTGTCATACAAAGAAGGATCGAGCATTAATCACTACGATAGCTCACTGCGTCCTGGTTTCCTCACGATGTTTTCCTTCACCGTTAGTCAGTGATGTCTTTGACTAAGAAAATACATAATTATGACGTTGGAAATGGTAACAATGGTAACAAATTGGTACATGCCAAGTTCGAACTACACCCACGTGCTGATTCCAATAACACAGCACCATAAATTACTTTTCAAATCAACCTACCTTCATTTCAATAACTCAAAACAAGAAAACGTCACCAAGTAAATCCCTTTTTAAGGGGGTTGCTGAAAACCAGCCGCTGTGGTGATAGTAATATCATCCCAGTATTAGCTGAGCGACAACACCTTTTCTTTTGTTTGGGCAGATGAGACACAATAACAGTATTGTATAAAAACTGTGCCTGCGCAGCCTGGCCCACCCACAGCGTTCGTGCTCGGCATTTTTGTTCCGTCATATTGAAATTGAAAGAATCTTACTGTATAACAGTGTTGCAATTTTAATAAAATAAAGCTGGCTGGCTCATTGGCATAGATCATAGTTTTTTATCTATTTTATTTTTTAAATTTTTGTTTGTTAATTTTAGTTAAAAGTATTATGTTTTGTGTCCGTATGTCCTAATAAGGAATAAAATCTTGTCTTTCTTTCTTTCTTTAAAGACTCAATATTAAAACTGATTGGTATCTAAAATAACAAATCATAGTTAACGGTAACACACTGAATTGTAAACTATAGCTAAACCCACGTTATTTCACAGCTGCAACTTAAATCCGGAGTTTATCCGGAGGATAAAATACCAGTGGACTCTTGTTTAGAACATTTTAACTTTGTGACTTACTGGAAATTTTGGTGCAGTGAAATGCGAATTGTGGTTTGTAGAATAGGGATTTGATATCAAATAATGTGATTATATTGTTAATGTAATGGATAAATGAATATGCTATATCTTTACACAGGAATATAGGAGGTAAGATAGGGATATAGGAGGAAAATATGTCTAAACTGACTTCCAAAAAGGAGAGTTTCTCATTTCGATACGTATTTTTTAAAATTATGTTTGTATACCGATTAGAGTCATGATAGATAGTGGTGGTAACTGCTGACTGGCTAGTCAGAGGTCTCAGGTTCAAACATTCCCCTCGGCTACAAAATAAAAAAAAGGTTCGAACCCAAGACCGACTTTTCGTAAGTTATGTGCGTATTATAAATTAATTATCGCTTACTTCGTGCCTCGGAAAGCAAGAAAAACCGTTGGGACTGCGCCTGATCTGTCTCCGGTCGTGTTGGTTTGCCGTCCTATTGGATTATGGGAGTGAGGGAAGAGAGTGACTAGGTGACCAATCCCTTCACGACGTTGACTAAAAAAAATTCAGTAAATCGAAACGAAACAAGAAAAAGAAGAAGAATTTATTAATAGAATTTACAATTATAAATAAATCAGCCTGTAACTGTCCCAATGTAGGGCAAATGCCTCTTCTCAGAGAAGGATTGAACATTAATCACCACGCTAGCTCACTGCGGGTTGGCGATTTCAGACAATTATTAAAGTCCAGGTTTCCTTACGATGTTTTCCTTGTCTGGTGTCTTAGATTAACTAAGAAAGTACTTATGACATTGAAAAAGTCACATTGGTACATGCCAGGTTCGAACCCACACCCACGCGCTAGCAAAGCGGGTCCGTAACCAATGCGCCACCACGACTTTACAATATAAAATGAAAACATTATAATAAATTAATTTAGTATTAAAGTTAAGCAACTTTCAATTACAACATTCTAATCACTAACACCTAATATCCTCCTGGCCGAATTTCGGTCACAGCGGCCAATCTCAGCGGAGACTAGCCAAATACGCAGGATATATTATAGTGCACAAGTGTGTGCGCAAACACAGGTGCACTCTCTATTCCCTCACTCTCATAGTCCGATGGGACGGCCTTCCGACACGATCGGAGAGAGATCAGGCGCAGGGCCAACGGCTTTACGTGCTTTCCGAGGCACGGAGTAAGTGATAATTAATTTATAAAACGCACATAACTTACGAAAAGTCAGAGGTGCGTGCCTTGGGTTCGAACCCGAGACCACTGACTTGCCAGTCAACGGTCACCACCACTAGGCTATCACGACTAACACCTAAACAACTGATCGAATTAAACGAAAAACTTTCCAAACATTATTATTTTAAACCAACAAAATCTAAACCTAATTCCGAATATTCCTAAAGATTTTAATAGGATTATAATTTATAACTAGCATTTTAATTAAGTTTTAGCACATCAAAGTGTAGTTTTAATTAGAAGATTTACAAATGAAAGCCGTGTAGAACTTTGGTTTAAATAAATCTATTTTCATAGATAAAGAGAATTTACGCACAAACTATAAACCTGTTTTAAATAAATCTATTTTCATAGATAAGCAAAGAGAATTTACGCATAAACTATAAACCTTATTATAATTATTATTATAATTATTATCTTATTATAATTAATACTAATTAATGCGCTACTTCTGCCTAAATAAACCACTGTGATTGCCATAAAAGGCAATAATTATTACCAAATAATATATTATGATGTCATATTAAGTTAATAGGAGTTTTTTTTTATCTTAGGCATAGCATAGCTTTTACTCCGACTCGGGTAGGTTAGGTTAGAATTAGGTTCTTTTTCTGGTTATACTTGCCAATAACCAGGCACAACTCCTATTGCCAATAAACAGGCACAATCTAAACTCCGTGCTGCTACTGAGAATTTCCTAATGGAAAAACCCAATAACACATTGCCCGACCCGGGGATCGAACCCAGGACCTCGTGCTCAGCAGTCGCGCTTGCAACTAGACCAACGAGGAAGTATAAATTATTTATTTATCCTATATTCCTGATATCCATTTAAAATATCATCATCTGCCTAGCCTTTTTCCCAACTATGTTGGGGTCGGCTTCCAGTCTTACCGGATGCAGCTGAATACCAGTGTTTTACATGGAGCGACTGCCTATCAGACCTCCACAACCCAGATACTGGGTTTCACGATACCCCTTGGTAAGACTGGTTGTCAGACTTTCGGGCTTCTGACTACCCGTCACGACTGTCAAAGATCTACAATTGACAGCCGGGGCCAACAGCTTAACGTACTATCTGAGGCACGGAGAGTGATAATTAATTTATATATTTAAAATATCAATCTGCCTTAAAGATAAGTCTGCCTAGGGTTGTCTGCCTGCACCCCTGACAACACATAAGAGTCGTAATTATAACAAGCAAACCTGCACTGCACTACGTTCGAAAACCAAAAGCTTCTCTTAAAGCTTAAAAGATGAACTTCGTAGTTAATTAACTCGGTAATTAATATGACGAAGTTGCTCGGACTGGAAATATTTTTATTAAATTAGATACGATTTATATTCAGGAGGTGAGCCTGAAAAATAGGATGTTTGCTTACAAATTACTGAAGTTCTGAGTCGGTGATCCTTTATATATTTTTTCTTTTCTTTTTTTTTAAAAAAAAACGTTGCGCGCACTAGAATTTTTCCTGGATCGGGTACAATTTATATATATCACTACATAGTATAAAAGAAAGTCGCTATCCGCCGTCTGTCTGTCCCTATGTATGCTTAGATCTTTAAAACTACGCAACGGATTTTGATGCGGTTTTTTTTAATAGATAGAGTGATTCTTAAGGAAGGTTTATATGTATATTGCACCCGTGCGAAGCCGGAGCGGGTCGCTAGTATATTATATTTTTTTGTGCAGTGATAGCCTAGTGGCATGACCGCTGACTAGCAAGTCAAACTAAACTGAACAATAAACTAATAATCACCTGCTCCGTGCCTCGGAAAACACGTTAAGCTGTTGGCCCCGGTTGTCATAAAGATCTTTGACAGTCGTTATAGGGAGTCAGTACCCTCAGAAAATTCTGATAACAACTTAATCACCAGATCATGACAATATTAAAATGATACCTTTAAACTCTAATTAATAAAAAAATAATCATCAAATCAATTTATAATTTAGCGGAGTGATCGCATAACAAACATACAGTCGAATTGAGAACTTCCTCGTTCTTTAGTCGGTTTTTCCACAAAATTATTAATCGTAACAACTTCCAATAAAATTTAAAAAAAGAAAAACGCTGCTCACTTTGACAATTCGCCAGATGTCAGCCGTCAGATTTTTATAGCTTTTCTCGAAAAAAAATCCTCCCCTACTTTAACAAAATTGCCGCCTTTGGCCTGAAATATCCGCCAAGTCCAAAATTAATCTTGTAAAAAACTTGGCAAGTTAACCAAAGAGTTTTGTATAATAAATGACAGTATCATACATACTAAATAACTCTCATAATTCGTGAATTAAAAATGAAATTTTTAAGTGTTATTAAGATGGGTTAAGAAAAACTTGGCTTGCGAACTAAACTTATTGGTGTTGCCAATTAATATCAAAACTGCTTTTAATTATTATTTTTTTGTAGAATGAAAAACATACTTGCATAACATATCTTCTGAAATTCAATGGTATCATTATATAGAAGGTAAGTACCTATATTTATGTATAATTTCGTCATAGCAGGTAAATTTTCGTTGAAATTGGGCGCTGTGACCGGCATTTGGTCTGGAGAACATTCATCATCATAATCATCATTTAAGCCATAAGACGTCCACTGCAGAACATAGGCCTCCCCGGAACATTAATCCCAAAAAATAAATATAATTAAAAATTGAGATTTGTAATTAAAATACTTACCTAAATAATTATTTCCATTTTTTAACTGTTATATACTTATGATTAATAGACACGTTTTGCCTACAAGAAATCTTAAAAGAATGTTTAAGTTATAATGTTTAAGTTCATGACTCCGACACTCCAACAAAACTGAAACTTAGCTTAACATCAGGTGCATTTGCACTGCCTGAGTCTAGGTGTAAAGTTTAAAGACCAAGGCTAAGTCGTACCAAGTAACATACGAAGGTAATAGTTGAAACTTGAATGTATCTTGAGATACGCGAGATATGGTTAGCAACGTAAGTTGTTATAAGTAAAACTTGCATTATAATTAGTAGCTTAAGTCGTACCATTTACCTGGCAAGTGAGAGGTCTCAGGTTCAAATTCACGGTACGATTTTTTTTCTGTTTATAAAACGAAGTACCACTAACACTATACAGGGTTATTTGTAAAACACCAGCATCCTTAAAAGGGGTTATTAAACTCATCATTATGAACAACTTTTACTACGGGACCAACCCTGAAATCGCAAAAAAACATCAGCTGTTCCATACATTTTGTTGAGTCATGTGATTATATACATATATATGAAAAAGCTGTTTTTTTTTAATTAGCTGCCAAAACTTCACAGAAATATTAGGAATCGATAATAGATTACATACTTAAACAATAATAATAATAAAAATTACTTTGAGCAAGTTTCGATCATCTTTCTTATTTATACTTACTATGGTTGATAAACAACCTGGTGTCACGAGATTAAACCGCACGTAGGCCTCTGACATGGCTTCACATGCCGTTACAAAATCCTTCAGGTGTTGTCTTTTCACTTTCACCGTTTAAGCAAGTGATAATTAATCTAAGAAACCACAATCGCACAAATATCCGAAAAGTCAGTGGTACCTGAGTTTTGTACCAACAACCTTTGACTTGACAGTCCAATCCTCATACTACTAGGCTATCACTGCTTAATCGTTGTCATTCCATTTCAAATAAACACGAAATTGACAACACAATGCACAATAAACAACAATTAACCCTCTAAAAGCTAAAAAACCCAATCCGGACCTATCCAATACTGTCGATAGTAATTTAAAGTGTTTCACCAATACATATTTTAAGCGACGTAACCACAAACAAAAACGTAGTTTCGCAACTGTTCGGAAAATGAAACAGTTGCAATTATGCGCTATATTTTATGCAAAATATTGCTGTTTGCGATATTTTGTGCAAAATATTGGTTGACACCGTATGGCATTGAATGTTGTTTGATTAATTTATTGCATAAACTTAATAGAAAAACGGTTAACAGGTTTTTTGGTTATTTCGTTTAATTAAACACTGATTAATTTTAAATTCATAAATCAAAATTTATGAATACAAAAACGTTTTTGTAGAATATTTATGCGTATTATGCGAATGCTAAAGTTCGAATTTCTTGTAGACAGAAAAAATCTTAATTCGAAAAAGATTTGAATCGCTTTGCCATTAAGCTATTCGCAACCCATCCAACTGTTTTAGATAGTAAATACATCCACCCCTTAGACGGAGTTCAAATTCTGCTCGTAATCAATATTTTCTTTTTACAAAAATTTCGAACTTTAAAATAACAACTTTAGATACCACTGCAAAAGTAAAAGAAACGTTTAGGTATTGCCCTTTCCGTAAACACACATTATTATTTATTTTCAGCCATTATCGTCCCACTGCAGGGCAAAGGTCTCCTTACCCTCCTTTCATTCCTCCCGGTTCTGCGTTTTCTGTAATCACACATGATTGTCGGAAAAACAAAAGAATTTCGGAAAGACACAGAATGTCGAAAAAACATAAAAAATTTCGGAAAGACACATAAATGTGGGAAAAACAAACGAATGTCAGCAAGACAAATGTATGTCGGAAAAACAAATGAATGTGTAGTAGTAATAACTATAGTATTGTCTTCAAGCTAATTCGCATTATTAATAATACAATTTCATGATGCAACACTGAACGCAGTCACAATATAAACACAAAGCGTGTAAAATAAAAATGTATTTCATATTTGTTACCGGGTAGTTGTTCTCATTTGTATCAAACAAGCTGTTTTCAGTTTTAATTTATACTTTTTAGTTAAAAAATATAAAACATGCATTCCGTGTGAATTTTTTATGATAAACTAGTTTAAATTTGCAGTTTCACTCGCATGTTACAATAAATTAATACTGTTCTATGCTGGACCTATGTTATTCTTTTTTCACAAATCGAGGTGAAAATGATTATTAGTATTTAATGTCTTCCTGACCGAATTTCGGTCACAGCGGCCAATCTCAACGGAGATTAGCCATCGACGCGGGAGATATTATAGTGCACAAGTGTGTGCGCAAACACAGGTGCACTCTCTATTCCCTCACTCTCATAATCCGATGGGACGGCAATCCGACACGACCGGAGAGAGATCAGGCGCAGGGCCAACGGCTTTACGTGCTTTCCGAGGCACGGAGAGTGATAATTAATTTATAAAACGCACATAACTTACGAGCCTTGGGTTCGAACCCGAAACCTCTGACTTGCCAGTCAACGGTCACCACCACTAGGCTATCACGACTCATTTATTATTTATTTATTAGTATTTATTGTATGTTTGTCTTGTTTTATTTGCTAAATTAAGTTTGTTGTTGTTTTTTTGTCTTCTGAGTATGAGTATCTGTACTACTCATCCGATGAATTGGTGAGTTATTGTATGCGCGCCCGCAAGGTTTCCTGACAAATAAAATCATTTAATCATAATTATAATAATTTTTAATATACGTAACAACCATGTAATGCCTTAAAAAAATTAGAATATATTGAATTTTTTTTTTTTTTGTGATTTTGTTACATGTTATGCACATGTTAGCTTATCAAATTTCTTATTAAATAATTAAATAGATAATAATTCTTTTACTCATTTTTAGACTTATAAAATACATTTTTAAATATATATAAAAAATAAAAATATACATTTAAAAATATAAAATATAGTAGCCCACCGGTATCGGGAACAGGAAAATAGATAATTATTATTATGATACGAGTGAGACTTGAACCTCGATATTTGTCATACTGTGGCAAATAGTGACAATGCTCCTACCAAGAGCTACCGTAGTTATAAAACATCTTTTATTTGTTAGTTTCTATACCATTCACATCATTCAATTGCAATGAAACTTATAAAAAAAGAAACATTGCGAAACACAACTAGCGAAAAATAAAATAAGGGTTTAAATATACAGTAAAAATATTATTTATCACCGAATATTTAACACGACTGCCTCGTTGGTCTAGTGGTAGCAAGCGCGACTGCTGAGCACGAGGTCCTGGGTTCGATCCCCGGGTCGGGCAAAAGTGTTATTGGGTTTTTCCATTAGGAAATTCTCAGTAGCAGCACGGAGTCTAGAATTGTGCCCGGTTAATAGCAATAGGCTCGCCCCCAATTACATGGGACTTATAAAATAGCCGGCGAAACGTGGGTGTACTGCACACCTCTGCCTACCTCCTCTGGGGAATACAGGCGTGAGTTTATAAATGAAAAAAATAAATAAAAGAATATTTAACAGTATCCGATATTTTATTTGTTATTTTTTTAAGGAACGTATGTAATACAATCCAATTTGATTGCTTTGTTATTATTGTTGACAACGTATTCGATATTTTTCATAGCGTCGACATAACTATTATTTTTCTTTCAGTTGACATTTTCCCAATATGCGTATTCTTTGTACCAACCCACCATGCAACCGCGGAACAATAAAAAAAGGAAAAACAATACACTTTTGTGCCAGCATTCAATCGCTTGAAAAAGTTTATTCGAATTCTATAATTCGAATTTCTATTGATTGATTCAAATTTCAAAATTATTCGAATTTCGAACAAACTAATTGAAGCCCAAAAGTTATTGCACCATTGTAATGAGAGTAATTCTGTTAATCGATTTCAAAACGTTTTAGGAGAGTTTTATTAATTGTTAAGGCTTTGGGATCTATAATGGCTGAAGAGCTTTTAATACCTTTTCAATGTTACGGAATGTGCGGATAAATTTTATTAATAGATTGCTGGCTTCTATGTATAAGAGGCGGAATCGTTTTGGGGATTTTGATTTCCCATTACTAAAATACTTTTACTCACTTACTTTCACTCACTTTACTCGAAAAAAATAATATTTATTATGTTTTAAGTGTTTGCGAGTACTACACAGTAACTTTCATTAGTCAAATCCTAACGTTTAGAGATCTTTGCAGCTCTCGTGGTTGCAGGAAGACTGAGGTGTCAAGCATCTTAACAGTTTATTTAATTCTTTTAACTTATTTTGCTCATATAATCCGATGCTTTATTTTGAAATAAAATTGGCAAAGTGGCACGGAGCCCGCACCGCTTTGCCCTTCACATCTTTTCATTACCAAAATATAATTAAATCACATTTATCTAATCGCTAAATCGAATCGAATATTCAAAATCCGAATAGCTGAAATTATTTTCCAAACGAACAGAAATACTGGCATATAAAAAACGTAAAAAACTTAAAACCTAATACGAGGGTGGTCCCAGAACTACCTGACCTAACCTATTAGGTGATGGTTGTAGTAAAAAAAAATTATTGCATTCGAAAGAACAATTCAAATTAAATTTAAATTTAAAAAAAAAGAAGATGCTACATTCATTTGTTTTTGTTTGTGAGACATCAATAGCGAACACTCTCAGTGAAGTTTCAAACATGGATAAAATTGGTCACCGGTATGTGATTCAATGCTTTCATTTGAAAGATCTGACTCCTACTAATATCAAAGCTGAGTTGGATTCCACTCTGGCGGAGGCTGCTCCATCGTTTACGACAATAAAATTCTGGGTGGCAGAGTTTAAACGAGGTCGTACGAGCTGCCAAGATGAACATCGTAGTGGTCGACTAAATGAAGTGACCACGCCAGAAATGGTGAATAAAATCCATAAATTATTATTGAATGATCGTCAATTGAAAGTGCGTGAGCTAGCAGATTCAATAGGCATTTCAAAAAGTGCTGTACATCGCATATTGTCTGAAAAATTGGACATGAGAAAGCTGTGCGCAAGATGGTTGCCGCGGTTACTCACAATAGAGCAAAAACAACGTCGTAATGATGTTTCAGTCGAATGTTTAGCGATGTTTCACAATAATAAACCCGAATTTTTGCGTCGATTTGTTACCATGGATGAAACATGGGTCCATCACTTCACGCCTAAGACTAGAGAACAGTCAAAACATTGGACTTAAAGGGGACAACCTGCTCTAAAGAAGGCTAATACAGTTTCATCTGCCGGCAAGGTCATGGCGTCAGTTTTTTAGGATGCAGTGAAAAAATTTTCATTGAATGTTTTCAAAAAGGCAAAACAATGAACGGCATGTAATAAGCGAACTTATTGCAGCGTTTGAGTGATGAAATCAAGAAAAAACGGCCACATTTAACAAAAAGAAAGTTTTGTTTAATAAAGAAAATTCATCAGTTCACACATCTGTAATTGCGATGGCCAAATTCAATGAGTTGAAGTTTGAACTGCTTCCTCACGCACCCTATTCACTAGGTTTACCCCCCTCGGATTATTTTCTCTTTCCAAATTTGAAAAAATGGTTTGGAGGTAAAAGATTTTTCAACAATGAAGAAGTAGAGTCAGCGATTGTTGGCTATTTTGAGGAGCTTGACGGTTTCCACTATAAATAGGGTATCGAAGCCATTGAACATCGCTGGCAAAAATATATTGAGCTACAAGAGGACTATGTAGAGATATAAAAATAAATATTCCAAAAAAACTTGTTTTTTCACTGTCAGGTCGGGTACTTCTGGGACTACCCTCGTAACTACCATTCTGTTAAAGTACACGTCAACACAAAAGTGTTTCGGAACACAAGTTCCAATTCTGCTCGACTGTCCCGAGAGTCAAGATCGTGGGGACCAGTTAATTGGTTGTAATCATCTGTACCAGGTATGATGCGGTTGATTTTATTGGTTTCTGATCTGAATTGGTATTGAAATTGGCAGGTTGAAGTAGAAATGGGTTTATTCTCTAGAGTAGAGAAGGCAAATAATGTAAAATGTAAGGTTTTTTTTTGTTACGTGAATGATATTAATACAGTGCTTATTGCTTTTAAACTTTTAGTGTGTGACTGTAAATTCATATTGAAAACAGTAACAATCGAATTAAATATTATGCATATTTTTAAAGTGGGTTATCAACAACACACAAAAAAAAAATGAAATTACTTAGTTGTAACGAGAGGTTTACTATCGTCTGGGGGGCCTAGTACGAGTTTTCGAACTACTCAAATACGGAGTTTTAGTGAAAAGTATAGTCTCGTTTTTACTCGAAAAAACGAAAGGGCCAACGGCTTTACGTTCTTTCCGAGACACGGAGTAAGTGATAATTAATTTATAATATGCACAAAACTTAAAAAAAACGAGAAAAGTCTTAGGTCGCCTTAGGCTCGAACCTGAGACCTCTGACTTGCCAATCAACGGTCACACCACTAGGCTATCACAACTGCAATAATATTGTACATGTACACAAAATTCTGCGAAAATAATTTCCTCATTTACATTCTCCGTTCACAACGTAAATGGTACATTTTATTTTCCTCTTGTAAATTAGTTTTTAATTACGTCTTAATCTTCACGTCCGAGTGAAGTCACATTTACAACTTTTCATAATTATAATTATCTTGACAGTTGCGTAGATATTTTTTTGGGTTCTATATCAAAATTATAAAAGGAGACTCTATGGTGTGACTCTGTGTGCCACTTCATTTGAGCAAATAATTTAAATTTTATTACTTTAAATTTCGAATAAGTTGAAAGCATGCTTGCTCCACTGTTATTGCTATTTATTAATTTTAGAAAAAAACTTTTTGAGGTGGGGTTAGGTACTAGAGCAAAATTTAATCTACCGATACTAAAACCATATTAAAAATTTGACTCCACCGATGGGTCGATGTAGATTTGAAGCTGCGCATCGTCAGTCGCATAACACCAAACAGACAAATCCTATCCTATTTTAGGCGCAAATTTTAGCTCTAAATTTTATTGAAGCCCGAAAGTCTGACAACCAGTCTTACCAAGGGGTATCATGTAACCCAGTATCTGGTTTGTGGAGGTCTGATAGGCAGTCGCTCCATGTAAAACACTGGTATTCAGCTGCATCCGGTAAGACTGGAAGCCGACCCCAACATAGTTGGGAAAAGGCTAGGCAGATGATGATGATTTTAGCTCTAAATTTTACTTTGATACGAGATCAAATTTATGTGAAAATTTTATGAATATTTTGACAATACCCACTTAAGGTTACTTTTTGAATCACTTTGATTCATATAATAATGATAATGATACTAAAAATATGAAAAATTGTGAAGATGTTTGTTATTAAATCACGCGAACGGATTTGGTTGAAACAGATATACCATGCTACAACCTAACCTGGGGCCCGATTCACGTAACGACAAAACGTCTTAATAGAGTGGCAGTGTAATGACAATGGCATTATTTTACGTCATATGGTATTCCGCAAGCACTTTTTTGAGGCCAGTGACTTATATAGAACAATGGCAATAGCATGGTGTCAGAATGGACACTTTTGGTAAAATAGCGGAATTACCCCCCTGTACAAATACCATGTATGATACTTTTTTCCAGGTCCGGCCCAAAAGGGAGCAAAACCATGGGCAAAAGCTAGCAAATATTAACCCTAATAAAGCCCTACATAATAATAAAGATGTAACATCGTTCCTAAAATCTAAGGGCAAAATATTCTAAAACAACACACCTGGGTAAGGTGTCTATCCACAAAATTATAAAGCCAGATGACAAATTAGATACCACAGTTATCGTCAAAGGAACGGGGGTGGCATACTAATGTCCCGGAAACCGTTACAGCATCATTTGAACAGTCACTCCGACCACTTTGACCGCGGTCATGACTTGAAACTAAATCATTTTAAAGGATATAGGTCACAAGGTGAGGATACGTGATTCAAATTTATAGGTAAGGACACAAAAGATAAAGCCAATTCAATAAAATTTAATGTTACAAGATTTTGGAATATAAACTTTAATGCGTTGACACAAAGTTTAGTTTCTTTTGCAATTTATTTAACTTGAGACCTTTTCGCTTTGCCCACTAATAAAAAACTAGATTCACAATCGCGTCAAAAAACATACGATCGAAATGTGCAGTCAAATAAAAATAGTTTATTCATTTCACGCAGAAAATGAAAATTGGTATGCAATGAAATACCGATCATGGATTGTAGCGTGCAACGAAACGCAATACGAATAAAATAATCTGTGGTGTAACATTGACACTTTCTATCGGCAGAAAATAGAATTCGAATGAGAACCACTCGGAAAAACTTAACCTCTTACTACCGACAAAATTATAGGCAAAATGTATTTACGACGACATGACATGATTAAAAAAAAATTATTTGAATTATTAAAAAAAAAATACGTAAAACGGTTTTGTCATCAAAACTAAAGCTGTGCATCAAATATCAGATCAATCTGTCAACAGGAAGGGGGAAATATGGATTTCTAAATTTGATCCAAATAATAAACAGGTCAAGCTAAGTAAAACCGTTTAAAAATACTTGACACTGGAAGAATTAATAGACTGTAAGTCCATTTTGTTGCCAAAAATCAGAAGAAGAAAACCACTCGTTATTCTATCTATACGAATTTGGAAAATAGAGAAATATTAGTATACGCTTTTTCTTACACGTATAACAAAAGAAATCGACCCTCTGCCTCTGATTGCTATAATTTATCAGGCTTTAAAATTTACTTTAAACCTTATTTTCAACTTATTTAAGAGTGACTATTATAAAATTAGCCAAATAATATTACAGCTTAATCATTCAACAAAATATTTGAGCCTCACCTCCCCCATCTTAATCTGAACCCAAGAGTCACGTGCTTAACTCGTCACTCGTGATGATGACGTCACGTACCGCCGACCAAGATCCAGACCTTTTCTTTAACCCTTATGATTGAGGGACCAGATTTAATGGGATTAAATCTAAACCGGGTTCAGAGTTCTTGGTGATAGAGAGTAATTCTGGAGTTAATTACACTTTGGTTTAAGATATCTTAAGGATTAGTGAAGATTGTGGTGTTGTGTAAATATTGAGGGTAGGAAAGTAATTTAAGGAATAAAAAGGCCCTGCTGTTCAGGTGTTTACTCAATTTATTTTACTTGTTTCAAGACATGTAAAATAAATCGATGACAATCTTGACATATCTCTTTTATGAAATGTTTTTGTATCATTATAACCTTAGCATTAGGTAGCCAGGTTTTTTATCAACATAATAAAAAAAAAATATTTACACAATTGACCAGCTATTAACTAAAATATAATAATAATATAGATACAAGTGAAGTAAAGCAGAAATTAAACTAAATATTTTTTAATTTTTGCAAATTGTAATCATATTTAAGAATATTATTGCGGGACTTTTCTCGCACGGTTATCTCAAAATATCGAGTACACGAGAAGGCTCTCAGTACCACGTTCAACTAAAACGTCGATGTTAGTTCAATAAAGTCATTTTACATTATCTGTGCGCGAATAGACCCGAAATAATGTTATAAACAAAAGTCAACATCGAAACAGAAAATGAAATAGAATAAGAAGTAGGTAAATAAAATCATTGAAAACATTGAAACTACACTTTGTATGATAATATCAACATTATAGAGAGAAATCCACGAACTGCGAGGGATAACACAAAAAGTGCCGAGTTCGATGTTCGCGATTTAGTCAGAATTTTTATTGTAAGCAACTATCCTGTTAGTGGGGTATACGATTCTCAGCAGAATGTTTAAAAAATGTAAAAATGCGATGGAATTTTGTTGCAGAATTCTTTTGTTATTGGATTTAGTGAGAGGATATTATCAAGTAACAACGTGAATATGATAGAACTGTTTTGTTTTTTTGTTGACTTTATAATTTCCGTCTATAATATATTTACCGTCGTGGCATTGGTTACGGACCCAATTAACAAGCACATGGGTGTGGGTTCGAACCTGGCATATATCAATGTGACATTTTCTATGTCATGTATTCTTTCTTAAATAATCGACACCACTGACTAACGATGAAGGAAAATATCGTGAGGAAACCTGGACTTAATAGTCTGAAATGGCCAACCCGCAGTGCGGCTGATTTATTTATTCATTATTATTTAGTTTTCTATTATTAAAATAAGTTTATTTATTTATTTTTATTTATTTATTTAAGTTTATTTATTTATTTTTATTTATTTATTTAAGTTTATTTATTTATTTTTATTTATTTATTTAAGTTTATTTAATGTATGTTTATGTTTGTTTGTTTATCTAAGTATTAGGTATTTCAAACTTAGATCTTCTACTTCTCGTATGATTGATGAACAACCTGTTATCAGAGTTTAAACCACCCGAAGACCTCCAACATCGCTGGTTGTGCTGCGTTGGTTTCCTCATAATGTTAAGCAAATTTTAAGTAATTAGAAAAATCAGTAGTGCTACTTGGATCAGAACCTGCAATCTATGATTTGCCGGTCCAATGGTCAAACTATTAGGCTATCTTTACTTATCTTATATTGAACGAATGCTTCGTCGTACAATATCTTGCACAAATGTGTGTAAATGGGAACTTAATGTCATAAGCATTCTTTGCTAGTCCAATCAGAAACGGAGATTATGTCCCAAGTAGTAAGGTGGTCCGTTATTACATGGGATTTCCAACATAACTGACGGAATATTGCTGTAATCTGTCTAACCCTCGGAGAAATTCAGGCATGTTGTTATGCTATTGTAGAATCGTTTTATAAATATCAACATTTTTACTAAAGGCATTTAATACTATTGATTTATTTATAAATGTAAGCTCAAATTTTGTTAGGTTCAAATTACAAAGTTAAGTATTGTACCTTCGACATTTTGCCAAAACTTCGTCTACTTAGATGATTTGATAGAACTTAGTAAAATATCCTAAAAATTTAACGCGGCATTCGCAAAATCTCGTTATAAATTCTTACTTAAATCGAACTTAGAATCCTTGAATAATATTCTAACTAAAGCTTTGATGTTAAGAAAATTACTTCAAATAAATCTAAGAGCTTAAGCGAAGTTTCAGCGTCCGTTAATTTAGCGGAACTACTTGCAACTTGATAGAAGAAAGAAAAATACTGAGTGTATCAGAACCTTCCTCTAATGAGAGATAAAATCCGATTACCAAAGTACATACGGCAGTAGAAACAACTGTTAATTAACCAGAAATGTTCCTAAGTATTACTAAAATGCATGCAATTCTAATTGGATCAGGCTATTTCGTGCGTACTGAGATGTTAAACTCACATAAGACGTTTCTCACTCGAATTAAGCTCCAAGACTTCAGACATCTGCAATTCTCTCAGTTCAATTTATAATCATAGTCGATTGGTATAGCCGTTTAGAATAATCCCCTGTCGGTTTCTCTCGCGTTTACGTAATAACTCCTCGGAGTGTACAACTTTTAGTAAAATTAACAAAGTTGGATCCCTTCATTGCGGGCCGGGATCTCGGGCAACATAAATTGTGATGAAATTTGAGAATAAAAATAGGCTCGGAAAATTTAAGGCTTAACTGGTCCGGATTGTTTGAGGCAGTTAGGTGCTCAATCAATTAGCTAATCGTTGTTTGTTAGTCGTGTGGGTTTTCTTGGGTTTTTGTGGACGATGTTCCTGTCAAATATTAAACGGTTGTTAATTTTGTGGGTGCGTATTGGTTATGGACCCATTTTGCAAGCACGTGGTGTTAAGCCTGACATGTACCATGTAAAAAACAGTGATAGCCTAGTGGTATGACCGTTGGACTACCAAGTCAAAAGTTTTCGAATTCATTTGCGTAATAGAAATTAATTATCACTTGTTAAAATGGTGAGGTAAACATCGTGAGGAAACTACCACACCTAAGAGATTTTTCAACGGTGTGAAAAGCCATGTCAGAGGCCTATGGGTGGTTTAGGCTCTAGCATCAGATTGTTCATCAACTATAAGATAAAGAAAGGAAACTGAAAAATTTTGTTGAACAATTTTTTGAAATTAACAAAAAATATGGAATTTCCATACAAATTCATCAGCTTCTTCTTATCGTGTAGTTGATACAATCTGGTATCAGAGTTAAATCACCCGAAGGCCTCTGACATGGCCTTACACACCCTTGCTAAATCTCTCAGATGTGCTGGTTTCCTTGCTATGTTTTCCTTCACAGTTTTAGTAAGTGATAAACTAATACGCACATGAATCCGAAATGTCAGAGGTGCTTGCCTTGGGTTTTTAACCTGCGACATTTGACTTGGTAGTCCAACTGTCATACCACTAGTTGTTAGCTGGCTGCTATAAATAAATAGATAAGAAATATCAAAGGAACAAAATTGCACCAAAACTTTTAAGCCCACCCAGAGGCACAAAGGGCGTAAAATAGTTAAGGTTGTAACATTAATTGTTAAAGCGGTAAATTAATTAAGATCCCACTTTAATAAGACAGTTGGTTAACTTGTAACAAAGTTCCTATTTCTCGAGTTATTCGACCAATAAAAGTCTAAAGTTTGTTTGAAATTTTCGCGTCGTTTGTTATTCGGACCAGTTTTAGTACAGACGGTAGCATCTTTTGAAACGTGACCATATTAACTAGTTTTTTTTTTCATCTGGTATTTATAAAAAAAGATAGCTAAAATTTAGTAATATAATAATTATCTCTTTGACCAAGTTTCGGGTGGAGGCCAATAAAAACGGAGACTAGACAACTTAGCAGAAGATATTATAGTGCTCAAGTGCGTGCACAAACGAAAAAAGAAAAGTAGGAGATATCTGATGGGATGGCAATCCAAGATTGAAGAGAGATCAATCCAAATACCGACGACGATATAATATGTGCACTCTAAGACACGTAGAAAGTACTAATTAATTTATAAAATGGTCATAATATATGAAAGTCAAAGGTACTGCCTTGGGTTTAAACCTAAGACCTCTAATTTGCCAGTCAATGGTCATACCACTAAGGCTATAACTGCAAAATTCATGATTAAGTAAAACATGAAAAGCCATTTATGATAGTGTTAATCTAATATAGTCTCAAACTTTCGCGAACACTCAACATAATGAAACAATTTTTTAACGGATATAATTAGCGTTTTTATTTTGATATAATACAATCCTGACGTTTCTGCCTGCGACCACGAGTGCTGCAAAGTACTCGAAACGTCAGGATTTTATTATAAAAATAAAAACGCGAATTATATCCGTTAAAAAGTAGTTTCATTAGTGTTAATCTACATGCCAAAAAGTTATAAACCTAAAAGGAGTTCGTAACAAAAACAAAAGATAAAAACAAAAAGTAGCCAAGAGTTCGAACAGCCAAAGAATCTCAAACCAAGGGAACTAACTCCCTTTCATCTGCCCAAAAGAAAAAGTTATGCACCCAAATATGAAGCCACTTAGGACCAATACACTAATATGTCTGCGGCAACAAACTTCGTCTACCCACTATCAAATTGATTATAGACAGGGTAATGGAGGGTAGATCCATCTTACAGTAAATAGTTGAATGCTGGCCACTTCAACACTTTGAAACTTATAGGATTAATGGTTGATGTCTTGCAAGTTGAGGAATTAATGGGCTATTTAGTTGATCGGATGAAATTAGGGACGCGTTTTCTGTACTGGATGAGGCGTCAAGACATGTTGGGACAAGTCAAGACAATATTGACAGGTATGTAAAAACAGTGTTAAGTGTCTCTATCTGGAATTAATGAGTTATCTATTTCTTTATTAGCTTTTCCCCCATGGAAAGAAATTATTGACCAACTGTTACGCCGCCCGCGGCTTTATATGTTATAAATTGTATATGTTATTCTATATTATGTCGTCGTGTATATATAATTTCGTGGTGGCGCATTGGTTACGGACCCGCGGGTGTGGGTTCGAACCTGGCACGTACCAATGTGACTTTTTCTTTTTTTTTTTTTTGTACTTTCTTAGTTAATCTAAGACACCACTGACTAACGGTGAAGGAAAACATCGTAAGGAAACCTGGACTTAATAGTCTGAAATCGCCAACACGCAGTGAGCTAGCGTGGTGATTAATGCTCTATCCTTCTCTGTATGAGAAGAGGCCTTTGCCCTACATTGGGACAGTTACAGGCTGATTTATTTATTTTTTATATTCTATATTACATACTGTTAATTTTCATCAAAAGTTAGAGTTAGAGTTTCACATTATTAGTAAACAAATTACTTATAAGTACAAGAGAAAAAAAAAATTAAAAATTGTTCTCCTAATTGTATTTGTCTTATTCAAAGAAAGTTGAGTAAAGGTAAAATCTTCGCAATGTTTTTTACATTTTTAAATGTCATGGGTAAGCGAATCAAACTTAAGTTTATTTTTGTGTATATCTAGAGAGATTCGATTATCCTATTAGACTTCGATTATCATATTAGACCTTTTTTTTTCGGCGTGTGGAAAACTCTCTATGAGTACCTCATCACTAAGGGCTGGCGATGGGGTTATGTTCGACTCGCTCGGACTAAAAACCAGACGGTGTTCCTCCACGAACCTCTGGGCGGAAATACGGTTTTCGCTTGCGCATTCACCGTATCCCCGCCAGATCCACCGGTTCGATTCTCGTAAAGGACAATTTTTTGTGATTGATAAGTAGATATTTGGGTTTGTAAAATAATTATAACTATAACTACAGCCATTGAGCCACGAATAACAAAAAATGTGGGTCAACTTAAAAAAAAACTATGCAAATAATTCCTATTTTGTAATTTGAACAGAAAAAGCTTTCACAAAATGTAATTACACAATGGTGACACAAAACGACATATTAATTCTGTGCAAAGTGCAAAGAAATTAATGGCCTGAAATTAACAAACCGTTGCAGGGACTGCTATTTTGGCCATTTACTAAGGCAGCTACTGATTTTTTTTTAAGGCATGTATTTTATCACGTTTTATAATAGCCTAGTGGTGAGACCGTTGACTGACTTAGATATTTAATTATTTATATTAATCCTCCAGACCGAATTTCGGTCACAGCGACCAATCTCAACGGAGACTAGCAAACGTTTAAAATTTTTGCATACATTCAAAATTGCTTTTTAAAAACATAACCCTTCCTGGCAGTCGGGTAAATATAATATCTAAAACCATGAAGCAAAAATCAAAGTCATTTGTTCGAACTCTCGAACGATAACTCGAGAACGGCTGGACCGATTTTCATGGTTTTTGATTTGTTGCATTTGTATTTGTCCCGAATAGCAGCCCCTAGGTAGGGTGTAGGGGTATGGTAGGGTAGGCGTAGAGTAGGATAGGGTAAGGATAGAGTAGGGTAGGATAGAGTAGAGTAGAAAAAGCGCAGAAGGAAAAGCTAGTATTTATATAAAATGTGCTTAGGTTTACACAAAATACTACTTGATAAAAGATTATGCAGAGTTATTTGCAGACCTTGACATAACCTTTCAGCAATGTCAAGCAATGTATATTCTAGAATAAATAAGGTTTAAAAAATAAATCAAAAACTACAAGACCTAATTTTCAGTACCAATAAATCACTATAATACACTGTCAGAATAATAAATGTCTAATATTTTTCGTTTAATTTTAGTTTTATATTATTTTCAATCTTAGAAATAAAATACATAGTTGAATAAATTTTAGATAATGTTCAATCTAGATAAACTTAATTTAGATCTAGATTTTAATCTAGTTTAGGTAGACGCACTACGCTTCGTTCATGATAATCAAGCGTTCGGCTACTATACCTTAGTATCTCGTTTGCATTGAAGATTACAATACATCGCAGACTTTGAATTGAATATTGTATTGAAACTGAATAGAAGGCGATTAACAAAAGAATTTAAACGATCAAAGGTTCCAGGGCACCTAAAAGGTAAAAAACCAGCCAGGTGCGAGTTGGACTCGTGCACGAAGGGTTCCATAACATTATCTATACAACATTAGACAATATATTAGAACTTTTTTTATATCTAGCAACTTCTTGCCGTTATAAATACCTATCAAGCAAAAACGACAAAAAAATCACGTTTGTTGAAATACTAACTATTTAATAAGAAAATTAGAAAAAAAAAAATTAAATTTTCTTATTAAATAATTATATTTAATAAGTTATCATGTGCTATAACATGTAAAAAAATTCACAAAAATACATCATAACTGTCTAGCTATCACGGTTCATGAGATACAGCTACTCAGCTAGTGACTGACAGATGGACAGCGAACTCCTAGTAATAGTAATAGGTTTTTAACCTTTAGGTACGGAACTCTAAAAAAGAACTCGACGAAAAAAAATTGCAAAATGCAAATTTATTTATACATTCTTAAAAATAAATTTACAAACTTCTAAATTGGGTACACTATTCGTAATAAGTTTGAGTACTAGAATAGCCGTTTTCTTAACCTATTTTCTAAAGCCAATTTCGCAATAACTGCCTCGTTGGTCTAGTGGTAGCAAGCGCGACTGCTGAGCACGAGGTCCTGGGTGCGATCCCTGGGTCGGGCAAAAGTGTTATTGGGTTTTTCCATTAGGAAATTCTCAGTAGCAGCACGGAGTCTGGAATTGTGCCCGGTTAATGGCAATAGGCTCGCCCCCTATTACATGGGACTTATAAAATAGCTGGCGAAACGTGGGTGTACTGCACACCTCTGCCTACCCCCTCTGGGGAATACAGGCGTGAGTCTATAAAAAAAATAAAAAAATTCGCAATAAAGACTGGCCTACATCACAGGAAACCTAGTGCACAAGTGTGTGCAAACACAGGTGCACTCTCTGTTCTCTCATTCTCAAATTGCGTTATTGACCCAAATATTTAATTAAAGCCGAACTCTTGTACATTCTTAAAAGCAAAACAAAAACTTTTCTTGTACCCAATGCACAATTTCTCTTCTCATTTACCAACAAGTTTTTTCTTCGCTACGTCTATACTCAACCCTGCTGAGTTGGTACGTACAAATAGCTGTCTTACTGATTGATCGATGGCACTAGTTTGGTCCCATGTCCCTAAACTTTTTGTTTACTGAACAGGCCCCAAGTTACCCCAGTGACCATTTTAGGGTTGGAGGCAATGAGAATTGAGTGTTGTGTGAAACGTGTGTCAGAAACAAAAATCTGGAAGGTTAATGTGTAAATGTTTATCTGAGAGTTATTTAGTGGTTAACAGATCTTTATTTAAAATATAGTAGCAGTAATTAGTCCTACATTTATACTAGAGTTTCGATCGGATTTACTGCGCGTGAATTTTAGATTTTTCATCAGTTTTCTTGTACCTTTTTTCACAAATCAAAATATTTTTATTAATGTAGACCATTAGGCACTTATGAATAGTCATAATTCTAATATTTTTATTATAGGAGTGACTCTAGTTGCCTTCCTTAGTGACTTTACGATGCTCGCGCAATATTTGAAATCCCAATGTGTTTTATATGTATAAACAGATGACAGGGCAAGAAAGATGCAGATACAAACCCAATATAAAGAATGAATTATTTTCTAAAGCCAAAATATATTTATCTTCACGCAGGAAATGGGCAAAAAAATATAAAAGGTATAATATAAGTATATTTTTTTATTATTAAAAAAAAATAAGTAAAGGCCTTTGTATATATATTATAATATAATAAAAATTTAAAGTACGCTACGGCTAAAAAGACGTTTCATAAAAAAACAAACAAAACAAAATAAAAAAGTGGGTCAAAATTGTATCAGCTATTCTATGGTAATCTATGTTTTCAATTACAAAGAGTACTTATAATTTGTAGCTTATAATTATCATCAGCTGGCATTGAGGGAGGCCTATGTTCAGCAGTGGACGTCTTATGGCTGAAATGATGATGATGATGATGAATTATAGAATGAGAAGTTAATTATAAGCCGCCTAAAAAAGTAAATGAAACTAAATTCATCCACAAAAACGCCAAAGTCACTGTCACATACGAGCAACGTACCACAGTCTGTCTGTCTGTTTGAACAAAAAACATCAATCGCAAGGGTCACTGCATATCCGTACGTGTTGCGAACGATACGCGTCCAAACCGGTCCGGCTCTCTAAACTTTTATTTTGCTGAGATTTCATTTGCTTTTTGCCGGATCGGACGGCACGTGCAAAAAAATGAAGAGCAAAAGTTTTTGGAAATCGTTTGGTCCTTTTGGTATTTGGTATGTTCATTTTGGTCCTTTGATCGTAAGACTTTAAAAAGTATACAGGGTTTTTTATAAAACACAGGCATCCTTAAAAGGGGTAATTAAACTCATCATTATGAACAACTTTTACTATGGGACAAACCCTGAAATCGCAAAAAAAACAGCTGTTCCATACATTTTGTTGAGTCATGTGAACATAAATGTATGGAACAGCAGATTTTTTTTGCGCTTTCAGCTTAGTATTTGCTTCATGGAACAAACTTAGACTTCACTTTACTTTTTTATTAATAACTAGCTTTCCGGCGCGACTTCGTACGCGTGATTATCCTACTTCAACGCCTAATCTACCCTACTCTACTCTACTCCAACCCTACTCTACCCTTACCCTACTCTACCTTTCCCTACTCTACCCTTACCCTACCACTTTTCGACTCCTTTTTGTCACCTTTCAAACCTTCTCTGGACTTTCACACATATTTCGAAACCAAAATTATCCAAATCGGTCAAGCCGTTCTCGGATTTTAGCGAGACTAACGAACAGCAATTCATTTTTATACATATAGATAGATAATAGAGATTTTTAAAGTAGCTAACACATTTTACGGATCCGTCTTGAAAGACCAGCTTTACTTTCCTCAATTTCAACTGAAATAAACATGAAAAACCAACAAATAATCCCTTTCTACCGAGTCTTTGTTCAACATTACCTGAATGTGGTCTTCCGTCTAACCACAGTATAATAGACTTACAGTACGATAACTACGTACTGCTGTGATTTACTATGCAGCCTCCTTTAAAAGCTACGAACCTGCTTGCGCTGAAACATAGTGCAATGAGCAGCTTCATCTTTTCTTTTTTATTTTAATGACGTGCGTCACCTTTTTTAAATGTAGTGTGTGTTCTGATGTGAAATTTTATATTAGAAATAATTAAATAAGTCTACGTTCAACTCTCATCAAGATCAGTCGTTTAATTTAAAGTAGAAGTTCTTAAAGGTTTAGTAAGTTGTAGTAACTCCGGGCCCAACAGAGGTCCGAGAGTTCCACAGTACAAACGCTCAAAAACGGCACACTCACACAATCAAGCGCAACGACGCGTCGTTGATACTGCGAGTTCCACGACGTTCGCTTAGGAGTCCCGTTGTTACGCATCGCATACGCGTCGTTGTGTAAGTGTGCCGTTTCGAGCGTTTGTACGTAGTTTCCGTACTGTATGTTTATTATACTATGGTCTAACGATCAAATGTATTATTTATGGCGCTCAGGTACTATGACTTTGGTCTTAATATAACATCATTCATTAGGTTGATGAAAGTATGAAGGCTTCAAGAGTCGAGACGAACGGTAGAAAGGTATTGTTGGAAATAGGTTTACAGATTTTTTTAAGGTTTAGACTAGGTATTATGTTCACACAAAATGTGTAGAACAACTGATTTTTTTTTTGCGGTTTCAGGGTTGGTCCCATAGTAAAAGTTGTTCGTCATGATGAGTTTAATGACCCCTTTTCAGGATACCGGTATTTAAAAAAATAACCCTGTATAAAGTCATAAGATTATTTTTTTTGCTAGATTTCTCATTTGAGTAGTTTCGAACTCAAAAAAAGGCTTTCTAGCTCTAGTGGTCATAAATGTGGATGTAGAGCACGAGGTTTATACTTCGGTTCCTAGGTTAAGTAAAGTACCGTTAAGGTTTCCCCTTCTTATTTTTTTAGGTAATCGGACAATGAGAGTGAAAGGAATATAAAGAGAGTCCACTGTGTTTACGCACGCACTTGTGCAAGTGTGCAATAGAGCAGCTAAAAGTATAGACTTCTTCTTCTTCTTATCGTATGGTTGATGAACAACCTGGTGTCAGAGTTTAAACCACGCAAGATATATTACAATATATCTTGTGTAATTGGTCCCCGGTAAGATTGGCCGCTGTGACCGAAATTCGGTTAAGGGGAATATTAGCAAACGCTAAAATTAAACTCGAATTAAGGTCTAGACATTTAAAACGGTTGCTACACTTGTAATTGAAACCTCAGACGGTTCTAACGATACACCTTAATGGTATTACCCAATTAAACTAGTTTTCTGTTAAAATGAGAGCTGTGGAGGACACCCGAATAAGTCTTAAACGTAATGTAGGTATTTTTCGTCGTTTTCACAATGGAACGATATTTACTTTGAAATCACTAGTATTTAATAAGTAGATCATCATCATCATTAATCATTATCAGCCTGTATTAGTCCACTGCTTTTAAATGTAAGGCCTCTCCTAATGCGCGCCATAATTTTGCGCTCATTGGAGGTATTGGCCCATAATTGCCACGCTGGGCAAGCGGGTTGACGATCGCAGTAGCAGATGATTGTTGTTACACAGAAGGATGCTACTGCCCATCTTCCGGATCTTTTCCTTTGTCGCTTCTTACGACACCCGTGGGACGAGTAGGGGCGGTTCTATTCTTAGGCCGGAAACCACAAGGCATGGAACGTAGGTGCACAGCATTAATGTAATGTTAGCCCTTCTCTATACTTTATTAGTTAATTTAAGACACCACTAACTAACAGTGAAGGAAAAATAATGTGAGGAAAGCTGGACTTAAAATTCTGAAATCGCCAACACGCAGTGAGCTAGCGTGGTGATTAATGCTTCTATGCTTCGGTTTAAGCCTTTGCCCTTTCGCCTTTGCCCTGCTGAAACTAAACTGAATCGTGATAGCCTAGCGGCATAACCGTTGAGGCGTTGACTCGCAAGTCAGAGGTGTCAAGTTCGAACCCAAGGCGCGCACCTCTGACTTTTCGTAAGTTATGTGCGTTTTATAAATTAATTATCACTCTCCGTGCCCCGGATAGCACGTTAAGCTGTTGGCCCCGGCTGACAATTGTAGATCTTTGACAGTCGTTACGGGTAGTCAGAAGCCCGAAAGTCTGACAACCAGTCTTACCAAGGGGTATCGTGTAACCCAGTATCTGGGTTGTGGAGGTCTGATAGGCAGTCGCTCCATGTAAAACACTGGTATTCAGCTGCATCCGGTAAGACTGGAAGCCGACCCCAACATAGTTGGGAAAAGGCTAGGCAGATGATGATTTGTAAAACACCAACAACCTGAAAAGGGGTCACTAAACTCATCATTATGAACAACTTTTACTATGGGACCAAACTTGAAATAGCAAAAAAAAATCAGCTGTTTCATACATTTATGTTCACAAAACTAACTCAACAAAATGTATGGAACAGCTGATTTTTTTTAAATTTAGAAGCTGATTTTGTTAGAATTACTTTTAACTTTGGGTAATAGATGGCGGTGTTCCTTTTATTGGGAAAGCTGAATAGCGCTATTAAGATTTTCATACGATACTATACCTACGGCAATCAGTATTTTTATAAAGTACTGCTGAAGATTAATTCAGCTAGTAGTTCAATTACTTCATTCCTGACGTAGACAGATTTGCTACCTCAAAACAAATAAAACTAAAACATATCCCATCCCCTTATCATCCCCAAAGTATAATTAAATAAAGTGTTATATTAATCACCTCGATGAAAACACTTATAACACAAGTGTTATAACGAAACACGCCTAAACAAAGATATGAGACCAACTTTGCGAAGAAACTTTGCGAACACAACAATTAAAGTGGGAACGTTAATTTGTAATACAACACAAGTTTGTGTAATTGAAACGTGTTTTACGAGATTGTATTTAGGTTATTCACCTTGGTTGGTACCTTGTTTATTGATAAACTAGCTGTCTAACTAGGTTAAAAGTATTCTTTGTTTAAGTGTAAAATAATATAAGTAATTTTTTTTACGTAAAACGGTTTTGTCATCAAAACTAAAGCTGTGTACCAAATATCAGATCAATCTGTCAACAGGAAGGGGGCGAAATATCGATTACTAAATTTGAACAAAATAGTAAACAGGTAAAGCTTAGTAAAACCGTTGAATATAGTCTCTAAAAAAATAAATAATTAGCCAACCCCAAGGCGCACCTTTGACTTTTCGTAAGTTATGTGCGTGTTATAAATTAATTATCACTTGCTCCGTACTTCGAAAAGCATGTAAAGCCGTTAGTCTTGCGTCTGATCTCTCATCAGTCGTGTCAGATTGCTGTCCCATTGGACTAAGAGAGTGAGGGAATAGAGAGTATAAAAAGACACACATAGAGAATATAAGCGAGAGAAGAGAGTATAAGCGCCAACACGCACAAACTTTTCACTATAATATCTCCTGCGTCGATGGCCAATCACTGTTGAGATTAGCCGCTGTGACCGAAATTTGGTCAGGAGAACATTATTATTAATATTATAGTACCAATATACTTTTTTTTAGCACTACACTCTGCGAGGAAAATATTGAATTACCATATAAGGCGCTGTGCACAGTCAAAATAGGCTTAATTAAACAGTTTTTTAGCCTAATGTATACATTTTAGAGTAGCAAAAAAAATATATGTTATTCTCGATCATATTTATGAGAGAACTCACGGCTTCAAAACACGTTTTTGGTATTTTTTTTCGATAAAAAAAAATCATAAAACAACCATTAAAATTAACATTCCTGCAATTTTATCTCTATTATTTATAAACCAATCTTGATGAAATTTATAACAGTTACGTAATAAATAATAATAAAGGGAGCCCTCACTTGTATTTATCGATTGAAATAAGATATTAGTAGGAATTAATATATTTACTGATAAATAATTCGGACGAGTCGAACCAAACGTCACGCCATTATCCCTTCTCTTTCATTTCTACGCGGAGCGACAGTGACCGCTGAGGCGCGCTGCTAGATGGACCTATGTCATTTTGTTCCGCCCCCGCTCAGAAATTATTTACGTATCTTGTTTGTTGTTGAAAGCTGTATATTGGGAAATGTAATTTCGTCACCACCAATACCGTCCAATTGGTTTAGTGGTCTTGAACGTTGCACATGTGACCTACGAGAGCGACCGGTTGGGAGTTCCATCCCCGCATCGAGCGATACTTTTTGTTGATTATCTTATTTGAAATAATTGTTATTAATTATTATTTTACTTTTTTTTCTATTTTCTTGTCTGAAATAAATGTTCAGTATTTATTTTTGTTGATTTTCTTATTTTTAAACAATTATAATGCAATTTTAATGGCTTTTCTTTAGAGTACCTAAAAAGTTTTATTTTAAATAAATAGTTTTTTACTTTTTGTCTATTTTTAGTTTGATAAATAGGTACATAAAATGATTGTTTATACAATTTTACATTTTTTTTAATTTTGCACAATTTTGATATAATCTTTTCTAGAAAATAACAATTATTGTTTCATTATTTTAAAAATAAGAAAAAAAAATATTAACATAAATATTTTAAAAAATAACAAAAAGAAAATATGTAGGTGTAAGTACCAACTTATTATTATATTGTGTATTATAAAAATACAAAAATGTACGATGTCTGACATCTAAATCAGACATCTACCTTATTCAAGCTTCTGACCATCAAGGAGAAATGTAATTTGGTCACTACCATTACTGTCTAAATGGTTTAGCGGACTAGAATGTTGATGTAGTCAACCACTATAGTGTATGAGTAGAGTTCGATCCTGCATCGAGCATTACTTTTTGCTGATTTTCTTATTTGTTATTTTACTTTTTTTTATTTATTTTTTTTTATTTTTGTTGATTTTCTTATTTTTTAAACAATTATAATGCAATTTTAATGGTTTTTCTTTGGAGTAAAAAGATTTCTTTTTTAAATAAATTGTTTTTTTACTTTTTGTCTATTTTTTTGTTTGATATAAATATAATATATGTACAAAAATAATTTTTTTCAAAATTTTACAGTTTTTTTTTCAATTTTGCACATTTTTGATGTAATCTTTTCTAGAAAATAACAATTATTGTTTCATTATTTTAAAAATAAGAAAACAAAATTATGAACATAAATATTTTAAAAAATAACAAAAAGAAGATATGTAGGTAATTACTAATTATTATATTGCGTATTATAAAATTTCAAAAATATACGATGTCTGATAGGGTTCGAACCTAGAGGTTGCCGCGGGCACGCTCATTTCAAGCGGGTCATTGCCACGATAGGTCAAATGCACTTGTGATATTACTGACGAAATTACGCTTTTATTTATAATGGACGTTACGCAATGGCGAGTTTTGCGCGATGCCTCGCAATCTATTATTTTGCTTCAAGCTTGCAATAGACGGAAGGGGCGGGACCCATGGGCGGGGCGGCTCGTTCCCACTTCATCCTGCTTCACCCCCTTTGTAATACCAAACTTGACTGTGCACAGTGTCAATTTAAGAGCTAAGCTCTTGCGATCCAGCTCCTTCCAGCTCTCCCTATCAAGAGCCTTCCTTGACCTCTTAATACGTCTCGACTTTTACTTCTTTGATCATAGACTGTATATTAAAAAATATTGACTTTTAAATAATTTTTTCAACTCGAAAAAACTCACAAAACATTTTCACAGATGATCGCTCGTATGCAAAAGGCCGTAATTTTTACGGTATTCCAACGATACAAGAACATTTTATTTTAAGTAGTGCTCCAAGCTACAGTTTCTCAGTACTTAAAAGGAAAACTTCGTAAGAGGTAGAATACACTTATACTTTTCTTTTTATATTGTTTCCTTTGTTCAACCCCCACTCATCGCGTTAACTCAGATTGTTAATCGGATATTTCAACTTTTTACGAGCTTTTTTTTAAGTTAACTTGTGTATCAAATCTTACAAACTTTTGAACCACAACTTTTAAATGTTGACTTTATAAAATGTAGGTAGGTATCCATATCCTGAAATAGACGAAAAAGGTTAGTGATCTCACGCTCTACGTGGTCACGACCATTATCCAGATGTGGTCGTGACCGCAACATCGTACAAGCTCCGACCGCAAGGCAGCCATTCACATGACCGGTCAGATTCAATTCCCGTATTCAGTTCGAACCTGTCCTGTGACCTTTATCTTGGCAAAGATCATACCTCTAGACTATTCATCTTCGTCGTGACACTCTTGACAGAGCCGTGGTCTTAATGATACGACTTCTGTTGGGACAGATCTGATCATCATTCGCGTCACGCACGCTTCTAAAACGCATGAATGCGAAAAGTCAGAGGTGCGTACCTGATTTTGAACCTACGTACCACTTGGCTATCAATACTTTTTATATAGCTAGACTATTAACCTAAGTAATCGGCGATATCAACCTTAGTAATAATAAAACACTGCCCCAGTTCATAATACTAAGTATTATTGCTCCCTTAATAGCACCTCTTAAAACTCTTCGTACATTTAAAGACGCGGTATTTGACTCCTTATAAAAATTCAAGATACGTCCCTATTTTTACCAGAATATTTGGCAACAGCTGGCTTTTTTTAATAGCTTGTAGGAGCCAGTACAGGCTTCAAAGACTTGTATAATCTTTCTTCATTCCTTTTTTAATTATTTTATTTTGTTCTCTAAAGCTATAGGATTAAGTTGGCAATGCTGGCATCTGACAATTGTGTAATTTTTTTTGTGAAAAATATCTTTGATGTAGGTATTAAAATATGAATATTTTATTTTGTAAGCTTGTAGAATATTTTATTAAATGTTCAGGAAGTTTTGTAGGCATGGCGTGTAAATATTTTTTAACATAATTATATCAGGTAACGGTGAAGGGAAATATCGCGAGGAAACCAGCACACCTGAGAGATTTTTTAACGGTGTGTAAAGCCATGTCAGAGGCCTACTGGCGGCTTAAACTCTAACACTAGGTTGTTCATCAAACATACGATGACGAAGAATAAGATTATAGGTTTCAGGTCTGTCTTATTAATGTAAAATATATTTTAGGAGATAAGGTTGCTATGATGCATTGCAACAAAAATAAAACATTATTCAAAATATTTTTTTATAAATTATCAAAATTTAATCCAAGAATTAAAATTTAACTAATTCCTTTCATCTGACTTTCTTTATTTAAGTAAATCTCAGATTAAAACCATTCAATCAGCGCAACATTATAACAATTAAATTATTTTTTTGCACGCTAATGAGTTGTGACGTCACTCAGGCGGTAAGCGGTTTTGGATTTTGTCAAAATATCATATTATTTGTCCCATTGAGCTGGCCGTACAATTACATAATAATATACGAGTATATACTGTTATCGTGGCCGATCAGCCTTTGTGCAAGTAAGCTGCAAAATTCCACTTAACTTAAATTAAGAAAAACCTAATTAGGTATGTTACCTGAAAGTATGTATAGGTACTGTGGTACCCAAGACTTTAACATAATCTATGGAAAAGGTACCTAGATAACTAGGGTTGTACATTTTGTCAGCTGATTATAAATAATATCTTTAGAAAAAGCTGTAAAATTTTATTTTAGAACAAAGTATTTATTTTTGATTAAAAAAAAAGAATAGTAGGTTTTTCATTAAAAACAATATAATTATTTTTTCTAGTTTAATCCGGAACTTGCTTAGAACTCCGAAACGAACGTTTTTGTGTAATTTTCTAACTTTTAGTAAGTATATTGAATTAAAGTCACTTTTTTGAGCGTATGATGAGCAAATTAAAAAAAAAAGTTTGTTACTAGTTTTGATGTTGCGGTGATATCCTAGTGGTATAACTGTATGACTGACAAGTCAGAGGTTTACTTTTCCTTATTATAAATTAATTATATCACTTGCTTTGTGGGCCGTCCGTCCGCCGGCCATCCGTTGGGCTTCCTCATCTATCTCCGGAACATACTGTGCATCCGTCCGTTGAGATTGACCGCTATGGCCGAAAATTGGTCATTATTATCCTACAAATTATTATCATAAATTCGAAAATATTTTGTTTGTCGGTCTTTTAAGGAACAACGGATCAATGTGATTATTTCAAAGAACCTATGCCAGAGAATGACATAGGTAGGATTAAAGAAAAACGCAAGTAAAGCCGCAAAAAAAAATATAATATCTACTGTATATTATATTATATTACGTCTTTGTTGGTTGGCAACCCTATTTTACTAATAGTATTACCTCGGGTCTAATATTGTGCGGGTGTTGCTCAATGACCTCCGTTCACCTTTGAGGTAACATTTACATTTAGGTAATCATATTAGGTAGAAAGGTATTGATTTGTACAACTGTACCAAATACGTACGATTATTGGAAAGTGTAATTGAGTTTTGATTGGACTTTAAAAAAATAAAAACGTAATTAAGTTTGATTATGTTTTTTTAAAATTTTAATTCTGCTTAACCTAGATAATGTCATGGTGTCATATTGGTTTCGGACCCGCTGTGCAAGCAAGTATTGGGTTCGAATCTGACATATACCAATTTGACTCTTTCAATATCATATTACCTATTACTTTCTTATTTAATCTTAGGCAAAAACGCTGGCATCTGACAATTGTGTAATTTTTTTGTGAAAAATATCTTTGACGTAGGTATTAAAATATGAATATTTTTGTTTTTAAGAACATTTAATAAAATATTCTACAAGATATTTTATTAAATGTTCAGGACGTTTAGTAAGCATGGCGTGTAAATATTTAACATAATTATATCAGGTTACGGTGAAGGAAAAACATCGTAAGAAAACCTGGAATTTAATAGTCTAAAATCGCCAACACGCAGCACGCAGCTAGCAAGGTGATTAATGCCCAATTATTCTCTGTATGAGAAGTATTGAGCGTTTGCCCTGCAGTGGGACAGTTACAGGCCGACTTATTTATTTATTTCAAGCCAGCATTACTAGTTTAACACCTTAATGCAAACTTCTTCATCTTCTTATCGTATGGTTGATGAACAACCTGGTGTCAATGTTTAAACCGCCCGTAGGCCTCTGACATGGCTTTAAACACCATTGCAAAATATCTCAGGTGTGTTGGTTTCATCACAATGTTTTCCGTCACCGTTTTAGCAACTGATAATTAATTTATAATACGCACATAACTTACGAAAAGGTAGAAGTGCGCGCCTTGGGATCGAACTCGAGACCTCTGACTTGTCAGTCGACGGTCATTCCACTAGCCTATCAGTGCTATAATATAATCATATAATATAAGATAAAATATAATATAATGCGAACTTTGAACGAACAATACAACTCAGCTCAATGTTCTAGGGATTAAATGAGATATAGATTAGAATTATGCGCCTTTATTAGTGATAGACTCGCCACCGGACCAATATTGGTGAACAATAGGCTTACGATCTAAATTATGGACTACGTGGAATAGGCAGAAATGGAGTGTTAATAATTATGTTAATTTTTAAGTATTATGTATAACAATTTTCACACAGCATAACTTACGTATTCAACTATTTACAGACAATAAAAGATTACCTAATTTAGATACAATATTTATTTTAATCGTATGCCAAAGGTATACGTGACAAACAAAATTAATAAAATTATTTCCAAGACGTAAAACGGTCGAAAAACGTGTGAACCTTTTTTATTTAAGTCCAAATTCATTTAAATTTTAAAATCGATACTGTTTATTTATTTTTTATATTTCATTTTTAATGGGCTGGAAAGACGGGACTTGTCTCTCACGGCACTTCCTTACTCACTGGAAGTAACCTTGAATCGGGGTAAAAGCGTCCAATGAGTCTCCATTTCTATCTCTTCTGTGTTATTTGTATATAGGATCCTGCGTGATGCGTGCAGATAGTCTGCAAGATTTATAGCTAGCAGTACAAATGCAATTAATCTTATTTAGCGATAGAATTGAAGAACACAAGGTGATGGAGGATAGTATGAATAATTTACGATACAACGTATTCAATTTAGTGTTAGGTGAATTATTTACTAAAGGATTAAGTAGCGTAGTACTAGATAATGTCGCTGCAGTCTGCGGCTTACAGGTACCAAATTCAGAAAACGTGTATCTATTCTAATTTAGAAAGTACTTTTTTATAATTATTCACTTTTTTTAATTGGTGCAAGACTGGATATAGTATTTTTATGTCAGACGACCAATTGGCAAAGTTACGATCGAGTAGGTCCCTTGAAATAACATGAGACATCGCGGCAAACCCAGATGGAGATTGCGGGGTGAGCTTGACTTCTTTAATAAACACTGGTCCTTCAGCTCTAGATAGAGAGTTGGAAGAAGACAGTATTCGTACTGTTGTGTTTCGTACGGTCATTGAAAGCATTGGAGGCCCTGCACTCCGTCTTCCTTAATCTCACCTCCCTTTTATCCTGCACAGGGCCAGCCACGCACAAGTGATACCCCTGGTAAAGCGGGTTGCTTACCATCAAATAAGCTCTATTGTTAATTTACCACCTTTAGTAATATGAAAAAAACATATTGAACTTTATTACAGACAGATAATATATTCATTGCTAGTAACGAATTCATAATCCTAACTAATATTATACCTTAATCAGAACAAAAAAATTTGCTTAAGATGATATTAGTGCTAATTCTCTAGCACACGCTCTAAACTAATTTAGACTCGCCATCTCTCCTTCTAACAGAGATCATTAGAAAAGAACAGAAAATTTTTAGAGCTGTAAAACTAGTCCATTTGCGTGTTATCAACGACTAACGAGAATTTAGTCGGCATATCATAGAGCTCTCGTCTAATTTCACGTCAATTGCAAGGACGTAGACTAATTTGACAACTCTAATTATTTGCTGTCTTTTTCGATGGTGTTTATTAGAAAGAGATATAGATAGACTAAAATTAGTTTAGCGGGATATACAAGAGAATCAGCACCATTGTAGAGTTAGCACATTTGTTTTACAGAATTGCATTACAATATTCCATTCTTACCACTGTTCCAAGTTTACCTTAAAACACGTTAACCCATCTACATCACAATGATAAAGTCGGTCACTTATTAAACGTTGAGTTGGCCCCCAGCCAGCGTACCTGGAACAAGAAAATATTTGTTCAATATACTCAGCTAACTTTCATATTTAAACTGTATTCAAGCGTCATTGAACGAGCTTCTGTATTTTCTTGGAAACGTTTTCTATACCTGTTTGTTTTTTGTGTAAAGGTAGTCAGTAATGTTATTAAATTATGAAATGGGATATTATTTTTAAACCCCCTTTTTCTGCCAATAATAATAATAATGTCTTCCTGGCCGAATTTTTCAACCAATCTCAACGAAGATTTGCCATCGACGTAGGAGATATGCACAAGTACGCAACACATATGCACTCTCTATTTTCTCACAATCATAGTCGATGGGACGGCATTCCGACACGACCGGAGATAGATCAGGCGCAGGGTCAACTGCTTAACGTGCTTTCCGAAGCACGGAGAAAGTGATAATTAATTTACAATACGCACATATTATCTTATGAAAAGTCAGGTTCGAAACTGAGACTACCATGACTATGCTATCACAACTCGTTTATTTCTGCTAAAGCCATTATAACAAAACGCCATACCAGTAAATCCAAACAAACTTAAACAAAAAACTATTGTAGTAAAACAAAATAAACATTTACAATATAAAATACGAGTTCGTTGTACACACGGTGTATAAACTGTCACGTTATGCTGAAATATTCGGGTGGCGCCACTTTCCACGCGTTGGGAGCAAATTTCGCTCTTATAGAAAGGAAACTCTTTTAGTTCCATTTATTGCCGTCTGCCAACTTAAATTTGACGGGTTATAGCAAGTCTTGTACAGCCGGCTATTGTCACGCGCACAGTTCTTAAAGTTTGGACCAAGAATGGAATAGCATGGCCCATTTAAGTACGCCGTGTCGGAGTTTGTTGAAATTGTGGGCTTAAGAATCACGTTTGTATGTTTTTATGTGATGGAACTGTTTGGTAATAATTTGTGAATAAGAAAATGAAATTGGAAACAATATAATTTACGTTTCATTAAAATTTGTAAGATTTATGAGTAGTACCTAATGGAAAATCAGGAATTCAGTGAGGCTTAAGCTGCTCATCAAAGCCGAAGCAGTATGACTGCTAGTTGACCCAGCGGCATTTTACAACATCGAATATATATATAGAATCTAACATTTGCGCCTGAGCCACACTATGCCCCGACTCAAAAAAAACTATTAAAATAATAGACAAATATTAGAAAATACTAAAGAATTACAGAAATCCTAACACTCTTCGCTGAAACTCAAATTGAATGGATGATAAAATCGCAAAAACTGTGACGTACAATCTGAAAATCTTCCCCAACAATAAAGCGTACAAGCCTTTCACCCTTAAAAGTCAGAAAAAAAAACAAAAAAAGCAAAAAGCCGATTATGACAACGGACATCTACGATTAGCGAAAAACCAACAAAAAGATTCCGATAATTTTAAAAAAAGAACTTGGCTGGGCACGACTATTAGCTTCGCTTGAAGAAACACAAACAATAACTGGCTATCTCTTTTTATCGTATGAAAAATTGAATAGGAAAAAGAGAGAAAATCACAGCACAAAGGTTATTAAGTGGCATCTGATAGATGCGTCTACTTTGTCATGGGATGATTGATGTTCTTCGGTGATGGCTGCCGTCACTTCCTTTTCCGTTCACGGAAATGTCAAATTGATTTCACTGTGTATTAATGTCGATCGGGGAACGAAAAATGCTTTGATTATTTATATGTCTAGATAGACAGTCAAAGCTGTAAAAGCGTCGATAAATTTAGTAACCAACTGTTGGCCACTAAACCGCTTCGCCGCGTTTAGTGTCAGTTGCGCTGTCACGAGATATGCTCGAGTTGTATCGCTAAAATGTTTTTTTACAAGGACGATTTATGCCATTAAAATATGCAGAAATTACAAAGTTCGATAAAAAAAACAAAAAAAGTCACATATAATCGGTAAACAACATTATTTTGTATTCATTTCAGCAAAATAAGCCATTGAAATATTTCGAAAATAAATTAATATTTTTTCCGACATTTTGTCTTTGACGTCCGTGTTGCCAGTTTATGAATTCAAACTCCCATGTGGTCCAGTAGTTTAATACATACTTAGTGATGGCGGAAGTGTAATTTTTTGAAAAAATTAAATTAGATGGGTATTATTTACGGGAATTTAAATTTCTTAAATAATATTTGTGACGAATATGACAAGCTGCGAGACGTATTGCGCCAGTCATTGAAAATTTCAATGAACTGCCTCGTTGGTTTCCCGGTCACAAGCGCGACTACGGAATACACGTCCTGGGTTCAATTCGTGTGTCGGTAAAAGTATTAATGGGTCTTCCATTAAGAAATTATGTATCGTAATATAGTTGAGGTTAATATAAGTACATTCAAAGTTTCATCAAAACTGGGCAAAAAGTTTCCGAAATAAACTAACGTAACGTACAAACGTTTATATTTTATCTGAATTCTAATTCATTTATTATTTTCGTCTTAGAGAATATTTATTTAGATTAAAATTTATTCTCACTATGGAATTTTTCCTCTAATTCAATGGGAATATTTCAACAACTGGTATCATTATTCACGCACACTAAGAAAACAGAATGACAGTCGTGTTGTGTAAGACGTAGCTGTCAACGCACACCAGTATAAAAAGTTGGCACATTTTTTTGGGTGCTTTTACAGCGCGACACTCTATCTAGACATATATATAATCAAAGGAAAAATGTTAATGGCGTTGGTTTTATGCTTTTTATTTTTGAAAACTTTATTATATTGTGTTCAGAAAATTTACATTGTATAGTACGACTTTTGTACTTATTAAGGTTTATGCGATTCGCTTTTACCCGCAACTTCGTAGTATGGTCTATCTGTGTGCTAAATTTCATACAAATCTTTTCAACGCCATGATGGTGCTAATTCTCTTGCACACGCTCTAAACTAATTTAGACTCGCCATCTCTCTTTCTAACAGGGATCATTAGAAAAGGATAGCAGATTTTTAGAGCTGTCAAACTAGTCCATTTGCGTGATATCAACGAGAATTTAGTCGGCATGTTATAGGTCTCGTCTAATTTTACGTCAATTGCAAGGACGTAGACTAATTTGACAGCTCTAATTATTTGCTGTCCTTTTTCGATGGTGTTTATTAGAAAGAGATATAGATAGGCTAAAATTAGTTTAGCGGGATATACAAGAGAATCAGCACCATTATGGAAATGGCTAAATATATTAGAATACACAAATCTAACTCATCCATACTTTAAAAAAATTTGATAGTTTATAAAGCTATTTTTAATGCAGAAAAAGCTGGTTAAGCTTCTAATTTACTAGCACACTACATTGCCCGAGGCTTCGCTTGCGATAATTAAGAATTTCAAATGATTCGAAAGACTTCAGGCGTCATCTATTAATAAATAAATAAATCAGCCTGTAACTGTCCCAATGTAGGGCAAAGGCCTCTTCTCATACAGAGAAAGATTGAGCAATCACCATGCTAAGTCACTGCGGGTTGGCGATTTCAGACTATTAAAGTCCAGGTTTCCTTACGATGTTTTCCTTCACCGTTAGTCAGTGGTGCCTTAGATTAACTAAGAAAGTACATAATTATATTATGACATTGAAAAAGTCACATTGGTACATCTATATTAATTATACATTGTTATCTATTATCATAAATATATGATCGTTATTGTTATTTTTCTCGGAAACAGTACTTTTTTTCGGGATGAAAGGTCGTATTCTTACACAATGTCCGTTTCGTTGACAACGTATTTACGAAATCTCAGAGTGATTGGTTCAGTGGTTTTAATATATTATAATATTAGTCAGGATTAGGATTTTACATAGATAGTTAATAACAGAAAACTAAAATTTGTGATAGATTAGCTTCCAAAGTAATGCTCTTCAAATTCGAGCCAAGGGACTCGCCCGATCCATCTCTATGCGTCTATATTATATCCGGGGGGCGTGTCTGATAGATATTAGGACAGACATCCGGGTGTTATATCCGTGGAGACAAAATGACCCGGTTAATTAAGAACTAATTAGGCTTATGCTTCCCAGTGGCATACGAACTGGTGTTACTTGTTATAAGATGATGGTACCAATTTTTTTTCGACATTTATTTCGAAAAAGTGTCGGCAGTGACTTAAGGTATATCCACCGACTGACAAGTCCGAAGTCTCAGTTTCGAATTCAAGGCACGCACTTGTATGAATTGTATGAATGACTTTTAAGAATTCAGTGGCAGTCAGTAAAAAACTTAGAGTATATAAGAAAATATAGAGCAACCCTATAGAAGTATGAACTGTGAGCACGGGTATGAACAACGCGGCCGCGACACGAGCTCTGTTTGCGATCATACCTCAATCGACTGCGGTTCAACTAGGCTCCACGAGCGAAAAAGTTACATTTTAGCTCATATCATGGTTAACTGCTGAGTTAAATTTTGAAAAACGTCTAGCAAACATAATTTGAAAAAATGATATTTTAACATTTCTATGGTGAGACCTGCTTTCGCTCCGCACAAGGCAATGTGGTTGACGTTATCACTCTATATTTTCTTGAATACTCTATGGTAGAAAATTGATATTCAGCAGCATCCAGTTAGATTAAAAGCCGACCTCAACAAAGTTTGGGAATAGTTAGGCTAGTAGGATGATTTATTTCAAAGAAAGAGACTGTTGACACACACATTGATACAGTTGACATACCTACCTACATACAGTTTGCCCATAGTTTGAAATACGACATTTTTCGTTCGCGAATATTTCTATAATCTTGTCCATTAATCACCAAGCTTTACGGGTAAACAGTTTTGGTCATTGGATGAAATTTGGCAAACAGATAGACCATGACTTAGATTAGGACAATGGATACTTTTTATCCTGGCCCAACGTCCAAATTTAATCTCGCATTTATAATATTAGTTAGGATTAGGATTCGTTTTGTAGGTAACTAGCGACCAGCCCCGGCTTCGCGCGTGTGCAATATACATATAAACCTTCCTCTTCAATCACTCTATCTATTAAAAATAAACCGCATCAAAATCCGTTGCGTAGTTTTAAAGATTTAAGCATACATAAGGGATAAAAGAGTCGTGATAGCCTAGTGGTGGTGAACGTTGGCAAGTCATAGGTCTCGGGTTCGAACCCAAGGCGCGCACCTCTGACTTTTCGTAAGTTATGTGCGTTTTATAAATTAATTATCACTTACTTCGTGCCTCGGAAAGCACGTAAAAAGCTGTTGGCCCTGCGCCTGATCTCTCTCCGATCGTGTCGGAAGGCCGTCCCATCGGACTATGAGAGTGGAGATAAGAGAAGGAATAGAGAGCACCTGTGTTTGCGCACACACTTGTGCACTATAATATCTCCTGCGTAATTGGCTAGTCTCCGTTGAGATTGGCCGCTGTGACCGAAATTCGGTCAGGAGATTATTATTATTACATAGAGATATAGGGACAGAGAAAGCGACTTTGTTTTATACTATGTAGTGATTATTAAGATTAGAAAATCTTTTTTATCTCTCATAGCGTTTCAAAAGAGTGCGATCCTAACGATGCATTAAAACGACCTAAAGTCGTTATCTACCAAAAACATTTGCGTCCCAATTCGTCCCAAATACATGATGAATGTGTGTAAATTTCGTTTGGAAAACGAAACAAAATGATTGATACCTGTACGGGACCCGCTGTCGGAAATTCGTCATAAATGTCGGATTTTTGTACGCGACTCGTAATATTGATTTGTTAACTTAAAAACAACAAATTGTATTTTATAAATAAGGTAGTGTACGGTTATAACTTCAAGCGTATTAAAAATATAATATATTATTCCGTTTATCATTTATAGAAATATATAATTTATATTTTATATAAAAATAAAAAAAACAAACATCTAAAAATATAAATAGTAAGAGTACCACCGCGACCGGTATCGGGAACAGAGTTCAAGCTACCAGTGGTCAGGGCTCCAGAGATAGGAACCTCCTGGCTATGTGAGCCGTGTCCAGGAGTACCGCCTTCTGCATCAAGCCCTTGATCCAGCCATCCAACGAGAGCCTCTTAAGATATTTATCGAGGCTCTTGGATATTAATCCATGGACTGAAACGACTATCGGTACTATGTATTATATGTCTGGCGCCTATCGTGATAATCCGCTATCTCGCTCACACATTGAAGAATGAAATTACTAAATATGTCGAGAAAAATCGTAAAAAAATGAGAAAGTTAATGAGAATAACATAACAAAGTTTTAACAAAAATATCAGTTTTTTTGGAACAAGTTTTCATATAATTATAATAATAATTGCTGTAGGTACCTAAATGACTTTTTGTTTAGGCAATTTTTACGAATGAACACTTGCCGACTTGCACAGAAATGGAAGTAGCCATCTAACCAAACCATAAAACCATCTAAGCCATCGGTGCCGAGAGTCCAAAATGAAAGCTTTTGTATTATTTCTAGCTTTTAAGTTCGAAGTCTGATTTATTTAGTTAAAACTACTTAGAACAAGAATTTAACAGAAACAATTATTACAATGGTATTACTTGTAAACGGCTCGGCCTCGAAATTATCCATTGATCAAAAACATTTCAACAATCCACCACATTTTAACACTTTCCTTTCATAAATTCTCGTAACAAAATTTATTAAATAACCGACCCTTTCGATAAACTTGAAACAATTGCATTTATGAACAAAAGTTGTAACGACTTTTGAACTTCGATATTTCCTATTGTAAAGTAACGATATTGTGTTACTTGATATTTAATCGAATGGTAATAGAAGTTGGTCGGTACAGACAATTGGCAGGAGTTTAAGTTTGGTAGGAATGCGTAATTTATAGGCTCGGGTTGAAACAATTGTAGTTAGTTGTGTCGTTATTATAATAATTGTACTGTTACAATAACGTTTAACGTTTGTCTTTGAACAAAGAATTCAGTTCTAAATTTATATTTATCCACACACTTTTGCACCAAGTAAACCGCAGTGACTTCGTTGTACCCTTATAGTCGTAGCTTTCAAGTGCAGAAACAATTCTAAATACAAACGTCCTCTTGACCGAATTTCGGTCATAGCGGCCAAACTCAACGAAGATTAGCTATCGTCGCAGGAGATATTATAATGCAAGTGTGTGCGCTATTATTAATATTATTTGAAGGACGAGGCTGTGCAGCTTTACAGCCCTACTCACGTCAACCTAAAAGATCTATTGTGATTAGCCCACATTTTATAATATCTCCCTTAAACCTACATCCTCTATAAACCGAATGATGTGGCTGGTAGGGAGAGACTTGACATCCTTCGGGCTCAGTATAATAGTATTTAGTGTCCCAGATGGACGGAAGAAAGGACCAACGGGTTTAGAAAGCAGAAAGTAGAAGGAAAAGTCAAAGCTTTGGGTTCGAACCTTAGACCTCTGACTTGCCAGTCAACGGCCATACTACTATGGTGCCGTGTGGTTTTCAGCTTAAGAATAGAACCACCCCTACTCGTCCCGCGGGTGTCGTAAGAAGCGACAAAGGGAAAGATCCAGAGGATGAGCAGCATCCTTCTGTGTAACAGTAATCATCTGCTACTGCGATCACCAACCCGCTTGCCAAGCGTGGCGATTATGGGCAAATACCTCCACAATAAGCGCACAAAAGTGACGCGCATTGGAAAAGGCCTATGTTCAGCAGTGTATAATACAGGCTGATGATGATGAAGAGCATCGTTTCATCCACAATTCATAGTGATTTGATAAACATCTTCCCATTGCATTGCAGTCATGACAATTTGGTGAACTAATTTTAAGGAATGTGGCCAGAACTGAGTCTCAAAAACATCACCACTTCTATTGTAATAAAAACAAACGTTGGGGTAGTTGCTTGAAACTTTATACCTAGTATGTAATTACATTTTCCAACATTATTGCTCACTAAATTCCACGGACATTAGTTCGATAAGGTCGTCGCGAGAGGCCGCCACTTCAAAGAGGGGCATTAATATGAATATTGAGTTACCTTGCTGTCAATAGACTTCTTGGTAACATAAGTAACATAATATTGGTTGGCATGGTAATGAAATACGAACGTACAGCTTAGTACATAGATGACATGTCGAAACAAGTTTAGTTCCATGTCGTAAACATATGATGACAAAGTCTTGGGGTGCAATTTCGTTTTTTTTTCTATATTTTGGACCAGATCAAGAAAAATATCTATTGATCATATAAATATATGTGCCCCGTATGAGAATCAATCCAGCAACATCAAGTTCAAAAGGCAAATTGCTTAACTACGCCGATTTTGTCATAATTATGTTATTAAATATTTATCAATAACAACACTTAGTAGGTACATTTTTGTTACCACTCAATGTTACTAAAACTGACTTATTATTTCATTACACACACATGTAACGATATTAATGCATTACATTACACAAATTGAACCCCTAAACTTCGAACATACAATTTTGTTCAACTCCCAAAATACCTCAACAATCTGGTATCAAATGATGAATCCAGAACTCCGAAACCCTTAACAACATAACACGATCAAAATAACCCCAGAGACCAGAAACCCGAGGTAAATTAAACTTTATTAATCGCCCATTTTACAATCGTTAGAGTTGCGAGTCGAAAGGTCGATCCCATCGATAGGATGTCGACGGCAAAGAAACTAAAACTACTATTAGGGCTGACACCTTGTTGTAAATAGATTTTATCTGTTGTAATAATTATGATACTACAGATAGTGATGTTCTTCTATTGTATAACGAAGTTTGTAGTAGTCGTGTGATATGTTGTAGTAGACAACTTACCCAAAACTTTGTCTATGGAAATGTGAAATAATTTCGATATCTGCAGACTCAGTTACTTACCTAGTTCTATGTTGTGTGGTAAGTGTGATAACATCAGGTTATTACTGTCGCATTGCAGATCCATAGACTTTGGACTTTATATTATACGAAGGTAAGATTGGCGACGAAAGTTGACAAAATTTACTTTAATTAACCCTAACGAAATACTTACGGTGCGTTCATTCAACACGAATTTCTTCGAGCGCACACAACGCGGTCGTCGCGCGGTCGCTACGCTGTAGCTGCGCTCCCATGTTTATTGTTGGCAAGTGTGAACTTTATTTACAGCGCACTAACATTATATCACTCAGTTAGATGATCTTATTAAGGAATGTTATTGAATAGTCAATAGAATTTACTTTGCAAGTAACAAACGCGAGAGCGCGGCACACAAGCGGCGACAGCGCGGTTTCCTAATGGAAACTTTACCGCCGTATTTTAGTTTTACTTAACTGAGTTTTGTAATTAAAACAATCAGCATTTTCTTGCTAATATACCTACCTGGTCTGACCGCTCTTCATTGTATTATTGTAACGTAAATCAACGAAGCATGATACCATGCTTCTCACGACTCGGGGTCAAAGGAAAATAAAAAAAAACTTTATTTCCAATGTCGACTGCTCAGCTGCATTTTCACGAGGTGACATTTGTCCCGCGACTTTGTCGTTCGACACGAACTTCATATGTCCCACGCGATGTCGCCCGGCGTTGCCCGATGTCTCCGTCGCTTGGGACATTTACGGGTCGCGCAACTTATCGCCGAGCGTCGACACACGCGATCTTCTTGTCGTGCGACATGTCGCCTAGTGAAAATGCGGTTTATCTGTATCGACAGTATATAGAGGGTTAATAGTAACGTAAATCCCTAATATTATATCTTTAACTTAAGCTTGTAACATAAAAATAAAACTAATATTAATAAATTATTGTTTGCTACTTTTTTTCGTGTGCCACCCCTAACCCTTTAACCGTTCATAACAGATGTAGAGATAATGTACCGCGATTGCCATGCGGCTAGAAAAATACGGAAGGGACAGCAATGACGTAGAAATGTGTCGGACATTGTATGTACAATACAGGGGTCAGGTAAGAGTGCGTGTACACTGTACAATGAACTGGAGTAGATGCAAGCGTATATTTAAATGCCTGATTAAAAAATAAAGACACCTGTGTTTGTGCACAAACTTGTGCACTATAATATCTTGTGCGTAGATAGCTAATGTCCGTTGAAATTGGTCGCTGTGACCGAAGCCAAAACCATAGAATGACAGCAATTAGGTAATGATCGTTTAGTAGTGATTCGTCTTAAATTAAGTACCTACCTACTTAACTATAATATTTTTTTTGTTATATTAGGAGTTAATTTTGTAATAAGGTACGATGGGGTTGACATATCTAATGGATAAAAGCCCCTAAATATAAATAAAGATTTTAAAAAACAAAAAAGGATGGGGTTTCGAAAATTTAGCACAATCATTATTATTTAAGTGATTTTTTTCCAGACACAGGCCAACGTTGTTTATTTTTGACAAATACATAAACTGCAAAGTTAGACATGCTAGCTCTCTAAGTAATCCGTACAAAGGATGTTCCGTATAATCAAAAAAATATTTTGACTAGTTTCGAACTCAAAGCAGTCCATTTTCAAAAGCGAATCAATCAGACGATATAGTATTTAATTATAAATACTCACGAAAGTTACTATTCTAAAATAGGTATTCTATGTTCTTTCTCTTATTTATTGCCTATCTCGGGACGTAGATAGGTACGTAATTCTAAATCTATGTAATATTTTAAGTTTTTTATTAGGAACATAGATATATTATGATCCATTGTTACTAACCCAAGTGTGTGTGAGTGTTTGTTACATGAAATTAAATAAACGATTATTATTTTTATTTTTTCTGATCGATTTTCTCCAAGTCACGAATGTGTACGTTCCCTAACATCATCAGAGCTAATAACACAATACATGCTGCGGTAGGGTCTCCAAAAATTGTGGGTCAAATTAATTCTCATTATTCGTGTATGGGCAGTGAGTATGAATGAATAAAGCTTTATTTTTGGGGATGAATACAGGAGTACTGTTTTACTGTTGTTTCGTAATGACGTGTTAGGTAGATCTGACTAATGAATAATTTATTTAGTATTTTTGTCTTTTTTATTACTTGTTTTTATCGTAGTACTCACTGGCAAGTATATTTTTTGACACTCGTGGTGCTGTGAGGAAAGAAATTCCATTTGGAATAAATAATCCACTGTGGGTAGTCTAAAATTGAACATCGTAAATTTTTCGCTCTGAATAATTATTTTTATTTTTTTAATAAAAACTTCAAGTTTTTAATATTTTAATGTTTTATATTAAAATATAAACATACCTACCTGCCGGAGAAGTGTTACTGTTCTCATACAAATAATTTAACACACTTATCATAAAATCACCTATAAAATGGAAAGCATGCAACACACACTGAGTGATATGATGGAGCTCTTCAAGAATAGAATGTCAGCATTTGAGACGGAGTTGCAGAAGACATCTGGCACATCATCAGGTACATCAGGGTTAGCGGCCGAGTTCAGTGGTTTCCGCACCTTTATATTGCAAGCACTAAGCACTCTTCAGAAGCAGGTTGAAGTACTTGCTTATAATCTGGACTCCAATGAGATGAGAGGGCGTAGGAGGATACTATTGCTGCATGGAGTCACTGAATCTGGCAGCGAGGATACTGCTGCTGTGGTGGCAGATGTCATCAAAACAAAACTCCAAATGCGTGATTTTAAGGCATCTGATGTCAAGCGGTGTCATAGGATGGGCCAGTCTTCGTCCTCTCAAAAACCACGTCCAATCTTATTTAAGCTTGTTGATGTTGAGGTGCGGGACAAAATTTGGTTTTCTAAAACCAAATTAAAAGGTTCTGGAGTAACTGTGTCAGAGTTTTTGACCAAGTGGCGGCATGACATCTTCCTTGCTGCTCGAGAGAAGTTCGGAGTAAGCAAGTGCTGGACCAAGGCAGGCAGTGTCTATGTTCTTGGGCCTGATGGCTCGCGGCACCGTGTCACTTCGCTCCATGCTTTGAATGGGATTGGCCTACAAGAAGCTTCATCACAGGTTGCTGTGGACTCTGCTGGATCTCCAACGAAGATGGCAACCGTTAGACCGAAGCGAAATGTAAGCAAGAAGTAGTACTTTAAGATTCATGTTTGTTGTTTTGCATCGGGTAGCACTTTTAGTTTTTTGGTAGGTACACGGCTCGATATACGTAGTAACGAATGTTTACCCTCTTGTTTTTGTAACATAAATCTTCTAGAAACTGGTAAATCTACCCGTAAAATAATCTCATTTTCTTTGATAAATAATTCACTCACTTGCGCTCGGCGTAGTAGTACATTATTTATTTTGCTCCCCTTTATTAAATCCTAAAAATAGTAAAAGTGAAAATTATAGTGAGTTATTAGTATTATCTTATAATTATAAATTAGGGCTACTATTCAGTGATATCTGAAATGTGCTATACAGTCAGAAATAAAGGAAATAGTGAATAAACTATCAAACACCCAATAAACCGCCATTTGTTCTGAAGTTATTTATTAACTTTTATCAAAGAAACCGATTTTGATATTGACATTTGACATTTTGTTGATCAGTGATATCTGAAATGTGCTGTGCTGACTGAAATATAAAAGGATAAATAGTAAATAAACTTTCAATATCCATTAAACCGCCATTTGTTCTGAAGCGACGCCATCCAGTCCCTCCCGCAAACAGCGCACCGCCCCGCTGACGCCCGTGCATGCTTCAATTTAGGAAGAAATAAGTACATAGAGCTGGAACGCACCACAGGATAACATAAACAAACCTTATTTTTCAAGAAAATCTCGATAGGTACTATTACTAAAGATTTAGATTACATCTACAATGACGACTCCCAGAACGCCACCTCAAAAATCTACTGAGTCTAACATGTCAACAACAGAATGTAACATTAACAAAGTTATTCTAAATGACAGTGCGCCCATTGCTACACAACGTAACAAAAAAAGAACTAAACTACAAATTGAACAAGATAACTTTTCGTCATTCAAAGAGGAAATAATGACCATGATGAACGAACTTCGAAACTCACAAAATAAGCGATTAGACAAACTTGAGGATTATATGAAGTCTATACATGAGCAAAACAATAACATTGATAGCTCATTAACACATCTATCAATAAATATTAAAGATGTAGAAGACAAAATAGACGCAATAGTAAAAGAGCGTAAGCTCATGCTTTCGCAAATATCGACACTGGAACAAAAAATTGACTCACTGGAAATTTCTAGTCTTAAAACATTTACGGAAATAAGAAATGTTCCTAAAATACCAAACGAGAAGAAGACTGACCTTTACACTTATGTAATGAACCTTTCAAAGACTATCAAGGTGGAAATCTCTAGCAATGACCTCCGAGATGTCTCCAGGCTTCCGGCTAAGAAAGATGCAACACATTCTTCCCTCTCTATTGAATTCCACAATACGTTAAATAAGCAACAATTTCTAGAAGCAGTTAAAAAATATAATCAATCCGGACGTGACCAGTTGAACTCTGACCACCTTGGACTACAAAAACCTAAACAACCGATCTACATCTCAGAACTACTTACAGCTAAAATGAAAAGACTACTTTTCCTTACGAGAGACTTTGCAAATTCATTTGATTACAAGTTCGTGTGGTCCTCAAATGGTCTCGTTTATCTACGCAAAGTTGAAGGCTCACCTTATATTCGTATACAGAATGAAGACCATCTAAAGGAATTAATAAAGCAAGATAACTGTAACAAATGACTAAATTTTTTAAAGTTTTGTATAATTATGGCAATAGCTGTAACATTAACTTTGCAATACTTTTTTATATTTAATTTCTATATTTTTATATTTAATTTTTTACTTTATTTACTTTTACGATTTTATAATGATCTCATTTTGTTAAAATTACAAACTAGGTACTTCATTTTACAATTTATAATACAAAAACACACAAATTTCCAATCACACTCACAGCATACAAACGACACTCAATCTATTAATTATTTCACTATCAATAAATACATATCTATGCTCACACTCTTACACTTTTACAACACTAACTCGCTTAAACACTCAATTAAATTTATTCACAATAGCATTATGTCATTATTAGCCGTTGTAAGTAATTATGTGCTACAAAGGTTTTTGACATTCTCTTATATACTATCTTCACATAAGCAACTAACACAAACATACTATTTCTTTATTCTAAAATTCACAATGAAATTTTTTCATGCACATAACATAAAACAGAAATTTCATCTTCATATCATGTTATTTAAATTATATCTATATATACCTTCACCATTTTTTAATGAAATATTATTTATTATGATCTACAGATTTGAAGGTTATAATAACATGCATTCCAGTGGTGACTTTAGAGTATGCTCTACAGTCTACAGCGCTGTTTACGCTCATCACACTGGTAAGTTTGAGACCGAGAGGTTGTTTAGTGTGCTCGGTAGCCAGAACCACGAAATCTGTGTACTAGGATTGCCATTACATCTGTCAATGTTCGTTCATAGACAAATACTCGCCATCATAATTTATTATTATTCTACGGACCAAATCTTATACATTTTTATGGATAATTTCGAATTAGACGTTTTAGCTATATCGGAGACAATGGTCTGTGATGATGATTGCCATTTATTTGTTTACAAAAAAAATTCAAACTTAAAAATTCTTTTAAAAAATATTTGTGAACTTAATATTTCATTGCACAGATTAAAAATAAACTGTGAAGTTATCATTCTTAATATAATATTATGTTCATTTCATTTTAAGTTTACTCTTTATAACACTTTGTTATGTATCGAAAATATCTACAGCTCAAGAAAATTATTAAAAAACCCCTGTATTGTTACGCACACTATAGAATTATTTTTTATTTGTTTTGATAATGGCTGATTTCTCAAATAATCGTAATCTCAATGATGAGTTAGACGCTGTCTCAGTAGCCCAATCAGCCACTTGTATAATTGAAGACTGCCCAACTTTAATACATAATAATACCCAGTCTTTGAAGATTTTAACTCAAAACATCCGAAGTATTCAGTGTAACATTGATAGCTTTCAAACCCTACTTACAAGGTCTAAAACTGACTGGGACATTATTGTTTTGACTGAATGTTGGTTAGCGACAGGTAATCAAAACCTTCCCGTCATCGATGGTTACAATGTTTTTTCCACTCTCAATAATCTAACTCAAAATGAAGGTGTTGTCATATATTGTAAAAATAACATAAACCCCACAACTGAAGAGCCAGAAATTGTAAACGCTAACTGTCTTATTTTAAAGCCTAACTCTGATACCCTAATAGTAGCTATTTATCGTCCACCTAGTCACACAAAGATTGACAACTTTCTAAACTCACTTGATGAATACCTCAGCAAAAAATCATACTTCAAAAATATTATTCTTATTGGCGATGTTAATATCGATATTGCTAATGGCACATGTGATAGACGTGCCTCTTCTTACCTTGACGCGATCGCTTCGCATGGTATGCTTCCAGCACATACGATCCCTACCCGCAACCGCACATGCTTAGATCATATAATATTAAAAACTAAGTTGCCTGCCTCTTGTTACGTTGCCCAAACATCTATAACGGATCATGTGTGCGTTATGCTATTCTTGGACGTAAAATCTTCTAAAATTGTCGAAAAAACTTATAGCAAAGTGAATTTAAAAGGAATTTATGAAAGTTTAAAGTCTACTGACTTTTCTCCAATATTCTGTATGACAGATGTAGATTCTGCAACAAATTACTTTACTAACTTACTTTGTCAGGCTATTAATGAAAACACTAAATTAGTAAAAACATCTAGTCGCAAAAGAATTTTGAAACCGTGGATTACACCTGGTTTGCTGCGATGTATGCGTAATCGTGATAATCTATATTTAAAAGCTAAAACACATCCTGACAATGACATAATACAAAATACATACAATAGATACAGAAAATTTTGCAACAATATACTAAAGAAAGTGAAAAATAATTACGAAAAAGATATGATAAAAAAAGTTGAAAAGAATACTAAAAAGCTATGGGAAGTCATAAAAAACATAACATACACTAACAAAAAGAAAGCCCCTTCTACACAACTAGTTTGTCTTAAAGATCCTATTAAATCCATAAATAATATTAATAAATTTTTTGCAAATATAGGCAAAACATTAGCAGAAAAGCATACAACTTGTAAAAACTCTTCATCATCCAATTCTTTCCCTAATAACACAAATTCATCATGTCTCAATTCTTTAGTTCTTCTTCCGACAGATGAACTTGAAATCAAATCATTAATATTAAATCTAAAGAATAACTCTGCTACGGGTTTAGATAATATATCAGGTACTTTCCTAAAGCAATTTATTGACTTTGTTGCACCACCTTTAACTTTCATTTGCAATCTAGCTTTCGAGACGGGCACATTTCCAACCGCTTTTAAAAAATCTTACATAATTCCCATATTCAAGTCAGGAGATAGATGTTGCGTGAATAATTACAGACCTATTTCTATTCTTCCAACTCTTTCGAAAATCTTAGAACGTTTAATGAATAGCAGACTGGTAAAATATTTAGAAACAAATGATTTATTATCCTCCCAGCAGTTTGGTTTTCGTTCAAAAAAATCTACCTCTGATGCTGTTCATCAATTAACTGAGTATTTAATTAATAATTTAGATAATAAGAAAAAGACCTTGGCCATTTATTTAGACCTTGCCAAGGCCTTCGATACAGTCTCTATCCCCATTTTAATTAATAAACTAGAACGCCTGGGTATTCGCGGTTTGCCTCTTCAACTTTTTTCAAACTATCTTCATGGTAGAACGCAAATAGTAAAGATAGACTCTTATTTAAGTTCAGAGCTTCCCATTCAGTTTGGCGTTCCACAGGGTAGCATTCTAGGCCCAACTTTATTTCTTGTCTACATTAATGATTTATGTAATCTTAGTCTTAACAACGGAAAAATCATCACATTTGCCGATGACACAGCGCTGCTTTTTAATGCCAATTCGTGGAAAGAGGTATTTTCACAGGCCCAAACTGGGTTTAATTTAGTTTCTAAATGGCTACGTGATAATATCCTAACACTAAATGTCGATAAAACTAAATTTATGACCTACACACTGAGAAATCAATATCAGCCAAATTTATATTTAACCGCACACCATTGTGTTCCTTCTTCCCCTAATATTCTATGCAACTGTCCAAAATTAAATAAAACTAACACAATTAAATATCTAGGAATCATTATAGATGAGCATCTGGATTTCCAGCAACATATTGACACATTAGTATCCAGAGTACGTAAACTTATATATATTTTTAAGTATCTTCGTCACGTAGCCGACCACAATATATTAAAAACAGTTTACTTAGCTTTGTGTCAGTCGCTGCTTTCTTATTGCCTTACATCATGGGGCGGTGCTGCCAAAACCTTTTTACTAAAATTGGAAAAAGCACAAAGAGCTGTGTTAAAAGTTAGCGCCTTTCTTCCAATTCTTTATCCAACATTTGATTTATATCAGCGCTACAAGGTACTCACAGTAAGACAACTATTTATTCATATGATCATCCTAAAACAACACTCCTTAATACCTTGCAATGACAAGACAAATTTAAACAAAAAAAGAACTGCTGAAATCTGCTCAAAAATCAGATTTAATTCTAGTCTTTCTCATAATTTCTTCGGTTTCCTTGGTCCTTTTCTTTATAATAATATGAATAAAGAGTTATCAATCTACCTATTAAATAAAAATAATTGCAAGAAATTAGTTTTTACATGGCTCCAAACATTAGACTATGATGAAACAGAAAAATTATTAATCCCTCTGTCCTAATAAGTAATTAAACATATCTACATCCTTCCCACACACAAATACACTCACACACATACCCTCTCACACTCACACGTCTCACACACACCACACTAACTAACTTTGTACATAAATAAATACTTATATACTATGTTATTTCTTAAAACAAAAGTATACCTAGATAAAATGATGTACCTATAAATAAATAAATAAATATGTATGATTAAATGACAGATGTATATAATGTTGGACAAAAGTATACTTTGTGCATTTGTCCAACATTTTTTTCTTATTTTCTTTTATTTTCATGGATGTAACTTTCATCTCATTTTATTTTATTTTTTCAACAATGTTAAAGTATTTTAATTTTGTTAATGAACATTTGTTATTTTGCAATGACTTGGTAAGACTGGTGATTCTGAAATACAGGTTTTACCTATATCAGACACCAGTCTCTATTTCAAGTGATACATGTACTATGTTTTTACCTGTTTTATTGATGGAATAAATAAATAAATAAATAAATAAAAAACTTCAATTAAATTTTTTAGATGTCAAACTTAATTTGTTACGTATGTCAATGTCAATTGTCAATTAGTAATGTCACTTTTTCATGACTTCATGTTCACTCAGGGAATGTGGAAACAAGTCTTTTAGCCAAACTACTTTAATAGTAAGTCTTTACTTAAAAATTTAAAATTAATGATATAATTTTTTGTGTTTTCCTTTTTATATACATATTTTTTTTTTAATTATTTTTTGTTTTTGTTTGTTTTCTCTATCTCTCGGAATTTAATGCTACCCGATGCAGTTCTTTTGTTATCTGTATTTGTTAAATGTTTGTTCATGTTTATGTTCTATTACGTTTAGTTAGCACAACCGGCGGGTGGGAAATATTTTGATTACCATAAAGGTACTTATTATTATTATTATATTATATTAGTGTTTGTATTTATATTTTAAACTTGTTTTATATATAATATATATATATATGAGTAGTTTCCATGAACTTAGTGATGAAGATACTTTTTACTCTGTGAGTAGTGACAATGAAAGTTTCGGCAGTGTCCCTTCACTTTCTGAAACACTGACCTCAGTATTCTCTGATCTTCCCAGGAACTTTAATGTGGTTCATATTAATGCACAGAGCATTCCGGCCCACTTCTCTGACATGCTGGCTTCATTTGACTGTACGAGTATCCACGCTATCCTCATTTCCGAATCTTGGCTCAAACCTTGCCTTTCCTCTGCCTCTTATTCTTTGCCCGGCTTCCAGCTCATCAGAAATGACCGTACTCTTGGTGGTGGCGGTGGTGTTGCCATATACCTCAGATCACACATATCTTTTTCAATAGTAAGCGTGTCAGCACAACCGCCACCCCCAGATTCTGGTGAGCACCTTTTCCTCGAACTTGATCTCCATCATTCTAAAATCTTACTTGGCGTCTATTACTCTCCTTCTTTACGAATTAACTTCTTCTCTTCCCTAGAAATTATTCTAGAAAATCTGATGCCTTCGTACAGTCATACCATAGTCATGGGAGACTTTAATACCTGCCTCCTAAAAAATGATTTTCGTTCTTCTTCTCTTCACTCTATTTTAAACTCCAACAACCTATCTATACTTCCACTTAGCGCAACGCACCATTTCCCAAATTCTGTTCCATCACTCCTTGACCTCATTTTCGTTTCTTCCCCGGATCACGTCGATAAGCACGGCCAATGCGCAGCTGACTCTTTCTCTTATCATGATTTACTTTACTTATCCTACAAAATACGTCCGCCCAAACCTAAACCTAAAATCCTTAAGCAACGCAGTTTTCGTGGTATGAACGTTGAAAATCTTCGTAGGGATGCTGACAGCATCGACTGGACGGCTTTATTAAATACTCTTTCGGTTGATGATCAAATAGATATATTTAACAACATGCTTATTCAACTTTTTGATGTGCATGCCCCCATCCGAACCATGAGGGTAAAGCATCTTCCGTCACCTTGGCTCACCGACAAAATTAAACATCTTCTGGATAAAAAGGCATTAGCAAAGTCTAAATATAAACGTCGACCAAATTTATCAAATTTTGAAAAATACATTGCTATCAGAAATCATTGCAGCAAGGTGTGTAGGAATGCGCAGCGCCGACATGTTCATAGCTCTATTGAAAATGGTGATCCAGCTAAAGTTTGGAAATTTTTACGGACTCTGGGGATTGGAAAACCGAGACAAAATTCTTTACCCAATAATTTAAATTTAGATCTTCTCAACCATCATTTCAGTGCTTCGTCCCAATTTGATGGGACTATAAAAAACGCTACACTTAATAATCTTTCATCGGTTCCAACTCCAGATTCTCCACCATTCGTCTTTAGCCAAGTCTCCGCTTGTGATGTTAAGAAGAGTATTTTATCCATTACGTCCAATGCAGTTGGAAGTGACTGTATCAGCCGTAATATGATCCTTCCCATCCTTGATGAAATCCTCCCCGTAGTTTGCCATATCCTTAATTCTTCCCTATCCAGTGGTGTCTTTCCACGAGCGTGGAAAGAGGCTCATGTGACTCCTTTACCGAAAATGACTAATCCATCCTCTTTTTCCGATTATCGCCCTATTTCCATACTTCCTTTCCTCTCAAAAGTTATGGAACGCCTAATCCATAACCAACTTAATACCTTCCTGTCCAAACATAATCTCCTCAACCCTCTCCAATCCGGTTTCCGTTCCGGCCATAGCACCACAACAGCCCTGGTTCATATTACGGATGATATTAGGTCGGGAATGGAGGATGGCAAGCTGACAGTGCTCGCGTTGCTGGATTTCAGCAATGCCTTCAACACTGTTGATTTTGACGTTCTGTTAGCTATGCTTCGCTCACTTAACATATCTCCAACTGAGATTGGCTGGTTTCGTACATACCTGTCTGGCCGCCGGCAGCGGATACGGTTAGAAGAAACCGTTTCTTCTTGGTGTAACACATCTGCTGGCGTGCCTCAGGGCGGCGTTTTATCTCCTTTGCTTTTCTCGATATTTATAAATTCCATCTCTCGTCATATTCTATCTTCCTACCACCTATATGCTGATGATTTACAAATCTATAACCAAGTTCCTTTGGAAAGGTTGGCGGAGGGTGTTCTAGACATCAATAAGGATCTAGTTTGCATATGCGAGTGGAGCAAGGCACATGGTCTGACAGTAAATCCCAATAAGACACAAATAATTGTTGTTGGAAGCTCCAGGACGATCTCAAAAATTAATTGGTCTCTGCTTCCCCAAGTTACTTGCGATGGTGTTGACGTTCCCATAAGTGACTATGTCAAAAACTTGGGGATCTATATTGATAGGAACTTATCATGGAATACTCAGTTGCAGGAGCTTAGTCGTAAGATTTTTGCATCGTTGGGGTCCCTGCGTCGATTGAAAAACTTTCTACCCATTTCTACTAAGACTGCGCTTGCTCAATCCCTTCTTCTTCCAATCCTTGACTATGCTGATGTCAGCTATGTTGATGTCACTGAAGACCAACTGAACAAACTAGAGCGTCTCCAGAATGCTTGTATTAAATTCATATTTGGATTGCGCAAGTACGACCATGTATCTGAATTTCGTACACAGCTCAAATGGTTACCTATCCGCCTTCGCCGTAATGCTCATATACTTTTCCTTTTATACAGTATACTGTTCAATCCCTCAACTCCACAATATCTTAAAGAACGTTTTGATTTCTTACATGAGACACATTCTAGGTTCCTGAGATCGTCAGAGAATCTAAGATTGAAAACGCCAACGCATACCAAAAAATTTTTGGATAGATCCTACGCTGTTCAAGCAGTGCGTTTATGGAATGCTTTGCCGGTATCTATCAGGCGTGCACAATCTTTGCCCATATTTAAAAAGCTCGTAAAAGAACACTACTTGTCACTATAATAAACCCGATTTCCTTGTGTATTTACTTTTCTTCACCTTTCATAACTTATTTCCTTTTGCATTAATATTATGTATGTATTATTATTTATGTATACAATGTCAAACTTTAATAATGCAAAATATTTTACGGGGTAGATCTATAGGTTACTAAGATGCTTTGTAGCTAAAAAAATCTTAACATTAACCAAATATTTTTCATAATGTTTAAAATTAATAACTGAAGTCACATGACACACAGACTACGAGTAGGTACCTGAACATGGTGTCTTGTATTCCTGATAACGGGGAGAATTTACAAATAGCACAAATCGTCTTCCTGGATCGTTTTTGCACCATCCCTGTGTGCATTAATCATGAAAATCACCGCACGCCTTTCTTTTCTATGAAAACATTATTGTATTACTATCGTATTATTGATACATTTGTTTGCGTAGATCATGAACACCAGTCTCGCCATCTGTGCAGCAACAATGAGAGTCAGAACATTTAGATTGGATCACTACCAGTAGACGTGAGCATCCATGAGTTTTGATATTTATTCACATGACTAGCGCAGCAGTAATCACGAACACGCATGAGCGTGAACACTGCGAGCTACTAATAATAACTTCAGTGTGCATTATTAAACACTTACCTACCTAGATTACAATTTATTACTGCACTTGATTTTACAAATACCAAAATAACACTGGAACAGTTGACACATGCCATTTTAAAAAAGTTACTCGCAATCTACTCATTACATTATGTTTTAGCGCAAGTAGGTAGGTCCCGAGGATATACGACTTCATTTGTTAAAAACTTAACATAAGTGCCTTTCCCGTAAAAGTATGATAGGTACCTAATTAATCTAAGTCCTTTACTTAATACGGCTAGCAAAGGTAGGTGCAACTGTAGCACCTACCTATGCAGTGATTGTTCTAAGTGTAGGTTTTTACTATTGCATTTGCAATCGGCTGAAAAGTGGCAAAAAAAGCTAGGTAAGTAATTGTACAAAAAAACACGTAAGTAGCACCAAATTGAGATTATTGTGTCAACTTACGTGTGGAAGTCATGATAAAGTGTGTGAATCTGAATTTGATGAATCTTAGCTTAGGCATATTGAAATAAGGTAATAAATTTAATAATGATCAGTCGGTCATTCAGTCTACCTTTATGAATGATCGACGTAAGAGAGTAGGTAGTTGTAAGAGCTGCTAGCATTTAATTATAATTCAGACTACGTACTACTACGTAGTACAGTTTGGCAAAAAAAGAGTGTTAATTGAGGGCGCCACTAGCGCACTTCACATACTACAACTCAAAATTACAAAGTTATTTGGTCACCTCACCTACACATTTCTGTAACGAATTTTTCGTCATCAATTTAATCCAATGATTCACTTTTAAGTTATTTTAGTTATTTTTCTTAAAGATTTTTATTTTTGGTTTCAGCTGTTACCGCCTCAGACTCCTTTTTGCCATACCTACATTAAAAAGTTCTTGTTGATAAATGATATTGGGTAATCCATGGAGATTAGAGGAAAAAAATTCCCTTTGATAGGTGTCAATGTTTATTTACAACTCGTGCAAGTTTATTTACTTTTGTAATTAATTTGTTATAATTTGGGGCTTTCACACGCCATTCAAAAGAAGTGAAGTGAATAATTAATAGGTATTTATTTATCATTATTTAAACTAATATCACTGCTAGAAATGACCATGATCTACGTGAATGAACAAATGTATTAATAATACGATGGTAATACAATAATGTTTTCATCGAAAAGAAAGGCGTGCGGTGATTGTCATGATGAATGCACACAGGGATGGTGCAAAAACGATCCAGGAAGACGATTTGTGCTATTTGTAAATTCTCCCCGTTATCAGGAATACAAGACACCATGTTCAGGTACCTACTCGTAGTCTGTGTATCCGTAGATTGGTATTTTCTATGCAAGCTTTAGCCATACGTCGCGTCCGCGTGCAAAATTAGTTTGTTGTATAACTACTTATGTAGTTATGTGTACATAGTATCAGGTAGTGGTTTGTGTATCCAGTGTTGTTGTCACGTGACTTCAGTGATTAATTTTAAACATTATGAAAAATATTTGGTTAATGTTAAGATTTTTTTAGCTACAAGGCATCTTAATAACCTATAGATCTACCCCGTTAAATATTTTGCATTATTAAAGTTAAACCTTATATATTTATGCTTAATTATGTATTATATTTTGAAGTATGTATGTATTATATGTTATTAAGTAGGTATATATTTATTTAAATGTTATTCATTATTTATAAAAATAATTTAATAATTAATTATTTATTGTTATGTTTAAGCGCACCACAGACGGCCCTTTGTGATTACTAGACACTCCAGTCCATTCACGGTTGTCTGGAAGAGATCGCCTTGCTGCGATAAGACCGCCAATTGTACTACTCTATAAATAAGTATTGTTATTGTAAAATGTTTTTTTGGTGTGCAATAAAGAGGATTTGTATTTGTATTGTATTTGTAATAATTAAGTGTTGTCCTGTACTCAGCTTTACGTAATACGCATAATATTTAGGTACTTTTTTTCTATTTTTTTTAAAGGCAAATGTAAATAGTAGTTATATTTAGTTTATTCAGCCGACCCCAACATATTTGGAAAAGGCTAGGCTGATGATGATGAGTTATATTTAGTTTGTAAATACTTGTATAATAATGTAGTTCTGAAATTAACAAAATAAACATTTATATCTTTAATTTAATTTAATGTTGGGTGTACAAAATAAGGTTCAAATTAGTCAGAATACCTAAACCTGTAAATAATCAATAACTTGGACTTAAAATTTATAAGATCAATAAAAATGTTTTTTTTTATGTTTAATGTAATAAAAGAAAAAAAATAGCAGTAGTTGTTTTTAACAGTTTTCTAGTCATACCTATTAGTTATGTAGTCATATTATAACTACATATCTAGCAGCTTTTAAAGATTTTCTGCCTGTTTTACTGTCTGTTTGTTCCAGGTAATAATCTAAATGACTGGACTGCATGTGATAGGCCTTCACTAAGGGATAACTGACTTTATAAGGTACAACATAGGCTACTTTTACTTCTAAAATATTTTGAATACCACCCTTTAAAATTAGGGTCAACATCCGATTTGAGTGGCACTACACTTCCTAAATTTACAGCCCGCAAAGAAGTACTATATTTATACGGGATAAAGGGAATCTTTAAATTTCGTCGCGGGCGATACCTACAAGCCCACAATATGAAACTTAATAGTGTCACCCGTCGTATACTTATGGTTTAAGATCCTATCAAACTCCAAATCTCACACTAAGCAGCCATACTCATGAGTTCATGACCACTCAACAACAAACAAACTCGTACGTTTCCGAAATACATCCTGTTTTTCCTAAAACCATACTACTTCTAATTCGATTGGTCAAATCGCTAGTTTAGTCCACGTATCTATTTGTACTTCACCCAATATTGGAGAAAGCTTGAACAAACATCGTTAGAAAAATGAAGGAAACCAAAAACACGTACAGTCCGGTCAATCTGCAAATAGACTAGTATAAAAGACCTCCCCTGCCCTTCTGATCGCTAAAATTTTCCTTAAAACGAGGGGCGTTTAGTAAGTTTTTCGGAGGTCTAAGTTTGCTGGTTGGTTGTCGAGGACAGAGTAGCCAAATTGATTACATAAGATGGTTACAGATGACCAGATATGTCACTGTGTACAAACAAATGGGAAGGCCCGCAGCTGAGACGGATCTTAGCACTATATTTAGAACTTTATCTTGCTTTTATAAGAAAATACTCAGTGGGTTTTTTATCTATAAGTACCACATCTATACAATAAACCTATACTTATACCCACATCTATATTATGAAACTGAGAGCCTAGTGGTATGACCGTTGGACTGCCAAGTCAAATGTCCGTTCAAAACCCGCGCAAGCACCTCGGATTCATGTGTTTTAGAAATTAATTATCACTTGCTAAAACGGCAAAGAAAAACATAGTGAGGAAACCAACACACCTGAGAGATTTTTCAACGGTGTTTAAAGCCATTTCAGAGGCCTACGGGTAGTTTAAACTTTGACACCAGGTTGTTCATCAATTATACGATGAAGAAGAAGAAGAATCTATAATACAACGTTACTGTTTTCTATATTTTATGCTACAAAAGTGCATGGACATGAAAAAATAATGTATTATCAATGATAATTAAAAAATCCAATCTGCTAATCTCTGTCATGTATCATTGATTTTTTAAGTATTTAAAATGAAGACACAAAAGACGAGACCATACCTATACAATATTTCTGCTATATTTATTTCATTCTGCTATTCAAGACGGAGATAAATACAAAACCATGAAAATTGTTTCATTTTATATTGAAGATAATATTAGTCAGGATTTTTTTAAATAGTCAAAATACCCTATTTTCTACGTGACAATTAAATTACACGGAAACTAAGTCGCAGGCGTCAGCCAGACCATCAATAAACTGAAAGCTCCATAATAAAAACATTTAAACTGCCAATAGGCTTCCGTTTCGATGTTCGGGTAGGCTTTTAGAAGGCACACATTAACACGCTTTTACACTTCAATGGACATACGTGACAGAACCACTCAATAGCATTTTTAATATTGGTTGCGTGTACACTCTTTAAATGTGTTTTGGTGTATATTTCCGATTGTAACCCAATTTTCGCTTCGTTCTTGTGAAAATTTGGGTGTTAAACACCTGTCTAACTTCGACGGTTTCATTGGTGCAGTGGTTAAGCGACTTGTCTTTTGCTTGCTGTTGTGGGTTCAATTATCGCGTAAGGAATGTTTATGTTACTGGTAGATTTTTATTCCGGTATGGTTGCATCGTGAAATAGGGTAGTTGCTTACTGGTAGAATAGAATACGTTTATTTGTAAAAATATAGTGCGAACAGGTGTCCAATCCCGAAATCAATCCGTGAGTAAAGCCGTTAGTATTTAATAATTATTATGACTATCGAAACTTATAATCTTAGTTTTATTCATTTTATTTTTTAATAGTAAAAAAATAAAAATTTTAAAAAAATATGATATATCTCTCTATCCTCCAATAGATCACCCGCTTAAAGCAATTTACAGATACTAAGAAATCCTATACTCTAAGAAGAAATCATTACTTAAAAAAAACTCTTTGAAATTATTAACTTAAAAAGTTCGACGAATACATCAGAGTACCTAAGTGAATTAATTAAGATTATCAGAAGCGAGAGTGAACGCGATTCCAAAGTTATACCTAATAACCTCTTGAAGACTTAATTATGTTTTCTACGCTACGATATATTTATTTCATTTTACACTAGCTGTTCCCCGCGACTTTGTCCGCGTTAAATTAAATTTTCCCGTAAACACGTTTATAAAGCAGCCAGATTGCTTGTTTTTTTTTCTTACTTGAATCACAGATATTGTTATTTTTTACTGAAAACTAACCTTTTTTTTCAGAATAAAAATAGCCTGTAGCACTCAGGGATAAAGTAGCTTCCTATTGGTGAAAGACTTTTTAGGATCGGATCGGTAGTTCCAGAGATTACCCCTAACATACATACATTATCACATACATACAAACTTTACTTCTTTATAATATTAGTAAGTATAGATTACCTAAATATTTATAAGGTCTTATCTTTTTTGTTAAGAAATTTCTTTGATGATATTTCCTTCGTCATGGTTATATAGCCATAGAAGCACAAAAGATTATTAGCCCAGGGTAGAAGCCTTTAAAATTAATAAAAAATGAGAAAAAAAATAGTAGGATGAAACCCATTGGTAAAGGAGGAAAATATTAAAAAAAGAAAGGAAAAATATTTTTTTTTTTTTTTTTGTGAATTTTTTACATGTTATGCACATGATAGCTTATTAAATATAATTATTTAATAAGAAAATTTGAAAAAACAGGAAAATAAAGGAAAAATAATTACGGGCAATCTGAGTTCGGGAAGTGGGGTTTAAAGGGTAGAAAAGAAAGAAAGAAAGAAGAAGAAATAATTATTTTCCCTTTAATTTTTATAATATTCTTCTCCTTTTCTAATGGGTTTCATCCTAATATTATTTTTTTTGGATCCAAAAATTATCGACTCTGGTCTGGTAGAACAATTAATTTTGAATTAAGGCGAGATGGCTGAACAAAATAAAACATTTTTAGCGGATAACTTTCGTGTATTTGTTGTAGCATTTTTTACCTTACTTTTCAGGGATTTTGGAGTCTCTGTCGTTGCAGAATACTAAAACGTCATTAACTTCACAACATAAATATTAAATAATCAGTCTGTAAGTCCCACTGCATGGCAGAGGCCTCTTCTCAAACTCCCTCCTCGCGTCAGTCTCCTCAATGCTGAGGGTCGTGACCGCTTATTGATACGAGTTTTTCCTGGACCATCTGGCGCCAGCTGGTTCTGTCTGTCGCTGACAGAAGAGCGTCGTGGACATAGCTTTCAGGGTGGTGCCGATTTGGTCCATCCAACGTGTCGGACTCCTTCCTCGTGGCCTTTTCCTGGTACTTTTCTTGTCACAATGAGTCTTTCGAGATTGTTATTTTTCTTCCTCGTGATATGCCCAAAGTACTCAAGGACTCTACGGAGGCAGAAGGTGAAAAGCCTCGTTTTGACGTTGAGCTCACGCAGGATCCTATTCTTCTCAAACAAATAAAGTCTAAAAACAAGCTTCTTAGATTTGAAATAATATACTGTAGTCGGAGGAAATAAATCGTTACCCAGATTTCATTGACTTTCTAGAAAAATCCACTCTTCCACAGTGTAACCATTTTGAATTTTAGTTCAGCAACATGTTTATAAAAACTATCATTGCCATTTAAAAATATCATTCCTGTGTCGTTGGTTTTATTATTACAGACACTTAATAAAAGTCTATCACACAATTTTTTCACACCCGCGACACAAAGCCCAAAACGCGTCTCGCTAAACCTATACTCCAATCCTCTCATCAAACAACCTAGACAAACACGATAAATGAAGCAATCTCTCTTAAAATTAAACTATAACACAACACAACATAACCAAATTCGCTTAGTGTATAAACCCGAGTATAAGATTACCGAAGCGATCTACGACTACAATATATCACACAACTTGTTATATAAGCAAGAAACTGGAATTTAATTTACCTTGGGTAAGTAAATGTAGTTAGGGGTATCCGGGGTAACCAGGTAAGTTATCTGGGTAATGACTTTGGAGTGTCTTTACGGCAAAGGGTGAAATTGCAAACGTAGGTACCTATGTTTACGCTGCAGTAGTTTGGTATGGATGACTTGTGGTTTGAAATAGACGGGGTTGTGTGTTTACAAATTAAGTTAGAAGGTAATGGATATTTATTTTTATTTGCGTAAATGCTTGTAAGTCGAGTTGTGATAGCCTAGTGGTGGTGACCGTTGACTGACAAGTCAGTGGACTCGGGTTTGAACGCAAGACGCGCACCTCTGACTTTTCGTAAGTCTGCGTTTTATAAATTAATTATCACTTACTCCGTGCCTCGGAAAGCACGTAAAGCCGTTGACCTTGCGCCTGATCTCTCTCCGGTCGTGTCGGATTGCCGTCCCATGAGACTATGAGACTGAAGGAATAGAGAGTGCACCTGTGTTTGCGCACTCACCTTTGCACTATAATATATTCTGCGTAGTGGGCTAATCTTCGTTGAGATTGGTCGCTGTGACCGAAATTCCGTCTGGAGGACATTTATTTTAATTAAATGTTTGTTGCTTGGTAGTTTGGTTTCGACAAGGGTAACTGGGGGTTGGAAATAGAAATAAAAAAAAGCCTGTGTCTTTTATGTATGTTAATTTTTACATGTTTGTGCACATATTTTGCTTATTAAATGATTTATTTAATAAGAAACTCGCAAAAACAACTAAGTAAGTACTCCGGTAGATGTCACTACAGAAAGAGATTCGTAATTTCAAATGAAGCGAGCAGGACTCGGTAGCTTAGTTGGTAAAGCGAAGGCACCGCACGTCAGGGATCGCGAGTTCATGTCCCGTCCGAGTCAGTTGTTTTAGCGAGTTTCTTATTAAATAATATAATTATTTAAGGTTCATTTGTTATTTCTTATCGTGTGGTTTATGAATAACCTAGTATCAGAGTTTAAACCTACAAGGCTTTACACAGAAAATATCTTCATAAGTAAGCTAGTTTTACCACAATGTTTTCCTTCGCCGTTATAAGCAGTGAAATCTTAAATATAACCGCCTTTAGGCAAACAAGCACGCAATAGTTTACAAACAAATTGAACTCTATTTGACTAACAAACTAAATACAAACAGTGTTAATAGTACTTCAATCTAAATTCTGAATTCTCGCTTAATAATCTTCAAAAGGGGAACATCAAAATAATAATCCATAGATTACGAAAGTTCCTTTAAACTTGGTAAAGAATACCACAAAATATACATTAGGACCAAAATAAACTTGTATCTCGTACCTTATGAGTGTATTAGGATCACTTATTATATAGAGTTATTTGTAAAACACCAGCATCGTTAAAAAGGGTCATTAAACTCATCATTATGAACAACTTTTACTATGGGACCAACCCTGAAATCGCAAAAAAAATCTGCTGTTCCATACATTTTGTTGAGTCATGTAAACATATTAAACAGCTGATTTTTTTGCGATTTCAGGGTTAGTCCCATAGTAAAAGTTGAAAAAATATTTTGTATTATTAACCCTTAACCCCTTCACCCTGCTCTACCCTTACCCTACCATACTCTAGTGGTATAATTCCATTTTTTTTTTATAATTATGTAGTGAAGATAACAGAGCCTAGAGTAATACATATTCTGTGTAAATTTCAACTGGCCACCTATTACGGTCGAAAAGGTACAGCCCTGTAAAAGATGGACGATAGCCCTTGTAATTGGGGTCCGTTGACACCAGTTGGATACGGAACCCTACATACAAATTACAAATACGTGCTCAACCCTGACAACAGAAAAACTCTTCGAGATTGTTGATAAAAATAAATTAAATAAGGCTTACAATAATCCTTGTTTCAGTTCAACAGTTCACATATTTTCGAACTCAACCTAATATATTTTATACTTATTTATACACACTTATTTATTATACAAACTTTTTCATACATAATGATTATTATACATAGTACCTACGTATTGTTTTTTTTATGATTGCAGCGGTTATCAATGTTTTTAACGAACTTCCAAAAAGCAAGTCATCAATTCATATCGTCAACAAATAACGGGAGGATATATTTTTTGTTTGCGAGATTATTTTTTGTTTGCGAGAGTGATAATAGTAATAATGTCCTTATGACCGAATTTCAGTCAGGAGGACATTATTATTATGGTCTCGACGGAGATTAGCCGAGTACGCAGGAGATTATTATAATGTACAAGTGTGTGCGCTAACAAAGGGGCAGTCTCTATTCCTTAGCTCACTCTCATAGTCTGATGGGAGAGAGATCAGGCGCCAACAGCTTTACGTGTCATCTGAGGCACAGAGTAAGGTGTAATTAATTTATTATACGCATATACCACCCGGGTGAAGCCGCGGGTGGAAGCCAGCATTATAAATACGGAAGTTCGTGAAGATGTATGGATGGATAGATGTTTCTTACTTTTTCACGCAAAAGTTACTGAACGGATTTTGACGAAACCTTTATAGTAATGTAGTTTATACATCAAAATAGCACTTGGGGTTCAATTTATCAACACACCACGCGTGCAAAGCCGCGGGCAGATGCTAGTGTTTCATATAGCAACAACAGAATATAACAAAAAAATAAAAATAAAACATACAGTCGAATTGAGAACCTCCTCCTTTTTGGAAGTCGGTTAAAAATGGCGTCAAATTGTTCAAAATACAACAACACAGTTATACTACACCAAGCTAACTCATTCATGACATGAAATTAAACCATAAGTATGCACTAACCGCAGTTCCTTAACAACAGTTAGTGAGTCGAGAATTTATCTACCCCGATTTAATTAAAGGTAGGGTATAATTAGAAGGTACGGTTAAGGAGTGAAATTAAACCGACTGCATGGATGTAAGTCTTCGGTCTGGAACATTAATCATGACTGCTTCATTATTGTGTTGTTCTCGAGGTCCTAGGTTAGACTCCCAGGACGAGCAATGTGTACTTCAAAGGCTCAATAGTTATCCACTGCTGGATGTAAGCCTCTTCTCATACGAATCACTTATTTAGCGCTCATTAAGAGGTGTATCCCTTTAATTGCCACGCTAAGAAAGCGGGTTGGCGATCGCAGTAGAAGATGGTTGCTATTACATCGTAGGATGCTGCTGCCCATCTTCCAGATTTTTCCCTTTGTCACTTCTTACGACACCCGCGGGATGAATAGGGGTGGTTCTATTCTCAATCGTTGCTAAATCAGTTTTTTTTTTACTCAAAATGATAAAAATCCAAGTAACAAGCACATGAAAAATTATAACTTTATAATTATTTAATAAGAAATTTTAATAAGAAATTTTTTTCAAGTTTTTTTAAATTTTCTTATTAAATAATTATATTTCTTTCGTTTTCTGTAGCGTTAGCGATTGTAGATAGTCAACTTGGCTAAGCCCTCAGATGGTTTATTTATTTTCTGTCTACATTTTTAAACGCTGTTGAATGCTGCTGGTTCATGACAGAAACAGTTTTAAAAATAGTTGTATTAAATTTTCATTTTTATTTTTAATTGTCCCTCAAAGAGGACTATTCTAAAAAGGCTACCTTCCGCCCAGTAGTACAGATAAACATTCCAGCTTGCCACAACTCAGAAACGCGTTGCATATTCACAAACGGAATCCCGCAAAACTTTGTAACCGCACACCTACTTAAAAAGTCAAGGAAAAGGTACAAGCAGTTCCATATGTTAATGACTATTTTATATGTGTGCTTACATGTACACAGTGGAACTTACCCGTAGATAAGTTCTAACTAATTAAGTTGAGGGTGGACCCTTTTAAAACTCATTAAAATTAAATGTTTCCTGGCAACAATGATGCTCGATTGTTGGTAACATTGCAGAGTTTGCATGTGTGAGTGGAATTGTTTGTTGGTGTGTGTTGTCTAGTTGTTGATTGGATTTTTTTTTGCTGATATCTAAGAGAAATGGGTGAGTAGAGGCATATAGGTGAAGCAGAAAGAGATGAATACTCATCAACATCATCAGCCTGTATTAATCCACTGCTGAACATAGGTCTCTCCCAAGATGCGTCACAGCACCCGGTCTATAGCTCTTCTATATTTATAACTTTATTGTAACTAACTTAATTATTAATTTATCTCAGATTGATATACGAAGATGGCTACCTATATTACCGTTTTTAATGTTATGGTAGTACTCCATTTAAATATTTATAACAGACGTAGTTAATGTTATGGTGGAGTCACTATTGTGCGCTCATTGGAGGTATTTCCCCATAATTGCCCCGCTGGGCAAGCGGGTTGGCAATCGCAGTAGCGGATGGTTGCTGTAACACAGTAGGATGCTGCTGCCCATCCTCCGGATCTTTCCCTTTGTCGCTTCTTACGACACCCGTGGGACGAGTAGGTGTAAGAATAGTAATTCTTAGTTGAGGTTAGGTCGCGGGAGTCAGATAAGCAGTCGCTCCGTAGAAAACTGATATTCAGCTGCATCTGGTTAGATTAGGAGTCGACCCCAACAAAGTTTGGGAATAATATGGCTAGAAAGATTAGTAAAAGTTCAAAAAATAAATATTCAACATTCGTTCATATAAAATAATGATTGCATTAATATAATATTTACAAAACCTATCTGGGCGTCTGGTCGAGGCAACTCGTGACCGAAATGCTGGTCTGTACCTGGCCCAAAGGCTGAGTATTCAGCGAGGAAATGCAGCCAGCATTTTGGGAACGTTGCCTACTGGTAGCGTTGTTTTAGGATAAGGGTTTTGTATCTTTATTTATTTTTAAGGTTTTAGATTATAGGTTTGTATAATAATAGTTTTAATTAGTCTAAATTAGTTAAATTTAATTAAATTAGTTAATTAGTAATTTTTACTGAAATGCTGTAATAATAAATAATAAATCAGCCTGTAACTGTCCCAATGTAGGGCAAAAGCCTCTTCTCATACAGAGAAGGATTGAGCATTAATCACCACGCTAGCTCACTGCGAGTTGGCGATTTCAGACTATTAAAGTCCAGGTTTCCTTACGATGTTTTCCTTCACCGTTAGTTAGTGGTGTCTTAGATTAACTTAGAAAGTACATATGACATTGAAAAAGTCACATTGGTACATGCCAGGTTCGAACTCACACCCACGCGCTTGCAAAGCGGGTCCGTAACCAATGCGCCACTACGACACTTAAATATAATATTACTTTATTGAATATATATTATAATATTACTTTATTGAAATAAATAAATAAATGAGTTCCTTCACTTCTGCAAGTTTACCCCTTACAAAATAACACGGTTTATAATCCATGCATTCTCTTAATGGGGGTTAAACCTTGTTTATACAAACCATAGATGTGAATGAAAACGACACTGCGTAGCATTAACAGACTCATTAACGAGTTAATGGTTTTTGCTTTTAATTACAAGATGGTAGTTGTAATAATAAGAGGGATTACTTGTGTGGGTTTATGGTGGGATTAGGCTTTATCTATACTATTATTATAAAGAGGTAAAGTTTGTATGTATGTCAGGGGTAATCTCTGTAACTACCGATCTGATCCTAAAAATTCTTACACCAATAGGAAGCTACTTTATCCCTGAGTATTATGGGATATTTTTTATTCTGAAAAAGTTGAGTTTTCAGTAACAAATAACAATATCTGTGAGTCAAGTAAAAAAAACACAATTTGGCTGATTAATCAACGTGTGTTTACGGGAAAATTTAATTTAACGCGGATAAAGTCGCGGGGAACAGCTAGTTGTTATATAAATAAGTAAATAAATAATCCAGCCTGTAACTGTCCCACTTTAGGGCAAAGGCCTCTTCTCATTCAAAGTAGGATCGAGCAATAACCAACAAGCTAGCTCACTGTAGGTCGGCAATTTTTTTCTTCACGTTTTCCTTCACATCAGTGGTGTTTTAGATTAACTAAGAGAGTACCTATATAGGATATTTAAAATGTCACATTTTTACACGCTAGGTTCGAACCTACGCCTACATGCCTGCAAAGTGGGTACGTAAACAATGCGCTCTTAGTAGAGTCCAAATCCTGTTATTTTACAAAATACAAAATACCTACTGTTATTTTATGCCGATATTATGTGAGAAGGTACAACTCCTGTGAAGCTAGCCCATTTGTGAAATTTAATTAAATAATGCAATTTTAGAAATGTTCACATATTTTTGCTCATGACTGTACGAGACAAACAAGCCAATCTTTTTTATTTTCTTCCAATCGATTCTCGTTACATTCACCGTCTCCAACAGTAATTTTCCAAAATAAATCATGCACTGAAACAAATAGATTCAACATAATGACAAACTCGGATTTCTTAAACAACTAACTTCGTAAAGAAGCTATACCTCAATGTTTTTTCGCTCACTTTGATACGACCTTAGAGTATATAAGAAAATATAGAGCAACCCTATAGAAGTATGAACTGTGAGCACGGGTATGAACAACGCGGCCGCGACACGAGCTCCGTTTGCGATCATACCTCGATCAACTGCGGTTCAACTAAGCTCCACGAGCGAAAAAGTTACATTTTAGCTTATATCATGGTTAACTGCTAAGTTAAATTTTGAAAAACGTCTAGAAAACATAATTTGAAAAAATGACATTTTAACATTTCTATGGTGAGACCTGCTTTCGCTCCGCACAAGGCAATGTGGTTGACGTTATCACTCTATATTTTCTTGAATACTCTATGGATACGACATTTTTTGTTCACAAAAATAAGTAAATGTTTTTTGTAGAATTTATGTTACCTGAAGATGAAAATGTTTTTTGTTGATACTTGTTCTATGTATTCGGATATTTGGTTTCGTATTTTACTCTCATGTTGATTTCGTAAATCCTGGTAAAGGGAAGGTTTTTAAGAAACATAATCCCTGCGGGTATTTTAATATTGTGTACTGGTCGGGAAGTAAAGTTGTGTTATTCGAAATTTGACGTTTGTAATTTATTATGAATAATTCTTATTGAAAATGAGTATGCGTATGAGTATTTATGAGAAAAATGTATACTGTGGTAGAGCCTGCAATAGACAATAAGAAATAAAACAAAATTAGGAAATCCATTCATGCTAAGTATCGTTTATGTTAAATACGCATTTTTTCAGAAATTATTTAAGAAAATTTTGCATGGTAACCACGAAGCAAATACAAAGATGGTAACCTATTTTTGCTAACTGTAGCAGGTATTTTTTTATTATTTCTCTAATATCTCTCTCTATCTCTCGGTTTTCTGTATTCCATGTTTTCGTTCATCTTTTTACAGGCAATCAGGGTGTTTTATCAACGTGTGTTTCAGGGAAAATGTAATTTAACGCGGACAAAGTCGCGGGGAACAGTTACTAAATAAATCAATAAATCACAACACAACATAATCCTCAAATCATTTCTCACAACACTACATCATATTACAACACGACCCATAAACTTACATTATTCCTAACGTTGATCCCACCTTGGACAATATCCAAGAACATATTAACGTATGCAAATAGAAAGCAGTAATTCCTCCCGTGAGTGTACCAGATTATGATCATGAGGAACAGTTCCCCTTTTATGGAGCCGTCAAAATCTTAAATTTAATAAGTCCCATTCCTTGGAAGGAGTTTGTATGAATTTTTATGGAAAAAAAGGGGAATATATTTCGCTTCGTTTTTTTTTAATTCTTCTTCTTCTTATCGTATGGTTGATGAACAACCTGGTGTCAGAGTTTAAACCACCCGTAGGCCTCTGACATGGCTTTACACACCATTGAGAAATCTCTCAGGTGTGCTGGTTTCATCACGATGTTTCCCGTCACCGTTTTAGCAACTGATAATTAATTTATAATACGCACATAACTTACGAAAAAGCAGAGGTGCGCGCCTTGGGATCGAACTCGAGACCTCTAACTTGTCAGTCGACGGTCATACCACTAGGCTATCAGTGCTATTATTTTTTTATTGTGAGTGATTTATTTTTTTAAATTTATTTTACGTCATAGAGATAGCCCAGTGGTATGACCGTTGCCAAGTCAGGGTCATAGATTCGAAACTCGGCCGTCTCTGACTTCTCAAATTTATCGTGTAAGAAATTAATTATCAATTAAAGAAAACATCATCAGGAAACTAGTATGTCTGAAAGATTTTTCTAGGTTTTTCATCAACAATACGTAATAGAAGAAAGATTTATTTTATTTGCTCGCAGAAACTGCTCGAAGATTTATTTTATTTGACTCAGGTGGGACATGAACCCGCGATTCTTGGCATGCCGTGCAGCCACTTAATCCAGCAAAATATTGTATTTTCCAATGTCATATTTGCCAATTAAAAAAAACTAAAAACCGTTTTTTCCCTAAACCTATTTTTAAGAAAACAAGGCGTAATAGTTCCATCAGTTAACGCATAATTTCCTAGCGTAATCTCTTAGTTACTTATAAAATACCCATGAGGGCAGACGTCCTATTAAACCGGCATGGAAAAAAGCGGGAAATTCCAACATTGTTTTGTTTAGGGGTACTTTTACCCTTGGGAGGCGAGATAGACACGCATATTACAATTTGATTAGTCTTGTTATACGGTGTATAGAAACTTCGTTACAATCTAATATTAAAATTTTCTCGTTTAATACTGTTAGATAAATATTTTATAAGTTTGTTTCGAGAATTTCTTGCACCCCCTAAATTGTTTAAAGTAAAATTCTTGGCTGCCTCGTTGGTCTAGTGGTAGCAAGCGTCAGCACAAGGTCCTTGATTCGATCCCCGAGTTAAGCAGTGTTATTTGTAAAAAACAGAATTTGATAGGTGCGGGCAACGATACGATAGCTCAGTTGGTAAAGTGCGTTGCCACGGTACGTCAAATGTTGCGGGTTAATGCCCCGCTCGTGTCCTATTTTTCAATTTCCACTAATTTTTCTCAGGCATTGCTGTAACATTATATTAAAAATCATAGTAGTAGACTAGTTTTAAAATAAAAATATTTAAATTTTAAACATAAAAGTATTTGAGCTGCAAAGCATTCGAAACGTCAGGACTTGACAAATAAATAAATATTATTACGCGACGAATCCGTTGAAGAGTGTTTCATTATGTTAAACGTTTGAGACAATACTTTATAAGTACTTCATTGTTAATAAATATTTTATTTCAAAATTAAATTATTTAGAATTTATTTTGATACTTAAACGTTTATATTTTTTGTTACAGACCTTCTTCTTCTTCTTATCGTATGGTTGATAAACGAGTTTAAACCGCTCGTAGGCCTCTAACATGGCTTTACACACCCTTGAAAAATCTCTCAGGTGTGCTGGTTTCATCACAATGTTTTCCCTCACCATTTTACCAACTGATAATTAATTTATAATACGCACATAACTTACGAAAATTAAGAGGTGCGCGCCTTGGGATCGAACTCGAGACCACTGGCTTGTCAGTCGACGGTCATACCACTAGGCTATCAGTGCTAGACAGACTTCTTAAATATCTATAGATCCACTTTTTAAAATTATTTTTATTATTAAATTTACGACTTTTTAAACCATTTCGAACGACCAAAAGCTATTATTAAGACAACACAGTGAGCAAACCTAACACGTTACCAACACGCAAGCAGGAAATAAATTCGAAGGTAATCTCCCTGTAAAACGTTTTCAATGAGAAAATTTGTATTTTAATCTGGGATGGGGAAGCGAAAACGATTTAGGCCTCACCTCCCTTGTTCTCAAGAGCGATTTTATCCTTTTCGCACTTAAGTTTTAGTTGTGTGAGTAAGAGAGATGGAGCATGTGAATTTGAGGATTAAGAGTTAAATTTGTTGCTTTGTACGTCGTATGTATTTATGTTATTCACTTGACGCAAGTTACGGTAGAATTGTTTGGATATTTGTTGTGATTTAAACAAACATTTTGTGTTCTTGACTCGATTATTGGTCTTCTTTGTCGTATGGTTGATGAACAACTTGGTGTCAGAGTTTAAACCACCCAAAGGCATCTGACATGACACACCGTTGAAAAATTTCTCAGGTGTACTGGTTTCCTCACGATGTTTTCTTTCAACGTTTTAGCAAGTGATAAATAATTTCTAATAAGCACATAAATTCGAGGTGGGTTTTGAACCTACGACCTTTGACTTAGCAGTCCAACATTCATACCACTAGGCTATCAACTGCTTAATTAATAAGATTGTTGGTAATTTTACCTTATTTTCTTTAAGAGAAATATTAACTAAAGAGCTTACTCTTGAACTAAGTACCTAATCTCAATCATTATTTACATATAGTACGTATAAACTCATTGTAACATGTGAGCCAATGTGCGCTGTTTCCTGGCTAATGAAGAAATTAATTACGAGTTTGCCAAAGGAAAAATATAATAGGGTTGGGATACATGGGCATTGCGAGGGGGAAGCCAAGTGTATGCACCATAGAATGCTTTGTTTTGTAGTCTGTATCATTTGTCTTTAATCGTTCTATACCAATAGTTTAAAATTTAAAAAAAAACATTGTTACGCCGCGCCCCTTGCTTAAGTTACGAGACTTACTATTAATATGTAATAACTTTTTCAAATAAAAAAATATTACAAAAAATATCAGGTCTAGCAAACATTTTTCTTAATAAAAATGTAATCACATATTTACTCCTACAATACAAATCTGAGTTTTACTCTGTTATATTAAAAAAGGAAAATTTAAGCCTAAATCCAATACGTTTCAGATGAGATAACGACCTAAACAGTTATTTAACTTTGTATCACATCGTCAATTTAAGAGTTAAAATTTTGAGGCCTTTTGAATATCTTTAAAAGGGTGAAGAATATAAATATTTTGATGGATGGAGGAGAAGAGCTACCAAAGACAAGATGGATAGGGATTTTTTTAAATGCAGAAGTAATATCTGGATTCTATAACTACACTTCATTCACTTTAATCTCACTCAATCAATAATGTATAATTGTACTCACTACTTCACTCCATTACATGGCTAGACAAATGATCTACGAAAAGAATATAAAAATCTTCACGAAAGTCAGACTCACTCGTACAAGATCATCAATATTACTTTAGATCCACTCCAGTTATAGCGTTGGATAGAATATTCGATGTACCCTATTAGAAATTCTAAAACGTACGTGAATTTCTTTAGAGAATACGTCAAGGTGTGTGAAAAGATTTTTCATTCGATCTGGGGACGTTTTTCTATAAAAATATTTATGAAGTAACGTTTTGAATTAAGATTTCTAACAGACATCTTCGAAAAAGGACTTAAAATTATTGGATGAGATCTTCGAAAAAGAACTTAAAATTATTGGATGAGTTTGGGCAACGCTACGATAGCTCAGATGGTAAGAACGTTGCTACAGTACAACAAATGTCTTTTTTCAACAAAACATGTAAGTAAATATAAAGAAAACAATAATTAATTTTAAAAACCAACCTGTAACTGTCCCACAGCTGAACAAAGGTCACTTCTCATACAGATAAGGATCGAGCATTAATCACCACGCTAGCTTACTGCGTGTTGGCGATTTCAGACCATTAAGCCCAGGTTTTCTCAGGATATTTTCCTTCACCGTTAGTCAGTGGTGTCTTAGATTAATTTTAAGAAAGTACATTGACATTGTAAACGTCATTACATTGGTACATCCCAGGTTCAACCCTACACCCACGTGCTTGCAAAGCGGGCACCAATGCGCCATCTCGACTCTATTAATTAATTACCAATTATTAATTTGCACGCACTGCTTTTTAATCGCGAAATATTACAGCACAATTACGTCTGATGTTTCGAGTCATAAAAAGCAAATTAGTATAATTTATCCAGTTTACAGGAAACCTCATTGCCTTTAAAACCCGCTCCGTTCTTTCCCAAAACCACATCCTTACCCGGTTTGCCAGGCACCGACTTACAGCCTTTTGAATATTTTAACTTAGCCCTTTAACTGAGGTAATATTACGAATGAAACCATCCTTAATTATCTCTGAATCTATTCATATGTCAAATGGATTTATAATGTCGATATACCCCTGTATTATATTAATACCCATACTCATTATTACAGATAGCAAATGGGACCATATTTAAATGGGATTTCGTTTTACCCATATCTTTGGTATAATTTGGGATTTTATCGTTCCATTGAGGAAGAATTTGAGGTATTATTATCGTATATGCTGCTTGGATTCTGTTTTTATGGCAGTTCGAGGAATTTGAATTGGTCGGGTATTGAAATTGAAAATTTATTAGGGTCATTTAGAATTTTGTTGTAAATTATTAAGGATCCCATAAAACGACATCATTGTTTAAAGATAAAAGTTTGATTGTCTTTTTAAAATTTTAATATGTTGTATTTTATGTCATGCCTAGTCATCATAGATTTTCCTCTTCCATTTATCTCTATTAGCCGTTATGTCACTGCTTACTGCCTTTCTATCCATGTTGTTTTCGATACAATCTATCCATCTTTGCTTTGGTCTACCTCTACCCTTATGACAACACACATAATTATAGACAAATATTTTCTAAAATAACCAAATTTAATGTGTACATCAGAAGTATGACTGAGGTAGGTATCCTAAATCCTGCCCATGAAAATATTTTTTTTATTACATTCAAAGATCGCAAGGTGACGATTCAGAAACACAATCAGTTGACGTTCAAGCCCCCAGTCCTAGTCACTCTGCCACTAAGTTATTCGTAACTAGCTTTCGCAAGCAGTGATAGGCTAGTGGTATGAGTGTCGGACTGCCAAGTCAAGATCGTAAGTTTGAAACCTAGGCACGCACCTCTAAAACAGTGAAGGAAAACATTGTAAGGAAACCAACACACCTGAGGGATTTTTCAACGGTGTGTAAAGCCATGTCAGAGGCCTTCAGGTGGTTTAAACTCTGACACCAGGTTGTTCATCAATCTGATAAAGAAGACTAACTTTTAAGTTTTGAAGTCAGTGTTTTTTTAATATCCTTAAAACCCTTTTTGTATTTCACAAACACTAATGTACCAACTTGAAGAATATTACAATAATGGCCATCTTATAAAATAAAATACTTATAAAAAAATATCGTCGACGAAGCAGAAGCCAGGATGTTTCTAAAGCCTTTTGTTAAGTAAAAGATGAGTAAAGTTGCTTATAGACGAACGCTTTTAAATATCCCTTTTGAAATAACTTAAGTGATCTTTATCAATGGAGGTTATTCGATAGAAATTGTAATTTTAATATCGAAGCAAGTTAACTGTTGTGTTGAAAATTATAAAATGAGGAAAGTTTTTTTGTCACTTCCAATATTCCAATAATACATGGGTGGGTACTATTGAACGACGAATATAATCCCAATTTAATGATCATGAATATCGCCTTCAATGCGGTGGCGGTTAGTGGTACCCAGACACAGGGCGCAGACCCTGAAGGGGACCTGAAATTACCTGACTAAGACCAGTGTGGTTCGTGCCTGGCATGAACCAATATGACTTTTTCAATGGCATATGTCTTTTCTTAGGTAACCTAAGGCACCACAGACTACCGGTGAAGGAAAACATCGTAAGGAAACCTGGACTTAATAGTCTGAAGTCGCCAACACACAGAGAGCTAGCGTGGAGATTAAATGCTCGATCCTTGTCTTACTTTTGCCTTACAGTGGGACAGTTACGGGTTTTATTTATTTATTTTATTATATATCCAAATTGATTCAGCCGTTCTCACAACATCCAGCATTTCACGATTAATATATTATTATCTATACTTAACAGCAAAAGGCGTCCCAACCAACAAAAAATGTACTTATTTTAATAAAACAAGCACTTTATTCAATAAAATTACAGATAAAAAGTAATACGTATACTAACTTTGCGTATAATCACACAATGTAATGAAAAAAATAAATTTATTCAATCATTATAAAACTTAATCGAAACAATGTCCATACAACTGAAGTTAATAAAACAATGGCGTATGGAACACGTTGTTTAAATTAAACTGTATAAATAATTTTAATAAATAAGCTGTTTTACTAGCGACCCGCCCCGGCTTCGCACGGATGCAATATACATTATAAACCTTGCTCTTCAATCACACTATCTTTAAAAAAAACACCGCATCAAAATCCGTTGCGTAGTTTTAAAGATTTAAGCATACATAGGGATATAGGGACAAAGAAAGCGACTTAGTTTTATACTATGTAGTGATGATAACAATTATTTAATCGTAGTAGACCGCCATTGCTGCAGTTGATGATAAAAAAATACCCTTTTTAGGGTACTATAACTATAAGGTTTCCGTAGTATAACCAGGAAACCTTATAATGTCATCATGTCCGTCAGTCTTTCACATTTTACTCGCAGATAAAATCAATGTTAGAAAATTAAAAATTCGGCACGAGTATACATATAAATATTAATAAGAAATTTGAAAAAACAACTGATACGGATGGGATTCGAACCCACAATCTTCGGCTTACCGTGCCGACGCTCTAACCGCTGAGCCACCGTATCCCATCAGAATCAGTCGAAATTTCAAATCTCTTTAAATACGCCTAGGGCATCTGGTAATATCTATCGGAATACATTACGTATCCGACTCAGTGTTCCAAACTTTGCAGTTTTAGAAGGCACCGATGCGATATAACCATTTTTTTTTTATAATGTATAACGAGTATACTTACATGTTTATAATGCCGACAAAGTTATGAATAAAGTTTAAATACGAAATAAATTATTTAAAATGGGGATAATTGAAGACCTTTTTTAATTGTTTAGGTACCTACTTATTTTTTTATATATATATTTTTTAATATGGATAATGGGTATCACAAGAAAAATTTGCTTCAATGATTACGATTTTTTGTTTTGACCGATATGTACAGTCGGCAAGAGTTAGGTTAAGGATGAAGTGTTTTTATGGAAGCTTGCATGCGGTTGTGTAAAATTGTATAGGTTTCAGTCTTACCTTTCAGAAAATATGGTAAAATTGATTGAATTGATGACATCTTGAAAAAAATGTTACCTTAACTGGCGCTCCTGTCAACCCAACTCCTTTGCCGACTGTACAAACCAAAAATAATGGACATTGTATAAATCCACAAAAACAAGTGTCAAACATGGTGTAACATGTCCCTCGGGTGTAATTAGCGGGAGTGTGGTCATCAATATAAATGAATTACGTACGTATTAGTGAACACGTGTATGTCACACAACACTTCAATGTGAAGCAAAAATGAATTGAAATTCAACCATTTTTAAATTCTGCTGATTGTATTGTTGGTCTGGATTGGAGCTGAGTCGAATCGTGATCACCTACTCTTCTTCTTCTTATGGTTGATGAACAACCTGGTGTCTGAGCTTAAACCGCCCGTAGGCCTCTGACATGGCTTTACACATCATTGAAAAATCTCTCAGGTGTACTAGTTGCATCATGACATTTTCCCTCACCGTTTTAGCAACTGATAATATTTTTAAAACAAGAATATTGTTTCCCTTTGAGGGATCAGATATGCAGTTGCTCCGTAGAAAACTGACACTCAGCTGCATCTGATTAGATTATAAGCTGACCTCAACAAAATTTAGGAATTAGTTTCGGGGGTCAGATAGATAGTTGTTCCGTAAAAAACTGATATTCGACTGCATCTAGTTAAATTAAAAGCCGACCTCAACAAAGTTTGGGCATAATAATAAGGCTAGGAGAAGGAATTTAGTGCTCAATAGTATTTTCATTCAGCCAGACTTCCAATCAACATTTATTACTATCAGAAAAAGTAGTTTCTGAAACGCATATGGTTAGAAATCGAGAGAAATAAAATAATTGGAAATTTGACCATTTCTTTAAAACGGTTTCAACATTCTGATCAACTTAGAAACCTACCCAACTTTTAGTGCCAAACACTAAAAAAACACTTGTAGCAATCAACAGTAAAAAGACCAAATGAAACAAAGTTGAATAAACTTTATTAGATGAAACAAATTAAGGGGAACGAAAGCGGTCCCATCCCTAGGGGTCCCACTCATCTTGATTACGTCGAATTTTGTGAACCCCACAACACGTAGGCAGTCAAACGCTCTTTCAAATCCTTTCAAAAAAGGTTAAGAGCAATTATGTTAGAATTCGCGGATATTCGTATACGTATTGATCAATGGTAACGTATTTAAGTCAGGTTTTTTCGGCTTCGATCGTTGCTAAGCAACGCTTCGCTTAACCTTTTTAAACGAGATCTTTTGAGGTTGAATACCAGAAAGTTTGAATAGGATTATTTTTGTGATTTTATGTAGTTTCGGATACATAAACTTTTCAGTTCAGGGAATCTTTTCTTAGTAATACAAGCGGGCAGAGCGGCTTAGATGCGGGAGCAAGATATTATTAAATTGAAAGTTATGATGTAAATATAGCAGTCTGTAAATAGTTCCAAATTATTATAGGAATTGAGTCGTAGTGGCTTAGTGGTTACGGCCCAATTTGCAAATTCGTGGGTGCATTGAACCTAGCATGTACCAATGTGACCTTTTCCCGTTTGCTTATATTAAAACATCGCGTATACCTATGCACAAGGCACGCACCTCTAACTTCTCGTTAATTAAGTGCGTATTATATTTATTTTTTATTACTGCCGCATAAATTGACTCTATGCTGCCTGATGGAAACCAGCCAGTGGTGTTCCTTAGTATTGGTGATCATCCTGTGGCATCAATGTGGCATGGCCCTTACCTTGACGGCCTTGAGAAAAGCTTTTTTACGCCCCGCTTAAAGGACCCAGGATCATAAGTGGATAAGTGAATTAATTATCATCTGCTTCGTGCTTCAGAAATCTGGCAGCGGCTGTTATGTAGATCTTCGATAGTCGATGACTTTAAATTGTTTATGAATGCTGACAATCTGTCAGCGACAGTGTCATCCTGAAAAATAAACTGTCAACAATAATATGTGTGAAATAAATTGAATTTACTTTAACAAAAGTCTATTTATATGCAAGGTAAAGTTTTAGTGCTGTAGCAGCCGCCATGTTCCAATAATATTATGTATATGTGATCCGATACAAACATTTTATGTTTTCTATTTCGTATTAGATGAAGTTGCTGAGTTTTGTGGCAGCTGGTTTTGTTTCATTATGGTCTTGCGGAGAAATTGTTTTGGTCCTACGGTTAGTTATTTGGTCCTGCGATCCGTATTTTGAGCTATTATGTTGATTTATCTTAGCTTGTTTTGTTTTATAATTGGAGACACAAGACAAGCTAAAGCTACAAGAAAATATCGTTGGTGCCAATGCTTCAGAAGTCCATCATTAGGTTGGCTGTCCTAGGAGAGAATGACGTAACATCCTCTGGAAACACCAACACCATCAGATAGCTTACAATACAAGAAAAAAATATTAAAATAAAATGAGTAGGTTATCTGTTGAGTCGTGATAGCTTAGTGGTTGTGACCTTTGACTGGCAAGTCAGATGTCTCGGGTTCGAACCCAAGGCGCGCACCTCTGACTTTTCGTAAGTTATGTGCGTTTTATAAATTAATTATCACTTACTCCGTGCCTCGGAAAGCACGTAAAGCTGTTGCCCTGCGCCTGATCTCTCTGTGATCGTGTCGGAAAGTCATCCCATCGGACTATGAGAGTGATGGAATATTGGCACTATAATATCTCCAGCGTAGTTAGCTAGTCTCCGTTGAGATTGGCCGCTGTGACCGGAATTCGGTCAGGAGGATATATATATATATAATATATATATACAAAGTGTTGTGTTTGCATGCTTGTGTTGTAGGTGCTGTACTATTGATTGTTTCGGCTTATATCCTGACTCTTGGTCACTGCGAGGCAGTTAATGAATAAAAAAACTAAAAAAAAAGCTTTTAAAACAACCCCAGCATCAGACACTGGTTACCATATGAAATCAAAGTACTCGTCACTATAAATCAAACGAGCCCAAGCTTGATGAGGTTGTGTCGTTTTATTCCGAAGCTCCTATGACCACCTTCTAGTTTTAGCATCAGATCAGTTCCATGTGAAAAAAAAAATCAGCTGTTCCATACATTTTGTTGAGTCATGTGAACATGAAGTATGGAACAACAGATTTTTTTTTGCGATTTCAGGGTTGGTCCCATAGTCAAAGTTGTTCATAATGATGAGTATTATGACTCCTTTAAAGGATGCTGCTGTTTTACAAATAACCCTGTATGTAAGCAAAATTTCACCTCAATCGGAAACTGGGAACTTGGAAGGTTTCATTACAGACAACAGACAGGTAAAAGTAAAAAGCTTTTGATAAAAACACACGAAAGAAAGTTACCTCCATGCTCTTTTGAGGCCGTTCTTTTGAGGCCGAGTACGAAAAAAAAGGCACTAACTTTACCGATTCTAAAACCAATACTCCTAAAGCGTCAGAACTGCTAAAGCTATCAATCGTTTACCATACAAAGTCCTACATCAAATCTAATATTAAAAGACTAGTAAAAGTTTGTCATTTTTCAACTAAGTTCTATGATAAATTTCATGTAAAGTGATATTACACTTTTAAAATAACGTTCCCAAGTTAAACCTTATGAAGTTAGAAAGTTACTTGATCCGTGTGTAGAAGAGAAACCACAGTATACTAAATATACAGTATGGGAACTACGTACGAACGCTCGAAACGGCACACTCACACAACGATGCGTATGCGATGCGTAACAACGAGACTCCTAAGCGAACGTCGCACAGTGTGTTATTTCACCTTAAAATTACCACCTCCTTGATTATAGGCGAATCAAATAAAGCTTTTAATTTTAAGTGCGAGAGTAAAACTCCCACGAATAAAACTAGAATAGCTTCTGAGATATCCTGGGTTAACATATTTGTCCTGAATTTGGAAAAAAAATGAAAAATCAAATCAATAGCAGTATCAACGACGCGTCATTGCGCATGTTTGTGTGATTGTGTAGTTTTCGTTTATACGTAGTTACCGTACTGTATGTTTATTATACTGTGGCAAAACTTACTGCATCAGACCGTTGTTACGCTGTAGAAGTTCGTGTGTTGGGTGAGGATTTTTTTTACTCTGTAGCTTTTGTATGCCATGTATCGTGTGACGTGTGCAAGATTAAATAGCAGCTATTAATTTCTGTACTGCAACATCATATCTTTGGGGACTTTTTGGCCTCGTACAGGTATTTTTTTACTTTTAAATGCTAGTCACGTTTCAAAAATATATATTTAGTGTTTAATAAACCGATCTGGGATCCGGAATAAAAACACTTTATAATACATTTTTTTTATCGTATGCGCACTATATCCTCCTATTATTCCCAAACTTTGTTGAGATCGGCTTTATAATCTAACATAGTACCTATCTAAAATTTCAGCTTGATCGAAACATATTTCCAAAAAAAAAAAACTTTAAATGAATTTTTATTATATGCAATTTTTTATTTGAAACCATGTTTTTTTATTATTTGAAACTGAATTTTTTGCTGAAACGTTGTAATATTGTTCTCCTTCAATTGGTTTAGTACGATTTTTCATAACTACAGGGTTATTTGTAAAACACCAGCATCCTTAAAAGTGCTCATTAAACTTATCATTATGAACAACTTTAAAAAAAAACTGCTGTTCCATACATTTATGTTCACATGACTCAACAAAATGTATGGAACAGATGATTTTATCTTGCGATTTCAGGTTTGGTCCCATAGTAAAAGTTGTTCATAATGATGAGTTTAGTGACCCCTTTTAAGGATGCTGGTGTTTTACAAATAACCCTGTATATTCATTGATTTTATATCTTCTATCAACTTCAACGTGCGAGCGAGATAGCAGAGCGCGAAGAGGTGCTTTTAAGCTACATAAAAAATGAAAAGTAATTTCAAAGGCAGTGAAGGAGAGAAACAATTACTTAAACCCAAGTACACACAGTGTCATGACTCAAGAAGACTTGACAATGTCACAGTTGTCATCTATTATAGTAGATGTGAAATAATTTATTACGTTACTTAAGTAAATGTGATACTGACGTTTATAAATGTGTATTGTGTTCATACCTTTATTGTGTTAGAAAATAAAAAATAAATATGAAGGTGTAAACTGGGCCTAATATAATGTCGTGAACTAGGTGTTGCCCGCGACTGCGTCTGCATGAAATTGAATTTTCTTGTACTAAAAATTGCAGGAATATAATATTGACTATCAGAATATCCGTTAGAGTCTATGTCCGTTCCTGTTATTTGTGATACCTTTGAAAGAGAAAAGAAAGAAAGAAATAAATTTATTTGAGCAAATACCTCCAATGAGCGCACAAAAGGGGCGCGCATTGGGAGAGGCCTATGTTCAGCAGTGGAATAATAAAATAAACTTAATAGGGATACTGTGCAATACTAACTATTATTTCTAGCATTTGATTTATAAATATATTCATCTTTTTGAATTTTTTTTAAAGTTTTCTAAGTAGAAAAAAAACAAGTATTTTTTGTCTTTAAATTTGTGCTAAGACTCCAGTGTTCTATCCCATTCTGTCGATTTTTTTCTAAAATATCGCAATCTTGGCTTGAGTATTCGATTTTCAAACTCTGTTTTTTTCTATTCCGTATTTTGATTGAATATTTTTGACAGTTTAAAAAAAAACATTACATCAGTTTATTTTTTCGTGCCAGTAATTTTGTGTAGCCAATAGCCATGATAATTATAATTAAAATCTTAGATCATCAACTGTGCTTAGTAATGAGACAGGACGGGTGCACTCAACCTTACTTCGCATGACACACGCAACACGGAACCAATTTACGTAAACATCATATTATATCGCTTCTTAATAACTACGGGGGTTACAGAGGGGTTATAACGGGAGTAACAATGGGGTAAACACAGGTAGTTAATTACCTGTCACCTTTGATGTTATTCTTGATTACATATCTGATATTCTTGCGGGAGGGTTAAAAGGTATACCTCATTATTAAAATCTTACGTTAGATTTGGTTGGTTGATACAAATGTTGGTGTAGAAATGCCTATTTTGACTTATTTACTTATTTAACGGATGGAAAACCAACAGCCTTAGAGTATATAAGAAAATATAGAGCAACCCTATAGAAGTATGAACCGAGAGCACGGGTATGAACAACGCGGCCGCGACACGAGCTCCGTTTGCGATCATACCTCGATCAACTGCGGTTCAACTAAGCTCCACGAGCGAAAAAGTTACATTTTAGCTTATATCATGGTTAACTGCTGAGTTAAATTTTGAAAAACGTCTAGAAAACATAATTTGAAAAAATGACATTTTAACATTTGTATGGTGAGACCTGCTTTCGCTCCGCACAAGGCAATATGGTTGACGCTATCACTCTATATTTTCTTGAATACTCTATGCCAACAGCTATTCATAGGTAGAATTACAGTGGAATAGGATACATGGAGCCAATTACAGGTTTTCACGGCTAGCAACTCTATATAAAAAAAGATGTCTTAAAAATTGACTTGTCAGTACAGAACCCGCAGATCGCGGCATGTAAGTTGAATCAAAATGGCGGTTATCCGCGCAAGTAAAGATCATGATACCTAACTTGAACTAAAGGCTTCAATGAGCAATAACACATTATCGAGTCTCAATCGTGCAGTACAAGATGCACCTCGAGGGATGCACACGTAACTTTAGGGTGCCATATGGTACAATAGACAAACCCAATAACACTTTGCCCGACCCAGGGATCGAACCTAGGACCTCGTGCTCATCAGTCGTGTCCCGTGTCCGTCATACAAATGTACGTAAAAAAAAATTTATTTCTTGAATGTAAAAAAATCCTTTAAAAAAATTGTACGGTTAGCTATGTTGAGCCAGGCTACTGCATTCTGTAAAGATATACATATGTGTAATATATGCTTATTTTATCACACATTAAATACCCATCTCTCCCTACTTATACGTCAAGTTTACCTTCTCCCGAAATACGTAAATTCGTGTTAAATTCTCTGTAAAAGCCTTCTCGACATAGATTCACATATAATTTTCTTTGGAATGTCAAATAAATTGTTGATTACGACGGCGAATTCCTCTCATTCAGAAAATTAGGCTGAGGTAATCACTCAAACGGGTGTCGGAGCGAATTAGTATTTCAATTGTTTTAAATTGGCTCATTTGGTTTGTGATACTTATAGAAGCAAAAAAAGTGTTTATTAATTATTAATTTTAATCTTCTTCTTATCGTATGGTTGATGAACAACCTGGTGTCAGCGTTTAAACCGCCCGTAGGCCTCTGACATGGCTTTTCACACCGTTGAAAAATCGCGGTGTGCTGGTTTCTTCACGGTGTTTTCCTTCACCGTTTTAGCAACTGACAATTAATTTCTAATACGCACATAAATTACTAAATTAAACGAACTTACCTTAAGTGAAGTTTTATTGTAATTATATGAAATGATTAGTCTTCGAGATCTTGATATAATTTACTATGTAGTCCCACTACTTCTACTGTATGACACGCGAATTTCAGAGGATTCAATCCTGAAAATAAAAAAGGTTGCGCTGGCAACACTACCCAGCTTACGTCATTCTATTTAGAGCAATTCTGGAATAAATACTAAATATATACACATATATATCATGTATGGTCATATATTTAGGATACAAAATACTTTTTCAACTTCAATCCCAGGGTAAAACAAACTTCAATTGTTTTAGGGCTTGGGAGGGTTGTTAGTCTCGAAGACTAATCATTTCATATAATTACAATAGAACTTCACTTAAGGTAAGTTCGTTTAATTTAGTAATTATATTCATGATTAGTCTTCGAGATCTTGATATAATTTACTATGTAGATGTTTAGAGAAGAAGTTGAAAAAGAAAATAATTAAATAGGTACAATCCTTCCTATGACAAGAAAACATTTCAATTAAGTACATGAAATCTTTTTTATGAAAATTAAAATAATACTGAATAATTATATCAGTGTTTTCGAACCCCCTTTAAACATCACAATCCTCATTAACAAACAGTACTGAACAATCATTTGTGTTATTATTAAATAATCACATTTATCAGTCTGAACATTTCAAACTGCCTTTGCAAATAAATAGTAGGTAGGTAATTATCAGTTTCCCTAGCTAAAGGTTTATTATAATGATTAGCAAAAGAAAACTTAAGATCCCACTGAGAGTAACCAGCAGTTTTAAAAATTGCACCTCTAATTGCTAATGAGGTGGATGAGTGTCACATTATAAATGAGGTGTGAATTTTTTAATTTTTATTGATGTATACCCCCTGTTCAACATTACTTGTTTTAGCTAACGACTTGTTTGCCTACTGACATAATTATAACTAAACAATATAATCTTTCAGTGTTTAATTCAAGCTTTTTAAATGATTAATTATCATTTATACAATATAGCAGAGTAAGTAATCACAGGACAAATAGAAGATTTTTTGAAAAATTAAGGAAGTATAATTTCTTATTTTTACTGTTTTGATGTCCTAATTAAATCAATAATTATCATCTTTACAAATGAATCACTGAATTCTATGTTTATACATCTCATTATATAGATTCCCGTATTCTCTGTGTACTTGTAAACGCTAACAGAATTTTTTGAGTATAATTCTTGTTCATTTATTAATTACCTTATATAAAATTACCTTTTTTAAAGTTCATTACTAGCGACAGATCCTAAGTATCATTAGGATGAGCCGCTCTTTATTTGAAAATTCCTTCAAAATCTTTTTATCTGTGAATCTGTGCCTATATCATAACTTATGATCAATGATATACTTAGCTTATTTAATAGTAATAAAGGAAGTGTATGTTGAACTATATATTATAAAAATGCTTTGTGACAAATTCTACTATCTTTTGAAACAAATAATTCAAATTTGTTTTCATCCTTACAGAGAAAACCTACCACTTTTTTAATGTCACTGTATATTGTATTGTGAATGCGATAATGAGGATATCATAACCTGAATAAAGTCATCTTATATCAGTAGTCTCTTAATGCTTCCCTGGTAATACACCTGCCCAAAAGAAAGACTGCTGTCAAAAGGATGTGGTTTTTTGGGAGGTGACAATAATAATTGTCTTGACTAGTCAAAGGCCAAAAGCATTATCTTCTTTAATTTTAACTCTTGAAATTATGCAAACAGTAGTGCATAAAACAATGGGTAATTTTTTCAATTAACTGTAAAAGTATCCCTATATTCCGCATAATTATAGATCTTTAACCAAAAACTGATATTATGACATTTGTGCTGGCTCTAGAAACAAATAAATCTGTGGGAGGTTTTTTAAATCTTAGGTACTACCTCAGATAAAACAGAAAGCCTTTACCCAGCAGTGGGATGATATGAGCTGACAGTACCAAATTGTAACTATCTCACATAAAACCATAGAATAGTTCTTACTCATAATCAACACCTCTATTTCTAGACAAAGATAGCTTTTTTGTCTTTAGACTTTACATAGGATGCAAATATACAAATATTGCGAGCCTTAGGTACACCATTAAGATACCACAAACTATTAAAATTCATGAAATGAATACCATCTATCCTATTAATATATAAGCGTTGCTGTGGCAAGAATTAATTTCTTTGACAAAACATTGTAAACCCACATAATGATTGCAGCTAAAAGTTCTAAATATTCATGTGATTTTTCTTATCCTCCTCAGTCCAAAAACCATTAATCAGGTAGGTACTTGATCATTATAAAATATTCAACAATACAAGATGCACTTGAATATTTTTTACTATTATTCCATATTTATGCAAAGAACAAGATACCTATTTTAACAGGAACATAGTCTAACTACCATTTTCTAACCATTAATTAAATGGTGTTTCTGTAAATTCATTAAAATACAAATACTATCACCATGATAACTGATTTAAATATCTCTACTCTGAAGATAGGATATTACTAATTTTAGTAGGTAAGTAGGTATCTTAGTGAAAGTCAGTGGATCAATACATCAGCTAAAACACATGAAATTGAACTCACAAATAATATTATGATAGTAAAACCAAAGTATACCTGTATACTGTCAATAGGTATTAAAAATATACCTACACCTTTCCAATCTATGGTGATGTGATCAAGATTCAATCTTAAGATTAGTTTACAAGGTGTTTGTATGTCATTTAAAATGTTCAAAATTAATAAACTTATTAAGGCACTTTAAATTTAATACTAATATAAGTCTCATACTGCCAATAGGAGTCACTGTAATGTTTTTTAACAATTTAAGTACTCTGAACAGCTTGGTAAGCTAAAAACACTTAAACTCAATAGTCTATCTATTTGTTTAAAAAGTCCATATTTTCAGTTAAGACTGAACATGATGTAAAATATTATGGAATAGTTTTTATGATAACCTTGTTGCTATGATAGGATAACTTTATCCTGTGTAATTTTTTGCCAACAAGAATAATAATATATAAGGCGGCCTGTAAAAGCCTTTACCTTTAAGTCTGTCTCACAGACCTGTGATGATGTGCCTGTCCGCTTGCCTGAGGTCCTGGATTGGTGTTCCTTTCCTTTCCTGTACTCCTGATGATATTGCCCCCCCCCCCCCCGTTTAGAGTCTACTCACACATGGGAGGAGGCATGGCATGGAAGTTATTCTTATTTTTGTAACAATGTTGTTCCTGCTGATTACAGCAGAAACAAATTAACAGGCTAATAAGCCTCCATGTAATAATAGACTTCTTTACATTAAAGAATCTTCCTCTGACACTGCGTTTATAGATTTAACATTTTCATTGAATTTTTCATTAAACAGATAATTATCCCGCTCTATTAAATTTATTTCTTTACTATGTCTTTATCCAAATTAATTGGAATCAATTTACTGCGAATGACTGTGTCAGCAAATGTAAACACTGATTCTTCTCAAGACATCTTAATTAATAATATCTCAATGTTAGAGACATCAGCATTTTTGTTGGTTAAATACCAACTTATTTACTACTTTCAGCACTGCTGACAGAGCTAAACCCAACTGTTGCTGACTTTCTTCTACTCCTTTGTCTTTACCCTTTATATTATCAATCAGCACGCTTGATATTGAGTTAGGCGCTTCTAACAGTATACATTTTAGGGTAAGTTATATTATATTTCTATAAGATGATATCCTTTACACTCTTTTCTATACCACTTAAACTGTCAAATAGGGTTTTTTGCAGTTTTTATAGTCATTGCCATCATCCTTTACACACTATAATTTTATTTTTATTGTTGAGAAAGTCAATATGATCAAATAATTTATACCATTTGTTCTTCTAATACTTTGATATTGTCAGTGTTCATTTAGGGGCTGATATAAATAAAACGATAGCTCACAGCAAGACAACAAGATGTTCAGGTCCCAACAGTTTTGCAAACTCTCTTATGGTAGCGGTAAGTACAATAATTCTTATGTAAACTTTGAAGTAAATGAATTGTACATTTCTTTTTATCTGGCACTGCCAGTGTCATGTTCATTTATTAGTTAATAGTAGTATATTAGCAACATGTAAATACATTTTCTACATTTGTTAAATCACTTCTGAGTGAATTTCCTCTACATAAATCATATCAGTCAGCAGCGGCAACCTATGCCCAATGCTAGTAATATGGACTCGTTCCATTCTATTACTCGACTGAACTTCTATAAAACAGACATTATTAGATAACTATATCGTAGTCTGATGTACAACTTACAAGATCACTGATCTTAAACGTATCCAATATTTCCCTCGTGGGATAATAAGGTACGCGTATATCATAGAACTTCTAGATATACCAGTTTATTGTGCTATTTTCTCAACTAGAGAAAACTTTGTAACATGAACTTACATGTACAAAAAGCACGACACCGATGGGTCCTCTGCTGAAAATTAAGAAACTTTTCTTATAGATAACATACGAGTACCTGAATCTATTTTTCAGAAATATACTGATATGATGATATTTCTTTTATTGACATTTTTGTTTCAGTAACGGTGCCGGTGGTGTAATAAATAATAGCCGGTTTCGACGTCCATGTTTTTTCGCTGCTTTCCTTAGTATTCTCCATATTATTTCTTTCCTTGACCCGTCTTTCACGTTGCATATTGGAAATATTGTAATGTAATTGTATTTATAACAATAATATTCAGTTTTATCACCCAAATAAAAATTAGGGAAAAAATAACGTGCGCGTGATCACGGCGAAAAAATAGTGAATGACGTAAGCTGGGTAGTGTTGCCAGCGCAACCTTTTTTATTTTCAGGATTGAATCCTCTGAAATTCGCGTGTCATACAGTAGAAGTAGTGGGACTACATAGTAAATTATATCAAGATCTCGAAGACTAATCATGAATATAATCCGAAAAGTCATAAGTGGCATGGTTTTCGATCTTACAACTTTTGACTTGGCAGTTCTGTGGTCATACCACTAGTCTATCCTATCACTGCTTAATACAATAATATTGATAATCTACAATCCTTTTGTAACTTGACTTGACTTTTATCACCCTACATGTTCTAAGCGTCGTTTTCAGTACTTAATTGAATCGTTCCGAAGCCGGACCGGTTTCGCAAGCTTAAAGAATTCCCGTCCCGACACTACGACGTTCAGTTTATTAGATGAAAGAGGGATCCGGTATTTATTGATACGATCCGCCGAGAATTTAATGATTGATTCAGTTTCAGGAGAATTTTAGTATGAGTATAGCAAATCTTATTGAAATTTAATGAAACAACTTTTTAACGGATATAACTCGCGTTTTTATTTTGATAAAACAATCCTGACGTTTTTATCAAAATAAAAACGCGAGGAATATCCGTTAAAAAGTTGTTAAATTATGTTAAGTGTTCGCGAAAGTTTGAGACTATATTATTGAAATTTGACTGACACGATTATGTTGCTTCATACATAGTCATGCAGTGATAGCCTAGTGGTATGACCGTTGGACTGCCAAGTCGAAGGTCTCAGGTTCGAACCCACGGTGCGCATCTAACTTTTCGAAAGTTATGTGCGTATTATAAGATAATTATCACCTGCTCCGCGTCTTGGGAAGCACGTTAAGCCGTTGGCCCCGGCTGTCATGTCATGATAGTCGAAACAAGGAGTCGGTATCCTTATAAAATCCTGACAACTAATCTAACTTTAGAATATCGTTTCCCTTTAGGTTGCGGGGGTCAGAAAGGCAGTCGCTCCGTAGAAAACTGATATTCAGCTGCATCTGGTTAGATTAGAAGCTGACCCCAACAAAGTTTGGGAAAAATAAAACTAGGAGGATGATTCACGAAATACACGACCGGTTAGACGAACGGACAGTAGAGCTAGGACCTTAATTTTATTTATAGCATTTATGCATGCTATGCGGACACTAAAGTCCCTACTTTTTTGTAGAATTTAGAACTTACAATGACAATTCGTAGACCGCTAAAGAAAAAAAAACATTCGATATAAACATATACAGACAAAGAACCGCCATTTATCCCACACACCTATCTCATAAACTACACTTTTCGACTCCAAAGCGATTTTACTCGTCAAAATAACCTTTTCTTTTCAATTCTCGCTAACGCACAAACAAAAAAGCACTTTAACACGTCTGAGGAAGCTATCAATTCGGTTGAAAGGGAAAATTACGTCACAGGTCTCTTTAGGTAATTTATGGGTGCTTCTTGTTCGCTATGTGGATGTGACCTTTGTATTATTGTGTGTACGTCCGTCTGTCTATTTAGTTTGAGTGTATTAGATATTTTCTTTACTTTACTGTCTCCCTGGTACTTTTAAGGCGTAAATGGCACACTATTTTTTTTTTGTCTTTATTTTTAGAACAGTACAAGAAATAGATAGATGAATGATTCACCTACAAGGTTTAAAATTACTACAGATTAGATAACAGCTTGTACAAGATTAAAATATAATACAACTAACGACCCGCCCTGGTTTCGCACGGGTACAATATACATATAAACCTTCCTTAAGAATCACTCTATCTATTAAAAAAACCGCATCAAAATCCGTTGCGTAGTTTTAAAGATCTAAGCATACATAGGGCGGATAGCGACTTTGTTTTATACTATGTAGTCATATCTGAAGCAATCATTTAAATCGGTCCATATGTTATGATAAAGGTTTCAAAATTGGCTAGACAGAGATAGCACTATTAATAAAAATGACGTCATTTCTACGTACCAATCGTTAAACTACTTAGGTAAGGAAAAGATTGCGATTAGGTCAGAAATTTAAAAAATTGTAAATTAATTTTCACCTCTGTGACTAGGAAAGTCCCGGCTATCATGAAGATCTTTGACAGTCTGTATAGGGAGTGAGTCTACATAAATTCCTGAGAACTGATCTAACTTTAGAATATCGTATCCCTTTAGGTTGTGGACAATAGTTAGCCAGTAGCTACGAAGAAAACTGATATTCAGCCATTGAGGCATAGTATAATGTACCTCAATGTATTCAGCTGCATTTAGTTAAATTAGAAGCCAACCACAACAAAGTTTGAGAATAATAAGCTATAGGTACGGGCAGTGATACAACAGCTCAATTGGAAAGAGCATTTCCACGGTATGGCAAGTGTTGTGGGTTCAAACTCCACTCGTAACCCATCACTTTTTCATTTTTTTAGTCTTTATCTATTTCTAGAAAAGAATAAGTAAAAGTAGATTGATGTTATCTATTTGTCAGAACAAATATTTACTGATTCATAACTATTCCTTAAGGATTAATATTATTAGTTGATATTTGATTGATCACGCTGTCAATACGCCATCCATCAGTTAATGTATTATATTTTTTATGAATCACGAGATTATGTACGGCTTTTGCGTATATGTTTATGGAATTTAGTTATTTACCTACTTTTGGTTTCAGTATATACAAGTATAATTGATAATTCTTATGTGTTTTGTACAACTTCGATCGATTTAGATTAATACCAAAATTATGTTCAAAAAATATCTGAAAATCTGCGAGCCAAAAAATCTGAAATAATTACGAATTTATTATAGGTGGTTAAACATATTTTTAAGGAAAACTAAAATTAAGTTTCAGTAGTTACCGTTTTTCGTGAAACAAAAAATGTAGAATTTATACCTTACTTCTAATGTTTCATACAAAATGCTATTTATTGGTCAAAAATTCTACTATAATATTTTACTAAACACTTCGTACATGAGTCCGCACTTGACCGGTTCTTTTAAAATATAAATACCTTCAATAGAGGACACACTGTAGAACCTAGTATATCCTATCCTTCTTCGAACCCCAGTCACGCACCTCTGACTTTTCGGTTTATGTGCGTAATTAAAACTAATTATTTGCTTAAAACGGTGAAGGAAAACGTCGTGAGGAAACCAGCACACTTGAGGATATTACAACAGTGGTTAAAGCCATGTCAGAAGCCTAAGGGCGGTTTAAATTCTGATACCATGAGGAAGATCCTGCTAATATTATAAACGTAAAAGGTTGTAAGGATAGATGGATGTTTGTTACTCTTTCACGCAAAAACTATTAAACGGATTTGGATGAAACTTTACAATAATATAGCTTATACATCAAAATAACACATAGGCTATAATTTATCAACATACCATGCGGACGAAGCCGTGGGTGAAAGCTAGTACAATATAATATGAGTTTAGGCATTAGTGACGCCCCTAGATGCTATATACGTTTTTGATGACAAAACTTGTGTCATATTCACGTGTTACCCTTTATTACTGTCCCTAAGTATTACAACTAGGCCTTTACCATGTTTGTCTGAAGAGAATAGGCAGAGTCTAAGCTACGTTTTGCATGAATATGTTTTGTTAAATATTTTGTTTGATAAACATACTCGTATTTATGTAATTAACGAATACATCGTTTTATTTTTCTTTTCCTTTTCTATTTGAGGCTTTAATTCGAAATTCAAATTCAAATAGTTTTAATTGGGAATTTAGACCTTTTTTGTCATACCTACATTATCCATAATTTATAACTTTTTTAAAATAAAATTAAAAAATATAGGTACCTATACATTTAAAAATGTAAAATATGTATTATTGTTAGATACATAATATTTTTATTTATCAATTGGGTATTTACAAGTTACATACTAAAAAAATAAAATACTATGTTATTGTTAGTAACATTAATCTTAAAGCTATCATAATTATATTGATTTAGATTTTTCTAGATTTTGATCTAGTTTTTTTTATTTGATAGATGACTTGATCGATAATGTTCTTTGCTAAAATAAATGAAGGTTTTTTGTATCAAGTATTTTTTTAAAATTTGTTAGTTTAACATTGTACATTATGACATTGAAAAAGTCCTAGGACATGTCAAGTTCGATCCCACACCTACATGCTTGCAAAGTAGGTCCTTAAGCATGATCATTAAAATCAAGTCAAAAAAAAAAACAAGTTACTATATTAATTTCAGAAGTTTTTTTTGTTTATTGGCTCAGGCTTTCGTTAAGTCATTGATGCCAATTCAGGTTCGATCTATAAATACTGACATTCCATAGTCACACCGCTATGGTAATATTTTACGAAGCAATGAATACGCGAGAAATTTAACACAACAAGAGAAACCATCTTGAATAATCTTGATACATTTACTACTACTCTACTTTCTGAAAGCGTACTACGATCATTAATCTTGATCTGTATCATACTCGTACCATATTATGGATATTATAACTTTGCCAGTACCTTTTTTGTCGTCACAAGTTTCTTTTTTAGTCTGTGGCACAGTTTTGACGGTTGTAATGAAATAAAGTGATGAATGAGCCTTATTATTGTGCGTCAAGTGTAAGTTTGATGTGGCGCCATTTTCTATTTCAGTTCTATCTTAAGTATCTATCGTAAGAGCACATGGGTATTGGTTCGAATCTGGCATGTATCAATGTGACATCTTCTTTATTATTATTCTTCTTTATTATTGCAACCATGGAGTTTCTTGCCAGGTTCTTCTCCATGAAGGGTAGGCTGCCCTAGGAACTGGCAACTAGAGTCACTCTTATAACAAACAATATTAGAATTATGACTATTCATAAGTGCCTAATGGTCTACATGAATAAAAATATTTTGATTTTGATTATCTGTACATTCTTATTATAAGACACCACTGACTATAGATGAAATAAAACATCGTGAGGAAACCTGGGGGCTTAGCCAAGTTGACGATTTACAATCGCTAATGAATATAAAACGAATAGAAAACGAAAGAAATGTACCTATAGGATTAGACTCTATTCGTTTGTTTTGACCACGTGACATAACGATAAAAGTAATGTCATCCTATACATTTCTTTCGTTTTCTATTCGTTAGTGATTGTAGATAGTCAACTTGGCTAAGCACACGCAGTGAGCTGGCGTGGCGATTAATGCTTGACCCTTCTCTGTACAAGAAGAGGCATTTGCCTTGCAGTGGTACAATAACAGGCTGGTTTATTTATTTAGGTGTTATCAAATTCACTTTTATTTTCTCCACCTACAAAACCTTTTATTTTCTTTTTATGAGTGTAGTTATATACTCGTACATTATAATTCACAATACACAAGCACCCAGATCGTAAATAACTGTCGATAAATATTTGTCCCGAGCAGGAACTGAACTCGAAGAAGCGTAAAAGACGAATCGCATAACTGCGCCAATCGTATCGTTATATTCTATGCAGTTGACTTGCTTCGGATCTCAATAGCTTCGTTAATTTAATCGTTTCGAATTTGGTAGGAACGTAATAATAGTATCCTCTAGATCGATTCTGGTTATCGATGACCAAGCTTGGATTAGCTAGTTACGCAGGAGATATTATAGTGCACAAGTGTGTGCTCAAACACAAGTGCACGCTCTAATCCAGTCTTTCCTAAAGTGGGTGATAACGCCCCCCTTGTGGGCGCTGCAGGCCTAAAGTCTAAAAATCTAAGTTATAGTAGTTAGTAGACTTTTTCAATGTCAGATGTACTTTCTTAGTTAATCTAAGACACCACTGACTAACGGTGAAGGAAAACATCGTAAGGAAACCTGAACTTTAATAGTCTGAAATCGCCAACACGCAGTGAGCTAGCATGGTGATTAATGCTCGATCCTTCTCTGTATGAGAAGGCCTTTGCCCTATATTGGGACAGTTACAGGCTGATTTATTTATTTATAGTAGTTTTTAAGTAGGTGAAAAAATGGGGCCGCTAAAAAATAATTTATTCTCTAAGTCGACAGTAGAAAAAATTAGTTTGGGAACCCCTGCTCTATTCCCTCACTCTCATAGTCCGATAAGACGACAATCCGACACGACCGGAGAGAGATCAGGCGCAGGAGAAACGGGTTTACGTGCTTTCTCACGGAGCAGGTGATAATATTAATCTATAATAAACACTTAGGTAACTTACGAAAGTCAGAGGTTGAGAGAGTCAGAGAGCTTGGGTTCGAACTTGAGACCTTTGACTTGGCAGTCAAACGGTCATGCCACTAGGCTATCACTGCTCTCAATGCTCGCAATGCCTTCGTTAAAACCACTCGAAACAATTTCTGATTTTCTACCCTCTTTACTTAAATTTAAAGTTCAAATTGCATTTTCGTTGTTTCTTCACTTTCACAACTGACCCAAATCAACATTCATTTTTCAATTTACTAATTCGACATTGTCAATTTTCCAATTTCGATAGTTTCGAGAGCTTAATTTTTATTGTATGTGTAAAATAAAAATACAAATTAAACGTTTGTTTTTAAACTTAATTGGTAAAATATAGAGCTTTGTGAAAAAAAGATCAGCTGTTCCATAAATTTATGTTCACATATCTCAACAAAATGTATGGAACAGCTGTTTTTTTGCGATTTCAGGGTTGGTCCCATGGTAAAAGTTGTTCATAATGATGAATTTAATGACCCCTTTTCAGATTGCCGGTATTTTAATAATAATCCTGTATAGAACTAACTTTTCCCGCGGCTCCGCCTGCGTAGTTTTCGATTATCGCGTAAAAAAGTAGCCTATGTCCTTTCTCCTATTCCAGGCGATATCCCTGTGCAAATTTCGTTCCAATCAATTCAGTAGTTTAGGCGCTATGAAGTGACAAACAGATAGACAGACAAAGTTACTTTCGCATTTATAATATACCTCAGGAATAATGTAAAACTTTGTATTTTTATATCAATAAAATCCAAGGCTCCCCTTTCAGCCCCAGAATATTTCATGACACAGGACACTTCCAATTTAATTTAATAAAATGAAACATAGAAAGCAAAATCCAAAATGCCGCAGTCGGTGCTAACTTCCTAAAGCTTAGGAACAATTAACTAAATTAAGTTTTTTGGAACAAACCTACCATCTTGTTTTAATTAGAACATTTTAATGATAAGGCAAAGAGTCAAGAGGCTGAATGCGGTGAAAATATTTAAAAAAATGTTTCGTCAGCATATTTTAAATGAAAGGATGAGTTCAAAATTTTAGATTTTATCTTTTTCCTTTTATTTAATTTGCTGTTTGTTACAGGGATTTGATTCTTATGAATAAAGGAATTAGTAATTATTAAAAAAACAATAATCCTACTAATTCTACTAATATTAAAAATGTGAAAATATGTAAGGATGGATGGATGATTGTTACCCTTTCACGCAAAAACTACTGAACGGATTTTGATGAAACTTTACAGTAATATCGTTTATACTGTCATGGTGACATGGCACGGGACGCCAGGGATCGCGGGTTCAAGTCCCAACGGAGTCAGTTGTTTTGCGAAAAAATCAGCTGTTCCATACATTTCGTTAAGTTATTTTTTTGCGATTTCAGGGTTGGTCCCATAGTAAAAGTTGTTCATAATGTTGAATTTAATGACCCCTTTTAAGAATGCTGGTGTTTTACAAATAACCCTGTATATAAATAATTTTGTTCGTAATTGTACCTATTTATTATTACAACAATACTGTATACAAAATTTTCCTTCGCGATCTCTACAAAAGAACTCGCCGTCCTATAAAGTTTACTACATTCAAGTTATAGCCTGCAAACTCGATTTGTCCACTGCACAACTTGGATTTATTTGAAAACCAACGGCATGTTTTAAGACTTTGCAGACAAAATTAAATTTGGAATCTTGGTTGCATTTAATTGTGAACGTTGCAAAAAGGATTCTAGAATCCGCAACGGTTTTTTTGGTAAATTTAAAATGAGTAGGAATTAAATTATGTGCTGTCTCAAAGTTGTTAGTTGGGCAAAGGCAATTTATACGAATCATGTGCGGTAGTCATTGCTTGACGCTTCAATAGACTCAGGGCCGTCATTCTTTTTTTAAGAATTATATTTTTATAAACTGTGATTGTCTAATATAGTGATGTAACAGATTGACTAGCAGACTAGGCTATCGAACGTATTGACTAGCAACTCAAAGTCTGAAGTGCGTCTCTGAATTTTTGAATTCAGATGCGTATTAGAAATTAATTATAGTGGAAAAAAATATTTTTCAGCATAAGAGAAGAGATTATTTAAAAGTTTCTAACGCTGTGCTAAAGCCTGCAGATAGTTAAAACTCTAAATAGATAGTCAGATAATTTATACTAGGTTGTTTATTAATAAGAAGAAAAATTATCAAATGGACTATAAAAATCGAGAATTAATTTTAAAGTAGGTATGAAGGTAGGATTGCTCTGAGATAATATGTTTCCCAAAATATACTCCATTACTCAAACATTTTTCACGTATTTCATACAGTAAGAAAGAAAAAATAAGAAAAAACACCCATAAATAACCTTCAATTGCCAATAACAAAATATAACAATACATCCGCGCGTAATATGTTTTGTTCCCCCATCTTTTTAACATTACGTACAAGTCACTGAACTTACGCGCTCTCTTTCCCACCAACTATATATTCAAATACCAAAACAAACGAAAAAGAAAAGGACAAAACTAAGTTTGCAAGTTCAGTTGATTCGGATTTTATATACAAATACATTTTGAATTTGGAACAGCTGTAATCGAATTATATTTATTGGCTTTCGAAAGCATGGAATATATTATTTTGTTCTTCTTTTAAATTTAAATGAACGCTACCAATTTTATTGTTTGAGTGAATGCAGCTTTTCAATATTGGTAAAGAAATAATACAAAATTTATTTATTATCTGTATTGCTTTTTGGATCTGCTACAATAACGGTTTCTTTTATTTCTTGGGCATGCATGTTAGTTATGATATCACGTCTACGTCCCCGAAATATTCGTCAGAGGTATTTTCCCTACATGTTACAGAAGACATACTCTTTGACATAGGAGATGGAGTACTCTATACATCGACATACAATAATATGTAATACATCATTTTTCCACTCAGACTTAGTTTTCACAGTCACATAAAAAATGTATGCAAATTGATCATGTTTTTATTACTTTTATGTTTTTATTTATAAATGAAAATTGTCCAATAATGTTTCAATACAATATAGACCTTAGGGCTTATTGCACAGAGTTCAGTTAATGCTCTATTTAAATAATCACATTAAAACATATAAACCTTCGGTTATGGTTATAGCATGCAATCTAAAATAGATAAGTGCTATGTTAATGAAATTATACGACGTTGATTGCGTTTTAAAAGTAATAGAAGATTTAACACCAAATATCTTCCAAACTCAGAAAACCATTAACTAAAATATCGATAAAATCAATCGACAAGCGAACAACACTGTTATTTTAACCGCCAAACCACAGAGATGTCAAACGAAAACTGGCAACATTAATAAAAAAAAAAAACAGAATATCCGATATTCCATTTTTGAATAAAGAGCGTTATGTATTGAAACAATATGGAAAATACCACAAAAGGTAGTTTAAAAGCTTTTAAAAAATAATATGCATATTTTGTTTAGTACCACATAGAGGTGTGCGCCGATCGGCGTGGCGCACGCCGCCGGTAATATCAGCCACGCCGCCGCCGCCGATTTTTTTGTCGGCGTCATCGGCGTCAACGTAAAAATATTGGAAACCAAAGAATTTAGTTGTTTTTTTGATTCGGCTAATAAATCTAAGTTTTTTAATTTGATCTCGGACGAAGCGTTTGGCGAATAAGTCTCTCATATTTAATATTTAGTAATTTTTTTAAGTTGATCTCGGACAAAGCGTTTGGCAATGTTGTTGTTGTTATTATAATTCGCCAAAAGGCAGGCAAAGGTTTGAACCATACAGCCTTGTCTTATTTTTATTTTGATATAGGTAAAAAAAAAACAAATTAGGCACAGGTACCTAATTAATTAATACAGAATAATATTAGTGTATAACATTTAGTATAAGCCTTGTTTATTGAAGATTACACGTTATAGTGGTCTAATAAGCCAAAAAAGTTTCACTATATGAAGAATGGTTAGGTTATCATTCGTTCAACATGATTGCGAACTCTTAAGATGCCACTCTTGAGTCGGAAATCTTGAGTTTCCGCTCTTGGATGCGATATCACCTGAGATGCTATTGATACGTCTCTATAAATTGGTGGCGATCTTAAGATGCTAACCGCATCTTGAGAGCATCTTGGGTGATATCCGTCTTGAGAGCGAATCTGAGATTCAATTATAAATACGGGCCTCTCTTTGCATCGGTTTCCTCATTACTGAGGGTCGTGGTCATGTGTTGGGGAACAATTTTTCTTTTGTGATGCGTCGCCATTGGTTCCTGTCCGTTGCCGAGTATAAGGCATCGTGAGTGGAGGTTTCTAGGGCAGTGCGGATCTGGTCGGTCCAACGCATAGGGCTTCTGCCTCTTGGTCGCTTTCCCTCGATTTTGCCAGTGACTATTAGCTTTTCGAGGTTGTCACCGTCTTTTCTGGCTATGTGGCCGAAGTACTCCAATATTCTGCGCAAACAAATGGTGGAGAGTCTCTTCTTGATCTTGAGTGTAGTCAGAATCGATGCGTTGGTACGATGGGCTGTCCATGGAATGTTCAGCATTCTTCTCCAACACCACATCTCGAAGGCATCGATACGATCTCGGTCAGCCTTCCTGAGGGTCCATGTCTCAGCCCCATAGATGAATATGGAGAAGACTAGAGTCCGGACTAGGTGACTCTTGGTGTTTATAGAGATGCTTCTGTCCTTCTACACTCTGTCTAGTTGTGACATGGCACTCTTTCCATTCCGATCCTTCTGCGCACTTCCGTTTCACAGGATCCATTGTTGCTTATACTGGAGCCCAGGTATATGAAATTGTCTGTTGATTCTAAGTTAAGTGAACCACTGAGCTCCAGTTTGCCTGAGCGATCCACGATCATGAGCTTCGTTTTTGCTCTGTTCATGAAAAGCCCCATTTCCTCACTAATGCGTTCCATCCTGTTTACGAGACTAGTCATCTCAGCTACACTGACTGCCAGAAGAGTGGTATCGTCAGCGTATCGCAAATTTGAGATCTTGCGTCCACCAACGGTGACGCCACCATCCCAGCCGTCACATGTTTGCCTTACAATGTGTTCGCCGTATACAATATTAAAAAGGATGGGCGAAAGGATGCAGCCCTGTCTGACACCCTTCTGGAATCTAAACTGATTCGATGTTGTTCTGTCGACCCTCACTTGACCCTGGCTGTTGTAATATAGGGATTGGAGCAGTGCAGTTAGATGACGCGGTACTCCCATCTCCGACAGGACACCCCATAAGCATTCCCAGTCGACACAATCGAAGGCTTTACTATAGTTTACAAAGCACATGATAACCGGTGTGTAGAACTCGTAGCACTTTTCGATAATTTGCCTGAGATTTAAAATTTGCTCCCTGGTGCCCTTGCCCTTGACGAAACCTGCCTGTTCCTGTGGGATCTGCCAATCAAGGTAATGGCAAATCCTGCGATTAATCACATAAAGCAGGATTTTGCTGGCATGAGAAATGAGAGCGAGGGTGCGATAGTTATCGCATTTTCTGGTTGACCCCTTTTTGTGCAAATACGGGCCTAAGTCTATCATATTTACCTAATATTTAGTAATTTTTTTAAGTTGATCTCGGACGAAGCGTTTGCCGAATAAGTCTATCATATTTAGTTTTTAGTAATTTTTTTAAGTTGATCTCGGACGAAGTGTTCAGCGAATAATTATCTCATACTTCGTTTTTGTTAAGTTTTTAAAATTGATCTCGGACGAAGCGTGCCATATTAAGTTGATTAAATTTTTATATTTTGTTTAAGTAAGCGGTTTTGGTTTGATTTTAATGTTACTTTTATTTTCACCATCCACGCTTTTTATTTTTAAAATCCACGCCGATTACGCCGATGACGCCGCCGCCGCCGACAAATTTTATGTCGGACGCCGCCGCCGGTAAAAAAGGCATCGGCGCACACCTCTAGTACCACATTGTGTTGAAACATAAGTTCAGATAATATATGATTCAGTTTGGTATCTGTGTACTCAGCTATTATTGCCTCCGCTAGTCTCGTTGGGATAGAGTTATCTCAGAATGACGTCTTTACTTTTATTTTTATTTCTTAATGTTTTTTTTTTGAATAAGCATTTATTAACAATATTTTTTTATCTATGGCCTCATTGTTTAAGTACCCAAAATTGTATACCTATGAAACTAAACAACATTTGTTAGTTTCCGAAACTCGAAAAAAAAGAGTTTTTTTTTATTGATTCTATAACCAATGAGTAACTACAACTTGTACCTTACGATGATGTAACTTTTTGCTTACAAATTTTGAAACATTAAAAAATATATAGGTAAAACTTAATTATTACATTTTTCTTCGAGACACTCTAATCTTTTTGATTTTGACATTGAAAAACATATTACTTCTTTACTTACTTCTTTTGAATGGCGTGTGAAAGCCTTATGCCCACAATTACACCAATGACAGGTGTTATTGAAAAACATTTTATTCACATTAAGATTTGCACAGAGACTAAACATATACCTATAACCATGCATGAGAACCTATTCGAACGATTCTATCATTGAGAAACGTATTTAGATTTCCAGCCAAAAATCTTGAATTTTATTCGAAAACATTCCTTCTATCTCGACCGCTTCAATCCCAAGATTTTAGCGAGATATCTTTCAAATACTGTACAATCATAATCTGGAATGTTTGGAATAATTCTGGGAAGTATCCAGCGGATACCGATACGCTGGATTGGAATGGAGGGTTGCATTTCCGTGTGAATAAACATGTAAGATTTTTATGTGTCCGTTTCTTCCCTTTTGGAGATAAAGGCGTGCGTTGTCCAATTTTATGGGCTTTTCCCTTCATTCCTGTACGCCATTTGCCTTTAAACGATGATTTTGGAGCGGTATACTGTCAAGGTTAGACATTTAACACCGCTGAACATGTACCGTATCTTCTTATTTCACGGCAATTTCAACCTTATTAATGGTGTATTTAACTCCAGTATCTATACCTATGTGAAGCAAAAACTGTGGATCTCTTTTTAAAAACATTGCGCGTGGAGGAGTGTGAAACGTGGTATAGTAAAAGTTTATATGGAGAAGAAGTGCAGAAAGCTAAAATTTATAAAAAAATACGGTCGAAACCACTGACTAAACCACTAGTCTTATTAAAGTGACCTTATAACTAAATTACACTAAGGTATATTTTATTTCGTTTGAAATTTTTTCAGCTAAATCAATGGTAGATTTCGAGGAGTTTTTTTTTAAGAGCGTGTTCACATGATAGCGTCGAGAGTATTGATGAGTATAACAAATGTTAGTGGTGTTATTATGTTATCGATAAAAAGATATTATTAATTAAAATATTTTTTGTACTTTTTGTCTAGTGATTCAAAACACGGCAGCTGTGCACAAGGTCTATCCATATGAAAGTTTTAAGTAGCTGCACTGAGTTGAATCGTCCCTGAAACTAGTTAATAACATAACTAGCTTAGTTATAATAACTAGGTTCAACCTGAACTTTCGCAATTATAATATTACTCACTGTAATGGCGATGACATTGTCAAAAATCAAAATCAAAATATTTTTATTCATGTAGACCATTTTAAGCACTTATGAATAGTCATAATTCTAATTATAAGAGTGACTCTAGTTGCCAGTTCCAAGGGCAGCCTACCCCTCATGGAGAAGAATCTGGCAAGAAACTCCATGGTTGTTTTTGATATACCTACCTACATAGCCTGTATCAGTCCACTGCTGGACATAGGCCTGTTCTCATACGCACTTATTTTGTGCGCACATTAAAGATGTTTGCCCTTAATCGCCACGCTGGGCAAGCGGGTTAGCGATCGCAGTAGCAGATGGTTGCTATTACACAGTAAGATGCTGCTGCTCATCCACCACATTTTTCCCTTTATCGCTTTTTCGACACTCGCGGGATGAGTAGGGGTGGTTCCATTTTTAAGCCGGATACCACACGGCGATTATTGATTTAACTTAACATTAAGATTTTTCATCATAAATTCAGATGTTACTCCCATTAGTAAAACTTAAGCATTACTATTCTCACAGCATACAATAATTTCAATATTTATCCCAAGCTCTTAATATTCTTTATTTCCGAACTTTTCCTCAAAACAGCCAGCTTTAGCCTCATTCCTGAACTACATAAACTTTGTCTAACTCCCCGTCCTGGCGACATTTGGGAGCAAATCTCAATGTACAAGGATCACAGAAGTAATCTTCTTATAAACACTGGCAGCGGAGCCTAAAGAGTGAAAAATCCAAGATAATCTCCTGACGACATGATTCCCAAATTAGAGTTTAGAGATTTTACATTTAAATGAGTTTTTGTTAGGGTGTCGTTCAGACGAAAATTGGTGGGTTTAGGCTGTGATATGTTTTGTTGCTTGTTTTTTGTTGTTTAGTCTAGCTGGTAGTTAAGCTGTGTTACTTTTTCAGAAATCTAGAAATGAAACTATCGTGGTGAAGTTTTTATTTATTTACTAGCTTTCTGCGGATTCGCTTCCGTGCAGCTGTGATTTAATTTTTTAAATACAACATTCAACAGTAATATAAAATATTTGTGCATGCGAAGTGAACATAACATTTTTAAATTTATGTTGAACGAACGAAAAATTTAATTATGGCAGGATTTGAACCTTTGACCTACTGGTTAAAGCTACCAGCCAACCTGCAAACTGGGCTATTCATAAAACTTTTAGCTGTATGCCTTAAAAATGTAAATAAAACTTTTAGCTAGAGGCCTTTTAGGTCTTGCTAGAAGTCCGATTAATCAGTCTGAGCTCCCTAGAGCTAAGAGACGGTATAACTATTTATAACTAAGAGAGACGGTAGAAAATAAAATGTGAATAAATAATAATAATAATTACGCTCATTTAATTTTATTTATTTATTCAAAAACGTTTAAATTAGTTCATCCCTAGCCATACGATATTAAATAACATTTCTAGTCCGTTATGAATATGTGTATAATTCTATTACTGGTTTTACCATAATTATATTTTATATAAAGTGGTAACAAAACAGGCCCCGTTGGAAGCTCTTGTATAATTATTTTAGAACCACCCACATTCCTAACTGAAAGAGGTCTAAAACCTATTATAATGAAAAGCGTGTTTGAGGTCTCAAAATTCCTATTCTGACTAAAATTAATTGTTTTATGTTTTCATTCTATTTTTGTTTAGCAACTAGCTACTAACTCAATACAATATTTTTCTATTCTTTTTTAATAACTGACCACCTTATTAGGGCCTTACTCACGCGTGTATTTTGGGATAGCTCTACTAGTTTCGAACTCAAACGGATTCTATTTTCAAGAGCGAGTGTAGTCATGACTTCAGAAGGTGGCGTGTTGCGAAAATAACCCGTGAGTAAAGTCCTAATAATATTTAATAAGTATCAAAACAGGTGAAAAAACTGTCCAAGTGCGGGTCGGACTCTCACACAAAGGGTTAAAACAAAAATGGAAAAAGCGGGCTTTTTGTATGGAGACCCCCTTTAATAATTAACTTTATTTTATTTTTATTATTTGTTGTTAAAGCAGCAATAGAAATATATCATCTGTAAAAATTTCAACTGTCTAGCTTTCACGGTTCATGAGATACAGCCTGGTGACAGAGAGGGGAAAGACGGATGGACAGCGGAGTTTTAGTAATTATGGGGTCCATTTTACCCTTTGGGTACGGAACCCTAAAAACGTTTCTAATTTCAAATTGATCGATTCTCGTTCTTTTTGTGAACTCCGTGAAAATTTTTACTATCATACTTACATTGTCTGGCTGCAACCATCCGTGCCGTGTCCAACATTACTCTTGAACAAAATGACGTCACAAGAATTCCTACATTTCCTACACTATGTAAAACGTTTCTTCTTTCCCAACTAAGTGAATGGATAGTCTTTTTTGAGTGGAACGAGCGAAAAAAGCAAACACATTGATAAATTACTGCTGTCAAGATAGATGTGGACTAGAGTATGGTTGTAACACTGTTTTAAGTTAAGTGAGTGGTGAGTGAAGATTTGTGTTAGCTTTAGGTATACTTTTTTTGCAAATATAGTTTTCGTGTTACATTAAAATTATTGTGAATTGCTCTTAATTTTTATTAAGTACCTAAAGCTTAAAAATTTATTGTGCTCATGCTTCACATGCGTCTTAAGGTGCGAATACTTGCTAATCAGCTATCTTGCTCGCACATTAGAGATATAAAATCAATGAATATAAAGCCATTTTGTGACAACATAGCTATCAATTTCATAATAAATAAATAAATTAGCCTGTAACTGTCCCTATGTAGGGCAAAGGCCTCTTCTCATACAGAGAAGGATTGAGTATTAATCACCGCGCTAGCTAACTGCGTGTTGGCGTAATTTATTTATTTATTATGAAATTGATAGCTATGTTGTCACAAAATGGCTTGTATAACCTTAAAAAAATACCTGAAGTTTTTTTGGATAATTACATTCGTTTATAGCTGCATCATTTACTGGAGTTGTTTACCTGCAACAAAGAAATTCAAAAATCTTTAATCAAATATAATCTATACAAATAGTATACTACATACAGGGTTATTTGTAAAACACCAGTATCCTTAAAAGGGGTCATTAAACTCATCATTATGAACAACTTTTACTATGGGACCAACCCTGAAATCGCATAAAAAAATCAGCTGTTCCATACATTTATGTTTACATGACTCAACAAATTTTGTTACAGTCATGTGACTATAAGAAATCCCCTTCTGTTTCAGAAGTGGCAAACGAGTAAGTACTTACAGTATTGACATAAATAAATAATAATAATTAAAAAAATATATTATATAAAAAATCTTATTGAATTTGAAATGGGAATTTAAAACTTGCTACCTATGTGAAAAGATATAAAATCACTGAATATAGTCATGTAAAATCGCATAAACCCAAGTTAAAGAGTATAACATTACAAAGTTTCAACAGAAATATCGATTTGATCGGAACAAGTTTTCATACATAAAAGATGCTTAAGATGCATTTATGTTTAGTAACGGTTAAAAAAAGTTGAAAGGGTTTAGAGCGCTCTAGGTATCTTAAGGCATGGTGAGGGTACAGTGAATGCGCAAGCGAAAGCCGTATTTCCGCCCAGAAGTTCGTGGAGGAAAACCACGTGGTTTTTAGTCCGTGCGAGTCGGACATATTATTAGCTTATCCTTAATCGAATAAGGCTAGATTATTATATAAGTTAGTGGAACAGGGTTTAAAATTGTAAGTAGTCTTAAGTGGAATTTTATGGGTTGGCATCGTCGCTTTCGTCGCGACAAAAACCCTTTTAATAAAGAAAAAAAACAGCCTTATTGCTAGGCCTTGGTGATGGGGTACTCATAAAGAGTTTCCACATGACAAAAAAAGTATCTTAAGGCAAAAACACAAGAGCATCAAGTCATATCTTAGTACGGAAATAAGGGCTTAATGAAACTTATCTACAGCGTGTAACAGAAGTCCGAAATAATACTTAAGGGTATTTAAGTATATCATGAAGAGAATCCACCTGTGAAAATATTGAATGCAAAAGAGGTATTTTTTTTTCATACAAAAAAAATCTTGTGATTTAATTTTCTTCAATAATTACTGATTTCATTATCCTACGAGTGCTTAGTGCTTGCTTAAACAATTTATTGAAGGTAAATAACCGGATTCGTGTTGATTCACCTTTCAGCTGATTTCTAGGGCTGTATTTGAAAGATTTTGGTAAAAACTTTGACCGTAGTTTACTCGAGTATTGTTTGGGGTTCGGTTCCAAAACCTATGCTCAAGGATTGTTTATAGGGTACCTTATACGCCCTTAATATATTATTTCGGACTTCTGTTACACGCTGTATAAAATAGAGTGAGGGTTTCCTTACGGACAGCCATTTTAATTACACGAAGGAGGCTTGAAGCCTTCCAACTTTTATTAATAAACCTTCGTAGGAATGATCTCAGCTTTCAATTTTAGAGTTTAATGACCTTTGGCTGGTGGTTCTTCATGAAATTCAGATATTTAAAGTTGCTTCTAATTAATTAGGTTAGGTTTTTTCAGTTTATATGTAGGCATAAGATTTTTCTTTGTTTTTTTCAATTATTTTTTAATATACATAGATGAATAGTCGGAGAGGCAATCACTTTTTTTTACCAATAAAATTACATACAAGCGAGCGACCCACCGATGCGATGGTAAGCTATGAAGCTATGATTGCCTGCAACACTAGAAGTGTCACTTGACGACCTCGTATTATAAAATGAGGTATGGAACTATTACATAGAAAGGGGAGGGGATTATATAATGGGGAGGGGATTATAGCATGGGGAGGGGATTATAAAATGAGGGAGATGATTATTTAATGGGAGAGAAGATTATAGAGTGGGAGAGATTATAGAATGAGAAAGGGGATCATAGAAGGCAGAGATCCCAATCAGTCACTGACAATATCAAAAACCCAACAGTATTTTTCCATCAGGCCTATTTAACCTGAAACAAGTATAGTTCTGCGATCCTCACTCCATAGAAAACTGATATTTAGCTGCATTCAATTGGGTACGTTTAGAAACCAACCTTAATCCGCTCAGGAATAAAAAGGAGCGGCAGAATGCAATAAAGTGGATAAATTATGGGAAGCATAGTGAGGTCCTGATATCAATATCTAGGGCGGGTTAAGTATTATTAGGTTTCCATATACTCTCAGATAGTATTTGTATCTGACCGTCATCGATTTTACTTTTAATCGCCGAGACGATTGGTGTAGTGGTTGGAAATTTGTTTTCTGAGCTAGTGTCAGGTTTGATTATTGCTCAGCTCAATATTAATAGCCCGACGTTAGTAATTGTCGCACTGCGCGTGTGACATATAATATTTTTTTATCATACTTGCAATTAAAAAAATAACACAACATTGAAAAATTTTTGTAAATAAAAAACAAGTTTTTGTATGGAGATCCTTTATTTGTTGTTATAGCAGTAACAGAAATACATCATCTGTAAAAATATCAACCGTCTTCGGTTCAAGAGATACAGCCTGGTGACAGACGGATAAACAGCGGAGTCTTATTAATAGGGTCCCGTTTTACTCTTTGGGTATGTAACCCTTATTACGATCTAGAGTCGTATTCTAGCTCTTTTTACGAGCAAGTAAAATGAAAAAATTCATAATTTTCTAAATATAATGTGCTTCTAAATTATCTGCCACGGTTGCTATGGGAAAAATATTTGGTAAATAGATTACAATAGTAAAGAAATCTCGTACCCCGGAACAGTTGAAAAAAAATAGAGCTAGGAGCAGAATTAGACTTACGCAATAAAACGCAGGCAAAAGAAAAAAAATATGACGTTAGATAAAAAAAAATTACTTCACTATTGTAATATAAATAACCAATATTATCTCCCATTGCAGCCGTGGCAGATAATTTAGAAGCAACTTATATACTACAAATCAGCTTTTAAATATTCTTTTCTCTTCACATTGCCGTTCTAAAATCCAAGCATAGTCTAAGAGTAAATCGTGTTACAGCACTAGAGTAAGTTTTAAGAGCTGCACGCACCATCACTTAAGTTGTTAGCTTAGCTCCCGGACTATAAATTTCACTACACCTAACTTAATTTAGATGGGAAATGCTTGAGTGGAGTTTCGAAGTTTTATTTTGAGATTTATGTGGGAAGAGATAGATTGGATGGCCGGGTAATTAAGTGGAAATGGTACAAAAACATTAAACAACTATGATAAAAAAGCGGTCAAGTGAGAGTTGTTTTAAGTGAGGTTAATTATTTTTTACTAAAAATGGACATACCAGGAACTTATGTTTTTTTTTTTGCAAGTTATAATAAGCTTGCGAAAAATATTGAGAAATATTTTAGATTTTTTTAGCGTCAGACTTCGAAGATAGATTTCTTGGCATATTTTATGGTATAAGTCGAAAAGTAATAAATCTGAAAATATAATAAATACCTATCTTGTTAATTCTTGAGCAAACCCTTTTAAATACTTATCGACTGATATGAATGATACTTCCCATATTTAAGCGGAAAGCACTTTGAAACATGTTTTCATACATAAAAATGGCATAAAATAAAAATTCATTTAAAGCTATTTTTTATTTGAAAACATGTATCGATCAAGCCGAAATGTTTGTTGAAACTTTGTAATGTTTTCTCCTTCAATTGGTTTAGTTCGATTTCACATAACTATATTCATTGATTTTATATCTTCAATTAACTTCAATGTGCGAGCGAGATAGCAGATTAGCGCGAAGAGGTACCTTAAAATAAAATTTAAAAATTGTATGACAACGTTTTAGTTTAAGCTGTTAGCATTGGTATAATCATATGAGTATATAAGAAAATATAGAGCAAACCTACAGAAGTATGAACCGTAAGCTCGAGTATGAACAACGCGGAAGCGAATCGAGCTCCGACCGCGATCATACCTCGATCGACCGGGGTTTAACTAGGCTTCACGAGAGAAAAAGTTACAGTTTAGCCTATAACATGGTTAATTGCTGTGTTCAATTTTGCAAAAATGACTATAAAACAAAATTTAAAAAATTACATTTTAACATTTCAATGGTGAGACCTGTTTACGCTCCGCACAAGGCGATGTTGTTGACGTTATCACTCTATAATTATTTTCTTATATGCTCTAAGGTATCTGAAAGTAATAAACCTCATCCTTTGTTTCTTTAATCTGTGCCTTGTACCTTTAAGCTCGTGAATGATCGGAATCCCGACCGAGACCCGAGCGGGATTGAATCTGGAATTTTTCGCGGTCTCACCAACGTAATATACCAGTGATTCATTTAGGTAAATATGTGCTTTAAAAATAAAGAATTTGTGTTAATTTCACTTATTAACGGTAGAATAATTTGAGAAAGAAGTTTAAGGTTTATATTTGGATTTAAAAGCCATGTAAATACTGTCGAGTGTGTCTTATGTCACTTCTGTGTATTTAACAGAGGGGTGTTACGTACAGATGACCAAATTACGCTTGCTTATTGCCTACGCTTCGCTGGCATACGGTTATCTTTTTGTACATAAGGGTTTTCGTATTTTTTTAAACGTTCATGCTTCAACGTTCAACGTTCTAAGCTTTGATGCTTGGTAATTGTGTAACATAGTTGTACAATCTTAGTAAACACAAAGGTTCTGGTTGGAATGGATATCTAAAGATAACGTTAGTACTTATAACATACTGTATTCTTCTTCTTATCGTATGGTTGATAAACAACCTAGAGTCAGAGTTTAAACCACCCATAGGCCCCTGACATGGGTTTACACATCATCGAGAATATCTCTAAGCGTGCTAGTTTTGTCGCAATGTTTTCCCTTACCGTTTTAGCAAGTGATAATTAAATCTAATACGCACATGAATTCGAAAAGTCTGAAGTGCGTGCCTAAGTTTGAACCTGAAATCTTTAACTCGACAGTCCAACGATCATACCATTAGGCTATTCAATTAAATTAAATTCAATTCATTTATTTCAAACAAATTAGAATACATAAATCATCCATAGGTACATGGGATAGGTGTGATGTCTTGGTGTTTTGGGTTTAACCTAGGGGGTTTAAATGAAACACAAGTATCACCTTCTCATTGCGTGTGCGACGCGTCCGTTTGCTTCGACGTCTGTCAAAGTAATGTCCGTGAGAGGTTGGGGCGGGTTGCAAGCGGATATATTTAATTATATTTATCAGTACGTCACAATAGGTATTAATAATAGTGAACACTGCAATGAATCATGAACGCATGACGTTTAATTTTGTCCAATGCTCTATGAAGGAGCAGTCAGTGTCTATTCTCTCTGCAATAAGTTGCAGGAAGCTATCTCTGCCTCTTCTTCTATTATTATACTGCTTATTCTACTTTTATTGATTCTCATATTAAAGAAGGATCGAGCATTATTCACCACGCTAGTTCACTGCATGTTGGCGATTTCAGACTAAAGTCTAGGTTTCCTCACGATATTTTCCTCCACCGTCAGTCAGTGGTATCTTAGATTAACTAAAAAAGTATAGTTATATGACATTTCTAAAGTCACATTAGTATATGCTAGGTTCGAAACCACACCTACAAGCTTGCAAAGCGACTCCGTAACCAATGCTACCACGACACTTATTTAAAAAATCCACTTAAAAACATAACCCTTCCTTAGCAGTCGGGTAAAAATTATACATTGTTATTTTTAAAACACTGACAACTTGAAAAGGAGTCATGAAACTCATTATTATGAACAACTTTTACTATGGGACCAACCCTGAAATCGCAAAAAAAAATTAGCTGTTCCATACACAAATTATTATGTACACATAACTCAACAAAATGTATGGAACAGCTAATTTTTTTTGCGAATTAAGGATTGGTCCCATAGTAAAAGTTGTTCATAATGATGAGTTTAATGACCCCTTTTCAGGTTGTCAGTGTTTAAAAATAACTCTGTATAAAACTTTTTTCCTACAGATAAAAATTCTTGCGTAGTAAGTAGAACGTACAAGTCCCGTGCATTACATGTTAATATGTTTAAGTACCCCAACACCGACTAGGGAAGCATACATTACACATAATTGTCATTAATTACTTGGTGGTCGTGTCTAATGAACTAGAAGTGTAGGTACCTATATTAGATAGCCAAGTAGGCATACCTCACTGAAAGTCATGCCTGAAGTGAGACCACAATTAAGGTATTCAGGCCACAATTATGTGTGTTGTATGTGTTGTGTGTGATTTCTGTGTGTACAAAGTCGGTAGCGTAAATGTAAGATAGTTTAATAGTATGACCGTAGTACTACCAAATCGAGCACCTCTGACTTTTCGAATTCATGTGCGTATTAGAAATTACTAGAAATTAAGTATTAACGGTATCTCTAATTGTAAACTCTAAGCTGGCTGGCTGAGTTTGTAGTAAATCCTTCTTATTATCAAAGTATTTTTTTTTAATAGACTTACGCCTGTTTTCCCCAGAGGGGATAGGCAGAGGTGTGCAGTACACCCACGTTTTGCCGGATATGTTATAAGTCCCATGTAATAGGGGTCGAGCCTATTGCCATTAACCGGGCACAATTCTAGACTCCGTGCTGCTACTGAAAATTTCCTAATGTAAAAACCCAATTACGCTTTGCCCGACCCGGGGATCGAACCCAGGACCTCGTGCTCAGCAGTCGCGCTTGCAACCACTAGGCCAACGAGGCAATCATTATCAAAGTAAAGCATCAATTTTCTCTCGAGTGTGTAAAAACTCTTACGCAACTGTCCTAGAAACCAAGGAGGTCAATAAAACTCCGTAGATCATATAATGGAGTATAAAAAGATCGCGTTACTACTTGTAATAAAATTAATATGTCCACGTTATAGTAGGTAAATTGTGGACTCTAAGGGTTTTATTTTTACCGCTTTTTATGGTTCGCACTAGTACTGAGATTTATTTTTATTTGAGTTTTGAACTCGAACGATTTTTTTATCTTTAAATATTTTTTTTAAACGAAGTTTTTAACCCAAGCTTTTAATATAATAATAAATGTAGGTATTTTTTTTTTCTTAGCCTACTGTGTTCTACTGCTGAGCAAAAGCCTCCAAGTATATATACTTCCAAGTACTCTCTTTCTGCGCCACCTCGAACCAGTCCTCGCGATAGGCGTAAATAAAGTTTTTTTATAGACTTACGCTTGTATTCCCCAGAGGGGGTAGGCAGAGGTGTGCAGTACACCCACGTTTCGCCGGCTATGTTATAAGTCCCGTGTAATAGGGGGCGAGCCTATCGCCATTAACCGGGCACAATTCCAGACTCCGTGCTGCTACTGAGAATTTTCTAATTGAAAAACCCAATAACACTTTGCCCGACCCGAGGATCAAACGCAGGACCTCGACTAGACCAACAAGGCAGTCAGTTCTTTAGTATTATTAGGTATGTTATTCTTTTTAAACTTTCGCGAATTAGAATCATGTTTTAAATAATATTTTGGATCTAATTGGTCTATACCACGGGTATACTACGGTCAATGCAACTTGACCGAAACGTCGAAGTTAGTTCAATAATGACTATTTTAAATTATCTGTACGCAAAGTCGCGAATAGACCCGAAATAATATTTAAAACAAGGTACCTAATACCTATGTTATTCATTAAAAAAAAATGAACAGAATGAAATAAGTAAATTGCAATGTGTATTCATACGTTTCTAAGCCGGAACTTCTTATTCTCAACGCGAAAGTAATTCTAATATAGTTATAAATTATATAGCTTCGTTTTATGGTCCATGCTAGAGATAAAGTTTTCAGAGTAATATAAAATGCGTATAGGCAGGGTTTTACGTCTGTTTAAAGATAGAGATGGGGACGTGAAGTGCTGCAGAAAGGTTGAAATAAAACGCCGATGTAAAGAATAATACTTACTACTGAATAGATTTTGATGAGATTGTCTCAATAACACAAAAGCTACAATTTAATAACATATCACGCGAGCAGATAAAAAATCAGCTGTTCCATCCATTTTGTTGAGTCATGTGAACATAAATGTATGGAACAGTTGTTTTTTTTGCGATTTCAGGGTTGGTCCCATAGTAAAAGTTGTTCATAATGATGAATTTAATGACCCCTTTTAAGGATGCTGGTGTTTTACAAATAATAATAATGTCCTCCTAACCGAATTTCGGTCATAGCGGCCAATCTCAACGGAGATTAGCCATCGACGCGGGAGATATTATAGTACACAAGTGTGTGCGCAAACACAGGTGTACTCTCTATTCCCTCACTCTCATAGTCCGATGGGACGGCAATCCGACACGACCGGAGAGAGATCAGACGCAGGGCCAACGGCTTTACGTGCTTTCCGAGGCACGGAATAAGTGATAATTAATTTATAAAACACACATAACTTACGAAAAGTTAGAGGTGCGTGCCTTGGGTTTGAACCTGAGACCTCTGTCTTGCCAGTCAACGGTCAACACCACTAGGCTATCACGGCTCATTACATATAATTTACAAATAACCCTGTATACGGTAATAAATGGCTGCGTTACAAAAATATTTGACGATCATTTCCTAATCGACTACCAATACAAGACTGTACTCAAATACAATATACACAACCGCAGGTCAAGAGTCGACTAATCGAATTTCAGTCATCGAGCATCGTTCAGTCGACTATCCACCCGATCTACGAATTATGTCATGAATGCTGACTGATATTAAGGTGTGTACACACGGTCCAATTATATGAACGTCGCATCAACACAGTCGTGTTTATCACACGATTATTTGCGAGCAATGCTTAATCCGGAATTGTAAAAGAAAATAGTGTATTTAATGATAACCTTAGAGTATATAAAAAATATAGAGTGATAATGTCAAAATCATTCCCTTGTGTGAAGCGTAAGCAGTCACCATTGAAATGTTTTTTTTTTTAAATTATGTTTTTTAGTAATTTTTGCAAAATTTAACACAGCAGTAATTAACTATGATATAGGCTAAAAGGTAACTTTTTTGCTCGAGGAGCCTAGTTGAACCGCAATCGATCGAGATATGATTGCGGACGGAGTTCGTGTCGCGACCGCGTTGTTCATACCCGTGCTTACGGTTCTTACTTCTGTAGGGTTGCTCTGTATTTCTTATATACTCTAATTATAATTTATATACGTAATTCTATAATAATAAAGCCTCACGCCAGTGCTCCCCAGAGGGGATTGGCAGAAGTGTATGCAGTACACCCACGTTTCGCCTGCTATGTACCTATTTAAAAAGTCAAAGATGCGTAATTGATCTTTGAACTTTGAACCTTTGGATTGACAGTCCAACGTTCATACCACTTTGCTATTGGCTTATAAACTTTAGTATAGATTACCTAATTAAATACCTATGGAAACCTCAAATCAAGAACACAGCCTAATTGAATGTCAATCATTGCAAACTCGGCTCTCGATATCTGACCGATGTGTGAGAATTATTCTATGAATGCCGAATGGTGTTAGTTTAAACTAATAGCTACCGTTTTATTTACTGGTTTGCAGGAAATATATTGTAGATACTAGATTATATTTAGAAGTCGTAAATTTCTAATAGCCTTGCACTGGCACGTCAGAGGTCTAAGGTGCATCCATAGTGCGCACCTCTCGTCCTGCCTCTGCCTAGCCTTTTCCCAACTATGTTGGGGTCGGCTTCCAGTCTTACCAGATGCAGCTGAATACCAGTGTTTTACATGGAGCGACTGCCTATCAGACCTCCACAACCCAGATACTGGGTTACACGATACCCCTTGGTAAGACTGGTTGCCAGACTTTTGGGCTTCTGACTACCCGTAACGACTGTCAAAGATCTACAATTGACAGCCGGGGCCAACAGCTTAACGTGCTATCCGAGGCACGGAGAGTGATAATTAATTTATAAAACGCACATAACTTACGAAAAGTCAGAGGTGCGCGCCTTGGGTTCGAACCTGAGACCTCTGACTTGCCAGTCAACGGTCACCACCACTAGGCTATCACAACTCTTCGCACTAGTGCGCACCTCTCGTATTATAAATTAATTGCCACTTGCTCCATGCCTCAGAAAACAGGATGAGGCTTTTAATTCACTGCACCCTTTTTCTTGTTTGTATACTATTTACTCCGAGATTATTACACTGATTAGAACACCTAATTATTTTTTGTTTGAAAGAATAGGTACACTTTCCGATTGGTCCCAATAAATAATGTCATGGTCTGATGATGAACTTCGGAGATACAAAACGGACTATCGAACGATAGCAAAACATTTTTGTTTTTTGTGGCCAGGGGGAGAAAAAAATGCCTTCCGCATACCGCACGTCCGAGGACGTACGGTTAGCAAAACCTCTCGTAACAGCTAATTTTGCTTTTTTATGTGTGTTGTTGATAACCTCTGAAAAATTGGGTGGGGTTTGGCCTTTCCAAATGTGCCACACAAAATTTATAATTTAAACGTTTTAAACTAAAAAATAAAACCGAATCAAAACGCTATAAATAACACAAACAAAAAACGGTGAAAATAGTTCGTTTGTTTTCGATTTAATATATTATAAGGCCTCTACATGCCCATGCGGTGAGGTAACGCAAACGATGTCTCACTTATCATCGTGCCCTGCCTGCCCTAAATCCTGCACGCAGGAGGATTTAATGGCTGCTTCTGATAACGCAGTCAGCGTCGCTACTTTCTGGGCCGCTACAATATAATCCCATCAAAAACATAAATGTAAAATGAGAGCCAAGTTCAATATATGGTTGATGACTTCAACGACAAAAGGAGTGATATCTAAATGGGTGCCAAGTTCAATGGTCAGTCCTGAAATTTATTTACAACATAAAATATTTTATAATAACTTAAAATAATATGGCTTCTTATAACTTAGGATAATATATTGTAGCTTAAGGTCTGACCTGACTAGTTTTCATATACGATTTTTTCTATATAATATATTCTACTATATATCTATCTGTATCTATATGTTCTGCAATGTTCCGACTAACTGCCTGACTCATCAGCTTCACCGCCCAGCCCAAACCACTTAAGCTAGAAAGTTGAAATTTTGAAATGTTGTTAAACTTATAAGGTAGAATTAGTTTAAGAAAGGGTTTTCCGAACTTTAAAACTAGCCAAGTCAGACTTTAAGCTACAATATATTATCCTAAGTTATAAGAAGCCATATTATTTTAAGTTATTATAAAATATTTTATGTTGTAAATAAATTTCAGGACTGACCATTGAACTTGGCACCCATTTAGATATCACTCCTTTTGTCGTTGAAGTCATCAACCATATATTGAACTTGGCTCTCATTTTACATTTATGTTTTTGATGGGATATCATAACTTTTTGTAAAGAAAACTACACTTAATTCATCGTTGAGAAAGAAGCATGATCAATATAAATATAATAAAACAATAAATACTACACTGAATCGGTATTCGTAAGCGTTGCCTATGTTTATTATGTGTTGCTCGGGAAAGTTTTTATATAGATTTACTTCTGTTCTGTGTATAATTGTTGTTTTGCCCGTATTACAAGTTTTTTGTATGGGGACACCACTTATTTATTTTTTTTGTTTTTTTTTCTATTTTTTGATTTTTTCCTTCGCTTACACGCAATTTCCAAGCTGGATTCCAAATTTCATCCTTCTAGGTCATCTGGAAGTAGGTTATAATTAGGTACTATAAGTCAGTCATTACTAAAATTTACGACTTTTGGACCTTCATATTTTTGTAACCGTTGGAGCTAGCTGTATGAAATTTGGGCTTCTACATGTCCTTATGGATATAATTAAACACACGTAGTTTTATGTGTTTACGTTAAAGAGGTTTTGAGTTATAGAAGGGTCAAAAGTGGCACCAAATGGTTCGTGTAATATTACACTCGGCGCTGGCTAGCCAATGCTTGAACTTGGCTTGACACGCTGCCGCGTGTCTAGATAATAATAATAATAAAGTTTGCTATCGAAACGATAAGAAGAAGAGGCTTCTACGTCTATTGCAGACAATTTATGGCGTAATGTCTGTGAGACAGCATTTTTGGTGGCTAAACCAGTAAACAAACCAAAAAAAAAACATAATAAATATAAATATTTCTTTCCAAAATGCTAACTATTAACTATAATAAATATACTATTATATAGATACTACAAAAATCTATATATAATGCACTTCCAACTATTTTCCATCATATTCTTGGCCGAATATAGCAGAACGTGGTCCAGTAAAGAATTCATATAGAAGCAACAACATCTATCTCAGTTACGTGACTTCCCGTACGTAAGGAAGGCAATTACAGCGTCCCGACTAACGACCGAGATATGAGTTACAAGACCAACTTGTATTGAACGTGTTAAGCACTGTATTTTATAAGTATTAAAGCTAGTCGGTAGTTTTCATGGTTTGCTCATTATAGTAAATGCTTTTTAAAAGTTTTCTTTTCCTTTATTGTATGAAAAAAACGAAAGAAATGTATAGGATGTATCGTTATGTCACGTGGTCAAAACAAACGAATAGAATCTAATCCTATACATTTCTTTCGTTTTCTATAGCGTAAGCGGTTGAAGATAGTCAACTTGGCTAAGCCTCCTGTTATCAAAGTTTAAATCGCGCGTAGGTCTCTGACATGGTTTTACACACCGTTGAAAAATCTCACAAATGTGCTGGTTTCCTTACTTAATTAATTTCTAATATGCTTATGAATTCGTAAAGTCAGAGGTGCGTGCCTGGGTTTCAAACGTAAGTATTCGACGGAAAACGTAAGTTTCACTACGCTATCAATAGAACTACACTTTTTAAAGATGACAAATTATTATAAAATCGAAATATTTTTCAAGCTTAAAATTTTTATTGAAAGAAAAAGATTATACCACGCTCACAAAAATGAACTCTTCCGAATTTATGTAGTCGTGCAACCCCGAAATCAACTCGTAAATAAAGCCAAAATAATATTTTTAAATAATTATTTTGATGTAAAAAGTGTCACCAAGAATCCTCTCATTAAAAAGTCACAATTTATTAATGTATGCATCGCTGAAATGATAAATCTGACTCCGAGCGCGGTATCTATAAAAAATATTCATTATCGCGCTTATCTGTTGATATTATCGGATATGCATACAGCTTGCATGCATTATTCATTATTGCAATGTATATTGATATCAATATTAAGCGAATACGGTCGTATTTTAATTGTTAATGATACGGTATCTACTGATCACGCTACTCTGACTTTTCTTAAGTCATAACTTAGTATTAATAATTCTAGATCTTAGAGTAATTAATAATACGCGCATATAAATTATTAGATTTATTGTATATAAATTAATAATTATCACTTTCTCCGTGCTTCGGAGAGCAAGTAAAACCGACCCTGCGCTTAATCTCTCTTCGGTTTCAGCAAAAATTTTAGCTTGATCGAAACATGTTTTCAAATATGATGATCGAGTTCGATTTTTCATAACTACTGTAGGCAATAGACTCATTTGTCCCAAAAGCGCGGGAAACCGATCGCGGTAATTTAAAATGTTTGTGAATTAGTTCGAATGCATGTATCATTGTATGTAGTATCGGAGCGGGTTGGCAACGTCGCGCACCGCGGGGTAGGTACGCCGTGCTCATGGATGGCAACGTCGCATGGTGAGCGCGGCGCGGTGCGCGTCGCCGCCAACGCGCGAATTTGAATTTAGTCGCTGTATAAACTCTCTGTGCGCGGGCGCGTCGTCGAACCGCCCCGATTTTTCCCGCCGATTACTGAACTTTTCTTGTCTTGTGCTAATTGTGATGACTGATTGTGTGTGTGAACGATTTGTTAACTTTAATAAACGCCGCTGCGTGAAGTTTTGGTGTTTCCTTTCGCCGCCACTGCCCTGAATCCGCTACAACTACATTCATTGATTTTATATCTTTAATTGACTTTGACTTCCTAATAAAGGTCGCAGGAAGCTGCTGGATGCAGGTTGCTTCCAACCGGCCGATCTGGAAGTCATTGGGGGAGGCCTATGTTCAGCAGTGGGCGTCTTATGGCTGAAATGATGATGATGATGATGAATCGACTTCAATGTTTTCGTTATATTCATTGATTTTATATCTTCAATGTGCGAGTGAGACAGCAGATTAGCGAGTATCCGCGCCATAATGACTAATGAAATTAAATCCGATATTCAGAACATTAACAACATTTTCTTTTAAAACCAGCTCCGTCCCGATTGCTACCGCAATTGAGTATAAATTAATTCAGCAATTCGTCGAACGAATTCGAACAATGTGTTTTAAAATAGTTTTTGACTGTCATTTGACTTTGAACTTTATGTTCTGTGGCTTAAAGGTTGGGTTTGTTCCGCATGGCAACTGTTACAAGCCTCCCATGAGAGTTTACGCACTAACAATATAGAAAAGTTATTTTGTTTTTGGTTTGACATTTTTTTGACCGCCTACTCCTATGTATACATACCTACAAGTGTATATGTATACTATATGTATAGTTCGATCAATACAATAAACTATAGAGCCCATTACCCGTTGATTACAGCTAATTGATCCCACTGGGTTCCATGAAAGGGATGCTGTATGACGTCATACAAAGTGTTCCTTCATGTAGATTAATAGTATTGTTCTGTGTTACATATACATAACTACTATGTCTTAATCCATCACTGCTCTAGTTTAGCAGTGATAGCCCAGTGGTATGACCGATGGACCGGCAAGTCAAAGTTTTGAACCCTGGACATCCGCCACTGACTTTTAGAAATCATAAGCTAATAAGCAAGCTCTGATAGCCTAACGGTATGACCGTCGACTGACCAGTCAGAGGTCTCGAGTTCGATCCCAAGGTTTGTTTCCTCTGACTTTTCTTGAGTTATGTGCGTATTATAAATTTATTTATTTATTTATCAGTTGCTAAAACGGTGTAGGAAAACATCGTCAGGAAACCAGCAAAATGACACCTGAGAGATTTTTCGAGAGTGTGGAAAGCCATGTCGGAGGCCTACGGGAGCCTACGGATTAATTAAAAGTGATTTTCTCAAAATTGGAGGAATATAAAATTAAATATTTTATGTCAAAATACTAGTTTTAAGAGCCTCTTTATTTAACACATGCTGGTTAGAATTTTGGTTAAATAAAAAACCAGTTCAGGACAACTCTTTTATATTACTTTTCAAATCAAATCAAATCAAAATATTTTTATTCATGTAGACCAGTTTTAGGCACTTATGAATAGTCATAATTCTAATATTATTATAGGAGTGACTCTAGTTTTACAGCGCATATTCAATATTAAACACCAGTATTATTTTCTAGCTAAATTCGATTGCAACTAAATCAGAGCTAAATCTGAAGTGAAACAATCGACGAACGATTGTCGATTCAACGCACGGGTTTCGGTACAAACGTCAATTTCAGCATCGATACCGGTACTAACGCGGTATACATGACAAAGTTCCCAACGTATTTCATTCTGACAGATAATCGAACGTATTGCTAGAAGAACAGATTGCACTATTGTTTTTTTTAAACGGTTTTACTTAGCTTGACCTGTTTATTATTTGGTTCAAATTTAGTAATCGTAATGAAACAACTTTTTAACGGATATAATTCGCGTTTTTATTTTGGTAATACAATCCTGACTTTTCGAGTACTTTGCAGCACTCGTGGTCGCAGGCAGACTGCTGCAAAGTACTCGAAACGTGTTGAGTGTTCGCGAAAGTTTGAGACTATATTTAGTAATCGTTATTTTACCCTCTTCTGTTGATGGACAGTTGACTTTTGATTGACTGTTGACAGTTGATCTGATATTTGGTACACAGCTTTAGTTCTGATGACAAAACCGTTTTACGTAAAAAACAATTTACTTAATTTATATTATTTAAGCTATTAAGATATTATCGCGGGCTTTGAGTGCGGCGACCGAATCAAGAAATTCCGTAACGAAAATAAAAAACCTAACAACCTGTATTGCAGTGTTTAAAACCTTATTAACTAACAAATAAGGTATATTTTATGTTGACACATTAAAAACCAAACGTTTAGAAATAAACATTCCAATTTCAAAAACTAGTTATTTGATTAGGTTTTTCAAGACTTGATTTTGTATTAAGTTTTTAAGCTATTGACTGCATACATAAAAAATAAATAAATAATTATGATTACATAAGTTGATAAAAAATGCTATGCAATAGCTTTACCGCGGCAGTCCCCGAGTACCACAAGTTTTTTGACGTGACAACGTCTTAAATTAGGTTGCGGCTGGGAGTCACTTATGAAAAAGTGTAACGCTCGGTAACGTTACGATGAGTCACCGAACGAGAGAGAGGCCCGCCGAATGCCTTGCGTCTCTCTCCCACTCAACTATGACGTTGTCACGTAAAATCTTCGCCCGTAAAACCGACTTTACAGGCAACCATTTTTTACAAGCTTTTATTTAACTTGCAATGTATGTTTGGGTCAAATCTTGCAAGCTGAATTAGAACCACTTTCTCTTATCATACAGCGAATGTACAGTCTGCAAAGTTAGGTTGGCAGGGGCGCTAGTTAAGGCTGTAATTTATTCAAAATGTTATTAACATAATTTAATTTTAGCATATTTTCTGAAAAGGTATCACTGAAACCAAAATTCTGAATACAAAAAAAATTACACAATACATTTCTACAAAAAAATATATCCTTAACTAGAGGCCCTGCTAACTTATCTCCTTTGCCGACTGTACACTCAGCAAAGGAGCTAAGTTACCAGGGGATTAAGATTTTTGTAAAATTTACATGTGGTTGTGTTTTGTTTAGTTTTATATAGGTTTCAGTCATACCTTTTCAGAAAATGTGGTAAAATTAAATTGTTTTGATGACATCTTAAATTGCAACCTTAACTAGCGCCCCTGGTAACTTAAATCCTTAGGTGACTGGCTGGAGCCACACATATTTTTGGTTCTGACTGTACATATCTATGTATGAAGGAAGTACTCATTGTAGGTTGAATACGCATGATAATAAAGGTTTTGTGAGAAGCAATAGCTCAATATTCCTCACTTTGAGAAGAGATCTCTTATTTCTTAGCAAATAGGGTATCTCAGCTTTAAGAAAATGAGTAAAAAATTACAATTTAAAGTTTATGACGTGATTGGCTTTAGTAGCAGGTTTGATTGACATAATAATAATTATTTGATTGACATAATAATATGAATTATGAGTGACATAATAATATGAATTATGAGTGATATTTTTTTTTATCTTAAACAAGACGATCGATATTTTGTTGCCCTACCTCTTCGATGATATGATGGGATGGCACAGTAGTTAAGCAATTTTCCTTCTGCGCTTGGTGTAGCAGGTTCGATTCACGTACTTTCTCTGTACAAAAATTTGGGACTTTAAGTGTTCGCATAGAAAAAAATGTTTGTATAAAGGGCTAAATTAAATAAAAACATATTAATTAAATCAGTAGGTTTAGATAATTAATTTTTTTCTCATTTCAGTTACACGAAGTTCAACATCTTGTTACGATGTAGCCAATTGCTATGACGTAGCTAACAGCTACAAGCTACGCAGTCGTAGCAGGTCGTGCTACAGAATATGAAACTATAGGTTGTAGTGCTTTTTTGGAAAAATTACCCTAAATGGGGTAGAAAAGGGGATAAAAGTTCATAAAACGATGGGAAAATTGTTAATATTGATGTAGGTAATAGTCATAAAAAATGGTAATGCTTGTAGTTTAATAGTTAATTTGGTCGATTTTTTTTACTTACAGAGTTAGATTAGGGGACAAAAAATCTGAAATCATGTTTTACTTAAAGTGGCTAAATTAGGGGATGAAAAGTCCTCTAAAAAAATTAACATTTTTCAACCAATTTTCTTTCAAAATGTTTCCCATGAACAAAAACATTATCAAATTTTCTTTCTAGTTTTTTAACACACAGATTTTTGCCAACTGTCATATCTATTTTCAAATCCCTGGATATTTGTTTCAGCTGTTGAAATACATACTACACACGTTGACGGCAGGCTTGTGAAAATTTGATACGTATTGATTCCAATTTCGTGATTTTTAGCTTTGTGTAGGAAATGTCGTACGAATTTTATTTGTTAACGGTTTTGAAATATTGTCATATTTTATGGAACAAAGAAGTGATAGGGATGTGCGTATTATAAATTAATTATTACTTGCTTAAACTGGTAAAGGTAAACAAAAATACTAGCGGTTTTGAGAGGTCGAAGTTCAACCGCAATTCATTAATGTGAATTATATATAAATTAAAAAAAAAAAAACATGAAAAACACTCGCTCTTGAAAAAAAACTCCATTTGGGTCCGAAACTAGTCGAGCATTCCCGAAATCAATCCGTGAGTAAAGCTGTTTGTAGGTATTTAATAATATTATATATTAGTATGACTTACGAAAGTTTTTATTCCAAAATAAACAAAATATTTAACATTTTATTAATAAACCGGTGAACAATTAGTAAACATTAAAAGCATTGTCGAAGCTCGTTAACACGAAGTACAGTTCGCACAAAAACTAGCCCTCCACAGATATTACAATTTATTTTGCGAACCCTACACAAGTGGACCAAAGAGCACTTAAAGTATCGGACAATTTAATAACGAACGGCATTTATTTTATAATAGGTTGGCTTTAGGTATTTTAATATTTGAGTGGCACGTGGGATAAGTTAACCTAACTTGGGAGGAGCATGTCCAGCTGTGGACTACAATAATTATGGTGACCACAAATGAGTCGACTCGACCGGAGTGGTAGCATACCTCTTACAAAATATTGGCATACTTATGTGCAGTGAGATAAGTGACACAAACAACTGACTCACACATCTAGTATATATTTATTTATATTTAAATTTTATTGCACATTGGTTTTAAAATAAATAAATGAGCCTGATATTGTCCTACTGCAAGAAGGCCTCTTCTCATACAGAGAAGGATCGAGCATTAATCACCACGCTAGCTAGATTTCAGACTTTTTAAGTCCAGATTTCCTCACGATAATTTTCTTCATCGTGTGGTTGATGCAGAACCTGGTGTCAGAGTTTAAATCACTCGTAGACTTCCGACATGGCTACATGGCATACACCGTTGAAAAATCTCTCGTTGGTTTCCTCACAACGCTGTCTTTTACCGTTTTAGCAAGTGATAGAATTTTAAGGAAAGTCAGATGTGCAAACCTACGAACTTTGAGTCCATCGATCATACCACTAGACTATCACTGCTTACTGTTACTCAGTGGTGTCTTAGATTAATTAAGAAAGAATATATGGGCGGTCATATCTCAAAGTAAATAAGTTTCTCATTGCTACAAATATGCCCTTTTCCAGCCATCCAAATATCTAACCCATCTGCACACACCACGTTACGTTATCTGATAGATAAGCTATTCCAATTAACTTTTATTTAACTGCCACCCTTCTCGGGTCATTAGTTAGAAGAGTTAGTGTGTCGGACGAGAAGCATTCGACCAGCGGAAATGCTTATGCCTTACAGATCATTTATTTTGAATGTACCGGTATCTAGGAAGGGGTTATGGTGTTGTTTGATGGTCGAATAGTTGAGGGTTATAGTAAATAACTTAAGGGGCTAAACAATAACTTATTGGCATAGTTTCTGTGAGCCATTTGTGGTCGTATATTGAAAATGTTAAGGGTCTATTTGAAGGGTTAAACATTTTTTTATTAGCAAATAGCTAATGTTGTGGTGGCGTTTTGTAAGCACGTGGGTGTGGGTTTGAATATGGCATGTACTAATGTGTCTTTTTCAATGTCATAAGTACTTTCTTAGTTAATTTAAGACACTACTGACTAATAGTGAAGGAAAATATCGCGAGGAAACCTGGACCTAAAAAGTCTGAAATCGCTAACACTGGTGGTGAATGCAAGGATCCTTCTCTATATGTTATTCTCTTCTTCTTTACATTGCAGTGAGACAGTTAAAGGATGATTGATTGATATAACTAAGCAATAAGCTAATTCTATAAGAATAAACTGGACGTACGACAAAAAAATATAGTGGTTGACTTCACTACACAAGAAATATGATTATCAATACATAGTATAAAATAAAGTCGCTATCCGCCGTTTGTCTGTCCCTATGTATGCTTAGATCTTTAAAACTACGCAACGGATTTTGATGCGGTTGTTTTTAATAGATAGAGTGATTTTTAAGGAAGGTTTATATGTATATTGCACCCGTGCAAAGCCGGGGCGGGTCGCTAGTGAAACAATAAATTTAACTCTTAAATAAGTCTCTGGCAGACCAAAGTTTATCGGAAAGCACGTAAAGCCGTTGGCCCTGCGCCTGATCTCTCTCCGGTCGTGTCGGATTGCCGTCCCATCAGACTATGAGAGTGAGGGAATAGAGAGTGCGCCTGTGTTTGCGCATTTAGTACTATAATATATCTCCTACGTGTGGACATCAGTATCCATATATCTCAAAATTTAATTAAAATATTTTTTTTACTCAAATCTATCTCAAAAATTCGTTCACAGCAGTCGCACTTGCGATCACTATTCCACCAAATCACAGTTAAAAAATTTATAATTTACTTCCGTCCCCATTTTTCCTAACAAAAGCCTTATAAAACCAGAAAGCCAAACTTTTCCCATTAACACGTCTTTTATTTTAAAATATTACACAATTCAACTTGTAACTGACATTTATTGATTCCACTTGTTATCGAACATCGATTCCGTTTTATTCGAGTACCTATTCGATTATGCGAGAATCGATTTAGGTCAGGGTTGATAGGTGACCTTTCGAATCATCCGTGATTTGAAAGTGTCAGTGTAGTATAAATATTTATGTTTGAAATACTTTTGTTTTTGATGTGATGTGATGGCTGTTGGATGACATTGTTTTAAAGCTATGTTTTTATTAATTATTGCACTGATAGCCTAGTGGTATGATCGTCAACTGACAAGTCAGAGATCTCAAGTTCGATCCCAAGGCACCTCTGATTTTTCGTAAGTTATGCGTATTACAAAATTAATTAGTTGCTAAAACGGTGAGGGAAAACATCGTGATAAAACCAGCACATTTGAGAGATTTTTCAATGGTGTGTAAAGCCATGGCAGAGGTCACGGGCGGTATAAACTCTGACACCAGGTTGTTCGACAACCATACGATAAGAAGAAGATTAATTATTATTACTAATAGTCCGGCTTCTTGTTCAATAATGACTATTTTGAATTATCTGTGCGCGAATAGACCCGAAATAATATTTAAATCATGATTCCAATTTGCAAAAGTTTAAAAACTTCTATGAACAAGGTAACGTTAAAATAAACAAACCTTCTTTAACAGCTTTAGAAACTTGCAGTTAAATAACGATACTGTTGACAATCGAGGTCAGGGCCTCGACCTTTGAATTCGAAAGTATCCAATATTACTACAGTTTGCTAGTTCTGAATATTAAATACATTAATATTCGATACGTGGTAAGAATACTAATAGGAATTCTCGCCGAATCGCGACTTTGGTAAGCTAGTTTTTGTCAAATGTTTATTCCCAATGTTTGTCGCCAAATGTTGACGCCAACAATTTGGTGATTGTTATCGACTAGTTTTGAGTGTTGTAATTATTTTTATTGCTAAAGGGTTCGGCTGTGGTGGAGGTATTTGCAAAGATTGCGTGTAAAGGTTTTCAGTCGCTGAGTAAGCCTTTTGTTATTTGTAGGCACTAGCTTTCTCCCGCAGTTTTGCATCCGTGTTTTTTTTTTTGAGATAAAAAGTACCTCATATTATTCTACGGTAAATAAACTATGAAAATGGTTTTTTGGAAAAATATGCAAAATACCATGTTCATCAGTAGGTCTGTTACTGCGTGACAGAAGGACTACAAACATACAAACTGTTCAAATTATAATCATCACTATAACCACATAGTATAAAACCAAGTCGCTTCCCGCGTCTGTCTGTCCCTATGTATGCTTAGATCTTTAAAACTACGCAATGGATTTTGATGCGGTTTTTTTTAATAGTTAGAGTGATTCAAGAGGAAGGTTTATATGCATAATACATGCATATTAGCGTAACCGTGCGAAGCCGGGGCGGGTCGCTAGTAAGTAATATGAATCCAGTATAAATCAGATTGTTTCTCTCTGAGAATTTCAGACAGGGAAATCTTTTTTTTTAAGTCCTTCCAATTTGATAAAATTAACAAATAAAAAACGTCACTTCTTTTCTGTCTAAGATTTTGGATACAAATGACAAATTGTACAAAATTAATATTTAAAGATTTTTTTTCTTTTTTTTTACTTAAAAACACGGGCTTTTGTCTTCAAATAGGGCATGATTTTTCATTCCATATAATGGCACTTGATACTGGCCGATTTAATAGACTTGGTTGCCAAAAATAAGAAAAAATGAAAGATTAATTTAACTTAGTGATGAAATATAGACCTAAACCCTCACCGCTAAATATTTCGCACACCTAGATAAAGGGTAACACAACTCAAAATATTTTTCTCAAACAATTTTTTCAGGAAACGAAAAAAACGTTTTATTCTATTTCTATTTGACCGATTCAAAAAGTTGTTATATAATAATGTACTATGATTTTTTTAGATATTTATTAACTAATTATCTACCATAAAATAAGTGAACAAAATAGATAATTAATGTTTTTCGTGTTATGTTGGTAATCGTGACTCAATATTTTTTTCATAATTTCATTAACTCAAATTGATTGCATATTAGTGAAAAAATGTTGAATTCATGCATTCTTAATCTGATTTTTTTTTATATAATCTCTTCAGAAATAGTAGTGTATCTAAGTTATGTTTGGTAAATTTTGTACATAGGTATTAATGAATTGACAATTGTTTTCATTAAAATATATTTATTGAATATCTATGGTAACAAGCCGTGTCGTGATAGCCTAGTGGTGGTGACCGTTGACTGGTAAGTCAGAGGTCTCGAGTTCGAACCCAAGGCGCGCACCTCTGACTTTTCGTAAGTTATGTGCGTTTTATAAATTAATTATCACTCTCCGTGCCTCGGATAGCACGTTAAGCTGTTGGCCCCGGCCAGCCGGCCGGCGGGTCAATTGTAGATCTTTGATTGTCGTTACGGGTAATCAGAAGCCCAAAAGTCTGACAACCAGTCTTACCAAGGGGTATCGTGTAACCCAGTATCTGGGTTGTGGAGGTCTGATAGGCAGTCGCTCCATGTAAAACACTGGTATTCAGCTGCATCCAGTAAGACTGGAAGCCGACCCCAACATAGTTAGGAAAAGGCTAGGCAGATTATGATGGTAACAAATCGAGATAATAAAAAAAAACACTTGTTTAGAAAAGGCAAAATAAAATGAACACTTACATTACATTCTATTTTGAGAACTATAATAAAATTATACAAAATAAAAAACAAGCTAACTTAAAAACAGGACATTTCTCTTATAATTTACGAATTAACATCTCTTTTAATCAGTTCTCTAATCACGTGAGACTTTAAGTAACAGGCGATGTAATATAATTATTGATTATAACAAAAACACAGCTATTCTTTGGTATGTCTACTAACGTCAGTGGAAGGCACGGCTGGCGGTGCCGAATCATGGTCTCTGGACCATTGACGCGATCCGTCCGCATTTTGAGGCATGGCTAGGGAGACTGCACGGCCGGCTCTCTTTCCGCTTGGTGCAGGTGTTGTCCGGGCATGGTTGTTTTGGGGAATACCTGCATCGAGTGGCGAGGCGGGAGGAGACCCCTGTCTGCCACCACTGCGGATTCGCTGTGGACACAGCCCAGCACACTCTCGAGCAGTGTCCGGCTTGGGAGGTGCAACGGCGTGCCCTCAGCGCGGCCATCCGCCAACAGGGCGTCTCGCTGTCGGCCATAGTGCGAGCTGCAGCCGACAGCGAGGAGTATTGGGAGGCGTTCGCGTCCTTCTGCGAGGAGGTCATCTCGCAGAAGGAAGCGGCGGAGCGGGTCAGGGAGCGCGATGCGCGGGCTGATCCGATCCGTCGCGCGCGAAGGGGCAGGCGCAGGTGGCAGTATGCCGCTTTGCACCCACCCTGACAAGAGCTGGCGGGCGGCTGATTCCGGTATGCCGCCCGCCTTGCCCGATGTGGGGGCGAAGGCCTTTGAGCGTGTTGGGGCGATGTCCTGGACCTGGATGCCAGGGACATTGCCCCCCCGAGTGCATTTTTGAGCGGGCCTACAGGCAGGCACTGGACGGGGCTGCGAGGCGCGTTTGCGGTACCCGGACCTGTCCGATACAGTGCTAGGAACACGCAGGGGGGAGACGTTTTTAGTGGGTGCGAGCCCCACATAACCGTATGTCCTCGGACGTGCGGTATGCGGAAGGCATTTTTTACTCCCCCGGCCACCAAAAAAAAAAAAAAATGGTATGTCTACCAAAGAATAGCTGTGTTTTTTAAAATGTCTTTTAGGAATGAACGGTATTTTAAACTAAGTAGTTAACTTAATTAAATCAGATTTTTATTTTGAACCTTTTACCTAATATCTAATACACCTAAGTATCTATAAAAGTTACAAAAAGCTATCACAAAGGCAACATGAGTAAAGACCTCTAAAACACCTAACTTTATAATAATTATCATTAGACTCATCAAAACAGAAATTTCTAATTAGAACCGGAGGAGGAAGTAGTACTGGGGGAACGAGAACTTTTTCTTGGAACTATAAGAGATTGACGGTAACATGGCAATGCTAATCTTGTTGGGTTCTTTTGTAACTCTTGAACCTCCACCTCCTGGTTGCTTGTCGAAGGTGTTGAACGTTGACTCCTCTTGAACCTCTTCCATCTCCTTGTTGCTTTTCGAAGGTGTTGTAGAGTCCTTTTGAACCTCCATCTCCATAGAACAGCTCTCAGGTTTATTTGCGCTAGTCTCTATAGCCTTCTCTACCAGTAATAGGCCACGACTCTCATCATTTGTAACAAAAAAATACAAAGTTAATTTAATTCACGAATACTAAAATAACTCAAACAATGTTTAAAAATCGCAATATTTTATTTGAAAAATAAATTTTTGAAAATCTATTTATAAAATACAAAATCAAATCGAAATATGCTTACGTCAAAATTAACGATAGCACTTATTATTTTGGAATAAGAGCGAATTTAAATTTAACCAATAATACTCGACCAATTCAAATATTGTAAAATAATTTCAGTAACACTAAACTATTTTTAGTTAGTAGCATAAAAATACTCACTTTTGTAAACAATACCGGAGTAAGTCGATATAATTTAAAGAACATGAAGAGAAATAAGTCAGGTTTACTCACAAATACTAAATCAACTCAAAATAATTAACGCTTGATGACTGCAGTAAATCACGAATACAAAATTATGTCGAAATAATCTAGTCTTTGTGCATATGGACAGCACCTCTCTTTACGACTGGCATGGCGTAACTGGTGATGTGTTAATGTTGTTGGTGGGAAGTGTACGTCCAGTAACGCAGAAAAACTAACTTAAAGTGCCATCTACATTTTATTACTGGAAATTTTTACACAGGTGTCTTTGGATTTAATGTAGTTTGCGAAGCAGATTCCGATAATTGTAAAAAGACGATTTTGGATTATTTTGAGTTGTGTTACTCTTTATCTAGGTGTGCGATTTATTTATTGGATGTGGTACTGCCTCGTTGGTATAGTGGTGGTAGCAAGCGTGACTGCTGAGCACGAGGTCCTCGGTTTGACCCTAGGGCAGGCAAAGTGTTATTGGGTTTTTCCATTAGGAAATTCCCAGTAGCAGCTCGGAGTCTGGAATCGTGCCCGGTTAACGGCAATAGGCTCGCTCGCCTCCTATTAGGGCTTATAGCCAGCGAAACGTGTACTGCATACACCTCTACCTATAAGCATATTATGTTATGTAATGGTATCTTATAAGTAGTATTGCATGTTATTAATAGTTCCAACCATGCACTGCATTGCATTTAACCAGACAACTCTTGAGTTTAACAGAATGAAGCTTTACACAACTTGATTAATGAATAAAGAATTCTCTACATTCAATCCGTCTTGTGGCGATGGTGGCGACCTCTTTACACTCCAGTAACTTCTTGTACTAGATCTACAAGACTAACGTGGCCATTAATTCTATGTTTTAAAGTGTACAGTGTAGGTACAGTGTGCCGAGTGGTTATCGGCCTAAGAACAGAACCACCCCTACTCAACCCGCGGGTGTCGTAAGAAGCGACACAGGGTTAGATCCGGAGGATGCATCTGCTACTGCGATCGCCAACCCGCTTGCCCAGCATGGTGATTATGAGCAAATACCTCCAATGAGCGCACTAGAGTGACACACATTGGGAGAGGCCTATGTTCAGCAGTGGACTAATACAGGCTGATTATGATGATGATCGCTATTATTAGATAAGCATTTAATGCAAAAATTCTAATTTTAATAATTTCCTCCTTTCAAAATTTCAGTCACATCGGCCAATCGTAGAGGAGATTAAGCCAACTACGCAGGATTCTCTTACCAATGAGCTATTCTATCTTTACCCTCACATCAAATTTCAAGTTCCCTTTCTACATCGTCTTGAGAACATAGCCGTAAAAATATTAAAATCAGTACATCATTGCGCGCATCTCGTAGCCCAGTTCTGGGCTGACACAATTTAGATTGTCATCGACACGCTAAGAAGAAGTACATCATTAAATTGAAATTTAAAAATGGCGGCTAAATTAATAGCTACTGTAAATACGGTCTTAAGACAACTTTCATTTAAGTAAAGTAACTTGAAGTTATCCAAGTTCTAAGCTGCCGTAACTACTGCAGTGGCATCTTTACTTAAATAGATTCAGGTACTGAAGCTTAGACTGTAGGTGCTTCCAAGTTATCCATTAAGTTGGTATTGACGTATGAGGCTTGGAAGAAAGCGGACGTATAGTAATCCTACTAGTAGTGCTAACATGTGCTATATAACATGTAAAAATTTTAAGAAAATAGGTAAACCGGAATCAAACCAGAGAAACTTATTATTAGGCAAAATAGAAACTACTAACAATGCCATTTTTCAATGTGAAGTCACTAAAAATCGAGTTTCATGGAGCCTACACCTCCGAATTTTCCAGATTTCGTCAACATAAAGCCTAAACTACCTTTACATAAGCACAGGGAATACGACAGGGTAATTACCCTGTCGCAGGCGCCTGTAGCGTCATTATCGTGCGTCATTACAACTACGTCGCCGCCATTTTGGGTGTCCCTTCCCAAAAATTGTGGAGGCCAAGTTTTAATTAGTCGATTTGCGTATTGGACTGAAGTTGTTAATTGGTCTCGTTGAAAGTCCTTTCGGTTAAGGTGTTTGGAGCTCGAGTTTGTAGGTATTGCAGTGTCACGCCTCCTCCCTATACAAATGGGTATAGTATTCAAATTGGCACATTACCAGCTGAAATAAAGCATTTCGTTGGTACTTACAAAATGGAATCAGGAGTTATTTGCGGAAATCTATGATATTGAGAGTTATGAGAAACAATATGTGGTGTTAATTACGTTAGTTAATAAGTATTTCAAGCAGGGATGCATTAATTTGCTGGCGGAATTAACACTACATTGGTATTATTTCTTAAAAATCTAAATTTACTTACATAATATGTGTGCTGTATATAATTATGCTGCTCTTAATAATTAGTTGTTTTCTACCCACCCGCATTCTCCAGTCAACCCGCAATCATGGCGCTTGCAACAGGGTCGAAATATAGGGAGCTCAATTCTGTGTTCAATCACGAGGATATCCCTAAGTGACAATTCTGTCGAAAACCTGAATCAGGTGAATTATTATGAATAAATGTATGTGTTTTATGGATTGGAATGTTGAGCCGTGAAAAAGACGGATGAAAGAAGATTGTTTGTAACTGAGATGAGATTGTTGAGATGGAATGTAGTGTAGAGTGAAAAGAAGGGATAAAGTAAGAAATAAGTATATTAGGGTAGTAACATGGGACCAGGGCAGGCGAAAAAAGAAGGCATGCAGTATCTGTAGATGTGAATCGAGCTTTTATTTTTCTAGAAAAATGTTGCCTCTGTTGACTGCCTCATTGGTCTGGTGGTAGCAAGCGCGACTGCTGAGCAAGAGGTCGGAGATCGATCGAGATCCCCGGGTTGGACAAAGTGTTATTGGGTTTTTCCATTAGGAAATTCTCAGTAGCAGCACGGAGTCTGGAATTGTGCCCGGTTAATGGCATTTGGCTCGCCCCCTATTACATTATAACATAGCTGGCGAAACGTGGGTGTATCGCACACCTCTTCCTCCTCTGGGGAATACAGGCGTAAGTCTATAAACTTACTTAAATAAGTCTGTAATAATAGTTGTATCAATAGATAAATAAATAAATAAATTTAAAAAAAATGTTCTCTAATGTATTATGTATTCTGTATAACCCTTCTATGACTTAGAGGCGTGAAATTATGTAGTAGTAATAATAATTTCAATATGAATAGAGAATATCAACACAACCGAATATTTATTAGGAAGCCGCGTCACGACGACCTAAATAAAAGTTAATTGGATTGTCTATGTTCATGACATTCCACTGTTATTGACAGCACACAGTGATAATTTTCATGTATTGTTTTTGTTTGTACCAGTTTTTGTGTAAAATTACTAGTTTACAAGCGAAACATGGCCGCTTCTAAAATTGACTATTAAACTGGGACTAGTAGGAAGAAAAACTATAGCAAATATAGAGTATGGCCGCAAATTTTGCAGGTCAACATTCGCTTCTTCTTCTTATTATTGTATGGTTGATGAACAACCTAGTGTCAGAGTTTAAACCCCCCGTAGGCCTCTGACACTGCTTTATACATCATTGAAAAATCTCTCAGGTTTGCCGGTTTCCTCTTTTCCGTTTTAGCAACTGATAATTAATTTATAATATACACATAACTTACGAAAAGTCAGAGGTGCGCGCCTTAGGATCGAACTCGAGACATCTGACTTATCAGTTGACGGTTTTACTAGGCTATCATTGCTATAATAAATTTATTGATAATTGGTATCTTCTGACACGGCAATTGACGGTGTATAAAGCCATATAAGAGTCTTACAAGCAAATATAATCGAGTCGAAAGTCGGACTTGCCCATCGAGGGTTCCTTACCAATTTGTAGGGGAAACCGATCAGTTTCCCGAAATATTATTGTTCGAATTTCATTTTACCGAAAACTATTTTTTACGGCATAAACGGCCGTGTCTTTTTTTACGTTAATTTGGAAGTTTGGATTTTTTACAGCTTCAAGGGACTGTAGACTTGAGTAGGTATATAGTTTTAGTTTCAACTCGATACCTCCACAAGTTCCTGAGAGTTTGCCGCGACAGTTGAGCGCGATGTGGCGCTCAGGGCCGAAAGACAAGAGGAAGGTCTTGACAGACAGACAGACAAAAAAGTGACCCTGCACCCTAAAAAAGGTACGTCTAGCACAGATTATCATAGATGGTGTATTCCGTTCTGTTCTACTAAGCTTGTTCTACTAGTAGAACAGAACGGAAAAAAATCTGCACAAATTCCGTTTTGTTCTACTAGTAGAACAAGACGGAAAAAAAATTGCACAGATTCCGTCTTGTTCTATCAAAAATCGTGTTTCCAAACCTGCATTGGAAAATAACATCACTTTCTGTTAAGATTCATGAACAAATTTATAACAGCTCTTTAAAAGTTTAAACTTAAAATGACTTGCAAAAGACATTAACGCCAAAGTGAATAAAAAACTTAGATAGTTCAATTCTATTGGACCGAGATTAAGAGATCAACTTTGAAAATGAGTAAGATTTATTAGGTTAGAGCATTGCCACGGTGCGGCAAGTGTCGGGAGTTCGAACGGGAGTGTTTATCTCTTTTTCAATTTCCTCTAATTTTTTTAAGGGTCATCATCATCATCAACCTGCTCACGGCTGAACATAAACGTCTCCCAATGCGCGCCACTTTTGTGCGCTCATTGGAGGTATTTGCCCATAATCGCCACGTTGGGCAAGCGGGTTGGCAATTGCAGTAGCAGATGATTGCTATTACACAGAAGGATGCTGCTGCCCATCCTGCGGATCTTTTCTTTTGTCGCTTCTTACCACACCCGTGCGACGAGTACCACAAGGTACCTAATTGTAAACTACTAAAGAATTTCCTAACGGAAAAACCCAATAACACTTTACCCGAACCGGGGATCGAACCCAGGACCTCGTGCTTAGCAGTCGCGCTTGCTACCACTAGACCAACGAGGCAGGATAAATCATAATCATGCACTTTTAAATCAAATTAAACTTATTTTAAAACCTATTTTGCATCAAACTTTCAAGTATCAACACCATTAATCCAGACACTATGATCTCATTAAAATATCAAGAACGTCCAGGTATTTAATCGCTGTATCTGTTTTTTTATCATTACTGGCTGAATAGGGGTTTTTAGTCTGTTGAGTTTAAGTTGGCGAGCGGAAAAAAAATACAAAAAATCTCTTTGAACGAAATTAGAATTACAAGCACGTGTGCTTAGCGCAGATTTCGGAATTCCGGAATCCTGAGTTCTAGGTCGGGCAAAACGTTATTGGAAATTCTTAGTAGCAGCACAGAATCTGAAAGTTTTTCCGTAGTGATAAAGCTATCAGCAAGAAAAGACCGGCTCAGCTGGTGGGGGACCATCCTCTAGATAAGATCCAGGGTAGAACGAGCAAAATGAACATTGATTTTTCGCTTGCCTTGTCACGTTGCACCGTTCCAGATTGTTTAAACAGATCATGAAAAAATAGAACATGCCAAAACACAAGCGTTAACGCACACTTCGCTGTTTTTTGGTCTATCATTGAATTCGTAGTTATAGCCACGCCTTTGGTACTTATTTGAACAGAATGTGCGTTGAGTATGACAAAAAAACGTTGCAGGCACCGCGCGCAGCAAAAATATTAAGTTTGTTTAGCATAGCTTTGTTCTCAATCGCGCATAAAAAACGTCGTATATAATAGGTTTAAATGTAATTAATGTTACCGCCAACAGTTACCAACTTACATTATACAGACTATACTAATTGGGAGCGTAAAAAATATTTTTAAAAGCGATCGAGAATCTTTTTGTAATTAAATAACAAAGTAAAGTGAAATTAAGCAGTTTTTAATAGTTTGTTAACACGTTAGTTGAGCTAGCTTTAATTGCTATAGAATAAGCGGCAGTTTTATTTTCAGTAAGTGATCTTTCAGAAATAGTTCGTAGTAGCTTCCTGGCCGGCCAGGGGGCTTAGCCAAGTTGACTATCTACAATCGCTAACGCTATAGAAAACGAAAGAAATGTATAGGATGACATTACCTTTATCGTTATGTCACGTGACATATCGATCGAAGGTAATGTCATCCTATACGTTATGTGCGTTATATAAATTAATTATCACTTACTCCATGCCTCAGAAAGCACGTAAAGCCGTTGGCCCTGCGCCTGATCTCTCTCCGGTTGTGTCGGATTGCCGTCCCATCGGACTATGAGAGTGAGGGAATAGAGATTGCACCTGTGTTTGAGCATACACTTGTGCACTATAATATCTCCTGCGTAGTTGGCTAATCTCCGTTGAGATTGGCCGAAATTCGGTCAGGAAGATATTAACAATGGCTTACAGTTCTACTCACCCTTCATCGAAAGATGTCGCTCAAACCCCCAAATCCACAAAAACCTTGGAATAAAGTACATCTTCCTTATCAACACTTATTGCTTGAAGCACTGCGCATATCGTCTAAGGAAATCCTTATACGGATTGCGTTCCTTTATACGCCGTTTTACGGTCGAAGAAGCCGGATAGTCTTTTTTTATCAGCATAAAGATGCACGTTCCGTTTTTCTGACATCTACATCTACACTTTTATGAAGTATTTGTTTGCAATCTCTGCAATTACTAAACCGATTCGTATACAGACAGAATTTAAAAAAATGATGAACTCTGCTAACCCTAGGCTTCTTAACAAAAAAAGAAAATAAAAAAAAATATATATGAAAGTTGGTAATATCGCATCGGTGTCTTCTAAAACTGCAAAGTTTGGAGCACTGAGTCGGATACGTAATGTATTCCGATAGATATATCCACACGCCCTAGGCGTGGAAAGAGATTTGAAATTTCTACTGATTCTGATGGGATACGGCGGTTAGAGCGTCGGCACGGTACGCCGAAGATCGTGGGTTCGAATCCAATCCGTATCAGTTGTTTTTTCAAATTTCTTATTAATAATTATATTCTTAACAGTTTACCTTCTGATTACGATCTTACATATTTCTATGGGACCAATTTGAAAATTATATTCTTTTAAACAAACAAAGAATTTTCAAAATCTGTTCACAATTGACAGAAATGTAAACATACAAAAAAAATACATACAGCCGAACGCAGAACCTCTTTTTTGAAGTTGGTTAAAAATATTGTTTTTATTCCGACCCCCGGTCGGCGAGTCCGCCTAGCAGTTAACTGGTATTTTTTCATCTTCGCAAAAAAGTAATTATTTCGCGAAACACAGGAAAAATCTGAAGGCTTTAACTATTCTTTTGTGTGACATATCTTTGGAAGCCATCCAGCTTCACTGGATTCGCATTAAGCTGGATTTGGGACCTAAAGTGTACGAATATGTCTACAATATCTTCAGTAAAGGAATGAAGGATTCATTGAAATTCAGTTGAGAGATATTTTTATTTGTGTTTTTGAGAAGTTTTTTGTCATATATTTGTAGCTTTGGGCGTAAGAGGCGATGCGAGCAAGGCGAAACTTATTAATAAATATAAAAACATTACATAATAATTATGATTCAAAAGACGGTACTCCTGGACAAGGCGCGCAAAATCAGGAGGTTCCTCACTCTGGAGCCCTAACCTAACCCTAAGCTAGGGCCTTGTTCTCGATACCGCTACTGTAATAGAATTAATAGAAATTCCTTGTCACTTGCTAAAACGGTGAAGGAAAACATCGTGAGGAAACCAACACACCTGAGAGATTTTTTAATGGTTTGCACACCATTAAAAAATCTCTCAGGTGTGCCAGCCATGTCAGAGGCCTACGGGTGATTTAAACTGTGCCACCAGGTTGTTCATCAACCATACAATAAAAAAGAAAAGCTCGTAATTTTTGTAAAAAGACAAAATCGATTACGGGCGGGATTTAAACCCGCGAAGTGATCAAGCGTGCCAAAGACAAAGTAAAGCCACCTTTCTTTTTTATTATATTTATTCTATTATTCTACGAGGATTTCGTTTCATTTTTCAAAGAGATTTTGTTCTATTGACATGAAACAATAGATTGTTCCTAAAACTGAGATAGTACTTGCAATATCACTGGCTTAAATATTAATGTCTTATGCTCACCAGTTGGTTGGTATTAACTATAGTACGTTAAAAACCCAGGTACGCACCTAGCGTTGCCAGGCATCCGGATAAAGCCGGACATAGTTAAACTTCTTGATTGCGTGTCCGGCCAAAATAAACGGTGTCTGGCTTATCCGACTTTTTACATTTCGCAAACGAGCGAGCGCCTAGCGTTGATAATCAAAAAAACTTGATTATACATTTAAAAAATTGTCTACTGAGATACGAATCCTCAATAATGTAGGGGTCCGACTTTTTTGTTTTAAAATGGCCAAATTGGATGATCTGTCCGGCTTTTAGATTTGCCGACCTGCCAACCCTATACGCACCTATGACTTTTCGGAATCATGTGCGTTTTAGAAATTAATTATCACTTGCTAAAACGGTGATGGAAAACATCGTGATGAAACCAGTAAACTTGAGAGATTTTTTAACGGTATTTAAAGCCATTTGGGTGGCCTATGGGTGGTTTAAACTCTGACACCAGGTTGTTCTGTGTTCGTCAACCATACCATGAAAAAGAAGAATTATATTTACAAGGTACTATGTTTCTAATACGAGTTTTGGCACAGTTCATACGCGCATACAGCCAAATTTAAACGTCTATTACGCACTAGGGTCGTATTTTAGATTTACCGCACTGTTTACGAGATTATAATGAAAAATATTTTTAAGACTCCGTTGAGATTAGCTGCTACCGACAAACGGTAAGGTTAGTTAATAGTTAGTACATAACTACTTATCTCTTTGGGGAATAAAGGTGAGACTATAAAAACTACTCGTAAACTAGTACTACAGATACTTAATACAAGCGACGGTACATTCCTGATAGCTTCATAGGTATATCAATTCCAAAGACATAAACCCTTGCGTTTTATACTTCAATCAACAAAATGAAACTTTGGCGCAGACGTGAAAATGCGCGGACACCCTAGAATACTCACAGTTTTGTACAGAAACAAATACAGGGTTATTTGTAAAACACCAGCATCCTTAAAAGAGGTGTTTAAACTCATCATTATGAACAACTTTTACTATGGGACCCACCCTGAAATCGCTAAAAAAAATCAGCTGTTCCATGGGTTTATGTTCACAAAATGCATGGAACAGCAGATTTTTTTTTCATTATCATTATAAAAATTGTTCATAATGCCTAATATTGCCTAATAAAACATTGCCTGCTATAGGTAAGTAGTAAAAAACTCTCAGCGCATCTACCATATTGTTAATCTCAGCATCACTCTAAGGTTTACTGGTAGAAAACCCCTTTAGGAATTAAGTCTTTGTACATTACTTTTATTCATTAAGAATAAATAAATAAATAAAATCTTCGTTGAGATTAGCTGCTTTGACCGCAGTTCAGTCAGAAGGACATTATTATTAAACCAACTAAACCACATTTTAGAACCACTTAAAATGTTTAAAATATTCTCCAACGCCTCAACGCCCCCATAAACCTTAAAACTAAACTAAAGAAACCAACTCACTTAATATTTTAATAAAAAACATTTGAAACTTATAAAAGTATTCTATCAAAAGTTTACAGACTTGCTTATGATACACCACTTGAGTGCAAAAGTGTGTATACTTACACAAATTCCATTTGCAACTTAATATAAAACTTGTGTGTCGAACTTAAATCGGGTAACTTATATTATTTTTTTGATGAAAACCGTCAACAAACTGAAATAAGGATTGTGTTTTTTAGACCTCTTTTTTTAATCGTTATTAATGTCATTTGATTGTCATTAGGAGACTGTTTCATTACCTTACTATCATCATTGCCTGTATTGTTCGCTGCTGAACATAAGCCTCTTCCACTTTTGTGCGCTCATTGGAGGTATTTGCCCATAATCGCCACGCTAGGCAAGTGGGTTAACTATTGCAGTAGCAGATGATTGCTGTTACACAGAAGGATGCTGCTGCCCATCCTCCGGATTTTTCCCTTTGTCGCTTTTTACCCTACCACATTTTGTTATAATTATATTATTTTTAAACTATAGCAGACCTAGCCTTATTATTCCCAAACTTAATTTGGGTCGGATTTTAATTTAACCAGATGCAGCTGAGTATCAGTTTTTACGAAGAGATAAAATAATTGGAACCACGGAAGCGGGGCCGCATAAAAATGCTAGTAATTATAATATAATTATTAATTACCTTTCCTGATCAAAAGGAACCGATATTTTATTCAACCAATCAGTTTTTACCTTAATTTATCTTCGTAAATATGTCAAAAAAATATCAAAATGTTATAAGCAATGAATAAGTAAAATCTTTTAAATACGTTTTTGATGAGATTTTCTTGGATACTGCCATTAAAAGAGTAATCTATGGTGTTTTGAATTCGAGTAAAATGGAAAAAAAATAGGAGGAAATTGAAATAAGAATGATGAAAGAAAAATATTACGTTGGGTAAATCGGGCTTGTTAGATAAAGCAGATAGTAGATTTGTCAATCATTATTAATTATTTTGAGGGGTTTCGGTGCAGCTGAGATGTTTTTTACAAAAAAAAAACATTTAAAACAAATTAAACATTTTTAAAATAACTTAAACAATAATTGTTATTTTAGTTGTTTAAGTTACTGTTGTAAGCCCATAATCATCCCACTGCTGGCAAAGGCAAAGCACCCGGATTGTTTCAGAAAATTTCAGGTTGACCGAAACATGTTTTCAAAATTCAAAAATAGCTTTAAATGAATTTTTATTTTATGGCATTTTTTTGTATGAAAACATGTTTCTATTAAGCTGAATTTTTTGCTAAAACTTTGTAATGTTGTTCTCCTTCAATTTGTTTAGTTTGTTTTTTCATAACTACATTAATTTGTTTTATATCTTCAATGTGCGAGTGAGATAGTAGATTAGCATCTTACCTAGTACCTTAATCTCTGCGCTAATATCAGTTCTTCCTAACCGATTACAAGAAAGATTTTATATTTTCTAAAAACTAAAAGTAAATAATTTTATTCTTCTTACTTAAATATACCTATATATTTAAGCTTCCCCTTAAAGCTAAAAAGGCTGTCACACAAAAATGAGTAAAGCCTTTAAAATTAATAAAAAGAAAATGGCCTACAATATTTTCAAGCCATTTCTTCGTCAGCGACATTTTTAATTTTTTACAGACAGACACCCCTCAAGTCTTTAAATGAGATTATTTAATAAAATAGGTACTTGAGCTCCCCTATTTAATTTTAAACCACCCTTTTTTTCATTTGTATTATTGTTGGCTAAGAGTTAATCGTTGATTAACTGGTTTATTAGTTAATTGATCGAATACAGCAACGCTTACGCAACGAATACGTCGACGTTTAGTAGTATGATCGTAAGACTGGTGGGTTATTAGTTGCAGGTTCGAACCCAGGCTCGCACAACTGATATTACGAAATTATGTATTTCGTATCTGTATTTCGAAAATATGTTTTAATAAAAGAGTTCAATGAACTGATCATTATGAACTTTTACTCCAAGCCTGAAATCACGAAATAAAATCCGCTGCTCCATAGATTTTGTCGAATTATGTTATAAAAAAGTATGAACAGCAGTTTATTGAATTGAACTTAATTTAGATAATTTTGAAGCAAGAAAACATCGATTTGGGTGGGGGTAACGATTAGCTTAGTGGCAGAGCGACTGTGGGCTTTACCCAGTAAGTCATGGCTTCAAATCCCACTCGTAAGTTATGTATTTAGTTTATTTATTAAGGATCTTCAACAAAGAAATACACAATCATTAAAAAAAAATACCAATTAAAAAAATGTCCTTGTGTTCCTTCAATTATAGAAGATCACAGCATGCACTATATACTCCAGTCGTTTGGTACGAAAAAAGGGGTTTACCTGGAAAATTTTGAGGGAGTTTTGAAAATTTGTATCTTTATAGATTTTGATGTGCTCTTTCCGAATTTCGACTTTGCCACCTCGTAACTTTTGCGCATACGCCGCCATCTTGGAAAAATGGCGCCAAATTGCAGTTTTCGACAATATCTCATTTCCTACTCATTTTACGATAAAAACACTTTAGACAACATTAAAGCTGAGAAAATTTCCTACAATTTATGTCTTAAGAATATTTTTGTACGATCAATAGTTTTGGCATACGAGCGCCGCAAATGACTGGACTAATACTATAATACTAAAAGTGAAATCAAACAGATAACAAACTAGATCTAACCTACATAGTTAAGTTAAGATACAGACTGATAAGACACATCATCATCTGCCTAGCCTTTTCCCAACTATGTTGGGGTCGGCTTCCAGTCTTACCGGATGCAGCTATATACCAGTGTCTTACATGGAGCGACTGCCTATCAGACCTCTACAACCCAGATACTGGGTTACACGATACCCCTTGGTAAGACTGGTTGTCAGACTTTCGGGTTTCTGACTACAATTGACAGCCGGGGCCAGCAGCTTAACGTGCTATCCGAGGCACGGAGAGTGATAATTAATTTATGAAACGCAAATAACTTACGAAAAGTCAGAGGTTGCCTTGGGTTCGAACCCGAGACCTCTGACTTGCCAGTCAACGGTCACCACCACTAGGCTATCACGACTCTCAGAGACAGATCAGACACATAGTTAAGATAATTTAATTTAGTCGTAAAACATTAGAGGCCACAGTGACCTCGATTTTAGAGCTGTTACTTTCGCGTTCCTTGACAACTAAAATTGGCAATTTAATTAATAATTTCCAATATACAATTTAAGTTTTCCGTTAAATCAACTTTTACTTGAATATTCAACACCATCTCACGATCTTTTCAAATTACCATCTTGCAACAAACAAATATATATGGTCTTTTATATTGGTGTATTATCAAAAAGTCAATTATAAGTTTTAATTGGTTATCAAATAAGGAAAATGGAGCTATTTCAAATAAGGATTAATTCTCGAAGTATTTGGGAAACTGTTTAAATGTATTTGTGTAAGTTTACTTCTATTTGCTTGAGTAAGAGGGTAGATCAAGGCGCTGACAACTGTAGTGAAAATAGTTTATCATGAGCATAGCAGAGCTTCGTACAGCTATACAGGGCTATTTGTAAAACACCAGCACCCTTAAAAGGGGTAATTAAACCCATCATTATGAACAATTTTTACTATAGGACCAACCCTGAAATCGCAAAAAAAAAATCAGCTGTTCCATACATTTATGTTCACGTGACTCAACAAAATGTATGGAACAGCTGTTTTTTTTGTGAATCTGAATGTCTATGGGTCTGTTTTTGGCATCGTAGCTCCTAAACGAAAGGACTGAATTTGATTTCATTTTTTTTTACCCGACTACGGCGAAGCAAAAAGGAGGGTTATGATTTTGACCTGTATGTACGAGTATGTATGTATGTGGGTATGGATGTTCATCTGTTCCCTCATAACTTCTAAACTAGTTATCATAATTGGACAAATGAGGTGTTGTTGGAAGCCTCCTGATTGTCCGCTGGTTATAGGCTACATGACGTCACATTAAACTGACGTCAGCGCCCTCTAGGGGACTTTAAGTAAAGAACTAAAAAAAAAAATCTTTGCAGTGTCGTGTGGGGTATCAAGCGAAAGATCTTTATTAGCACATTTCAAATATGTAAACATTATTAGAATTCACATAATTCTTCTCTAGTCGGGAAGTCCCGAAACCAAACGAGTAAAGACGTAATAATATTTAGATAAAATAATAAAGAATTATTTTCAGAATGTCAGAGTTACAAAAGGTCAGAGTTTCAAAATGTCTGCTTTTCAAATCGTCAGAGTTTCAAAAGGTCTGCTTTTCATATCGTCAGAGTTTCAAAAGGTCTTTAATTTAAAATGTCAGTTACAATTTCAGCCGATGTACAGTCAAACACAATTTTAATCATCAACTTAATTATATTTTATTCTAGAACTTAACCCAAAACCAAATGTGACTACTTACTACCTACATAAAAAATAAGTGCCATGTACTTCAGACATCAGCTAATAATTTCAAGCATTCACATGGCGAAATAATATTATTAATGAGATCACTTATAATATTGCAAATTTGATTTTCTTTCCGTATATCCTTAGTGAGTCTTTTTTTTAAATTATGATGCAATGCTCCTTGTTTGATTCGTATATCTTGGTAATTGGCTTCTTTTTTTAATAATTGTAAAAAATAAAATAGAGAACAGTGTTTTGAAATTTTGGTATTGATACGGTGGTGCCAACCTTCAATTGAATTTGTAGTCCGATATTTTTCTCCATAACAACTAAATAACTGTCCGTTAATTGTTGCCATCCATTGTTTTGTAAAATATACGTTGAATTTTGAAAAAAGCTCACAGTCTGAATCTTCAGCTTCATCGCAAATTGACAAATATCCCTCTGGGATCATATTAGGAGGTAGAAGTGCCAGACGAACGAATAGTTTTGTAATATGACGACCTTTTTGAGTCTTACTATAACCGATTTCATTTGATTTTTTCCAAATTGCTTGCATATAATGGAAGTAGCATCCTTTAATGCGAACATTTTCGTAGCATGTATTAATCGCATTTATCACAGCTATTTCATAATCGCATTTGTAAATATCGATTTTAATTTTTAATTGCTGCTTTAATATACTGAATAATCTCTCGTATGTTTTCTGTGATTTATCTGGCAATAAACAATATATAAGAGGTACAAAATGAGTACTTTCGGGATCGGAACTCAAGTTTGCAAGTAAGGTGTACATTTGATAAAAAGGTTTAGGCGTTACTCTAAATGTTCCGTCGCCAAACCAAACATTTATCTTTTTGCTTCTATCTATAGCAGCAGGGGAAGCAAAAATGAGAATTTTATCATCAGAACCTTCGTCGTACACAAAAAATGATTTAACTATTTCTTCGGGGATCGTTACATCTTTTAATGCATGATAATTTACTTTACGAACATTCAAATAGTTATATCTTGCACGATACAATGTATTTTTCAATGAATCTAATGTTGGAATATCGCTCAGCCTAACATTCTCATTATGATGATAAAAAACTGTCTCATATATTCTACCAACGGGTTCCATATTTTTACATACTTCTTTTTTACACAAAGATATTTTTTCCAGTACACTGTTTCTGTTTTCATCACGTAAACACGTGTGTCTACTCATTTTAACGAATTGATTATTTTTGCACAAACTAATTGAAGCATTGCATACCTTCCTGTTCGCGCACCGCCAATTGCTTCTGCCAGACTTGTGCTTAACGCTTAGATTGTACCGATATCCATCGCGAAGCAGAAGCTTTTTGCCTTTTTGGCTTGTGGTAAAAATAATTTCAGGACTAGACATAACAAAGCAAAATAAGTATTCCGTTAGCAAATATGTATGTGCAATTGTGCAATGGAATATTACTATTATAATTATAATAGAAAATCGATGACACTAGTCATCAAATTGACTTTACATTTTCTTATCTAAATGACGTAAAGAGAATAGTAAATAGGAGGTCGTATACACCTTCTGGATCAGTTATATTGTTTACTGATTACTATAATCAGTCGTTTTAACATTTAAGTTTATTACTGTACATGGCATTTTGAAACTATGACCTTTTAAAACTCTGACGATATGAAAAGCAGACCTTTTGAAACTCTGACGATTTGAAAAGCAGACATTTTGAAACTCTGACCTTTTGTAACTCTGACATTCTGAAAATAATTCATAATAAATACAACACACAAAAGTTTATTATTATATTATTTCTATTAAGAACAACCTCGCTTCGAGTTAAAAGCTTTTAGGTACTTCCCAAGTGTATTAATATGAATGCATATTGATTTTCTCATAAATTGTGAGGGCTTATTATGTCATCTTCGGAGTACGACTCGAGTTTATTAAGTTGCTGTGTAATAAAACATTGAGACGAGCGCTCGTGGCGCTAAGATGGGTGTTTCCGTTGTAATTTTGATGATAACTAATGATAAATATGTCCAAAATCACTATTTGGATCGTTTTTGATGTATATTAAAAACATTTTTCACTTCACTTCACTTCTTTTGAAAGGCGAGTGAAAAAAACATTTTTCTTCTTGATATATTATTTATTTTTGACAACCGAAAAAACCATGACATTACATAAAACCAAAAAAGAAGAAATTAAAAACAAACAAGAATAAAAACTATATAAAACCTGCTTGGCGTTGACGCCTTAACATATGTAAATTATTTATATTGTATCATTTATATATTTAGTTCTAATTAGTAATACTTAATAGTATCAGTAGAATAAGTTTATGTAACCCTGCTCCTTTTTGTATTTATGTACACGTGACTTTGCCCTTTTCATTAGACTTGGTAAAAAGCGTGATTTTTTCTTCACTGTGACTGTCGTTCCAGTTCCAAAAAAATAACAGTGAAAAATCACTGTGACTCTGTCACTTCGGTTATTCGATGGTCACATCAAACAATTCTATGACTTTATAACGCCCGTTATGCAGATCACAACAAAATACGTGTCACGTCATCACGTGCCACGTTATTTCGTTCCATCAAAAATAGTGTTTCGTCAAACAGATTACCTACTAATATTTTTATCCTACTAATATTATAAATGCGAAAATTTGTGAGGATGTATGTATGTAGGGATGTTTGTTACTCTTTCACGCAAAAACTACTTTTGGTCTTGTGTGGACTACTACTTGAAAGAGTAATGGCGAAAACGTTGTTGATGGAATACGTAAGCGTCTTAAAATGAAACCATAATAGATATAATTATATAAAATAATTTGCTAAGTTTTATGAAATCAAGCTTAAAGCCTATCGGAGTCTACGAAAAAAAACATCTTATTTAAAAACTTAATTGACTAGTTTAATGGTGTAATGATCTTTCTCACTCGCACTCAAGGTGTGCGCGCGCGAGTCGGTGACGTTCCGAATAGTTCCGATCTCTGCGCCGCGCGCCGCTGTAGCTATGTCGTGAATTCGTGAACGTGATGTGCCGTGCGTGACAGAAACGAAGATACAATATGGTAGCCAAGGAACGAAATAAATAACGTTGTGACTTTGGAACGTCGTTATGTCATGTCGTGTCACTGTGATAACTTCAGAAGGCAGATCACAGTGATAAAATCACTGTGAAGTTATTTTTGTCACAAGTCTACTTTTCATACCATCTCTCTATCCCTCAAAGGTTTGCTGGTAGAACACTCAGCTTTGAGTTAAGCTCGCCTTTGTACATGTATTTTAATCTGTTTGTATTGTCTGTATGTTTTGTGTACAATAAAGAATTAAGATAACTAATGTCCTCCTGACCGAATTTCGGTCACAGCGACCAATCTGTAGAGATTAGCCAACTACGCAGGAGATTATTATAGTGCACAAGTGTATAAGCAAACACAGGTGCACTCTCTCATTAAGTGATAATTAATTTGTCTTCTTATTATCATATGGTTGATGAACAACCTGGTGTCAGAGTTTAAACCGCCCGTAGGCCTCTGACATGGCTTTACACACCATTGAAAAATCTCTCAGGTGTGCTGGTTTCATCACGTTTTCCCTCACCGTTTTAGCAACTGATATAATTAATTTATAATACGCACATAACTTACGAAAAGTCAGAGGTGCGCGCCTTGGGATCAAACTCGAGACCACTAACTTATCAGTCGACGGTCATACCACTAGGCTATCAGTGCTTCAAATTAATTTGTCTTCTTCTTATCGTATGGTTGATGAACAACCTGGTGTCAGAGTTTAAACTGTCTGTAGGCCTCTGACATGGCTTTACACACCATTGAAAAATCTCTCAGGTGTGCTGGTTTCGTCACGATGTTTTCCCTCACCGTTTTAGCAACTGATAATTAATTTGTAATACGCACATAACTTTTAAAAAATCAAAGGCCTCAGGTTCGAACCTGAGCACTCACTCAATGGATCAATGGTCAATGGATGACCATTGAATTATGAACTTTTATTTAATGAGAAACTTGCAAAAACAACTGACTTGTGCGGGACTTGAGCCGCGATCCGTCCCGTGCCGTGCCAGCGCTTTACCAACTAAGCTACCGAGTCCTGCCCGCACCAGTTGAAATTACGAATCTCTTTCTTTACGGCACGCCAGGGATCGCGGATTCAATTCCCGCCCGAGTCAGTTATTTTTGCAAGTTTCTTATTAAATAATATCAATGATGAGTATGTTATGTGCTTGTATTGTCTTCACAAAACATATAAACTATTCAATTTCCAGAGAAAATGCTTTGTAAGACAATCTCGTATGAAACAGCAATAACGTTGTAGTAAACTTTAATTCAACTTAAAACTTGTTCCGAGTTTCGAAAGGTGTCAAATGTAGCTACTTTTGTTCGTAAGAGAAAATGAAGGAAGAACTATAAACTTGTTTAATTCAGTTTGGAGAACTAGTGCTTACATGTAAAGGTGATAATTATTGTTCATTTTTAACCCACTACAAAAGCAAAGGAGGTTATTAAATACGTTATTAATTTTCACGTTTATAATTCGATTACTCTGTGAATTTTAAAAAAGGTTAGTTAAAAAAATGTCGAGCACGTGACTTAAATTTTTAAATCTTCTATTAACCACTGATCTTTAGGTTTTAAAATGTTTAGATGGACTAGTACTGTGCTCGTATTAATTTAATGTCGTACATCCAGAAACACATTGTATGACTATAAATTGGAGGAATATAAATATTTTTTTTTATATAGAAATTATGCATGCAATTCGAACACGAAACTTCTATCGAAATCTCTACATCCACACATATACTCTGACAATTCTTATCCGAAGCACGTTCCAAAAAGTAAAGGCGAAACTGCCAACGTAGAGTTAAATCCTCACTAGGTCAGATATTTCTAGCCGATTTCCTAGCAAGTTTCAGACACTTTGTTTTATATGCAAACTAGAAAGGAATGTTTGTTACCGAAGGCTGTTTGAGGCTTCTAAACTGAACGAACGAATGAAGATTTTGTTTTGTTAGTTTTGGTTTTATTTTATAAGAGAACTAGCGACCCGCCCCGGCTTCGCACGGTTACGCTAATATGCATGTATTATACATATAAACCTTCCTCTTGAATCACTCTATCTATTAAAAAAACCACATCAAAATCCATTGCGTAGTTTTAGAGATCTAAGTATACATAGGGACAGACAGACGCGGGAAGCGACTTTGTTTTATACTATGTACTGAAGTGGAGGCTTTCCAATTTTGATCTAGCATAAGAAACAAGAATCTAACTTAGACTTAGATATTTATGCTAACTTTTGCACTTACAATTATTGCAAAAGATATGCAAGTGCAAAAGTTAGCATAAATATCTAAGTCTAATTAGTTTTGACATAATTTTAAACCTACTACATTTTTATTTAGGCATATTTTCTAAGGCGAATCCGACTCGGTTAGGTTAGGTCTTATGCTTCATTATTATTATGTCAACAGTATTTATGGCATAACATTTACGCCTAAAAATATTATGCGTAATGATCATTATGCTAAATTATATTATGCCAACATATTTTATGCTTAAACTATTAAACTCAGAGCTTCAACCTCTATAGGTTATAGAATAAAAAATAGTCTTAAATACTGACTGCATTTTCAGGTATCTCACGTAATAAAACTTTACAGTCGGCATCATTTTTCCATTACGGTTTTACGAGGTTTTGTTGATTTATGTATATTTTATTGCCTCTGATTTTTCGTAAGTTATATGCCGTAAGTTGTATTGTCCGGTAACACCCCCCCGTCGTCCACACTGTTGACGAGTGGGTTTTTTTTAAATGTTGACAATCCTTCCCGATCGTTCACACCCCACGTGACATTGTACTAGAGTCAAAACCTAGAAAATTGATTTTAACCCGACTTTTGAAAGGAGCGGGTTATTTTTATGTTGCCGCATTGGTTTAAAATCGCTTATATCGAAGTATGCGTTACAGAATCTCATAAAACTTGAAGGAGAAACCTTTTGGATGATTATATAAGGGGCTGAAGTCCATTAATTATCATCGCTCCGTGCCTCGGAAAGCATGTTCAGCCGTTGGCCCCGGCTGTCATGTAGATATAGACACTTTGACAGTCATTATAGAGAGTCAGTATCCTCATAAAAGTCTGACAACTGAACTAACTTTAGAATATTTTCGTTACGGTAGAGTATCCCTTAGTTTGTCTAGGGGAATGGTCTCAAATAGCATTAGACTGAGACCAGCGAAAGGAGGGAAAGGCAAGCATCAGTATCATTATTACAATCAGCAAACACTAGCATCCTTAAAAGGGGTCATTAAACTCATCATTATGAACAACTTTTACTATGGGACCAACCCTGAAATCGCAAAAGAAAATCAGCTGTTCCATACATTTTGTTGAGTTATGTGAACATAAATGTACGGAACAGCTGATTTTTTTTACGATTTCGACATTGATCTCGATAGCAAAACTTTTGTGATAAACATACTACACACTACTTAAATTTTAATTTAATTTTTAATATTGTAAGTACTCTAAAAAAGTAGTAGGTAATAAATAAAAATATGAAATAATGTATTTATTAATTTCCAAAGTTTCCAAAATAGTATGCGGGTGTACTGCAAACCATTTGAGCGGATGAACTGTATAGTACCTATATAGTTTTTATTACACAAGTACACCTACAGAGTGTTACTTTCAAGCAGAGCTCGACAAAAGAGCAAACAATTGCAGACACCCTTACGTCACAAACGATGCTCGACAGGTACACAGGCAATGCTCATAAGTACTAACTAGGTCATACTGGTAGGGTTGTCACCTAATTATAATATTATAATAAGTTGTTATTGTATTGTCGCGGTGGCGCATAGATTACGGACCCGCTTTGCAAACACGTGGGGGTCGAACCTGGCATGTACTACCGGTAGTCAATGGTGTCTTAACATAACTAAGTAAGTACATAATATTGCAATTGTAAAAACACATTGGTTTGAACCTACATACATCTACATGCCTCCAAAGCAGGTCCGATATCGAATTATGCATTTATTTTATTTATTTATAGACTCACGCCTGTATTCCCCAGAGGGGGTAGGCAGAGGTGCAGTACACCCACGTTTCGCCGGCTTTGTTATAAGTCCCATGTAATAGGGGGCGAGCCTATTGCCATTAACCGGGCACAATTCCAGACTCCGTGCTGCTACTGAGAATTTCCTAATGGAAAAACCCAATAACACTTTGCCCGACCCGGGGATCGAACCCAGGACCTCGTGCTCAGCAGTCGCGCTTGCTACCACTAGACCAACGAGGCAGTCAAATTATGCATAATGAAGCTAAATTCAATTTAGATTAAGTTTTATAAAATAAATAATAATAATATACCAACACCATAAATGCGATATTTTTATAATTTTATTGTTAAATTTGACATGGCAACATATTTTTGCAAATGACTGTAGAAGCCAAAGGCCTCTTCTTATCGTATCGTGTACGAAAAAGTCACATTAATACATACCAGACTCGAACCTACACCCAATGCGCCACCACGACAAAAATATCATAAAAGAAATACTGTATTCACGTAACGTATTGCTTTCGTCATTAACCTTTATCCCTTCATCATATACTATTTATTTATTGTGTCTACCCTTAGAGTATATAAGAAAATATATAGCAACCCTATAGAAGTATGAACCGTGAGCACGGGTATGAACAACGCGGCCGCGACACGAGCTCCGTTTGCGATCATACCTCGATCGACTGCGGTTCAACTAGGCTCCACGAGCGAAAAAGTTACATTTTAGCTTATACCATGGTTAACTGCTGAGTTAAATTTTGAAAAACGTCTAGAAAACGTAATTTGAAAAAATGACATTTTAACATTTCTATGATGAGACCTGCTTTCGCTCCGCACAACGCTATGTGGTTGACGTTATCACTCTATATTTTCTTGAATACTCTATGTGTCTACCTCAGTATGTTTTCTTATCAAAACGCTTGATAAATAATGTACGCTGATCTCTGAATAAGTAAGATGTTTCAGATGAGGGAAGGTTTTTCTTGCAATAATGTTAATGTTTCATCTTTCGTGGCTTGTATTTTGAAGTAAGCATGTATTTTTATACAAGGTTATTTGTAAAACACTAACAATCTAAAAAGGGGTCATTAAACTTATAATTATGAACAACTTTTACTATGGGGCCAACCCTGAAATCGCAAAAAAAAATAATCTTTTCCATACATTTTGATTTTAATTCCCCCCCATTTTAATTATTGGTCAGTTTTTCCAGTGCATTCAAAGTTTCATCATATTATTTCATATCAAAGGCTTCATCTTGCCTCTCTTTCGCACGCTTCCGATTTTGCTTGGCACTTTAGATTTGCACGCGATTTGGATATTTTTTATTTACAATTTTAAAAAGTCGCTTATCGCCGCCCGGCCACTGGCCACATGGCCATCCCCGCTCTCTGGGCTGAATACAATGGATAAATTACTTCTGAATGTAAATGACATAGATAATAATCATAAGTTTTTTTCTAAAAACAACGTTTTTTTATATTGGAATATCAAAACTAGACACATACAAGCAAAATTTGTGTCTATGCTGTTAGCCGTTGAAGAGTTCCTATATCTGAAGCTCATACTGGATGTCGATTCAGGTCATGCTTACCATAAAAATTCATTGTCATCGGAACAAAAATTGATCAAAATGCAACTCCGTAGGTTAAGAGGAAGTGGTTCTTATTCAGCTTGCAAGATTCCACCCGAACAAAAATACATGTATACTCGTAGGTACATTGCAAGTTAAATAAAAGCTTGTAATATTAAAAAGTGTAAAGTAATCCCGGGGCATCAGCTTTTTGATACAAACACTTTTGATCAATTATTTGAAATTAATATTTATCAAAATTTTCATTGGCATACAATCTACTGTTCAAATATTTTCCATTTTTATTAAAAAAGCTTACACGAAAATATTATTAAAACTTTAATCTACATTTTTATTTTAAACAAGCAAATTTAATCTACGAAAATAAACATTGCCAGCTTCAAAATATAAAAATAATAACATAAAAAGAGCTATCAAGTTTAAATTTCGAACACGTATTCAGATTTTAAGTTTCGAAGTCGTGTCAACCCTGTCGTCGCCAGCCCATGACCGGGCGACTTTGAACGTTTTACAGACACGACACGGTGTGAATCGGGAGTGAATTCGATATTTGAATAATATGTTTGAACATTTTTAAATTAAGTAAACGAAGAATATTTAATTTTGCTTTTAACATTACATAGACTCACGCCTGTATTCCCGTAGGCAGAGGTGTATGCAGTACACCCACGTTTTGCCGACTATGTTATAAGTCCAATGGAACAGAGGGCGACTCTATTACCGTTAATCGGGCACAATTCCAGACTCCGTGCTGTAACTGAGTATTTCCTGATGAAAAAACGTAATAACACTGCCCGACCCGGGAATCGAACCCAGGACCTCGTGCTCAGCAGTTACGCTTGCTACCACTAGACTGACGAGGCAGTCACCAATTTTTTTTTATTGTAATTTTGATTATGCTCAATCCTTCTCTGTATGAGAAGAGGCCTTTATTTATTATTGTAATCTTAACTGTAGCATAGCGAAATACTCAAGTTACATAATTTGTAGAAAAAAAACGATTACGAAATTTGAAACTGCGGGATTTGAGACTAGCCAACTTCGTAGGATTTGCATAAGGTTCAGTTACGAGCCCAACCACGGCTACTAAGCCCCCCCGTCACGACAAGGCGAGAACCCACATTCGGGGGGGTCTTCAGAAAATATGGTAAAATGAAATTGTATTGATGACATCTTGAAAAAATCCCAACCTTATCTAGCGCCCCTGCCAACCTAATAGCTTTGCTGTGCGTACTATCCTACAATACTACTTTGCGATCAAAATGCTTTGAACGATGCTACGTGCGTAGGGGCGGGGCTAGCGTTACATTTGGACGGAGGGTGCAAGCGATTCTAACCTTAAGAGTGGTGCACCGGCTTTGTCCACGATATTACTGATAGCCTAGTGGTATGACCGTCGACTGACAAGTCAGAGGTCTCGAGTTCGATCCCAAGGCGCGCACCTCTGCCTTTTCGTAAGTTATGTGCGTATTATAATTAATTATCAGTTGCTAAAACGGTGACGGAAAACATCGTGATGAAACCAGCACACCTGAGATATTTTTCAATGGTGTGTAAAGCCATGTCAGAGGCCTACGGGTGGTTTTAACTCTGACACCAGGTTGTCCATCAACCATACGATAAGAAGAAGAAGAAGTACATAAAGATGAGGTCAAGGTTATATATAAAAGATACATAATATAAAATCCAAAAGCTATATTAAAACACTCTCACCACTTACATAATACGCTTGCCCTAAAAACATCATGAATACAGCTCATATACTGACGAAACTGGTCATTGACCACTAACTACCCATAAAGTTTAGCACGGGAATTAACCATAAAAGGTTATGCCCCATAAGACCATCCTATGGTGCTATATGTGTATGGTTTATCGATAAAGTACAAAACCCATTGGGTAGGAAATTGCAACCAGAAATTTCAGCAACGACCAATGGTATAACTACTGAGTACTATGTTGAATATAGTTCCGTGGGTGTGACTGACTGTCAAGTCAGAAACTTTAGGTTCGAAGCAAAGCCTACCATTGGAGGCTGTTTAAAGTCTCGTAAGAGTTCAAACAATAGATACTCTTTTTTTATTTAACCTATATAGTCCCACTGCTGGGCAAAGGTCTCCCCAAATCCTTCCACTTCTATCCATCTTTGGTAGATTCAACACATGAAGTACAATATTGGTCTCACCAGTGCTTCCGCGACCGGCCTTGAACCTGACCTCGAAGCCACTTTCCATCTATCCCATCTATCAATATTACTTACTGTTAAGTGATAAACACATGAAATTCTTTCATTATAAAAAAAACACGTGCATATCAGAAATAAAAATTACCATGCAGAAATTGCAAATTAAAATTACCATGCAGAAATTGCAAATTAAAATTACCATGCAAAGGTTTCAAATTAAAATTACTGTGCAAAACCTGCGATTTCCTTAATCACTCACTAAGTTGCGATGCGCGCATTTTCTCTAGTTTCGGATTCATAGTTCGGGTTAGGTACTCCTAAAAACCGCAGATATAAAATTAAATAACACGCCTTATGAATCCACAAATAAACGAATTCGAATAATATTTGTTCTAAATTCAAGATATTTGATTTTATTGCTATTCGAATCAACATTCATACTGCATTCTAGAATTCAATATTTGCGATTGTAATTTGAAGTTTATCTTCAAATGGAATCTTAACATGAAAATATTGGATTTGATGGTTTAAGCCTCAGAATATAGAACAAATCAGAACCAGCGTTCAGTATTATTATATATTATGTATTATAATTATCTTTGCTGCGCACTGTTCATAAATAAATTCTAAATCGTGGTAGCAAAATGACTGGTCACACATACAGGAAACACACAGGTCTCAGGTTCCCAAGGCATCTCTGACTTTGTATCTAAGTTATGAGCGTATAAAAACCATCACTAACTACTTGCCTCGAATAGCACGTAAAGTTGTTGGCCCTGCGCCTGATCTCCGTCCAGTCGTGTCGGATTGCCGTCCCATTGGACTATGAGGGAATAGAGAGTGCACCTGTGTTTGCGCACACAATTGTGCACTATAATATCTCCTGCATAGTTGGTTAATCTCCGTGAGATTGGCCGCTGTGACCAAAATTCGGTCAGGAGGACATTAGTGTCACACGGAGTCACAGGTGCACTCTCTATTCCCTCACTCTCATAGTCCGATGGGACGGCAATCCGACACGATCGGAGAGAGATCAGGCGCAGGGCCAACGGCTTTACGTGCTTTCCGAGGCACGGAGTAAGTGATAATTAATTTAAAAACGCACATAACTTACGAAAAGTCAGAGGTGCACGCCTTGGGTTCGAACCTGAGACCTCTAACTTACCAGTCAACGGTCAACACCACTAGGCTATCACGACTCGACACTAAAATGTTATCAACCATAGAGAGAAGAATCAAAAGTATATATTTCTCTTTCATCCGCGCTCAACCCACTGCAGCGCAAACAGGAAACCTTAAAAGTTGAAAATGCAATAAAAAATAATCAGACTCCAAATTCAAATGAATGAGAACCCGGCAGAGGTCTCACGGGCGGCGAGTAGAGGGAAAATAATTGAATTATTTCGTTAACGTAATGAAACTGGAGCCTGAGACGATTCAGGGTAGATGCATAAAGAATTTTATCGCAACCGACGCGAGACGAGAATGCGTAGCTTTGCTAGATGTGGCCAGCGAGCGGGGGGTTAAAATTATATTATAATTTTATTTTGTTTAGCGTATGGTTAATGAACAATCTGGTGTCAGAGTTTAAACCGTCCGTAGACCTTTGATATGGCTTAACACACCCTTGAAAAATCTCTCAGGTGTGCTGGTTTCCTGACGATGTTTTCTTTCACCGTTTTAGCAAGTGATATATTAATTTCTAAGCACATGAATCTGAAAATTCAGAGGTGCGTGCCTTAGTTTCGAACTTACCTTTGTCTTGGCAGTTCAACGGTCATACCACTAGGCTATCACTGCAGGGTAGGGTAGGGTAGGGTAGAGGGTAGGGTAGCATAGTGGTAGAGTAGGGGTTGGGTAGGGTAGAAGTAGTGTAGGGTAGGGTACAAAAATCGTAGAGGTAGAATAATCACGCGTATAACGTCGCGCGGGGCAGCTAGTTAATTTTATATAATGATAACTAATGTTTCCATTTCTGACAGTAGGTGACATCAATATCACAACTTATTATAAAACAAAGTTCTCTGCCGCGTCTGTTTGTCTGTTCGCGATTAACACAAAAACTGCTGCACCGATTTTCATGCTGTTTGCACCAATAGATAAAGTGGTTCTCGAGGAAGGTTTAAGCATAGTATAATATACTGTATAACAGTATAATATATTTTATTATACTGCAGTTTTAGTATATAATTTGTCAAGATATTTGAAGCCGGGCTGCGAAAACGGGATCAAAATATCGTGATTACTTTTGGTTGATAACCGACATCCACTAACTAGTTTGATAATAAAGACATTAAGACATCCTTTAGATGTCCTATATTATCTAGCCAGCCATTCTGTTTCTATTTTAATAACGAAACCATTTACAAATAACAAAATAATACACATTATATCCACATATAACATTTGTAATTGAAACGTCACAATATTCTTGTGAAATCTATGACAATTACGATAGCTGTCTGCCTAGGACAATTTATTTGTAACTATGTTAAGCAAAAAAAAGATTAGGTCTTTTATACGACGCAGTAAGCAGTGATAGCCTAGTAGATAGACCGTTGAACTGCCATGTCAAAGGTCGTAGGTTAGTAACCCAGATACGCATTTTTGACTTTTCGAATTCATGTGCTTTTAGAAATTAATGATCACTTGCTAAACCGGTGAGGAAAAATATCTTGAAGAAACCAGCACACCTGAGTGATTTTTCAGTGGTGTAAAGCCAGGTGAGGCTTTCGGGTTGTTTATACTCTGGCACCAGGTTGTTCATCAACCATATGGTAAAGAGAAAGACTGAGCAGTATGTAATTAAGAGCGCCCACTAATATGATTTTGGCGGGCCTCAGCTTAAGGTCTTATTTTTGATAAATATGACCTCCGTATTTTTATATTTTTTTAACTTCTAGTCAGATGTTTCAGGTTCAAACCTAAGGCGCTCTAACTTTTCGTTAGTAATGTGCGTATTATAAATTAATTAGCACTTACTCCATACCTCGGAAATCACGTAAAGCCGTTGGGCCTGCGCCTGATCTCTGCGATCGTGTCGGATTGCTGTCCCATCGGACTATGAGAGTAAGGGAATAGAGAGTGCACCTGTGTTTACGCACATACTTGTGCACTATAATATCTCCTGCGTAGTTGGCTAATTTCCGTTGAGATTGACCGCTGGACCGAAATTCGGTCAGGAGAATTTGATCACCCATCTATAACTGAATATTTCAAATGATGTAGGTACCAATTACTTCAAAAATTTAGTAGTTACGGAGATACACATTTCCTTACACTAATCAACAGATAGCATTATTTAATAACAATTACTCAACGAACCTTAATTACGACTGTGATAATTAAATCCTTTGATAAACATTAATTACTGATATCAAAGGTATTAAATACATAGTCAAGTAATTAATACCTTGTAATTGTGGTAACAGTAATCAGCAATATATTTGTGAATGATGAAATGAATGAAATGAAGGTATATTTAAAAAAAACAGGACAGGAGCGAAACTGACTCGCCCATTGAGGGTTCCGTAAAAAGACTATAATTTTTATTAGCGACCCACCCCGGTCGCACGGTTACGCTAATATGCATCTATTATACATATAAACCTTCCTCTTGAATCACTCTATCTATTAAAAAAAACCGCATCAAATTCCGTAGCGTAGTTTTAAAGATCTAAGCATACACAAGGACAGACAGACGCGGGAAGCGACTTTGTTTTATACTATGTAGTGATGATTCAATTACAAATCTATAGTTTTTAGACTTTCCCTGTATTTGTAGTATAAAGCGATATTAGGTACTTTCCAAATTCCAAGTTCTAGGTCAAATAACTAGGTACCCTATAAATTTTAATTCCCTTGAGTATGACGAAATATATGTTTTTTGCGACATAAACGACCTTATCTTTTTTTTAAGTTAACTTAGAAGTTTGATTTTTTCACAGCTTCAAAGGGCTGTAGATTTGAGTATATACCTAATTATTATGGTTTTAATTTCAACTCAATACTTTTACGCATTCCTGAGATAAAGGGTCTTGTTAGTTAGACAAACAGAAAACAAAGTAATCCTATAAGGGTTCCTGGTTTTTCCTTTTGAGGTACGGAACCCTAAAAATTAACAAAAAAATAAAACGGACTTTAAACACTGAAAAAGTAGAATTACCATCAGCGTCACCAGTAGTAGTAGGAGTCAAGCTAAGCGTGTTCCAGATAAACTACCTCATCCTTCAATTAGAGCGAAACTTATCACATGCATGTTAGGTATGAATGAATAAAAATTTATTTGAGACAGCACATGAAAACACAAACAAACAATAATAAAACAAGCAAACAAAATAAGAGAAAGAAAAAACAAGAAAATAAAAACATGAAACAAATAAAAGAAAAATAAATCATGAGGTTTGTGTCCCACGGCTGCACCAAATAGGTATGTATAATAAAATACATGAATATATAATATGCTTCCAAATTATGTGCCACGGTTGCAATGGGAGAAAGTATTGGGTATATAGATTACAATAGTGACCAAATTTCGTACCCCAGAACAGTAAAAAAAAATTGGAGCATGGAGCAGAATTAGACCTACGCAATAAAACGCAGGCAAAAGAAAAAAATATTATGACGTTAGATAAAAAAATTTACTTCACTATTGTAATATAAATAACCAATATTATCTCCCATTGCAGCCGTGGCAGATAATTTAGAAGCACCTTATATAATCATAAAAAAAATCTTTAAAATAAAAATATTTTTTATTCACTTTTACGCCAGGAGCCGAACAATTTTTTTTTTTTTATCGTTATTGATTATGTAATCTATCATCGATACCTATCGTACCTGTGAATTTTCCCTCACCAATTTGATTTAACCTTATATTAAACTAAATTACTATTTATTGACCAACCAATATGGAATTACACGAATTTAAAACCACACTATTCATTGCTCATGACGTATTGGAATAGGATGTTGATAAACAGTTTCCATACAATAATAATATAATGTTTGATTTAACCGCAATAAATGTACCTATGTTTTGGACGTTAGTTTAATTATTTAAATTTAAATTTGTATTTGAAAATGTCATATCAATCCAATATAAAACTTTTAAATTTATTTTATTTTATAGATTTTTTAAATTAGTTATTAATACAGGCGTATGTCCTGTAACAGAAAGGGTATATAACAAGTCGTAATCGTCATCAGCCTGTATTAGTCCACTGTTGAACATAGGTCTCTCCCAATGTGCCACTATTGTGCGCTTATTGGAGGTATTTCCCCATAGTCGCTACGCTGGGCAAGCGGATTGGCGATCCCAGTAGCAGATGACTGCTGTTACAAAGAAGGATGCTGCTGCCCATCCTGCGGATCTTTCCCTTTTTAACACTAATTTACACACACACAACACTCATTTAGTATTTCATGAATACGCGAAAATTAAATCTCGCGTTTTCATGAAACAGCTAGACTAGTTTAGTAAAATGGCAAAATATTATGTTAATACCCCTTTTTTAGTTACGCGTTGTACATAGGTACTACTTAAGTAACTTATAAGTCAGCTGTTAGTAATGGAAATTTTAATTATTTCCATAGACTATTTCGCTAGACTAAGTTTAATCACAAGAAGTAAGCATACTTAAGTTTTGAATTCATAATTCTTGTAACTGTAGGAACGCTAATAACTTGCTAACTAGTTAATACCAAATTTGAAGAGCATCTCTGTGGCTGAGCAACTCAAAAACACTCAGATATACCTATTTCTTTCAGAGATTCTAAGATCAATATTTAGTTATTTAATATTAAACGAGGGGTGTGGGTTCTAACCTGGCGGACACCTTTAAGATTTTTCATTGTGATTTATGTATTTTCTTAGTTAATCTAAAATACCACTGCTTAACGGTGAAGGAAAATATCGTGAGGAAACCTGGATTTAATATTTTGAAATCGCCAACACGCAGTAAGCTAGCATGATGATTAATGCCTTTGTATGAGAAGAGGCCTATGCCCTGCCGTGGGACACTTACAGGCTTAATTATTATTTATTTGTTATATAATTAGAATGGTAATTATTATATTTTTAGGTTAATTAATTTGGACGGAAATAAATTAAGTTGGTTAAGATCTTCCAGATCCACCCCTCGATACGTTTCACCAAACATAACGCTAAAACATGACTAAGTCGCTTGGCGGCAAGGGTTTGTCGATGGTAACCAGCCACGGACAAAGTTACCAGATTCAGTTTGGATGCTGATCTCAGATAATTTATAAATTTTGTCCCATCATTTGTCACATTTTACGTCACAAAGAGAAAAACAATTCGGTGCTATTTTTCTTCCGTGAATACACCTTGAAAATGTTAAAAAAAGCACGAAAAGTTACAAACTAGCTCACCACAATACCAACACCTCTGCCTATCCCCAGGGAGCGTAACCATCAAATATGAGCATAGTAATTAAACTAGAAATAGTCGAGCACAACTTGCCGTGAGTAATTATAACTTGCGAACTACTAATGCTTTCATTTTAATAAATTATGTCCATCAACTGTGGTGACAATGTGGGTACATTATTTTATGTATTTGGGGAAGTATTATTTACTAGTCAGAATGTTCCAGTCTAATGTTAGACCATTATAGAGATGTAGACTGACCATACACTAATTCGAAACTTATGCAGATTACAAACATTCTTTAAATCCTAAAGTCAGAGTTTTAACCACCCGTAGGCCTTTGACATGGGTTTACACATCTTTAAAAACTCTCAGTTATGCTGGTTTCCTCACTATGTTTCCCTCGCCGTTTTAGCAAGTGATAAATTATTTCTAATACGCACATGAATCCGAATAGTCAGAGGTGCGTGCCTGGGATTCGAGCCTACGATCTTTGACCACACGAACATATTTTCTTCGTCAAAGATATTCTTTCACCGCCGAAGAAAAGGCCAAGGAAACTAAAGAAATTAAAACACAGTTTTTACCAGAATACACCTGAAGTAACTACAAAAAAGACAGATTTATTTGACACAGACAAACAATTGTAATTAAACAAATAAGAAAACATCTAAAAAACAAAAAAAAACTTATCTTTAACTTACGGGAACTTTAACTTACGAAACTTAACTTACGAAAACGAAAATTTATCGACTGTCCAAAAAGCGGGTAAGACCTCAGAATAATTACTGAGATTGCCCACCATTGACCAAAAAGGCCGACAGCTCAGCATAATGTTGGATGACCGTACACTGATTGTATACTAGTCACCCAACGCTGATTATTAGCTGTAACCTACGAGTGCAGATCGCTCGATACAAAAACTAAAGTGTAGTGGACACATTTTTTAAATTACGATCAGCCACGCTCACTCGCTCACTCCCAACTACGCTCGTAACAACCACATCCAGTCACTATACCCCGTATAATTTTATCGTGGTAAGTGTGCCGCTTGAATTACAAGACGAACGTTGCAAATTGAAACGAGTCGGGCTATGCTTGAGAATTTACACTTTTGTTTCATACTTCACCTGGAGTTTAAGCTGTATTTGTTTATGAATCGTTAATAATCCAACGCTGGATAATTTTAGATACTTTGGCTACTAATAAATAAAACTGGCCAAGTGCGAGTTGGAGTCGCCGAAAAAAACATATTGGGGGTGACACTTGTACCCGAACGTAATTTTAAATTGAGTTAATTAATAGTAAGTGGTAATTAATTTATAAAACGCACATAACTTACGAAAAGTCAGAGGTGCGCCCCTTGGGTTCGAACCTAAGACCACTGACTTGCCAGTCAACGGTCACCACCACTAGGCTATCACGACTATTATAACGAGAACAAAACAATACACAGGCTACAATTTATCAAAACACAAAATAATAAGATACCACGACAAAACCACAAAAAATACTATAAATAAATTCAAATTAGACGGGGAATCAATTAATAAGCTTCACAAGGGCTTCAAAGCTTATTCTTCTTATTCAGAATCGAACCTAAACACTTAGTCGCGACCTTTACCGTAATGAAGGGATCCAATATCAATTCCAAGAATAAATTGAGCTTGCTATTTCATCTTCTATCAGACTCAAGAAGCCTTCGCTTCGCAAATTAAATAAGGTTGTAATATCTAAATATACTTTGTATTGATGGCAGTGCGATATTGAGGTGCTATTTTGATCCTGCGAGGCGAAAACGATAACTAAATAGCATTGGTGGCAATTGTAGAGCCAATAGCATGAATAAGCTTGTTCGATTGGGGTAGTACTACCCTATATCATTGGGAGATGTCAATATTTGTATCGTTGTGTTTCGTACATACGGTCTCCTTATGCTACCATACTACATTCTAACCTAATCCCTCTCTGCAAGCTGTCTTTCTGCTATTTTAGGCTATTTTATTTAAAATCAGTTGATAGGATAGAGATCTTCTTATAATGTTTTTGACTATAAAGATGTATGGTTATGTAGGACTCGCACCTACCAAAAACATCTCCTCGATACTGCTAGCGCGCTTCGCAGCCCCGTTCAGTGCCTGCCAATAGGCCCGCTCAGATTTACACTCGGGATATCCTGGCATCCAGGTTCCTAGACATCGCCCTAATACGCTCTTTGACCTGAAGGTCAAAGAGCGTATTAGGGCGATGTCTAGGGCGATGTCTAGGATGTAATGACTGTAGGGGTGAACCCCTACAGTCATTACACTAGGTGCACTCAGAAAGAATTTTTGAACGCTTTGTAAGCAAGAAAAATATGAAATTATAAATCCAATATGCCTAGCAAATGGTAAATAGGTTTTTAAAACACGTCTACAGCCTTAAAGGGAATAGGAGCGTAACGAGAATAATATTTTTTTATTATGACTAAGAAGTATGTCACAGTAAAGTTACAAGTTGACATATTTCCACAGGTCGCAACAGTTCAACATGCATCCTCAGAATACAAAACAAATTAGAAGCTACATAAGAGCGTAGAATCGAAACCCGGAATCGATCTGGGAAGAACAAATTTGATGTAAAGACACGAGGTACAATAATAGTAAGCATATTTGAATGTAAAATATATTTTTATTAATTATTTCTATTCCTTTTTTGTGAAAACATGATAAAATTATACATGTTAGCTTATTAAATATAATTATAATTATTTCATATGAAAATTTGAAAGAACAACTGATACGGATGACTGGACAGGATGAGCGGTCAGAGCGTTGACACGGTACGAAGATCGTGGGTTCAAATTCCATCCGTATCAGTTGTTTTTTTTTAAATTTTTCTTATTAAATAATTCTATTTCTATACCCTTGGATATCGTGTTTCAGCGTCTGCAATCGTCGATTTGATCGCTTTTTAGAACTTAGATGCTGCGATATTAAGTTTCACACAGCAAACATAATTATAAATTCTTGTCGCAGCGATTCAGTAGCGCCGTTTCACATTTTCTTGATTACATATCTTTTTGGCCCTTATAACTGATTGATTTTGTATTTAATTTTGATTTTGGATTTCTTCTTCTTATCGTATGGTTGATAAACAACCTGGTGTCAGAGTTTAAACCGCCCGTAGGCCTCTAACATGGCTTTACACACTGTTGAAAAATCTCTCAGGTGTGCTGGTTTCATTACGATGTTTTCCCTCACCATTTTAGCAACTGATAAATAATTAATTTATAATACGCACATAACTTACGAAAAGTAAGAGGTGCGCGCCTTGCGAACTCGAGACCTCTGACTTATCAGTCGAACGGTCAAACCACTAGGTCAAATCATTGCTTAATTGATTTGTTAATTTAAGTGCCTTCTGGTTTGTTGTGTATTCTTTGCATGCAAAGTAGTACTAAGCCTACCAACAACTTAGCGACGTAATTAGGTCGCCGAGTTTCTATAACTTGTAATGTCGCGCACTTGGCTGCACTTATATAAGTAAGAAGAAAAGAAAACGCATTTATTCTCTTCAGACGCAAATGATACAAGATCAAATAAATTATTTTATTAATTGTAATAAAGAAAACGAAAAGAAAGAAAAGAATAAAGAAACAAAAGAGTCAATAAAACCTTTCATATTTTATGAAAGACACCTATTTATGACGTAATTCGGTATATTTTTCGTTGTACCTGTACTGTTTACGTATTTCTAAAACCTTTTTGCGATATAAAAAAATACTCATTAGGATTTCTCATTATATTTAATAATTGGATTTATAATTATGTATATTAATTAGATATTTTTACATGCTATAGCATGTTAGCTTATCAAAAAGAAAGAAACCCTAGGCATAGAAAAAGAGATTTGAAATGTCGACTGATGCTGGTAGGATACGGTGGCTTAGCGGTCAGAGCGTCGACATGGGACGTCGAAGATCGTGGGTTCGAATCCCATCGGTATCAGTTTTTTCAAATTTTCTCATTAAATAATTAAATTCATGTAATCATTCATAATATAATCATTAAATTCATAGTAATAATTAAATTCATTCAAAATATTTTTTTAAAGGGTGCAAAAATTTTAAAGGATGACTCTCTCTGATCATAATTCTGAACAAAACCTTTTACTTATTTCAATAAATTCTACATTCAGAGAAAAAAGGTTAGACCTAAACAAATAGAATTTTAGAATTTTGATTAGTAACACATAAATGATAATTATAAATGACCATATTTGGTACTATTTGAGTCACGAACGGACATAATGTAACTTATGTAACCTTTGTTTAGATTTAACGAGATTATATTAATTAATATCGCTAAACAAACTTGATCAGCTAATTATCATCGCAAGCCGCTAATTAAAATAACAAACATATATACACGCCTGTATTCCCCAGAGGGGATAGGCAGAGGCGTATGAAATACACTCACGTTTCGCCGGCTATATCTTAAGTCCCAATAATAGGGAGCGAGCCTATTAAAAAAAAATTAATTGCCATTAACTGGGCACAATTCCAAACTCTGTGCTGCTACTGAGAATTTTCTAATGGAAAAACCCATTAACACTATGCCCAACCCGGGGTCAAACCCAGGACCGCAGTGGCGCATTGGTAACGGACCCGCTTTTCAAGCACATGATCGTGGGTTCGAACCAACGTGACTTTTCAATGTCATAATGTACTTTCTTAGTTAATCTAAGACACCACTGACTAACAGTGAAGGAAAACATCGTGAGGAAACTTGGAGTTAATAGTCAGAAATCGCCGACCCGCAGTGAGCTAGCTCATGCGTGGTGATTAATGCTCGATTCTGTATGAGAAGAGGCTTTTGCCCTGCAGTGGGACAATTACCGGCTGGTTTATTATCATTTACGTGGCTTGATCATTGATGTTACGGTATATATAAATCTATACCTTAGGCTTTTGCCCTGCAGTGGGTCAGTTGCAGCCTGGTTTATCATCATAAATCACACTACCCACCCACTAGGGCTGCCAAAAGTCCAAAACGAGTGTTATTTTCATTAAATTTATTCAGAAACCTTTTCCAGTACCTAATGAAGGTTATCACAACAAGTATTTTGCAGCCTGCAATAAAAAGTTATACGTTACAAATATCTCGATATTACATGTTATCTCGGCCCCTAATGTCAAATGAATGTCGATATAATGACATGTTAGCATGATGATACTTGACATTTTTTTTTAGATTCTAGGTGTACGAGAACGAGACCATCGTGACGTATGCACAGCATAATATAACGGAGTTCAGAAAGTAGTCGCAACAATAAAAATAAATAATAACTTCAGCAGTCAAGACCCGCCGTTTAGTTACTATCAAACTTCTACAATATTCTCTCCAAATACCGCTAAATACAATGAATGACATTTACAATCTGTCAGTTCCAAAATTTATAAAAAGAATACACGTTAAAATTATTTATGTCAATGACGTTGGTTGTACCAATGAAGCAAAGAGTTTGTATATTAAATAATAATCCAGGTAGTTGGGGTAATTGTTACAATAACAATAATACTAAAATGCTCAGGTCTTAGGTTTGAACGGACCACGTGCCTCTGACTTTTCGTAAGTTATGTGCGTATTATAAATTAACTCATTGACTCTAGCGTGGACGCCGGCGTCCAGACAGAATTGATTTCCTTTGTGTCTTTTTCTTGACATTTTTTTAAAATCTTTATTTAAATATTAATCTTAGTTAAGACCAATACCGTTAAAAATTAAAATAGTGTTTAAATCATTAACCACGAAGAAATATCTTAGAATAGGTGCCTAAATTTTCAAAAATCATTCTAACTATACACAAACTAAATCTCAAAGGTTATAAAACTCCAAGAAGGTTACAATAACTGTTAGCTTTACGACATTTTGCCAAAGCTCTAGATAAGGTCGTGGATACTATGTAAAGTACATATGAATAGACGCCCTGGATTCCTTAAACGAGCGTCACGTTACCTTACGTAAAGAAAGCGGTTATTATATGGACATGGTAGATGAAACAGCAATTAAAATTGCTTGAAAAACTCGAGACAGAGAGTTGTATCGGCTAGTTTCAGTTTTATACGCTACAGACACAATTTTGATAGGGTCTTCTCTTAAGCTTATGCCGTGTGGGTTCCGGCCTAAGAATAGAATCACCCCTACTCGTCTCGCGGGTGTCGAAAGAAGCGACAAAGGGAAAGATCCGGAAGATGGGCAGCAGTATCCTTCTGTATAACAGCAATTATCTGCTACTGCTATCGCCAATCCGCTTGCCCAGCGTGGTGAGGGCAAATACCTCCAATGAACCCACAATAGTGGCTTATGTTCAACAGTGGACTAATTCAGGTTGATAATGCTAGACTTGGAAGGAATAAGTACTTAATTCATTTGACTTTCGAATGACTTAAGTTTTTTTGGAATTTTTTTGGTGTCTAGAATGATGTCATTTCAGTTTTTAAGCACGGTTTTGATCTATAAATGTAAGACAAACTTATAAATCTGTTTTTCCCACTTACCTTATCCGATTTTCTTCTTAGCTGTGATCTGTGAACAAAAAAGAATGTTCAATTTCCTCGTTTTATTTAAGTGCTAGAAAACAGGCGGAAGGAACGGCGGAGGAGGAAAAAAGATTTAATATTAATTCTTTAACTATCGTAAGGACTCCGGCGACGCGTAACAATTGATTTCCTTTTGTGTCTCACTTTTTGATGTTTGACAGTTTAAGTAGGTAAGAATAACTTTTTTTAAATAAAGTAAAAATTTGAAAGTTGATTTCATTGTTACTACCTAAAACGGGTTAAATCAAATTAATAAGCCTTCACAGAAATGTTGATCTTTCTTTCTTTATCGGGTTAATGAACCACCTGGTGTCAGAGTTTAAACCGCTCACAGGCTTCTGACATGGCTTTAAACACCGTCGAAAAATCTCTCAGGTGTGCTGGTTTCCTCACGATATTTTCTTTCACCGTTTCAGCAAGTAATAATAATTTTCTAATACGTTAATGAATCCGTACTAATTACGTAATTCCGTACTGTATGATTTTTATACTGTGACGCAGCGCAGTATGAAACAACTGGCCTTTATAAATATCGTCACGAATCAGTGGGTGCTGACCCTAATTTGGTATAAAAACAAAGAACTTTTTAATAATTAATTAGTTCCCCCACTCAAAAAAATCTTAACTCTCATTAGAAATAATAAAATCTTATTAAGTGCTCGAAACCAATAAATGTCAAGCTTAATTACATCAATCAAATAGTACTTAAATAACGACTTAAGCATTATAAGGCCACAATCAAATTAGCGACTTAGATAGAAAAATCGCTGACTTAAACGTTTTAGGGATGTGACAAGCTGCGTTTTTATCGATATTATAAGTCAACATGAATTAATTGCTTGGTGAAGATTATTGTTTTAGTAATGTAAAAATTTTAATGGAGTGTGATTCTAACCTGTAACCTACTAATAAACGTACTAGGCGCTCTGCCATTAAACTATTCGCAAATCCATCTTACAGTGTCAAAAATTGCATCATCGTTCTTTCATTAACAATTAACTTCCAAAAATATACGTGTCGAATTGAGAACCTTCTACTACTATTCGACTACCTCGTTGGTTCAGTAATCACAGGTTTTAGTTTTGATTGTCTCTATATCTTACAACACGGAGTCGAATAAAATGCTTAGCACATAAGTACTTAGCTTGATAGGCTCGCTCGTGGAATACTAATAATGAAGATACGACATAAAAGATTTGAGGAAACTAGCGAAACGTAAATAACTATAACACTAAAAGACTTCGAAAAATTTACAATCAACTTCCAAATTCAAAAATTCATTTAAGAATCATCGATAACGATCATCACATAATCGATTTACTTTTGACATCCCTAAAACGTCTTATAATCGAATATTAGTAAAATGCCTAACGACTCGAGGGCGGGGCATTAAGAAAATCGGCGGAAAAAACGAAGCAGTTTCCCGGAGCTGAATGGCTGACCTCCCCATATTTCATACAGATTGTAGATAAGGTTTAGAGGGTACGTGAAAAGAGCCTGTCTTGAATACTTATTGAAATAATAAATGTTGAATTTTCTGTTTATTTCAGCGCTACGGATACCAATCATATACGAGTACATATAGATTTTTAGGGTTCATGTGCGTAATTTTGTAAATTAATTATCACTTACTCCGTACCTCGAATAGCACGTTAAGCTGACGGCCCTGCGCCTGATCTCTATCCGGTCTATGAGACTCGGACTATGAGAGTGAGGGAATAGAGAGTGCACCTGTGTTTCCGCACACACTTGTGCCATAGTCTAAACATCATATAGTCAGTCGACGCGTTTGATGTTTTCGGAAATGCCGACAACGTCTAGACATTCGTCGCGACGTAAAAAGTGTTAGGGTTGACACAGGACTAAAAACAAAAATATGTTTTTATAGTGTTTTTTTTGTAAGTATGTATAACACGTTATCAAAATTGGAAAAGGTGGCCGCCATTTTGAAATTTTTATTTACTGGACCGATTGCTTTCAAAATCGATATCTGAGAGTCCGCATGGTCTCCGAGTACATAACCGTTGTCAGAATTGGAAAAGGTGGCCGCCATTTTGAAATTTTTATTTACTGGACCGATTGCTTTCAAAATCGATATCTGAGAGTCCGCATGGTCTCCGAGTACATAACCGTTGTCAGAATTGGAAAAGGTGGCCGCCATTTTGAAATTTTTATTTACTGGACCGATTGCTTTCAAAATCGATATCTGAGAGTCCGCATGGTCTCCGAGTACATAACCGTTGTCAGAATTGGAAAAGGTGGCCGCCATTTTGAAATTTTTATTTACTGGACCGATTGCTTTCAAAATCGATATCTGAGAGTCCGCATGGTCTCCGAGTACATAACCGTTGTCAGAATTGGAAAAGGTGGCCGCCATTTTGAACTTTTTATTTACTGGACCGATTGCTTTCAAAATTGATATCTGAGAGTCCGCATGGTCTCCAAGTGCAAAGCCACCCCTGAAAATCTAGAAAACGATACCCATATTGATTTTTACTCAAAATTAGCTTTCGCCATCTTAGATCTCAAAATTAATGTCATATTCGTTATCACCGCCCCCGAAAACCTAGAAAACGATACCCATATTGATTTTTACTCAAAATTAGCTTTCGCCATCTTGGATCTCAAAATTAATGTCATATTCGTAATCACCGCCCCCGAAAACTTATAAAACGATACCCATATTGATTTTTACTCAAAATTCGCATCCGCCATCTTGGATCTCAAAATTAATGTCATATTCGTTATCACCACCCCTGAAAACCTAGAAAACGATACCCATATTGATTTTTTCTCAAAATTCGCGCCCGCCATCTTGGATCTCAAAATAAATGTCATATTCGTTATCACCGCCCCCGAAAACATAGAAAACGATACCCATATTGATTTTAACTAAAAACTCGCGTCCGCCATCTTGGATCTCAAAATAAATGTCATATTCGTAATCACCGCCCCCGAAAACCTAGAAAACGATACCCATATTGATTTTTACCAAAAACTCGCGTCCGCCATCTTGGATCTCAAAATAAAGGTTATAATCGTAACCACCTCCCCTGAAAACCTCAAAACAATACCCATATTGTTGTTTTTCAAAAACTCGCGTCCGCCATGTTGGATCTCTAAATTAATGTCATAAGTATTCATAATCAACACACCCGTTGAAAAGTTGAATCAACATTTAAAATTCAAATAAATAAAATGCGACACCCGCTAATTCCTAGGACCCAACAATTCCATACAAGCTACGGTGCGCCCCCTCCTCCGTCCCCCGCTCCACACACCCCGCACGATTGCTCTGTCTAGACGTGTTCGTTGGACTACTGTAGGGAAAGAGAAGACCTCTTTATACTGTGCTTGTGCACTATAATGTCTCCTGTATAGTTGGCTAATCTCAATGGAGATATTTATTGATTTGAGATGTTTTAATACAATTTATTGTTTCTTTTATTTTCGGTGGAATGTCGGAAGTCCACAAACTTACACCTGCCGCCGCAGGCTGGCTGAAAAACTTGGATATAGAGATCTGATCCACGCAGGATGAATGCCATACGCAATGATCATCATTCGTTTATTGTTCCTTTTTAAACGGTTTTACTTAGCTTGCCCTGTTTATTATTTGGTTCAAATTTAGTAATCGATATTTCACCCCCCTGTTGTTTAAAGATTGATCTGATATTTGGTACACAGCTTTAGTTTTGATGACAAAACCGTTTTACGTAAAAAGAAATTTAAAATATTATTTAGGTATTGTTTTAATTGGCCGCTCAGCCCGAAACTCGGTTAGGAGAATATTATACAACAAAGGCAGCAAATAACACTATGCTAACACAAAACTTCCTCAGACTGTATACAACAGACACTTGACCATTTCCTTATCGTATTTTTTCCTTTCTACCTCAGTAACTTAACTCTACGCCCCACTTAACCTGTTATTTAACGTTTTTATAACGTTACAACATTATTTTGTAACGCTAACAGCAATATTCGTTGAAATAAAACCGACTTCGAATTATTTTTTGAGCATTGTTGTGGAAAAAGTGAGTAATATGAAAAATATTTTAGACATTTTTATCGGTTTGAATTTGAATTTTAAGAAGGAATTTTTTCGAGATGTTTTATATCGTATCTTGTTAGTTTTTTTTTTAGAAAAATTATAAGATCCTTGTATGATTTTATTTGAATGTGACATTTTAAAATTTTGTTTTGTGTATAATTGTGTGTTTTTAAACGGTTATACTTGGCTTGACGTGTTTATTGTTTGGTTCAAATTTAGTAATTGATATTTCACCCCCTTCATGATGATGATGATAAAACCATTATACGTAAAAAAAAAAAATTTACTCATATTATTTGTTTACAATTAATTTATTGATATTTTAATTAATTTATGAGTCATTGTTACTTGGAGGATTCAGTAAATGATTTATTATTATTATTTATGTGTAGTGTATTATTTTACGTATAACATACAAAATAATATTACGCTTGTTTCTGATAGGGATAGGTAGAAACTACTACTATGCTACATTGACCATTTCTACTCATTTTACTTGTTTTGCAGTGATAGTCAAGTGGTATGACCGTTGATTGGCAAGTCTGGTCTCAAGTTCGAGCCCGAGATACGCATATAATCTGACTTTTCTTAAGTTACCTATGTGAAAATTAAAATTTATTAATCACATGCTCCGTGCATCGGAAAATACGTAACGTAAAGTACTATTCCTAAGAGCGATGCTACAGCGAGTGAATGAAAATTTTAGTTCCAATCTGTGTAAGCTGTGCTTTGATTGAAAAGAAATGGATGGGTGCGCATTAATAAACGATTTATTTTATATAAAATTCAGTAGCTACCCTTTAATTTAACAGCTAAAAAAACTAATTCTGATGTTCTTTTTTTAAATACCAAAAAATTTTAAAAAATCTGTAACACCTTATACTAGTTTTTGAATTAGCCGCTTTTATGACAAATATAAAATAATAAAAGTCACCCGAGGTGGGGGTGATACAGAACCCATATTGCGTAAATTAAAGTTTTTTTAAAGTTGAGCATCGACTTTACTGTAAGTACGGTCCGACAGGCCATGAAAAAATTGTGTCCCGCAAATTGACAGTTTGAGTGAAAGGGTTGAATTATAAATAATAGAAAATACAAAACGTATACATTGTGCAGAAATTATTTATAAAAAAACTATTATTTAAATTGCAACTTCAGTTAAACAAGTAATCATTTTAAAAATAGAATTTATATTAGGTATATTAAATTAAAATAATAAAATAGAAACAATCTTTTTTTTTATCTTCCCCCAAGTTTTTTTTATTCATTCAATTTATAAATTGTATTATGTAAGCTTTAAACTACAACTAATATTTAAAAAAAACTTAATCTGAAAGACCACTTCCAGTGGGCAATGTCCCCAAAACGCTGGCTGCAATGCCACATTGGATGGTAATGCTAAGCCTTTAAACTAGTTATAGGCCAAACATAATATCATAATATCGGCCTAATTCTAAAAGATTTCATTTCAATAAATTGAATTCAATTTAGAAAACGTTCATTTAGAAATATAGAATACAGCACAAACATAAAATAATATAAACCAATTACAGTATATTTTCTTTATAGCTAACATAAATTTTGTCGCAAATAATATTGTTTTGTTTGTTGTGCTAATGGCCTATTTTGGACTGGACGCAACTTATAATATCAAATCATTTTATGTGGACGAAGCTTAAAACTATATTTTAGATTAACGAGGCTGGTAATGAAAGATTTAAGCCAATTAAAAAAAACCCAAAGCAGAAAGGTAAAGAAAAACATTTCTTCTCAAATAACAGATAAAAAGAAAATAGGTCTGTTGACTAAACTTTAAAAATTGGTTAATAGTGTATATTTTTATCTACTGCTGCCAAAAACAACATCATCAGCAATTGCAGCTTGCCCAGCGTGGCGATTATAGCCAAATACCTCCAAACAGCGCAAAATAGTGGCGCGCATTGGCCTTTGTTCAGCAGTGGGATAATACAGGTTGATGATGATGATGATAATGATAAACATCTGAACAACAATGCTGTCAGCACAGATAGCCTAGTGGTATGACCGTCGACTGACAAGTCAGAGGTCTCGAGTTCGATCCCAAGGCGCGCATCTCTGACTTTACGTAAGTTATGTGCGTATTATAAATTAATTATCAGTTGCTAAAACGGTGAAGGAAAAAACATCGTGATGAAACCAGCACGCCTGAGAGATTTTTCAATGGTGTGTAAAGCCATGTCAGTGGCCTACGGGCGGCTTAAACTCTGACACCAGGTTGTTCATCAACCACACGATAAGAAGAAGAAGCTGTCCAACCACAAGGATTCATACCATTAGGTTCTCACTGCCTAAACTACTGCGGAAGCCAATGTCTATATCTTTACAAAATGAACACCTAATTAATACAGTGTTTCATAAAATAGCTTCACAAGAGATGCTATCACAGTAAATGCATTGATCCGGCAAATGAGCTTGTTTAAGTACTAAATTATCGCGAAACAGGTTAACTGGAAAATGCTCATATAAGCCAGATTATAAGCTGCTATACCACTATTTTATGATGGAGGTTTAAAGAAATTTATGGGGTGAAATGTGGTTGGAGATTTTTGTTACCAAGTAAACACGTTTTCTAAGACTTCATTCGCTACTTTTACTACTCAAGGATTTTCGAATAGATACAGGTTACGAATTAAAAAAGAGTTTGACGAGTAGGTACCTAAAGGTTACTACTTCATCAAGGGTTGACGAGTAGTAAATCATTATTTCATCAAGGGTTGACGAGTAGGTACAGGTTATTGTTTGCGAGTAGGTATAGGTTACTACTTAAGTCTTCCTTCTTTATCGTATGGTTGATGAATCACCTGGTGGCAGAGTAGGCCGCCCGTAGGCCTCTGACATGGCTTTACACACAGTTAAAATATCATTCAAGTGTGCAAATTTTCTCACAATGTTTTCCTTAGCCGTTTTAGCCAGTTCAGACAATTAATTTCTAATTCGGAAAGCCTGAATTTTGAACATACGGCCTTTGGCTTGACAGTCCAATAAATACCACTAGGCTATCACTGCCTAAATAGGGGTTTAAAAGTCCAAAATCTATGCGGAAAATATCGCGGGCAAAACACTAGTTCAATATAACCAGAAACTAAAGTAATTACTAGATAAAATTCGTCTTATTCAGCCAATATTATTACAATGGCTCAGAAAATGAAGGGACAGGGAAATATTCATCATAGTAATACTAACATTTATCTTGGCTCACTTATAGACGAAATATAAGATATTAGGATAGTTTTCGCGCTAGCTCTCGTTTTTAGGGTAGACAGAAGTCTGTTATAATAAGTAGTAGGAACATTTCTCGAGTAGCATGTGAAATTTCATATGAACTGATTTTCAGAGTTAGTTACTGCACCATTTTCCTCTTTTAGGGGTTGAATTCTGAAAAATATAAATTCAAATACTGTATATAAAAATATAGCTTTAAATGAAATTTGAATTTTGAAAAAACTTGAAAAAAAATAGTGTAGAAGAGATTTGAAATTTCGACTGGTGCTGGTGGGATACGGTGGCTTAGCGGTTAGAGCGTTGACACGGTACGTCGAAGATCGTGGGTTCGAATCCCATCCGTATCAGTTGTTTTTTCAAATTTTCTTATTAAATAATTATATTTAATAAGCTATCATGTGCATGTAAAAAAATCACAAAAATATTTAAATGAATTTTTATTATATGCCATTTTTATGTATATAAAAACATGTTTCGATCAAGCTGAACTTCCTACTTATTAAAAGATACTTCTATATAATATTTCGGCCCCACGAAGAAACTAATCTAAAATATTCATACGCAATAAGGCAAAGCCTACTTTCTTATCAACCTTCTTTTCCTAGTTGGCAACCCTCCAAGACGGATAAAAATGGTAGGTGCATCAGTAGTGAATTTGGTAAAATTTACCTTTAGCCGTGTACGTTTATACAAGTAGATTAGATTTTTAGAAGCAGTAGTAACCTAGTGGCAAGTCTCAGGTTTGAACCCAAGGCACGCACCTTTGACTTTTCGTAAATCATGCGCATATTATAAATAAACTAGCGACCCGCCCGGCTTCGCACGGGTGCAATATACCTACATAATTATAAACCTTCCTCTTCAATCACTCTATCTATTAAAAAAAAACTGCATCAAAATCCGTTGCGTTTAAAGATTTAAGCATACATAGGGATTTAGGGACAGAGATAGCGACTTAGTTTTATAATATGTAGATCACCTGCTCCGTGCCTCGAAAAGCACGTTAAGCCGTGGGCTCAGCTGTCGCGAAGATCTTTGTCAGTTTGATATAGGGAGTCAATACCCTCATAAAATCCTGACAACTGAATAGAATTCCTGTCTGTCTGTCTGTTACCTCATCAGTGAAAACGTGAAAACGGCTGAACAAAAATTGGTTAAGTAATTCAAGACATACAGCTTGACACCTCTATTGTATGCAGTTTCTTCTGTCTTTAGTCTGAAGCCGAGTATTATATTATGTAACCCGTGTCTCCATGTTATTTTTCGACTTCCACGTGGACGAAGTCGCGGGCACAGTTAGTACCGAATAATATTGTAATATTACAAGGAAAGCTGGCCATCTTTATACAATAAATAAATATAATAACCAAGAAAGAAATCTCGAGGGATATCTTCGTAGTGATCTGGGTCTGCAATAACTCAGGGTCCTCCCACACGGTCTGTGACAATGACCCTTACTGTCTTAACGATCTTTCGCCAATAATTTATACCTCCTACGTTTTTGTTTCGACGAAACAAACGGAATTTTTCTATTTATTTAAACGTAATTATATTGAGATTTGAGGTTGAGCCGTGAGGTTTTCGGCCACCAACACCCCTACTCGTTAAGACAGAGGTCAATCTCAACGAATATTTACCATCTCGCAAGAGATATTATAGAGCACATGTGTGAACAGTGCACAAGCACAAACACAGGTGCACTCTCTATTCCCTCACTCTCATAGTCCGATGAGACGGCAATCCGACACGACCGGACAGAGATCAACCGCAGGGCTTAAGGCTTTACCTGCTTTCCGAGGCACGGCGAAAGTGATAATTATTTTTAAACGGTTTTACTTAGCTTGACCTGTTTATTATTTGGTTCAAATTTAGTTATCGATATTTCGGTGACCTTCCTGTTGACAGATTGATCTGATATTTGGCACACAGCTTTAGTTTTGATGACAAAACCGTTTTACGTAAATAGAATAGAATTATTTATTTGTATAGAATAGGTAGTAGGTATTTACAGTTAGATGTTTACAATTATATAAGTGACCTTGTACATTCTGCCGTATCGGCATACAAATTTTTACAAAAAATACAAGAAAATAAAATAAAACTAAACTGTGACAGCAGGACAAAAATATTACTTTTAAAATATATCATCATTTTCGTTTAAAAAGTCTTCAACTGAATAATAACATTTTTTTAATAATATCGACGTTAGATGTTTTTTAAATTGTCTAATGGTTGCTTTTTTAAAACATTAGGTAATTTGTAAAAAAAATATTTATATTATATAATACGTACATAACTAATACGAAAAGTCAGAGGTGAGACCTAAAACCTCAATTGAATTTGAATAAGTTTACCTAACTCTCAAAAATAATGATATTATTGGTTTCAGATGCTTATATCCATGATACGAGAAAGCACTTCAGTGATTCAGCTTGTTAGAACATAAGTGCTGTTATACTATAAATAGCATAGTATGGATTGGTAGGGATAGACACAGATATTCAGAAAACTTGTTCTAACATCACGACTATACAGGGTTATTTGTAAAACACCAGCATCCTTAAAAGGGGTCATTAAACTCATCATTATGAACAACTTTTACTATGGGACCAACCTTGAAGTTGCAAAAAAAACAGCTATTCCATACATTTATGTTCAACAAACTGTAGACGTTAGGCCGGTTGAAACCAATTAAACTAATCCGTTTAAAACAAAAAAAAACGTTTCATACCGAAATAAATCGAACTGTGACCGAAATTCGGTCAGGAGGACATTATTATTAAACAAGTTATTGAATAATAAAACTGGATAGTCTGTACTATTACTCAATTAATATGATACACGATGCGAGACGTACACTTCCAAACTTTCTAACAATTATCTTTTCATTAATTTTTTCCTTTGACCCCAATACACTAGCATAAATTAAACAAAAACAGCGTTAAACGATTTCCCTAATCCATTTACTCTATATAGGACTACGACCCCATAACTTAAAATGCCAAGGTCTGATTCTATGAATTATTAAAAAAAAACTATAACAGCGGAATGACGAATGCCCGTGGAACACGAAAATTTTAACATTAAAATATTTTACTAAGGAGTTTGTATAATATTGTGACTTGTTGTAGGGTAGGCTCTAATTCTGTGGCTTTCGTAATTTGGTCGTATTAACTTTGAGACCTACTATAAATTTCTGTAAGTGGATTTCAGATAAGTAAAAAAGTTAATGCTACCAAATTAAGAGTGTCACAGAATTAGATGACTTTGTTATACTTAATATTAATAAAGGTTTTGAATAGGATTCAGTGGTATTGTAAGTACTATTTACTTTTCAGTGTGCCGTATAGTTTTAGGCCTAAAAATAGCTCCTAATCATACCGTGGCATGGAGTAAGTGATAATTAATTTATAATACGCACATAACTTACGAAAAGACAGAGGCGCCTTGGGTTCCAACCTGCGACCTCTGATTTGACAGTCAACGGTTACCACCACTAGGCTATCACGACTCGTCTAGCCATTATACTAATTTAAACAATGGTTATAACAAAAGCACTTAGTAATAATGACGTGAATACAATGTTTAATAAGATATCAAATAATATTAGCTAAACTCATGACTACAATACATTGTTACGTCAGTTATTCAGAACTGTCGATATCTTCTACAAGATAATTATTTATAAATACTATTGTCTTACAATACAATAAAGCTTTAGAATTGATACAATTTGTTAATGGTCTAATAACAAAAGCGTAGAGATTCTAAATGGTAAGAGTTATTTCATTGATCAAACCACCTAGAATCAATGCGCTTGCTCTGGCAAAAGCCTCTTCTCATGTAGAGAAGAATCGAGCATTGATCACCACGCTAGCTCACTGCAGGTAGACCTTTCTCACGATGTTTTTCTTCACCGTTAGTCGGTGGTCTTAGATTAACTAAGAAAATACATAACTATAACATAGAAAAATTATCATTAGTAGGTACTTGCCAGGTTTTTCACCCACATGCTAGAAAACTCAGAAAAGACTGCCTCGTTGGTCTAGTGGTAGCAAGCGCGACTGCTGAGCACGAGGTCCTGGGTTCGATCCCCGGGTCGGGCTAAGTGTTATTGGGTTTTTCCATTAGGAAAATTTTCAGTAGCAGCACGGCGTCTGGAATTGTGCCCGGTTAATGGCAATAGGCTCACCCCCTATTACTTGGGATTTATAATATAGCCGGCGAAACGTGGGTGTGTACTGCACTCCTCTGCCTACCCCCTCTGGGGAATACAGGCGTGAGTCTATAAATTCTAGAAAAAAGGGTACGTAACCAATGCGCCACGACACATTTTAATGATAAAAATCTAAAATAAAACAATACCTACAATAATTTTAGTTATGAATATATTTTATGGGACCAATCGAAGAATATAATTTTTCAAACTATAAAAACTCAAATCGGCCAATTATTTACAGATAAATCCGTAAACAAACATACAGAACAATACAAACGAATTGAAGACTTCCTCCTTCTTTTGAAAGTCGGTTCTGTTGTCTATGATACTACCTGATATTTATTGAAAACTTAGCTTAACTTTAAGACATCGATATTAACTTCTAATAGCCTGTCATAACGAGGTGTTCTAAGACACCTAAGTGTACAAGCTATTAGCCGATACCACCTTCCCTTAACTTAAGTTTAATGGGAACATTCTATCTATGTTATATTCTTAGTTTACCTGGAAGGGACTTGTTCTTGCGAGTTGCAATTATGTCTGCTAATGGATTACTATTATTATAGCGCCTATCGCTATAGTCTGCTGTCTCGCTCGCACATTATTAAAGATAAAAAATTACTGATTGCCTCGTTGGTCTAAGTGGTAGAAAGCACGACTGCTGAGCACGAGTTCCTGGGTCGATCCCCGGATCGGCCAAAGTGTTATTGGGTTTTTCCATTAAGAAATTCTAAGTAGCAGCACGGAGTCTGGAATGGTGTCCGGTTAATGGCAATAGGCTCGCCCCCTATTACATGGGACTTATAACATAGCCGGCGAAACGTGGGTGTACTACACACCTCTGCCTACCCCCTCTGGGGAATACAAGCGTGAGTCTATAAATAAATAAAATAAAATAAAAATCACTGATTATAGAGATTTAAAAAATTGCAAAGTTAGGGAGAATAACATTACAAATTAATTACGAATCCTTCCATCGTTAGCCAACAACTATAACATTAGTTTATCTAGAAGACATAACATTACATAGACTCACGTCTGTGTTCCCCAGAGGGGGTAGACAGAGGTGTATGCAGTACACCCACGTTTTGCCGGCTATGCTATAAGTCCCACGTAATAGGGGGTGAGCCTATTGCCATTAACTGGCACAATTCTCTCCATGCTGCTACTGAGAATTTCCTAATGGAAAAACCCAATTACACTTTGCCCGATCCGGGGATCGAACCCAGGACCTCGTGCTCAGTAGTCACGCTTGCTACCACTAGACCAACGAGGCAGTATATCTAGAAGACTACGCAAAATATTACACTTTAATATTTAAATATCTTAGACGTCGTCTGCGCTAATGTATGTCTCAGACAGTTATTGCAGTATTCTCTAGAGTTGCGAGTGTGAACATCGAGTTTTGCAAGTGTCAGGCATTAGGTGAGACATTAGTGTCAACAATTTGTGTACTATGTTGTTGTTTCGTTTGAAGTAGGAATAAATTCACAAAAATTCTACATATTATAAAAACAAAGTCCTCGAACGTGTTTGTTTGTCTGTTCGCGATAAACTCAAAAACTACTGCATTAATTTTCATGTTATTTTACGAATGGATAGAATGGTTCTTGAGAAAAGTTTTAGTATATAATTTGTCAAGTTTTTGTATACATTAGCTAAAATATAATGATATTTGTTGGAGGTGTCGGAAAAAAATTTGCCAGGTTGCGGGATCGGGATCAAAATTTCATGAACCGACATCCACGTGGATGAAGTCGCGGGAATCAGCTAGTAATAAATATAATAAAGTTTTAATTAGTTAAAATGATGATATTAAAAATAAATAAACAATATACCCAGTGGAAAGTCCCTACTTTTATTTAAATGCATAGAGTATAAACAGCATCAAACATGGCCGCCATACTTCGCAAGCGGAACCACATTTGTCAGTAAAACTGTTCTTACTATATAATTAATAGCGCTACATTCGAGACCAAGTTACAACTACCATTCTGCAACACTACAATATTCTACGAACTACTGTAATCTTAAATCTACGGAATTTAATTCAAGAGAGAGCGTTTTATCACTACAAAATTTAATGTAAAGTTGTGTTCAGACAGTGCAAGTGTTTTATTAGTTTTTTAGTGTGTCAACGCTTGTTTGACTGGCTAAAAGGTCTCAGGTTTGAACCCAAGGTGCTTCAGACTTTTTATATGCCTAGCCGTGTGGTGTCCGGACTAAGAATAGAACCACCCCTATTCGTCCCGCAGGTGTCGTAAGAAGCGACAAAGGGTAAAGTCTGGAAGATGGGTGTAACAGCAACCATCTGCTACTGCGATCGCCAACACGCTTGCCCAGGGAGGCGATTGTGAGCAAATATCTTCAATGAGCGCACAATAGTGGCGCGCTGGGAGAGGCCTATGTTCAGCAGTGGACTAATACAGGCTGATGATGATGATAATATAGGTACCTAAAACTCATCATTTGCTTCGAGCCTCGGTGAGCACGTAAAGCCATTCTATGGTATTATAAGAATGAGGCAAGGAAAGAAATAGGTACATGTGTTTGCGCCCACTCAAAAAGATTCTTACCATCTTCTTATCATTATTTCACTCATCAAATCACTTTTTTATCATCCTGAACTAATTATCGTCATAGCTGCCAACGTCAACAAATTCTAACTACGCAGGAGATTTTATAAGCAGAAGAGTGCGCGCAAACACAGCTGGTGCACTCTCTATTCACTCTCATAGTCCAATAAGGATGGAGAGAGATCATGCGCCAGCCGATTTTACGTATTCTCCGAGGCATGGAGCAGTTCATAATTAATTTATAATACTCATTAACTTGCGTGAGTGAGAGGCTTTCACTTACGTTAATGAAGTGCACCTGTGTTTGCGCGCACACTTGTGCTTATAATATCTCCTGCGTAAGACTCCTCTCACTGAGAGGTGCGTGTCCTGAACAACCTTATTAAAGATTTTTTAACCCTCTTAAACATACAATATATGATTTACTATGATATTCTGTTGATGAACAACCAGGTGTCAGAATTTAAATCGCCCGCAGACCTCTGACATGGCTTTACACACCGTTGAAAAACCTCTCAGGTGTACTGTTTCCTTGCAATGTTTATCTTCACAGTTTTAGCAAGTGATAATTACTTTCTACTACGCACAAAAATCTGAAAAGTCAGAGGTGCGTGCCTGGGTTTTGAACCTGTGACTTTGACTTGGCAGTCTAACGGTGATACCATTAAGCTACCACTGATATTTTGGTACCACTGCGTTTTTTGTATTGCCGTTCAAACAAGCAATAATATTATAATCATCATCTGCCTAGCCTTTTCCCAACTATATTGGGGTCGGCTTCCAGTCTTACCGGATGCAGCTGAATACCAGTGTTTTACATGGAGCGACTGCCTATCAAACCTCCACAACCCACATACTGGGTTACACGATACCCCTTGGTAAAACTGGTTGTCAGACTTTCGGACTACCCTTAACGACTGTCAAAAATCTACAATTGACAGCCGGGGCCAACAGCTTAACGTGCTATCCGAGGCACGGAGAGTAATAATTAATTTATAAAACGCACATAACTTACGAAAAGTCAGAGGTGCGCGCCTTGGGTTCGAACCCTAGACCTCTGATTTTGCCAGTCAACGTTCACCACCACTAGGCTATCACGACTCTACAAGCAATAATATAATATAATATACAATTACTCTCATACTTCCTCGCTTTCAACTTTCTTTGCATAAACTTACGCTCACACAGTAACTATGTTTAAAGAAAAGTCAGTAGTGAACCTGTTTATAACAGACTTTTACAACTAAACCAAACTTTCAACCTGTTTATTAACTTCAGTGATCAATGAAGCATCAATTTAACAACAAGAGCGATTAAAATAATGTTGGAAACTTAAGTTTAAAAGATGTTTGTTAAAACTTTAAGATAAACATGTCTATAGAACTGAAGTTTTCTTCTAGAAAGTTGGTAGTGTGGGCTTCTGTAATCGTAGATCAATAGGAGTAGGCTAGGGTATTACCACTCTCCGGCCTATGGCCCTCGGAAATAAGGACAGTCTGACGCCCAATCAGTAACTTTTTTTGCATCTAACTGGCATTGCTGCCAGTCTTCTAGGTACGGTATCCAAGGAACCCGATTTGGAGGATATTTTTGACGCCTTATTTGCTTAACTACACAGCTTGTATCAGTCCACTGCTTGACATAGGCCTCTTCTCATACGCATCACTTATTTTGTGCGCTCGTTAGAAGGTGTTTGCCCTTAATCGCTACGCTGGGCAAGCGGGTTAGCGATCGCAGTAGCAGATGGTTGCTAGTACACAGTAGGATGTTACTGACCATCCTCGAGATTTTTCCCTTTGTTGCTTCTTACGACACCCGCGGGATGAGTAGGGGTGGTTCTATTCCTAGGCCGGAAATTACACGGCACACATTGCTTAATTACTTAAGTTTATTTTATTTATTTTTGAACTTTAGTTTATTTATTAATTAACTTTTTTATAACACTTTTGTGGATTAGTCTCTTTGCTTAACAACTACCTATTATACAAACGTACATTTGCAAAAAGTTAAAAAGGATTGAAACTTAAAATATATTGATGAGAAAGTTCCACGTTCGATTCAGCCAAAATCGAGTCATAAACCGAAAGTTAGGTTGTAAACCTAGTTTTATTCAGACACTGGCAATTCTTAGGAAAGATTCAAATATGTAGCTAAAATAATCTAACAGTTATAAAATGTACTGATTTACTCATCTATACGCCACCCCATGTTTCTTGCGGATAGACAGAAAAATTAGAAATTCATTTTGAATCAAGCTGAAACTTCAAAAACTCTAGCCCAGCTATATTTTTTTTTTTACTTTACCCTTTAATAATATCACAAAAAAAAATTAGATAAAAAAAATGTTACTACACTCGCTCTTGATGGATTCCGTTTGAGTCAGAAACTAGTCGGGCATTCCCGAAATCTTCTTCTTCTTATCGTATGGTTGATGAGCAACCTGGTGTCAGAGTTTAAACCGCCCGTAGGCCTCTGACATGGCTTTACACACCATTGAAAAATCTCTCAGGTGTGCTGGTTTCATCATGATGTTTTCTCTCACCGTTTTAGCAACTGATAATTAATTTATAATACGCACATAACTTACGAAAAGTCAGAGGTGCGCGCCTTGGGATCGAACTCGAGACCTTCGACTTGTCAGTCGACGGTCATACCACTAGGCTATCAGTGCTCAAAATCAATCCGTGAGTTATATTTAATAATAATATACTTATCAGTATGTCTCACGAAAATTATTATTCTAAAATACAATATTATACTTTTAATTTGTTGTAATTACATGCAGCTGTCTCCAAGTCCACCAATAAAAAGTAATACCGAATATAAAAATACAAGCTAAAAAATGAAACAATAAAAACAAAATACGATCTCTTATATTTGAACATTCAAATAACAACATAGGTATTTTCTTCCTGTTATCCAAAGGACAAGGGGTCTTGACAATGTTGGAGGATAATCTAATTGAATTTTCGATTACCTTCAATCAAATTTAGCGTGAGATCTAAGGGAACAAGATTGAGAGGCACCGGGCGTTAGGACCATTCTTTTGAGACAATTTTTAGAAATGCATAATATCGGGTCAGATGTCGTTAGGTTATGAAAGTATTTGATTTTGTTTTGGATTCAGTCCCGTCGTTTACATTTTTGGTATAACAATCTATCTGGTATAGTAATCTGTATCACTCTCTGGTCCTCTAACTATCCTTAACAATCGTGTAGATTCATTGCTCCGTTAAAAAAGTACAAACTACAAACACAAATTTGATTCAGTGGTTGATGAGTAAAAAAGTGACAAACAAACTTAATTTCGCATTTATAATATTTGTTAAAATTAGAATTACTACGGTTTTACTTACGGGAATGCCCGACTAGTTTCAAACTCAAACGGAATCCATTTTCAAGAGAGAGTGAAATCACGCGGTAGCGTCACAGACCTCAATCATTTATTCTAAAATATCAATGCTTTCTTCAGCCTACTAATAAATGTATCTCTTTTACGTTACAGAGTTAAGAAAAGTAAACCAGTTAAGTAACAAGCTATTAAAAAGTCATTACACGTAGATAATAAGTTATTAATAACAAACTAAGAGACGACGCTTGCATAATAACTAAAATGAGTTATAACTTGCTGTACAGCTGGCTCCGTTCTGACCGATATTTGATCGTTGAAGTTTCTTATAACAGTCAGACTTTTTTTTTACCACTACGAGTTACGATGCTTGCAATTCCAGTGGTATTTCTTGCGCGTTACCGACACGCATCCGTTAGTTGAAGTTTGCTTTCGAATTTCGGAGCAGGACCTCAAAATCCGAGCTAGTAATGAGACTATAATATTTTTCTGAACGAATTCCGGTCACGGCGGCCAATCTCAACGGCGACTAGCCAACTACGCAGGAGATATTATAGTGCACAAGTGTGTGCGCAAATACAGGTGCACTCTCTATTCCCTCACTCTCATAGTCCGATGGGACGGCCTTCCGACACGATCGGAGAGAGATCAGGCGCAGGGCCAACGTCTTAACGTGCTTCCGAGGACGGAGTAAGTGATAATTAATTTATAAAACACACATAACTTCGCGCGCCTTGGGTTTGAACCCGAGACCTCTGACTTGCCAGTCAACGGTCACCACCACTAGGCTATCACGACTCAGTAATCGGCTATCAGTAATGAGACTACCACATTGAAAATGCTAAATACACTGCCAACGTGGAAATCGAACTCAGTACCTGTGTTTCCAACCAAGGAGAAAGCAAGGCAGAAATTTAATTTACAAATAAATAACAAAACATCGGAAAAAAAAACATGAAACATACAACTTAAGTATTCTTTATTGTATACAATTCTGTTTCCAAATCACCATGAAAATATCGTTGAATTTTCCCGAAACGCCCTTGGGACACTAAAGACCCAGCGATCGCTTTTTACGATAATAAGGCAGGACAGATTGTGCCACCCCTGAAGTATAACCCGAACGTTTTTTATTCGCAATTACCTGCGTACTTGATGACCCTCGTAAAATGCAGGGTTGTCACTAATTTAAAATGATAAAGGTTAGAGATAAATAGTTGTGATTTTATTGGGTGCTTACTTTTTTGGGGTAGGTTTTATCTGCGACTAGTGGATAAGATCAGAATACGAATTTATGATCAACTAATAATAAAAATATTGCTTTCTATGGTTTCCACTGAGATAAAAATGAAAGGGTTAGTTTATACCATATACTACACCTACCTATAACCTAATTTAATGCTTGTTTGCAGCCTTCAAATACTTTGTGTTATTTTTTATGAGACGAGAACTCGTTATAGCCCAGTGGTACGATCGAACCTAAGCCACGCACCTCTGGCTTTTCATAAGTTATGTGCGTATTATAAATTAATTATCACTTACTCCGTGCCTCCGAAACATGTAATGCCGTTGGCTCTGTGCTTGATCTCTCTCCGATCGTGTCGGATTGCCGTCCCATCGGACTATGTGAGTGAGGGAATAGAGAGTGCACCTGTGTTTGAGCATACACTTGTGCGCTATAATATCTCCTGCGTAGTTGGCTAGTTTCCGTTGAGATTGGCCGCTGTGACCGACATTCCGTCAGAAGGATATTATTATCGTCTAAGTCTTTTAGATGTGTTATTTTTTATGTGACGAGAACTCGTGTTACTATCATTACTATATCAGTACGAATACCGTTATTTCACACAGATATTCTGTGAGAAGGGTGGTACTACCCCAACCCAGACGGCTTATTCTTGCTGATGGCTCTCCCAGCATTAATCAACAATATTCTGTCAAAAATTACAAAATAATTATACGCAGGCGCAATATTCTTCATATTAGTATAATTACTAACCGTCCATCCTTCAGCTTAAATAATAAATCATATTATTTCCGATTACATTTTCCTAAATTAGACACCCTGATTGACATTTGATTGATTCTCACTCTCGTTCACTCATTCGATCGTTCAAATATTCATCGTACAAAGTTATTTCTCTGGGGCATGTTCTTATGTTATGTTATTTTTGTTATTTATAACCTTTTCCGCGATGATGCGATTTACATGGCAATGTAATGCTGGATCAATATTCATTTTACGTTGAATATGATTTTTTGTTTGTATAAAAGTTACAATATTGAAAGTTATGTATGTACTTACCTACTTGAATTGCCTTGTTTGGCTGAAGGATGTAAACGCGTCTAGTGAGCTAGACGTTTCGGGTTCTAATCCTAGGTCAGGATAGTGTTATTTCTGGATGTTACAGGTTACATTTCGGGAAGTTTAAGGATGAACTGCACCAACTTGACTTTACCCAGTAAAGTAGTTTGCGGGTTCAAATGAGCGGTATTTAATGTAATAGATTTTTTCTTTCTACAAAAATGTAGAACTTACGATAGATACTAGTTTTTCTTACATTAAATAGACACCCAAGTGTTATTACTATATTGTAGAGAGACTACAATTTTCAATAATAAATCTTTGTTCTCCATACTTTGTTAGCTCAGTTAAAATAATATAAAACCAGCTAGTTAGCATACCATTCTTAATTAAGCTCTGTCCGTAGCGATCGGCAGCTGAAAACAAAAGACCCATTTTATATGGGATATTGATTTCCTTCGGATGAATAGAATTTTTCTGATGATGGTTATAAAATTTATGGAAAACTTCGAGTATTGGTATGCGATCGAAAATTGTTTTATATCGTGTATATTTTTTAATAGTGATATTGTATTTTGGGCCTTGTGGTTTCCAGCCTAAGAATGGAACCACCCCTACTCGTCCCGCGGGTGTCGTAAGAAGCGACAAAGGGAAAGATCTGGAGGATTCTACCGAGTGATAGCAACCATCTGCTACTGCGATCGCTAGCTCGCTTGCACATCGTGGCGATTAATGGCATTACCTTTTAATGAGCGCACAAAATAAGTGCGTATGAGAAAGTTGATAAAGTAACAATAACTAAAGAGATAGTGATTTGATTTGTGATTAGATGATTAAAAAAAACACAAACCTTTGATAAAAACCTATAAAATTTAGATTTTTAGTTTAACACTTTGATGAATAATATAGTCTCAAACTTTCGCAAACACTCAACATAATGAAACAACTTTTTAACGGATATAATTCGCGTTTTTATTTTGATAATACAATCCTGACGTTTCGAGTACTTTGCAGCACTCGTGGTCGCAGGCAGACTGAGGTTGACAAGCGTCTGAACAGTTATTTAAAATTATTTTTGATCTACCGTCAACTTTATTTAGTTTTTGCCCATAAATACGTATTATGTGAATTTTTAATTTAATTGAAAAAAATTTAAAAGCTATTATTAAGATTTTTAACGTCAGGATTGTATTATCAAAATAAAAACGCGAATTATATCCGTTAAAAAGTTGTTTCATCACTTTGATGAAGTCACCTTTCAAATTAAAAAAATACTAAATCAGAAGCGGGTCATCCATATAGGAGTTACGATACCATAGACTCAGTTTATATCGCCATTCTTCATTCTTAACCTATTTTTGAACACACCAGTGCCTCGAGACTAGACACGTACAAAACATTGTTTTACCGCAACTAGTAGAAACTAAACAAGTCTACAACATGACTAAATTATAGCTTACCACTGGCTAAGTCTCGACAGTTGTAACCAAACTATGTGGAAAACTTGTCGCTGTTTGTTTACGAAGCAAGTTCTGAAACAAACAAAAAAGGTTTTTGAGACCACTTCACTATGTGTACGAAAAAATCATCTAGAGCAAAAATTATAACTCAATTATAATATAAAAGTTCTTACTGTCAATTTAATTCTATATTCGTCCTGGCGGTGTATTGATTATTGACCAGCTTTACGTACGTGAGTGATTTAAACATTTTAAGGGGTAAATCCTATCCTAACTAATAAATTAATTATCACTTTCTCCGTGCCTCTGAAAGCACGCTAAGCTGTTAGCCGCGGTTGTCATGAAGATCTTTGAAAGTCGTTAGGGAGTCAGTATCTTCGGAAAATCCTGACCACTAATCTAACTTCAGAATAGTATCCTTTTGGTTTGCGGAGGTCAGATAAGCATTCGCTCTGTTGATCATAACCCTCCCTTTCTTTGTACATAATACATAAATTCACGCCTTTATCCTATGAGGGGTAGGCAGAAACTACAGAACGCCACCTGCTACGATTCACTTTTAAGAGATGTAAAGGAAAATTAAATTTCAAGCGGCCGAAGTCACGGGCGGTATAAAATATTTACCCATAAGAGCTTATTATATTAGAGTCGTGATAGCCTAATGGTACGACCGTTTGACTGGCAAGTCAGAGGTCTATGTGTATATACCTCTGGTATATGGTCACCCAAGGCACCTATGACGTTAAGTTTTTGGCCCCGGCTGCCAATTGTAGATTTTTGACAATCGTTACGGGTAGTCAGAAGCCCGAAAGTCTGACAACCAGTCTTACCAAGGGGTATCATGTAACCCAGTATCTGGGTTGTGGAGGTCTGATAGGCAGTCGTTCCATGTAAAACACTGGTATTCAGCTGCATCCGGTAAGACTGGAAGCCGACCCTAACATAGTTGAAAAAAGGCTAGGCAGATGAAGAGCTTATTATAAAAATTTGTGAACCTTCTGAAGTTCCCTGTTTAGTAAAAGGGAGGTACGGAGATACGCCTACGGAACCTAAACATTTATTTAGTTCAGATTCGGAATTCTCTTGTCAGCAATGTTTTGGAATCTGCCGACTCCGCCTAAACGTGTTGGTATCTCAGCGACGGGTCCTACGTATACTAATACAAGTGCAAAATCGCAACTTTAAAGAGAGAGTGGTTTAAAGATTCTAAAGCTTGTAACTTTGACATAATTAATCAGAAATCTTTAAAATTTGGGGATGTTTAGGTATTATACATAGCACTTCTGCAGCAAGCCAGGCGATGGTGTACAAGACCATCGACAGCCTCACCACAGAGTGACAACGATACAGATTTATATTCAGAATAAATTCATGCTATCAAAGGTGGGCTCCGCTAATGAAGAGCACCAATTGTACTTGGCTAGTCTCCGTTGAGATAGGCCACTACGAGCAAAATGCGATTAAGAAGATATCTTAGAAGTTTCAATCCTATTTTTAAAACCAAATCAATTCTGTTACTATTTCCAAATACTTAGGAATCAATTTCGCTCACCTGTTTTGCAGTTTGAATAAATAATGTACACGAACGAATTCTCTTTCGGCCGCAGAAAACCAATAGATTCATTATTTATTTATCTGACTACCCTCACCTCACTTAATTATTACCTGTGTAGCATTGTGATCTAAAAATGGATACGTTATGATTATTGGAAAAAGTAATATCGTATTGTTAGTATTTTTATTTTTGTTTCTTTTCTAATACGTGCATTGTTAATTTGTTTCTGAGAAATAATATTATTTCTTTAGCACAGTGGTTCCTAATTAGCTGTAGCTTACCCCCGGGGGTAAGTAAGGCTGCAAGGTACTGCTGGGTATGCGCGCCAATTTCTCGATTTAGGTAATTCAATAGAAATTGGGACAATGGGCGTTTTGGTACCACTCCAATTGCAATATTTATAGTATCGTGTCGTGGTGGCGCATTGGTTACTGACCAGCTTTGCAAGCACGTGGGTATGGGTTCAAACTAGACATACCAATATGAATTTTTCAATGTCTTAAGTTCTTTCTTAGTTAATCTAAGACACCACTGACTAACGGTAAAAGAAAACATCGTGAGGAAACCTGGACTTATAATTTGAAAATACCAACACGCAGTGAGCTAGCGTGGTGATTAATACTATCCTTCTCTATATAAGAAAAGGTCTTTGCCCTGCAGTGGGTCAGTTGCAGGCTGGTTTATTATTTTACTAGCTTCCTTCTGCGGCTTCACTTGCGTGTTAAATTGATAAATTGTAGCCATCATGTGGCGTCACTGTTATTGTAAGAACATTATTGTTGTTTTACTCGGGAACAGTACTTTTTTTGGGAGGAAAAGTACCCTATGTTCGTTTCTGTACTAACAACTTATATGCAAAATTTCATTATGATCGGTTCAATGGTTTAGATAAAGGCGTGAAAAGATAACAAACTTACTTTCGCATTTATTAGTTAAGATTTGGATAGGATTAGGATAGTTAGGATGATTATGTCTTACCAAGAAAATCCAAATGCTATCCAAATGTAATGTTCTTTTCTTAATAAAAGGATGTTATTTCAAAAAAAGAACACTACATTTGGATTGTCAGGTAAGATAAGAGCTCCGCATAGCTCCCATACATACTTAATAGGACATAGGACATACTTAGTAAATACTAGACACAATATTTATTCACTAAAGTGAGATTGTATATAGATCTTCAGTTTCACGTGCCTGTTGTTTTATATCTGTTATTATAACCAATTGGCTCTTCTGTACTGTAACAGTGCAGGTTAGAAACCAGGCAGAGTTCCAAATGTCCAACAGTAATGGGAGACGCAACGCAAGACGAGTAATCCTAGGGTACGAGACGCCAAGGCAAACACTCAAGGCTGAAGGTTCGATTACTAATAACAGAAATTTTAGAATAATAACTTTCGTGAGTAATATCTATATATTAAATATTATTATGGCTTTACTCACGAGTTGATTTTGAGATTGCCCGACTAATTTTGAACTCAAACGGAGTCCATTTGAGGTCCGCGATGCCGCCACGTCAATACAATAACTCTTGAAAATGGACTCCGTCTGAATTCAAAAGTGAGTAAAGACGTAATAGAAATATTTTAGACAGATTTTTTTTACATAATTACCTATTATATCAAAAGAAATTCTGTCCCCATAACACTATTTAATTTAAAGGAGAATTATGACACCGAAAGGTACAGAAGCAGAAATTTAGAAACCTCAGAGTTATGTCTCTTCGGAATTTCAGTTAACATAAAAACCAAACTAAAAAATAAAGCCAAGTTCGGCGGTGGCAACAAAACAGCGACTCAAATAACAAATCAAACCTATTTCCGAGACCTTGATACTTAAAACACTTCCTAAGTGAAAAACACCAAAGTGAGGAAAGTCGAATAAATTCATAAAATGAATAAAATCGAAGGTGAAACCGTATTGAAAGGGAGAGTGACCTAATAAATTTAGGGCACGGTCCAAGAGCAAACTTCTTAATTTACACCAACGTTTAGTAGGAGTTAGACAACTTACCTTAATTGGACCCTTGTTGGGTACTGCACTTGATTTTAACACGGATCTTGGAAATCAGAGGTAACTTTGGACAAGAAACCGATACCTACTTGTAATACCAGCATTTATTTACAATACGCACCATGGATCTCTAAGTTTGTGAAGTTAGCTATGGGATCAATTTTCACATGAAATAGAGAAATTAAATATATCGTTCATTAATTGAGTATTCACAAACTTAAACATATCGGTACGCTCTTTTTGGTTGACACTCAGCTATATTCTGTTGACATTGAAGAAACTCCAACACCAACGCTGATTTTCAGTCTGATCTCCATTACTACGCTATATTTAAATTTAAAAACTAAATACGTTTCAACCCCTTTACTTCCTACGGCAGTTAAATATCCTCTGTAGGACATATTTGTCAAACAGCTGCGGTGTCTTCTCAAATATGTAAAATTGTCTATTTGAGATGAAACTGGTTATTGACACAGGAACATGTTTGCCTTGGAGACTTACAAAGCGAACGGATTGACATCGGGAATGACATGAATTAGCTAGAATTATGATTTATATGTGCCCGGCGGTGTACTCGGGGTATTGTGTGCTTTACTCCGGCTTTCATTATATTTTTGATTACTGTTTAACTCGTACATTAACAGATACCTGCTACGTGCCTGTTAAGGTATAAGGTTAAATAAAATTAGTCAGTGAAACTTTACAGACATATTACCGATAATAGCTTACCTACATAAACAATAATTAAAAATAAAAATAAAAATTGTATGGCAGATATAAAGAATATATTTATTTTATTTTTGTGTATGTAATCTATTTATCGATACCTAATATTCGTGTAAAGTTCTGCTAATTTGATTAAGTTGGCCATTTCTTAAATTTAACAACATCATGTATTGGTTGACCGTTTTTTAATTCAGCCTAGCCCAATTAATAAACCCGGCTATTTCATGATATGGCCAAATGATAGCTATACATTAATGATCATATCGTAAAATAGTCATTTTATCCGCCGCAACAAGTTTATTGATGGTTTAAATTCTGTTACTAAATATGATATCAACCACCATCATATTATGAAATAAACATAATAGATGAAGTAAAAATATTTGTTAATCAAACGTGTCGTTCTAAAAAAAGAAATTAATAAAATCGCTATTTAATAAAAGTGTAGAAGAATGAAAAATTATACAAAATGTAACAAAAACATATTATAGTCTTAAGTTTCTGAGGAACGGTAGGTACCCATCTACGTCGCCAGCGTGGGAGGTATTTATTCGAGCGTATCAAATATTGCAGTACTTTCTTTTACATAATCCTTCACTAAGGCGTTTGTAGATGCTCAAGTACAAGACGGGCTTACGATAAGAAACAGTTAAGTTGCAAGATCGAAGAATCAGTAGGACTGAGAATTATTTTTTTAAAACAGTTTTAATTCTGCAGCTGTTTACAATGTTACTAACAGTAAAAAAATATACCACTAAGGTGGCGATCATTTTACTGTTTAATGGTAAGTGGTTACCGGTTACCCATGAAAGACCCTATAAAAATCTTTTCACTGCACTTTTTGAAGAACTCCATATTGTAGTGTAGTTGTAATTATTTTTAAAAACGATTATAATTTTAAAATAAACTTTGTATAAAGCTGAACAAAGGCGTGACAATTCCCAAATCAGAAGAGAAGGGTGAAGTGATCCCTAAGAAACACTAAATAACGTTTTCTGTATATTCTAGTAAACGGCCAGGCGACGTTGAATGATACTTCAAAACCTTCCATTTATCAATAAAAAAAGAAAGTAGGTAAGTACTTGGATTTAGTCAAACTTAAAGGGAGGCCTAACAAGATAAGGGTGGCCGATAATGGCCTTTCTGTCGGCGACCGCGGGGATTAAATTCGGAACTTTTTGGCGCAAATTTTGTGCCTATATTTTTCCGGGGTGGCCGATATTGTGTCGATGTCAAATGAACAGTTTAATCTTTTCCTGCTTCCAATGTCATTCGCAGCTCATGTTTACGCACTGCTTGGCGTATCTGAACCTTTTTGAAAAAGAATGGAGTTTGAAAGTGATGGTAGCAGAAAGATATTTATAGAGATGCGCTCTTGACCTCTATTCCGCCTGATAAATAGCGATATTATACCGCTATATATTATGTTACCGGAATATTATAAGCATCGCTGGTTTAAAATCTAATAGAAAAGACCTGGGGAGTTGCATATGGTACACAGAGCCAAAATTAGTATAATATTGAATGCTGGATGGCTGAATATAAACTACTTAGGTACCTACCCGAAAAGTATGAGCAACATCTCTATACTACATCTAAATTCGAAAAAAAATGGTTTGAGATTCCCACCGCCCATTGCTTCCCACATCATATTATTAATAGAGCAATATTATTATTGTTTGTGACCTCAAAACCGAAGAAGTCAACCAAATAAAATAACAATAAGCAAGTATCAGTTCCATAAGTAACTGATATCGATTGGAACACGATACTTTGGTTTGTCGAAAGGGTGAAGGAGCCGTCAATTAGTTATAATTGATAGATAGAAGGTGGATCGAATAACTCCTGGTATTAAAAGGTTTATCCAATCACTGCTGCTTTAGCGTTTGATACTATAACAATTATATAAGTTTTCTTTCAAAACAACGTTTTTAAAACAAGCTTTTATATTGGAATATCAAAACTAAACGTATAATTATGCAAACTTTGGTTTCCATGCTCCTAACTTTTGAAGAGTGCCCTCGTGAGAGTACAGTCCTGGCTGCAGCATCAGATTACTTCATTAGAATCGAACAAGCATGCAAAATTTCAGTCAAAAGTTTAGAAGAAGTGGTTCTTTTTTGGCTTGCTAGGATGCCACACAAGTTTTAACTCTACTTGTAAAAATAAATTTCAATTATATTTGTAGCGGTTTTTGATAGCCCGGTGATATGACCAGCCTGGTGTGTGATAGTATAGTATTTGTATGAAATTATCAATCAGGTAAAGTAACAGAAACTTACTAGTGAACTGTAAATAAAAACCAGCACACCTGCAACATTTTTTAACGATGTGTAAAGCCATTGCAGCGCTGAAGCGCACAGTGGATATATCTATATTGGACCCCAGCGGCATGCAAGCGGCTTTTATAATAATTGATTGTATCCGAGTTCTTGATCCAAAATCCGACCTATAGGTACGACACCAGCATTTGAACAATAACTAACTAATCCTTTGATGTCTAACAAAACAAAACACTACTAATTCAAGTAAAGACACAAATTCAACACATACCTTTCTTAACAAAAGACACATACAATAGGTACAGTAATGTAAATGAAAGCCATCAATACCCAGTGTTTGATTACAGACACAAAGAGATACTACGTCAAGAGACTCTCATTGTCTTTACAACTCCGATAATGTACATTCAGGGGCACAGATAAGTGTTCATCCCACTATTGTAACGAGTGGTTAAATAGAATTGGAGTGGTCTATATTCAGCATTGTACATTGTACATTGTAAAAAAAGTTTTGGTTTTGTCATCAACAAAGTAAAAGCAACATAATTGAATTTTTTAAACTTGAATTTACGATTAATATACAAATCAATCACGGTCACAGTCATACTCTCTTTACAATTGCTCTCATCTTTAAATAATACTTTGTATTAAGTTAGCTTTATTATCCCCAGATTTTGTTGCGGTAGGCTTTAATTATTTTAATGATAGAAAAGGTGGTATAGGTTGGAGGCGGGCAACCTATCATAATATTAGACGATTTTTTAAAACTTTTTTACGGCTTTACTCACTTGGGGCTTTACGGGTTTATTTCGGGATTACCCGACTTGTTTCTATTATTATTACTTATTTTATCCCAAAATAAACCCGTGAGTAAAGCAGTAATAATATTTATATACAATATGACTCACGAAAGTTATTATTATGAAAGTTACCCTAAGATGAAGAATATTGTATCGATTAGTGTTTTTTTTTAATTTTTTGATATTGTTTTTGGGTGTCGAGCTATTTTGCCCAATGGCGAATAAATGAAATTTTCTTTCTTTCTTTTTTACTTTATTATTCTAGAATTGATTGCAGACACGTATCAAATAGATGGAAATGGAAAAGAAAAATATCAGCTTTTCAAATATTGTTACGGAACCTTAAAAACGCGAGATTTGAATAGGCTCCTAACACAAAGGGCTGTTGCTCACATAGCTTCGGTACTACGAAGCTTCTCTAACGAACATTCAAGATTCTTTTGAAGAACGTACACGGTTTCAGTAGTATTGTCTTCGTTTTAATTTGGAAAAATACCATGTTCCGACTTATATTTCTATGTTAGCGTAAAATTGGAATGTCCTACTACAGGATAGACGGATGAAGGTAGAAATTCTTTTCAATTCAGCCTGGAAAAGATTAGTTCTTTTTTGTTATTTATAGGAACAAAGATGATTTTTCTGATCCTTTTTTAAACGACGGCGACGGCGACATTCAAAGAGGTTCTCTTTTCGATGCGTGTAATGCTTTTACACAGATTTCTCCGTAATTAGTGGGTAGATATTTATTTTTATTTATAAACTTTTATTTAACTTAGGTACGATATAATGTAACTATCTTTGTTAGGATGGAATCTTGCAAACTGAATTAGAACTAGACTTAGAATCGCTTTCTCTTATCCTATGGAGTTTAATTTGACAATGCATTTTTATGATAAGCATGACCTGAATCGACATCAAGGATTAGCTCCAGATAAAGTAACTCTTCAACGGTAAACAGCATAGATTTGTATTGTATTGTATCTTAACCAATTTTATTGATCCCAGGTCCTATAAGTATAGGTATTTATGATAGGTACTATCCGGAGATACAAAACGAATCTCCTCATCCGAGAAAACCTCTCGTTACAACTTATTTAGCTAGACGTGACTTCTAGAAATAGGCTAGGCTTGACGCGGTCACCAATACGTATTAAGTCAATTTGGTAGAGTATGACCTATTCTCTCTCGTCGATTTCTTAGAGAAGGTATCTATCCTAGTAGAACCGGCCCAGTATAATTTATTTACCGATCAAATGCTAGTTACATTCCGTTTCTGACAAAAACATTCCCACTTAAGCCAATATTTAGTGGGAGTTGTCAATATTTTCATACAAAAGATTTTTCTCGAGCGTCAGCGCATACTACGCAGCTAACTTGTTACCTTAACCCAGCATGTTACCTATAGCTAACTTGTTACCTAAAGCCAACTTGTTACCTATAGTCAACTTGTGAGTAACAAGTCTTAGATTTTTGTTTACTCTGTCCCTCTCGTATAAATTTGAATGTCTTTGGTTGGAGTCTTAAACTTTGCAATACCTGGATAAGGCTTCTAAGTTCCAAGAACTGTTTAGTTTAAAACCCTGTACACACAAAGTTTGCAATAGTTTACAAGGTCAGGTCTTGGTTTTGAGCAAATGGAAAACTACTTAATACCTACAAACTTAGTCAGGCTAGCTTTCAATTTACAAACATGATGATACGAAAGTAATTAGTTGATTACCTTTCTGTGATTAATTTCGCGGGTTCAATCCCTGAACGGCTAATTATCCTAATCCCAATAATTTGTAAATCAATTTTTTAATATGTTAACCTATATAAGACCAATCCTCCGATTACTCTTTCGAACAACACAAAGAATTACTTGACTCAATTTGAGTACACAAACAGAAAAAAAATTCGAATGGAATTAAAAACATCCTTCTTTTTAGAAGTCAGTTAAAAATTGTTATCAACAACACATTTTCCGAGAAACAATATACACAGTTTAAACCTTGTTTCCATAGCTATTTCTTCTATTAATGGCCTAACTTCTTTTCCCGGAGAGTCGTTAAGGCTATTTGTTTAAAGATGTTTCTCTCACAAGCACTAGAACAGCCCCCAGTAGACCTATTTCGTAGGGACATTAAAATTACTTATCTTTATTCTCGTCCCTCGGGTAAGCAAAGTCGAAACCTTTGGATTTGTTTACCTACCTTTTTATTTGACATTTAATTTAATAAGAATTGAATATACGAATGATTCATTTAACTGCACTAATAGCACTGATAGCCTAGTGGTATGATCGTCGACTGACAAGTCAGTGGTCTCGAGTTCGATCCCAAGGCGCGCACCTCTGACTTTTCGTAAGTTTTGTGCCTATTATAAATTAATTATCAGTAGCTAAAACGGTGAGGGAAAACATCGTGATGAAATCAGCACACCTGAGAGATATTTTTTCAATGGTGTGTAAAGCCATGTCAGAGGTCTACGGGCGGTTTAAACTCTGACACCAGGTTGTTCATCAACCATACGATAAGAAGACGAAGATTCAACTGCTCAGGGTATTATTATCACATTGGCCTCAGCATCTTGTCAGATGATTGTTTGCAACACCTTCAGCTTCACATGCCCGAGGCAAGGAACAAGGGATAATTAATTTATTATAAGCACTTAACTAATGAAAAATCAGAGGTGCGTACCTTGGGTTCAATTCTGAGACCTCTAGTTTTCCTGTCAACGGTCAATTAGGCTATCACTACACCGAAAGCCGTATTTCCACCCAGAGGTTCGTGGAGAAACACCGTAATTTTTTGAGTTCTTGTGAGTCGGACATATTGCCAGCCCTTGATCTTCTTCTTCTTATCGTATGGTTGATCCTGGTTGAACCTAGTGTCAGAGTATAAACCGCCCGTAAGCCTCTAACATGGCTTTACACACCATTGAAAAATCTCTCAGGTGTGCTGGTTTCATCGCGATGTTTTCTTCACCGTTTTCGCAACTAATAATTAATTTATAATTCGCAAATAACTTACGAAAAGTCAGAGGTGCACGCCTTGGGATCGAACTCGAGACCTCTGACTTGTCAGTCGACGGTCATACCACTAGGCCATCAGTGCTAATATAGCTCTTGGTGATATGGTACTCCATACGACATAAAAAAAATCTATTACTACACAAAACACTGTCTTTTTTAAATTATCCAAGCATATTCCAAATCTTATATAGTTTATCTTAAAGATACATTAGCTAACAGTTAAACGTACATTAGCGAACAGTCAACTGGCATGCTCCATTCACTGTTGTCCCATTCAGAGTCAAAGCTGTGCTCGACAAGTTTGTGTAGTGAGCCATTCTTTCGAGATCCACTTTAAAAGTAAGCTAATGTTGTTTTTATAACTCTTTTTTTTATGTTGTGGGTAGGTGACTAAACGACGGCTGCAATTAAGGGGTTCAGCCCTATAGTGTATAAAAAAATATAGAGTGATAACGTCAACAACATTGCCTTGTGCAGAGCGTAAGCAGGTCTCTGCATTGAAATTTTAAAATATAATTTTTTAAATTATGTTTTATGTTTTTAATCTCGTAGCCCAGTTCTGGGCTGACACAATTTAGATTGTCATCGACACGCTAAGAAGAAGAATTATGTTTTCTAGTAATTTTTGCAAAATTTAACACAACAATTAACTAACCATGTTATAAGCAAGTTAACCATGGTATAACATCAGCAAAATCCAACAATATATTTAGTAAGAGGTTAAAGTTATGGCTTATCGAGCAACGACCCTATGACTACAAAGAATGGTTCAAAAAACTGTAATTTTAATAAAATTGGCGAAATTGTATAATTAATAAAGTACCAAAATTGACAATTCTGTAATATGATTTTAATTTCAAAATGTAACTAGTTCAATGACTTGTAACGTAACAATTACCAAATAACTTTTTCGCTCGTGGAGCCTAGTTGAACTGTCGATCGAGGTATGATCGCGGTCGGAACTCGTGTGTGAGTATGGGTATGAACAACGCGGCCGCGACAACGTTCCCGAGGATAACAACAATTACGTTCTTATTATAATAGATGGCGCCACGTGTCTTTCGAATCATGATTGATTTATATAACGCGAGCGAAGCCACGGGCAAAAATTTGTGCGAAATAAAAATCACCATTGTCGCTGTACATAGAAGGCATTTTCTTATAGGTACATTAAATCGATAGAAGAGTACGATCTCAGAGAACAAAGACCTCTCCTTCTAATCCCTCAACACTCTTACATCAATTTCATCCAAAATAAAATGTTTGAACAAAAGATAAATCGATACAGTGGTATTAGAGTACAGTTAGCAACGAAAATAGCATATTAATAGATAATAAAATATACTAGGTATTACTTTATTAGGTTTATTAACTATTAAATAAGTTTTTAAGGTATTTAGGTTTGTATATAATTATAGATAGTTGTATTTAGTATAATTAAAGAATGTTTTTAGTATTCATATAATAAAATAATATATATTTTATAAGAGTTATATTGCAATAAAGGAAAATAATAAAAATACATCTCTTAATTTTCGAGCTACTGCAGCTCATAAATGCATACCCTACAGACTCATAACAATTATATAATATATAAGACATTTACTTATATTAAACTCACACTGGGATAAAAAACACGGAAAATATGTACAAAAATAATTGAGAATATTGAATGAAGGAAACGGAAAACCGCGAAGACACCAGTATACCTAAGGGATGTCCTAGACGATGTGTGAAGCCATGTCAGAATCCTACCGGCGCGGGCGCGGCGGATAAAACTCTGAAATTAGGTTGGACATCAACCAAACGTCAAAAAGAAGCAATAAAAATGCTGCAAATTATATTTTAACCAGGATCAAATTTTCTCAGAAAATTGGGACTATTCATTTCTCTAGAGCCCAGTCATAATTATTATTGTTTACTAAGTGTTCAGTTGTTTTGAGAATTAGGATATGTTAATCCGCTTTCGTAGCTGACTGTACCAAGGAGGGTAACCGAACAATAGTGAGCCGTCCCTAAGGAAATGAGGCTAGTAAGTCAATGTTACTAAAATTGGCCCTACGTGACACGCTGGTCATGGGTGTTAAACCTTAGGCTTTAGGTAATGCAACTAAATAGTACTAGCAATCTAAAAATACTTTATATTTTAAATGTGATTGTGTGTTTGTTCGCATGTCTTCCTTTAAATCTCGGAAAAATGTGAACTATAGAAGAAAAAACGCTATAAAAAGCTAGTTAAAAATAAATTACTACCTATTCCATCACCTATAGCATCGCTTCCGTGGTTCTAATTTTTTTTTTTTATAGAATTAGGAAGCAAACTGTGGGTCACCTGGCCCCTATAGAAGTGCCTATGCAACACCAGAAAGAAGCATAGCAGATGTGTTGTCACTTGCCGACCTTTGAAGAGAATGAGCCTCCGGTTTTCTTCACTGACAGTACATTCACACAGTACGAACACTGTTGTTTCACGGTGATATTTTGCGAGATGGTAGTACTACCCATAATTTTATATTCGTGTTGCCCACATATTCGTGTTGAATCCAACGCAGCTGTACCACAGTAAAACTTATAATTTTGTATTAAAAATCTCTCAGGTGAGCTGGTTTCCTCACAATGTTTTCCTTCCCTGTTTTAGCAAGTGACATTAATATAAAATACGCACATGAATCTGACAAATCAGAGGTGGTTTCGAATCTAAGACTGATCGACGACGACTTAGCAGTCCACTAGGCTATCATTGCTACATTTTAACTAAAACCATCAGGATTAGGAAAAGGTTTGTAACCTCTGCTTTAGGATATCGATGTAACAGAAACTTTGGTCGCTAGGCTAGTTGGTGGGCCAGTTACCCAACATGATTTTTGTTGAATAAGATAAATACACGGATGATATTTTGTGGAAGTACTTGAAGCCTTTTAAGAAATAATTAATTTATTAACTGACGGTCAACACTCTTGTCAGCATTTTTGGTGTATTTCCATTCTCGATTTTCTCTTCATTTCCCAAAATGTAGACATCTTTTATAAGAAAAGTGTATTAAAATAACAACAACGAGGGTTTGTAAGTACCTTTAAAAAAAGCAATTTTAAGCTTTCGTAAAAAAAAATATTACTTTATTTTTTAAATTTATAATGCCAAAGTATCAATTTTAAAATATCAATTTTAAATTATGTTTTCTAGTCAACTTTACAAAATTTAACACAGCAGTAAACCATAATATTTTATAAGCTAAAATGTAACTTTCGTGGAGCATAGTTGTACCGCAGTCGATCAAGGTATGATCGCGGACGGAGCTCGTGTCGCGGCTGCGTTGTTCATACCCGTGCTTACGGTTCATATGGTTGTTCTACGTACCTACTTGGCCCATTCATATACAGCGTGTAACAGAAGTCCGAAATAATACTTAAAGGCATGTATGTATATCATGTAGAGAATCACCTGTGAAAATATGGAGTACATAGAAGCCATTTTTTTTTTTCATACACAATAATTCTTTTGATTTAATTTTCTTTAATACTGACAGATTTCATTAACCTACGCGTGCCTAGTACTTACCTAAAGATTTTATCAAAGGTAAATAACCTGATGCGTGTTGATTTACCTTTCAGCTGATGTCTAGGGCTGTATTTGAAAGATTTTGGTGAAAACTTTGGCCGAGGTTTACTCAAAGATTGTTAGGGGTTCGGTTCCAAAACCTATTCTCAAAGATTGTATACAGGGTACCTTATACGCCCTTAATGTATTATTTCGGACTTCTGTTACACGCTGTATAGTACTACCACCAACAAATTATAAAAATAAAAACGAAAAAACAAAGAAATTATAAACTTCTTCAATATATTATTAAACTTACATAATCTAATATTTTGTATCTGTCTTCAGGGAAAAAGATTACCAAACTTTAATTCCGATTTGTTGTTGTTTTGTTCAAAATCCCTTCATGAATTTTAATGTGATAAGTAAAAGTATAAAATCGGTTGCAACGCCCACAAATTTCCCGTCCCGAATTCGGAACGGTACCGATAAGTACCAATAAGTACCGTTTGGGGGTTGGCCGTGGCACTAATAGTGGTATTTACATGTTAATCAGGGTTTGAGGAAAAAATAGGCTATGGAGACGTCATCGGATTTCGATTTTAGTGGACTTTTTGGTATTTACATGAATAGTTATTGTAGTAAGTAGAGAAGTGAATTGGAAGGGCGAAAGAAATACTGTTGAATTGAATTTTATCAGTACCTATACATTTATGTATATTTATAGGAAATCTCAAAAATCAGCCCTATCTAGCTATTGTGTTTTGTATTTTCCGGCTTGAGGGCCCTGTCTTATACTACGAACTTCATTTCATTTAAAAAATCATCTATCAAAAAAAAATATATATATTCAAAATTTGCAAATTCTACAAAAGTTGCAAATTCTGCAAAAGTTGCAAATTCTACAAAAGTTGCAAATTTTGCTAAAATTGCAATGAGTTCGTATTCAAATTGGCATTTATTTCATGGTTGAATAAGCTCCCAGATCTTTCTCCGATCGTATCGGATTGCAGTCCTATCACACTATATCACAGATAAAATATAGTGCACCTGTGTTTGCGCTAATACTAAACTTATGCACTATAATATCACGTGCGTAATATAATATAATATAGTATGATTTGTTGAGATAGGCCGCTGCATCTAACACGATTCAGAGAGTATGGGCTCTCAGAACTAACGTCGATAAAATCACTGAGGCGCAGAGCACGTATTATTATGCCTTAGATACTTTGGATTCGAACCTAAAACCTCAGACTCAACAGTCAGAACCACGGGAAAAAAAAGATGAATAAACAACACACAAAATAAAGACATCTCCTACAAAATAAAAACAAAATCCCAACCAAGGCAAAGTTGTGTTTGTAAGCAAGGCAAAGTTGACAACTTTGATCATTTAAAGCCGCGGTAACAAAAGTCGTAATCAACAGTTTTGTATACTTTACACAGTTAACTGCGAAACTTGGTTTAAATCGTACTTTATAACAGCGAGCGGTCAGTCTTTTGATGTGAGAAAAATATCAATTTGAGTTGAATAACGAGGAAGATGATACTTATGCTCGTTTTGGTTTATTTAAGCATGATTGGTGATAAATATATTAATTAATGTATGGTAGGCCCATCTAATTTCGTGACTTTTGTAATTTGGTAGTATTAACTTGGAGACCTACTATAAATTTCTGTAAGTCGAATTCAGATAGTAAAAAAGGTAATGCTACCAAATTAAGAATGTCACGGAATTAGATGAGTTTACTATACTCCTGACCGAATTTCGGTCAAAGCAATCTCAACAGAGATTAACTAACTAAGCAGGAGAATATAGAGTCATAAGTGTGTGCGCAAATACAGTTGCACTCTATATTCACTCACTCTCATAGTCCGATGGGACGGCAATCCGACACGACCGAAGAGAGATCAGAGAGAAATAGAGAACAAGTGTGCGCAAACACAGGTGCAGTCTCTATTCACCTGACCTATTTACCTCATGAGAGTGAGTCTTATAGACCAATGGGTTCAATGGAGAGAGATCAGGCCAACGGCTTTACGTACTTTCCGAGACACGGAGCGAATGATAATCCTACTAATGTTTATAAATATGAAAGTTTGTGAGGATGAACGGATGGATGGATGTTTGTTACTCTTTCACGCAAAAACTACTGAACGGATTTTGATTAAACTTTACAGTAATATGAAAAATTTATCATGGTAGGCTCGCTGCTGCGGCCATGATAAAAGTAATTCTTACTAAAAACGTGTTAATTATAGTCAGTTTAAATACTCGTATTCGCAATCGCATCTAAGGCTAAAATCACATTATAATACTGCGCGTCTTTCGTTGTTTGTAGCGTGTATCGCACTAATGTGTTTTTGCCTAAGGGTAAATACGATACCGACGCAAAAGTTTAACTTTTAATGCGAAAAACGTTTATAGGAACGCAACAAATGTTCGTAATAAAACCGTTTAGAGACATTAGCAGGAATCTTAATTTGAAAAGCAACATTGACAACTTTAATTTATGTATTTTTGAAATATTACGTTGCAGTTATTACTATTACTATATTATTCATAGCACTGATAGCCTAGTGGTATGACCGTTGACTGACAAGTCAGAGGTCTCGAGTTCGATCCCAAGGCGCGCACCTCGGACTTTTAGTAAGTTATGTGCGTATTATAAATTAATTATCAGTTGCTAAAACGGTGAAGGAAAACATCGTGATGAAACCAGCACACCTGAGTTATCTTTCAATGGTGTGTAAAGCCATGTCAGAGGCCTACGGGCAGATTAAACTCTGACACCAGGTTGTTCATCAACCACACGATAAGAAGAAGAAGACTATATTGTTACTATTTATATATTATTTACGAAAATAGAGAGGTAGGTATGTGCCTGGGTATCGAACCTACGATCTTTGACTTAGCAGTTCAATGATCATACCACTAGGCTATCAAGCTTGCTGTAAAATGAAAACTTTGATAATATCTGTCACTCCATCTATCCATCTGCCTAGCCTTTTCCCAACTATGTTGGGGTCGGTTTCTAGTCTTACGGGATGCAGCTGAATACCAGTGTTTTACATGGAGCGACTGCCTATCAGACCTCTACAACCCAGATACTGGGTTACACAATACCCCTTGGTAAGACTGATTGTCAGACTTTCGGGCTTCTGACTACCCGTAACGACTGTCAAAGATCTACAATTTGAACCCTAGACCTCTGACTTGCCAGTCAACGGTCACCACCACTAGGCTATCACGACTGTAATATCTGTCACTGCTTGTCTTCTTAATAAATAAATGAAATCTAAAAATTAAGTATTAAAAGCTTGCAAACTGTATACTCAGTACTACGTACTACTGTATTTGTGTTAGGCTCCATAGCTAAGCAGTACGTACGTAGGTACACGGCGTTGGAACGCTGCCAGCTCCCCACTACCTGTGTTATAACAGTTCGTACTCATATCTTAAAGCCTTTTTTCTTTAAATAAGGTGAGTAGAACTTTATTAATACCTATGAAATGGACTGAAGATCTCTCGTTTTAAAATATAGGTTTTACAGGGTGAATATTTTTAAAGATGTCTCTGATCTTGATTCTAAACAGTAGTTTTGGATTAAACGTTTATTTGGAGGTGATGTGGTGCATTGGGTACATTGGGCTTTGCAAGCACGTGGTACGTTATGTACTTTTTTATTTAGTTAATCTTAGAACCAACTAATTAACGGTGAAGAAAAAAAATCGTGAGGAAACCTGAATTTAATTTCATAGTCTGAAATCGCAATAACAATATAGTATATTTATATTACAATGTTAATAATATAATATTATCTATATCAATATATATATATATAATAATAAAATATTATAGTATCGACTCGAGAAGAAAAAAAACTTTCTTGAAATATTAATATTATTTTTAAATAAAAATAACTACATGCAATGATTTTATCTCTTCAATGAGCGAGCGAGATAGCATTTAGCGCGAAAAGCGCTTTAAACGCGAATGCTAGTAACTTCATTCACACTAATATCTGTGGCAAATACTGCACCTACCCCATTACCGAAAAACTTCACCCACGATTTGTGACTTAATACGAAGCCTTCAAGGAAAACGAATGTTACATCCCAAAACAATAAAACCCGCACCCCAAGCTATACGTACAAGGTTACCCTATCGTAATTGGTACAGCCAGTAATTAATTTCCTTATCGGTGTGGTACGATGGTATCGGTTTCTTATGGCTTCTAATTTAAGGAAGGTTCTTTCCTTGATACTAGTGTAACACAAGAATGCACAGATTATACATAGATGCTATATTATATATAGATAGTATATTATACATAGATATTATAATATTATTCCTACACCTACACAGCCTGTATCAGTCCACTGCTGGACATAGGCCTCTTCTCATACGCATCACTTATTTTGTGCGCTCATTAGAAGATGTTTGCCCTTAATCGCCATGCTGGGTAAGCGACTGCCTATCAGACCTCCACAACCCAGATACTGGGTTACTGTATCTGGGTTGACTACCCTTGGTAAGACTGGTTGTCAGACTTTCGGGCTTCTGACTACCCGTAACGACTGTCAAAGATCTACAATTGACAGCCAGGGTCAACAGCTTTACGTGCTATCCGAGGCACGGAGAGAGATTATTAATTTATAATACGCACATAACTTACGAAAAGTCAGAGGTGCGTGGAGTATTTTTGCCAGTCAAATGGTCATTACATTAGGCTAACACGACTCTTATACGGTCATAATATACATAGATACTATATTAAACACAGATAATTCATTTAAAATTATAAAGCCGCTAATGTAACTCAGCGGTAATGCATGTTTAAGCAAGCAACACTTATGAAGTTCTAGCATTTTTTCGTGATGAAAGGCGTGGATGCTATCCCAATTATCAGATATCAGATATTCAGCTAAAGGGGACCAACAGTTAAACATATTCGAAGCATACAACCCACCTATTTGTAAGTGGTACATAAAATTCATTTTTCCTGTTCCTGACAGTTTTCGGCTAAAATTTATTGCAGTATATTACGTTACTTTCACGGTAAAACTTTTTCCTTTCCTTATTGGCCGTTTCTTCTATATTATAGGTACCATAAGTTACATGAGTGCACTTATGTGCGATGCTTAGGTTAAAAATGAAATGTTTATTATGAAAAATGTTTTATTTACTTTACGTCAATACAAGATTAAAGTTTGAGTTTAAAATTTTGGATTGAAAACTATGAAATCCAATTAAAGTATGAGTATCACTTTAAATAAATCTGTAATTCTTTATTGTACACACAATTATGAAAGCAATAAACAAAAGTAACAAAATAAAAACAATGTACAAAGTCGAGCTTAACTCAACACTGAGTTTTCTTCCAGCAAACCTTTGGGTGAAAGGAAAGAAAATTATGGGAAGGCAGTAGTATATTAAGAACCGTCGAAGATATTTAATAAATAAAAAACCGTGTAAAAAAGTGCGTGTTGGGCTTGGCACGTTTAGTGTTCCGTACCAAAATATATTAGTTCTATAGACTCACGCCTGTATTCCCCAGAGGGGGTAGGCAGAGGTGTGCAGTACACCCACGTTTCGCCGGCTATGTAATAAGTCCCATGTAATAGGGGGCGAGCCTATTGCCATTAACCGGGCACAATTCCAGACTCCGTGCTGCTACTGAGAATTTCCTAATGGAAAAACCCAATAACACTTTGCCCGACCCGGGGATCGAACCCAGGACCTCGTGCTCAGCAGTCGCGCTTGCTACCACTAGACCAACGAGGCAGGGCAGGCAGATATATTAGTTCAATAAATCATAATTGGTATTTTGTTCATAGGTCAATGCGAAGTTAAAAAATTCTTCGTAACAAATTGTGTAACAAAAAACTGACTTCAGTGATGGTTATGTTCCAACATTTTTTTAAACTACAAATACAATGTTTATCTACTTAACGAATCCTAAACAACAATTCCCAAAAGGGTCAAAAAATTTTTTTGGCACCGCCTTTAGCTATATGGGATTGTTAAATTAAAATATTTTTTTATCAATTTGGGTCAACAACAAGCTTATACCATAGTCTAAACATCATATAGTCAGTCGACGCGTTTGATGTTTTCGGAAATGCCGACAACGTCTAGACATTCGTCGCGACGTAAAAAGTGTTAGGGTTGACACAGGGCTAAAAACAAAAATATGTTTTTATAGTGTTTTTTTTTGTAAGTATGTATAACACGTTATCAAAATTGAAAAACGTGGCCGCCATTTTGAAATTTTTATTTACTGGGCCGATTGCTTTCAAAATCGATATCTGAGAGTCCGCATGGTCTCCAAGTACATAGCCGTTATCAGAATTGGAAAAGGTGGCCGCCATTTTGAAATTTTTATTTACTGGACCGATTGCTTTCAAAATCGATATCTGAGAGTCCGCATGGTCTCCAAGTACAAAGCCGTTGTCAGAATTGAAAAAGGTGGCCGCCATTTTGAACTTTTTATTTACTGGACCGATTGTTTTCAAAATCGATATCTGAGAGTCCGCATGGTCTCCGAGTACATAACCGTTGTCAGAATTGGAAAAGGTGGCCGCCATTTTGAAATTTTTATTTACTGGACCGATTGCTTTCAAAATCGATATCTGAGAGTCCGCATGGTCTCCAAGTACAAAGCCACCCCTGAAAACCTAGAAAACGATACTCATATTGATTTTTACTCAAAATTAGCGTTCGCCATCTTGGATCTCAAAATTAATGTCATTTTCGTTATCACCGCCCCCGAAAACCTAGAAAACGATACCCATATTGATTTTTACTATAAACTCGCGTCCGCCATCTTGGATCTCAAAATAAATGTCATATTCGTTATCACCGCCCCCGAAAACCTAGAAAACGATACCCATATTGATTTTTACTATAAACTCGCGTCCGCCATCTTGGATCTCAAAATAAATGTCATATTCGTTATCACCGCCCCCGAAAACCTAGAAAACGATACCCATATTGATTTTTACTAAAAACTCGCGTCCGCCATCTTGGATCTCGAAATAAAGGTTATAATCGTAACCACCTCCCCTGAAAACCTCAAAACAATACCCATATTGATGTTTTTCAAAAACTCGCGTCCGCCATGTTGGATCTCTAAATTAATGTCATAAGTATTCATAATCAACACACCCGTTGAAAAATTGAATCAACATTTAAAATTCAAATAAATAAAATGCGACATCCGCTAATTCCTAGGACCCAACAATTCCATACAAGCTACGGTGCGCCCCCCCCTCCGTCCCCCGCTCCACACACCCCGCACGATTGCTCTGTCTAGACGTGTTCGTTGGACTACTGTAGGGAAAGAGAAGACCTCTTTATACTGTGCTTATACTGTGAAAATTTAAAGACTGTAGATCCAACCGTTTGGCTGTAAAACTTTTGTGTCAGACGACGAACACGCAAGTGACAGCAATAGAGCTCCGTTTGGACCCGTCGGATACGGAATTCTTAAAACTTAAAGCATAAAAAAGTCTTTTATAGTAGATTCTACAAACGTACATCGCATCGAGTGACCCGGATGGGTATGCGCGCTCGCTCAGTGAAACTCCGACTGACCCATGCGGGTCGGTGGACCTCAAGCGACTTTATCCTGAATTCTTAATTAAATAGAAATAGAAGCTTTATCCACAGATAGCACAAGAATATTTCTGATCTAATACGTCGATAGGATTTTTTTTTGGTCGCCAGAAATCTGACTTAAAAATTCAAACTTCAGTCAGTCGCTCGCGCGCAACGATCGCGTAAGGTCGTTAATGAACCTAATTACTCCCGTTGTCCGTGCGCGCACGTCAACACGTCAATATGGTCAAATGTGCAAAATGTACGAAATTAGTGGCGAAGAAAAACCCCGGAGTGCAGTGTAGTAAATGTAATAAATGGCTACATAGTGCTTGTGCTTCCCTTACTACTGAACAGCTTAATGCTTTGTCGGCTACGGAATCGGTGGATTGGAAATGCCGCCATTGCATTGGTTCAAAACCTAAACGTATTTCGTGCATCCTGCCAGATCCTGATGAAGACGATTCTGACCAGGAAGGTGGTGGCGGATTTACTGTTGCTGACAAAGATGCAATTCTAGCGATTTTTCGCCAAGAAACTGGAGAAATAATCCGTCAGGAACTACAAACTACCCTCGATTTTTATTCAAGAAAAATCGATGATTACGAACAAAAAATGAAAGACTACGAAATACGTGCGAAACTAGTAGATAACCAATGCAAAGATCTACAAAATACTATTAAAAACATAAACCTACAAAACGAAGTACTAGAACAAAAAATAAATAAAATGGAACAGGCGCTTTCCCACAACAATATTGAAATATGTGGATTACGCGAAAAGGAGGATGAGAATACCAAACAGTTGGCCTTATCAGTTTGCCAAATACTCAATCAAAAACCAGAAGACATCGTCCAAGTTTACAGGAAGAAAAGGTCAAACGAACGTTCGACAGTTAAAGGTGCAAAGGTCACTCAACCGGCCCCGGCGCCAATCATCGTGTCCCTGCGTGATAACGGCCGTAAGTGCTGGCTTGAGGCGTCAAAAAAAATCATCTTTACTGCTCGTGACTTAGGTGAAGAGAGTGATGACAAGATTTCCTTACGCGAATCTCTTAGTCCTACTACAGCTTTCTTGCTATGGAAAACCAAATCAAGTCTTAAAGAAAAGTCGCTGTGCAAATTTGTATGGTGCAAAAATGGAGTTATCTTGGTACGTAAACAAGAAGATGACAAAAAAGTCTACACCGTGCGCTCAACTAGTGACATTGCAAGAATAGTCAAGGAGTTACAAAACAAATGATAGGTACGCCTCACTGTTATTAGAGTACAAAAGGAACCGCTTTAATGCACGAATAATGTAAGTATTAACCTACATTATTAATCTGTCAGCTTCACCTAACAGTATATGAATCACACAGACTCATATTTATTAAACAACGTACATAAGTCTTGGATTGATTTTACCTGCGACATACGACCTGAACTTAACGAACTACTATTACTACATGTCAATATAAGATCATTGATAAAAAACCACTCGCATCTGGAGTACATTATTTCTACTAGCCCAGTGATTGTCCATCTGATTATTATTACGGAAGCTAATATCAAAGACACGATTAGACCGTTATTTGAACTGCAGGATTATTCAATGTACACAGAGTTACGAAACGATAGAAAGGGTGGCGGCATTATTATTTACGTGCATAAAAGTATATCATTCATGCGACTACCGATTAATGTATTGAACTTTGAGTGTATTATTGGCGAAGTGGAGTCTTTTGATGGCTATAAAACGTTATTATGTGCTGTGTACAGGCCGCCGCGTTCAAATAAAAAACTGTTCATAAGTGAGCTATCGCGCATATTATCTGGATTTCCGGTGAAAAATAACTGCTTTTTATTAGGTGATGTAAACATTGACATAAGTGATTCTAACGATCCTATTGTTCAACTTTATCTTAACTCATTATACGAGCTGGGGTTGGAATGCTGCATTACTCAGTTTACCAGAATAGATAAAAGTGTAAATGGCGTAACTAAAACTTGTATAGATCACATATTTATTCGTGACATTGAAGATTGCCGGCAGCGCAACCATTCAGTGCGATCAGCTGTTGTGCAAAATGCGATAGCTGACCACTTCATTACCGGTTTAGCAATTACAAGTTCCTCAGTAAATAAACAATGTAAAACAATTACTAAAATTAATAGCGACCAAGTTAAAGAAAAGCTGAGTTCAGTTGACTGGTCCCCAGTTTATGAAATGAGTGATCCAAATGAAATTGAATGTTTTATAAGTGGTAAATTCCAGGCCATATATAACATTTGTAAACAAAAAGTAACAATAAGTTTAAGCAAACGATCGCAATGTAAATGGATTACAGATAATTTAAAATACATGTCAAATAAAAAGAAAGAACTTTTTGAGATTTGGAATGCTGATTTAAGTAATAAAAAAAATAGACTAATTTATAACAAATACAGAAATAAAACTAACAAATTATTGAATAACGCTAAAAATAAATATATTAAACAAGATATTTGTAAAAATTTTCATAATCATAAAAAAATGTGGGAAATAATTAACAGACTCACAGGCAGAATTGTTAAGGCAATCGACGATATCATAATAAGATCTTTTAGATTAAAACCTGAATTATTGTCAAATAAAGGACCATGGGGGATTTTGTATGGACCCCGTCCCCACCCACCAACAGTCACGGGCTATATGTCAACATGTTTGTTAGGAGCCATAGAAAGGCAAGCCACCTGTTTTAAGAGCGAAATCAATGGAGATTTTTTTTTACAGGACAAAACGTTTGGGTACTTTTATGATTATTTTTCATAAAAAATCTGTTATTATGTACATTTTTGTACAAAAATATATTACTAATAGGATAAAAGTAATGTAAGAAAGCTTATTTCAAACTACAAAAACCATTTCGTGTCTCCTCACGAGGGAACTCCTCAACGGTCAGTAGCTCGTACACGAAACTTTGCGTATACCTAGGTTTAAACTTGATATTCATCATATGACCTGATGCTGCACCAAGAATTATTGTCTTCACACGCAGGATTTCTTATAAGCACATTTACGAAACTGTAGGTAAATACTTAAGTTTACTTCGTTTATTGCCTGTGCTACTACAGAACTTTAATTATTTTGATCATTTAAAATCTGAAACAATGAATATTGGCAAAAACAAGTGAATAACGCCTAAAACAAGTGAACATCGGCAAAAACAAGTTAATATCGGTAAAAACCAGTGTATTACCGGTAAAAATATGTGGACATCTGCAAAACCAAGTGAATGCCGAAAAAACAAGTGAAGGCCGAAAAAATAAGTGAAAGCCAATAAACCAAGTAAACGCCAAAAAAATTAACGCTGAAAAACCAAGTGGATGCCGAAAAAACAAGTGAACGCCAAAAAACAAGTAAACGCCGAAAAAACAAGTGAACGCCGAAAAACCAAGTGAAAGCCGAAAAAACAGGTGAACGCCAAAAAACAAATAAACGCCGAAAAAACAAGTGAACGCCGAAAAACCAAGTGAAAGCCGAAAAAACAAGTGAACGCCGAAAAACCAAGTGAAAGCCGAAAAAATAAGGGAACGCCAAAGAAATAAGTAAACGCCGAAAAAACAAGTGAACGCCGAAAAAACAAGTGAACGCTAAAAAAATAAGTGAACATGGGCAAAAACAACTGAATATCGGTAAAAACAATTGAACGCCGAAAAACACAAATGAACGCCGAAAAGCAAGTAAACGCTGAAAAAAGGAGTGAACGCAGAAAAAATATATGAACATAGGCAAAATCAAGTGTATATCGGCAAAAACAAGTGAACGCCGAAATCACAAGTAAACGCCGAAATCACAAGTAAACGCCGAAAAAACAAGTGAACGCCGAAAAATTAAGTGAACATCAAGTAATTATCGGCAAAAATAAGTGGACATCTGCAAAAACAAGTGAACGCCGAAAAACCAGGTGAACTCCGAAAAACAAGTGAGCGCCGAAAAAACAAGTGAATTACGGCAATTTTACGGGTTTACGAGTATTTAAAAAAATTACAAGATTTTACGGCGTCCACTTGTTTTTTCGGCGTTCACTGGTTTCTGCCGATATTCACTTGTTTTTGCCCATGTTCATTTTTTCATACTTGTACGATCAAAATAATTAAAGTTCTGTAATAGTACCACGGGCAATAAACGGTTTATTTATAATACATACCTAATATAATATTGATCATAAACTAATGATGCAACCAGGATCTTCTTTTCACAGAAGACTCCTTAATGGTCAATAACTTACAGAAACCTTGCATATGCTTACGCATATTTTGATAATTAAACGTGATATTCACTATATGACCCGATGTAGAACTAAGAATCGTCTCTATCCGTAGGATCTCTTCAACGGTTAATGGCAAATACAATAAACACAGTACTTATATGTTTACTAATTAAACATGATAACTATCATGAACCCACGATGCCGCCAGGATCGTCTTCTTACCTGAGAACTCCTCAACGGTCAATAGCTCGTACACGAAACCTTCCAAATTCCTATGTTTATTTAGATGATTAAACATAATATTCACCATAACGTAAATGCAAAGTTTTATGGACGATCTTTTGACCATTGGAAAATTCTTACATGTAAAGACGATTGAAGCTGCAGCATCTGGTCAGTGACTATAATGTTTAATCAGCTAAATAAACGTTGATATGCGCAAAGTTTCGTGCACGAGCTACTTACCATCGAAGAGTTCTTACATGTGGAGACGATTCTAGCTGCATATCAGGCCATGGTGAATATCATGTTTAATCATCTAAAAATACGTAGGTATAATGCAAAGTTTCGTGTACGAGCTATAAACCGTTAAAGAGTTCCTATGTGTGGAGACGATTCTAGGTGCAGCATCAGGTTATGTCAATCGTATAATTGTATTGTTAACAGAACTGAACGTGTATGAAAAATTCTAGCTAAATCGTTTAGGAGGAACTAATAAAAAAACTAAAAATAGCTTGAAAAAATGGCACACAAAAGTGCGATTATTTCATGAACCCCATACATTTCAAGATTGTCGCCATAATAAAAAAATATCAACATGTTATGATGCTTCGAATGAGATATGTTTCAAATCTGTTGGAGGGTGGGGACACTTTTACTCAAGGTCCTTTGCTAACGACTTTGATACAAATGTAAAGCAAGTATTATCTATTTGTAATAGGCCAATTCTTGATGAAAAGTCATACACAAAATGTTCTAATGTTTCTATTCGACTCAAGAAAATAAATAACGAGACTTTGTATAAAATAATCAAAAACCTCAATGACAAAAAAAGCCCGGGCTTCGACCAAATTAGAGCAAAAGATATCAAGTTTTTATCGAAAGAAATTACACCTGTTCTCACCCACTTAATTAACAGCTGTATAACAAAATCTATCTATCCCAATAACTTAAAAATAGGTATTATAAGACCTATACATAAAAAAGGCAGTTACACGGACACTAATAATTACAGACCAATAACAATTCTCTCCTGCATCGATAAAATTATAGAAAAATATATTGGACACGTTGTTAGTGACTTTTTATCAGGAAATGGCATAATACACGAAAAACAATTCGGATTTCAAAAAAATAAAAGTTCAACACAATTATTATCTCAGTTTACAGATGAAATTAATGATCACCTTAACAATAAAAAACATGTGATAACAATTATGATAGACTTCAGTAAAGCATTTGATACGCTTAACTATAATGTATTATATACAAAAATGGCTCAGTGTGGTGTGCAGGGTTGCTCAGGATGCTGCAGGATTGCTGGAATGGTTCAAAGACTATCACCTTAATAGATACAATGTGGTCAACATAGCGGGGTCTCATAGCAACAATACAAAGACCGAATATGGAACGGCTCAAGGATCAATCCTCGGTCCGACTGAATACCTTATTTATGTCAATGATATGTGTAATATATTTCAGCATGGCTCTGTATACCAATTTGCCGACGATACTTGTTTAATCACAGCTCACAGGGATATGAGCACTGCAGTGAGTCTGATGCAATATGAGTTTAACCTTCTATGTAAATGGGCACATGACGTTGGTCTAACAATCAATTACCAAAAAACTAAATTAATGCACATTCATTCACCGTACTTAAAATGTCAAGGAACACCAAGAGTGGTGGCTCATGAGCATCATTGCATGCATCGGTGCTTAGATGCCTGTGACTGTAGGCCGATTGATAATGTTAAGGAACATATGTACCTTGGTCTTAAGATTGATTCTAATTTTAACTGGGGCCCTCATGTGGACCATGTATGCGCTAAGCTTAGGGCTATCATGTCAAAAATTCTAATACTAAAACACAAAATGCCTTACGAGACCTTGCGATTGTTATATATGTCCTTGGCCGATTCTGTAATCAATTATGGTATAAATAGTTATGGAAGAACCTATACAACTTACCTTCAAAAAATTTACAACATTCAAATACGATTATTGAAAATTCTAGTACCATATAAAATTAAACTCAAATATAAAGAAAACTACGATATGTTATTTAAATATTGTAAAGTTATAAATGTGTTCGATAAAGTAAAATTTGCTATTGTCTCTGAATACCTTACACATACAAACAAATTACTAAAAAGAACTAGACCAAACTATACCCGTCAATTGTCATATCTGCCACTTTATAAGTTACCAAATTTTAACAATGCATATGGTAAAAGGATTTGGACGTATGCTTTTCCAAATATTCTTAATGGACTGCCAAAAAAATTGGCAATACAATTAGAAAACAAAAATTCAAAACAAGCTAAAAACATACTAAAACGTTATTTTACCATCGACAAGTATAACGTGCAGGAGGAGCCTACGTGCACATCCATAAATTATTTTCATGTATAAAATAGCATGCGAGTGAATATTATTTAATTAGCAATTTAATTTAATATATATTAATAACAATGCACATAATCTTTTTTCAATAAGATTGAGCATTTGTAATTGTGAACATTGTCATTGAAATTTTTGTGAAATAAATAGTTTGAAAATTTTTTTTTTTTTTTTAATTTTTTTAAACGAATTATGGCGGGAACATTCTGTCAAAGTGACGTTTGTGACAGTTCTGTAGTTGTAAACCGTGTATTTTCACGAATAAGAGGTGGAAAGGATATCATACAGGCAATAATTAATAGGCACATCTATATACCTAAAAGGCACATCATATAATAGTTTTTCCAACACTTTGAGCAACTTATCTGAATGGGCGCCGCCACGGCGACATCTAGACAATATTTACCCACATCTCAAACTACATTACAAAGAGATATCGCGCCCACTCGTTTTCTAGGCTTCTAGCCTTACTAAGTATTTATTTACACTAGGGATTGCGTATTGGGCTAAATTTGACCGTATTTTTTATCGATATCTGAATAAATATAAAAAATAATATAAATCTTATCATCATCATGCCGTTCTATTAAGATGTGGAACTAGTTACCAGCCCACGTGTTTCCCTCCACTTATGATCCTGGGTCCTTTAAGCGGAGCGTGAAAAAGCTTTTGTCAAGGCCGTCAAGGTGAGGTCAAGGCATTGCTATGCTGGCTGCTGGGATGATGGTCATCACGATGGGACTCCACTGACTGCTTTCCATCAGGCAGCATGGAGTCAATTTGTGAGGCAGTAGGTAATAACAAAATAAGGTTTTTTTTTTAAAATCATCAATTGAAGAATTACGCTCTTGTCGATGCAGCTTCTTCCAGCTCTCCCTATCCTCTCCCTGTCGTGGCGTATAAGGTGGCCTACCATCTTGCCTCTTCTGTTTTCTTATATACTCACGCCTGTATTCCCCAGAGGGGGTAGGCAGAGGTGTGTAGTACACCCACGTTTCGCCGGCTATGTAATAAGTCCCATGTAATAGGGGGCGAGCCTATTGCCATTAACCGGGCACAATGCCAGACTCCGTGCTGCTACTGAGAATTTCCTAATAGAAAAACCCAATAACACTTTGAAACACTCTTCTGTTTTCTGTACAAGATTTATCACTTTTCTGTTCTCTTTTACAAATAAAAAATAAAAGTCTTAAATTTATTATTAACGACAAACAATTTTTTCCACTGCTTCATTCATTTTTGCCACTGTTTTCATATGACGATCTTTAACTTCAAATATCTCGGAAACGTGACACTTTAAGACAATATATTGCTAACATTTGTTGTTTGTTAAGATGTCCTCTATCCAAATATACTAGACACATCCTGCGCCGCTACTATGAAAAAAAAATCTAAATGGGGATGGCCCGCTATGCCACAAAGGTTCGAACCTCTTTATTCTGTTTTTATTATTTTTGTTATTAAAACCGCCATCGTTATACTCACCTACCAAAATTTCAAGTGTCTACCTACCACGGTTAAAAAAATACAGCCTTTGGACGGACTGACGGACAGCGGAAGCTTAATAAATAGGGTGCAGAACCCGAAGAAAAATATTATATCAATCCAATATCCCTACAAATGCCTCTAACGAAGCTATCAAAGCAAAAAGTGATCTAGCTTCATGCTGTATTCATATTCGCATGATCCAATTTATTCATAAAAATAGATATAACGTCCATTCTATTCAAAAACATCACTATCGCCCGTCAGTCTCTTGAAGTATTCCAATTGAAGTGAACATAAACCAATTCGTTGGTTCGAAATACGAATTTGAATTTGGAACGAACGCTTTTGTACTGGTTGGAAACTTTTTCGTTCAAAAATATTGACAGCGTTGTAAATTCAAATGTGTTAGTTTATTTTTTATTGTATGTTCTAAAGAGGTTAGGTGTGTTTGCGATAGTAGAAACTTCAAACTTTTTTCTTCTTTTCGTCACGAAGTTAATTTGAACAACGGGCTTAGTGCAAACATTGCCAATTAACCTCTGTTCAAACCTCCATAGATACTGGCGTGAAATAACCATTATGTATCATTGGCACAAAGTGTTCGTCCATGCATGCTGTTGAACGTAATTACCTTAGTTTGGTCAAAGTAGGCTTGGAGCAACGTCAAGATCAAAGCCCAATGAAGGTGAGGCCACAGTGGGGCACAGTGTAAAGGTGAAGGCATCACAGTACCAGCTGACGAGCTAAATTGTATTTAATTACCACAAGCGAGAGTTGCAATTACTTTGTGGCATTTTGGAGTGCAACTGCTGTGTTGCATTTAATGAGTGTAAAAATCGTAGAAAGACTATAATTAAAACGTTATAAATGTATAAAAAACGTTACGTCGAAATTCTAACATCTGACTGACTCTATCCAAACTTTTTAATGATTGATGTGTATAATATATTTTAATAATAACAGTGATAATGATAGCCTATTGGTTAACAGCAGAATTACTAATCTTTTAAATGCTAAACTACACAAGACAAAATGTCTCACTAGACATTTCGCTAACGCTTGTACAAAAAAAAAATTGAGGAAATTTTTTAGTCGAAAAAATTTTTAAAGAGAAAATTTCAATGTAGCGTGGCTATCACCTATAAAGTCATGGGATACACAGAGGTGAAATTTTCCCAATCAACTTTGAACCTAATGCTTTAGCAAAAAAGGTTAAAATCTATTGATGAAGTTTGACAGATTGTAGTAGCTTGTTATGGTGGCGTCTGTACATCACACTGTACATAATATTACTCGTTACACTTATCTAGAGCCGACCTAACACATATCAAAATTCTAATCCCATAAAGCTCCTGATTATAAAATCTAAACGGCGAAAGCAGGTAATATTTTACCTAAATTAAGTACCATGCCGCATTACAATTTGTTTGATATAAATCATTTTTTAATCTTCAGGAACAGAATTACTAAAACAAACAAATTCGGTAATGGTTTCATAATACCAAATCCAATAAAAATTGGAGCCATTTTATATCCACAAAAGCTAATCCTGGCGCAAAAATATTGCGTTCAATAAACGGTAAATTTTAAAATTCGAACTTTAGAAATCGAATTCAGAATGGAAAGCGTTAACTCATTGGATACTCGTTTCCAAACGTTTTCGTTTATGACCCGGAGTTTATCTTTATGTTCTTACAGAAGGTCAGTAGAGTTCTAAGATATGTGGCATAAAATTGGTACGAGTAGAAACAGTTCAGTTGGACTGTGGAGCTGTAAAAGGTATCACCAATGAGTTTTGAGTGGAGGGAAAGTCGAATAGAGCAAGTGGAGTTTAAAATCACTAAATACTGATAAAATATCAGCCTTATATTTCACTGCTAAGTAAATATTACCTTCACATTTCGACGGGAATTGCTTGCCATCTCGTTTGCCACCTAACTCGCCACGTTGCTTGCAATCTCGCTTGCCACTTCACTCCCACCTTGCTTGCTACATAACTCGCCACGTTGCTTGCAATCTCGCTTGCCACTTCACTCCCACTTTGTTTGCTACCTAACTCACCACGTTGCTTGCCACTTCCCTGTCCATCTTGCTTATCATCTGGCTTATCATTTCACTTGCTGCTAAAAAGCTTAAACAAACTTAAGTAACCTTTAACTTAACTAAACTTTTAAAAAACTTACCACCTTGCTTATCACCTCTCTAACCACTTCATTTGCTATCTCGCTTGCCGTTACGCTTGCCACTACGATTGCTAATACATGTACGGTTGCCACTATTCTTGCCACTTTGCACGCAATTAATTGGTTTTATTTGCATTGTTGGTTCAAGAATAATCAATTTTAATTAATCTTTATATACGTGTCAATGTACTATATGCAATTCCAATATAGTATCTGAGTATATTGCTGTACATAGTAATGTTTTACATGTAGATACGTACGAGGTATTATTTTAGCACATAATTAGAGATTGCCAGAGGATTATGATGATGTAATTATTAACGCTCGCAGCTTACTGTCTGACAATTAAACCATAAGATATGTAGGTTATGAATAAGATTGTGTTTTTGCGCGCGTGGATAGTGTTAGCTGCTCCCAGCCACCGGCAGTCAATATTATACAATTTTACACTGTGTCTCGTTTTGCTGATTAAACAGTTGATATATTTCGGAACAAAACAAAAACTTTGAACTAAAAATTTCGGGACGTATATGTTTATAAAATGAACACGACCCGAAATTTCTAATTTAAAGTTTTAAATCGTATGTAATCGTTCGTAATTGGATCACTGAGACAGCAAACAGGCATGGCCTGTATGATGATAAGTGGTTGTCGTAATCTATGGACGCTAACAACTACAAGGCCAGGGAAGAAATTAAACCAGGAGTATCTCTGATACGTTACCTTTTTCCCACCAAAAATTGGTTTCCAATTCTCTAACTTATCATGCGAAACAGAAATCCCAGCTTCCAGCGGAAACAGCCCCGTAACACAAAATAGCTTCGACATTTCGGACCCAATACTCGGACCGTTTCGTTAATTCCGAAACTTATAACACCACAGACAAAATCCTCCGTCACTCGTTCCCTGTACACACATCAATCACATTTCCATTTAAAAATCCCTATATCCATTCGTAGTCTCGACTGGACGACACACAGGTAAAAGTTTTATAGAAAAATCGTTGTTATTTCTATTGAGTTTAGGTGCAAAATAGGTACGCAGTTTGTTTCTCCGCTTCTTCTGAACCACGCAAGGGATTTTGATAGGTTTTCACTGTCTTTTAGAGAATTCCTTTCAAATTGATGTATAATAATAAATACACGCATGCGGAGTCGTGGGCAAAGGGCTAGTCTCCTATATATTACAAGAGCTGTTTCTTTTTTGTCGTATGGTTGATGTACAATCTGGTGTCAAAGTTTAAGCCCCCGTAGGCCTCTGACATGGCTTGACACACCTTTGAAAAATCTCTCAGGTGTGCTGGTTTCCTCACGATGTTTTCCTTCACCGTTTTAGCTAGAGATAATTAACTTCTTATACGCACATGAATCTGAAAAGTCAAAGGTGCGTGTCTAGGTTTCAAACCTACGACCTTTAACTTGGCAGTCCAACGATCATAACACGAGGCTATCACTGCTAACAAGAGCTGTGATACCCTAGTGGTATGGCCGTTGACTGGCAAGATGGTCTCAATTCCGAACCCAAGGCGCTCACCTCTGACCTTTAGTAAGTGCATATTGGAAATTAGTCTCCGTGCCTCAAAAAGCACGTAAAGCCGTTGATCCTGCACCTAATCTCTCTCAAATTGTTGAGAATAATGTCTAGTCTCAAATTGTAATGGTTGTGTCAAATTATTCAGGAGGACATTTTTATTTTATATTATGTATCATATTTATTTAATTCTTAATAATATTGTGCAAATATTGAATGTTTTCTATTTCTGACTATGAACACCTTCCCATAACATTCCTTTAACTAAAAACATACATTGTTACCTGACACACATTTTAACCTCACGGTTCACTGATTAATTCTTTTCTTGCTTATTTTTATTTCTCTATGGTCTGGCTCGGAATTTAAATAATGTGGATGATAGATTGGCGCGTTTTTGGACGAAACTACAAGTGTTCATATTCAACAATACTTCAATCGTAATGAAAAATTTGCATTCAGAAAAAAATAATTTAATAACATTTTTTTTAATAATATTATTTTACCTACCCAAATAAAATACGAATTTATTTTTATTGTTCTAAAAAACACTAGATAATACTTTCTGTGACCAAATTGAAAAGGTAGAAAGGTAAATTTAAAGGTAAAATTTAAAAAAAATTAAAAATATTTAAAACCGTATCGGTCACAGCGTGTTCAATTCAATTCAATAAACCTTTAACTTAAACCTTAACTTTTCCCAGTATTTTTGACGAGTTTTATATAATCTCTTATTATAATAGACTACAGCTTGGACATATCTATAGATATATACAGTATGTTACATAGTAACAGAACGTGACGATGAATAAACATTATCGGAACTATTGGACAGATTTGGAATACAGAGTGTTACAAAAGTTTTCGTAAAATTTCAGGAAGTTACGTTAGTATGGGAAGTAGCAGGTGTTATTCATTGTAGATGTTTAGAAATATCAGTAGCTGCTTTTATAGGATACGCTTTTTCACTTGCGATCAGGAGTGTACGAGATAGAATGATTGGAAATTCGAAACTTAGTTTTTTACTAGGATTATCTCCGTTTCTATATGACTTCAACCTCCATAATATAGGTGATTGAAGTTAAAGACATACAATTTCAGTGTAAAGTGCTTTTAACACGAAAACTTACAACATATTCAAGTTTTCTCTATTGTGTAATCGTCAAACGTCCATCCTGTTCCTATTTGACGTTGAATTTCGGAACACCCTATATATGTACATCTATGACCTGATAGCAGAAGTTTGGTCGCATAACTTTGCTTGCGCCTAGGGGATTAGAAGTTTATGTTATCTATGGTATGTCAATGTATGAAAATGCTTTACTGGCTTAGTGGTTTTCAAATGATTATGGAACGTGACATTCTTTTTTCTTTTTAAAGGGAAACTTTTTACTTACAACTCATTTGATTTGCAAGTTTAACGAATTTTTCGAGAATAGTGTTTTTTAAATTCAACACCCTGTAAAAATTATAATGATGTAGGTAGGCATTTACGATAAGGAGAAAAACTTTTTAAGGGGTTTTAAAAAATGGCTAAAAGGACATCCCTACAGGTAACGCAGGTGTCGTAAAAAGCGACATATGAAAAGATCCGGAGGATGGGCAGCAGCATCCTTCTGTATAACAGTAATCTAAAACTACTGCGATCGCCAACCCGCTTGCCCAGCGCATTTATGGGCAATGGCGATTATGGGCAAATACCTCCAATGAGCGCACAATAGTGGCGTGCATTGAGAGAGGCCTTTGTTCACCAGTGGACTAATATAGGCTGATGATGATGATGATGATGATAAGAGGATTAATCGTCCACATTATTACAGGATAAAAAGTAGGCTCTGTCCCTTACCGGCCACAAAATAACACACACACTAACAGTCACACCCTACCTTGCACACACTACACACACACACAATAATTTACTTTTCAATTTAGTAACTTTAAAATTCTTTAAAAACAAACTAAACATCTGTCTATTATTATAAAACCTAATAACAATCGTTATTCAATTCCCTTACAAAGTTTCAAACTTCAGGATCAAATGAAAATTATACACATAACCATTATTAAATAGCATTAACGATTTATGATGGCGAAATGAATATTAAAAGCAAAGTTTTAGGGGATTAATTGGCGTTTAAATTAATAAATATTGGTTCTGGTTAATAGAGGAATTAACATTGTTAGAAACTAACCTTTGTGTTACATTTTAATAGAGTAAAGTTTATTGTTTTTGATTGAGTGAGGTACAGTTAATATTTATAGTTATGATAGTGTTATATCAATCGGTAGAAGCCTATAGGAGTTTATTCTAATAAAAATAAAACCAAAGTAAACTAAACTAGTGGTAGCGAGTACGACTGCTGAACACGAGGTCCTGGGTTCGATCCCCAGGTTGGGCAAATTGTTATTGAGTTTTTCCATTAGGAAATTCTCAGTAGCAGCACGGAGTCTTGGAGTTGTGCCCGGTTAATGGCAATAGCCACGCCGCCTGTTACATAATTCTACTTATATATATGAATACCTAATAATAATACACATACTTACATAAAAATACCATATACATTATATGTAAAATACACACATCAAAAGTGTCTAGGGATCAACATATATTTTTGCAATAACTTTTCTCCTGATTGATATTAATTAAAATTTTCTTTAAGGATTCATCAAATAAAGTGTTTTCGTTTGTCACAGTAACGATAAACCAAGTCACCTTTGCATTAATAAAGAAATTTGCCATTTTCCTAATAAAGGGATTTTTGACATTTGAACCACTAACATTAAAGTTCAAAAAAAAGACTGAAATAACAGTTTTCTTTAAAATTTTATTGGGTAACTTAAACAATTAATAATCCGTGTTTCTACCGCGAACACTAACAACACAAGAACATCGGTTTGGCATACTCAAAATGAGTTCATCCAAATCACGCTGTGGAATGGCCGCCCATGTTCGTTGCAACAACAAAAAAAGGTCTTCTTGCGACGGGATACCCTCCATATTCGGCAGAGCTCTTCTCTGTAGCATATCCCATGCATGCTCAATCGGGTTCAAGTCTGGCGACTGAGCAGGCCAGGGCAGGACATTGATGTTAGCTGCGGCGAGAGTATGTCTTACAACTCTTGCGGTGTGCGGTCGTGCATTATCATGCATTAACTGAAATAAGGGACCGATTTGCACTTGTAGAGGAACGATGACGTCTGATACAATCGTCTCAGCATAAATTTGAGCGTTGAGGTTGCCTCTGATCCAAATCAACTCAGTTCTTCCGCCGATCCAAATACCCGCCCATACCATGATGGTTCCACCACTATAAGGATGGACTTCCTGGCAGGATTTTAATCGCTGTTGGCGTCCAGGGGTTCTCCAGTGTCGTATACGTCTTGTATCCGGTCTCATACCAAAACGAGACTCATCAGAAAAGCACACGAAACGCCATTGTTCTTCTGCCCAATTTCTGTGTTCAAGAGCCCATTGATATCGAATCCTACGATTGTGCATTGCTATAGGTGGTACCCGTAGCGGTCTTCGGGAATGAAGGTTCACTTCATGCAAGCGGTTTCTGACTGTTTGGTCGCTAATTAAGTTCCCTGAAGAGTGATGAAGCCTCACGGCTAACATCATGGCGGTTATTGTTGGAGCTCTTCGAGTTAAGATTTGAATGTATCGGTCTTGTCTCCGTGTGGTGCAGCGATACCGTCCTCCATGGCGCTCAGCCACGGTACCAGTGCTTCGGTAACGTGTCCAAAGTCGACTGATAACACTCTGACTTGTATTCAGAGCTAAAGCCACAGTACGTTGCCGGGAACCAGCTTCTATCATTCCCACGGCTCTGAGTATTTCTTCCCTGCTTAAATGACGTCGCCGCTCCATAATAACGTTGGTTTTAATCAGTAGTAGGGAAACAGTAGCACTAATAATGTCTTCAATGCGTTGTATGTTTTTATAGGGAAAATATTGACAGCTGATTTTCATCTTTTACTCGAATTTGATTCACAGTTCCTGATTCAAATTATGAAATGCACCAAAAAGGATCCATATAAATTTATAAAATCATAAATTTATTACAAAGCCACATCTCAATCTCAAGAAATCCGCATAAAAATGCTTGATCCCTAGACACTTTTGATGTGTGTATATGTATACCTCTTATGGGTACCTACTTTACCACCAACAGCCAGTGACTAAAACCTCCACCTCCACGAACCTCTACACAGGAGGGATGGTATCTACTGGAATCTAGAATTAATTCCTCATTAATTCCATCAAATCTAATAAATTAAGATATTAATTGCATAGATGGAATAGTACTGTTTAAGCAGTAGAACTTCAAAACTATGTTCCTCCGAACCGTTACTTAACTGGAACGAGGTACCGTCAGCATAACAAACGAAGAAATTAAAAATTATTGTCACGTCCTGTGCAACTGTTAATGAGAATGTTTGTGACAACAGAAATTACTGTGGTCTTCTTTTTTTAAATTGTTTTTTTTGCATACCCTACTTTAAGTTGGAACTTGTTTTAGTTGTTTGTCCTAATTTTGTTTGAGGGTATGACGAGAATAATTTATGTGCTTACGTAAGCACGATATAAGTAGAAGGTACAAGTTTGAATAATAATTACCTATTGATATTTTTTTTGTACCTTTTTAAGCTGGTGTCAGAGTTTAAACCGCCCGTAGGCCTCAGTAGGGACATGGTTTTGCACACCGTTGGAAAATCTCTTAGCAAGTGATAACTATTTTTTTAAACCTACATGAATCGGAAAAGTCAGAGGTGCCTGGATTTCGAACCTTTGACTTGGCAGTCCGACGGTCATACCACTAGGCTATCACTGCGTCGTTTTTGATACAATACATCCATCTTTCTTTGGTCGACCATAAAATTGCTTTAGGTACCACTTTTGATAAAAAGTTCCATCAAAATTAAATTTCACTAAGACTCACTGTCCAAACTAAATTTTACACGCATTAATGACAACGCCATCTGTCATTGGATCTTGTAAGCAAAAATAGACTATTGTTTTGTGAAAACGATATTCACTCAAGGGTGGTAAAGGTATTTTATGGTCGACTATACCACAGTATGCTAACCATACAGTATGGTAAATACGTACAAACGCTCGAAAACAGCACACTCACAAACATGCGCAACGACGCGTCGTTAATACTGCGAGTACCGCGACATTCGCTTAAAAGTCTCATCGTTACGCAATATTACGCATGTTTGTGTAAGTGTGCCGTTTCGAGCGCTTGTACGTAGTTACCATACTGTATGATTATTATACTATGACTATACCTAGTTTTAAAACAATACCTTAATTTAAATCTTAACTTAAAGTTCTAGATTCAAGAATCTTTTAAAAAAGAAAACATTGTGCTCTTAAAACTATAATCTAAATAAATTAACACTAGCACAGAGATAATGAAAGATAAAAGTGGCATTTTAAAAGATAAAAAGAATTAATTACACGATTCTGTGTCAGGTCATTTGGCATGGCTCGAAGATAGTTGGGGTCACAGCGAGAATTTATTAGTTAAACATTTTCTTTAAGTAACCTTGTTTAAAAGATTAGGTTATTTTTATTTCACGCTTCGAAAAGTACTAAGTATTAATGTTTCAAAAATGTTGAACGAAATGTATGCAATGTTTATCGCGTAAATTAAATAAAAATTAAAATATTCACTGATTAATAAAGAAATAAAGCGCAAGGTCCTGGGTTCGATCCCCGGGTCGGGCAAAGTGTGATACAGCTGGTTTTTAGCTAAATAAGAGCAAGTGGCATGTCAGAGGTCTCACGCTTGAACCGAAGGCGCACACCTCTGACTTTTCGTAAGTTATGTGCGTATTAGAAATAAATTATTATCATTTGCTCCGTGTCTCGAAAAGCACGTTAAGCCGTTGGCCCTGGCTGTGATGAAGATCTTTGACAGAAAGAGACCCTCAAAATCCAGACGACTGACCTAACTTCAGAATATTGTATCCTTTTGGGTTGCGAAGGTCAGATAGGCAGTCGCTGTGATATTCAGCTGCATCTGGCTGGATAGCCAGTTCTAACCAAGTTTGGGAATTATAAGGCTCAAATAAAATGATGAATTGGCCAATTGTTTTCGCCGATATTGTGCTGTCAAAGTCAAAATCAAAATATTTTTATTCCTGTAGACCATTAGGCACTTAATATGAATAGTCATAATTCTAATATTGTTTATTGTAAGAATGACTCTAGATGCCAGTTACAAAGGCAGCCTACCCTTCATGGAGCAGAATTTTAAATATGGCTTACAATATTGTGACTGCACATTCACAAGCTGACGGAACCTTTGACTTAAGCTGGACTTATGTTCCAGTATCTCGTTTTCTTCATTCAGCCAAGGGTTCCCAACTTATAGCTAAGCCCACCCAATCAGATATTTTCCGCAATGTATCGACCAGATTGAAGTTTGCCTCTAATGAGTTGCTCAAACTTAGCTAGGCCCAAGATTTGTTAGCTGTGTTCAGTGATTAGATTAGTGGCTTACTGGCTTAAGTTGGGTTTGTAACGATCTGTGGCCTGAGAGAAGTGTGGGATTCTAGGTATTAATTGGAATCAAACATGCTTTTGTTTTTTTTACTTTCGATTTCGGAGACTTGCTAAACAAACGTTATTAATCGCTCAAAATAAAGAAAAAGTTTCAACAATAATATTATTATATTATTATTATTTGTAATGTTTTTCCTTAAATTGAGTTTAGCGATTTTTAGCAACTATATTCAGTAATTTTACATCGTCAATGTGCGAGCGAGATAGTGGTTTAGAGAAATTAGCACCTTAACTCCAATGGAATAATTTGTTTTACTTTTGACGCTAGTGTGTTTATTTATTTTATTTTGGTCAAGCTTAATCGTTCCTTACATTTTATGATTAAAATGTATTTCAAAATAATATTTCTACAATCAAATCACCTTACATTTCCGCCATAATCTATACGTATAATAAAATCATAACAGAGTAAAAACGGTACACTGAATATTTTCGGAAAAAAAGTAAGTGCTACAAATGTTCGATGGAAGATACTGGAGCCAAATATGTAGTTTTTAGAAACTTTGTCTGTCTGTTTGTCTGTCAGAGATTGGCGCAAAAACTACTGGACAGATTTAGTTGAAATTCGGCAAAAATATTTTTGTTAAATACCAAGTCAGGTTTTAGGGTACCTACCATTACAATAATTATGGGGGATGAGCAGTATTGAAATAAGTAGGGTTACCGAATTCCACACAAACGTAGTCGCAAAAATATTTCTTTACATAACAGGTCAATAAGCCAAATATAATTTTTATAGGACTTTGATATCCCGACAGACATTCATTAAACATTTTAAAAAACAGTCAGACAGTTTAAAAAAACACATTCATCAATTAGCCTTCAATTAGACTCAATTAGGCTAACCTAACAAAACAATAAGATGTGTTTTCACATTGTTTTTTTAATTAACCTTTTTAAAAAAAGTAAAATAAAAATGTAACAAAAGGACAATTATCAGACAAAGAGTTGTAATTTTAATTTTTTTGTACAAAATAATTGACGCGGAAAGTTGAAAAAGTAAAATTGACCTTTAGACGATTCGTGCAAATTAAAAGATTAATATTGAGGCTTTGAACCCAGAGCTTTTCAGCCTTTTTTACGTGCCAAAAATGTGATGGGTGGGTGTACTGTCAAACCTTATAAGTGCACACAAGTATCGCGCATTGGGAGAGGCTTATGTTCAGCAGTGGACAAACATAGGCTGATGATGATGATGATAACCCCAAAAAACCTTATCGGTAACAAACAGTTCCAGCTTTGAACCTGTAACTTAATTGTCTCAAAAACAAAAGGCATCTGTAAAATATTATGTGTAGACATTGTGGCATCAGGGAGTCTCTTGGGAGCGCGGCGAACGCAAAATGTCAGAGTTACATGACACTCGCAAAGTTTAGTTTTAGTATAAAGGTGCTTTTCCACCAGAAATGTGCTATGCTACGTTGCAGCACTGCTATGGATGTAAATATTTAATAAGAAATTTGAAAAAACAACTGATACGGATGGGATGAGTTGTTTTTTCAAATTTCTTATTAAATATTTATATTTAATAAGCTAACATGTGCTAAAACATGTAAAAATTTCACAAAAAAAAAAGCTATGGATGTGTTATATGTGATAACCAACCAGTACTTGACATAAAGCTGATCTGGACACCTATTTGTTGCAGCCGTGGGACACAAACCTAATAAATTGAAATTTTTAATTGTTATTTTCTTTTATTTGTTGTATTGTTTCTCTCTTATTTTGTTTGTTTGTTTTGTTTGTGTTGTCACGTGCTATCTCAAATAAAAAAAAACATTTCATTTCATTTTATTTCATGATGTGATATGTGATGTGTGGATATCAACCACCAATCATATTCATTGGTGCACATAGCTTAGCACTGGTCAAAACGGATTCAACTAAGATAATGAATATATGTTTGTTATATGGAAGGATGCGTGCTATGAATGCGTGCTGTCGATGGGCGTGAGTGGTGTAGCTTTGTGTATATAGAGTCGTGATAAACCCTTTCTTTCTTTCTTGATAGCCTAGTGGTGGTGACCGTTGACTAGCAAGACAGAGGTCTTGGGTTCGAACCCAAGGCGCGCACCTCTGACTTTTCGTAAGTTATGTGCGTTTTATAAATTAATGATCACTTACTCCGTGCCTCGGAAACCACGTAAAGCCGTTGGCCCTGCGCCTGATCTCTCTCCGATTGTGTCGGAAAGCCGTCCCATCGGACTATGAGAGTAAGGGAATAGAGAGTGCAGCTGTGTTTGCGCTCACACTTGTGCACTATAATATCTCCTGCGTTGTTGGCTAGTCTCCGTTGAGTTTGGCCGCTGTGACCGAAATTCGGTCAGGAGGATATTATTATAACTATGTGTACAGCAGAGTACCTGCGTTTCTCGCACAGCTACTTTGCGGCGGCGCATCTTTATAGCACATAGCATATCGCAAGTGGAAAAGCAGCCTAAGTAATCTACGCGTGACAGTACCTACGTACCTGCGAGGTCATTGTACTGAACTTTTCGAGTGGGATGTTACTAGATGGCTTCGCTTAAGGGATGAATTAAGAACTTAGGTACAGTGTAACTAAAATGGAATAAATAAATATAAGTTTACTCATTTGTATAATTTTCTCTATGAAACATTAGCTTTTGCGGTTTGAGGGGGGGGTGAATTTGACAATTCAGGTTTTACGACACGTAGCGCCATCTATTATCATAAGAATGTTATTGTTGTTTTCCTCAGGAACAGTATACTTTTTCAGGATAAAAGGTAACCTATGTCTGTTTCCTACACCTGACAAAAATTTCAGCGTGATCGGTTCAGTTAGTTAGGCCTGAAAAAATAACAAATTAACAAACTTATTTTCGCTTATGTACCTAATATGGCAGAATTTCAGAATACCCTTCCTTAGAACACCTTTAGGGTACTCAAGGATAATGTGCTACAAATTTCAAGTCTTTAGCAGCAATGGTTTAGGCTGTGCGTTGTCTGTCAGTCAGTCACGGCACTGTTTTATAAGTAGGTATGAATTAGTGAATTTATTTGCCAGAAACATGAGTATCTACTTAATACGCTCCAAAGATCATCCCTAGTACGGATAGACGGACGGACGAGCGAGGCTTAGTAATAGCACAGGTAATAGAGTCCGTTGTCTATTTTTGGTTACGAAATCCTAAAACCCTGTATTTCCCTGAATGGAAAGCGGTGTATGCTGTTGACGTTAAACATTATTTTTTATTATTTGAAGGACGGGTTAAAAACTGCATTACATATTTTTGTGAAATTTTTACATGTTTTAGCACATGTTAGCTTATTAAATATAAATATTTAATAAGAAATTTGAAAAAACAACTGATACGGATGGGATTCGAACCCACGATTTTGGGCTAATGTGCCGACGCTCTAACCGCTGAGCCACCGTATCCCATCAGAATCAGTCGAAATTTCAAATCTCTTTATACGCCTAGGGCGTGTGGTAATATCTATCGGAATACATTACGTCTCCGACTCAGTGTTCCAAACTTTGCAGTTTTAGAAGGCACCGATGCGATATTACCAATTGTCTTAATATTTTTGTGAAATTTTTACATGTTTTAGCACATGTTAGCTTATTAAATATTTAAACTGCATTACAGTTTTACAACCATACTCACACCGACCTAATTAGATATTGTTATCAGCCCGCATTAACAGTATCTATCTTAAATCTATATACATATTACATAACGGACGATTTATCTGGCCGGGAAAGACTTGACATCCTACGGGCTCAATATGGCGTCTCTGGAGGATGTTTCGCCTGTTAATGAATAGTCCGCAGTCGCGCAGAGGAGGTATTTCAGTCTTAAGCTCCTCATTGCAGAATCTGCGGACATTAATATCGAAGTATTTTGAGTTGAGTCGTGATAGCCTAGTGGTGGTGACCGTTGACTGGCAAGTCAGTGGTCTCGGGTTCGAACCCAAGGCGCGCACCTCTGACTTTTCGTAAGTTATGTGCGTTTTATAAATTAATTATCACTTACTCCGTGCCTCGGAAAGCACGTAAAGCTGTTGGCCCTTCGCCTGATCTCTCTCCGATCGGAAGGCCGTCCCATCGGACAATGAGAGTGAGGGAATAGAGAGTGCACCTGTGTTTGCGCACACACTTGTGCACTATAATATCTCCTGCGTAATTGGCTAATCTCCGTTGAGATTGGCCGCTGTGACCGAAATTCGGTCAGGAGAATATTATTATTTTGAGTTGGATATGTGTCTTTCGAGCCGGCAGAGACCTGTAAGAGTCCTGGCAACCATAAGACCTTTGCCCAACTGAATATGCCTCGTATACCTATTTCTATTTTATTTCTGTGCAACCACTATTACTATTAGGCTGTCTTCTTCTATCTTTATCGTATGGTTGATGAACAACCTGGAGTCAGAGTTTAAACCGCCCATAGATCTCTAACATGACTTTAAAAACCGTTGAAAAATCTCTCAGTTAAGCTGGTTGCCTCACGATGATTTCCTTCACCGTTTTAGCAATTAATATTTAATTTCTAATACGCACATTACTTTGAAAAGACAGAGGTGCCTGGGATTTCAACCTACGGATTCGAACTAGGTACCTACTATGACTTGGCAGTCAAAGTGTAATACCACTAGGCTATTAATACTTTTTTAGCATTAGGCGAGCCGTAAGCGTAAAAAAAGGTTACAGTGGGATGTGTGACGGATGTAAGTGTACATATAGCTACACATCAAGCTAAACATTTCCAGTATAAGCTGACATCGTGTTGTACGAAGAGCCTATACAACGCGAGGTCAGTTCATACTGGTTTTATATAGCTTGATGTATACCCGTGTGTATCAGGGTAAGTCACCATCATATAAAACCATTTCACATCATAATTGATGGCTATTTTTTTCCTTTTCCCTTCCATTATATACTTTGCGATGCACTTAGCGACAGTCCCGACGAAATCAAGTTACAACACCAAAATAATACAAAGGCTCTTTATTTTACAAGATGGCGTCCTCATAAATTAACACTGAATCCACAAAAAAAGGAAAAACTTAGGTTGAAAATGATTACTTGACTGTTATAAAGAGAGTTTAGTATTTATTTATTTTATAACAAGCTTGTAGTAAGTTATATGCATGTTATAATAGTAACGTAACAGAATACAACAAAGACCCATGCATGGACTCATGTCTATATTCCCCAGAGGGGATAGGCAGAGGTGTAGGCAGTACACCCACGTTATAAAACTGAAATATACAAAAAAAAACATCGTACATCTTTTGAAAAAAAAAAATTAACAAAAAAAAACCGACTTCAAAAGAAAGCTGGAAAGCTTAAAAAGCTGGAAATCTGTTCTTTTTTGAAGTCGGTTAAAAATAGAATGTCAGGTTCGTTCCGCGCATCTACTGCGCACGCGTAACATTCTTGTGAAACAAATATATTATTTATTTTTTTCTAAGAAGAATTTTGACACATGATGCGCATTTATCCTACCAGTCAGCAACATTATAAAAAATACTCGCGGTGGGACTTAAAACCACAATCTTTTGCGTGTTGTGCGATCCAAAGATCGCAGGTTCAAATCAACAAAATACAAACACTGTCCGACCGAAGAATCGAACTCAAGAATATTCAGCAGCCACGTTTACCAAAGAAAGCAGTAATTTGAAAAGAACCATTCATCACACTGGAAGTTCGAAAACATTCTTCAAAGTTAACCTTAACAGCGTATTAAAGTAATGAAAAATAATGAGTTTTTTGAGAAACAATTAATCATATTTTAACTACCATTACAGGTAGCATGTTAGAAGAACTCATTATGATTAATATTCATCATCATCCTAGTCTTATTATTCCCAAACTTCGTCAGGGTCAGGTGCTCTACTCCGAAAATCGAACAACGATGTTTCGGATCGGAACGTAATATTGAAGACCATCAAACACAATCCTTACCACCAAATTACCACTGTTTAATTGTACTTAGTGCTTTCATCTGTCGTTTCGTTACAAATCCATAAAAAAAAACAATCTATTAGAAGGTAATTTAATGAACAAACATGCGATTCGACAATCGAAGCTTTGTTGTTCGATTTTCGGAGTAGGCCCCCAGCTTCTAATCTAATCAGATGCAGCTGAATATCAGTTTTTTAGGAAGCGACTGCCTATCTGACATCCGCAACCCAAAGAGATACGATATTCTAAAGTTAGATTGGTTGTCAGGATTTTATGAGGATACTGACTTCCTTTAACGACTGTCAAAGATCTTCATGATAGGGCTCAATGGCTTTACGTGCTTTACGAGGCACGAAACAGGTGTAAAATTAGTTTATAATACGCACATTACTTGCGAAAAGTCAAAGATGCGTGCCTTGTGTTCGAATCTGAGACTCTGTCTTGCTAGGCGTATGCCTAAGCTGTCACTAAGCTATCACTGCACCATTATGATTAATATTATTATTGCTACTTTCAAGAAGTGTTGTTTTTTTTTATCTAACTACTAAGGTCATGGTAGCGTATTGGTTACAGACCCGCTTTGTACATGCGGGTCGATTCGAACCTGACAAACGAGTATGCCAACGTGATATAAAAAAATCTAAAGCGCACATGAAAGTTAGAGGTGCGAGAGTTTCGTACCTACGACCTTTGACTTGACAGTCCAGCAGTCATACCACTAGGCTATCATTGCTGAAGAAGAATCTAATCATAAATATATCACAAATTATTATCTATTCCATGGTCTCTGAGCGATTACAACTTACATAATTATAACCTAGCGGCGTAGCACTCTCGTAGACGTGCTACGACGTAGCAGTATGTTTGTAGCAATACGTAGCAAATTGCGATATTTTCCTCTATTGGTTGCTAAACAACCCTAGTCTGTCTGTATGTTTTTTACACACAAAATAAATAATCCAGCCTATAACTGTCCCACTGTAGGGCAAAGGCCTCTTCTCATACAGAGAGGATCGAGCATTAACCACCACGCTAGCTCACTGCGTGTTGGCGATTTCACACTATAAAGTCCAGGTTTCCTTACGATATTTTCCTTCATCGTTAGTCAGTGCTGTCTTAGATTAACTTAGAAAGTACATATGGCATTGAAAAAGTCTCATTATTGGCACGTGCCCAATTCGAACCCACACCCACGTGCTGACAAAGCGGAACCGTAACCAATACGCCACCAGACAAAATACCTTTAATAATTTTAGTAAACGTATAATTTCAACAGTATTATAATGTATTCACCACGATAGCGATCCCATTAATTCGCGTTTGGTTCCCGAGGGATAACATTGTGATAATTAATTACAAAACTCATTTTCTTACGTCTCAAATATTTTGACTAAAAGATATTCGCTGAGAATATATTATAAAGTGTGTTTGAGATTATAATGCTTGAAATTTAGGGCACGCAAGTAGTGATAGCCTAGTGGTTACCGTTGACTGGCAAGTCAGAGGTCTCAGATTCGAACACAAGGCAACCTCTGATTTTTCATAAGTTATGTGCGTATTAAAATTAATTTTCAACTGCTCCGTGACTCGGAAAGCAGGTAAAGCTTTTGGCCCCAGCTGTCATGAAGATCTTTGACAGTCATTAAGTCAGTACTCTCATAAAATCCTGAACTAATCTAACTTTAGAATATCGTATCCCTTTGGATTGCGTCGCTCCGTAGAAAACTGATATTTAGCTGCATCTGGTTACATTAGAAGCCGTCCCCAACAAAGGGTCGAATGTTTTCAAATAAAAATATAGCATATAATAAAAATTCATTAAAACCTATTTTTTTTTATTTGAAAACATGTGTCGATCAAGCTGAAATTTTAGCTGGAACTTTGTAATGTTGTTCTCCTTTAAATAGTTCGATTTTTCATAACTATATTCATTGATTTTATATCTTCAAGCTATCTGCGAGCAAAATAACAGATAAGCGCGAAGAAGCACCTTAACACACGCTAGTTGTTTTAATTTTATTCATTAACCGTACTACACAATAAGACAGTTATTTTACATTTAAACATATCCCATATTGCACATTAAATTTAGCACATACAAAATGTCTGAGCTGTGAAACGGTATGTATTGCCACAGTACATGTAGTACCGGTTAACGAGCAACCCGCGGGGAATGATAGCTGGTATCGACGGAATTTATCTTAATTTGTATCGCGCTCGCCTGCTATGGGGGTAAGCAGTAATGCGCTTTGTGCTTTAATGTGTTCATAAACTGAAAATAAAATGATATTATTTTTAATTTTGACATTGTATTTGGGGTTTAAAAAAGTTGATATTAGGTTACGAAACTCTTAACGCCTTGAAGGCATGTGGTGACGTCTACCGGAGAACTTACGGAGTATTTCATTTAATTTAATAAGCAAAACGTGCGCATAAAAATCCAAAAACACATAAAAAATATTTAAAAAATTGATGATATCGTTTAATTTAATCTAAAGTTTGGAACATGGGACCGGTAGTGAGTAAGTACTCCGGTAGATGTCACCATACGCCTTCAAGGCGTTAAGATATTCGTAATTTCAACTGAAGTTGGCTGGACTCGGTAGCTTAGTTAGTAAAGCGATGGCACGGCATGCCAGGGATCGCGGGTTCAAGTCCCGCCCGAGTCAGTTGTTTTTGCGAGTTTCTTATAATTTCACATTTTATTTGATTGTTTTTTATGGATTCGAAACAACACGACAGACGAAAACACTAAGTTTAATAACTTGGTGGTAAGATTTGTGATGGTCTTTTCTCTCTGGTCTTTCTCGATTTTGGGAACAGAACCCCTTTTTAAAAGGTTTTACTTAGCTTGACCTTTTTATAATTTGGTTCAAATTTTGTAATCGATATTTCACCCCCTTCCTGTTGACAGATTGATCTGATATTTGGTACACAGCTTAAGTTTTGATGACAAAACCGTTTTACGTAAAAAAATTTTTTTTTTAATTTTTAAAGTATGTCATAGGTATATAAGAACTTTCGGGTAAATTCCGAAAACTAACCGGTTGTCGCCGTCGACAGATACGTCTGGGAGGATATTATCATCACCATATCAAAACAAAACAAAAAAACATTAACACAAACAGTTTTATCTCCCATACGTTCATGAAAGGAAGTGAGATATATACTAAATGTGTGCGAACAATGCTCTCGTTTTACGGTCAACGACACTAGCTGTAAGTATTGTGCACTTTATCTCTATGGGAATAAAAACGATTTTCTAATGAAGCGAGAATGAGGTGATCTCAACTACATACAGCGTGAGTTCCGGCCAGAGAAAATGTAAAATATAATGGAATCTGAGGTCTTTATGACGTAATTGTATTTCATTTTAAAAAAGTTTTTAACAAAAAATTAAAGCATTATTCTAACTTTTCCCGATAGATATTGTCAAATTAAATTATTGTCATCATCAGCCTGTATTAGTCCCATTTTTGTTCTAATAGCAAAATAGTTTCTAAAGGTTTAATAATAATACAGAAAAACATGACTATTAGCTAAAATTTCAGGCGTGTTCGAAAATGTTTCGTGTGCGAATTTGAATTTCAAAATCGCCTGTTACTATCGTATCATAGCAAAACAGTGATAGCCTAGTGGTATGACCGTTGGTTTGCCTCTGACTTTTCGGATTCAGTTGCGTTTTGAAATTAATTATCAATAGTGAAACGGTGAAGAAAAACATCGTGACGAAACCAGCACAACTTTTATTTTTGTTTCACACACAACAGTGTGTAAAGTCAGACGCCCTGACACCAGATTGTTCATCAACCATACGATAAAAAAAGAAAGAAAGATCGTAGCACTATCAGCCTTTGATAATGTCTTTAATGACACACATTTTTACTTTCCTTTAAATCTCGTAAAAAGACTTACAATAGCTGAAGTCAACTAAAGTCCTTTTTTATTCGCACACAATACATTTATCAATAAAGGATAGTAATTACTTTAATGTACGTACTTTTTAGTGCAATGACGTAGGCCATTGTAAGAAAAAAAAAATATCGCGAGTATTTTTGTGACAGAATAAAAAGTATTCTAGTTTTGAATTAAAGAAATGTATATTTTAATGTAGAGTTTTGTCTATACGTAATATAAGTTTCGCGTGAGGTCGGAATTCTACCCCAGTAATTTGATTGGATAAAGCTTTTTGTAACCAAGGAATATTCATATGTGCACTGTAACACTCGCCTAGCTTCTATATTTAAATTTCTTGGTTTTTTTTTGTTCACGTCTATGGCATAGGTCGTCTATTATTCGAAATTCGACCGCATTTCTTTTAATTATTTTTTTAATTGATTCGATTTTGGTTTTAATAGAGTTTATTAGAATCTACCTCTATACTTTTAACTAATTGTCATTAACTTATAATCTGACTAGCTTTTGCCCACAGCGTTCGTGTTAATTTAGAATTTCCATGATTTGAAAGACACAGCGCCATCTATTTATCATAAGAACGTTATTGTTTTTTTTGCTCGGGAACAGTACTTTTTTCGGGATGAAAAGTACCCTACGTACATATCTGTACACCTGACAACGTATATGCTAAATTTCAGGATGATCGGTTCAGTGGTTTAGATGTGAAAAGGTAACAAACAAACTTACTTTCGAATTAATAATATTAGTTAGGATTAGAATTGCTAGATTTTTTTGCCAAAATGTAACTGTCAAATCAAACACAACACTACGAGTATAATAATTAATAGTTATTTGCCTAAACTCTGCCCTAATTCGGTCTGGATAACAGCGTAATTGTATAGAAACATCGCAGACATTTTCGCAAAACGCCAGTCATCGTACTTGACACTTCTATTAATTACTTTTCTTTGTAAAGAAAAAAAAACTTTTTTTTTATTTATCTTTTTTCATCGGCGTTCGGCGCGGGCAAGGTTAATATTAAAGTGCTCTTTCATATTTTTAAATGCAAATGTTTAATGTTTTTAAAAGGTCTTTTTAGTGTTGTATTTTTTTTTTATTGCGTGCTAACCTTTTTAAAAGAATTAGTCATTATTTAGTTCGTCACTAATAGTTTTTAACTTTTGCAAATTGGAATTACTTATGTTTTACTGTATTTCTTTTTTAAAGAGTTTTCAAATTTTACATAATAATTAATAAAATTAACCTGTTTATTTCAATACTATTTTCGAGTTGAAAATTTACCTTTCTATATAAATGTCGACATGATTGACGATGCGGTTAGGCGATTGGCCTTCTGCGCTTGGTGTCACAGTTTCGAATCCCACATGGGACAAATATTTGTGAGATACTCAGATATTTATTCCAGTTTGACTGGTTGTCTGTTTGTGCATTGTGAATTTATTTGTCTGTAACTGCAGTACTGCAGTAACTAGTATGGACGTAGATTAAAAAAAAGAGAACTAGCATTCTTAGTTCCGAATGATATGGGAGGTTTATTTTGAACTTAATTACAGTAAACCCAAGTTATTCAGAATCACTTGTCTTTTTATTTCTTTTTTATTCATGACCATCATGAAAATGTCTTTTTTTTTCTTTTTTATTCATGACCATCATGAAAAGATGTCAATGTCATTTTAAATTAGTATGCCCGAATAGTCCCGAATTTAATATAAACTAGAGGTCACCTATTATTCGAAATTGGTACTTATTAAAAAAAAAAATAACACTAAACCTCATCAATAGCTGCCCTTATAAATAAAAACATAGCAACTTAAGTTACTTAATAACCTAAGTTAACGTGTTATTATTACGAGAGCTTAATACAAAAAAAAATAACAAACAGAAAATAAAATACTACTGAACTACCTATTTTGTGTTTGCCTATTTATTTACGTCAGTATGAATTATTATTATTTAAAATTATAATGCATTTATTTTTTAAAACACTAAAAAAATCTCAATAAAAATTGTTGTGGTCGCCAAATATAACAGAATTTTAAATAAAATTAAACACTAAAAATATAACCTAAGACCGAATTTATTTTTGTTATTTGAAAACTGTAATTTTTTGTTAAATAGTTATGTATAATTATTATTATAAGTATTACCTATAATATATCAACAGTAATATTCAGGTATCAATTATTTTCCATTTTTTTTTAATTATAAATCTTTAACCTAACCTCTGATCACATAATAAGTAGACATATTTCCCGATAATAATTCATTAAATAATAACTATTCTATAATTAATGAAGCAATAAATATAAGGATTAAAATGAAAATCCCCTTTTAGTCATTTTTTAACCTTACCACAATGTCTACCTACTCTCATATGTCACTGGCGTTATAAAACGATAATAAAACATCTATAAAATATTTTACCGAATAAGGTTAAACCGTTTAAAATTACACGGTACATTACTTTGCCGCCACCCCAAGCTTAAAACACAAAATTTTCAAATCACGTTATACTTAAAATTCCAAACATAACTTTACGACAAATATGACCTTGCCTTACCTGATATTATCGTGACAACACAATTCTACGCACACAAAACTTAACACACAATAATTTATTACACAGAGAAAGATACGACAAAGTATTCTAAATTCAAATCTAACACCAATTTAAAAAGTTTTAAACATTCACAACCACTTATTTTTAATCTGTACACTACTACATACACACACTCACTTGCACTTCGATTTTCGAAATTGTTCGGTTTTTTTTCAACGCGCCGCGGCACACGTTTGTACATACAGCCTGAAGGCGGCACACTGGCTGAAATTCACGAAGTTTGCCGACAGACGGGGGTGTACTATCTCTTTCTAACGCAAAGGAACTCAGGGGGTTGAAGAATTTCGCAATTAAAAATCGTTAATAAACACGATTATATGACGTAGTGATATAAAGTGAGGGGTGCGAATATACATACTGATTCAATATGAGAAGAGTTAAGACTATGGATGATATCTTTTTTTTTAAATATCCGTTCGTTCGGCGCGACGACGAGTAGCTTGTTAACGTTGCTGGCTGTTCGGTTAAAATGTGAGGCTTGCATTTATTTTTAAATAAGATCTACCTCGCAAGACTTCGCGCGAAAAATGAATAGACAAAGTTTTTTTTTTTGGTCGGTTTTTTTTTATACAAATACTTACGTTTTCGTTTTACTAAAAGTTACTGATAGTTTTTTTTTTAATTGGCTTTTGAAAAACTACACATCCACATATTATTGCTAACTTTAGCCATTGTTATGCATTTTTTCATGCGTCCCGATTTTTTGTATTTATATTTTTAATGATATTTATATTTATTTTATACTTTATTTATTTAATATTTTTGTGATTTTTTTACATGTTAGCTTATTAAATATAATAATTTAATAAGAAATTTCCTATTATATTAGAGAGTGTTTTTATTTAGCGTATTTTTTTTTAAATTCCTTAAAAGCTTTCTTAAGGAAAATTAAGCAAGTTATTCGCAACGAAAATAGGGTCATTAGTGAAAACGTATGAGTAGTTTGTGTGGGTGTAATATCTAATTGGATTGGATGACGAGCGTTTCTGTAATCCTTTGGGGAGACATAAGGAAAGTAATCTAACTACATTTAAATATTCGTTGTCATGTCTAGTTAGAAAGAAAGAAAAGTATTTATTCTAAAATGGACTAAAGGAAAACTAGTCCAAAATAATAATAATATAATAATAATAATAAATCTTTATTTTCAGTCCTTGGACCATAATTCTTTACATTTTAAAAGATAAATATTACAAATTAATTTAAATAAATAAGCAATAACATTAAATGAATATGCAATAATGATAAAACCCGCGACACAATTAGATAAACCTCAATGTTTAAACGGTTTTATTTAGCTTACCCTGTTTATTATTTGGTTCAAATTTAGTAATCGATATTTCACCCCCTTCCTGTTGACAGATTGATCTGATATTTGGTACACAGCTTTAGTTCTGATGACAAAACCGTTTTACGTAAAAAAAAAAACTTATATTATTGAAGTTAAGAACACTCTCGAACAAGTTACTAATAGACTAGCGCCTGAATTCCCCAGAGGGGGTAGGCAGAGGTGTATGCAGTACACCCACGTTTCGCCGGCTATGTTATATGTTATATTCGCCGGTTATGTATAAGAGGCGAGCCTATTGCCATTAACCGGACACAATTCCAGACTCCGAGCTGCTACTAAGAATTTCCTAATGGAAAAACCCAATAACACTTTGCCAGATCCGGGGATCAAACCCACTAAACCAACTTTAAACAAGAAGACTTTAAAACCCTTAAAACCAATACATTATACGACTTGGGAATCGCACTCACTGACGCCACATCATATTCACAAGGTAAGTCTGCTCTATACACAAATAACATCACTATTAACATAACTTTAAAATTAGAGATTAATTTTTATTTCAGATTCAACTAAGTAATTAGATAACATATCGTCTAACTTAGATAAGTTGTTAGGAGACGCTGAAAGTCAAAACTAATGTTAAGGTTTATGATACTTTGAAAAATACTAACTTAGACGATTGATGGCGTAAATAGATGTTTTATATGACGAATTCAGCTGTCTGATATCTTATAGATAGCCCGACTAATGCTTATATGGAAACTTTTTATATATCGGAATAAAGAAACTTTTTATATAGAATTTCGTATCCCAGAAAACTATTCTACGTTTCATATAATTTTTTATTCAACTTTTGATTGCAATAATTTTTGATTCCAATAATTTTCAATGATGATCATAATTTACAAATGTGTCTCAACATTTTTATTGAGCTTAAATTTCACAAAACTATCAGTTTATCAAAATATTAATTTATTGAAATATAATTTACATAGTTTACAATATTCATTTATTTTCATGTCCAACCGTTTTACTGCCAAGTCAAAGCACGTAGGTGACGCACCCCTGACTTTTCGAATTCAAATGCGTATTAGAAATTAATTATCACTTTACTAAAACGATGACTGAAAATATAGTCAGAAAACCAGCACACCTGAGAGTCAACGGTGGGTAAAGCAATGCACAGGCTATATAGGATTAAAATAATCACACAGCAACAAGCATAAGATGGAAATAAATAAAATATGAACATACAAAAACACCGTTGAAGCTCATTCAGTATTTCTAACACGTTTTGCATCAAACGTCACTTTTCAATTTTCGTATGTACTTCCTTCCATCTTGACATTTAGCAGCCATTTGTGCTGACGTTTTGACAGCAATGATTTGCAAGATTTGCCTGTTACGTACCAAATATAATAAACGGAACTCCGCTTCACTTGTATGGAAAACACCTTCGGAAAAATGGAATAAAGAAATGTCTGCAAATTCAACACATCGTAAAAACAAAATATTTAGAAATTATTTTTGAATTGTATGCCTGTATGAATTTTAGCAACTTATGACAAATATTATGTAAGTAATTATAATGATTACAAAATAATTATTGATACTTATTGGGTCGGCCAAGATTAATTTGTATATAAGAAATTATTATTTATATAAGAAAAAGGCAATGAAAAAAAATTGATGTCCTTGTTTCTCTAGCTTGATTGAGGCATATAATTAGACAGTTTAATGAAATCTAAAACCCAATTGGCGAACGATTTCATGTTATTTCTAGCTTTTTATTAATCATTGAGCTTCAAGCAACATATTCCATAGAATAAAAAACTTTTCCCACACAGAACTGCCAGAGTATCGGCCAAACGCATGAGATTTGAATAATCCGGGACGACAAGCTAAGTTACTTAAAATTTGAGTGGTAAGAGCTCAATGCATGTTTTCTGTTGATATTGCTGAGAACTGAATACATAATGTGTTTGTATTGTGCTGTGTAGAGTAGGTAGGAAAGTGAAATCAATATGGATTGGTCATTCTGTTTCTGAGTGGTTTTATGTTATAATCTTTGTTTTTTTTTTGATTTGGTGAATGGTATTGGTGTGATTGTGCTCCCCGTACCCTACCCTAATCTACCCCTACCCTACCTTACCCTATTCCAATGTTTTTAAACGGTTTTACTTAGCTTGACCTGTTTATTATTTGGTTCAAATTTAGTAATCGATATTTCACCCCCTTCCTGTTGACAGATTGATCTAATTTGGTACACAGCTTTAGTTTTGATGACAAAACCGTTTTACGCAAAAAAAAACTTATAATTATATTATTAATATTTATTGCACAACCAAATGTAGAACCAAAGGTAGACCATTGTCTGCGGGGTGATGCCACACTTACACCAAAGGTTAGCACCACAGAGTACTTTATAATGGGCACTGTCTAAGAATCAGGTCGGATCTAAGAATCTCGGGTCGGGTCTGTCTAAGAATCAGGTAAGTCCGAAGTTGTTAAGGAATAAGAACTAAGCCTATCTTATAACGTATCATCTAAATAAGCATAGTCCAAACATTTTTTTCTTGCTTAAGAATACCTACGTTTAAGTTACTGCATAACTTAAGTTGACGAAAAATTTCTTGAATATGTGAAGAGCACTTGTGTTGAGAAAACCAAAAAGTAAAACGACTTGGAGCGTTCGGGCCCAACCGACGAATATAATTAGTCAAATATTTTCATATTTACTCTTGGAAACCCTTCGCCCGCGACTTAATTTGCGCTGAACGAAGTAAATAAAAATTGATGAATTTCCCCTGTATTTTCAAATCCACAGGGTTTCTAAAGTATATAATTTTAACATATTTTTGAATGACAATAAAAACAGAACTAAAATTTAGACGTTAGAGGCCTTTTTTTGTTGCTTATAACAGGTCTAACGTGATAAAATCTATGTCTATTCTACCAAGAAAAAGTCCCGTACTGTTAGAAGCCTTAATTTTTGTTGCTTATAGCAGGCGTTGCATGACGAAATCTATGGTTAATTCTTCCAAATAAAAGTCTTAACCTGTTGTGTTGGTATTCTTTGTAAATAATACTCAGTGTTCTAGGATCTAAAAGGATCTATTTAGATAACAATAATGATTATTTATTCAATTAACAGGTGAGACCACAGACTAGGCTGTGGTTGAGACAGATAGTAAAACCTCTACTAACCGATCGTGTCTATGGTTGCAATTTTTTTAAAATGTAATTTTTTAATAAATTTTAAATTTGGCTTTTACGTTGAATCCTACACCTCGTCCAAACAAAAACGAAAGTAAACATCATATTTTACTAAAAATTACCCCTATTTTACCGAGGTAATTCTACGTGTCCGAGGCAAAACTAACCGAACATTACATTTAACACATAGTGATGTACATCTGCATACTAACTGAATAGTGATGTAACACTGACGTAGCTTAAAACTGAGTACATAGTAACCAGAAAGTGGCAATCAAACTAAAACTCTTAATCATTAGTAATTAACCTGTAGGAAGTCGCTGTTGGGAAGCAGTTACAAAGGAAATGAATTTAACTTAGGTCCTCGTATTGGCAGTCTGTCAACACAACTTTACCACAGTATAATAATCAAACAGTATGGTAACTACGTACAAACGCTCAAAAACGGCACACTCACATAAACATGCGCAACGACGCGTCGTTGATACTGCGAGTACCGCGACGTTCGCATAGGAGTCGTTACGCATTATTACGTATGCTTGTGTGAGTGTGCCGTTTTCGAGAGTTTGTAGGTAATTACCGTACTGTATGATTATTATACTGTGGCTTTACTTTTACTTGAGAAGCTCAGCTAATTCCCAACTGCACACAACTATTTTCTGACATTGGTTTCTATGTAGTTTGAGCCATGTGAACAAGTTAGCAGCAGGACGCTTTTCTCATGAAATGGTCACTGTTCAAAATATAAATAAATAAATCAGCCTGTAACTATCCCACTCCCACTGCAGGGTAAAGGCCTTTTCTCAAATAGAAAAGGATCGAGCAATCACCACGCTAGCTCACTGCGTGCGATTAGGTTTCCTCACGATGTTTTCCTTTACCGTAAGTCAGTGGGAATCTACATAAATATGACGTGGAAATAGTCGCATTGGTACAAGCCAAGTTCAAACCCATATTATGCTTACAAAGCCGGTTCGTAAATCAATGTGCCACCTCGACGTTCAATTCAAAATAAATTAAACATTATTACAGTAAACCTCGGTCCTGCACCTGATCTCTCTCCGGTCGTGTCGGATTGCCGTCCCATTGGATTATGAGAGTGGGGAAATAGAGAGTGCACCTGTGTTTGAGCACACTTTTGTGTACTCCTGCTTCTCGTGCTTAGGACCTGGAGGGAAACCACTTTAAATCCTTTTAATATTATTTCCTTCAAATATTATAAACCTTTACGTTTCGAAGGCTTTGTATCATTCGTCTCTCTGCACCCTGAAGGCAGAAAAGCCTTAGAAACGCGTGACGCGACAGTCTTTAAAACTTCTATGTAAAAGTTGTTTTATTAAAACTGTCTTTCCTTAAGGTGGTGTCTTGCATATCTTCGATTAGATGGATTATTTCAAAATAATTCAATTTACGCAAGCAAAGTAGCGGGCGACAACTAGTGGTGTATAAAGTGTATGCGCTGCAGTTACCACATGCCAATAATAATAAATGTTGCCATGCTCTTACCTGTGGTATCGGCTTATTTGCGTGAAATATAGAGCAAAAACAGCCGAGTTGATGTCAGCCTCGTTAAATTATAAGTGCTGGGCATTTTGTATTGTAGGTATGAATTATAATTTTAATCTGGTTTTTAAGAGCATACAGAGAAGGATCAATGCTCAATCCTTCTCTGTATGAGAAGAGGCCTTTGCCCTACATTGGGACAGTAACAGGCTGATTTATTTATTTATTTTAACAGAGTTCAAAAACGAAGAAGGTTCTCAATTCGGTTGATTTTTTTTGTCTACTTCCTCAGAACTATACCTACGTCACATATGAAACAATTTGGAAAATTATTTGTGTTTAAAGAGATTTATTTTCATAAAGACAATACAATGCCACTTACATGAAAATATAAAAGAAAACATTTCAGTTTACTATTCTGTTAGTCGCCGAATACTCACTTAATAGCTTCATAGCCTCAGCTGGAAGGTGAAAAGTTTTCAATTATATTTCGGGAGAGTTGAGACTTAAAACCACTAAATTTTATTTCCTCTTGACCAAATTGCGGTCACAGCGGTCAATATCAACGAAGATTAGCCAATTACGCAGGAGATAATAGTGCACAAGTTTGTGCGTAAACACAGGTGCACTCTCTATTCCCTCACTCTCATAGTCCCATGGGACGGCAATCCGACCGGAGAAAGATCAGGCGCAGCACTGTTTTTTGTCCTTTTTTTTATTACATACCATCTTATACACGACACACTCATCATCTGCCTAGCCTTTTCCCAACTATGTTGGGGTCGGCTCTGAATACCAGTGTTTTACATGGAGCGACTGCCTATCAGACCTCCACGAACCAGATACCGGGTTACACGATTCCCCTTGGTAAGACTGGTTGTCAGACTTTCGGGCTCCTGACTACCCGTAACGACTGTCAAAGATCTACAATAGACAGCCGGGGCCAACAGCTTAACGTGCTATCCGAGGCACGGAGAATGATAATTAATTATTTATAAAACGCACATAACTTACGAAAAGTCAGAGGTTCGCCAGAACCCGAGACCTCTGACTTGTCAGTCAACGGTTGCCACCACTAGGCTATCATGACTCAATAAAGGACAAAATATGTTTTTATCTCTCCGCGACGTCTGTCGTGAAAGGATATGCATAATATATTATTGTTATCGCCTCCATTTTGAGTTGGGACTGGGAAAGAAATATAACTTGTATTGGACATTGCTGTACTGGACTTAGTTGTCATAGATTGAGATTTGCTAACGTCTAGACTTTAAAACAAACCATTTTTCAGTTCGTCATTTGTTTATCGTGTTGAATAAGCCTCATCTCAGTAAACTAATATATAATAGGTATAACTTTAGTCTCAATATTTCGTTCTATAAAACACCATGGGAAAAGACAAAGAAAATTAACATTAAAACTATCAAATTATTGTGATAAACGCCGTTGATGAGCTTCCGTAAACTATGACGAGATAATTACGTGCCATGTGGTTTCCGGCCTAAGAATAGAACCACGCTTACTCGTTCCACGGGTGTCATAAGAAGCGAAAAAGGGAAAGATCCGGATGATGGGCAGCAGCATCCTTCTGTGCGTGCCCAGCGCGGCAGCGTGGCGATTATGGGCAAATACCTCCAAAAAGTGCACAAAAGTGGCGCGCATTAGAAGAGGCCTATGTTCTACAGTGGACTTATACAGACTGATGATGATTACGTTGAAAACTAAGAAGCAGTTAAATTTAATTTTAGAACTCAAAAATCTTTTATACTTTTCTCATAAATTGTGTTAAAGAGAGACATACTTAACGAAATACCTAAACATTAATGTCAAAAATCCAATGAACGACAACGTCCGCAAAACGTTAGAATTTTACTCTTCAATAAAAATGAGAATGTTACTCCAAAAAATATCAAAATGTATTTACCATCGCTTAGGGTCGACAATCGCTCGAACGAGCGATGATAGAGCTCGATCGCTTAACCATACCCAGCCCTTATGTAACTCATAATTCCCCTTTTTAATATATTTATAAGGGACAGCTTCCAAACCCGCAATTTGTTTCCCAAAATTGGAATATTTTTTACTTTATACGTAGCGTACCATATCCCAAAATTACGTTTGCCGTCCAAAAAGGCTCGGCTGTGTTTTTTTGTGTGTCTTTAACACATATTTTTGGTTCAGTTCTATGTTTTGCTAAGTTTGTAAGAAGGAATATGCATTTTTTACGTTACAGCTGACTGTAAGGCGTGCGTTACAAGTACTGGATATTTGTTGCACGTTCTTGGGTCAGTATGTCAATTGCTTTAATAACAGGGTTCGCAATAATGCATGTTATGTTTTCCCCTCGGCCTCTGCTATGGTAAAAATATAAAAGAAAAAGGCACGGATGTGTGAAAACCATAAATATAGAAGTGGTTGCTTATTTGCTCCCTAATACAAAGAGCTCGTCTGTAGATATGTTATATCTGCACCTATGTATTCGTTTGAGGATTGATGGTCTGAATTGGCCTTTGACTTGTAAGCGATGAATCCTAAGAAGTAATTAATTATGACTTGTTCGATACCACTTTGGTCGATGTGTAGGAATGAGAACAAACCTCGTTGTAATACCTAATAGTTACTACACAGCGACCATAATGGTAAAATTCTCCGATAGCCAACTTCTAGTTTTTTGAACAGCCGCTGTATCTGAAATTCAGCTAGAAGGATTATATTTTTATTTTCCGTGGCTAGGAAAGCACATAAAGCAGCTGGTTCTGCGCCTGATTTCTTTCTCACTTTACTCAGTAGGTCGTGGATTCAGATCCTGCTCGTAATAAATTTTTCTGCCTTCTACAAAAATTTCGAATTTAGTGATGCATAGTAATTATAAAAAAAAACATATTGAAATTACTTAGATCCTCCTAACCTTTTCAATATTGTTACCCCTATGACCTACTTATTAGGAAAATCGGTTTTACCCCAACCTTAAAATGTTATCAATACAATTAGATATTAGGTCTTAATTATTAGGTTCCTCGTTATCCCCACAAAAAAGCTGATTTACCCCCGCGGGGGTAATAACCCCCAGGTTCGGAACCACTGATTAAGTCTAAGCATTACAGTACAAAATAATGACTAATGAGTCATCATCATCCTCCTAGCCTTATTCTTCCCAAACTATGTTGAGGTCGGCTTCTAATCTAACCTGACGCAGCTGAATATCAGTTTTCCCTATATCGACTGTCAAAGATCTTCATGACAGCCGGGGCCAACGGCTTAACGTTTACGGCTAACTTTCTGAAGCTTGGAGCAGGTGATAATTAATTTATAATACGCATAACTTACGACTGCCTCATTGGTCTAGTGGTAGCAAGCGCGACTGCTGAGCACGAGGTCCTGGGTTCGATTCCCGGGTCAGGCAAAGTGTTATTGGGCTTTTTAGGAAATTCTTAGTAGCAGCACGGAGTCTGAAAAGACTTGCCCTCTATTACATGGGACTTATAATATAGCCGGCGAAACGTGGGTGTATTTCATACACCTCTGCCTACCCCCTCTGGGGAATACAGGCGTGAGTCTATAAAAAAAACATAACTTACGAAAAGTCAGGGGTGCCTTGGGTTCGCACCTGAGACCTTTTACTTGCCAGTCTACAGTCATACCACTGCTTACACAATAACGAGTATCACTTCCAGCAAATCACGCCCAAATGTCCTGGAGAAACGTCTAAGTTTTTGCTTCAATTCACTCAGGCCTGTGCTAATCATAGACGTGATTTCAGCATTTTTTTTGGTTGCCTTCTGCCTGCCGATTGCGCGGAATGATTGCCAATTAACGGGCCGAATTAGGACTGATTCTCGCAATTGATTTTGGGGTCACAGTCCTGTTCATTTGTAGTAGGGTTATTTTAGTTTTCCTTTCTTAAGAAAATTTATTTAAAATACAGATTTTAAATTACATGAAGATAACATTAGCTGCAAATTTAAAACTTTATTGTTCGCATAATCATAAATACATTGTTTTTTTAAACGGTTTTATTTAGCTTGACCTGTTTATTATTTGATTCAAATTTAGTGATCGATATTTCACCCCCTTCCTGTTGACAGATTGATCTGATATTCGGTACACAACTTTAGTTTTCATGACAAAACCGTTTTGTAAAAAAAAACTTATATTATTTAAACATCAATTTATAAGAAAGATTCTTCTCCATAATACTGTACTTGGAACTAGCAGTCATAGTCTTTAAAAACAATCTATCGCGAAGCTAAAACAATGAAATAAATAGCAAGCTTACGTAACCCACTCAAAACATACGCTATAAACTAAAGATGTGACGCAAGATTATCCTTACATGGTCCATGAGTGGTGCAGACCAAAACAAGGGCCACTTGAACCACTTGGGCCACACTCGAGCCACTCGGGCAGCCCCACGCCCCAATCTTTACGACTAATTGAGAGGGCCGAACGAAAACCTTACCTATTGAAACTGTATGAGTTTTGGTATGTGTATGGAATATTGAGTGTAGGGTTAACTGCTTCGGGAAGTGCTGCTTGAAACTGCATGTGTATTTTAGGGTTAGGTACCTGATAGTGTGCAAGTTATAGATTAAAAATCGCTTACAGGTGGCAACTCTAGGTTGGATGGATGTTTGTTACTGTCACGCAAATACTACTGAACGGATTTTGATGAAACTTTACAGTAACACAACTTATACATCAGTTCAACAAATAGGCTATAATTTATCAACATACAACGCGGGTGACGCCGCGGGCAGAAGCTTGTTCCCTATAGTTTTAGAGTATGAGGAAAAAAATCATTTAACATAGGTATATTATATCAAATACTTCGTCTGTATTTCCTTGAACACTCCCTAAACCCTGTACAAACACTCCAATATCGCTCGTTGGCAAATGAAAACACTAGGCAGACATCTGAACGTCTATTTAGATTTAGTTTATCGCAGTCACGTGATAATGGCCGCCGAGGCGTTTATTTAACACATATTTCATTCGCTGCACGCTTCGGGTTATTTAGTGCAAGAGTAATTAAAATATGGAACGTGAACCTCTTTAGTGTCTCGATCACAAAATTGTGAGTTAGTATGTGCTAATTATCTACAGAATAAAATAATCTGTAGTAATATTATAAAGAGGTAATATTTGTGAGGTTATAATATCTCTGGATCTACTGAACCGATTTTGAAAATTCTTTTACAATTAGAAAGCCACGTTATTTGTGAGTGTCATAGCACAAAACACTCGATGTTTTGTGGTCATAGGCTATATATTAATCAGGGCAAGTCTTATCTCCCCCCCGAATGTGGGTTCTCGCCTTGTCGTGGCGGGGGGGCTTAGTAGCCGTGGTTGGACACACGGCGAAGCTAAGAGGAACCCCAAGGAGGCGCCGCTCCTGCGGGCTTTGGCCAGAAGCCCACTATGGAGCGGCCCTGGCGGGTTGCGGTGCTGCATCAGGGTGGAGCACCTAGCAGCACCGCAACTAAGGCGGGCCGCGGTGTTGTATAAACAACATCGCGGCTGAGGAGTGCGGGGCCGCGGCGGGAGAGGAGTGCCGGTATTACGGTGCGCCGCTCTCCCTACCTTCCGCGGCCTCGGCGGCGGCGGGGCCACAACCGTAGGATTGCGGACACGGTGGGGCCGCAGGGGAAGAGGAGTGTCGGTATTACGATGCGCCGCTCTCCCTATCCTCTGCGGCCGAGGTGAGGACCATGGGCGTCAGACTCGGGGTCGTCTGGCGCTCATTGCACATGGTCCTCGAAGTGGTCACGTTGGGTGGGGGTCAGTCATCCCACCCCGAGGAGGGTCTGGTAACGGACGTCCGCAGCGGGTTCGCGGATGCAATACATTCGGGATACCGCGTTCCCGTCACAATGCGGATTAGAGGTGACACAGAAGGGGTTTTAGTCGGTATGCCGGCCGCTTACCATCTCTAGGCCGGAGAGCCCAACATAACCGTCTCGCATCCCCGAGCGGGACGGTATGCATAAGGCGCATTTCCCCTTCTGCGAAAAAAAAAAAAAAAAAAAAGGGCAAGTGTTATCTAGTCTGTTATAAAAACAACGTTTTTAACCGAGCTTTTATATTGGAATATCAAAACTAAATGTCTAAGCAAAAATTTGTATCTGTGCTTTTGACCATTAAAGAGTTTTTTATCTGGAGCTAATCCTGGATGTCGATGCTGGTCATGCTTACCATAACACATTGTCATTCGAACTGAACTATCACGCAAAAATTTGACTCCATAGGATAAGAGGAAATGGTTCTAATTCAGCTTGCAAAATTACAGCTTTTTCTCGCGGCTTCACCTCCTTGACTCTAATTTAACCAGATCACAGCGCCGCCTACCGGGTCCTATTTAGAATATAAACCATCCAGGAACCCGCTCAAACACCACAAAAACATTTCATTAAAATCGGTTCAGCTGTTCGCGAGTTTTGTGCTTAGCAATACATTAACCATTCATTTTTATTTATCTACATACTTTCTGAATTGCTAAAAGTTCAATGAATGTTTGCTCCGTTCAGTTTCCTCGCACCTTCCCTCCCTAGGCGATACAAATATTTGCATGGCTCAAAAGGTATTTGTTCCAAAGTTGGTACATATTTGTTCAGCGCTTGAGAGTTAGAACTACAGGTTTTTTTCAGTAGACTATGGTTTTGAACAACGATTTATTTATACAAGTTTTAGCGGCGCAGCTAAAAGACTAGAATAGTTTTTTTTTTATTGGTCAGGTAGACATAATTATGGTATCATGGAAGGAGTATTCAGAATCGTAGTCAGATATCAAATCAGTTTGACAGTTGCTTAAAATGACTGTTCTATAAGTTTTTATGTTTGTTTTTTACATGTTTATGCACATGTTTTGCTTATTAAATGATAATATTTAATAAGAAATTCCCAAAAACAACTGATTTGGGCGGGGCGTGAATACGCGATCCCTGGCTCTCGGTAGCTTAGTTAGCTAACTTGGTAGCTTAGTTGGTATGGCACGGCACGCCAGGGATCGCGGGTTCAGCCCGAGCCGGTTGTTTTAGTTTGAAAACCCTCGATAATATTAAACCTTTTTTTTTTAGCTAAGGTTTAGGAGCTACGACGTCACAGACACAGCTTCATAAGTTAACTAAGTCATTCACAAAGTCAGCACATCGTACAACGGTAATCAATATTTTTGAGCATCCCCCTCCCCTCCTCCCCTCCTCCCCAACATTCGTCACAATGTCATAGGTAACATAAACCTTTGATTGCCCAGTAGCTACGTGTCACGTAAATTTTATAGTCTCCTTCGAAGATTGGAATTCTCCTTGCAGTATAAATAAGACGAAGTAACTGCCTCTACAGAAGCTACCTATGTAGGTAATAGTACCATCATCTGCAATAGCTTCTGGCGTTTTACTTGGCGAAGATGGTTAAACACTGGCCGCTAACTATCAAACATAGCTGTATTACCAAAAAGAAGCACCATATTACAAAAAAAAAATGGTTGCCTGTAAAGTCGGTTTTACGGGCGAAGATTTTACGTGACAACGTCTTTTTCTCGGTAGAATATTTATTGATATAGGCATTCGGCGGGCCTCTCTCTCGTTCGGTGACTCATCGTAACGTTACCGAGCGTTACACTTTTTCATAAGTGACTCCCAGCCGCAACCTAATTTAAGACGTTGTCACGTCAAAAAAAACTTCGATTAGCATAGCTACGGGTTCGATTGACGCACGCGACAAATATTTAACTAAGATCGAAAAATATTTACTCCGGTCTGCAATAGGAATTTCTGTATTGGGAAACCCAAAGAAAATACTAGCGTACGGCTACGTTAAAAAAAAAACAATACAACGACGTGCTTTACGAATAGGAATCTACCTATGCCACAGATTAATTCATTGTCTACTCCAACAACTGCAACGTCACGGAGTCAGTTTGTTTTTAAATTCTAGGCTTTTTAATTTCTTTTACAATACAATATTCCAGTGACTTTATCATTGGAATATTGTAAAAAAGCTGCCATCAACATACCTACATTTTAACAACACATAATTTACAAACAAAAATATTTATTTATTTATATTTAATAAGAAATTTGAAAAATCAACTGATACGGATGGGATTCGAACCCACGATCTCCTATTAAATATTTATATTTAATAAGCTAACATGTGCATATATAACATGTAAAAAAATCACAAAAATATTTATGCAATATACATCTTATTCATACTTAAAGGTTAAACCTTGAGAATCCTTAAGATCTTTAAAGTCGGATCAAAAGAGACTTGAACGCTTACGTTAAAGCCGTCTTCTTAATATCTTAAGGTCGTAATGTAAGCTCGTCTCTAATACTGCTGACGTCACAACCAAAGAAAGCGTGAAGGGTGAGACAATTAAGATATTCCGTGTAACCGATATACAAACACAGTATACTATATACGTATAAACGCTTGAAAACGCAACACTCACACAATAATGCGCAATGACGCGTCGTTGACTGCGAGTACCGCGACATTCGCTTAGAGTCTCGTCATAGTTACGATATATTACGTATGTTTGTGTGAGTGCGCCGTTTCGTTTGTACGTAGTTTCCGTACTGTATGATTATTTTACTGTGATACAAAAATGTACTTTGTACCTTTTTATGTGATATTGTGTTGGCGTATTGGTTGCGGACCTGCTTTGCAAGCATGTGGGAGTGGGGTTCGAACCTGGCATGTACCAATGTGACTTTTTCAATGTCATAATATGTAGAACGAGCCGGCAATCAATATTACACATATTACGTACACAGATTATTTATTACTTGGATTACGATAGGAGCACTTTTTCCCAGTCCGACCTCCACACGGGTGCAGCCGCGGACAAAGGCTAGTGTTATATAATATTATATCGCCAATTATGTAGAATACCTACCCATAACAATGTCGTTAAATTATATGTTCTAATTATCTATAGGTAATTCTAAATTGTAATGGCCGCGATGAAATGGTTGCAAATGTAATTTAGCGATTGTTTCAATTATCCTGGGAGCGGGAAGTGATTACTTTGCTAGTACCTACCTAGGTAGGTACTACAGTGGCGAAGGCTCCATTCAACTCGCTCCCTACCGGGTTTTCATTGAAAAATAGCACGGTCGTGTCTACTAACTATGCCGTTGGGTCTTTTCGGCTTACTTCTTACAAAAATTGATTCTTCGCCACTGAAATACGGTCACAAGACACAAGAGACACGACCAAATACATTTTTTCCTTCTGTCCATGCACTTTTGCAGCCGACTATACATACAATAATAGTTGCCTGAATCTAATATTAACGTTCCATTCTTTAAGTGGTAGAGCCGAGCCAAGCTGGTTGCTTTAAGTAGGGCTGGCTCTACCAAGGTAATACCAACCTACTCACACAATATTGGCCTGAAATAACTAGTATTCGTACGGTCTCTGAGAGCACGGGAGGTATTCCTGTCCATTATAATTTACATCAATTTGCCCCACGTTGGGCGCCATATCCGAATCGTATCACGAATTCCGGGCCTCCTAGCCAATGGCGCTTGGTTTAATTGATTTATTGAATATCTCAATAGTCTAATGGTCATAAAAGTCTAGTGACATGTGCGTAATTCCCGGTTGCATAGATATTGAGATTAAAAAGGGGATAAAGCAGAAAATAATGAATGTTAATCGTGCCCAAAAAAAGCGGAACCTCTTTTTAGTATAAAATGACGTAACGAGTTCACGATGTAACACAAGAGACGGAGCGGTTAAGAGATTCGCCTTCTGCGCTTGGTTTTGCGGGCTCGATTCCCACACAGGACAAATATTTGTGTGGTCCACAGGTATTTGTTTCGGTCCGGGTTACGAAAATTATGTTATGAGCATTATGAAAATTAATGTTTGTCAATTGTCCCCACGATAACGAGAAAATGCTAGTTGGGCAATGTAACAAACAATTGCCTATTAGGAGGAGGCCATCAGGAGTCTATTAAAGAAAATAAGCAAAGAGTTAGATTATGGAAAATAAGCAAGAACTAAATTTTTATTACATTACACATTTAATTAATTCATAAATTACAATTTATAATATTTTGGTTTCAACATTTCAAAGATTACTTAGAAGTTGCTCTGAATACATCAATGTCATCATAAGTTTGGCCCGAACTTAGGCTATCCACTGTGTGAAAGAGACAAGTAAGCATGAATGACAGAGACAGCAATAAGCTTGAAAGACACTTCAAATAGGCAGGGTAATAAAATTATCTTACAATCAAACTTACACACTACACTAAAATTATTTTATTGTTCTACCGGTAAAGCCTCCGGTCAGGCACCTTTCCCTTGTGTTGCAATTTGAATTCATGCTCGTAGTAATTTTTTTCTTTCTACAGCGGTCAAAAGGTTAAAAAACATCTGAATTACCAATAACATCACACAATAGAGTTTCAATCGGACTATTACGTAACACTTGTGGTATTAAACAATATCATTTACAATGCAAGATATCTTACTGGCAGTTCCAAATTCATATTTCTATAAAACAATCCATTCATTCCTGTTCTCGGGGAATAATACCTACGTAATACTTCTCTAACTTCTGCTACAGTTATCGCTGGTACACATTCATACCCAGACTTGATGTACACCGCATTACTCAAACCAACTGGGTTACAAAAATACCCACCTTCAAATTTACTAAACGGATCCCCACTCTTTTTCCTACTATCTTGACGAACTAAGAACACGGCATCCACAATCTCCGCAACAGTCTCGTACGCAATAAAACACAAAACTTCTAACGCTGGCTGCGTAAGCTTGAATTCTTTCATTGGATTTAGCCAACGTTCTAGCTTGACAAAACCTTTCCCAAAACCATAACTAGAACGGAATGAAGCACACCTAGCTTTATGGTACACCTCATATTTCTCATAAGACATAGATTCTGTGATTTTACAAGCTCTTACTTTTCTCAAATGGTCTATGGCATCGAATTTAATTTGACTTACTTCATCCGCCTCATCAAATTCCCTGATGTAGTCTATGTGCGTTCTTCTTTTTCTTATTGTAGGATCCTTCTCATCTTCGAGAACAATTCCAATTATTGACTCAGTGGCTGCTACTAAACTTTTGTTTTTATCTATTTGATCCAGTTTCAACTGATAGTCGTGCAAGCGTTTTAGCTTCATTATATTCTTCCTCATTAAGTAAATGATGTCGTAATTAGTTATGGCTAGGCCGCATCGTAGGTTGCACAGCCGATGAGCCTCTTGTATCATAAATTTTAATTGCTGTTGTACAATACTTTCAACTAACACGACGGTGGCGGCGTTTGGGTTAGGATTGTCACCAAAACCATGCATCATGTTAGATATTTCCTTCTGGAAGTTTGTGGTTTCCGTTGCATCCATTGTAAAGTAGTTAGCCATGATTATAAAAAGCTTTTTAATTAGTACAAATGAAATTCTTACGCGCGTTAAAGTACACAACAAAGCTTTGTTTGATTGACACTGACACTAGTGACAGTGACAGTTGACACTGAGACTGTTTTTTTTTTAACTTTTACATTGGATTTAGATTACATAGTTGAGCCAACCACGCGTTCGGCGTTAGACTAGTCTCGGTATCCCCCCGATATTCTATTAGACATTTGTGTTTATTGTATTATGTAAATCCCACTCTCAAGGACATAGGAAGGTGTAGCATCAGTCGCACGCCCTGCCGCGCCGGTGTCCCAAAGCCCAGTCAGTGGTGCAATATAAAAGTTAAAGTGAGGAGTCATAGAACCCGTAATGGGTTCAGTGACAATGACTCCTCACTTCACGTGGGCCTCGAGGTGGGCCTGGCCTCTGGCGGGGGTACGATGAATGCGCAAGCGAAAGCCTTATTTCCACCCAGAGGTTCATGGAGGAACATGGAACACCGTGTGGTTTTTTGTCCGTGCGAGTCGGACATAACCCCATCGCCAGCCTTTGATGATGGAGTAACTCAAAAAGGGCTTTCCATACGACAAAAAAAAGTTATATTAGAAACAAATAGAAAGCTTTTGCGTATAACGAAACGTAGAATATCTGAAACAGGCCGAGGAGGCGGAACAGCTGATTGTCAAACAAAGTTATGTCAAGTGTTACGTACTACGATTTTTTCACGAGAATTGCTGGTTTTAATTACCTAAACTGAAAACACTTGTCCAATTTGTTTACATTTCATAACCACACTGAATGTTTTGTAATATATTCTAGTTATTCCGGGGCCGATTTAAGACGCAAAGGATAAATAATAACCTCAAAATCATGAGTATCAGAAATCTATTATTCAATTACACGCTAAAACAGAGTTTATTGAGACAAATTCGTTATTTATCATGTTGGTCTTGTGGCAAAGATATGGAGCCTACTTTATTTTGTAGAAATTGCAACGCTTTGCAAGAACCTAAAGGAGATAATTATTTTCAAATCATGGGAGTAAAGGAGACTTATGACTTAGACGAAACTGAATTATCGAAAAAATATAAAGAATTACAAAAGTATTTGCATCCTGATAAGTATGCAAGCAGGTTAGTAGTATTTTGATAATCTTTTTTGTTTATCGACACATTCCCTGTGCACTGGGATCAGTGAGAATGGACTGGCTGAACTAGGGTAGTGTAGCACCCCTACCTCTCAGCATAATAATTTGAAATAACAATATTAGTACAGTTGTGATTCATACGCTTAGTGAAAGTACCGGAGGTCCAAACAGAGGTCCTTCCGTAAACACAACAACGGCAACATACAAGTGATATTTCTGGTATTGCAAGTCTGTTTATACGTCTGTTTTGCGTCTTGATATCGGTATAGTGCGATGATAACCGCAGGTCTAGACCACAGAGTGTAACCTGTGTATCGTACTATCCCAACTTCTTGAGATAATACCAGCAGTTTTTTGATGCTGTTAATAACCTCTTAAAGAATAGCTGGACTTAATATTTGTCTTGTGCAGTGTTTAAATTCATATTCTTATGTTAACTTATTTTGTGCCAGCGTTATTCATAGGCTTAATAATCTAATTTCAGAGGAACGAGAGAACAAGAAATATCAGAAATGTATTCGTCGTTGGTGAACGAAGCTTACAAAACATTGTTGGAACCATTACAGAGGGGTAAAAAAATCATTATTACTATTTCCTAAGAATATAAACAAACTAAAAAACATTTAAGTAATTGCAAAAAAGTGAAACACCATAACTCATTCTCAAATTTAGTAAATTCACTTTTCAACATAATCAAAACTGACTAACGTCTACTCAATCGCATTCGACCACATTATTTGTTAACATTTGTCACACTGTAACATGGTTTTACAGGCACAGGCAATAAGCTTCAACTATTAGTTAATTCAAATATGGAACAGAATTTGTTTAAAATTTTCTGTTAGATAAAGTAGGTTACAGAAAACAGGCTCTAAATCTTAGATTCTTAATTTTATTGTGCATATAATACACCCTTGTGTGTTGTTTCCACCTGCAAAAATGATGTTGGGCTTACTAATTAGGAACTTAACCCACAAATAATGATTAATTTCTAATAAGGTTAACACTCTAAATAACTCATAAATTCATAATATTTTCTCCTATTTTTACAGGAATATACATGCTCAATCTAATGGGAAAGGATCTTCCTGAAAACACAGAAATTGACCAAGACTTTCTCATGAAAATCATGGAGAAGAATGAAGAAGTAGAAGAGGCAGATACTGAAGAAGAAATAATGAGACTGAGAGGCGAAAATAAAACAAAAATAAAAAAATTACAGAAACAAGTATCTGATGCGTTCTTTGATGGTGATATGAAAAAAGTGATAAAATTGTTAAGTATAATGAAATATTATACAAGCATAGACAATCAGATACAGGCTTCGATACGTAGTAAAGGTATTATACGGTAAAGGACTTTTGTCTGTGGTCTTTCCATGAAGTACAGTCAGCAAGAAAACTCGACAAATGTATCAGTGTTGCTAATCCTGTTGCTTATCAAAAAAAAAAACATATTTTAATCTCACTATAATTCTTTCTCTAAACTAAGAAATTTTCGACTGTAAGCTATGAAAGAAATCATTTCCCTTGTCTCAAATTTGTTGAATTCACATTGTTAATATCCAAGCAATTTGTAACAAAAATTATCATGTTATAAAAGATTATCAACAGAATTAGCATAATTTTATACTTTAATATTGTTTGTTATTCTTATTAATACAATCTTGTACAGTCGGCAAAGGAGTTGGGTTAGCAGTTAAGGTAGTAATTTTTTCAAAATGTCATCAATATTATTAAATTTTACCATATTTTCTAAAAAGGTATGACTGAAACCTACACAAAACTAAACAATTTTACACAACCACATTCAAGCTTCCATAAAAAACTTCATCCTTAACTAGCGGGCCTGTCAACCTAACTCATTTGCCGACTGTACAGTCAACCGCACATCAGTGGTAACAATTTGACATTGACAGCACCCTTATTACGTAGCAGTAATGGCTATTTTTGTAGTTTAGTGTCACTACTGTCATGCGGTTGACTGTACATACCTATAGATACAAAAGACAAAATGTAGAAAACTTAGTACCTATACTTAATACTTAAATTGAAGAGGAAAAGAATTAGAATATGCTTTAATTTCTTCACATCAAGCAATGCTATTGACTTAAAGTGGCCATATTTAATTATTACATCATAAGTTCCACCGTCAAGAGCAAAGCCCTTGAATAAATAAAAAAAAGCTTATTAAACTTTCGTATTATGGTTTAATATAGTATAGTTGTAACATGCAATGTAACTAATAAGATAGCAATGCAACATGGTTATTTTGATTATTGTTACAATTTTTTCTTCTTGTTGTTGCCGACTGTAGGTACAGATATCGTATCGATAAACATGTTCAATAAAAAACGTTTTAGTGGGAGAAAATTCGCGACCGATAAAACCGACCGATGAAACTCGTGGAATACCTATCACTTTGCGAAATTCGCAAAAAAACATTTTTGGTTTCTTCATACAAAGAGCTGCTGATCAGGAAGTTTGTATGGAATGCCTTTTTTTTCATGTATTATGAAAACTGATGTTCAATTGTACAGGGTTATTTGTAAAACACCAGCATCCTTAAAAGGGGTCATTAAACTCATCATTATGAACAACTTTTACTATGGGACCAACCCTGAAATCGTAAAAAAAAATCAGCTGTTCTATACATTTTGTTGATGTTTTGTTGATAAGGATGCTGGTGTTTTACAAATAACCCTGTATATTAAAAATACAAGTTGTCAATTTCATAAGATTCAGATAGATAGATTCAGATTAACCTCCTAAAGGGTCCTCTTCACACTATTTTTATTACATGTCAATCAAAACGCGAATAAAAACTTCTTTGATAACTTAGTTACACCACTTGTTGCATTGATTGTTGCAGAATCTCGCACCCACATGGAACTATTATTTTGTTTGTAACTTAAATAATTATGTTATTATTAGATATAGAGACAAGTTTGTGATAATTATTTAGGATATTATATCGTTATTGCAATTTTAGCAGTTTTCTTTCATCTTATTTCAGTCCTGATGACTCCATTCCGTTTATTATTCTTCTTCTTCGTCGTATGGTTGTTAAACAACCTGGTGTCAGAGTTTGAACCGCCTTAGACATTGCTTTACCTACTTACCACACTTATTACTACCTACACCGTTGCTAAAATTCTCCAGGTGTGAAAGGTGTGCTGGTTTCGTACGATGTTTTAGCAAGTGATAATTAATTTCTAAAACCCACATGAATCCGAAAAGTAAGAGGTGCGTTGGTCGAACTTACGACCTTTGACTTGGCAGTCCAACGGTCATACCCACGAAGCAAAGTATTTGCTTCGTGGTCATACCACTAGGCTATCACTGCATAAAATTAAATCACGACTTGATTATTAGGCGCATCAGCGCATGACATACAGAACGGCCGACTGGTGCTGAATGACGTGGCGCCAATCCGACACGACCGGAGAGAGATCAGGCGCAAGACCAACGGATTTACGTACTTTCCGAGGCACGGAGTAAGTGATAATTAATTTATAACGCACAACTTACGAAAAGTCAATGGTGCGCGCTAAGGTTCGAACCTGAGACCTCTGACTTGCCATTCAACGGCCATACCACTAGGCTAATGACCCTGAAAGAGAGGCGATCGAGTCTAAATTACCTATTAACATTATAGGTACCTACTACCCGTCCTAGTCCCTCCATCTCAGGAATTCATCTAACAGTTCCGCTTTCCAATAGAACATTATTAAAAGCAATAATTAGGTACACTATTTTAAGTAGGGTACAGTCGGCAAAGGAGTTAGGTTGACAGGTCCGCTAGTTTTTTAAGGAAGCTTGAATGTGGTTGTGTAAAATTGTTTAGTTTTGTATAGGTTTCAGTCATACCTTTTCAGAAAACATGGTAAAATTTAATTATATTGATGACATCTTGAAATAATTACTACCTTACTTAACTAGCGCAGTAGCGCCCCTGCCAACCCAACTCCTTTGCCGACTGTACCTGAACCTTGAACCTGTACCTTTACAAAAAAGGTTCCGTTACCAGCTCTATTAAAAATCAATTATTATAATACATTTCACATCACTTTTTGCCTCAATAAGATCTCTAAACGCTTACCAAATTGCTTGGTGATTTATTTCTTGAGTTTCTACAAACTAGATACTCTCGCGATGATTGATGATCATAAACACTGAGTGACACACTATTTGCATTTCACTTAATAGGTTCGAACAGTCTTGATACTTGAAATGATTCTTCAACTTCGCTATGTAGCTATCTGCGCAGTACAGACTGTTCTCGAGCGACGATAGGTTTTTTTTGCTGATGTTGTAAAAATGAGATAGATATTTTATTATAGCTCGTAAACTGTTGCGGAATGCAAACTTACTAGGGAGGACTTTGGTGATAGCCTACTGTTATTATGGACCATTCGTCCTCTACTCTAATTAACTACTTTTGGCCAAAACGCTTATATGGAGTAATCTTTCAAGTAGAAATTGAGCTCGTCACGCTATCACGTTTAATGAACGACATAGTGATATCCTAAACTTTAATGACACGCATGCATGTAAAGAATAAAGTAAGAATGGATATAGCTGGAATAGCAACTAATATTCCTGGTCCTGGGTTCGATCCCCGGGTCGGGCAAAGTGTTATTGGGTTTTTCCATTAGGTAATTCTCAATAGCAGCACGGAGTCTGGAATTGTGCCCGGTTAATGGCAATAGGCTCGCCCCCTATTACATGGGACTTAAAGCCGGCGAAACGTGGGTTTACTGCATACACCTCTGCCTACCCCCTCTGGGGAACACAGGCGTGAGTCTATAAATAAATAAATAGCAACTAATATTCTGTAGGTATATCGCCATGGGAAACTGCCATGAATATTGCTATATGCTCTATAATACAGCGTCGCGTATTATAATCTAAAACAAATAAAATCAGTTCAATGAAAGCATTTGAATCTTCTTTCTAGCTAAAATAATAATTTAAGTACTCCGAACTTTCATCAAGTATCAAGTCTCTTCGCACTATACAATAAGCTCGCTATAATTTAAAGTTGAGTACTTACCTATAAACCAACCCAAGAGAGTATCATTTCATCTCGTGTTTGCTTCGTATCTAGAGTCGAATAGTGTTAGTGGAATACTGTGCAAAAGTATCAATTATTTATTAGTGGCAAGATGCGTTGCTGTGGCGTTGTCTTATTGGTCCTGTGCTTTTTGCAAGGTAAGTGAAAAAATAAAAGTTTCATTAAACTTAAGTGGAGTACCTAAATGGTAATTCTGACAGATTTCCTATATTTCGTAAGTACTGCTGGACCATCCGATGCCCGAGGAAGTACCTACTTATAAGGTTCGATTACCAGATTATTAGGATTTGCATTGGAAATTAATCGCTGCAGAAAGCATCCTTAAATAATAGCAATGTTTTTATACAATCGTATTAATAATCCGCCCTAATCGCGCCCTCGAAATAGGTTCCAACGATTTCTATGAAGTTGAAAATACTTGTACCTATAAGTTTACGGAAGCGAAAAATCGGGAATGTGACTAACAGGCGTTGCATAAAGGAGCTGGTCTCTTAAAAGTCCCAGGATCTCTCTCCATGTGTTAATAGCGTTCATGAACTCACTGGGGTGGTTTTAGTGAGGTAAGAATTCCGCACTCCCCGGTCGCTTCCCTTTTGAAGGTTTTCCCTCATAAACAAAAAAAAAGTAATAACCTATATTACGATATAACCCCCGTAAGAATATACTTAGGTACCTACCTACTTCTTTATTGTTTCAGCACTTCCAGCCAACGGCCAGTACTACAATATCCTAACGCGAGTGATTCAGGGCACGCCGACTACCATAGAGCGGTACCCAATCCTCGCTCAGCTGCTACTGGATGCCTGGGGCAACCAGGAATACGTGCAGCACTGCGCCGGAATCATACTGACTGCGCGTCATGTGTTATCGGCAGCTCACTGCTTTCAGTATAATGCTAATACTGGCAGGAAGTAAGGTTTTTTTTCTAGCACTTTGTAACATACCATGGTCCGTAGTTCCCCGAATATGGCTCTCCGCCCACGACCGATTTTCTCACCGATTTTTGACGCACCGTATTGTAGTGCCGTATTTTGTTGTACGTAATTTACAAAAATCGTGTTTCTTATAATATTACGCGGAACCCTAAAAACAGCCAGCGGCATCAGCGGCCAAAAAATCAATTGTAATCTTAACGTAGATTAGCCAACTACGCAGGAGATTAGGTATATATAACACAGGTGCACTCTCCATTCCCTCACTCTCATAGTCCGATGGGACGCAAACCGACACGACCGGAGGGAGATCAGCCAACGGCTTGACTTGCTGTCCGAGGCACTGAGTAAGTGATAATTAATTTATAATACCTACACACAACCTACGAAAAGTCAGAAGTCGTCTTGAACTTGAGACATCTGACTTGCCAGTCAACGGTCATATATGTACCACTAGACTATCACGACTTAAAAAATACTAGATAATTCTCTATTAGTCATAGGTTCCATAAGGTTCCATACTAATAATTTGATTGACATTGTTACAGCTACACTTTACCAAAATATTGGAAGATCCGCGTCGGATCTTCTTCGCGCACCAAAGGAGGAATGCTACACAATTTAAAAACAATCATACCACATCCAGCTTTTGATAAATATTTCTACACTAACGATATTTCTGTTGTCGTGGTATCTAGACCTTTTATGTTTAACAGCAATGTGAGGCAAGGAACGATAATAAAGCAAGGCGTGGAAATAAAACCTAACAGTTTATGTACGCTGGTTGGATGGGGTGTTACAGAGGTTCGTATTTAATTTTCAAAAACCTAAAAAACGGTTTCCTTACATTAACTAAAAGTTTTTTTTTAGCCTGATGGTCCACAGCCGGACCAGCTGCAGCAAACAAATCTGTACACTGTAGACCATGACATTTGTACCACTCGATATAATACAATCGGAGGTATCATACGAGATTCCATGATGTGCGCCGGTCGAGTAGATGCTGGTGGTCCTGATGGTTGCTTTGGGGACTCGGGAGGACCTCTAATATACAAAGGCCTAGTCGTTGGCATCGTCTCTTTCGGTTACTCCTGCGGACACCGTTACTTTCCAGGAGTTTATACAAAAATCTCACACTACACTAATTGGGTTTTAAAAACTGTAAATAGTAATAAATGATTTAAATTACAATTTTGCATTTTTATTTCGGAAAAAGTTTGTGTTTCAAATATTTACTTTTTAATTATTAATACATTTTTTTGTTTTTTTTCTCTCCTAGAAACACTCACTGTCAATAGTCATTAATGTGTCAATGTCAATTTATTGTCATTGGCTTGTCTGTCACCCTATCGGCTATCTATCTGTCAAATCAAATTATTTTTGCATTCAGAGGGTAAATCGTATCGATATCCAGTTGAAAATTTAACGTTACCACGTTAAATTACTGAAGACCGTACAAGTATCAATCATAAAACATATAATGGGCAAAAAAGGTGTTGTTACATTCGTCAAAGATTTTTATTACGATCCATTCAAGTGGTGAGTACATAACCTCTGAAAATGTGCTATTGCGTTATATTTTCCGATTTATTATGCAAAGAATATTACAAAACGCTAATTAATACCGTCATAGAAGTACTTACTAAGAATTATAATTATCCAAGGAGTTCTGGATAATATATTGCGTACCACCACATGTCATTTGAGTTTATTGATTTTCATTATTATGATTTCATTTCACTGTCCCAGGACAAAATCTTAACTAGATCGTATACGATATCGTAAATTACGATCGTAACGTAACTTGTGGTAGACATTTTATAGCAGTGCAATGCGATTCTGGACTATCCCATAATAAAATATTCACATTGAACCTATAAAATAGACAACAAGTTTTTTTATGGCTGCAATCTTCAGATACACCATTGTTATTTTTAGTACCATTTTTAAAAGACTTGGTATGTTTACACTATGCACCCTGCAATGCACTGCTGTAAGCCTATTGTTTGGGCTCCGCCTCACCCACGACTCAAACTTCAAAGATTAAAAATAAAAAAAGCGTTAATAGACTATGAAGATACTATATTATTTTCTATTAACCTCTGGAATGCCTGAACATATGGTTTAGAAAAATGATTTATTAGATATTGATTTTAAAAAAAAGTGAAATTTTGTTGTGGGCAACATACAAATTTAAGCAGTAATAGCCTAATGGTATGACTGTTGGACTGCCCAAAGGTTGTAGGTTTGAAACCCAGGCACCTGCTTTTCAGATTCATGTGCGTACCAGAAACTAATAATCCCTTGCTAAAATGGTGAAGGAAAACATTGTGAAGAGACCACCACACCTAAGAGATTTTTCAACGGTGTTTAAAGCCATGTTCTTAAACCATAATGTTATAATGAAAGAGAAGTAGATTATGCAAAATTAAGCTTAAAATATTTTATTTTAATACATTAATACTTTATGTACCTATGTTTTTAGCATGTTTATGCACATGTTTTGCTTATTATTATTGCATGTCACGCCAGGGATTGGTGGTTCAAGTCCTGCTCGAGCCAGTTGTTTTTCCGAGTTTCTTATCAACCTTTAGAACACCACGTCAGTCACCGGTAACTGATAAACAATAAAAATTGCATTGCGTCTGCGGCATGGCAGTCGAAGTGTTAAAATAATATGAGATTAATACTGTATAGTATCTTTATTGTCTGTGACAGGCTTAAGAGTGGTTTAATCTTATACATACAATCATACATAGGTATTCTAAAACATACATAATATCTCCTAGCTTTTACATAAAAAAAACTTTTTTAAAATAAAGGAATAACAAAATAAAATATTGATTAGTAAAGTATGTTTACATTGAGTTATTAATAGTTAATATAACTTAAACATTATTATCAATCCAGGTTTATCAGTTTATTGACTTCTCAATGATTGTTTGATAAACATAACATAAATAATTACTTATAAAACATACATAAATAATTATGTTTAATAACATGCCAGTTACAGGTTTTGTAGAAAGTAATGTCAGCAAAATTAATGTCTCGTGTGTTGTGGTGGCGCATTGGTTACGGACTCGCTTTCCTAGTGTGTGGGTGTGGGTTCGAACTTAGCATATACCAACGTGACTTTTTAATGTCATTATGTACTTTCTTAGTTAATCTTAGACACCACTGACTAACGGTGAAGGAAAACATTGTAAGGAAACCTGGACGCCATCACGTATTGAGCTAGCCTAGTGATTGATGATCAATCTTTCTCTGTATGGGAAGAGGCCTTTGCCCCTGCAGTGGGCTTATTTATTTACTCAGCATCAAAATTATACTAACATTAAAAAAAAATCGTTTCTAAAAATTTCTTTCAGTCCTCGGAAATATAGTCCTACTATGCATAGAAATTTTCGCTCTGATCAAAAAGATTTAGTCTTTAAATTAATTAATGAAGATACTGGCGAATTTTGAAAAAAAGTCTTACTTATGCCAATAACAATTTTTCTTGTTAGGCTACTCACAAAAATATAAATAAACCTAGATGTTTTTTATTGCACTAAAATTTTTTTTTTTTATAGTTACCCTAAGATAAATTATATCAGCCAGACCATAGAAATATAGACAGACACTTGTGTATGCCGTCTGTACCTAACTAACGTTATTTTTTTTTATCTTTCAGGTCATTAGTGAAGAGCGTAGGAATTTTTGCAGTCGGCGTAGTGATCGCGAGCGAGTGCTCCGGTCTGGAAATAATGCCCGCGGTCCCACAATAATACAAAACATATTCCATTTAATTTTAATAAGTTAAAATTAAGAATATACATAAAAATGTTAAATTATTTATTGTTATTTACGCTGTTTGGAGTCGGTGGTTGTCAAAAGAGGCCGAATTTTGTCTTGATATTGTCAGATGATCAAGATGTAGTGTTGGGAGGCATGGTTAGTAGTGTTAGTATAGTGTCGTGCAAATAAATGGATTAGGAACATAGTGTAGTTTTATTTTTAATTTTTATTTCAGACTCCAATGAAGAGTGTGGAACGGTTTATTGGAAGAGAGGGTGTCACTTTCACAAATTCGGTGAGTTCAGTTTAATCTATTTGAAATTCAGTTAAATTTATTTGATAAACAACCTTATTATTATTGAATTTATAATTATGTTATCGAAATCTCTTTTCACATTCAACCATCTCAGATGATGTAGTGGGTGTATCCATCACATTACAGAGTACTTAGAGGGCTAGCATAATCTAACTTTGCAGTTAGTTCTTTCTACAAAAATCAAGGACACGTTTCTGGCAAATGAGGAATCTCGCTTTCTAATGCCTAACTTTAATTTAAGGTCTATATAATAGTATACAAGGACTCTTTGCCAGCACTATGATCAAATAAATAATATAAAATACAGTATCTATATCGCGGACACGAACGGTGCACCATTTTGCGATCAAAATGCTTTGATCGATGCTACGTGCGTAGGGGCGGGGCTTGCGCTATGTTCGGACGCCGTGTGCAAGCAATTCTAACCTTAAGAGTGGTGCACCGGCTTTGTCCACGATAGTACATGACATGGTCATTGTTTGAGCCACGTGGCCGTGGTAAACACGCGAAGGCTACACATCAAGCTATAATCATAATCGTAAATCATTTAATTGCTGGTCAAGGGTATACAGTAGTGTTAAACAAATTTATGCTTAGTAAAATGCATTACCAGTATAGCCTGACCTCGCATTGTATAGGCTCTTCGTACAACAAAATGTCAGCTTATACTGGTAATGTTTAGCTTGATGTTTAGCCTTGTGTATCTACTTACTTACCTAGTGAACAAAACATAATTATAGCTTAATTACTTACCTACTAATGTGTGATAATTAATGTCGTGGTGGCGCATTAGTTACGGACCCGGTTTACAAGCGCGTGGGTGTGAGTTCGAACCTGGCATGTACCAATGTGACTTTTTCAATGTCATTATGTACTTTCTTAGTTAATCTAAGACACCACTGACTAACGGTGAAGGAAAACATTGTAAGGAAACCTGGACATAATAGTCTGAAATCGCCAACACGCAGTGAGCTAGCGTGGTGATAGCTTAATCCTTCTCTGTATGAGAAAAGGCTTTTGCACTGCAATGGGACAGTTACAGGCTGATTTATTTTATTTATTTACTTAGGACCTACCTACTTTCGTAGGTATGTAAACTAACATTTTAAAAGTATTTTTATGTTCGATTCTACATGAACAATAAGTAATAACATAATTATGAAATACCTACCTACTTAAATGCTTTTGTTTATCTGAAGCCTTTGTGACATTCCGTTGTACAAGTACCTAGTAATTAGTAGGTAGGCATACTCGAGCCAATAGTCATGATAATTTCGCATTGCATAGTAACAATTGTTCCAAGTACTTGGGTACCTACAGCCTATAATCGTGAATTGGATTTCGCTTTTGTTATTCCACGAAAGATGAGACAAAGTCTAGCAATATTAAGTAGACTAGTCCGACTGTACTGATGTGTTTAGGTACCTATATTATAACCAGTAGACGTGTAGGTACTTTTACGTATGTTTTTTGTTTTTTATTGTTTACGAGGGAAACCTTCAAAAGGCACCCGGCCTCCAGGGGAAGAGACCGGGGAGTGTGGGATTCTTACCTCACTAAAATCACCCCGGTGATCACATGAGGGGAGATCCCGGATCCTCTTAAGAGACCAGCTCCGGACGGAACCTCCCCTGAGTGTAGGTACCTACATCGCAGTTTGATTGCTTCCATGGCTCGCAGTCTTTTGTCGTTTAGTAAAATAATACCCAGTCATCGGTCGAGAACCTCATTAATTATAAAATTATTTTTTTTAATGAAAACGGCAATTTTATGATTAACTACAAGTAGTGATAGCGTAGTGGCATGACCTTTGGACGGTCAAATCAAAGGTCGTAGGTTCGAAATCCGTGACTTCGGATTTATGTGCGAAGAAATATATCACTTACTAAAAGCGACGGAAAACATCGTTAGGAAACCAGCACTTCTGAGAGACTTTTCAACGGTGTAAAGCTATATCAGAGGCCTAAGGGCCGTTAAAACTCTGACACCAGGTTTGTTCATAAACAATACGATATAGAAAGATGATTAATCACGAACGCATAATCGGTGTTGAGGGCCAAGGGCGTAGCCAGGATTATTTTAAAGGTGTAAATAAACCAAGAATATAAAGAGAGTTACGTTAAAAATGAAAAACAAAATACCTATCCATCAGTGATTTCATAGTACCTTCCTAGGTACAATCTTATAAAATTCGTCTGTCAATTATAGAATCAAATTTTGTTTTTGTTTATTAATAGGTTACCTACATAATATTAGGTACTTTACGGTTTGTGCAGGATTCCTGCATCTTCTAGGGGGGGAGCAGCTGCTCCACCCTGCCCATACCTTTAAATCAGGAGGACGAGAGGTGACAAATTATTAACTCACACATTCGCAAAGTCGAGGGTATTGCTATCCTTTTCGCGCAAAATAAAACCAGCATTCTTTCTTTTTTGGAGCGACGGTTTTTTGTCATCGACTTTTTAAACAATGACGTCTGTTGTTTGTTTTTTAAATTATAGATAGTTATAGACAAAAATTATAAGTAGGCAACATCCCTATTTTCCATCTCCAGTACGTAACATCACCGATATGCTGCCCAAGTCGTGCGAGTCTCCTGACCGGCCTCTATCAGCACAACCACCGCACTGTAAACAACACCATCCATGGCGGTTGCTATGGCAACTACTGGCGCACGTTACAGAACCATACCTTCGCGAACGTGTTGAAGGAGGCTGGCTATAACACGTTCTATGCTGGCAAGTATTTGAACCAGGTGAGTTGATTTGAGGTCACTTTTATTTATTTTGTAAGTTCCCTTTTTCTAAGCCGGCCCTTTCGTCCTGCCTCCTGGGGCCTAAGTCTGCTAAATTACGAATGCTTCTATGCAGTGTCAATAGTGTGTTGATGAGCGCTTCCCAAACTATTAAGGCGTCGCTGCATAACCCCAGGGTCTTCGCGATATAGGTACACAGATTACCTGTCTTTAACGTTTCGACCGAGTTGTGTAAGCGCTGACCACCGAGAGCGCAGGATAAGTACCTACTAGAGGTTATTTAATAAGAAAAAAAAAATGCGTAGATATAGATTTGAAAGTGGAAATTTCAACTGATGCTGGTGGGATACGGTGGCTTGGGTTCAAATCCCATCCGGATCAGTTGTTTGGGAAGCCCTTTTTTTGTCGTGTTGAAAACTATTTATATTAAACATTTTCAGTCTACCTAGAAAAAGTTTTCTTACAAGTCACTAGGTAATTAACAATCAAACTTGTGTCTTCCAGTACGGCATGCCAGAAGCAGGAGGTCCCGAGGTCGTGCCGCCAGGCTGGACCGAATGGCACGGCTTGGTCGGCAATTCTGTGTACTACAACTACACCATATCCAACAACGGGGTCCCCACGCACTCCACCGATCAATACCTGACTGATGTTATTGTAAGTTTGTAGATACTTAGCGACTAAATGTACCTAAAGGCAAATTTAAAAACAGCAGCATTTTAGCAGTGATAAGCTTAGTGGTATGACCGCTGGACTGCCAAGTCAAAGGTCGTAGGTTCGAGATCCAGGCACGCACCTCAGACTTTTCAACATCGTGAAAACAATTGTGAGGAAACCAGACACACCTGTAAGATTTTTCAACTGTAAGCCATATCTAAGGCCTACGGGCGGTTTACTACGGGTTGTTCATCAACCAGACGATAAGGAGGGAAAAAAAGAAGAGATTATTACAGTATGTATGTATGTATTATACATATAAACCTTCCTCTTGAATCACTCTATCTATTAAAAAAAACCGCATCAAAATCCGTTGCGTAGTTTTAAAGATCTAAGCATATATAGGGACAGACAGACGCGGGAAGCGACTTTGTTTTATAATATGTAGTGATTGAAATTTCAGTGTGAACTCGGCGTAAGCTACATAGAGAACCAGACGGATTCTGTACCGTTCCTCATTGTGTTGGCTCCGCCTGCACCCCACCAGCCGTTCACTCCAGCACCGAGACACGATGGCAAATTCGGCAATGTGACCGCTGTCAGACATCCCAACTTCAATGTGGCTGCTGAGGTACGTATTTATACTTATAGATCAGATACTAACCTACGCATAAACTAATCCTCTGACTGAAATTGTTTAATAAGGACTTGACTTTTTTATTATAATTATAAGACACTGCTTCTCTTTTTCAATCGACTTCAAAAAAGGAGGAAGTTCTCAATTCGATGGGTATATTTTTTGGAGTCGGTTTCCAGCTAAATTCTAGCCTCTTTAACCTTCATTAAGAACTTGACTTGGAACCGACAAAATGTAAAAAAATTAATTTAAGCTTTTTAGTTCCTTTTGAAGTCGGTTTTATTTTTTTAATAATTTTTTTTATTTCATTTGTTCAACAAACCAGCTCTTTTCAGGACAAACACTGGCTCCTACGCATGCCCCCCTCCCCCCTCCCGGAGTCCATGCTCCCGGAGTTAGACAGAGTGTACCGAAGCCGCTGGGAGACGCTTCTAGCTGTGGATGAAATGGTTGCAGATGTAATTGGAGCTTTAGAGTCACAGGCCATGCTAGACAATACTTATGTCATTTACACCTCTGATAACGGGTATCATGTTGGTAAGTGGTATTTTGATTCTTATTTTCTTTCATCATCATCATCAGCCTGTATTAGTCATCATCATCACTGCTGAACATAGGCGTCTCCCAATGCGTGCCACTTTTGTGCGCTCATTAGAAGTAGTTCGCGATCGCAGTAGCAGATAATTGATGTTACACAAAGAATGCTGGTACCCATTCTCCAGATCCTTCAATTTTTCGCTTCTTACGACACCCGCGGGACGAGTAGGGGTGGTTCTATTTTATTCAGTATATTAATTAAATCGGGAAATCTATGGGGAAATTTAAGCACTGATAGCCTAGCGGTATAACCGTCGACTGACAAGTCAGAGGTCTTGAGTTCGATCCCAAGGCGCGCACCTCTGACTTTTCGTAAGTTATGTGCGTATTATAAATTTATTATTATTTGCTAAACGGTGAGGGAAAACATCGTGATGAAACCAGTACACCTGAGAGATTTTTCAATGGTGTGTTAAGCCATGTCAGAGGCCTACGGGTGGTTTAAACTCTGACACCAGGTTGTTCATCAACCACACGATAAGAAGACGAATCGTGAAATATATTTATTTTATTTTTATTTATTATCATTTTATCGACAGGTCAATTCTCCCAAGTGTACGACAAGCGTCAGCCTTACGAGTCTGACATCAAAGTGCCACTCCTAATTAAAGGCCCGGGCATCAAACCAAACACCTCAAGCGCGCAGCCTGTAATCAACATAGATTTAGCTCCTACTATCATAAACTTGGCTGGATTGGAACCGCCTGCGCATATGGATGGAAGACTTATCGATGTTATGGAGATCGAGGATGATGAACGGTGGGTAAAAAGGGACGTTTAGTCGGATAATGCCTAATTCGTAAAATGGCACCTGAGTCGCAAAATGGCCAATTCGCAAATGGACTCATTCGCAAAATGGCTAATTCTCAAAAGGACTGTTAAATAAAGGAAGTCTGATCTTAATTACAATATTACTCAATCGTAACTAATATTATAAATGCGAAAGTAAGTTTGTTTGTAAACCTTTTCACGCCTAAACTACTGAGCCGATCATCAAGTTAAAAAAAATCCAATTCACGGTTAGTCCAATTCGCAGTTGGTCCAATTCAGCTTATTCGTGAGTGGTCCAATTCGCGGTTGGTCCAATATAAAGTATTTCCAAAATTATACAAAACTAGCTGCCCCGCGCGACTTCGTACGCGTGATCATTTTTCCTCTACCCTTTTTCTACACTACCCTACGCTACTCTACCCTAACCTTCTCTTCCCTACCCTACCCAACCCCTACTCTACCTTTAGCTTACCCTACCCTACGCTACCCTACCCTACCCCTACCCTACTCCTCTATTGCTACCCTACCTTACTCTAAATTTACCCTACCCTACCCATACCCTACCATAACCTAGGGGTACAACTCCTTTTTTTTCTTCTATTCTAGGTGGAGGCAAATACGACAGTATATTTTCCTATATTTCCTCTTGATAGTGATAACACTTTTTTTTTATTAGGGTTGCAAACTTACAAATAACACATAATAAATTATCACACACGGCAACATAATATTAAGCTATATCTTTCTAATATCAAGGTGTGTGGTGTGGTGAAACCATGGAGCATATACAGAAACTTATCTGTGGGACGATACCATAGAACTTTCTACTTATTTATGCCATCGTACACCATAACGTGGGTTCGTATTCAAACACAGCATGTTTTGTTTTGCAGGTTTATTTTGGTGGAGTACCACGGGGAAGGTCGGAAAAGCTCCGTGGATGAGAAGTGTCCTTGGAAGTATGACGACTCTCGGTTAGCTGTAAGTACCTATTTTTTTTTGTCGTTGTATAGTTAGGGGAAACTCACGCCTGTATTCCCCAGAGGGGTAGGCAGAGGTGTGCAGTACACCCACGTTTCGCCGGCTATGTTATAAGTCCCATGTAATAGGGAGCGAGCCTATTGCCATTAACCGGGCACAATTCCAGACTCCGTGCTGCTACTGAGAATTTCTTAATGGAAAATCCCAATAACACTTTGCCCGACCCGGGGATCGAACCCAGGACCTCGTGCTCAGCAGTCGCGCTTGCTACCACTAGACCAACGAAGCAGAAAGAAAATTGCCCTAAAACGGGGACCCCGCCTAAAGCGGGTAGGCTTTTAAATATTCGCGCCATAAGTAAAACTGCTGTGTGAGTGCTGAGTGCCGAGCATCGACCAATCAGACTGCACTTACACCTTTTTTTTGCAGTTTTATAGTTAGACAGTTGTTAGTTGTGTCTATGACACACTATGAAGATCTAGGTGTGATAGTTTTTTCCTGATATTTTCCTTTAATGATTGATTGATTTGATTATATGATTATGATGATAATCTTGGGTTTGTTTCTACAATCTTTGATTAAGAGAATAAAAAAATAACCTTCTCAATTTACTCTGTGGGTAGGTATGTATTGTTCACTAAATGTCTAGCCGTTTTATTGAATAACATATTTTTACAGGAGTGCTACCCTCAATACGATTGCAAGTGTCAAGATACGCGGAACAACACTTACGCGTGTCTACGACACTTATCGAATAAGTTCAATATGAAATACTGCGAGTTTGTTGATAATGAGGTAAGTGACAGTCGACCATTAATTCTCTTCAGCAATCATTCATTCTTCTTAAGGCGTGGATACTCGCTAATCTGCTATCTCGCTCGCACATTGAAGATTTAAATTCAATGAATATAGTTATGAAAAATCGAACTAAACCAATTGAAGGACAACAACATTACAAAGTTTCAGTAAAAATTTCAGCTTGATCGAAACATGTTTTCAAATAAAAAAAGAATTTCATTTTCGAACAAGCTGTAATTTTTACTGAAACTTTGTAATGTTGTTCTGTTCAATTTTCAAAACTGTATTTATTGATTTTATAATCTTCAATGTGCGAGCAAGATAGCAGATAAGCGCAAAGTATGCATACATAGATAGATTATGATAGATTTGACCCGAACATCATAATGTTGCAACTGAATTTTAAAGCTTGTTTTAAAATTTTATCGATATTGCCATGTGCGATAAGTCCGCCCATTGTACAACTTTTGTTACAATTATTTCTTTTATATGCTAAGTTAACTGGTGTGCAATTAAGTATAAAACTTATTTAAGTTATTACTGAAACATTTATTTATTATTTACTAGCTGCCCCGCGCGACTTCGTACGTGTGATTATCCTACTTCAAGGCCTATTCTACCCCTACCCTATTCTACCCCTAACCTACTCTACCCCTACCCTACCCCAGGTACCCTACACTACCCCTACCCTACCCTACCCTACCCTACCCTACCCTACTCTACCCCTACCCTACTCTACCCCTTTTTCTCACCTTTAAACCTTCCCTGGATCTCCACAAATAATTCAAGACCAAAATCAGCCAAAGCGGTCAAGCCGTTTTCATGCTATGTCGTGACAACGGAAAACGGGTTTCATTTTTATATAGATAGATTTGATATAATTGATAGGACCGCATTATCACGCATCACACCAATTAATAAATTCATTTTATATCTTCCCCAGAATTTCGTGGAGATCTACGACTTATCCCAAGACCCTTACGAGCTCCACAACGCGTTGAACGACGTGTTTCCCGCTGTGAAGCACTGGTACAGCCTCATATTGTCAAGAATGCTAGCCTGTGTCGGTACTACATGTGACAATCCCCTAAATATTGTGTAGCGCGATGACTTTAATGATTATACTTTACAACAATCTTATTATTTAGTTTTATTTAAGTGTAATTACTCAAGAAAGAATAATGTATATTCGGGTCTCGCACAAGTACGGTCGGCCAAGAAAGTGGTGTATCAGTTTTGATTTAGTATCCTAGTCATCGAAAATGACAACAAGGTTCATATCTATTAAAAAGTTAATTTCAACAAAGAAAATTTAAATGTTTCTAAATTTAAAAGTATAAAAACTATTTAAAAAGATGGCAATAGAAGTGTCACATCGATATGCAAGGAAACTAATCTTTATAACCTATGAACCTGTAAGCGGCATTCAACCTTAGGGTGAAACACCACTTTTTTGGCCGACTTTACAATACAAGACAATATAGAAATACAGAATTGAACCTGTATTAGGCTGTTAGGTTGTAACTGGCCGCTTCATCAACGTGTTTTTACGGGAAAATTTAATTAATTAATTTAACGCGGACAAAGTCGCGGGGAACAGCTTTATCAGTAAATCTACGAGAGACAATATAAAAATCAAATAAAGATTATTTTAATTAGATATAAAATTGATGTTTTATGAAAATTATAAATTATGTAATGATAATTATCTAATTATAAATAATGAATTTTTTTCTTCAATGAAAATCAAACCAAATAATTAATTTGAAACATTTGTTTTAATACAAATCAACCAACTTTTTATAAATAGTATCCTAATATACAATAATATCATATCAAAAATCACAGACTGGTAAAAAGTAAATGGCAGCTTACTGTAGTATCGTCCAGAACTCGTCTGCGAACAAAAATAACTCTTATTGTAAGGTAGCCTAGTGGTGGTGACCGTTGACTGGCAAGTCAGAGGTCTCGGGTTCGAACCCAAGGCGCGCATCTATGACTTTTCGTGAGTTATGTGCGTTTTATAAATTAATTATCACTCTCCGTGTCTCGGATAGCACGTTAAGCTGTTGGCCCCGACTGTCAATTGTAGATCTTTGACAGCCGTTACGGGTAGTCAGAAACCCGAAAGTCTGACAACCAGTCTTGCCAAGGGGTATCGTGTAACCCAGTAACTGGGTTGTGGAGGTCTGATAGGCAGTCGCTCCATGTAAAACACTGGTATTCAGCTGCATCCGGTAAGACTGGAAGCCGACCCCAACATAGTTGGGAAAAGGCTAGGCAGATGATGATGTAAGGTAGTTAATGTAAAAAATTGAAAATATATAAAATAAACCAATATGGATAATCACGTCGGGGTCACCACTATGGATGATCACGTGGGGTCTCCAATATAGACGGTGAGGCGTTCCTCCATTTAAAAGGGAGGATCCTCCGACCAGGCGAGTGGTCTGCCTAATGAAAAAAAATCAGCCGATCCATACATTTATGTTCACATGACTCAACAAAATGTATGGAACAGCTGATTTTTTTTTGCGATTTCAGGGTTGGTCCCATAGTAGTTGTTCATAATGATGAGTTTAATGACCCCTTTTAAGGATGCTGGTGTTTTACAAATAACCCTGTATTGTACTGACCCTAGGTTCAGGTGACGGCCGGGACTTTGGGTTGGTTCTGTATGCTAAAGAAATCTGTCACTTTACTCTGACACTGCATCTCCTCCTTGTGGATCAGCGGACACGGAAAATATTTCTGAAACAATACAATCGAATATATTTTTAAATTAATTATTCTTTCGATCGTAGGTCTTTGACATGGCTTCACACACCGTTGAAAAATCGCGGTGTGCTGGTTTCCTCACGATATTTCCTTTACCGTTTTAGTAAATGATAATTAACCTCTAATACGCACATGAATCCGAGTCAGAGGTGCGTGCCTAGGTTTCGAACTACTTGGTTTAGGTTTAGAACTAGGGGTCAACTACTAGGTTTAGAACTAGGGGTCAACTACTAGGTTTAGAACTAGGGGTCATATAGGCAGTCTCTCCGTAGAAAACTGATATTCAGCTGCATCTGGTTAAATTAGAAGCCGACCCGACCCCAACAAAGTTTAAATAGTTTAAGTGGGAATAATAAGGCTAGAAGGATTTTTGTAAACCATGTCAGATGCCTACAGACGGTTTATACTTTGAAACCATTTTTTTCATCAATCATACGATAGAGAAAGAATACATAACATTCATATACCTGCACTGCTCTAACTCCGCCGGAGATGTCGACAGTGGGTACAACTTGTTTCGGCTTTAGAAACTTAACAAAGCGAATTAACTCTGAGAAGCTTGAGTGCTCGCTGTAAGGTATACCTGGGGAAAAACAATAATACATGTGCAAAATATAGTATATTAAGTTACTAGGGCGGTAAGTAAGCAATTACTAACGAAGGGACATTCGAAGCCCGAGCCGCAGTCGCCATACCGCGCCGTGTTGGGGCGATGTCTGGGAACCTGGGACATTGTCCCCCCGAGTGCAATTTTGAGCGGGCCTATAGGCAGGCACTGTACAGGGCTGCGAGGCGCGGTTGCAGTAGGTACCCGGCCCCGTCCGATACAGTGCGAGGAACAAGCAGGGGGAGATGTTTTTAGTGGGTGCGAGCCCCATATAACCGTACGTCCCCGAACGTGCGGTATGCAGAAGGCATTTTTTACTCCCCGCGCGCCCGTAAGACTACAATGTTTTCTATCATACTTGTAAGGAAATAAACAACAAAATAACGACGAATAACATTATGTAAATAGAATATAAAAAATGCGGGTATTTGCCGAGCATTGCGCAGAGCGCATGCGCATGTTTTATTTACAATATGAATTTGGGCACAGGTGAAGAGCTTTCAATTCAGCCATATTTCTATTTTATTAACAGTTAAAAATACTGTAGCTTAATTTGGCGGAGGTTCAGATGGTTGGATAATAAATTGAAATCCCACGGCACTATTTCATAAAATGGGATAACAGGAAAATTGTTGAAATATACAGGGTTATTTGTAATACACCAGCATCCTTCAAAGGGGTCATTTAACTCATCATTATGAACAACTTTTACTATGGGACCAACTCTGAAATCGCAAAAAAAAAACAGCTGTTCCATACATTTAGTTGAGTCATGTGAACATAAATGTATGGAACAGCTGATTTTTTTGTGTTTTACAAATAACCCTGTATAATTGAATTGAAATAATTAGATATAACTGAAAATTTGCATTGTAAACATATAGCGCTCTTCCTCCTCTCTCCTAACTAGCTATGCTGTGCCCGACAGGGTCCATAATTGATACCTTATCTTATGTATACCAACTGTAGTCGTGATAGCCTAGTGGTGGTGACCGTTGACTGGCAACTCAGTGGTCTCGAGTTCGAACCCAAGGCGCGCACCTCTAACTTTTCGTAAGTTATGTGCGTTTTATAAATTAATTATCACTTACTTCGTGCCTCGGAAAGCATGTAAAGCTGTTGGCCCTGCGCCTGATCGCTCTCCGGTCGTGTCGGATTGCCGTCCCATCGGACTATGAGAGTGAGGGAATAGAGAGTGCACCTGTGTTTGCGCACACACTTGTGCACTATAATATCTCCCGCGTCGATGGCTAATCTCCGTTGAGATTGGCCGCTGTGACCGAAATTCGGTCAGGAGGACATTATTATTATTATACCAACTGTTATGTAACATTATGGAACGCAATAAAGTAGGTCAAATGCTAAACAAATATTGATGTTGTACCATGTATTGTGACCAGATCCTTCTCCACACTAGTGGACTTGCCGTTCTCCCAGCCGCTCGGTTTGAACGCAACGATTTCGCTGAACGCACCTTTCAAACTATCCAGGTAAGTACGGAGTTTCTGTCAACAAAATGTAAGATTTAGATACGATATTTCTTTCTTTCTTAGTCCAAAGCTTGCCGTTTGACAGCACGGCTGTCCGCCGTACTTCTCAATGGACGCGTATAGAAATTATTAAGAAAATTTTTAAGTATTAAGTAATTAACTCTTATACGGTAACGCCACGCACCAAACGGTTCGGCGCCTACTATCTCTGCCGTTCAATTAAGATGTGGAACTCGTTACCAGCCCACGTGTTTCCCTCCACTTATGATCCTGGGTCCTTTAAGCGGGACGTGAAAAAGCTTTTCTCAAGGCCGTCAAGGTGAGAGCCATCATGCCACATTGCAATGTTGGCTGCAGGGATGATGGTCATCACTATGGGGCTCCACTGACTGCTTTCCATCATGCAGCATGGAGTCAATTTGTGCGGCAGTAATTAAAAAAAACGACTAGTATCAAATTTACTCGTAGTGTATACTTGTAATGGGAATCTCTTGAACGCGTAACCCAATCTTACTGTGCTTACTATTGACGTTGGTAAAGAAAGAAAGAAAAACATGGTACTGAGCTTATCATTTACATTACCGCGTGCGTAAGATACCTAAGCTTACTATTGAGCTTAGTAATGAGCTTACCACTGAGCTTCATTACTAAGCTTACTACAGATCTTACCATTGAGCTTACAACTGAGCTTATTACTGAGCTTATTATTGAGCTTACCTCGTGCGTAAGATCCCTCATAGGAACCACGTGCAGCTGGCAGCTGGAGGGTGGCGCATGTCCAAAGCTTCGTCCTTCGACAGCGGCTAACACTCGATCCTTTTCAGGACAAGCCCACACAGAGCAGCCTACACGACGTGACATTCCTAGGAAGAACTTTTCTTTCCCTGGAAAATTACAAGTAATTCGTGTTAACCTTAAAGCCCCCTGCTGCTGCCCCTGCTACCAGATGGCGGACAGCCAAACATGTGTCTCGTGACTAGTCACTTTGTATGAAAAGCCAATTTTAAATTTTTAGATTTCGATCTTGTTCCTTGGAGTAAGTTGATCAGTTTCAGAGACCAGGGGGCTTAGCCAAGTTGACTATCTACAATCGCTAACGCTACAGAAAATTAGATTCTATTTGTTTGGTTTGAACACGTGACATAACGATAATCCTATACATTTCTTTCGTTTTCTACCTATAGCTACGACAATTAAAAACAAAAATAAGTATTACAATTTGAAAACTTACCTATAGTATAAGTACCGCAGACAATGAGAACAGACGAGAACTTCTTGCCGGCCTTCTCAAGCGCCACCTTCTTCTGTCGCAGAATGTACAGCGCCATCTCCAAGCTCTGCTCTTGCGTCGGGAAGTCATAACGTGGGTTGCAGTATCTAGAACAATAATTATGTTATTTAGATATTGGTGTTCAAATCACTACATAGTATAAAACCAAGTTGCTATCCGCCGTCTGTCTGTCCCTGAGTATGCTTAGATCTTTAAAACTACGCAACGGATTTTGATGCGGTTTTTTTTAATAGATAGAGTGATTCTTAAGGAAGGTTTATATGTATATTGCACCCGTGCGAAGCCGGGGCGGGCCGCTAGTCCAAAATAAACTAATAAGACGTACTATAGTTTTATGGGTCATTCTTACCATGGGCGTATATAAGGAGGGGGTTTAGGGGGCCCGGCTCCCCTTAGCATACGCCTAAATAAAAATCGATCATATTAGACGCAAATGCAACTACGAGCGATAGTAAGTACGCGCATACAGTGCATCCCCCACCCTTTACCCGCGCACCGCATTTTGTGAAATGAAATTATCTGTGTGGAGCTCGAGCAAAAAATAGTTTATCTTGGTACATTTTTGGAGCGCAGACCCTGGAGACCAGGTCAAAGTTATGCATGCGCAGGAGCGCCAGAGCGTATGATGTCTTATTCTACTTACGTGGTATCCAAGTAGATGGTATGTATATCCTTGTTCCAAAATACGGGATAGGACTCCATGACAGGCGAGGCTCGGAAGTCGCCGGTGTGTAGTAACGTCTTGCCGTTGGGCAGAGTGAATATCAACATCAATGCGCCTGGGCAGCTGGAGTGATAACACGAATATAATATATGGTCAGAGTTTAAACCGACTTGCTTTTGACTAGTCTAAAATGTGAAAATAGGACGGCCTTTTTGCACACAAAACTTAGTGCAAAGCATCGCTCGAGTGGATACCATGGGGACAAAATCGCCCGAAAGAAAGACCCCCAAAGCAATCGAAGGACAATATTATAGGTTTGCTAAATCGAACTAGATTCAGGTGCCACAAAATTGATAAGTATGGAAAACGCGATGGAAATTAGCAGATATATTGTATCGCATATCATTGATTTTAAACACCAGCTACTTTTACATGTGACTTTACTCATAAACAGGCCAGGATACCTAGTGTGGCCCAAAGCGTAAAATAAAAACAAAAAAAAACTTACTGGTTAGCCTCAACAGCAGTTACTTCCACACCTTCGACTCGGATAGTCTCGTCGATCTTAATGACGTGAATACACTTAGGATTCACACCTAGCCGAGACATGCACAGATCCGCTGCCAAATTATACATACAGCTTAAGTTTACAAATTCAAAGCTAGCTCAAGAAGAAAATATTACACGTAAAATGTAAATAATAAAACAAAGTCGGGTTTCGGCTGGACCGATTTTAATGATCTTTTATTAGAGATGATCTTTTATTGGAGATGCTCGAAATGGATTCGGCTTTGCTTCATAGCAGAATAACTATTAAAATATCGGAAAAATACACGTTAACTTGAAATTTAGACAGAACGTTTGACGGGTCTCGGGAAAAACTAAACGGGGACGAAGCCGCGGGAAAAATGTAGTGATTGGTCTAGATTGATCTAGGTGACCAATGGTGGTGAACTCCGCCGCCCAAAAACACCTAAAACTATTGGGAGCACCGGTGCATAGATTAATTGTAGATTCTTCACTCCCGTGCAAAAAGACAATGGGTAATAAGTCTCCTACGTAAAGACCTATCTTCTGTTGGTAATGGCAGATTTGTGTAAAAGCTTTGCGCCTTCCAACTCGGTTTACCGACTTATTACGCAATCGCACAGCCAAGTGGGAGACCAGCAGATAGCCATCCATTTAGTCTTTTTCTTTTTAAGAAGAACTCGAGGAGAATGGAAGATAAAAAATATTGCGCCGACCCCAAGTAACATGGGATCAGGGCAGTCAGTCGATGTGATCCTTTCTCTGCAATAGGTTAAGTGAATCCCGCTAAATTAACTATTATAACTTTTTAAAAACTCACCAGTAATTTTCGAACAAAACAACAATTTATTGAAGCCCTTCTTGAGGCCAGTGTAGTGGTCCGAATGGAAATGCGTAAGAAAGTAGTGTTTCACGTTAGGAATGTCCCCATAAGAGAACGCATCCACCGCAAAGTGCGTGCCTGCCAACAAAGTTTGATACAACATGGAATTTTTAAATCTTAGTGGGATCTTAGTGACTGCCTCGTTGGTCTAGTGGTAGCAAGCGCGACTGCTGAGCACGAGGTCCTGGGTTCGATCCCCGGGTCGGGCAAAGTGTTATTGGGTTTTTCCATTAGGAAATTCTCAGTAGCAGCACGGAGTCTGGAATTGTGCCCGGTTAATGGCAATAGGCTCGAGTCGCCCCCTATTACATGGGACTTATAACATGCCGGCGAAACGTGGGTGTACTGCACACCTCTGCCTACCCCCTCTGGGGAATACACGCGTGAGTCTGAGTCTATATATAGTGGGTTTGTTAGTCTAATGCAGTACAGTAGGTGCCACGGATCTGCCGATTAGACCACTGACTCTAAACACCATCAATTCAAGTTAAACTCGGTTCAAGCGTTTAACTGAGCTCAGAGCTGCAATTTGCGTAGGGCTGAACTTAGTTTTATTAACCTCAGTTTTATAAAGTGAATGGTGAAAGCCTTAGTCTGTGAAGTTAGCTGCGAGATGATTTTTAACATGGAATTGTCGCGTTTAAAATCTATTGTTTGCTAACAGAGATCAAATAGTCGTGATCGCCTAGTGGTATGACCGTTGACTAGCAAGTCAGAGGTCTCAGTTTCGAACCCAAGGCTGACTTTTCGTAAGTTATGCGTATTATAAAAATAATTATCACTTGCTCCGAGCTTCGAAAAGCTTGTCCTCGTTGGCCACGGTTGTCGAAAGATCTTTGACAGTCGTTAAAGGGAGTAACTTCAGAAAATCCTGACAACTAATCTAACTTCAGAATATCGTATCCCTTTGAGATGCGGAGTCAGACAGGCAGTCGCTCGGTAGAAAACTGATATTCAGCTGCATCCGGTTAGATTAGCAGCCGAACCCAACAATGTTTGTTTACATTAGAATCCAACTTTGTCTAGATATTTTTTGGGATATTACTCTTGATACGTAAGACATTAGAATTAGAATCTAATAATGTAAGAGTCGTGATAGCCTAGTGGTGGTGACCGTTGACTGGCAAGTCAGAGGTCTCAGGTTCGAACCCAAGGCGCGCACCTATGACTTTTCGTAAGTTATGTGCGTTTGATAAATTAATTATCACTCTCCGTGCCTCGGATAGCACGTTAAGCTGTTGGCCCCGGCTGTCAATTGTAGATCTTTGACAATCGTTACGGGTAGTCAGAAGTCCGAAAGTCTGACAACCAGTCTTACCAAGGGGTATCGTGTAGCCCAGTATCTGGGTTGTGGAGGTCTGATAGGCAGTCGCTCAATGTAAAACACTGGTATTCAGCTGCATCCGGTAAGACTGGAAGCCGACCCTAACATAGTTGGGAAAAGGCTAGGCAGATGACTCATGAAACGTAAGACGACGCTTCGTCAATAGCTGCATTAGTTCGAAAAACTGGATTATGTCAAGCTTCATTCTTTTCTCTCTGCATATTTTTTTGCCAAGCTATACTCCAACATGTTCTATCAAAAAATATTGAGTGACCTAATATTTTTTCGAATGTTCAAGTTCTCAAAGGGCCTGACTTAGCCTCATATCATTGATAACAGCCTCTTGCCCTCAGCTAAAACTTGTTGTGCCTACAGTAAGAGCAAGGAGATCATTACCCCCAAATGAATGATGTACGGCCTGCTCTTGTGGGCTCTGAAAGGAGAGTGACGATTTGATTTGGGGACCTGCAAATGGTAGAGAACCATTGTTAAGGTCCCAGACTCAAGAACATAATGGACCGAGTCTATGGTCACCAAACTGTTAAACAGTGAAGTGTAAGTGAAGCAGACAGATTCTGCACACTAAATAAAAAGGTATGAAAAATTCGGATTGAATATTTAGTAAATCTTTAAAATAAAAAAGGAATTATGAGAATATTATAAATTAGAAAACTCATGCACATACCTGCCACAATCTTATGATTCGGTATATTCCTAGTAGTGCTGGATCTTTTCGTGGATACAGATTTAGGTGGCAAACTAAAGTGTATAGATTCTAAATTCTTCCTAGGACTATGCGAGCTAGAGCTGTCAGCCTTGCCGTGGGGCGAAGAGCACGATGTCTTGACCTCTGTTCGGGGAGATCCGTCTTTCCTCGGGGAGGCAGCCCCAACAGTTCTATTTGACCCGTCATTATCAACCCGGCTCCCTTTAAAAGGCGATTTACGATTCCTATCGATTTTAATGGCGTCAGCGACACCCGAATTCCTACTCATGACCTCCTCATCACCATTGTTATTCACTCGAGCCTTTAAGTCAGACACAGGATCAGCTAGACTCCTCCCTTCCGATACTTTGATGTTTAGAACATTAGTTCGTTTGGGAAAAAAACTTTCAATAGATTTTTGGCTCAGTCTATCACGCACATTTCCATTATTGACGTTTGAAACAAACACTGAGTTTCTTCTACTACTGCTTTTAAATTTACTTTTTTCCAAAATTTTCCCTTTCACTAATTTATAATTTGGTGGTTGAACGATGACATGGGATATCTTTTCGATGGCACTTGTGTTTAAAATTAGAACTTTGTTTTCTGCTGTCTCTGTGGATGACGGTTTTTTCTTTTTAATTTCCAAATTGACAGTGACGGCAGACCTTTTTAGTGAATTGGGCGTAAGAGGTTCGTTCATGTTTTCGTCTAGATCGCTTTCTGTGCTGGCTTTAGACCCTTCGACGATTTGACAGTCGACTAAGGTGTTCTCATTTTCGTGTGTGAATAAAACCCTTTTAATAGAGCTGTTTTTAGAATTAATGTCGACACTTTGGCATTTATCGATGCCAAAGGATAGTGAGACAGTAGGTCTATCGCTAACTCTGTATATTACTGTCGTATCGCTCTTTGAGTCTACATTTTGGTCCAGTTCTGTGTTAGAGGATACAGAAACTAAGGGTTTAATTTTATCAGGTACTTTGGTTTTAACAGAGCAGGTGTCAACTACACGAACTGCGTTATAGAAGGTGTGAACACTTTGAAGGTCTTCGATAGCCGAGGAACCAAGGCTATCTTTACCTACTGCGGATTTAGACCTTGTTTTTTTGGTAACAGCAGTATCAGAAATCAGATTTCTTACATTTTGGGAGTTTTCTTTGTTTACTGGGTGAATCTGAAATTGGTTAGAAATAACAAGATTTGCGACATACTCTTAAAAATACTATACTTAATGTTCAAGCTATTTGATTGAATGATTACTGCTAAGGGGCTTTGTAACAGAAAAAAGTATAGGTATCTATATTTGTGGAAAAAAGGCATTAAATATTTTTAAACTTTCGTAAAACAATTTGTTGAGTTCTTTGCGTATAATCTATATTCTTTTGTGAATTAGGGTCTCTGAGCGATTCATGAGCAGATCATGAATTTACGATTTCAAGAACTCAGTGACTTGGCGAACGAAAGGTTCTATGAACACAATAATAATTATTTGAATAATTGAATTAATAATTACTATATATTGTTAACACTAAAAGTATAGCAATAGAGATTACGTATCGTTTTCGTTTTAAACAATAATTTGAATTAATTTCAAAAAGCTATAAAAATAAATTGATAATTTATTCTTTTGTTTTTCTTACAAAGCTTCTTAGAAACCATTCTACCTTCTAAAATATTTTGAATTAATAAACCAAGACTAACCTTACATACAATTAACTACCTACAATCAAAATCTATCATAAAACTGCATAACTTTGACTATGAAGTTGGTTTATTTATTTATACTTCATGTACAAAGCAGGTACGTAAGGCGGACTTAATGCCTTGAGGCATTATCTACCAGTCAACCTTTGGGTCAATAGAAAGGCCTATGTATGTAGGCCTAGGTATTTGGGTTAATTATTTTTTTGGTATTGATTTACTAATTCGTGTCCAGTATCAGTCTTATAGTCAACTTCTGACACGGTTACAGAACAACAGCTTGTATATTTTAGTAAAATAACAACAGAAACGGAAAGTTAACTTACCCTAAGCTTTGGCTTCAATTTCAAAACATTACTTCTTCTTAACGATAATGAAGAACGACTCGTAAATGAATTCTGGAACAACAAGGGACCTATGAATATAATTGTAGTATAGTTAGCGACAAGAACTGGTGCCCACAAGGGTTATAAAACACTTTTTTGTACAGTATTTAACCACAGTATAATAATCATACAGTATGGTAATTACGTACAAACGCTCGAAAACGACACACTCATCGTCGTATTCGAACGTAGCGTCGTTGATACTGCGAGTACCGCGACGGTCTCTTAGGAGTCTGGTCGTTACGCAATATTACGCATGTTTGTGTGAGTGTGCCGTTTCGAGCGTTTGTACGAAGGTACGTAGTTACCATACTGTGTGATTATTATACTGTTATTTAACAGATTAAACGCCAGACCTTTCGTGCGGAGACTCGACCTATGTGACCATGTTCTAATAGTTTTCGAAATTCGCTATAAAGAAATTGGACTTTAGGTGGAACTTGGAAGGTACATTAACCATTGTACCTTTTACCTTAAGTCCAATTTCTTTATTGACAAAACAATTTTAGAATCTGGGAAGAAGTGCAAGTGCTTTAAAAATTATCTGTGATCTTTTAAGGCGTTTGATTGTGTGGAACCGTGTTATGCAACGTAAATATGCGCCGAGGTGGGGCCGTTTTTGTCATTAGAATGAAGCTGCGTCGGTCGGGCGATGACTACGAAATTTTGTTGAGTGAAATAATTACGTCACAGCTTGTAAGAGCGAAAGGAAAAGCTGTGGCTGTTAGGCCACAGAAGGAAAGCTCTAATAATAATTCGCTCGACCACTGCTTAAGTTCTACGAGTACAGCCGCTGCTTAAACAGGACTAGGCAAAAAGACAATGCCAGACGGCTTTTCTAGGTAGTTTCAAACGAGCTGAACTCCTGTATCTCTTCCAGTTAGACCAACAAACGAGAGGAGAGAAGATCTTTCACTAAAATTCTAAATTCGAAAGCGGCACACTCACATATACATGGGCAATGACGCGTTCGCTTAGGAGTCTTGTCGTTGCGCATGTTTGCGTGAGTGTGCCGTTTCGAGCATTTGTACGAAGTTTCTGTACTGTATGTTTATTATACTTTGATTAAAGGTTGTTAATAATCATGCTTTAAGAAAATTCTAGGTTGTCTTTTGAAAGTTTGTCAATGTTTTGATTTCATGTTTTATTCATCACTTATGATTAACAAACTGTTTAGAAATATTGTGACATCATCTTGTCCAAACTGTTTTAGTTTTATATGTGCTTCTTTGAATAACTTTGGTAACTATATTCCTATTTTAAGTTTTAGAAATCATAATATTACATCAACGATTTGTATCTATCCTTATTTGTTTTTTGCCTGCTTATATGCTTCAGCACTTTAATTTTACCCAGATAAAAAGTATGTCACTCTAACTGCCATAAACTATCTCAACTGAAATCTCTTAGTTCCATTGCTGTGTGAAGGAACGACAAATCAACAAACTTACTTTCGTAATTATTTAGAAACTGGCCACAAAATAATACTTATGAAAAATTATATTTTCCCTTTTATAAAGCATTTATTATATTTTTTTTGGAAAAAAAAACTTATATTAGTATAATTTTAATCACAACTTAAATGGTAATGCTAATGTAACCCTGCTCATGATATAGAAATTCTCTTCTACATTCAACCATCCCAGATAGTTGTTACAGGTTGGTATCCACCCCATGTAAGGACTACTAAGTACTAGATAGCAGGTCTAAATTTGCAGTAAAAGAACAATGCTATACAGATGCCACTTATTGCTGATAATGACAAATTCATTACACAGAAACATTATTTCCAAGTCAATACCTACCAAATAATTAAAATTGTAAATGAAAAGTGCTTCCAGAAAACAAAAAGCAGTAAATGTGAGAAAGATTTTTATGCAGGAATGTAAAGAAGAAATGTAAAGATTATCCAAGAGACTGTGTTTGTTATAGCGTTTCCCAGAGAATACTAGATTTTTAAAGCAATATTTATGGCAACTAATCATGTTTCATTACCAGTTCTTCTGTACTTTCACTTATTTGTTCCGCTTGGTCCAAATCTAAGGCTAAAGCTAGCAGTAACAGCGCCTCATCATTGTAACTAAACATCTTTATGTAATCTTAGTAGCTATAAAGCAGCAGAGACTTAGATTGACCGAATGACCGTCTAATATCCTCAGAAAAACAATAATCACACATTCACAGCAGTGGCAGCAATGCGTCGATTCGTTCTTGAAAAGAGAACACAGGCGAATACCATTTCAATTTGAGAACAAGAAAAAAACAATTTAAAAAATTTTAGAAATTTTTGTTCGTTATTTAACTGTTAAAAACTTAAAACATTACTTTGCTTTTACTTTACTTACCTGCGTTAGAGAAAGATCGCCATTCTGTTTTCTTACCCTCCTTGGGTTTAATATAGACGGCAAATAATTATTAATATCATCACCATTCATCTTCCATCTCAATATTAAAAAATAAGAAATAAAAAACAGTTCTTCAATTATTATTTCAAAATAAAAAATAATATTTTTTATTTACAAGCAGACAAGGTTTAGTGTTTTGATGTGATGTCAAAGTCAATTTAAAACCGTAAATGTCAAACGAAATAATAGTGTCGTGAACGCATTTAATTCTTGTCATCGATATGTTACGGTTACGGTTTGTCAAAAAAGTCTGCAAAAATTGAGGGCGCCACTAGCATACCTACTACAACTCAAAATATTACATTGTACAGCTTGGCAAAAAAGAGTCTGAGGCGGTGACAGTTGGAACTAAAAAATTATAATAATGACAACACTGTTTTATTTGTCAACTGCAAGTAGCTTCCTTGTCATCTTTACGTAGTGCAAGTAATTTTCTTTAAAATTTAAAAGATTCGTGTAATTTGTGTGTGATATTCTTACATAATACTAGTTGATATAGTTGTTCGTAATGAATAAAACCGTTTGCAGTAGTGGAAGATCTGTTACATATCAAGTTTTCTTGAGATGTTTGGCCGAAAGCAAAGCCGGACAAATTTTGTCTGAAATTGACAATGTTTACCTGAGAACTGCTCGAATGACATTGACAGGTATAGTCCATGCAATTTTTCTTCTAGAATGTAATTAAGTCGTTATATTTACTTTCTGATAGCTGTACCACCAGTTTTTGTCGTCTTGTGTACAAATAATTATTGAGGTTATGTTTTGTAATTCGACGAATCGCGTGTAGTTTAACTGTTTAAATTGATACTTGAAACTTAAGAATAGAGTTAATACAGAGTTAGTATTGTTTATTTCAGGTAAATCTGAAAATACAATCAGAGCAATTGTCGATGAAGGTGAAAAAAGTAAGAGTATTTTTTCGACACCTGGAAAACACCGAAAAGGTCGCCCGAAGAAAGAACTTGATGATTTTGATTTATGTTGCAAGTTGCCGTTCGTTGTGGCGTTCAATGGGGGAGGCCTTTGTTCAACAGTGGACGTTTTCCGGCTGATGATGATGACATTTATTTTTTGTATTTTAATAAAATCTAAAATGAAACATGTTATTTAATTTCCCTTGTTGATAATGATGATTTATTATCATAATCCACAATCCATAAATGACTCTCTGATAGGCCCGCTATAATTCTAACTCTTGAGATGACCATTCTCAAGAGTCTGAATGATAGCGATTACGTACTTACATAATGCGTACCCATTACGTACTTCCTAAATATAATTTGGATGATATCTGTTTTGTACAATAACTACTACCAGACCATGACTATTACAAATAAAGTTTAAATCTTTCTTAATTTTAATTATGTTCAATTAATTACTTTTTTAATTTGATAAATATTGAAGACTAAAATGATCAAGTATCTTGTCAATTTTAGTCGTGGTATATGGGGTGGCAATCTAAAAGATAAAGGCGCCCTCAATTTATCCAGACTCTTTTTTGCCAAGCTGTATTTGGTACTTACGGATTTCCATGACAATTTTTTTTGTCATCAAATATAAACAAATGATTCACTTTTTAAGTTATTTTAGTACTCACAAATATTTTTTTTTAGATTAATATTATTTTTTAGTTTCAGCTATCATCGCATCACTCTTTTTTGCCAAGGTATATACAAATACGCATATGGTGTGATCACAATTTTTTTTATTAAAAAAACAGTTAAAGGAACACTCTCAAAATTTTTTTGTTGTAGTTATTCATGCTCAAAGTCACCTTTCGAACAAGTTCATTTAATTTTTATTTCACTGATCGGTAGTTTTATATTTTTATAAGCTAAAAAACTAGATTTTTAAACTTTTAAAAGGCTATTCTTGAAACTGGCAACTAAAGTATCTATTATACAAAAATAAATATTCATATCTAATGGTTTAGAATAGATTAATTAAAATATTTAATTTAATTAATACTTACACTTTCTTGGAGTTGCCATCAGATTCTGACACGCTTAGATGACCCAGTCTAGTTAGTACTTTTTGGTTTTCGAACACTTTATTCTTGTAAAAATTGCCAAAAACAAATAATAAAATTATACTATTTATTTGTCTTGGAGCTCTGATTTGAATCTATTTCTCTCTGGAGGTGGGTGGGTACCTCCAGAGAGAAATAGATTCAAATCAGTCTGTAAAAATCGGCAATTTTTTCAAGGATACGGCTCGAAGTGGACAACTCTAATGTTGTCTATGAAAACAAACACACGTCAGTGATTAGTGAAAATGTTGCTATAATTAAATACTTCACTTAAACTCAGGAAACTTTTCTACCAATGACTGCAACGATTTTATAGATTTTCAATGAACATTTTATTATGTTTTAATAAAAATATAATTTCGCTTGTATTTTTTCTAAGTTTTATTGTTTCCAAGGTTCATTAACTACTCAAATTCATGTATTATAGATTTGTAATTTTACCAACTTACAAGCAAGTATGGAAATTTTTCATTAGTGCTAGCAACAAATTTTTAAACTTCAACATTTTGCTTTTCACGAAAGGATATTGTGTGAGAAAATAATTGTTTCTATTATTATAAATATAAATTGAATGAAATAAAGACTGAGGATTGTTTATTAAACTGTTCTTGAATAACTACGAATGTAAGTATTTTTATTTTCATATTTTTAAATGTTATGTTTAGGTTAGAGTTACCTTTATTTTCCACTGACTGTCCCTAATCATTTTTCCGATATTTTTAAACTTATGCTTAATTTACTAGGGGCTGAAAATAGCTTTTTTTATTTTTGACATGCTAGAAAATGCCCTCTATGTATGGAATCGTTTCTCGTCGTATGAATGTGTAACGCTCTAGTGAGCATAAATAATCAATAACAATGTGTCGAGGGTAATTTTCGCGTTTTCATGCAAATATTTACGTGCAAGTGTACCATTATTTTAAATAATAATTGACCGCTCTATGCGTTTTCGGCATTTATTCATATTTTACCATATTTTTTGTTTTAGTAATGTATTTATCTATTGAAATTAAATTACATTCATAAATATTATCATTAAATTAACTCATCGTCTTAGTATGAAAACTAAACATTATCTGGGATTACTGCCAAAGTTTAAATTCAGCATCATAAAATTATTACCTAGGTTTACCTAATTTTTTTTTATTATAATTATTTATACTTACTTTACTTTTTATCTTCCATAATGCTAATAAATATTTATTTTACCTATTTAAAACTAAATATACCTTTCGTTAGATCTTGATATATAACTATGTAATAGTTGACTTAAAAACTTTAATACACTCTATTTTTAAGTGATTTATTATATATATTTACAATACAACATGTATTTATTACATCAACAATTTCTCCACAATTCTGCAAGGCAAGAAGACGGAATAACATTAAAATATTGAAGACAACACAAAGTATAATTAAACAGAAGTAAAAAATATATTGAATATGGCCGGTACAAGACGCGCTCGTAATAATGCCAATTCAGTGGTAACACCGCGTCAGAACTCTGTGTCTGACAATGGGAGGACTCGTCAAAACCTTAGTCCTGAAGCATTAGCAGCTATGAATAAGGAACAGCTTCGTGCCGAGTGCAGGAAAAGGGGTCAGCGGGCTACGGGCAACAAAAATGAGCTGGTATAATGCTGTTTGCGTTTGTGTCTGTGCTTAGTTTATTTTTGCCGGTCGTAAAGTGAGGCTTTCATTTTTTTTTTGTAGTTTTCTAGTGATGTGATCATTGTTTTTTTTTTTAAGTTGATTGGATTTTTAAATGTGATTGACTGCACTGTATTATATTTGTAAATATATATAATAAATTAGTAACAATTTTTATTGTTGCGTATTCATGTTGCTTTGCATTTTATTTTTGCAGTATTGTATTTTAATTTTGTTGCACTTTATCTAGCTAGATTTGTTTTGATATTTTTAAATATCACATCCAGTTTGGGTACAATTTTATAAAATATTTTTCATTTATCTACATTTTAATCTGTATTTATAATTTTAAGGTCATGATTTGTCAGATTCCTAAGTAATGATCATTATAATCTTTAATGTACTAATGATTAATTTATTAGTTACAGATAATTTTAATCTCTTTATTTACTTAATCTCTTCTAGGGGAAGTACAGAGTTTAAATGGTATCTACGATATAGATATTCATATCTGGGAAATACCAGTTAGACTGAAAAGCTCCTTAAAACTCACTTCCTACTGGGTTCTCTTTGAAAAATGGCATAGACAGTAGTATCTACTATTGCCTAATTTATTTTGTCCAGTAAATCTTATCTCTTACAAAATATTTATTCTTCGACTACAATCTGTCAAATTTCTTTAATAGATTTTCAACTTTCTTGCTAAAGCATTAGGTTCAAAGTTGATTGGGAAAGTTTGACAGTTTCGGGTAGCTTGATATGCTAGCATCTGTAAATCAACCGATAAAAAGAAATAGAAGATATATTGACATGCATCTTGATCAATTGCTGTATTTTATTGAATACATAATTTATCAAGAAAACAATATTGTATCTCATTATGTTTGAAAACAACAGCTGTCATTTTGGCTACTGACCGTTGGCACTGAAACGCGTCAATACTTAATATTAGTTTGACAATAATTAATTATTCTATATTCTTAAGAAGTTATATAATTATAATTAAAGCTACAGTTCTTTTGTAGGAAAAGAGAACACCTCCCCAAACGAAGTAGAGAATTCATATATTTTTTTTCTTATTTATTCTTCTTAGAATTAGGGTTGCTAGATCCAAAAATCAGGCTGTCGACCAAATAGTTCGAAACCCAAGGATGCACCTCTGACTTTTCATATTCATTTGTGTTATAGAAATTAATTTGCACTAGGTAGCTAAAACGGAGAATGAAAAGCATTGTGACTTGTGAGGAAACCAGGCATTTTTTTCAACGCATTACAATCCTACGAATCGAAGTCCTATTAAGGTGCCGACATACGCTAATCTGCTATCTCGCTCGCACGTTGAAGGTATAAAATCAATTAATATAGTTATGCAAAATTACAACACACAAATTTATGAAAAATGACATTACAAATGTTCAGCAAAAATATCTGTTTGATCTGAAAAAGCTTTCATACATAAAATAGCTTCAAATTATTTTTTTATTTACGTCATACAAGAAAACCTGTTTCGATCAAGTTGAAATTTTTGCTGAAACTTTGTAAGGTTGTTCTCCTAAAATTGTTTTGTTTCGAATTTTCATAACTATGTATATTCATTGATTTTATATCTGCAATGTGCGAGCGAGATAGCAGATTAGCGATTATCCGCGCCTTAAGTGCTATATTTTTCTTATCATTCATAGCCTATCAGTTTAATATGTAAACCTAATAGGCGTGAGTAAAAAGCATAAAATTCCTTAATAGATTCGATAAAAAGTATATTTTCTAAGAAAATACGAATAAGTATATGTATAGAATCCAGTCAGAAAACACTTTAGTAATGTTTTATTGGAAATTCGAACTTGTTTCTATTGGGGCAAGGTTGCCTATTTGTCAAAATTCGACACTTATTTTTTTCCATTTGGTTTTTAATTGAAAACTCCCAAAACAATTAAAATGTGTGTTTAAAAAAATATTCTTATCAGTTTTTACTGATGAACATGAACCTCTTTTACATTTACTTTTTTTTTCTTGTCTCTGGCTTGTAAAAAAAATAGATTAATGGCGCGGTAATCGAGAAATAATACTCAACCAAATTAAGAACCACTTAAATCGATCGATTAACTCTAAAATAGACTGTTTGATGTTTCTGAACGTATTTTTTCTTGATTCTCAATGGACATTTAACAGACTGGTGTAGATTGCCAAGACGTGGTATTTTATTATAGATATCAAAGGCAAATAAGTCTACTAACATGTTATCTTTACTTTGAACTTGGGTAAATAGTAATTTATTTATTCAATGTTTATGTAAATAGCTGACTTCTGTTTTTCCTAAAGAGATAGGTTACGTAGTCAGTTACAGACATATCGTTTCGCTATGTCCAAACACCCAGACCAGAACATTATCTGCTAATTACACAAATATTTGTCACGAGCGGGAATCGTACCCGCGGCACCAAACGTAGAAGGCGCATCACTTAACCGCTATGCTTATCATATCGTTATTATTACAAATTAAAGAACATAATAAAATTAAAATTTAAAAAACAAAAAACCAAACTTAACATTAACTTTATGAATTAATAAAGATGAAACAGGAAAAAGATAGAAACGAGACTTTAAAAAGATATAAACAAATTATAGATATTTTTGTGAAATTTTTACATGTTTTAGCACATGTTAGCTTATTAAATATAAATATTTAATAAGCTAACATGTGTTAGCTCATCCGTATCAGTTGTTTTTTCAAATTTCTTATTAAATATTTTAATTATAGATAGATTAAATTTCACACAGAGTTCACAAACGCAGTCGGAGGCGGAGGCATACTTTTGTATAGAGAAAAAGATTGAATAATTGATCATATTCTATCTATCAAAATTAATTCATATTTAGCGGAATAATAACGTAACATACATATTTCCTTTTTGAAGTCGGTTACATACATACATAAATTGTATCAATTCACTGCGGGACAAAGGCCTCTTCTCATACGCATCACTTATTTTGTGCGCTCATTAGAAAGTGTTTGCCTTTAATCGCCATTCGCCACGCTGGGTAAGCGGGTTGGCGATCGCATTAGCAGAAGGTTGCTAGTACACAGTAGAATGCTGCTGCCTATCCTCCAGATTGTTTCCTTTGTCGCTTCTTATGACACCCGCGGGATGATTGGGGAGGGTTCTATTCTTAGACCGGAAACCACACGGCAAATTCATTTCGATGGCCGCATCGAATAAACGTGCCAGTGAAAAACGTCAACTTTACAGGAGAAAATAAAAACGTTAAAGCTTTTATAAGGCTAAGGAATAGAAAAAAAGGAAAAAAAATCGTGTAAGAGCTCTTGCACGTTTATTCGAGGCGGCCATCGATTTGAAGTCGGTTAAAAAGAATCAATAGTATAGCCACAGCCAGTCAATATAGAGACGAAGATACTTTTATGTTGTAACAAGTGACTCGATTATTATTATACGTGCCCTGATAACATTTAAGTGTTGACATTACCTTCAGCCTCGGAGGTCGCGGCAGCTGTCTGTGACGCGTTTTACTCTAACTTACCCAATGATTACTCATGTACCTACTCATAAATGATGCACACAAATAATGCGGGTGTCATTGTAAGGCAAAGTTTAGACTATGATTTTATATAAATTATTAAATATTGAAACGGCTTTACTCGTGATTGATTTCGGGGAATGCCCGACTAGTTTCGAAATCTAACGGAATCCGTTTTCAAGAGTCCAGTGTTGATGTATGTATCGTTATTACTTTTATTGGTGAGATCCGCTTCTAATCTAACCAGATGCAGCAGAATATCAGCTTTCTACGGAGCGACTGCCTATCTGTCCCCAGCAATCCAAATAGATACGATATTCTAAAGTTAAATCAGTTGTCAGGAATGAAGCAACATTTATGTATGAAAACTTGTTCCGATGAAACTGTTCAAACTGATATTTTTGGTGAAACCTTGTAACTTTAACTTGGTTTTCTGCGATTTTTTATAACTACATTTAGTGATTTTACGCGCGATAGGCGCCAAAACAGTAACGCGACGAAAATCCGTCAAAAAGTTTGTTTTAACAACAATTGGTAGTCAAAAGCGCGTTCGTTAAAACATAATACGAACGCACCCTAAGCACTTATTCAATTGGTGTCTACATTGACGACGGAAGTAGTAAAGCAATTTGTTGTACTCAGTGATGAAACTGACGGAGGGCTAGCGACCATGTTATTCAGTTTAATTAATTAATTATTTTTTTAAATTAATTCTAAAACAACTTTTTAACCAAGCTTTTATATTGGAATTTCAAAACTAAATGTATATACAAACATTTGTATCTATGCAGTTGACCGCTGAAGATTTCCTTTATCTGGAGCTGATTCTGGATGTCGATTCAGGTCATGCTTACCATAAAAATGCATTGTCATCGTAACTGAACTAACTTAAGCGCGCACTTTTCTCTCTCACTTTTCGTATGTGCGTATTAGAAATTAATTATTATCACCTGCTCCGGGCCTCGGAAAGCACGTTAAGCTGTTGGCCCCGGTTATAATTGAGATCTTTGAGAGTCGATACAGGGAGTCAGTACTTTCATAAAATCCTGACAGCTGATCTAACTTTAGATAATCGTATCCCTTTGGGTTGCGGGGGACAGATAGGCAGTTGCACCGTAGAAAACTGATATTCAGCTGCATCTGGTTAGATTAGAAGCCGACCCCAACAAAGTTAGGGAATAATAAGACTAAGAGGATGATACCAGTTGAACAGCAGCTTCAACTGCAGGGCGTATAACAATCAATTTTTATTTGTTTTAATTTTGCTTGAAAGGTAAAAAAAAAAGATACTGCATCAAACTGAGAACTTCCTCCTTTTTGGAAGTAGGTTAAAAACGACGATGAATCGTAAATTTGAAAAAAATGCCAGCATTTTAGCTAACATAAACTAAAATTATTGAAACAAATCGATTTGCTTACAACAACCATAATGTAATGATCTGTGTCACAGCATATTTGAATAAAATCTGAATTCAAAGCAAAATAAATATGAAAGTCAACGGTACAGATTATGCATTAAAATAAAAACACTACATAAGTGATTTTACTACCTGCGCATGATTAATACATTGTGCAATAAATCAATATTTGATTTATTCATGCTGACCTCACCACGGTCTTGGCCAAAACAGGGTGATGAAATTGTGATGTTTATTCTATAATGTCTATATGTATTGCGATTGCATACCTCTTACAAATATCTATAATGTACTAGCTGCCCCGCGAGACTTCATACGCGTGATTATCCTACTTCAACGCCTATTCTATTCTACTTCTACCCTACGCTACCCCTACCCTATTCTACCCCTTTTTCTCACATTTTAAACCTTCCCTGGACCACACATATTTCAAAACCAAAATTATCCATAATGAAACAACTTTAAACGGATAAACTCGCGTATATTGTATTTTCCAAAAACACCTGACGTTTCGAGATCTTTGCAGATCTCGTTGTCGCAGGTAGACTGAGGTGACAAGCGTCTGAATAGTCCAAATATATCCAAATCGGTCAAGCCGTTCTCAAGTTTTAGCGAGACTAACGAACAGCAATTCATTTTTATATTATAGATTAAAATAATTATATGTATAAACTCTTTCCCACTGGCGTGAAAGGCGTCGAGTGATAACAGCCTTAATCTTGTTTTGTTATGATTTTATTAAATTACAAATGTGAATGAGATCGGCTCTAGCTTAGTCCATTGACCGTTGGTTTACTCAGCAAAGGTTACGTATTGAATCACCTTCAGTACAGTCTGCAGTGGCGTTCCTAGTACTTAACAACAGTGCAACCTGTTTAAAGGTTACATTGAAAGAAAAAGAATTACATAATATTGTCTTATTACTTACTACATTTTATATGACGAGGTTTGAAAAAATATAAGTAAGACACTCCCCTGCTTCGGTAGTTAAATGCGCATGTGTGGTCAAGGTGGACTTCTTCAAGCCGTCCCAGGGCCAGGCTACCATCTGAGCATCAGTTAATGCTCCAGATAAAAAATCCATCGGAAATTCAAAGTTTTAAATCTTTCAGCGTTCTCGAAATAATAAAAAAATGCACCATCATTGTCCATTGTGTACTAAGCAACAATATCAACGCTCCAAGAATAAGGGTCAGTGGACCTGCGCAAGCGCACGCGATGATCACGCCACCGCACCGCGGTTTATTTCCGGAAGCTAAATAACGCACCTAATTTAAACTCTAATTTCAAGGGCATACAGTCTTTATGAAAATTGACTTGAGTGTACTATATTTCGATGTTAACTACTCGTTCTTTGTTATTAGAATTTAAAGACGATATTAATGTATGTTGTCTGCAATTATATGAATTTTAATTTAGATTTCATATCTTTCTGATAGAGCTCAAATTTCCTTGGCTAAACATTTTTGGAGGAAAGCCATGCGACAAGACAGTGATATAGATACTTGTCGGATGTTCATTAATTACTTTTTTTTATTTACATTCCCTAAATTTTAAAAAACAAATTTAAAAAATGTAAATTATTTCTTTGCAAAAATTAAAAATAAATTTCATTATCTGTACTATGAGTCTATAATAAATGAACACGTGTTTATTGTGTATAAAAATAAATAATAACTATTATTTATAGCGGCAGATTAATTTGCCTGCATTGTTTTAAACCAGTCTCTTTGTAGCTGGCACGACAACCACACATCTTTATTAAAAAAAAAGTAATCGATCTTGATTCGAAATATTTTGTGGCGGGAAAGAAACTCTCCGTGACTTTTTCAGTTTTGTTTTAAAACTCGTTGAAAGTAGACGTATCAAGTGACGTATAAATAATGTCGAATTAAATCACTTCTAATATTTTTTTTATTTTTTTTCGCCTATTCCAATGGTGTAGCTATTCAAATGATAAAAGTTAAATAAGAGAGAGTGTTCGTCGAAAGTGAAATTCGTTCTGTGGCGTGATGTCAGACATTTCACTCACGGCTTCGTTGTAAATCAGTTAACTGCAGTTATACAATCAAATTTAAATAGGTATATAACTTTTATTTTTCTATCGGACCGTTCTTTAGTGTTTGTGATAAAAGATAAAATAGTTTTTATACACGTGCATGTGCTGTGTTCCAATTTTAAAAACAAAGGAGTTCAAATAGGTGAGTGTTCAAGCGTATTGTGACATAAATTTGTTATCTGTGCTAGTATTCGATAAAAGATTTACGAGAGTATTCAATATTATTAAACATTTTTATCATTTTGATTGACTTGAAGGGCAAATTGTTTCCGTATTCTCTTGCCAATAAACTATTCCGTACGCTCGTAAACTTAGTATTAAATTGCTCTAAGAAAGTCTTCGATATACGTTATTGGTTTAATTACTTAGATTTTTTTAACGCTTTGGACTATAAATTCGCAGTCACTATTAAAATATTTCCCTGATAAAAAAACTTACGACTGAATTGTCTGAGGTCGTAAGTCGCAGGTCTCATGCTATAATATAACTATTGGTCTATCCACCTTAAACTTGGCGAGACAGAACGTCTTAAAATGTCGTTAAAAAGACAATTAACTAGAAAATACTTTTGTATGTTTTTATTAGTTCAATATCGCTGTATCGCATGCACAGTTTTTTTTGTACCAAAATTTTAAGAATAGAACCTTTTAAGAACAAATACCTATTTGAAAAAAAACGAAATGAGTTCCTTCATAAATAAGTATTTCAGGCTTACAGAATTGATTTTTGGGAGACAAAGAAAATTGAATAAGACTAGCTTAAAAGCAACTCATTCCTCAGTCCTTATTTAAAAAATTAATATTCATTAAATCTATTCTTTATATGGGTTTCCATACAAGGGATCGTAAGGTTTTTAATACTTGCCTCTAGCCGTGCGTCGCAATTTTTAAATAACTACATACTTCTACGCATTTTGTTATACGCAACACGATTTGCGTGGGAGTGTACCCCAGACAACTGGCTAAAATAAACATAAATTAATACCGCAATAAAAGAACTCTTCGTTAATTCTTTATAATCTTTTTTCCTCGCGTTTGATAAAGAAACGTAGGAAATGGCGTCGAGAATTTTTAACGCTGATAATATGATGGTCTAACTCCAACCACTTAAAGAAATAGAATTTATTTATTACAAGGCCGTATTACTTCTGCAGGGCCCTACTTTCCTCCTATCTCTCTCTGTCTAGAGCTGCTGAGGACCATTCTTTATTAAAGAAGTCAAGCTCATTCGGTCATTCTGCCATCGCCGTCGCGTCGGTCTGCTGCGATTTCGCTTGTATTTCGACGGCCACACTAAGTCGTAAGTGGGTCGTAAGTTTAACCTGCTCAGTTCCATTTTAGTGTCCAAGTTCAATTATTCAAAATGAAGGAACTAGAAACTTCCATTTTTGTAATACATTAAATTTTAGTATTCTAAGTGACATCAGCTTTTTTTGTGATGAAATAGATTGTTGTATTCCTAAACCGGCATACAATTTTGATACCCAGAATACTGTTTCCAAGTTCTCTGGCAACCTCGAGCGTAGACCTGTTGAATAGTCAATGACCATGTTTGAGCACCAATAGTGAAAATAGGATAGAATATTGCTTCAAATTAATTTCAGTTTAGGCAATTTTTATGTATGAAAACTTGTTCCGATCAAACTGATATTTTTGATGAAACTTTGTAATGTTATTCCTTCCTCTCCTTCACTTGTTTTTTTTCGAATTTTCGTAACTATATTCAGGAATTTTATATCGTCAATTTGCGAGCGAGACAGCGGTTTAGTGATAGGCGCCTTAACTAACCGGTAGTTTTATTACAAAACCGATTATACATTTATCGGACCAACATTGATTCATAGCGTTTTATCGAATACTGTTCAAACATGCTAACATGTTGGCTGGCTTGCATAAGAGGAGTTTCTCTTGAGCACGCTCCACACAAACGATTTTTTAAATTTGAATATGAATACCTAATAATAATTAATGAAATGCAAAAAAGATGCAGAGACTTACATCTGTCTGGTTAGTCGAATTACCATTAAAATAAAATTTTGATGTAAATTTGACAATAACTGCGTTTATGGGATGAACTCTTCTTAAAGGTCGGAGGACAACAGACCTATCAAATTAGAATAAAATTCATAAGTGACATCGCTATGTCAATTTCAAACAAGCACTGAAGCTCGGCTCAACGGAGTGTCAAATCGCGATCGCTCAAAAAAACAATAAATATTATATTGTGTCTCATTGTATTGTGTCTGTGAGCACAAAGGCCACGTAATATTTGTAACATTACGTAGAAATAACGTTCTCTACGTTTTGATTGCGCAAGCGCAAACAGTTGACGTAAACATCCTTATCGATAAGTTCAAATGACTGCATATCGAAGTCCATCTTTGTTACCATTGTTGCTTTATGGAATGTCATCGATTCTTTGTAGTTTATGTCAATTCTGTAACGATAATGTTTAGTTCCATACGTTTGTTTGAAGCGGCTTCAATACCCATGTTGGTTTGCACAGCAGAATTTTTAATGTGCAATGCATGTTTGATCTTTGCCAAAATATGCCTAAGAGCTGTTTCAGCTGCAATCTTAGCTTGGGCGTTTTAACAACCTTCAAAATCCAGCTGAAGTGGACGAGCCTCAAAATATTGAGGCATTGTCCTAAATCGCGAAGGTGGCGTAGCGATAAGTGAACAAGTTGCTGATAAGTTTTTTTTAATAAGCTTGCGTATCAATCAAATCTGTTTATCAGCATTGTGACACAACATTACTAATAAAATATTTAAATCACTATCATGCACTTGAAATAGGATTAGATATCGTCGTATTGAGTTTGGGAGAATACTCAGTACTTGAAGAAGTTATCGACCGATGACTAGTATTGCTGATGTCCCGCTTTTAGTGAAATGTCCCGTTTTTCAACCCTGTCATGTCACGTCCCGCCAGTACCAAGCGGGACCTCTTTTCTCTTTTTCATCTAAGTAGCCAATTTAGCGCGTTAAAAAAATCACCAATCCAAGTAATTTTAAATTAAAGAAGTTTAAGCATGTTAAACATTTTTCCTGCATCCCAATTTTTACGTCCCCGTTTTTTGTTCCGATTTTGGGTAAAACCAATATGGCAATACTATCGACGACGACCCTGTGATAGTAATTGATTTGTACTTTGATCTGGCGATCAGACAGTGTCAATGTTGGCATTCGTTAAAGATTGGTCCACATTTTTATGTCGAATCGGATTTTCAATGTCCTTTTTTATACGGGACTCGTAATTGGAAAGAAATTTGTATCGTTACGTTACTAAAGCAGATCAAATTGATATAAATACATTTAGGTACTCAACTTGATTCGGAAAATAAGGATTCTAAATCTCAGAGAGTTGAAAAAGAAAAAAAGTAAAGGCAATCCGATAATGAAAGAAAACTACTACTTTTATTGGGTTTTTAATGTGTTGGGAATAACCTACTGGGCGGCGGATTAATATGAGTTTACTAGTCAATTTATTACTTTACCGCCTAGTCAAATGAGGATAAAAGTTAAAATAAAAGTACAACTCACTCGAGGTAAAAGGGGAGACCAACCTCACAGTGAAATAAGTGTGTCATGCGGCTCTAACAAGCTGAAAGTATTAAATTCGGAAAGAATATTCGACAAGGGTATTACCTTTGTTTAGTTTTTATAACTAGTGATTGAATGATTGAGACTAAACTATATTTATTTCTCAGAGCCATGTGGAGACGGTATCGGGGTCGACGGGTTTTTTTTACAATAGTAAAGCCGTTTCGGTTTGTCGCTACGCTGCGCGCTGCATCTTTTACCTCTATTGCTTGCTTCCGAGCATAGATAAAAATAGGTTTTTTTGGTCTATCTTAAATAGTAATCGTCACACAGCCTTCTCATTGTCATTTGCTATACAAAAGAATAAGCAACGATCACTAACTGTGAAACGCAAACTAATTATATCAAATAGGGCCGAGGTCGCCTTTTAAAATAGGTATTGAGATACTAGCTGTCACCCGCAACTTCCTTCATCATCCTCCTAGCCTTATTATTCCCAAACTTTGTTGGATTGGCTTCTAATCTAACCAGATGCAGCTGAATATCAGTTTACCCCCGCCAACTTCCTTCGCGTACTTTAAGATAATGAAGCTTTGTATTAGTGGAAGGTTTTTAGGATCGGTTTATTAGTTCCTTATGTTACCTCCAATACAAACAAACAAATTTACCTCATTTTTAGTTGAAGCTATTTGTAATCGATTTAAATTACAAATCATAAATCGTAATAGTATCGTATGAGTCGGTTCAAGGTCTTAGAGAATAAACACATGTATTACTAAAATCTAATTACTTAATGTGTTTGTTTGTATGGCAATAGTTTACATAGGAGCTTGTTGTATCGGCTAGGGCCTAGTTCTAACCGGGTTTCAAAAGAAGAGGTTATCTAATCAGTGTGTAATTCTTTTTATGTAGATAGGTACATAGTTCGCATCCATTAGTGCACATGCACCAATATAGCTGATTAGTTGCCTTTTTGAGTATTTGTGAAGTTAAGAATTTTTTTTTGGTCTTCAAGTTCAATTGAATGTAATCCACAATCTTCTTAACCTTCGTAATGGTGAAGACGGAATACGCATGGGCATAGCCAAGGTAGCCAAGCGAATAGAAGAGAAGGGAATGCGTGACGGTTATGTCGGGCCTTCCGGCCTAGAGATGGTAGGCGGCCGGCATACTGACTAAAACTCCTCTGTGTGGCACTTCTTATTCGCAGACCACAGGTGACGAAAATGCGGGAGCGCTATTAGCATATTTCCGCGAATCACTGTCCTACCTGGAGATCTACTTCAAAACATAATTTCCTCATACATCCTTAATTTTTTTTAATTTACCTCACCCTGGCTGTTCCTCTAACTGATCTGATATCGGGTAATATCAGCAATATGATACCAGTCGCTAGTCTAATTTAATGTTCAACATTTTGACAGAACATAATTAAACAATGAAACAAGATAATGATTCAATCCATGCCAAAAACGTGTTCAGTTTGTAAACAAATAAAACGGTACGCCAGTAGATCAATCAACTCGTACGCAGTTCATAGATAAACAAAGTTTTTTTTTATCGGTGTTGCGATTTCAAATAACATAAATTAATGTAGTGTTCCATACCAAATTAAGAAAAACTAAAAACTTGTGAAATTTCATCGGTGTCTGTCCGATTGATACAAGCATTTTTTTTAAACTATTCGATTACGAACTTGAAATTTGGCAGGAAGATAAAGACGGTATGCTCATTTCTTTTTTTTTAAAGCTGAATGTTAGATTAACATTTAAAAATTTAATCTACTACTTCATCATGAATCTACTACTCATTCAAGTATTCACAAATCAATTGATGGATTTTGCTTATAAGCGCCAGGTTTATTCGAGGATCATGAACAAACAAGAACTGCATAACTTGCCTCCCAAAGCTCGCAGACTCGAAAATAAAATACTACTAATGGTACACCCATCCAAGGAGTGACCGTGTGATATGCTGCCTCAGTGAACCTTTGTAATCATGACAACCACACCGCGGTGCACCGCCACGAGCGTTTCTGTCATCTTATAAAATAATATGTCATTCATTCATAGACTCACGCCTGTATTCCCCAGAGGGGGTAGGCAGAGGTGTGTAATACACCCACGTTTCGCCGGCTATGTAATAAGTCCCATGTAATAGGGGGCGAGCCTATTGCCATTAAACGGGCACAATTCCAGACTCCGTGCTGCTACTGAGAATTTCCTAATGGAAAAACCCAATAACAATTTGCCCGACCCGGGGATCGAACCCAGGACCTCGTGCTCAGCAGTCGCGCTTGCCACCACTAGACCAACGAGGCAGTCAAATAATATGTATATGATTTTTATCGATTATTTTTTCACACGTACTAGGCTGATCAGTTTTCAAACTTTAATCCTCACCACATAATTGGCAAAATTGTACCATATATCAAAATCTCTCTGTCCTGGAACAAATTAAATTCTGTCAAAAATTACGACGTGAAATAGCAAGAACGCGCAACGCGAATCAAGTCGTAAGTTTTCGCGAAGCAGCGACCGAGCTCGCAGCTTTTGGTTTTAAGTTTCCGCCGTAAGATTTCGTAAGGTCGTAAGGTTAACTACGCTTATCTTAAAACGTCAAATTGAAAAATGGTATCCCTTAATCAATTATTATTATTCGCCATTATTAACGAGACCTTTGATCGCAATGTTTTAAAATCACCGATTACTGGAATAGTCGAAGCAAAAAATATGAACTATAGGTATTTCTAAAATGTCGTGGTGGCGCATTGGTTACAGACCCGCTTTGCAAGCACGTGGGTGTGGGTTCGAACCTGGCATGTACCAATGTGACTTTTACAATGTTATATGTACTTTCTTAGTTAATCTAAGACACCACTGACTAACGGTGAAGGAAAACATCGTAAGGAAACCTGGACTTTAATAGTCTGAAATCGCCAACCCGCAGTGAGCTAGCGTGGTGATTAAAGCTCAATCCTTCTCTGTATGAGAAGAGGCCTTTGCCCTATATTGGGACAGTTACAGGCTGATTTATTATTATTATTATAGGTATTTCTACTTACATAAACTATAATATTATTTAATAAGAAACTCAAAAACAACTGACTCGAGCGAGACTTGAACCCGCGATCCCTGGCGTGCTGATTCTGAAGTCCCGCCCGAGTCAGTCGTTTTTGCATATTTAATAAGCAAAACATGAGCATAAAAACTTAAAAAACATACTTAAAAACTATTATAATTAAATTAAATTTCAAATAAAAAAACCTTTCAGAATTTCTACTATACCTAGTATACCTACACGTGAACACTTGATTTATAAATAATTTATGGGCTATTTCTTGATTTGTTTTAATTTTTCTTTCATTTACTTTTTTTATTCATTAAGTTCTGCTTGAGTCATTCACTTAGCTTTGCATGTACTTTGCGCTAATGCTCCTAATTCTTCATCAACGCGTCTTTACCGCACAAATCCATAATGAGGATCTTTATAAGCGAATTAGGGGTCGCTATAATAAAATAAATTTAACTAACTTGTATTAATATGATCTCTTTTACATGATTACTAGCGACCCGTCCCGGCTTCGCACGGGTGCAATATACATACAATAATCCTTCTTCTTCAATCACTCTATCTATTAAAAAAAAACCGCATCAAAATCCGTTGCGTAGTTTTAAAGATAGCATACATAGTAATATAGGGACAGAGAAAGCGACTTTGTTTTATACTATGTAGTGATGAAGGTTCTCTTTTAATAATTATTCTATGACAGTTAAAGTTCATTTCTAAACCTAGTTTACATGATTTCCAATCAATCCAATCCTATTCCGAACTTGTAGGAATAGTTTTCCGAAATTTCTAATCAGGAATTCCGTAAGCGTGCCAATTATTCGTTTTATGGACATCAGAAATAGTATTTTGTCGAGTTATTAATTTATTAAAGTGAAACTTAGCCAGTGACACTGCCAAGTCTCTGGGTTCCAAGGCATGCAGCTCCGATTTTTTTCAATTGTGTGTGATTCCTATCAATCTCTATTTGCCTAATTGACAAATCGCGACGAAAGCTAACATCATCAAATCAAATGGAAATCATCATGTCTGACAGATGGTAGGTACTCGACCGACGTTATACTTACGTTACGGATGATCAACTATACGTAATTAGATAGATATTATACCTATAAAGAAGATTAGACTTCTCAAATCGACGACTGACTGACATTTGACAGTCATTCGATCATCACACGGAGATTGATAGATCATCACCACCATTTGAGTCGCGGGTTGTGGCGTTCATTAAGGGAGCAAATAGAAATTCCTTTCGGCTGATGACATAAAGATTAGAGTAGAGATATAGTTCGACTCTAACTGTTAGAGCGCACCGCTAAAGATGGGAATGCCGTAGGGTCACGTGGTTTTTAAAATATTTTTATAAGGTTGCTTAATATGTGGAATCCACATTCTACGGTATGCCACAGCTCAGCATACCCTGACATTCACATTAATATTCTGCCATCCTATGCCGCGCTGTTCCGTCCTGTCGGCTCCCGGCTGCAAATGAATGACCCAATTTGTACAGTTCATTAGGTACTTCCAATATATTAGCCCTAAAAGGGGCCAGTCGATACAGCTATTAATAGATTATTGCTCTTCTAAGTCTGCATACGATATAAAATATTTAGACTGTAGAATATGTTGCACATCCCTCCATTAAGGATCAATTTACTTTGAAAGAGAAGCAACGAGAATTTTTTGGGCTTGTAATTTTTTTAAACGTTTCCTCATACTACGATTTCTCTGTGCACAAATACCATGACCGAAACAAATATCTAAAGATCACACAAATATTTCTTCCATGCTGGAATCGACCGGCTACAGTAAGCGCTGAAAGCGAATTGCTAAGCCGCTGCCCCAAAAGTCTGGACATTGCATAGATAATTAACTTATTACGATTGCGGAATGTACAAGTAATAAAGTAACTAAAAATTCTCGTTGTTTGTACTATCGCAGACACGAACGGTGCATCACTTTGCGGTCAAAATGCTTTGAACGATGCTACGTGCGTAGGGGCTAGCGCTACGTTCGGACGACGGGTGCAAGCGATTCTAACCTTAAGAGTGGTGCACCGGCTTTGTCCACGATAGTACTTTGTCTTGCACGATAGGACCCTGGCTCGCCTAAAAATTATAGTAGGCGCGCCACTGCAACTTTTCTAATGATCTTAATTTTGCTGAACACTTAATATACCTACGTTCTTCACTTTACATTTTAATATTTAAATTTTAAGCAAGCGATGACACTCTTGTTAAATTTATAACCCATATTAGCATCTCTCTTTGCATTTCAATCAGATGATAAGGAAAAGTCGCTAACTACACAATCGGTTCGAATACATTGAAACCACTTCCAAAAGTAGTGATAGGATAGCCTAGTGGTATGACCGTTGAACTGCCAATTCAAAGTAATCTGGCGTTGACATAGCATCATAATAAATCTCGCACTCTTGCGCACGCCACTAATCTACCTTATTTTAGGTCATTTACGTCACTTGTCAAAGATGAATGACGGAGGTTTGTAATTAAAGATTAACAATTTAACTAGGAAAATAATTAAGGTCCTAGTTTTAACATATTGAAATAGAATATTTAGCATCTTCAGTCTCTTGTTCAACCACCTAAATTTCCGATATAAACTTATTTACTTTTTAATAATTACGTAAAAATTGTTCTTTGGTTTTATACATAGAAGCCACATTATCCTAAACAAGAGTGTCATCGCTATATTGTACACTGCGGCTACATAACAATAACGATCATTTTTGTTCGTCAGCTCGCCCGTCTCGGGTACTACAAGCTGGCGGCCGCAGTGCAAGCGGACACCGAGCAGCGCCCGCGCAACGGACTCCATCATCCACACCCTAGAGAGATAAGGTAAATCTTTAACTTTTTTTACCTTGAGTTTGTCTTGAACAGTGTCCAGTCTTGATTTATTCCACCTAGTCTCCCATTTTGCGAAAGAAAACATTTGCTTGTGTTTAAAATAAAGCCTGTAAATGTCCCACTGCAGGGCAAAGGCCTCTTCTCATAGGTAAAGAGAAGGATCGAGCATAAATCACCACGCTATCTCACTACGTGTAGGCGATTTCAAACGATTGAAAATCCTCGTGATGTTTTTCTTCACCGTTAGTCCGTGGTGTCTTAGAATTAATAATAAAGCACATAAACAACATACATGCCAGGTTCGAACCCTCACCCGTGCTTGCAATGCCGGTCCGAAACCAATGAGCCACCACGACTACTTATTCGTGATAGGCACCCCCTTGCATACTAACACTAAACTATTGGAACTAGTCTCTTACTGCGTGTTGGCTACTTCAGACCAATAGGTCCAAGTTTCCTATGATATTCACTGATATTTTAGGTTACCTAACTATAAAAGTACATAATTATGACATTGGAACATGATAGTTTCGAACCTTCCTCAACGTGCTTAGTAAGCTGATCCATAACTAATGACTCACCATTACAATGGGACATAAAATTTATGGAATATTCCTTGAAATTGGCAAATACGGAACACAAGCACTGGCGGACTAAGCCTGTCAGGGCCCCGGAATGGTAAACTATATGAGATTCCTGGTCTCCTTAAAAGTTGACGTTTTCGTAGTAGGTATACATTTTGTAAAAAAAAAAAAAGATATACTCAGCAGAGGGGGGGGACCTCGAGATTCGGGGGCCCTCAAGATTCGGGGGCCCTCGAGATTTGGGGGCCCTCAAGATTCGGGGGCCCTCGAGATTTGGGGGCCCTCTAGAATCGGGGGCCCGGGACGAACAGCCCTCTGTCCGCTAGAGCATAGAACAATTCATAGTTCAAGATACACTTATCAAGGTTCGTGTGTGACATTGATCGGGACTGATGCTATGAATACTTGACATTGTAACGGAAATATTTAATAAATTAGTTTGTTATCTCTCTGACTGCACGTAAACTAGAACTTGAATTCAGTTAATCGATAAAACTGGCCTATTTATATCGCTCTGACTCTTCCGTTCCACTTACTTAATCATTTAAAAGGTTTGCCCTCTGTATTATAAAGAAAAAGTCTTTATTTACTTTACACTAAAAACTAAAGTTCGAAATTTGTAGAAAGACTGTCTTTCTACTAATTTCAAACTTTAGTCAAAAAATATACAGGGTTATTTGTAAAACACCAGCATCCTTAAAAGGGGTCATTAAACTCATCATTATAAACAACTTTTACTATGGGATCAACCCTGAAATCGCAAAAAAATCAGCTGTTCCATACATTTTGTTGAGTTATGTGAACATAAATGTATGGAACAGCTGTTTTTATTTGAGATTTTAGGGTGAATTTTGATGACACGGGTAGGATCATGAATACCTTAGTGGAAAAGCGACTAGGGGTTTTACCCAGAAGGTCGCGGGTTCAAATCCCGTTCATGATAATTTTTTTCTTTCTACAAATTTTGAACTTGTCTTTATTTTGCTTAAACTAATTCAAATTCCAAGTTTAAAATGAAACACTAAGATTTCTAATTCGTATCGCACACATAAGTATCTAACCTACTTACCAATTACGCGTAGTGATTATAATGGAGAAAGTACTAGTTTTTAAGGTTCCGTACCTTTTAAGAACAAAAAAACGGAACCTTTTTCTCTTCGTTGTCCGTCTGTCCGATTCTTCCGTCCGGCTTTTCAAATATACCTACATATTTATTTGATGAAGTACTAAACAATGACTCTTACATTTTACAAAAATAAAACAAACGACAATAAAACAAAAACAAAAAGAAGAAAGTGCCATCAAGCATGTCCACATAAAAACAGTTACTATTTCAGCATATTTTTTGATGGATTTGTTATTTTATTTTTTAATCGTGTATTTATAAGTGTGGTTTTGTCATTGTCTAATAAATGTTGCTTTCTTTCTTTCTTTCTTTCATATGTTTGGCCAAAAAACATTTTATAAATAATTGCAACAATATACTTTTTTAATGTCATTTATGTACTTTCTTAGTTAATCTAAGAAACCACTGACTAGCGGTGAAGGAAAACGTTTTGAGGAAACCTGGACTTAATAGTCTAAAATCACCAACACGCAGTGAGCTAGCGTGGTGATTAATGCTCGATCGTTTTCTGTATGAGAATAGGCCTTTTAACTACAGTGGGACACAGGCTGATTTATTTATTTAAATAGATATTAAGTCGAAAATTATAAGGAGATGAGACTACAAGACTCATCTTATCTATTATACGGAACCCTCAGTGCGCGAATCCGATTCGCACTTGATCAGATTTTGAGATTAACTATGGGTAATGGGCCATCTTCATGCTTTCACTCAAGAGTTACTGTGAATGCGCGTGAGCATGACAATTAAATGACGTTGATGAGACATTGAGATTTGTTGATGCTTGTTTTGCGCAAGATGTTTATCTGCAACATATCATTGGCTGTACTCATGAGGTGATTTCGCTCATGGGGAAATTTTGGGCTCGCCTGTTCAATTGAAGACCGTGACGCCGCGCGCCATCAGTTGAACATACACTTGAGAGTAGAATCGAGGAAGCTCAAAACTAATCGAGCAACCAAACCAACGGGGTATTTTCAACCCCCTGTGTAAATAGGGCGGTAATACCTATGTAAAGGTTCAAGGTGAAAATGCATTATGATCGCGAACCTAGGGTGTTTTGTACCTGGAGTGTGGAGACTTGGAACATTAAATACCATTCCATTAAATAGTAGGGAGGAGTGAGGGGGTTGGAAAAAACCACGGTTTTATCGAAAAAATCAGTAATAATCATGGATTTTTGTTTGAAGAAAAAAAATCTAGTTTAATTTATAATATGCAGAATTAAAATTGGTTTAACATTTAATGGTTTTTTTTTTCAGCAGAAGCAAAACCACAAGTATGGACAGTGAAAGCCTGGTGCTATGGAGGCGGCCCCTCACCACACTGGAATACTTCTTCAGAGAACTGGTCATATTGATCTCTACAGGTCTACAGAGGTCAGAATAATTCACGCTTTTAAAAGCTTTTCAAAACTTGTCAATAAAGATTTTTAAATTCATTCTACTATTAATCAATTAGATCTATTAATGTGGACCTAAAATCTAAAGGTCTCAACCCTTCATTCTTTATTGTATGGTTGACGAACATTTGAACAACCAGGTGTCAGAGTTAGAACCACCCGTAGGCCTCTGTCCTGTGGCTTCCTTCGTTTCTTCACGATATTTTCCTTCACCGAGATCACAGTGATAATTAATTAATTTCTAATACGTACTTAAATTCGAAAAGTCAGAGGTGCGAGCTTGGGTTTCGAACCTCTAAACGGGCCGATGAGTTAGATGAATTTGTATATTTTCTGTTGCAGGTTATTAGCATATAAGCTGTTGGCGCTGACGATATTTATAGCAATATTAGGCACAGTTGTATCTTACTACGTTAGTGGTCCACATCAGCCTTATGTACAGGTATTATAATTTAATCCTACTAATATTTTTTCCTATCGTGTTTTTGTGGTAGAGCTTAGTTTTTGTATGAATGGGTCATCTCGACCGCGGTAGTACCACCGTCTTAATCTCCCCTCCTTTATCATAATCTCGCACAGGGTCAAGTAGCCCGCGTAAGTGATACCTCTTGTGTTGCAAGCATCCATAGATTACTATTTGCCACCTAGTCGTAATAAAATCTGTTTGTTGCATTGTAAATTGGAATCTATCTTTTCCTTTACAAAATATATTTTAAAAAATATTTAATTTGTAGAAAACCGTTTGACTTATGTATTAAAAACTGTGTAACTTATGTATTAAAAACCGTGTAACTTGTGTTTAAACCGTGTTACTTCTGTGTTAAAAACCGTGTAACTTATGTATTAAAAACCGTGTGACTTATGTATAAAAAACCGTGTGACTTATGTATTAAAAACCGTGTGACTTATGTATTAAAAACCGTGTGACTTATGTATTAAAAGCCGTGTCCGTGTGCAGGTGTGGGTGCGGCTGGCGGCGTGGTGGGGCTGGTGGCTGGTGCTGGGCGTGTGCAGCTCGGTGGGGCTGGGCACGGGGCTGCACACGTTCCTGCTGTACCTGGGCCCGCACATCGCGCGCGTCACGCTGGCCGCCGCCGAGTGCGCCACGCTCGACTTCCCCGAGCCGCCATATCCCAACGAGTTAGTACGCTTTACATACACTTATTGTCTAGATTAAACAAATGGTTAGCTTATCTATGCTTAGGTAAAAAAAAAATCCTATCTTTTCCAATCATTGTGGCAATGCTGCCAATGAATTCTGGTCGTGGTAACTATACTATGTGTAACAAAAATAGTGAGAGGACCCTAAACGAGGTCAATGTACTCATAAAATTGAACAACTTGTAGAACATCAGTTTGCATAATACACGAAAAAAAAATTCGCTTCCCATACAAACTTGTCGATCAGCTGACGCTCTTTGTATGAAGAACCAAAAATTTTTTTTGCGAATTTCGCAAACTGATGTTTTACAAGTTGTTCAGTTCCATGGGTAGATTGACCTCCTAAAAGGTCCAACACTGTTTATTTTACACGTTGTATAAGAAAACATTGCAAATTAATGTAATAATGTAATTTTTCTGTCCAGTATAATATGTCCTACAAACATCACGCCTGGTGACGGGGTGTCAATATGGAACATCATGGCGAAGGTTCGCATAGAGTCCATGATGTGGGGCATTGGTACCGCCCTGGGTGAGCTGCCTCCGTACTTCATGGCCCGTGCCGCCAGGCTCTCGGGAGGCGGAGTCGCTGAACTAGCTGTTGCTGACGACTCCAGGACTGGAAGGTAGGTGAAAATAGTATCAATGGCTACCTAACCTAGAAACTATCTATCTAGAAACTATTCCCGTCCCCAAAGATTAGTTAAAATTGGGGAAATAATTGACTAAAAAATACTATACAGGGTTATTTGTAAAACACCAGCATCCTTAAAAGGGGTCATTAAACTCATCATTATAAACAACTTTTACTATGGGACCAACCCTGAAATCGCAAAAATGAATCAGCTATTCCATACATTTTGACCAAATGTATGGAACAGCTTATAAGGATGCTGGTGTTTTACAAATAACCCTGTATAATTGTATATTGTATACAGTGTTGACTCTCCTTCATGTGCATATAAATATATGAGTGAATAGACATCAATTTATCGACGGGAAAAATACTTGAATACTTGAAAAATACTACCCACACTGAATAATATTCCTTCAGCTCGGACCAAACGGTTCGCTTCTACCTTTCTCATTCGTACAGTTAAAGCCTAAAGTGGAATAACCTTCCGGCGTCTGTATTTCCAGAACATTATAATTTAGGAAACCTTTAATCAAGAGTGAATAGGCATCTCAAAGGCAGGTGTACTCCATCGTAGATCACAACGCCGCTTACCATCAGGTGGGACAGTGGTCAAATACATGCCTATTCATTATTTATAAAAAAAATAAGGCTCACACTGTATAAATATCTATGGTATTCTAAGAAGTCGTTTTAGATCGCGTCATATTCCATAGATTTATGACTTAGTTTCCTCATACCAGTTTTTTGTGCAGCTCATATATAAGGTCTTTGAACTTAAAACAAAAAAGTAACTTCACATGATCATTAATCACTATATTTAAACTTACTATATTTTTTTGTCTTGGTTATTTCGACATTGAATGTTTTAATATAAAAAGTTTCTATTGTTTTTTTTTTGTTTAATAGCAAGGAAACATTGGTTATGTGTTGACTAATAATTATTATAGTTACTATAGAATATAAAAACTGTTATTTTTAACCGACTTCGAAAAAGGAGAAGGTTCTTAATTCAGTGCGTTTTTTTTAGATGTTTGTACACCGATTTCTCCGTTGTTAGTATTTGTGAAATGAGAAATCTGAAAACGAAAATTTAACTTCTCGTACAAAAATGAGTCACGTGACCAGTCAGCAGTCACTTAGTATGAAAAGTCAGTTTTCGATTTTCAGATTTCGTCCTATGTTCCTTAGGGAAAGTTGTTCAGTTTCATAGACTTTATTACCTCCTCAAATTTGGCTGATGTTTAAAGCAGCACGGTGTATAGTAAAATTTACTCTGTTCTAACTAAATGAATTTCCTAATATTTTTGTGAATTCACCGTTTCCTACCAAATTTCTAAAACTGCAAAGTTTTGGAGCACTGAGTCGAATATGTAATGTATTCCCATAGATATTACCACACGCTCTAGGCGTAGTAAGAGATTTGAAATTTCGACTGATGCTGGTAGGATACGGTAGCTTAGCGGTCAGAGCGTCGTCACGGTACGTCGAAGATCGTGGGTTCGAATAACACCCGTATGGTTTTTTTAAATTTTCTTATTAAATAATTATAAATTAATTTCTTTTCAGAGCTAAACTAATGGTTCAAAAACTGGTTCAAAAGGTGGGTTTCGCTGGGATATTAGCTTGTGCGTCCGTACCGAACCCCCTGTTTGACTTAGCCGGGCTAACTTGTGGCCATTTCTTGGTACCATTCTGGACATTCTTCGGCGCCACAGTGCTGGGCAAAGCTGTCATCAAGATGCATATACAGAAAATGTTTGTGATTATAGCGTTCAACGAGACTTTAGTTGGGTAAGTTTAACTTATACTGGTATAGAAACTTAAAATCAGCTCAGGAATTAGTATATTTTATGTATGTTTTTTCATCGGGTGATCGTGATAGCCTAGCGGTGGTGACCGTTGACTGGCAAGTCAGTGGTCTCGGGTTCAAACCCAAGGCGCGCACCTCAGACTTTTCGTAAGATATGTGCGTTTTAAATATTAAATATCACTCGATCAATTAAATTAAATAGCCTCGGATAGCACGTTAAGCTGTTGGCCCCGGCTGTCAATTGTAGATCTTTGACAGTCGTTACGGGTAGTCAGAAGCCCGAAAGTTTGACAACCAGTCTTACCAAGGGGTATCGTGTAACCCAGTATCTGGGTTGCGGAGGTTTGATAGGCAGTCGCTCTATGTAAAACACTGGTATTCAGCTGCACCCGGTAAGACTGGAAGCCGACCCGGAAAAGGCTAGGCAGATAATGTATGTTTTTTCATCATCAGCCTTTACTAGTTCACTGCTGAACATAGGCGTCCCCTAATGTGCGCCACTATTGTGCGCTCATTGGAAGTATTTGCTCATAATGGCCACGCTGGGCAAGCGGGTTGGCGATCGCAGTAGCAGATGATTGCTGTTACACAGAAGGATGTTGCTGCCCACAGGCCCGCCGCAAGCGGGCGTGCAAGGCGTGCACTGCACGCGGGCGGCACACCCAGGGGGGCGGCAAATCGAGGGACTCATCACATATTTAAGTCATTGTCATAATACCCATCCCACCATAAGTATAATAAGAAATGTCATAGCCTGGAAAAAAATCGACCGAATGACGTTGACCCCGCCATATAGGACATCTGTTAAAACATTAATTAGGTATCCTTTTTTTGACAAACTTAAAGAGTAAGTAGTCGTAGATATAATTGGTATTGCACGCGGGCGACGAAACAGCTAGCGGCGGGCCTGGCTGCCCATCTTCCGAATCTTGCCCTTTGTCGCTTCTTACAACACCAGCGGGACGAGTAGGGGTGGTTCTATTCTTAGGCCGGAAACCACACGGCAACTATTTCCTTTACTATTTATAATATGTAACCTAACCAAATAATCTTTTTTTTTTCATTTTAGCCAAGTGCTCACCTGGGTTGAGAGGATACCATACATCGGTCCAAAACTAGAAGCTCCATTATTAGAATTCCTTCGAAACCAGAAGGCTCGTTTACACAAAAACGATTCAGCCCCAATAGACAACCAGGGCTCAGTTCTATCGAGTCTACTAGAAAAGTTCGTGTTAGCTATGGTCGTGTACTTCGTGGTGTCGATAGTGAATGCTCTTGCGCAGAATTACAGCAAGCGAGTTGGAAAGAAGAAGGGGAAGAAACGTGAATAGGGTCTGCGGTCGCCGGGCGACGCTTTATGTGCTATCGGTATGTACTTGTGTTTTTTTTATATTTAGTAAAATTGTAAAATATTAGTAAAAGTGATTGAACTTATTGAAACAGCAGTGATAGCCTCTAGTGGTATGATCATTGAACTGCCAAGACAAAGGTACTAGGTTTAAACCCTAGCATGTACCCCTGACTTTTCGCACTTATGTGCTTATTAGAAATTAATTATTGTTTAAACGGTCAAAAGAAACATCGTGACAAAACCATGTTCACTTTAGCTCACAAGCTAAAAAAATTGAGTATGCGCAGGCGCAGTCGCTGGTGTTATCTAATTGTTTTGTTGTTGTTCCAGCGCGGCGGCGGCCCGTGGAGCGCGCACGTCGACGGCGGTAGTAGCGCCTCGCGCACGTGTAACGTGTACCGTGCAACCTGTACCGTGTACCGCGCAACCTGTACCGTGTACCGTGCAACCTGTACCGTGCTACGTGCTACCTTACACGTTACACCTCGCACACCGTGTTACGTCACACACCGTTCTATCCAGAGAGATCTAGTAAACCATAGAGTAGTTGTACATATGTTGGCTCGCTTTTTTACAAAACGGCTAGGCATTTTGTAATATATCGTTGCTTGTGGAATTAATGTCGTAATTGTACTGAGAATGCAATATTATTTGTAGTGTGCTCGTTTATAAGAGTTGCTACTGGTATCATAATTAATGTTAAAAGAGATATACCACTCATTCACTGACTGACTAATAATGAAATCTGAAAATATACGTAGGCTTGAAACTTGGCATGTATTCTTGACGTAGATGATGAAGGTATCCCGCGGGTTCGGGAAATACACGGGGAAATATCCGAGACCCATGCGTACTATAACCATAATCCCGTGGCATGGTTGTAGAACATTATCCATCATAAAATGAAACATTACTTGTTTGTGCTAAACCATTTTCGAGATATTCTTTTTGTGTCAGAAACTTAGGCAAATTTGCGGGGGCGCAGGGGTCTTGAGTCTCTTACCCCCCGTGCTCCATACCCTCAATTCTGCGTTATGCCAGCTAAAAATTAACACTCGTATGTGGGCGCCTAAATATTTTTGCCAAGGGTGTCAGTGGCCCTAACGCCGGTACTTGATATAGTTCTTAAGTAAAATTTGGCTAAAGAAGTACTAAATTACTATCATAACATCGCAATACATGCTTTGCTACATCAAAAGACATTATTTACCGGGCTCTAAAGCGTGTACGTGAGTGAAACAGCTATCGCCCGACCACAGAATCTTGCCTATACAATAATGTACATACATAGCTTAATTAGGTTTAACACCAATGCACTAAATAGTGCCTAACGATAGCAATGAGTTAATTACCTACTAGAATAGTTAAGGTGCTCAAAATAGTCCGCCATATTGGACGCAAGTAAATATCGCCTTTACATTTTGTAAAAATAACGTACACTTGGCATTAAAATCATGAGGAGTATTATTTTTAGCCACAAATTTTGAGGATTGCTTCTGTAATTATAATTTATTCGCATTTTAAATATGAAAATTTTAAAAAAACTGCTTGACTATGACTTAATGTCATTTTTGACAGTTAGAAGGGAGGTGCCTAGAAAAAAAATCTCTATGATTTTATGCTGAGCTAAGTTAAATAAAACTAAATTAAAAGACACGTATTACTAATTAAATTTTCCATGGGAAAGACGAACTCCTTTTTGTCTTGATGGTATTGATCTAACTGAATATATTGAGCCCAGAACGTGGCGCCCTCTATGGCATTGTATTTAAAGACTAACTTTTTGTATAACATTTAATTCATTACACTACATTCTTTTCCATATTTATAATATTATGGAAATAAAGAACTTATTAGTTACCTAATAAGCAAATAAATAAATGAGCTCTTTATAATCAAAGCCAAATTGTCAAAATAAGTGTAGCTAAATCCTAAAAAACTATTTAATTTTTATTTTAAGCAATCCGTGGTAGTATTTAAATGTAATTTATAAAAATAAAAATAAACTATCAAGATATTAACACAAATAATAAAATTAGAAAAAATAAATTAGTAAACTCATAAACTGTCATCGAGAGATTTAAAATTAGAAAACAATGTTGCCACATCCACAATGTGAAAATTACCTAAAAAAAATTACCAAAATTAATTTCATGTGATTTATTTATTCCAAAAACAACGTTTGGTGCTGTTCCTAATATAATTTCATATCTTATAAATAAGCAAGTTTTTTTATCTTACCTAGTCTGTGGTAGATATTATTATTATGTTATTATTATTATTTATTTTACATTAAACACTATTATTGCTATGTGCACAGTTTATTGCTTTGTATTAATGCGTAAATGGTTAATTAACTAGAGGTTAATTAGATAATAATTTGGCAAATATAAGGTATTAATTAGCTCTAAGATTTTTGTGAGGTTATTCATTATTGGAAAATATAAACATTGTAAAAGAAAAAATCAGGCATGCGACAGACGTGGCCGGCCCACTCCCATTTTAGCCTTGCAGCCTTTTGACCCACGTCAATGATGCGTGTTTTGGAGCGCAGTGTAGTGTTTCGAACATGGTCTGTCAATTTAACACCAAGAATACTGCGCTCCATCGTACGTTGGCAAACCTTGGCTAAAATGGGAGTGGGCCGGCCACGTCTGTCGCATGCCTGATGAGCTGTGGGCCAAAATAGCCACTAAGTGGAGCCCTGATATAGCGAGACGGCGTCCCGGCAGACCACGTATGAGATGGCGAGACGAATTGGACAAAACAAATAGCAACTGGACCACACTGGCTCTGGATCGAAAGACGTGGCAATCAGAGGGAGAGGCCTTTGCCCAGCAGTGGGATGATATGGGCTGACAGTAACAGTAACAGTAAAAGAAAAAATGCTATATTAAAGTTGAAAATTCATCTTTCCCTTACTAAGAACAGCGGTTTGTATTAGGAAGACCAATTTTCAACTTGAATCTAGCATTTTTTTTCTTTTACAATATTTATGTTGTCAGATTCCCTGTAACTTAACAAAAAATTTAAAGCTAATTTTTTAACACATTATATATTAATATCCTGAAATAAATTGATGTTGTAAAGACATTGTCGACTCAAATATAAAATGAGTAAAAAACAAAATGCTCTTTATCAAAAATAATATTATACTATAGGGCAAATTTGTTAAAATATCAATTAATTTCAATATTAATACTGTCGGAAATCTAGTTAATTTTAGTCGTAATATTAAGAAATTACGGATGAAAGACATTTTTGTATCTTGTGTATAAAAAGATGATTAATATTATTAATATAAGTAGATAAATGATGTCCAGTATTAATATTAAGGATTTTTTTTATTGTAATAGGAATGAATTCATTGTGTAAGGGTTTCAGTGATCGCATTCCTTTGTAGACAGTTTTTAAAATTACAGTTTGATAAATAGTTTAAATAAATGATAGGTCTATGATTTTGTGAAATGTATATTTTATTTAAAAAAAATTAAGAACTTAATTTTGTATTACGCGAGGCTTCTATAACGACGCGACTTATTAAAATCTGATATTTAGTTGTTAATTAGTATCAGACTTTAATATCCAAACGATGACATAAAAATTGGCGATTCAAGAACTTTGTATTATATAAATAAAAATCAATTGCCACTTCAAAGCGGCTGGACCGATTTTGATGAAAATTTTGTGTGCAATTGGACCGTTAGGTGGTGCAATTAAGAACCACGGTTGCAAAACCGAGTGAGAGAGCTAGTATATAATAAATTACTATAATTAAATATAATAAGACTTAAAAAACAATTAAAAATATACTCTGTCCTGCTCGTGTCCTATCTTTCTTAATTTCCTGTAATTTTCGCAGGGGGTTACATCGTAACATGTAAGTATCTAAAATCATCATGATTTTTTTATCATAATGATTTTAGATACCTTATAATATAAAAATTATTATTAAAAATTAACATTTCACAAAATCATATTAAAATTGTGGGTAATTTTATGAATTTTTAAAATTAGCAGTGTGGAATTCTATCTATTAAATTTATCTATTCTATAACTGTAGTTTCGTGAATTAGATAAACACTTCTCAGGTCAAATTCTGCTAAATTTTAGATTATGTACTAAAATATTTTAGTATAAAATTAGTTCTACACGGTGTGATCAGTGTTAAAAAATAGATTTTGTATTGTGTGTATAGTAACACTTTGTATTAAAATATATCACCATTACTGATAAACTTAGGTTGAAATTATTCGACATGAATTTCTTCAAGCATACATGACGTGGTCACTATCCGGCCGCCGCGCTCGCATGATCATTAATGGCGAAAGTGAACCCTATTATCTATGGTTCAGTTTCGCCAATATTAGTTCTTATGTTCGTATATAAGAGCTGTGACCGGCAGCGTCAAGAAAATGTTCGCATCGCTCTGCAGCGTTATACATTGGTCGGCCATCAAACAATTACCGAACTATGTGTAATAATTAATTAATTTAAAATTAATTAACCAATCAATCCACTGCGGGTAGACCACTCCCTAGTTCCAATTGCATTTTGCTTTCACACGGAATATTCCATTACTGAAAATGGTGCCAAATAATTCAAGATATTTTAAATGTAATATAAGCCTGTATCATGCTATCAATAGGGTAGATGGCTACCGTATTAAAATGTATGCAAATTTAATATCACCTTAAAGAACCTTAAGATTAACATCTGAAAATGATATTAATAATGGTTAAATGCGAAGTTAAAAGCTCTCGAAATTTCTAGAGGAGTAATTCCCGCGAAATGATTGATATTTCGTAGAAATGACGTCATTATTATAAAGCCAACAATATCTTCATCATTAATTGACAATTAAACTGATTTCTTCAGACGTTGTGTTATATTTTAATTACTTTACAGTGATATCAGATATGTATGTACCTTGTTCTAAGATAAATATCAAACCTTTCTTAATGGTGGCTAGATTTGTTTGTAGTTAGCAGAATTTGACCCCAAAATAAACTATTAGTGACATTCATTTAAAGTATAATTATATAGTTTATATTTTATACATTCTGTATAAATGTGCTTTATGCTACATTCCACATTTTATCTAGTTGTTTTAACTTCGTTGTGATTACCTGTCGTTTTTGTATTATTTTTCTGTTAACTTTCAAAATATTGGCTGTAAACAGGGTAGGCTATTCAGGGCTCGCTTTAAAATAGTAAAAAATTATATAATTTTAACGATAAATGTACTGTTTTCGTGTGACTAGTAAGTCTAAGAACAAATGTAGTGGATTAATTAGTCTATACTGAAGATTTTGTTACTCAGGTGTCGCAAATAATTTATTATAAGAAACCTTTTTTTAAGTAAAAAGTTTTAAAAGACATTTCAACGATCTGTTTAAGCGGTCGTTAAAGTTAGATTTAAATAACCTTTTGTTTCCTAAGTCTCAGCACAAAATATATTTGTCTTGGGTGTTGCCGTTAAAAAAAATGTATATTGTCCCTGAAAGTCCAGCCTCAGTGAAAATTCACTGCCATAGACAAAAATATTGAAATGTTAATAAATTATTTATATTTTTATAATCCCAGATTATTACAGGATTGTTTTTAGTTTATTGTAATATTGTTTTTTTCCCCTAAAATTGTATATAAAGAGAATGTATTCGGATATATTGTAGTTTGTACAGTCATGTGGAGTGGTACATTAGTACAAAATATTGCTTATTTTTTTGTAAGTTTGAGGTTCCATACTCACAAAGCAATAAATGAATGTTCACGAAATTTTGAGTTTTATTACAATTTACTCAGTTCCAAGTACATGTTTCCAAAATTAATCGGATATATCTTGAGTTGACTATCTTTAGAATCGCGATTCGTGCAACAAAAATCAGTCATCTGCCTAGCCTTTTCTTAACTATGTTGGGGTCGGCTTCCAGTCTTACCGGATGTAGCTGAATACCAGTGTTTTACATGGAGCGACGCCTATCAGACCTCCACAACACAGATACTGGTTACATGATACCCCTTGGTAAGACTGGTTGTCAGACTTTCGGGCTTCTGACTACCCGTAACGACTGCCAAAGATCTATAATTGACAGCCGGGGCCAACAGCTTAACGTGCTATCTGAGGCACGGAGAGTGATAATTAATTAATGATAATCAATTTGTAATACGCACAAAACTTACGAAAAGTCAGAGGTGCACGCCTTGGGTTCGAACCCGAGAGCTCTGACTTGCCAGTCAAACGGTCATACCATTAGGCTATCACGAGTCGACTACAACAAAAAACAGTACGAGTCGAAAATGTAACTGTCAAATAAGAATGTCCTCCTGACTGATTTTCGGTCACAGAGGTCAATCTTTGTCTATTCCGTTCTGTTCTACTGCTCTTGTTCTACTAGTAGAACAAGGCGGAATTCACGAAATTTTTTGTCGGTTCTGTTCTATTGCAAAAAATCCAATCAGTCACGTGCTGCGGTAGAACTAAACGGAATAAAAAAAAACCTAATTCCATATGGTTCTATTGATTAAAACAAACAGATTACGAACAGAACGGTATGAGTAGGTACTAGGAGAACAGAATTATGAAGAAGATGGGGGGTACACAAAATTTTGTACACCGACTTACAACAAATAGGTTAAACAAACAGATTACGAACAGAATGGTATAAGTAGGTACTAGGAGAACAGAATTATGAAGAAGATGGGGGTGCACAAAATTTTGTACACTGACTTACAAAAAATAAGTTTATTAGGTAGGTAGGTACTAAGAGAACATATTCACTAAGAGTGATGAGTGTGGATTTGTAGAATAAGTGAGTAGTAAATAAAAATAAACTGACGCGTTGGTACCAGGAGCTCATAAGAAAAAAGTGTTTGTGCTTTTATGAAAGAGCTCCGAAATAGTTAGAGAGATTAGCCAACTACGCAGGAAATGTTGTATTGCACTGATTGCACACGTATGTGCACAAACAGGTGCATTCTCTATTCTCTCACTCTCATCTCGTAATATGATAGGACGTTACGGCAATCGAACACCATGGGAGCGAAATCAGGTGCAGGACCAACGCTGCAACGCATTTACGCACTTTCCGAGGCACAGAGCAAGTGTTAATTAATTTATAATGTGCACGTAACTTACGAAAAGTCAGAAGTGTGCGCCTTGGGTTCGAACCTGACCCCTTCCGACTTGCCAGTCAACGATCAAAACCTTGTAACTGAAGTGAAATTGAAATTGCTATAAAATTATAAAGAAGCTAGAACTGTTAACAGCAGAAATTCGAAAGCGGAGATAGATATATACGCAGCGGAGATACCGATGAGATTGCTATCGAATGATGATAGCAATCTTCCAAAAGTTGACTTCCAAAAAAGTTGAAGGAGGCGCCCTTCTTCACCCTCACCTCCTCTTGGTCATCTTACGGTCCCCCCTTCCCCCCGAGGACCCCCTGGAGGAACCGTTACTATGTGTTATTTCTATCTTTAGTGGGTTGAAGTTGATTGCATATTTTTGTTAAAAAGTATTTTAGATAAATAAAAAACAAAGTAGATTGATGATTGCAATGTTGTGTTTATTATACGAAGAAGAATAGGTACATCAAAGTTTTACACCTACAGCAGCAACTAAAATGACATCTTATTACATAACAATTATACACTTAAACAATATTTTTAATACTTAATGAGAAACATAATAACAGTAGAATTTTTAATAAATTAACTTTTGATTTCAAAACTTACATAATAAATGCATAAAACAGAAAAAAAAATTAAAAGAAAAAACCTTCTGTCAATTTTATTAAATCAAACATTGTTGAGAAAATATTTATAAATAAAAAGCTTTTGATTAGATTTGTGTACCAACTGTTACAATAATTCTAAAACGTTACACCTCACAATATTTAGAGCTCCTGACAGCAGGCCCCTTTGTAAACTCGCCCTAAACCTGAACTCACTTGTGTAATAGGGTTATTGTGTAGCCCCCTTAGTTGGCCCCTAGATATCATGTAAGTCATACAAGTTAAGTAATACTTGACGCCCGTAATTCCACTCTATACTCCCCGTAATTTTGTTGCCATCACACAACTCATGGTCGATAACCTCCAGATCTTTTTTTAAGTTGTATCAAAGATCAGATCTTAAACTCTCACAGCTGTTCTCAATTGTAAACCAATCTCTACAATCACTGAAGTGTACACATCCTTTATTTTTTTAAATTAAAAATGAAGCAACATCCATTGAATATTAATCGTCACTACTAGGTAAAGGGTGCACTACAGCAGGTATATTATGAATACCTGGTAATTGCATGATTACATTTGGTTACATAATACTGAAAATGGTAATGTTTTTAACATCTTACATCTCAGTCTGATCATCTTCTGTCTGATCATCTTCTGGCTGATCATCTTCTGGCTGATCATCTTCTGGCTGATCATCTTCTGGCTGATCATCTTCTGGCTGATCATCTTCTGGCTGATCATCTTCTGGCTGATCATCGATTGGCTGATCATCGTCTGTCTGATCATCTTCTTGCTGATCATCTTCTGACTGATAATCTTCTGGCTGATCATCGTCTAGCTCAGCATGCAAGGCGCATGTGGGTTCCATAGCAGCAGCTTCCATAGCAGCAGCTTCGTCGTCTGAAATAATATTAAAAATATACAAAACAGTACTACACATCCACCCGTGCGGGTAAAGAATGGGATTGAATGTGACGTCCTTTACCTCATATAACCTGTAGGTGCAAGTAGGAACAAGATACATTAAAGTCATAGTGTGCGAACGAGAAGCAAATAGTTCTGGCGCCATTTTCAATCCCATTTATCCGCACAGGTAGTATTTAACATTAGAAAAGACTGTATGTTGAATTCTTAAACTTGCAGAGTTAGAAAAATATGTTCTAAGAAACCATGCCCTTAGAATAACTGCTTTCATGGATTTAAAAAAAATCAACCATTTGCAAAAAACATGTTCATTTTGTTATGAAAATGGATTGCGTGAGTGGGTTAGCATCTACAATTAAAAAAACTCAATTTCAAAAATATAGTAAGGATTTTCTTATTCTGTCACTTTATTTTTAGAGATATATATATATATATATATATACTTAAATAAATATATATAAATATTTATAAAAACATAATTATGATATATTAATGATATACCTTCCTCTAGGATCTCCTGCATTATGGTCTTAGCCTTTTTCAGAATTTGAATGCAGGTCTCCAGGTCTTTCATGCCCATCTCACCGCCCCATGCTTCCAAGATATTGTCACGTGGCTCTAAAAAGTTAAAATACAAGGTCTGTAGTCAATTACTTGGGTAATTTTTATATAGACTACTAACGGGAGTATGCAGTACACCCACGTTTTGCCAGCTATAAGTCCAAAGTAATAGGGGGCGAGCCTATTGCCATTAACCGGGCATAATTCCAGCCTCCGTGCTGCTACTGAGGATATCCTAATGGAAAACCCAATAATACTTAGCCCGACCCTGGGATCGAACCCAGGACCTCGTGCTCAGGAGTCGCGCTTGCTACCACTAGACCAACGGCAACTTGTGAAATCCCTCCCAAAAATATCACTCTAACCAAATAATTTTGATTCACATAAGATGTCGTTTAGGGGCGGAGTATAGGAGTTGAAATATTACGCTTAGGGGCGCATAGAAAAAAAAAATTGTTAAGCAAAAAAAAATTGTTAAAAAAATATATTGATTTATTATATTTATAGACTTTTAGTGAAGCAAACTTAAAGTATCAATTATATCAATAGTAGGTGTGTTCGTTACTTACCGCCGAGTAAAAGTTCTACGTATTTGCCCGAAGCTTCAGGTGCGATGTTATGGTTTTTGGCTAAATACTTGCTCAAATTTTCGGCGAGCGGGTGAGGTTCGGGTTCGATGATAGTCATTATGTTCGATTTAAATATCTCACGTTAATTTAATAAGTAATGACGACTGGCACTGGCAGGCTTAAAAGAAAACACGAGAGCGCAGTCGCAGTGAATATTGATCGTTTGCAGATTGCAATTGCATTTTTTTATTTACCTACACAGATTTGATTTGATTTGACGTTTTGGCCCAAATGGAATGCAAACGAAGTTGCCTTAACAAAAAAAAAAAACTCTATAGCTGTTACCGCCTCCGATTTTTTTGTTCCAAAGCGCTACATATTTCCATGACGAATTTTATGTCATCTAATATAATCTTATTTACTTTTAAGTTACTCTTTTTTGCCAAGCTGTTTAGTGTTTTTTAAATGGAGCGTTATGTAAAAAAAAAGCAATTGTCAAAATAACTTACAATTTGACGTTAACAATTTGACATTGACAACCTTTGAGGTTATGTTGAGGGAGACAATATCCGACTTCATTAATTAACATTACTTCATTATTTACATATAGTTAGAAATAAATAACGGTCGCAATGTTGCGGCGGTTAGCTTGCACGATAGTCCAAACACGTGGTATCAAGCACACTGTGAATGTTAAATGGGTGAAACCGGAATATGTTCCTGCTTACCATCCAGAGAAATCTGGAGATTTGGAGGGTCTTCCTCCTATACCAGAGACTGCTTTAGGCAAAGATTATGCACTGAGTGACGAAATTAACGAGTAAGTGATGTTTTAACAGTTTGTACGTAGGTAATTAAAAAAATAACTTGTATCCCTTACGACATGCAGTAAATTGTCCTTAACTTTATTTACAGTGCATCAGAATCTGTGAAGAAGATATTTTCAGTGGGTCATCTTGGACGAAAGGAGTACAATCTGTTGGTGAAGAAGGAGTTGATAGATAGAGTGAAGAGACACCAGTATGACCAAGACACGGCAGAAACTAAAAGTAAGATGTTATGGTATTTTAATTATCCTATTTGGAACCAGTGCTGTTACTTGTGCTATCTTCCAATGAACAACAGATCTTATTTTGTAATATAAACATATGTATATTATTTATAATATAATATAAACTTAGTAACAACCTATTTAATTATTTATCTAGGTACTATTATTAGGAACATACCTATTTTTTTATTTTATCAAGCATAAATATTGTTAATTCTAATAAACTATAAATGGCCAATGCCTGCACTCGGCCACTGCTCGGCACTTGCTCGTTTGCAAAATGTAAAAAGCCTAATAAAAGCCGGACTATGATTATTTTGGCCGTAAATGCAATCAAAAAGCCTAACTATGTCCATGTTTATATTTGTAAGTATTTATCTAAAGGGTTTTATTTAAAGGGTTAAAAAAGCTGACTAATAAAAAATCATTTTTTCAGTTGCATACCTCACAGGACAGATTCGGTATCTTCAAGACATAATGGACAAGTTTCCAAGGAATAAAAAGATGAAGGTAACTTTTTTTAAGCAAAACAATCATTGTCACCTTCACTGGTGATGAACATTCCTATGTGATAGCAAAAGACTAAGTGATCCATTGCCATGTAGTTAGTTTAGTTTTAAATATATATGCTAAACTTTATTTACATTTTGATACAATAAATAAATAAAATAAAATTAATAATAATGTAACTTATATTTACAATTAAGAATTATACAAAAGTCACGCGAAGGCGTCCAAGAATTCCTAAGTGGAAGTTATACTTATTACACACAATTCGGTTTGTTCCTGCCAGATCATCAACCGATAACCAATTATTACTGGAAAAATAAATGAAACTGAAAGTTACTCCTTTTGCATTATCGACATATATCGAAATTTAGAAGTTCCTAGCATTGGTGATCCGGGACGAACCGCCCCCACCCCCTTAGTCCACTAGAGCGTAGTAATAGTCAATACTCTTTGCTATTACTGAATTACTGATAAATTTCTCTTTCCAGCAACTAGTACAAGAAAGAATTGACAGGAGAAAAAAACTATTGAAATACCTACGTCAATATGACTACAAGAAGTTTGAATGGCTTTTAGAAAAACTTAATATTGAATATAAGGGGCATCCTGAGTAAGTTAAACCTTTTATCGCTTTTTTTTTACTTAGATTAAAAAGGAGGTTCCTCCTAAAAAAAAATTAACAACCATAAATTCTTAATTCGCTAATCAATAATATTGCCTAATACAAAATCCAATCTCACACCTAACCTAACCTAAATACCTTATAGATATATTATAACAAAGCTTCTTTAATTACAGTTCTTTCCACAAGCTATCCCGTAAAGAGTCCCTCCGTAAACTAACCATGATGCATTGTGAAGATATTCGAAACAAAAAGATTACAGACTACCGGAACCTCCTTGAAATTCAGCAAGGACCGTATTTAAAACAAAAGTTAGATGCTATAAAGTTCATTAGGAGTGAACAGATAGAGCTGCAGTTACCAGTAACCGTTACGGAGCAAGATATCACCAAGGTGGAAGATCAGTTAAAAGAATGGACTATTAAGAATGAAATCAAACAGAAGGCTCAGCAGAAGAAGAGGGATTTATTGTTAGAAGACAATTGAGTTTTGTAATATTAAATATACTGTTAGTAGAATGTATTTTGGTTTTATTTTTTTGTGCTGGTCACACCACGATCAAGGCTGTACCTTAACCATCTTCATCATCAGTCATGGGTTTTCTTGATTGCCACAATGCGTTGTGGTCGGATAAAATGACAGCCACGACACGAATTTCGCTATGTGGTTTTTCTGTGTTCGCCACAACGCGTCGTGTTTTACAGTGACCACGAATGAGCGTTTTCAATCCTTAAGCGTAACATATACATAAGAGGTCTCTATTACCACTTTCCCGATACCAAGCAAAATTAGCAAACTACCTACTGTCTTATACAGCTTGGCAAAAAAGAGTCTGGAAAAATTGGGGGCGCCGCTGGCGCACTTTTCACACTACAATTCAAAATAACAAGTTATTATTTAGTGCTTACATATTTCTATAACGAGTATTTTGTCATTAATTATAATCAAATGAATCATTTTTATGTTATTTTAGTACTCACAAACTTAGTTTATAAGATTTTTATTTTTAGTTCCAGCTGTCACCGCCTCAGACTCTTTTTTGCCAAGCTGTACTTAGTTCTTTGTGAAATAATAACGAAATACAAAAGTAGTTTTAAACAATTTTATTAATAAGTAATTAAGTACAAATTTCATACAAATCTTATGTTTAAAAATATTCATATAAAAATAATATGAAGCGTATTTTCGAAATCAGTCGAATTTGGACGGAGTATATTTTACATAAACATGTTATTTCGAGTATATATGTATAGCGTTTTATTCTAATATTATTGGAATGAAATACTTAGTAATAAGGAAGACGAAACTTATTAGCTATAATTTACATAAAATATGGCTGGAGGCTAAGACAGGCAGTTATGATAAAAATACAAGCTTTTTTCAACCTTGAAGTTCAAGACCATTTTTGGGCACAAATAGGGCACTAAATTTGGGCACCAATCACATAATGATAGCACTAGCCGTTCTCGAGATATAAGATAATTAATATGTACCCCCACTAGCATACCAAACCTTGTAACTTTTTTTCTTTGAGGAACTATTATGAGATTTGGTGGCACAATTGGCCATAAAATTATGACAAACTATTTTAAAGAGGTAAGAATGCTAGTTACCAATATAACTTCCAGAGTATGGCACAAATTTTGACCTCTGAGGGCATTATCAGAAATTCAGAAGTTGCTTTATTGAATGGTGGTGATTAATTGAGTATGCTAAAGTGAGCTAATATTAGTTGACCATAAAATAGATCGTTTGCATATCATACGAAGTCTATTTTTGCTTACAAATCCAAGTGACAGAAGGCGTTGCGTGTGATTTTGACAGTGAGTCTAGTGAAATTTAATTTTGATGGAAGGTTTTGTGAAAAGTGGTAAAGCAATTTTATGGTCGACTATACCTACATAGAATAAATCTCATATAAATATATAATTTTTATTACTTTGTGCGAGTCAAGACCGGTAGATTACATTAGCTTGTACTATAATTATCATTGTCATCCTAAATATTTTGTAGTTAAGTATATTTTTTAGATTGGAAACTACTGTTTTTTTATGAATTCGTTAACAAGGAATAACATAACAGATCACTTTATATCGCTATTGGCACTGTTGCCACAGTATATTTTTTTGTAGGTAAGTATACTGCACTTGGGAAGCTGAAGAGTACCTATATTTAACTTTTCATAAGCTATGTATTCAACTATTCACTAGGCGAGCTTCTATAATTGCGCCCACGCAGTAAAAATTTTCAAAAGTTTTTTTTTTCTTGGATTTGTAGTATTTTTTCAGTATTTTGAGCAAAAATAACTGTTACGATTTTTTTTTACATTTTATATAGCATAGTTTTTGGCTTATTAAAAATAATTATTTTTTTCAGTAAGTACGTTCTACGGTCCTCTATTATAAATCTGCGAAGGTAGCTGCGGGTGGAATTTGCGCATAGAATACTCGCGTTGAAGTGTTAACACATACATACGTGGCACGTATATCGGGTTTTTTATTTGATCCCGGTTAATAAACAATAAGTATTGTTGCACACTGTTGTGCAACGTTGTTAAACATGTTGAGCTTCACGTGGTGCGTTTAAATTGATGCCTATTGAATACATATCTTAAGGTTAATTATTGGTTGCCCCGGTGTGTATGGTGCTTGTGGCCGTGGAGCAGCTTCAGAGTGAAGTAGTATGCGGCGCGCGCGCATAGGCGGTGGGTATGAACCCGGAGCGGCGGCACTTGGGCGCGTGCGCCCACAGCCAGCCCTCCACGGTCTGCTGCGTGAGGTCGGCGTACACCCACTCGCCGCGCTTCACCGACAGGTCGTCCGGGGCCTGCGCCTGCACCAACGCACAATAAATTCATATAATAAACAGCCAAAAGAAATACATTCGACATTTTTGAACAAAGAAAAAATGTATAGAGCGGATTTACACCGGCGACCTTCTGGGAAAAGCGTTTACTGTATAAAAAATGTTTAAATAGGTAAAATAATGATAGACAATAATGATAGATATAATTATTTAATAAGCTATCATGTGCTATAACATGTAAAAAATTCACAAAAATAATAATGATAGATTTTTTTGACAAATCTGGAGGAGTTAAAAGGGGGGTGAGATTTAGTTTGAAAAACCTGTTATTTTTGAAGTTACAGACGTGTAACTTGGTATTTATCTAGCTTATGGGTTAAAAAATTAAGATGTACACGTTTCAGCTTTCTTAAACATTTTTTCCTTAAGGGGATTAAAAGGGGCGTAAAACTTTAAATGGGAAGTCAGTTATTTTTCAAGTAAGAAATGTGCAACGTAGTATATAGCTTTTCAATTCAAAATTAAGAAGTATATGTTTCAGCTTTTAAACAAAATCTTGCCCTAGGAGGAAAAAGGGTGTGTGAAAGTTTGTTGGGAAAGTCTGTCATTTTTTAAGTAAGAGACATGAAATTTATGAACAAAAAAACGTAAAGCTTGACGGTATAAAATAAATACATACCTACGTATGCCAGATTTGTTTAAAAAAAATCCATTATAAAGGTAAAGAGGGTCAAAGTTTATTTGAGAAACCCATTATTTTAAAGTTAGAGATGTGAAACTTGATATTTAGCTTATGGATTAAAACTAAAGAAGTAGGTACTTACAAACTTCAGCTTTTTTTCAAAAATGTTTCATAAAGGGGGTAAAAAGGGGTGAAAGATTTTTATTGTCTTAGCTGTTATAGGTAGGTGATGCCAAATACACGCGTACGTAGTCGCGGGCGACCCTCTAGCCAGTAATAAATAAATCAATGTCACATCCTCACCTTATAATCGTATAGCATGACTAGTTCAGTCCCGTGATATCGTCCGTCGCTGTCCTGTGGCTGCGTGTTGTTGAGTTTGTTGTTGTTCATCATGGTGTTGTTGGGATTTGTTGGCGGTGACGACAGTAGTGGTTGTGTGTTGTCTTGTTGTGTTGCTAGAAATAAAATTTAAAGTTAGAGATTGAATTTTTGCCGTTAATAAAATTTTTACAACTTCAAAGCACAAGTTGGGTCTTCCCCCTCCCGCCCGCCTCTAACATGGCTTAACACATCGTTAAAAATCTAAGGTTTTAAAAAAGAGGGGGTTTTTCTATATCGGGGTTTTATAAATTTTTAATCAATACATAGTACAAAACAAAGTCGCTTGTATGCTTTATGTAAGCTTAGATCTTTAAAACTACGCAACGGATTTTGATGCGGTTTTTTTTAATAGATAGAGTGATTCAAGAAGAAGGTTTATATGTATAATACATGCATATTAGCGTAACCGTGCGAAGCCAGGCGGGTCGTTTCATTATAAAAAAGGTATTTGTACATTTACCTTGTACAACAGCAGGGTATACGAAGCCAGAAGGTATGAACCCTTCTTGTCCATCGCTGCGCACGATCCAGTACCAGTCAGGGTCTTCTCTGTTTAGTACTGGAATAGATGACAATACAAAAACTTAAATTAATTGTCTCTTTAAAACATTTATGATGTCCTCCTGACTAAATTTTGGTAAAAGTCGGCCAATCTTAACGGAGAATCAACTACGCAAGAGATATAGAGCACAAGTGTGTGTAAACACAGGTGCACTCTATTCCCTCACTCTAATAGTCAAATAGGACGGCAATACGATACAACGGGAGATCAGGCTCAGGACCAACGGCTTTACGTGCTTTTAGAGGCACGGTGCAAGAGATAATTAATTTATAATGCGCACATAACTTACGAAAAGTCAGAGGTGCGGTATAATACATTCTATTTCCCAGAGCTGTCTCAACAATGTGTCATCAGCCTGATCTAAGCTGCTATTAATGACATGATAATGAATAGAATCACTTTTGCGCGCCTTGGGATCGAATCAGAGATCTCTGACTATTGCCTGTCAGCGGTTATACCACTAGGCTACCACGACTCCTAGGTGCAGGATACCCTGATTACCGACCAGTTCATGTATTTTTCTCTTACCAGTGACAAACTCTCCTCGTTCCACATCCACATCATTCTCATCTCTCGCAGTAAAGGTGTATAGGACTACATATCTGCCGGAGGGGTCTTTACTGAAGGGGCATGCTTCTCCCTCGCTGCCTAATTCTGAATGCCCGTCGTTTGTCACCCCGTCTGACACTGATAGTCTGAGGAAAATAATGTTAGAAGTCAAATTAAATTAGTCTGTAACTGTCTCACTTCAGGGCATAGGCCGCTTCTCTTACAGAGCAGCATTAATCACTACGCTAGCTCACTGCGTGTTGGCAATTTCAGACTATTATTGTCCAGGTTTCAAAGAACTTGCTTTTAAAAATAATTTTGTATATCTTTAAATCCACAGGAAGGCTTGTTTGAGTACAGGTTTAATACGCAAATCCCTTCTGAAAACTTATTACGTGAATCTAAAATAGGATAGGGCCCGCAGAAAACTCCATGACTATTACTTTAATTCTGTTATTTAGGATGTCCAAGAGATAGGAAAGACAGAAAGGAAGGCAGTTGAAAAGGTGGGAAGATGACTCCCACCAGAATTGAGAAGAGCTGCGTTAGAGTCAGGTGGAAGTCATTAGGCCTAAGTCAAAGAATGACAATCTGACAGGGAAGCTGATATTGCTTTTTTAAGAAAAAAAAATAGAACTGGTTGTGGTCATAGTAGTTCTACTCACTGTGATACATCTCGATGTGCTAAATCTGTGGGCGATCGACTCCTAGGCAGCTTCTTCTTAAGGTCATGGTGTTCACAAGGCGCGCAGTACGAGTGCGGTATGAACCCTTCTCTTCTCGACTCTGCTACTATTACGTACACCCAGTCGTTCTCGCGGTATAATACGTTTACTATTTGGCCGCGTTTTACCTGTAAATTTTGGGTAAAAGTTTAAAAAGCATGTCATATTACGTATTACGTCATATTTATCAATATATCACGTGGGTGTGAGTTCGAACTTGGCATGAACCAATGTGACTTTTTCAATGTCATACTAATGTTCTTAGTTAATCTAAGACATCACTGACTAATGGTGAATGAAAACGCGGGTTGCGATTTGAGACTATTAAGTCCAGGTTTTTTCACGATGTTATCCTTCACCGTTAGTCAGTGGCGCTTCAGATTAACTAGTACATATTATGACATTGAAAAAGTCTCATTTGTACATGCCAGGTTCGAACTACACCCAAAGTGCTTGCAAAGCAGGTCCATAACCAATGTGCTAAGGGTAGCTACACACATAGTCGATTCGGCACATTCGATTCGGTAGGTATTTTAGAAGAAATGCCATCAGGACTTCTTCGAAACTACCGAACTGAATGTGCCGAATTGACTGTGTGTAACTTACATGACCCTTACCATAACTTGACCCATGTACCTACCCTTAAGACATGTTTTTACTTAATCATGTAGAAATATAACAGTAATAATTTACAATATATTATTATGCATTATCAATCACATAGAGCATAAGCAGTTCTAAAGTTAAATATTAGGTATAGTAAATAGTTTTCTTTCTACTTGAAGAATAAAAAACCTTAAATTGAACATGCAGCTTTCTGGCTGTATATACACACCAGGCACTCTGCCAGTAAGCTATCTGCAATGTAGACTAAACTTGAAGGCTTAATGAGAAAATAAAATGATTTCATATGAATTTTTCTTTTTTTTGCACATTCATGCAAAATGATGCATGCTCTGATTGTATGAAAAAAAAACTTAAGTAGATACTTACCTCTAACTCATCATCAACACAAGGAGCGAAGTCATGCAACACCACCATCTTAGAGTCTGGGCTGAGTCCATGTTCCTTCTCAATACCCACTCTGACAAGGGTCTCAATACTGGCTGAGCCAGTGATGCGGCCCATGCCTGGGCTTAACCCAGAGCCAGGACGGGACAGCTCTTTGTCGGAGTCTCCGCTGCTAGCTGGAAGGAGTTGAAAATCTTTTAGATAAGGTGGCCTATGATACCTGGCTTGCCATTTCCTGTATGACCATTAGATTAACCCTGGACTTCATAATTATATTTGTGATTGTTTTTTTTGCCAATAATTGTTGTTCAAAGGTGTGTAAAGCTATGTCAAAGGCCTATGGGCAGTTTTAGCTCTGACACTAGGTTGTTCATTAACCATACAATGCAGAAATCTAAGGTCAAGAATTGAGACAATAGGAATCACATTATAACATGCGGTTGGATGCAAATAATCTAATATAGCTTAAAAATAACATATTATGTACTTAGATAAATCTTGGTCTAATGTGTTATATGTAGGTATGGGTTAAATGTACCCGATGGCTACATAATTACATAAAATTAGTTTAAACTTTTTGTAATCTCTAACCCTTTGAGCAACCAATTTAATGATCAAAGTTAAGCACCTATTGCACCTTATATACCATTTAAAAATATTTCTTGTGTATAAAAAAACTAGGAAGTTAAATTAAGTACCTACCTACCACCCATATCAAATCAACAATATGGCTATTTTAAGTTAAAGTGAATCATAGATATAAAAAATATTAGTTTGAGTTAAGTGAATTATATAAAAAGTAAACCACTTTTGTTGGTAGACAGTGTGGGTTACTAATGTATGCAAAAAGGTTTTTGTTTTACACAATTTTAATTCATAATTTCACAATATTTCTTAGTTTGAATTTACTTGGTAATTCTACTTTCCTAATAAAATAAAAAAAAAACAAAACTTAAAAAGTTTGTAAAAAGAATCATCACATTTATTTAGAAATTTTGCATCTATGGTTTCCTCCTATGAAGTTTTTTTTATACATCAGCCAGTTACCATGTCTTTAATGAGGTTCTCACGGTCAAGGGTATTGGGCATACAGGTTGTCAGGTGAAACAGGATGAAATTACTAGTTTTATATATTTATAATTATATAGAAAGTCTGAGGTCATTGACATGAAAAGTTCCCAATGAAAGCTCGATACTTACATTTCTTCTTCTTCCCCCTTCTAATTCTAACTGGACACAGAAACGCCATATTGTGATTAACTTAAATTAACACATAACTAACAAAATTAAGTAAAATCTAACCAACTATAGTCACTACTCTGAATAAAATACGATTTTCTCACGATTTCCTACATGTCAAAAAAGTTCACAAAACAACTTTTTTTGTACGTTTCGTTACTGTACTGCGTTCTCGGTCAAGATACGTTTCGTTTTGCGCAAAAATATTTTCTTCAGTGGTAGAACTAGATAGCTATGCAGCGAATCTTGTGATCGATCCGTTTGATTGTTTATCTCTCAATCAAGTCAAACGTTTACAAAGAACATTTATTAATCATCATCATCAGCCGGAAGACGTCCACTGTTGAAGAAAGATAATTTGTAGTTATATCATTTTTAAATTCTCACTTATCCAATATTACCTATTATACTCTTTGCAGCTATCTTATTATTTATTCGAAATTTCTAATGCTCTCGATCGCCGAGAGACGAACAGCGATACTGATAACTGATACCACCACAAAATCAGTTCGCACCGTGCGCAAAGAATCGGGAAGTAAACGACTTCGACTGGCAAGCCGCTTCATCAAGATGGAAAGAAGAGAAAGCCCACTTGCAGCAACTCCACCAATGCGTTGATAGAACTTATTAGGTGCAAGCCACACTGAAGGAGACGTAAGGCGAGGATACGGCGCAGATGCGATTTCTCCATACATTTTCAATCGCCGACGCGTCATTCTTTAGAAATGTATGAAGAAATCGCTTCTGCGCCCTTCTGTTTGCGTAGGACCTTAGATAGGTACTGTTGCTGCGTTGCAGTAACTCTCGTCACTTCGTCAGTGCTGTGCGCCACGCAGCCGCATGTGTGACTTCTTCCCCACTTCACGAAAGTTAAGACATTGTGGAATACGTCCGGGTGAAGAAAGAATTAACCTTGAGGATCTGAAGTAAGAGTTTGAAAAGGAGGATTAGGCCACAACGTAATATGTACGTGGCAATACCGTAGCTACCTTTGTAAGCGTCTGGCGTGAGCTTCTTTATCTGACTATGAAGAGACTACTTACCTACAAAAAATATTTCCAACTTGAGTTAATTAAAAAAAAAGCTATTATTTGTATTGAAACAAATCTTAATTTCAATAAATAGGTCGGGTCGAAATCTGGCCGAAGAGGTTCGTAGGGGAACACCGTGTGGTTTTTAGTCCGTTTGAGTCGGACTGAACCTCATCTCTAGCCCTTGGTGATGGAGCAGTTAATGCGCAGTCATAATTTCTACAAACCAAAAAAGGTAGGTCAAGATATCTGTGGTCGCGATTAAAAAACTGTCGTCAACTTATTTCAAAGATTTATTAAAATAAGTACTTATTTGGCACATACGTAGGTTAACACTGGGACAAAAGAGTACAAAAATACACAAAAAAAATATTAATTTCAAATATTATTTTACGGATCAAGGGGTATAGTGTAACCCAGTATCTGGGTTGTGGAGGTCTGATAGGCAGTCGCTCCATGTAAAACACTGGTACTCAGCTGCATCCGGCAAGACTGGAAGCCGACCCCAGCATAGTTGGGAAAAGGCTAGGCAGATGAAGGGTATTCAAAATAAAATGATTAAAGTTACACCCTTGGAAGAGAACGGCAAACATTTTTCCTCCATGGTTACACTAGTATTGTCAATTTTTAGGTAGAGCTTCGAATTTCGATCAAAAAAAAATATAAAAAAAAAATCTGCCAATAACAATTTTTAAACATTGGTCTTTGGTTTGTAACAGATTTTGTTTTCTAAATTACTTTATATTCAATTTTTCTACAATATTTATTATGTAACATTTGTGTTGTATTTATAATGTTGAACATTGAACAGCTTTTTAACATTATATACACGTTATACGTAGGTACTTAAATTATGATGAAATTAGGTATTGAAACGGCGATTTTATCTAGTGTTTGAACAAATTCATAAAGGCATAATTACAATATAGGCTAGAGCTGCGCTCGTCGCGCGGCGGAGCTATCTGCCTTAACATTTGATTAAAATTTTAAATGTCTACCTACATTTTCAAGCACCCTTCTGCTTTTTGAAGCTCTTTTCTTTACAATATTACTTTTAAAATTATTTAACAAAATAGAGTTCCTAAATTACGTAGAAAATTAATGACGTTTACAATGTTCGCAACAAAAAGAAATCGCGCGTAGCGCTAGGCGGATGTAAGATACACAATAAATAGGTAGGTACTTTATAAACTAAAATGATTATTTCAATTAAAGATGTTGTGTATCGGGTAGGGAATGCCACGATTCGTGTCGATGATCAGGAAATTTTATACAGTCCATCCAATGCTTCAATCTCCTTCCTTTGGAACTCGCTCCTAAAACGAGGCTTCCTAAAAAGTCGTTAGGTTTGCCGTAGTCCTTATCCCAAACTGTCAATGTCAGATTTTGGCGGGAAAGTTCCGTGGGACGAGTTTCAAAAAGAAATTCTTCATTCCAAACTGGGTTCAGGTTGCGCCATTTTATCGAGGATTTGTGCTTCTTGTGATAAGGATCTGGGTCTAAATGCCTGTGGAGGAAAGAAGGTCATAAGTTGGTACATAAAAAAAGATAACGCAACAAATATGCTGAACAAAGCCTTTGAGCGCAACACAGGCCTCTTACAAATTATCGTCAACACAAAATCGAGACACTGACTTCAACAATAGACCTACTGAGCTACTTTCCTATCAAAGTCATCAGAGATTATCTTGGAAAATAATTTTAATTAAGTTTTAATTTTTGACTGCCTCGTTGGTCTAGTGGTAGCAAGCGCGACTGCTGAGCACGAGGTCCTGGGTTCGATCCCCGGGTCGGGCAAAAGTGTTATTGGGTTTTTCCATTAGGAAATTCTCAGTAGCAGCACGGAGTCTGGAATTGTGCCCGGTTAATGGCAATTACCCCTTATTACATGGGACTTATAAAATAGCGCGCGAAACGTGGGTGTACTGCACACCTCTGCCTACCCCCTCTGGGGAATACAGGCGTGAGTCTATAAATAAAAATAAATAAATAAATTTAATTTTCGACATTAATCCTACAAGCTTAGAAGCAGGGTATTCAATTTCAAAAACTCTCTATTACTTACAATTTAACAAACGGATCCGAATATCCATTGCTGTCTCGCGGCGGTAGATCAGCGCCTCTACAGATTGTCACCACAAGTGCCCTCTTTTTGGTACTATAGCAGAGAGCTAGAAGCACTCTGGGCCCAGTCGGTTCGGTGCCTGTGGAGCCCGACAGAGCCAGCCTCAGTTGGGCAGGAGATTTAGAACATTCTCTCAATGCGACTGTAGCTGAACCCATCTCGTCGTTGCCATATCTGTAAAGAGATTTTTTTTAAAGGTATGGTCTATGGTCTAGTTTGCTGTCGATACTGAGGTGCTATGATCGATTTTGAATGTGTAAGAATAGACGGGCATCAAGACTAAACATTCAGGCTAGCGCTGGATAAGAAAAGGGTGCTGACTGCTAACTTTAAGTAATAGAGAGAATATATAAAACAGATTTAGAACGTAACCAAAAATCACCTTACGTTTCTACGCTTTGTACATACTCATTAAGGAACCTTATGTACCTTTCATATAAAATATCCATATTTTGCCATGTTTTTCAAAGTTAATTTGCTTTACGTCATTATTCTTGTTACCAACCTCAGATAAATGGGTTGGTAGGTGTTGGCTCGGGGCAAATGGACACGGGATCTGGATACGTCGTCTCATTTTCTAATCGAGGTCATCAGTTTCTAGTTACTGGTTGGTTTTTGAATAGAATAGATCTTTTACCTTGGCCAAGTAGGTATCAGGACCAGTCTTGTATTTTCGAAGGTTTTGCAAGAGAAAAAGATCAAGTGAAAAGGATTTGCGTACCTACAAATTAATTATTTCCATATCTTTTGGTTTTTTTCTTGATTAGGGGGGAAACCTTTGAAAGGTATCCGTCCTCCGGGGAAAGAGTATTTTAGTAGTAGTGTAACGTAGACTTTAGTAGTACTGTAGTGTAAAGAATACCACACTCGGGCAGTGTGGTATTCTTTTAAAACCGATTCGGTGATCACTATTAGCACCATGAAGCAATTAGTATTTGCTTTATGATTAGCACAGTCCCGAATCCTAATAATTTCCATACCTGTCATCATCGAACAGCATAATCTCCAAGGACTTCACCAAGAGGTCCGACTCCGTGATCCCGAAGAAGTGTACCGTCTCATTGAATTCAGGATTCTTCGTCTTGTGCACCGTTTTAGTTCTCAGCCTGTTGGAGTATGTTCCTTCTGGAAGACAATGCAAAATATTGCAAATTAAGAAAACTGGCAACTTTTTTCTACAACTTCGCTCCAGTGAAGTTTGTTTCGGGATTAAAAGACCATGTCACTTTCCAACCCACAAACTATCTCAATGAAGAGTCGTGATAGCCTAGTGGTGGTGACCGTTGACTGGCAAGTCAGTGGTCTCGGGTTCGAACCCAAGTTGCGCACCTCTGACTTTTCGTAAGTTATGTGCGTTTTATAAAATTAATTATCACTCTCCGTGCCTCGGATAGCACGTTAAGCTGTTGGCCCCGGCTGTCAATTGTAAATCTTTGACAGTCGTTACGGGTAGTCAGTCAGAAGCCCGAAAGTCTGACAACCAGTCTTACCAAGGGGTATCGTGTAACCCAGTATCTGGGTTGTGGAAGTCTGATAGGCAGTCGCTCCATGTAAAACACTGGTATCCAGCTGCATCCGGTAATACTGGAAGCCGACCCCAACATAGTTGGGAAAAGGCTAGGCAGATGATGAAACTATCTCAATGAAAAAATCTCTCGCCCATGGAGAACATTTTTTGCCTTTGTACTTCTTCCAAGCTCTCGTCGATTCGTTACCATAGATTAACTAATAGTTACTTCGTCACCGTTCCGTGGCTACGTGAACGTATGACAAACTAACATATAGGTTAATAGGTACCGCATCCTAACTAATTATAAATGCTAAAGTAAGTTTGTCTGCTTGTTCCCTTTTCACGCTTTAATTAGGTACTGAACTGATCATCCTTAAATTTTGCATAGGTATATCTATCTATTGCCATGAGCACAGAAATAGATAGATGGCGATACGCGTTTTTCGAATCATGATTGAATTTTAAATTCTAAATTAACGCGTGCGAAGCCGCGGGCAAAGGCTAGTTAGTTAATAAAAAGGGTTAAAGATCGCTTGTCTTAATATCTAGGCTGGTGTCATCAAATTCATTAATCTACAGATAAAATACGAGATATCGCTTCCAAAACTTTGTAATAAAATATTTTAATATAATCTCAACGTTAACCCATTGATTTATTAATGACTCAACTTTCAACCCTCAGCTTACTTAAGTCAATCCTTTGCGTTGGTTCCGGTCCCAAAGGATAGACTTAAGTGCTATGGATACATGACAAGAAATCAAAAGAGGTAAGTTTGTAAATGTTCAGAGATTTAGAACATGTTCTCTCAATCAATTCAACATTTTAACCAACTTCCGAAAAGCAGGAGGTTCTTAATTCTATACAGCTTGGCAAAAAAGAGTCTGGCGGCGGCGGTGACAGCTGGACCTAAAAATAAAAATCTTAAAAACTAAGTTTGTAACTAAAATAACTTAAAAATTATTAATTTGATTATATTTGATGACAAAAAAATCGTCATGGAATTATGTAAGTACTGAATAACTGGTAATTTTGAATTGTAGTATTTGAGAAGTGCGCCAGTGGCGCCTCCAATTTTTTCAAACTTTTTTTTTGCCAAACTGTAAACGCGTATGCATGTTTTAAGTTTAAATAAACAGTCGGTAATATATGTATTTTTCTTCTTTGGATATAACAAGCGAGCACATAGATTGTGATTTCGTACAGAAACAGGGGGTAGAAAAAAGTGTTGCCACTTTACTAACAAAGTACAATTTAGATGTTGCCATATGAATAACAATATCAATTATTGTTTGTTTTTTCTGTTTTTATCAAATATCTTATAGTTAAATTGCTACAAAAGTCCGAACTCACCTCTTGGTAAAACTTCTAATCTACAAAATGGGTCAGATAACCCTGTCATGTCCATGCCGATAAGACCCCTGGCCCTCAGTACCGTCACAGCCAACGATGACGTCGCGTTTTCATAAGCCAGTTTAATCTCCAACGTTCCGAAACCTGCATCAGGTATCGTTGGAGCTCTTTCTGTTTGGCTCGTAGGCTTTATTTCTTTCCTCATGCTCCGAAGACTGTAGGCACTGCCTTTGCTGCCTGTCCTTTTTAGGGAGGCTAAAGGACGTTGGGTTAAGCTGTCAGTTCGATGTAGACTTAGGCCGCTAAATCCGTGGGATAGGATGTCGGTTTCGTTCCATTCGTAATGTGTGTCCTGAAAAAAAAAGATTGATGAGTCATGAGATATAAATATGTGATGCGTACGGATGACGTTTTCGCCTGTTATTATAGACCCGCCAAGACTTCGTAGGTAGGACTGGTAGCACTAAGGAAAGGTTTTCGGAAATTCCACCCTTAATATAAGGTGAATAATCCGCGCGGACGAAGTCGTGGGCTAAGAAGTAGTTTTGAATAAAACTGTCCACTAGAGGCGTAGCGGACGGATGTTAAATTAGTATTTTGACTTCAACGGATGTTTGCGTTGCGATCTGCAGGGGACGATTAGCTGAACAGCTCCATGAATACTTTTTTTTCGTCATCATAGTTCAACCAAGTTCGAACCAACACCCACGTCGGATACAATGACAACATAAAAATTAAAAAAGTAGGTACAATAATAAATTAATACAGAATGTTGCCATCCTTCAAATCAAACAGCATAATAAAATGAAGTGACAATAAAAAGGTCTTTCAACTTGATGAATAATAAAATTTCTTTATATAAAACGGGATGGACGAACTCGATACGATTTCGCATGGCTGCATAACTTGATTTGCATTTAATATAACGTATTCTGACTTTACTGGGTTAAGTGTCGACGCTTGTTTTCCATATTCAAAAGAGGAGTTGCTTATAGAAATACTTATAGCAAATAACATACAACACTAGGAATGAATAATTTATTTTAGTAAGTAGATGTTGGTTATATCTTTCTAGCCTTTGATATATTACGTATCTATTTATAGTTACTTATAAAATAGCACTGTGTCACTGACAGACATCGCTGATCGAATAGCTTAAGGCTTTAGCAATGCGATGTGATGAATTTTCAAGGCTTAAGTGAAACAAAAAAAAGATTTTCGGAAATTTCGCTCCTAAGTGGGTAAAATAAGGGATAAAAAATTAAATTCACGTGGGCGACGCGATAATTAATGAATTAATAGTAAATACCCCTTGACTATGCTTTTGTACTCCAAAACAATGCAATAACAATTAGTTTCTTAATCTTGGCAACTTACAAAATAAATAAAGAAATAAAACATACGAGTTCCTATTTCAAAATTTGAAAAGGGACAGACTTAGCAAACACATTATGAGTCCGTTTTGGAATGGAGAGCGCTGTAAAACCAATTTAGAACGAATTCGAATTAATCCTTTAATACAAATACTGTCGGTGTCAAGTTAATTGACACTTTCTGCTACTAATCCTTCCTACCTATTAAATTATTATAAACGTAAAAGGTTGGATGGTTGAGCAGTCAGTAGCTAAATGGATTTGACACTATAATAATAAATAAAAGCTTGTAACTGCCCTACTGCAGAACAAAGGCCTCTTCTCTTACAGAAAAGCTATCACGCTAGCTCAGTGCATGTTGGAAAATGTACACGAGTTAAATTAATTTTGATAGCGCCACATAATTTTCGAAAGGACGTCACAATGAAAAAACTATTGACAGTCGCAAATTAAAAAGAAACATGTTCCCAAACAGTTCCATTTTCGAATTCTATAGGTAATTATTTTTTCATTATTTTGTTGCAATTGGTTTTGTAGGTACGTGGTCCACAAGATCACTCGATCCTTCTCTGTCTAAGAAAAGGCCTTTACCTACAGTGAGACAGTTTCAGGCTGATTTATTAAGTCTTATATTATTATTTATCAGAATCCAGAAACTTTCCTCCAATGCGCGCCACTTTTGTCCGCTCTTTGAAGGTATTTTCCCATAATCGCCTCGCTGGGCGATGCGGGTTGGCGATAGCTGTAGCAGATGATTGCTGTTACACAGAATTGTTGTCCTCCGGATTTTTCCCTTTGTCACTTTTTAGGACACCCGCGGGACGAGTGGGGGTGGTTCTATTCTTACCCGGAACCCACACCACAAAAATAAATAAAACATCGGAATTGCACGGTGTCGTCGTTTAATTAAACGGTTTTAATTAGCTTGACCTGTTTGTTATTTGGTTCAAATTTAGTAATCGATATTTTACCCCCTTTCTGTTGACAGATTGATCTGATATTTGGTACATACCTTTAGTTCTGATGACAAAACCGTTTTACATTAAAAAAAATACGAATATTATTTGTAAAAAAATTGTAACTGAAAGAGCTTTTATTTTTCTTAAGTTTTTCTTGTTATTGTATCGGAGCTTTGTTTCTTATATTTTATTTGACTTAATTGTATGTATCGTGAATTCGTGACCTTTATTTTTTCATAGGTTACGTATGAACAATCGTTAAGAAAACATTAGGTACTTATATCGTAAGGGTTCCAAAAGATTGTTGTTGTATAATTCAGGTTGAACAATGTTGGTATGAAACATGATTATCATTTTATTATTGAGCCAAGTAAATGAGATGAATGTTTTTCTTTTACAAGACTAATCACTACATAGTATAAAACAAAGTCGCTATCCGCCGTCTGTCTGTCCCTATGTATGCTTAGATCTTTAAAACTACGCAACGGATTTTGATGCGGTTTTTTTTAATAGTTAGAGTGATTCTTAAGGAAGGTTTATGTGTATATTGCACCCGTGCGAAGCCGGGGCGCGTCGCTAGTAAAAATATATAAGAAACTCGCATTTAACAACTGACTCGCGCGGGGCTTGAAGTCGCAATCTCTGTCGTGCCGTGCCATTGTTTAACAACTAAACCACCGAGTCCTACCTGCTTCAGCTGAAATTACGAATTACTTGCTTAATGCCATTTATCAGTAGATTTTTCAAATTTCTTATTAAATAATTATATTTAATAAACTAACATGTGCTATAACATGCATAAAAAAATCACAATATATGCGTACCTATCGCTGTCTTTGTCATTCGCTATCTTTCATGCATACATGTGTCCCTTACTAACTTCATATAGATAAATTCATAACGACGATACTGTATACCTACTCCTGCATCAACCCAGAGCGTAGGGTTGTCACAACTAAAAATTAAAAAAACCGGACATGTGCAAACAACCGGACATAAAAAGATATTAACAATGAGACTATGAAACTTTTGTTTGAATCAATCGAAATCTTTTAATTTACAAATAGGTATCAATTTTTTTTATGTACTTTCTGTGAGTGTCGACTAAAAAAACTGTGGGGATTTGCTAACTACCTACTACTACGTGAACTACCACTACTACTACTAAGTATGTGCACTTCTTATTCACTCACTCTCATTGTCCGAGGGGACGGTAATCCGATACGACCGGAGAAAGATTAGGCGCAGGACCATCGGCTTTACGTGCTTTCCGAGGTACGTTTATGTTTTCTTTTGTAACTATGTTAATGTGTTTTTATCTCGGGCTATGACGATTATATTATATTCCTTAAAAAAATGTCGTCAATTTTTATGAAAAACAATGGAAATTGATTTCCATGAAATATGAATAATGTTTCAAAAATATTGTTTATTTATTTCAGATAAATGAATTGTTAATATTTTTATTTCTGTACAACTTGGTGCAGGTTTCGATCATCGCTTTCACAGGCCGGACAGGCAGAGCTCCGTCTCATTAACCGAACAAGCATGTAAAATGCTTCACATGTCCGACTTTATCCGGACGCCTGCCAACCCTATCCGAGCGTCATTTATCTTAACTGTGGTGTCAGCTACACTTTTTTTTTATTGATTAAGCTTTAATTGGGGTCGACATAATTTGTCAGGGCACAGCTGGGGTGGCATAAAACAGGCTGCACTTGATTGATACAATAACAACAAATAACTTAATAACGATTAGAATTAATTTTATGGGAATGTTATTTGGATTTAATAGACCTGTACTATGAGATAATATTGATGGGTGTCAATAGGCGATTTTAGTTTTATTGCTTTAATAATAACTAGCGACCCACCCCGGCTTCGCATGGGTGCAATATACATATAAACCTTACTTAAGAATCACTCTATCTATTTTAAAAAACCACATCAAAATCCGTTGCGTAGTTTTAAAGATTTAAGCATACATAGGGATATAGGGACAGAGAAAGCGACTTTGTTTTATACTATTAGTGATAATGTCCTCCTGACCGAATTTAGGTCACAGCGGCCAATCTCAACGGAGATTAGCCAACGACGTGGAGATATTATAGTGCACAAAAGTGTGCTCAAACACAGGTGCACTCTCTATTCCCTCATTCTCAGTCCGATGCGACGGCAATGCGAGAGAGATCAGGCGCAAAGCCAAAGGCTTTACGTGCTTTCCAAGGCAAGGAGTAAGTGATAATTAATTTATAAAACGCACATAACTTACGAAAAGTCAGAGGTGCGCGCCATAGGTTCGAACTTGAGACCTCTGACTTGCTAGTCAACGGTAACCACCAGTAGGCAATCACGACTTATTGCCTTTAGAACTAAATTGCTACTATTTACTGCTTGATCGTCTTTTTATTGCTGTAGTAATGCCATTAATTATTTTTAGAGGAAATTGAATTAACATAGATACCTTTCTCATTAGCCTTTATTAGTCTACTGCTGAACATAGGCCTCTCCCAATGCGCGCCACTTTGTGCGCTCATTGGAGGTATTTGCCCATAATCGCCACGCTCGGCAAGCGGGTTGGCGATCGCAGTAGCAGATGATTGCTGTAACACAGAAGGATGCTACTGCCCATCCTCCAGATCTTTCCCTTTGTCGCTTCTTACGACACCCGCGAAACGAGTAGGGGTGGTTCTATTCTTAGGCCGGAAACTACACGGCACTTTACTCATTAGATATTTTACATTATTAGTAGGTACATTAGATACATTCAATTTGAATGTATTGTAAATAGAATTCGTCATAAAGAAGGTAGGTACCTTACAACATAATACAACATTGTGTTCATTGCTTTTAAATAGAGGGTACGTCAAAATCAGAGCGGAGATGTAACCCCCGGGGAACAGCTTTGCGGAAAATACTTAACTGTAAGGTACAGGTTATTATTTTGACAAATAGTAGTATGAATAAGACGGGGGTTAAATTTGATGTTTGATAAAGGTAAAAGGTTTTTCTGACATAATATTGTTGTAAATTGCTTGACAAAGTACCTTTATTTACACAAATATTAAGAGTTACTCTTTAGTAATATGGTAGACACGTGATACTAAATAAAAATGCGTCCAATTTTTAAAAATAAATTTTCGTTATTTTTTTTTAATATAGACTCACGCCTGTATTCCCCAGAGGGGGAAGGCAGAGGTGTGCAGTTCACCCACGTTTCGCCGGCTATTTTATAAGTCCCATGTAATAGGGGGCGAGCCTATTACTATTAACCGGGCACAATTCCAGACTCCGTGCTGAGAATTTCCTAATAGAAAAATCCAAAAACACTTTGCCCGACCCGGGAATCGAACTCAATCCTCGTGCTCAGCAGTCGCGCTTGCTACCACTAGACCAACGAGGCAGTCGTTAATTTTCATTATGTTTGTGAAATTATTTTCTGTAGATTATATTTTAAGGTTTTTTTTAATACACATAAATTATGCTTGCTTTTCTATCTAGTACAAAGGGTACCTAACTAGGTAAGTACCTAATAGTACTTACTGCTAAAGGGAACTACTATTACTATCACTACTAATTAGTATGTAACACTGACATCTGAGATGGTTTGCAGATGGATGGCAGATTAAATTCTTCAATCAAATTATTTTATAGAAATGATTGTATTTAGATATAATTATTAAGATTGTATTGATTGTAACCTAAGTATCTGATAAAACTGTTCTTCGTTTTACTTTTAAATTTTATTCCGTTCGATTTTCAGTTAAATCCAAAGACAACAAAAAAAATGTACTTAGTTTTTCTTAACTCTAAAAAATCAAAATTCCTCTAACTCTGAATTAGATTGATCATACTTATCATAACAATTAAGCCAATTTGTCCTATCTAATGTTTTTTACTAACACCGTGTTTCAGTTTGAATGCGAGCGACAACATTTTTTTTTTCATATAATTAAAAATAAAAATATTCGATTCGAACCCACGATCTTCGACGTACCGTGTCGACGTCGAAGATCGTGGGTTCGAATCTCATCCGTATCAGTTGTTTTTTCAAATTTTCTTATTAAATAATTATATTTAATAAGCTATCATGTGCTATAACATGTAAAAATTCACAAAAATATTTTTTTTTTCAGTTTGACCCAAAGACAACGGACGCGGCAGTTTAAAAAATACCTCTTAAACTTTCTCAGAGCAAGCTAATTAGGCTTGTTTCAGGAAAATTGATGTTTCTCTAAGAAAAGCCACAATTTTCTCATTATAAAGGTATTTCGTTAATTCAAAAGGTTGGGGTCGCCTCTAAGAGTTATATTAAAAAACTTTGGAACTCTGTGGTGACCTTAATTAGAGGTAAGAATAACGTAATAGGGAATTTGAATTAAATATTTTGCAATGAGGGCGTGATGAGTTCGACAAGGTGAATGATTAGCCCGATTTTCCCAGCAGTGGGATGATCTAACTAATAGTAGTAGGTTATGTCACTCTAAACAGCTATCTCACTCGCACATTTAAGATATACTTAAAATAAATCATAATATCAGTTTTATTGGAATAAGTTTTATTTATGCAATTTTTATATATGAACACAAGTTCTTTATATAACTTGTTTTTTTTTTTGCGATTTTTCATAAATATATTCAGTGATTCGATCTAGAGCGATAGGCGCCTTAACTTCTAAGGCTCTCCGCCCACGACCGATTTTTTTACGGACTTTTATTACCGATTTTGTGACTAGTTTTGGCATACGGCCGTTATTTTGCTGGTGGCTATTGAAAGAAGTGAATATCATTAGTTTACGAAAGAAGATCGATTGAAAAAAAAAGGCAGCAACAAAATGACGCCCGTGTGTGTGTTAAGTTTGTCATAAAATCGGTGAAAAACATCGATCGTGGGTGGAGAGCCTAAACCAATCGTGTCTTCTAATAAATTATCTTGTCTTCTGATAAATTTTCCACAGATTGCTAATAATTTAATGATTGATTGAGAAATAATTCAATCTAAGTAACATTGTCATCGCGCTCCGGATTATATTCGGAGACATGTCTTTTCTACACAAAAAAAAAACCTGTACCCGTATTGGAACAGTAATGGATTTACTGAAAATGACCTTCACTTAGAACAACACAGTAAGGCTTTCATTCAAACATTAAGTTACTTATAAGTAAGTCATAAGTGACTTATTTCATAACAAAAATACATTTGTGTTTAAGAATGAGTATTGGTTTTACTTTGATGTAAAAGATTGGCAAAAAATACTCGTAAGTTAACCGACTTCTAATAAAACCTTTTTTTAACAAAAATTTACCGACTGAACACTTTTCATTTGCGGCCTAAGGATAGAACCACCCCTACTCGTCCCGCGGGTGACGTAAGAAGCGACAAAGGGAAAGATCCGGATGATGGGTAGCACTGTAGCAGCATCTTACTGTGTAACAGCAATCATCTGCTAATACAGGCTGATAATGATGATGATGAACACAAAAACTTTAGTTATGGAGTCGTTGCCAAGCTAAGCGGCTTCGTAAGCCTCGATACAGACTTCAAAACTAAAGTTTTGTGTAATAGACTCTAGCTTTTTAATGTTCTGATGATAGTCATTTTTCCTTTAAATTTTTAGTGATAAATTTACTACAAAGGGGGAGATGAAACCCGCTTTTTTGATAGTTGGTGATCAACAACACTTTCAAACAAAGTTAAATTAGTTGTTACGAGATGTTTGTTATCGTTCGACGAGATGTTTCGTTCTGTATCTCCAAAGCTCATCATCAGATCATGACTATATTTATATGGGACCAATAGGAGAGTACTTAATACTCTATGAAACAAGAATGACTAAAATCGGCCTAATTCGAAGTCACGGCGTAATTGGTATACAAACATAAAAAAAAATACGCATCGAATTAAGAACCTCATTTTTGGAAGTCAGATGAAACAGATGAAAGAGAAAATACGAAAACAAACGCGAATACATACGAAAGATATTTCTTGTTACAAAGAGCGTTGTATTTGAACCCTTACCGAACATTATTATTGGAAGTAGCCCAAGGCTACTCTTTGTACTTCAAATACTAGAGATTTTATTACAGACATTTTAATATTTCGAAGGCGGCAACAGCTATTGTGGCAGAAATGCTCCTTTAGTATTATTTGAGTGGAAATTTCGGTTCTTATAATGATGTTTGAGGTGTAATTCTATCGGCGAAACTTTGTGAATTATCGGCCTGTAGCATTTTAATCTAATCTTAATAAAAACTTATTTAGATCTGTTGAAAGTTGAGCTCAGAATTTAGACTTGTTAAGTTTATTTATTTATCGTATGGTTGATGAACAACCTGGTGTAATGTTGTCAGAATGTAAGCTACTCGTAGGCCTTTGACATGGCTTTACACACCGTTGAAAGATCTCTCAGGTGTGCTGGTTTCCTCACGATGAAAATCCCTCACTGTTTTAGCAAGTGATAATTATTTATAAAACGTACACGAATCCGAAAAGTCAGAGGTGCGTGCCTGGGTTCTGAACCTACGATCTTAGATTTGACTGTTGAACGGTCATACCGCGAGGCTAGCCGCTAGGCATATAGGCTAGAACTATGAAGAGTCCTAAATCTTTGGATACTTACATTACTTACTAAATTTCAGCCGGCTTCCTAATCTATTACAGTTCAAGAGTTAGAGCCCTTTAAATGAAGGTTGCTGTAGATAGACATGCAGATAGATGGCGTAAACTTAGTAACCCTTTGGGTTACCATAAATGTCTATAAATTGAATAGGTTTACGAATATATAAAAATCTTTTGAGCTCCAACTACCACTATAATTCCAATTTATTTTATTTTTTATTAGCTATTCGCAATTATTAGCTTAGCTGTAGCCAGAAGAACTCGAGCTTAAATCTTGCTCGTATTTTTTATAAACCGTTACTTTTTTAACTACCCTCTAGTTAAAAAAGTAACGGTTCAAAAAAAATTACCAAAATGGCTCAATCTCTAGAATCAATAACTCTTTTAAATACCTAATATAATAAGGAATTTATTATTCTCTAATTTTAATATACTTTATTTATTATTCACATGAACTTTAAGAAATTGTAATTAATTTATAATTTTACGTAAGGCCCGCTTTTAGCTGCTACGATCAAATAGTTAGCCGTAGCAGTTAGCAGTTACGACTATCTACTACGGCGTAGCACATTCGTAGTACAAATGGATGCTTATTGCTGAATGCTAATCTTAATAATATACATATAATGTGTACAAAATTAATTATTTTAGGTGTAAAAAAGTGTAATTAGTGATATAAAAGCAAGACATCGTGAAATAATGGTGAGTTTTAGCTTGTAACATTTGACTGTCGGCACGAAGTGGGTAAAAAAGACAAAGAACGTTCGCTTCCTCTCACTTCAACTCAAAATTAATAATATAGTTTGTGAGAAAACTAGATTAAATAAGTATTACGTACATTAGCTTATTTCATAACGATTCTAACGACATAAGTTTTACATATAGCTCCCATATAAAATTTTGGAGATATCGTGATTGTGCGAGTGTGCGAGTTTGGCGCGTGCGAGTGGCGCGAAGTCGCGCCAAGTCGCCTGACGGTGTAAACTCCGCGCCAAATCCGCCTGACGGCGGAGAGGATAATGCGAGTGTGTTTGTTTGTGTTTGTTAGTTTTTTAGCAGTCTTCTTCTTCTTCTTATCGTATGGTTGATGTATTAAAGAATAATTTATCAGTAGCTAAAACGGTGAGGGAAAACATCGTGATGAAACCAGCACACCTGAGAGATTTTTCAAAGGTGTGTAAAGCCATGTCAGAGGCCTACGGGCGGTTTAAACTCTGATACCAGGTTGTTCATCAACCACACGATAAGAAGAAGAAGTACTGAATGCTTTGCGCCATCCCTACTCCGCAATTAGTTCTTGAATAGAGTCCTAATCACTGTCTATTGAATTAGTAGGTACGTACTGCATAGCAAATAGGTAACGAAGCATGCACACTAATGCTGGGGCCACACCAACGGGAAACGTTAGGGCGTCTTCGCGATAAATATTGCGTTAATTGGAACGGCTACACTTGAACAGTCATGCTATAAAAAATAGCGAAAATGTTGCTTGAATTTCAAGCAAGACGGACCTTCACGCTGCTACACTGTATTACATGAGAGTAACTTTTTGATTGTATTATTATTATTGTATATTTTAACATTATCAAATGAAGAAAAAAATATAGAGGACAAACACGCACGTGCGATACTGTCGCGCTCAAGGTGGTAGCGTGGCCGCTACAACGTATGAATTCTCGCAAAACTCTTTGATGAAGATGTGGATGTCGTTGAAAATTTATCGCGATAATCGTGGACCAACGTTAAACGTCCATCATCGCGATAATTTACCGCGTTCCCCGTTGGTGTGGTCCCAGCATAATACCATATTGTGAATAGAGCATTACAGTGTTCATAATGACGAATAATATCGACGATAAATCGATCTTTTAGTGTGGAGCCTCGCCTAGCTGTATACTAACTACTATACTTTATTACGACTGTTGAGTCGTGATAGCCTAGTAATGGTGACCGTTGACTGGCAAGTCAGTGGTCTCGAGTTCGAACCCAAGGCGCGCACCTCTGACTTTTCGTAAATTATGCGCGTTTTATTAATTATTATCACTTACTCCGTGCCTCGGAAAGCAGGTAAAGCCGTAGGCCTTGCGCCTAATCTCTCTCCGGTCGTGTCGGATTGCCGTCCCATCGTATTGTGAATGTGAGGGAATAGTGCATCTGTGTTTGCGCACACACTTGTGCATTATAATATATCCTGCGTAGTTGGCTAATCTCCGTTGAAATTGGCCGCTGTGATCGAAATTCGGTCAGGGGAACATTATTAAAAATACTACGACTATTTACTATACTTATTACTATTATGCGTTGCATCCCATTCAAGTTTCTTCGCTTCAAGTAACCGCATTTTATTGGCTTCGGATGGATGTTCAAGGGTTCTCAGAATAAGTACCTACTCAGGCTACTTCGGACCGTATTTCTCGGATTCAGATCAAAGCGCAGATTTAATCGTAGCTTCAAGCATCAAATTTCTCTTGAAATAAAAAAAGGCTATTTTTTATTCTGAAAAAGTCGAGTTTTCAGTAGGTAAAAAATAACAATATCTGTGATTCATGTCAGAAAGAACAGGCCATCTGGCTGCTATATGAACGTGTGTTTACGGGAAAATTTAATTTAACGCGGACAAAGTCGCGGGGAACAGCTAGTTTAGTATACAGGTATTTATAATATGTGCTTTGGTGCATAATGCTACCCAAATCGTATCCAGTACACTTTTTCTATCTAAAGATTGTCTGGAAGAGGTAGCTAGGTATGTGTACGATATACTTACAATTTTTGTTACAATAAATTATTCTGGTGTGCAAAAACAATATTATAAACTAGCTGCCCCACGCGTGATTATCCTACTTCAACGCCTATTCTACCCCTACCCTACTCTACCCCTACCCTTCTCTACCCCGACCCTATTCTACCCCTACCCTACTCTACCTCTACCATACTCTACGCTACCCCTACCCTACCCTACCCTTCCCTTTTTTCTCACCTTTTAAACCTACCCTGGACTTCCACAAATAATTCAAGACCAAAATTAGCCAAATTGGTCCAGCCGTTCTCGAGTTTTAGCGAGACTAACGAACAGCAATTCATTTTTGTTATATATATTTATATTATAGTCTATTTGATTTTATATTCAATCTACAATCACAAAAAAAATTACCGTTTCGAATGAAACGAAATATCAAACAAACGGTGCAAATATTTGTATTTGACACGAGCTGCAAACGAAACCCGTGGCTTTGAAATGAATACGTACTCTGTCATAATATTTGTGTTGCGAACAAACCTCATGAACTTGGCAGTTTAAAGTAATCCTGAAACGAAATATCTTCGACATCAACTTCACGGTTATAACAATACGTTCAATTAAGACATAAAAAAATACGGAAAATACCATAGAGATTTGCTCCATAACAATATACATAATTATTTAAACACACGCAGCGCGCTGTTTTTCGCTTTTAGTCAAAACAGAAACTTTACGACAATTGTTTTTTTTTTCAATTTAGAAATCATAAATGCCCAACATACTCAATTCTACAAATCACTACCATGTATAAAACAAAGTTGCTTTCTCTGTCCCTATATCCCTATGTATGCTTAAATCTTTAAAACTACGCAGCGAATTTTGACGCGGTTTTTTTTAATAGATAGAGTGATTGAAGAGGAAGGTTTATATGTACATTGCACCGTGCGAAGCCGGGGCGGGTCGCTAGTATTATATAATGTGCTTCTAAATTATCTGCCACGGTTGCAATGGGAGAAAGTATTGGATAAGATTACAATAGTGAAGAAATTTCGTACCCCGGAACAGTAAAAAAAAAATTGGAATAAAACGCAGGCAAAAGAAAAAAAAAATGACGTTAGATAAAAAAAATACTTCACTATTGTAATATGTATAAATAACCAATATTATCTCCCATTGCAGCCGTGGCAGATAATTTAGAAGCACCTTATATAAATCACATATATTAATAACACATTCGGAAATCCCGCCAATAACAATTATGTAACTCATGTTACGTTATGTCGTATCGTGTCGCTTCGAAAGACCAGAATATTGTACATCGCAAGTTCAAAGGACTAAAATAATCAACTTACATGTGGTGACGTGATAGACTTCCTGCTGTCTGTGTTGCTGCCCTGTCTGGAGAAGGACGGCGCGTGTACGCTCAGCGGGGAGCCTGGCTCGGAGTCCGTCTTGCCTTCGTTGCTGCTATTACCGGCTTCCTGTTGGCAAGAGTTTAATGTACACACGGCAAGATGTTAGGTTGACAGGGGCGCTAGTTGAAGCTGTAAATTTTTCAAGATGATAATAATAATCAGCCGATAAGATAATAAGAATAAGATAATAAATCAGCCTGTAACTGTCCCAATATAGGGCAAAGGCCTCTTCTCATACAGAGAAGGATTGAGCATTAATCACCACGCTAGCTCACTGCGGGTTGGCGATTTCAGACTATTAAAGTTCAGGTTTCCTTACGATGTTTTCCTTCACCGTTAGTCAGTGGTGTCTTAGATTAACTAAGAAAGTACATATGACATTGAAAAAGTCACATTGGTACATGCCAGGTTCGAACCCACACCCACACGTTTTGCAAAGCGGGTCCGTAACCAATGCGCCACCACGACATCAATCACGACGTCATCAATATAATTTCTTTTTACCATATTTTCTGAAAAGGTAAGACTGAAACTTTTACAAAACTAAACGATTTTTATTATCATATGCAAATTTCTACAAAAAACTTCATTCTTATGTAGCGGCTCTGCCAACTTAACTCTTTTACCGAGTACAGTCGGCAAAAGATCAAGAAGAAGTCGGTCAGTAAATAATTATGTTTTTTCGTAGGAGTTTACATAAGCTTGTGTAAAATTGTTTAGTTCAGAAAATAATTATAAAAATCCACATTATATTCAATGTGAATTCGCATCGATTAATCATTCGCATAAATTAGCATCTAACAACAGGGTAAGCCAACTACAATGGTTTTAAAGGATATATTAAAATAAAATCTGGTTTGGTTTAAACTCTGTCACCAGGTTGTTCATTAACCATACGTTAAAGAAAGTAAAGACACATAATTCGGTCACGCGGTGACGCCTGTATTTTATTTTTATCCCAATCACAGAGCAACTATCTTCCTATTTACGTATTGCCAAGGCTGTGCTCCTGATTATAATGCAGATGACCATAGACTTATATTATTTGTTTGATCTTCAACGTCGGTCGGGCGGACGTAAATTACATAATTTTGTCTAGACAACGAGAGTATGTATTATGAGTTATTCATTCATTTATTGCATACATGTGATATCTTAAGCGGTATTTATCTTAATGTGCCGAGGCAGACCATGCACCCCGTTAGGTCTTCTACAAAATATGATTACATCCATTTAAATTTACATACATTTAAAAGTATAAAATATAGTAGCCCACCGGTATCAACAGGGTCTAAGCTACCGGTCAGGTCAGGGCTCTAGAGAGAGGAACGTCCTGACTATGCGAGCCGTGTCCAGGGGTCAAGCCCTCTGCATCAAGCCCTTGATCCAGCCATTTAACGAGAGCCTTTTAAGGTGTTGTTGTTATTACATTATTATTATTTATTTAACTTAATTATGTTTTTTCTTTCTACAGAAATATAGAACTTCAGTGTACGCATAGCATGCATAAATACTTTATAAAAATGTTCAAATATTTGAATTATGTTTCTTCATTATTCTTAGTTATACATCAAATAATAAAACTGTATTATCTGTATACGAATCTAGCTATTAAACCTCATGTGATCGCCCGCCGCCGTCGGCATCGTCTAGTAAAACTAACTGACCGATAACATAGGGTGTCATAATTTTGCTAGTAGGTACCTGGGAAATACTGCGATACCATCGATACAGATAGGAAATTCTCAAAATATTTGCTAAAATGTTAAACCGCATGAAAACTATATTTCGTTATATTATTAAAAACTAAAGGCTCTTAGTATAAATTAATTATTATCACTCTCCGTGCCTCGGATAGCACGTTAAGCTGTTGGCCCAGGCTGTCAATTGTAGATCTTTGACAGACATTACGGCTAGTCAGAAGCCCGAAAGTCTGACAACTAGTCTTACCAAGGGGTATCGTGTAACCCAGTATCTGGGTTGTGGAGGTCTGATAGGCAGTCGCTCCATGTAAAACACTGGTATTCAGCTGCTCCGGTAAGACTGGAACTTGGAAGCCGACCCCAACATAGTTGGGAAAAGGCTAGGCAGATGATGACTACCTAACGGCTTTACTCACGGTTTGATTTCGGGAATGCCCGGCTAATTTCGGACTCGAAACGGAGTCCGAAACTAGTCAAGTAGGAATCAATCGCCTGCGTCAGCGCGCGGCGGATCGAAACCTGGTAAATGCCAATGAGTCAGACATAAACTCCTTGTTCGCCTTCGGTGATGGGGCACCATTAGCACATTTAATAAAGGGTTTTCCACGCTTAAAAAAAAAGATATGTCTAGCCCAATTCAATTTTAATATGGCAGTTTCCCTAGCTTTGTAACCTTAACTACAATAGTTATAAATAAAAAAAAAAGCTTCCTAAATCCGTATAAATCCGTGAACAACAATTACCAACGTCTAAATCCGCATATCAATTACACGGCTAGTTATCGGAAATCCGATCAGCTTGATCAAATTGAGCGTAGGTACCTATTCAATCAGAATGTAGCGGTTACACAGATAGTTCAGAATTACATTCCTTTAATCTCGAGTTCTTGAAGGGGTTCTCATTCAGGAACGGAAAATGGAATTATTTGCATTTAATAGGGATGAACTAAATTTGCCACACGTTACGTGCCACGTTTTAAAATAAGTTATTATTTTTCTATTCGTGGGCTTTGGTACTCTATCTCCTTTATAGGCGAGGTCAACTTTATTTATTTCAGACTATTTTTGCGTCCATATTTTGTTAGTAACAAATATTTATTATTTCGAAGAAAAAAAAACTATTTATTTATTTCTACAAAATTTTAAATTTAAGTGTTCGCATAGTATGCGTAAATATTAAATTGTTTATGTATTTACAAAGATCTATGTTAGTGTCAGTCAAATAAGTACTTAAAATTATAATACCTTAACAAAATCAGATTACAAAACGGGTATTTAATTCAAAATTAATTTAAATACTGTTCAATAATGGAAAAAAAACAATAAAATAATAATGATATTAATTAAATAATTATGTATTTAAATTCAAATTTTGATATTTAATAATAATAATTCTGTAAGCATGTAGCCTAATAAATTTCCAAAAAACTCTATAAGACTGCGCTCCCTGTAATCATCTTTAGTGAGGTTATGTGGTCAGAATTTCCAAAAGCTTACCTGCAGTGACTTCGCGAGTTCCGAATCCATGTATCTCCCCGCAGGCCTTCGGTCCGGGAGGATGTATTTCGGCAAGGACTTGAAGAACCAGGCGCCAGACTTCTTCCACATCTCCCTGGTCTCCGCGCACAAGTTGCACATGTAGGCTTCTCTAGAATAAAGTGGGGATCTACCCCCAAATATACGAGATTAATCATTTAGTAGGTAAAGTAACTGTGCCGTGTGGGCAGCAGCATCCTACTGTGTAATAACAACCATCTGCTACTGCGATCGCCAACCCGCTTGCCCAGCGTGGCGGTTAAGGGCAGACACTTCTGAGCGGGCCTACAGGCGGGCACTAGAGGGGGCTGTGAGGTGCGATTGCAGTACCCGGCCCCGTCCGATACAGTGCGAGGAACACTTTTTTTTTCTACGTGGTCTCTCTCAGTTCTAGCTCTAGGGAGCTCAGACTGATTAACCGGACTTCTAGCGAGACCAAGGCCTCCATCTAAAGCAATTAAACTAAACCTAAAACAACAGCAGCTAAGGGCGCCCCCTAATGGGACTCGGGCCTCGGCTTAGGGCGTTGCTTGGGGACATGCTAGGGACTAGCTGGATCTGATTTTGATTATTTAGGGACACGTTTGTAGCTACAAGCTCAGCTGGCATAAGCTAGGGTTGGGGAGGGAGGAACACGCAGGGGGGAGCTGTTTTAAGTGGGTGCGAGTCCCACATAACCGTACGTCCTCGGACTACAGTATGCGATAGTAACATAATTTTTTACTTCCCCCGGCCACAAAAAAAGCTATCTTAGTTGTAAAAGTATATTAAATTCATTTTTAACAGGACCACAATGCTGTTACTTAAAAGATGTTGGTCACTACAAAGATGTCTAACTTACATTGTTGGGAATAGAGAGCCGCTTACAAAGTATTAACTGCGGTTAACTTTAACTCAACTTTGGAAGTTTAAGTTGTGCAAAATGTTTTCTTTAAGAGTTAGTAAGTTTTTGATTAATCGTTTGAAAGAATTTATTGTTGTGAATGAAAGTTAAAGAAAGAAGATATTATAACAGCTTATAATAAAAACGCGTTTTAAACTATTTTTCTTCTTCTTATCGTATGGTTGGTTATTAACAACTGGGTGTTAGAGTTTAAACAGACCGGAAGCCTCTGACAAGCTTTATACACTATTAAAAAACCTCTCAGGTGTGCTGGTTTCATCACGATATTTTCCCTCACCGTTTTAGCAACTGATAATTAATTTATAATATGCCCATAATTTACGAAAAGTCAGCGGTGTGCGCCTTGGGATCGTACTCGAGACCTCTGATTTTTCAGTCGACTAGCTATACACAACAATAGCTATGATATAATATATAATTATAATATAATATAATAATAACTAGCTATATACAACACTCATACCACTATTAACTATTTTATTAGCGCTATTTTTTACGCGATTTTCATAAAAAATAATGATCACTTAAAACGATGAAGGAAAAACATCGAGAGGAAACCAGCACACCTGAGAGATTTTTCGACGGTATATAAAGCTATGTTAGAGGCCTACTGGCGGTTTAAATTCCACAGCTTTCTTTCGAATAGATGACGTCATTTTCTAATGTCAAAGTCCAAAGAACTTGCAAAGAATAGTCACTCCATACTTTATACAGCGTGTAACAGAAGTCCGAAATAATACTTAAGGGCATGTATGTATATCATGAAGAGAATCACCTGTGAAAATATTGAATGGAAAAGAGGCATTTTTTTTTCATACAAAATAATTCTTTCGATTTCATTTTCTTCAATAATGACAGATTTTATTATCCTATGCGTGCCTAGTGCTTACCTAAAGAATTTATTGACGGTAAATAACCGGATTCGTGTTGATTTACCTTTCAACTGATGCCTAGGGCCGAATTTGAAAGATTTTGGTAAAAACTTTGACCGTGGTTTAATCGAGTATTGTTTGGGGTTCGGTTCCAAAACCCATGCTCAAGGATTGTGTATAGGGTACCTTATACGCCCTTAATGTATTATTTCGGACTTCTGTTACACGCTGTATATAACCTTTCGTTGTGTTGTCCTGTCAAATTTTTATAAATATGTGAAAAAAGCACATTCAACCTTATCGTGTTATTTTTAAAGTTGATAAAAAAATGATAAGTATTTTTTTTTATAAAAAAACCTTTTGTTACAGTGAGATTATTTAAACAACGAAACTCAGCCGAAATATTTAATTAAATTGACGTTATGTGGGAATCTGAACTGTATTTACATTTTTGAGCGTATTCATTCTACCTACAGTCGGTAACAAAAGTCAATAAGCACTTATTTTACCAAAAAGAACCATGCTGCACAAAACAGCACTATGGACTATGAAAAAAATATTTAATAAGAAAAATATTTAAGTAAGCACTGTTGTTTCACTCCAATATTCTGTAACTTAAGTTATGATTCACGCCGATATTCTAAAGTTATATCAGTTGTGAGAATTTTATGAGGGTACTCTCAAAGATCTTCATCACAGCCGAAGCCAATGGTTTAACGGTGCTTACCGAAATTTGAACCCTGGCCTTGGTTGGGTTGGAAACCCTTGGGTTTGAATCTGAAACCTCTGACTAGCCAGTCTACAGTCATACCCAAAGAAATTGGAAATTGAATATTTCTATGATCATACCATAAGGCTATCACTTCCTTGCCATCTGGATCTCAGGTTCGAACCCAAGGCGCGCACATCTGACTTTTCGTAAGTTACTTACTTACCTACTCCGAGCTTCGGAAAGCACGTAATGACGTTGAGCCTGCGCCTAATCCCTCTCCGGTTGTGTTGGATTGCCGTCCCATCGGACTATGAGAGTGAGGGATTAGAGAGTGCACCTGTGTTTGCGCACACACTTGTGCACTATAATATCTCTCGCGTCGATGGCTGATCTCCGTTGAGATTGTCCGCTGTGACCGAAATTCGGTCAGGAGGACATTATTATATTCCACGATATCGAATTTTGTTCCCGAGTGTATGGACAACAACAGTGATATTGAATTTTCGTTGTAAAATTAATTCCTACAGTATTTTCATCACAACTCGTTAATTAAAGTGCATATAGAAGCAAACGGCTAGCCTTTGTGCCAGCTAAAGTAATTTGATTTCAGTCGTATGTAGGGCTACGTTGAAAGGTCCTGACAAAAAGCCTTGAAATAATGTCCGGACATTTTGAGAGGTAACTAAATGAAATAAAAATGGCATGCGTCGTGCGACTAGCGGATAACAAGGGATAACGAACGGGGGTTGTTTTTGTGCAGTTCCAATGTTTATTTTTTTAAAAAAAGGAGGTTTATGAAATATATAGACACTTGGAAATGAGCGGGGTTTTTTATTTACCGCCCGCATCTAGTCACATAAACAAATCTATTACGCCCTAGGATCGTATTTCATATTTACCGCCCGATTTTCCTGCACGTAATAGCACTGTTTACGAGCAAGTATAATGAAAAGATTTTATTACTAAATACTGAGTAGGAAGAGACCAACTTACCTATGAGGAGGCGTTTCTATAACACATTTGGAGCAGGCCGTATGCCTGCATATGGAGCAGGTCCTCAGAGGTGCCAGTAATCGGGTAGTCTCACCGCAGAGGAGGCACGTGCGTGGTACTGGGCCTTGTGCGGAGCGACGCATACCTGGACAGAGTTGACAATCTGAAGAATTGTGATGGATAGGTGTAATATGATGTCATTGTATAGTTGAACATAATAGCTTTACCACCCTAGAGTGAATGTAGCATATCACAAAACAAAGTCTTATTTTGCTTCAAGACCAAGTGACAGATAGCGCTGTTATTAATGCGTGTAATTGGATAATGATTATGGGTCTTAGTGAAATTTAATTTTGATGGAAATTTTGTGAAAAGTGGTACAGCAATTTTGTTGTCGACTGTACATAAATCACTTTTGTTGAAAATACACGAAATATAGGTACATAACGTAAAGTTTAAATGTTTGTAGACAGTAATAAATTTTAAAAGACTAAAACCCGACTAAGAAAAATGTTTATTTTATGTAGTCGGGTTTTAGTTTTTAAAAATTTTGTTATTAAAACAACGTTTTTAACAAAGCTTTTGTATTGAAATATCAAAACTATGAATGCACAATTTTGTCTGTGCTGACCGTTGAAGAATTTCTTTATTTGGAGCTATTCCTGGATGTCGATTTAGGTCATGCTCAACATAAAAAATGCATCGTCATCGGAACTGAATATTGGAATAAAAATACGCACCGAAAAGATTGGTTTAATCTTTAAATTTCTATATCGTATATCCGCATATACGATTTACGTGAAATTAGACGAGACCTCTATGAGGTACCGCTACCTCATAGATCTCGTCTAAATTCACGTAAATTGCAAGAACGTAGACTAATTTGATAGTTCAATTTGCTGTCCTTTTGCGATGATGATGATGATGGTGTTTATTAGAAAGAGATATAGTTAGACAAGAGAATCAGCACCATTGACTTTCGATTTTGGAAGTAGAACCCCTAATTTACCTATGAAGTTAATCTTTTATCTGCATGAAGGTGCGAGCGAGAATGATTGCGAGAATCACTATAATATTGAAACTATAACTCTTTAAGCTGTAGTAAAAGCTGGATCTTGAAAGGGTATAAAGTGGTATTGATATGGAATTATGGAAATTTTCTTCTTATAACAACGTGTATTGATCTTATTTGAATAAAACGGTGTATAAAAATAACTATTGGCTGTTACCCTAATATACAATATGTTAAGAAATCCCTGTCCGATCCGGAAGCGGGGATACCGGTACCGCTTTTACATTTTCAAAAAAGATAAAAAACATTTAATGATTATATAAAATGTAATTGTCGTTTTTAGTAGGTACCCAATTAGAGTAAATTTTCAAAATCGTCAGCGACGGTATGGCAAATTTCAAAAATGGAACCCCTAATTCGACCTCTCCGTCCGATCGTATGCCACAGTTATTTTACTCGAAGCATTAGGTATATCGAAGGTGTGTTCTAAGGATCATTTTAGAATGGTGCCTATTGAAATTATACATACAAGTAACCGAGGGATATTTTTTTTTGTTATAGACTCACGTCTGTATTCCCCAGAGGGGGTAGGCAGAGGTGTGCAGTACATCCACGTTTCGCCGGTTATGTTATAAGTCCCATGTAATAGGGGGTGAGCTTATTGCCATTAATCGGGCACAATTCCAGACCCCGGGCTGCTACTGAGAATTTCCTAATGGAAAAACCCAATAACACTTTGCCCGACCCGGGGATCGAACCCAGGACCTCGTGCTCAGCAGTCTCACTTGCTACTACTAGACCAACGAAGCAGAGTTTTTTGTTGTAAGATCGTTATCAAAAGATAAACTGATAAGTGAAGCCTATGGTCAGCAAAGGTCAGAGGTTTGAGGTTATGATTTTAGGTACCGCTACCCAACAGCCGAGCCGAGCATATATTGACTATATTTTGCTATGTATATTTTCATAATGAATTAAACTTTCTTTGTGTTATCTATATATTAATAGGTACGTGAAACGAAAACTGTGGATCCCTTTTTAAGAATATTGCGCGCACGGAGGAGTGTGACACTTGGCACAGTAAAAGTTTATACAGAGAAGAAGTGTAGAAAGCTACAATTTATAAAAAAAATACGGTCAAATTTCGAACAATGACTGGAGCACTAGTTTTAAGAGAAAGACGATACGATAGTCGATCTAATAAATGTTAGTATTTTAAGTATTTAAATCTCTTTTTTATTTTTATATGATAATATGTTTTTTTGTCGATTACAACCGTCAATTAGAATTAGAATTTGAATTTTACGGTACGAATAAAAAAAGATAATTAAGTTTTTTTTTCTTTATAATGTAAAGGCATGTGCTTGACCACGAACCCACCTGAAGGAAAACGTCCTTGTAGTCTGTGATAGAGCACGCCTGCTGGTATGGGTTGGTGAAGTTCATTCGCACACTTCCCGAAGTTGCGAAGAAAAAAAACTCTAGCGTCGTATTTTAGACTTACCTGTCGCTTTCCTAGTCGGCAATAGTCCTTTTTACGACCAAGTATGATGAAATATTACTGCCTAGCCGTCCGCCAGTGTGCACTTGCCTTAATTTATTACATAAATAATTCACGAAACGCAATTTTCTTTTAAGTTATATTTTATGCTGCGTCAAATGATTAATGAATTACTCAAATGCTCAGATGATTAATTAGGAATATTATCGTTAATGATCCTTGCCCTGAAGTCTATCTTAGTGCCTCGCTGGTTAATAAAAAGTTAGGAATTTTTATCGGAATGAGTGTTACCTTGGTGGGTTTTAGATCAATTATTCAAAAGTAATTTTGACGTCTTCGGTTTATGCGAGATTTGAAGCATGAAGCAAGTGATAATTATAATTGTTTTTATTTATAAAACCGACTTCAAAATACTTACTAAAAAACTAAAAAAAAAAACAAACGTCCGTTTGGAGTCGGTGCCAAGCTAAGTGGGTTACAGAATTTTGAAAATTGCCATGCCATAGGCGTAGAAACATATTTGAAATTTCGACTGATGCTGGTGCTGATGCCGGTGCTGTCAGACCGTCGACACGGTACGTCGAAGATCGTGTGTTCGAATCCCATCCGTATCAGTTGTTTTTCCAAATTTTGTTAAAAGAATTATTCAAATCGGCCCATTTATAATGGAGTAACCTCCTCCTTTTTTAAAGGCGGTTAAAGAAAGAGAGTCTAAGATTCTAACCTTCTAGTCTAGCAACAAGTCTTCCAACTCTCTTCGCCTCCACCTCGTCAATCTTCTCTGCTCGTTTCACCACTGCAGCTATGGCCTCTCTTTCGCTGGGTGTGAGCGGAGGCTCGCTGCGAGCCGCGCTCCATCCTGTTCGCAACCTGTAACAATGACACTGGTGCTGATTCTCTTGTACAAACCGCTAAACTAATTTTAGTCTATCTATATCTCTTTCTAATAAACACCATCGAAAAAGGACAGCAAATAATACGTGCTGTCAAATTAGTCTACGAATTTAGTGCGACGTTTTTGTTACCAATGACACAGATAGGTGCTGATTATCTTGGACATCCCGCTAAGCTAATTTTAGTCTAACTATATCTCTTTCTAATAAGCACTATCGAAAAAGGACAGCAAATTGTACTATCAAATTATTAGAGCTGTCAAATTAGTCTATCGTCCTTGCAATTGACGTGATATTAGACGAGACCTCTATACCATGCTGACTAAATTCTCATTGGTATCACGCAAATGGACTAGTTTGACAGCTCTAAAAATCTTCTCTCCTTTTCTGATGATCACTGTTAGAACGAGAGATGGTGAGTCTAAATTAGTTAAGAGCGTGTGCAAGTGAATTAGCACCATTTGTTGACTTTGAATGGTATTAATGATCAAAGTTTTTATTTCTTTAAATGTGTGCGTGAACTTAATTGACATTAGTAATTAGTATGTAACCAATCCTGGAATTTACATAATCTAAAGCTATTACGTTATGCAAATTAGAATAGTTCTTAATGAACGTGTGTTGCTACCTATAATTAGGTAGCTGAGATTGACAGAGACGTGATCACGTGACGCGGTGAATCAAATAGAATTAATAATAATTCATAAATCATTTATTTGCAAATATGGGTAGTACATAGATATTTTAAAAGTGGTAGTATCACCATATTTCACCAAATAGGCATTCAAACGATAATTAAAATTAAAATAAACATGTCTGTTATATGGTACAGTGATTACTTAATTATGGCAACAATAATTTATTACTACAAGCAAGAAGAAAATCGAAATATGTAGTTTACAATTAATAACTTATTTTAATATTTCTTTCCTTGTGAAGAAACGGCTTAAAGACGCTTAGAATCTTTATCATTTAAATCTTTTATCTTCTTTACCTGTGTAACAAATCTTTTTCTATACTGAGTGTTGCTTAAAACACCTGCCAAATTTTAGGAGGTAATAAGGCCCATGAAACTGAACAACTTTCCCGAAGGATCCTAGGTCGAAATCTGTAAATCGAAAATTGACTTTTCATACAAAGTGACTGGTCACGAGATTCACTTTTATGGGAAGTTTAATTTTCGTTTTTAGATTTCGACCACTGCCCTACACACTGCCTGTATCATATCAATCTACTGCTGGACATAGGCCTCTTCTCATACGCATCACTTATTTTGTGCGCTCATTAGAAGATGTTTGCCCTTAATCGCCACACTGAGCAAGCGAGTTGGCGATCGCAGTAGCAGATGGTTGCTTTTACACAGTAGGATGCTGCCCAGTGCCCATCCTCCAGATTTTTATCTTTGTCGCATCTTACGACACCCGTGATGAGAAGGGGTGGGTTGGAAACCACGCGGCTCATTAAATACAAAAAACGATTAAATTAATCTATGTAGGTATCTATAGTTTTAATTCGCTAGTCATTTGTTTCTGAAGAGTCGTGATAGCCTAGTGGTGGTGACCGTTGACTGGTAAGTCAGAGGTCTCGGGTTCGAACCCAAGGCGCACCTCTGACTTTTCGTAAATTATGTGCGTTTTATAAATTAATTATCACTCTCCGTGCCTTAGATAGCACGGCCCCGGCTGTCAATTATAGATCTTTGACAGTCGTTACGGGTAGTCAGAAGCCCGAAAGTCTGACAACCAGTCTTACCAAGGGGTATCGTGTAACCCAGTATCTGGGTTGTGGAGGTCTGATAGGCAGTCGCTCCATGTAAAACACTGGTATTCGGCTGCATCCGGTAAGACTGGAAGCCGACCCCAACGTAGTTGGGAAAAGGGTAGGCAGATGATGAGTCATTTGTTTCTAATAACCAAACTTCACTAAAACAAAGTCGCTTCCCGCGTCTGTCTGTCCCTATTTAAGCTTAGATCTTTAAAACTACGCAACGGATTTTGATGCGGTTTTTTTTAATAGATAGAGTGATTCAAGAGGAACGTTTATATGTATAATACATGCATATTAGCGTAACCGTGCGAAGCCGGGGCGGGTCGCTAGTATAGTATATATTACAATGAATCATTTACAAACTTTAACATCAAACATTAGCGGTACACGTCAGTGCAAGTTTATCAGTTCGGATTAGTGTATCTTGTGATCAATAACATTATATAATAACGAGGGGGACGCGTGGTCGCGTCAGTTACATGTGTGTTCATTGGTGATATTTCTAGAAAAGTAATGAAACTTAAGGAAAAATTTTAAATTAAATACTTTTTAATTAAAGTTTTTGTAAAACAATTATGCCCATATTTCATGAAATTTATTAGGGAGAGGTGTGTGCATCAGTCAGGGGCGTGCACAGACATTTTCAACAGGGTAGGCAGGCATAGGTACATGATACAAAACTTACTTTCATTGGGACAAATACCACTTTTTATGTTATAATACCTACTACCATTACGTCGGGCCGGCGTTGTACTGTACCCTTTAAATATAGTCGTGTAAGTACGTGCGCGCATATTTCCAGGCCAAAAACACACACAAACATCAACGCATCATCGACCGGCAAGAAAATAATCATAAGAACAAAAATAGAATATCTATCTTTGTACTGTAAAGTGTATTTCATTAATAAAGACATACCTGAGCAGATAGTTATAGTCTTTATAAAAAAATAAGGATATTGATTGCATAAACATATAACAATGATACAACAAATAGGTACCTACTGCGTGCGGCGCGACTCGCGCGCGGCATTCACCGGCCAAAAAATAATGCAACAATAAAACTCCACCACTTATCTTCGTTCTGTAAACTGTATGTTGTTTATAAATACTTTATCTAAGTCAACTATGTTGATCGAATTGACTTACCAATATTAACTTTTTTATAATTTGGATTTTAACGCAATTTAACAAACGACAAACACAGAAACACTGTAGATTTTAACCTCTGCAAACAAACAGCCAGCACTCCTCTAAGTATTTTGATATAATTTAGTATTATCCATATATAAAGGTAAATTAACAGACTAAACAAGTAATTAAAATCAATGAAAATTATACTAAATAAAACTTCAATTGAAAACTTTTGACATTTCGCATGTAAACAGCTGGTTTCACAGAAGCGATGTGATTGGTTCTCCGCGCACGAACTTGAAAGTAATTCAACCAATCACATGTCAGAGTCAGTCATAGAAAGACCCACGTGACTTACTGCGCGCATGCGCGTTATAGGATTTGGTCTACGAGACGATAGGCAAAAGAAATTGTGCCGGACTTGCAAGTAGCAACGTTTCTTTGAAGGCGACCAGCGCGGGATTCGGTGTTTACGTGCGTAATGTGCCAACAGATGGCGTTAGGGTTACGAATTGATATTATTGAGCGTTATAATCGTGTAATTCTGTGTAATTATATTGCGATTTTAACAATTAGATACATTAAATAGAATATATTATAATAATATTAATTAGAATTTTATCAGGGTAGGCAGTGCCTTTTTGCCTATATGAAGTGCACGCCCCTGGCATCAGTACACCCACGTTTTACCGGTTTTGTTATAAGTCCCATGTAGGTAATAGGGGCCATTCTGGAAACCATGCTGTTATACTGGGAATTACTTGATTGAAAAACCTAATAACACTTTGCTCGATCCGGGGGTCAAAAACTGGACCTCGTGCTCAGCAATTGCGCTTGCTGCCACTAGACCATTGAGAAGGCAGTCAGAAATTTATTATTTTTAATCATTTTTACAAAATAATTATTTTCTTTTGGTCATTTCAAGATAAAGCGCCCCCCGCTTCCTCCTACCTTCCTTCCTTCCTATTCCCAAAATCGATTGTCGATTTTTATTTTTACGTTTCGATCTGAAATTCGAAACGTAAAAATAAAAATCATCAAACGCAAACCTTACCACCAAATTACTATTGTTTCATTTTACTACTTTCGTCTATCGTGTCGTTCAATCAAATCCTTAAAAAAAACAATCGAATACATAATAAGTTGATTTTACCAATGAAAAAACGAACGTTCAAATTTCGAACGTCACAGTGACGTCACTTACAAATTCGCTTGTCATGGAAGTTTAAAAACCATAAACCACTCCAAAACATCTCTAAACAACAATAACCCATAAATAATATGATTCCAAATTCAAACTAAATATTCCTATACTACATATGTACTCTTCAATCCTACATAATTTAACGAAAGTAGGTTAGTGTCATTCTCTGTATTGTTAACATATTTTCTGACAATAACTGGGGCGCTCAAGGACATTCGTTATTGGCGATCGAATGACGTCATAGGCTTATAATAAGATGAGTGACGTGTAGGGATTTAGTGCGACGTTTTTGTTACCAATGACAGAGATAATATAATACTTACCAATGATCTGTGGTGTAGTTTTATGTGAGTTTTTATTATGAACTTATGTGTAGTGTAGTACCTACTATTTTCAATTGATATAATGTTTACAAGCTTTTATTTAACTTGCAATGTTCATATAATAATGTCCGCCTAACCGAATTTCGGTCACAGCGGCCAATCTCAACGGAGATTAGCCATCGACGCGGGAGATATTACCTATAGTGCACAAGTGTGTGCGCAAACACAGGTGCACTCTCTATTCCCTCACTCTCATAGTCCGATGGGACGGCAATCCGACACTAAGTCACTAAGTAAGTCACACACAAAGAAAAAGGCACTAAGTCTGTAGGCTTCATAGAAATATAAAATACTCGAAGGTAGGCTTCATCTTCCTAAAACGCTTGCTATTATCGACGAACACTAAACTTCAATCACATTTCTATTCGAACACACCTTTATAATATCGCAAATGTATTGACAACAACGAAATTTGATAGGATAACAACTTTCTGGATAAAATAATCGATGAGGGAAACTTCTAAATTTAGCTTTCTACTTAATCATTGAAGAAAAACATACCTAAGAGAAACGGATTATAAATTTTCGACAAAATTACACAGAAATTCTCTGCCTTAAATACGATATTATACAAACGGAATTACTAAATTAAATTAATAAATAATTACATAAGCATTTTTATGAAGTACCGCCCGGCGCGACTTTGTACGCGTGATAATCCTAGCTCTACGCTTATTCTACTCTACTTTACCCTATACTACCCTAACGCTGCCCTACCCTACCCTACCCCTATATTTTGTGCCTTAAGTGTGCTAGTTTCCTTAGGGGGTTTTCCCTCACCATTTTAGCAAGTGATAATTATTTCTGATACGCACATGAATTTGAAAAGTCAAAAGTGCGTGCCGTGCGAACCACCGATCATACCACTTCTTATACAGGATTATTTGTAAAACACCAGCATCCTTAAAGGGGGTCATTAAACTCATCATTACGAACAACTTTTACTATGGGACCAACCCTGAAATCTCAAAAAAAATCAGCTGTTCCATACATTTTGTTGAGTCATGTGAACATGAATGTATGGAACCGCTGATTTTTTTTTTTGGAGGATGCTGGTGTTTTACAAAATATAACCCAGTATAATTCAATAGGTACTCTAACTACATAGTAGGCTATCAGATTTTTTACAATGAAATCTTTTACACAAGCCGCAATTTAAAAAAGGCAATTGTTCCGTCGAATGAAATCGGAAACGTATTCAGTTGGAGCTCTCGTAAGCTTTTCAATTCTAAGGTAAAATTCATAAAAGGTTACCGGGAAGTGTAGATTACAATTTTAAATCTTAAAAGTAAGTTGTTAAGGTTGTATTTCTTATAATTTATAGGGCAAAAAAGCTATACTTAAATTCTCTCTAAAAGATAATAATCTTTAGACTTTTGTCAATAAGACAATTTCTCAGTGGATTAAACTAAGAGACTAAAAAGAAGACAACAATATTTTTTACCCCGACGCAAAAAGAGGGGTGTTATAAGTTTGACGTGTCTGTGTGTCGGTCTGTGACATTGTAGCTCCTAAACGAATGGACCGATTTTGATTTAGTTTTTTTAAATTTCTTTCTTAAGTTTAAGTTCTTAGCTTAGAAAAGATAAAAAAAGTTTTAAAATTTTTGTATTAAGTATGGATAATTTATGTACAATTTTTATATTATCGACAGAGAACAACATTTAAGAGAACTTTACTGTACTTGTTTTATTATTTCATCAGCACAGCTGAACATAGGCCTCTCCCAAAGCGCATCACTTTTTTCTAGGCGTTAACTGTTTTTTCCAGGCATATTTTCTTAAGAAAATAATTTCCTACGTAAACCGCCTACTTACATATTTACAATAGGAATAACATTGCAATTTTCCGACACAACGCGTGGGCGTGGAATGGAACTGGTGTAGGTGGACCTTGGTACTAAGAAAATATTTATCTGTTGGTTTTTTAGATTACGGGGGGAACCTTCAAAAGGCACCCTCCGGGGGAAGAGAGAGAGTGTGGGATTGAATATCAATTTTCTACGGACGACTACCTGCCTAACCCCCGAAATCCAAAGGGATATATTCTAAAGTTAGATTAGTTATCAGGATTTTATGAGGGTACTGACTTCTTATATCGACTGTCAAAGATCTTCATGACAGCGGGGGCCAACGGCTTAACATGCTTTCCGAGGCATTTATAGGTGATACATTTTATTACGCTCTTAACTTACGAAAACTCAGAGGTGCGTGTCATGAGTTCGTACCTGAGACTGCTGACTTGCTAGTCAACGCAACGGAGATTTCACTAGGCTGTCACCTAGTTCTAGTATCTACTTATTGTATGTAAATTATGACCTAGTTAATATACCTAATTATTATGTATTACCATCTCAGTGGTAGTAACATCCACCTTAGTAAATTACTAAAACATAAATTTCGCAGAATCATTATTAGACTCGTTCCTTGGGTTATTAGAACTTGAAACCTTTACCTTGTTATAAATTACCTTTGCATATCGAGTATCGAAACTTCACACCAATCACACCCTTTCATATTACTCTAAAAGGGTTCTATCGACAGTCGATACTGTCAAATATATCAGAAACTAGACTCCTACGAATGTTTTTAGGTGAGAGAGTGGAAATGATTTTTTGCGGCGGGGTTAGTAGACTTTACTTTATCGTAATGCAAAAAAAAAACAATTCAATCTAGTGAGTGTCTATTATGTTTATACTAAGTAGAACAACTACTTAGCTTCTAACTACCGTCTGAGATAGTTAAATGTAGAAGATATTATCGATGGCATGGACAGGGTTATGAATAGCTTATTGGAGTTGATCAAAAATTTAAAAACTTCATTGTTTTACAAACAAAAGAGGTTATAAAATCCAGACACGGCGGCTGAAAGAACTTAAGTCATTCGAAATTCAATATGGCTTAAGTACCTACTTTATCCTTCCAAGTCTAGAAATGTGTCTGGAAAGATCTAGATTCTTATGTAAATAAAATCGTTAATTATCATCATCAGCCTGTATTAGTCCACTGCTGAACATAAGCCTCTCCCAATGCACGCTACTATTGCGCGCTCATTGGAGGTACCTATTTGCCCATAATCACCACGCTGCGCTGGGCAAGCGGGTTGGTGGTCGAAGTAGCAGATGATTGCTGTTACACAAAACGATGCTGCTGCCCATCCTCCGGATCTTCCTCTTTGTCGCTTTTTATATGACACCCGTGGGACGAGTATGGGGTGGTTCTATTCTTAGGCCGGAAGCCACACGGCAGAAAAAATCATTAATAATTTTATCAAAAGAAAATGTAAGTAAATCCGAAAATTAATTAGGTACCTAATTGTTTTTAACTCCCACCGCAAAAAGAGGGGTGTTATAAGTTTGACGTGCCTGTGTCTGTATGTGGCATCGTAGCTTCCAAACGGATGAACTGATTTGATTTAGTTTTTTTAATTTGAAAGGTAATATTTGAGATTTTCCTGTACCAGAGGTTTTTTTAAATTTATAGTTAGCTTTAGCGAAGACCGTTGACTAGCTAGTTGGTGGTCTTAGGTTCAAACTTAGACATGTATCTGTGACTTTTCCTAAGTTATATGCGTATTATTAATTATTATCACTTGCTCCGTGCCTCGGAGCGCACATAAAGCCGCTGTTCTTGCGTCTGTTTTTCTCTCCTGTGGTCTCTAATTTCCGTCCCTTCGGTCTATAAGAGTGTAGGAGTGCACTTGTGTTTGTGCACACTCTTGTGCACTACAATATCGTCTGCGTAGGCCTAAATTGCGATGAAATAAGCCACTGTAACGGAAATTCGGAATGGAGAATTTACGCGACTCAACAAATTTGCCCACGCCTAAATATACAGAGAAATTGCGATACATTGACATCGAGCAACCAATGAACAATCAAAGTCCATAAACAAAGGAATCTATAAATTAGTTAAAACGGAAGCGGATATGACGATAGCGACAAGGACACCGCCATGAATTCATTATGTTGGCACGTCTTTACTCTTTGATAGAGTTGATACCCGTATTTAGATTCTGAAGCGTTGAATGTGGTAGGTCAGGGTTTTTACTATATTGTTTTTCATATAAATAATGGAATCTTCTCGCATCAGGCGTTACTTAGTAGAAATTTTCTACAGTAGGCTCAAACTTATTTATAAAAATTTAATAAGAATTTCGACTGATTCTGATGGGATACGGTGTCTCAGCGGTTAGAGCGTCGGCACGGTACGCCGAAGATCGTGGGTTCGAATCCCATCCGTATCAGTTGTTTTTTCAAATTTCTTATTAATTAATTATATTTAATACAAAACATGTAAAAAATTCGCAAAAATTTACTGTCCTTTTTCGATAGCCTTTATTAAATGAGATATTATACGAGATAAAGTTAGGCTAACATTAGTTTTTCCTCCCTCCTCCCCGACCCTTGCTTACGCCAGCCCAAGCTAAGCCTGTAGCCATAAACATGTCCCTAAATAATTAAAATCAGATCCAGCTAGACCCTAACATGTCCCCAAGCAACTAAACCGAGACCCGAGTCCCATTAGGCGGTGCTCCTAGCTGCTGTTGCTTTAGAATATTGTTATGCTGGGGCTGCACCTGCGTCTATCATCATGTAAAACGCTTGCCGAAGCTTCGTATGTTTCGTTAGCTCTAAAGTTATCACGCTAACTCGGTAATCCCATCAGCTCCTACTTTTAAACAAATTATTATAAAATATGTAATAATCCAAAACAGTCATAAAACTTTGCGACAATATATGTATATACACAGGTGCGGCCCCGGCATTACTCTACTGTACCTTTATTTAACTATTCCAATAAATGTATTGATACTGTCTGTTACTGGCACAGTGGCACGTGTTCCCGGGATTTCCACGTAGCAATATGCAGAGAACTATTGATTCTTGGCAAATAGGTTTAAAATGAGTTTCAAATGAAGCCGTGCGGAATAGAACGTGCATTATTAATTCACAAAAGATTTTTATAATTTTTAAAAGTATTTTTTCCACTATTAGCAGTTGGGTAAAAATGGCACTACTGGGGTCTTCCTCTGCGTGTCCGAAAAGTCGTCTAATATGATGGGACAAGGGACGAGCAGCAGCCCCGGATTTAGGGGGTGTGTGATCTAAAACAAGTGTGTTTATGTTGTGCTACGATTTGCCTTCTCTACGCTTGGTGTCGCGGCTTCGATTCCCTACGACAAATATTGGAGTTTGTGCATGTCACGAAATTCATTTTCCTTGTGTCTTTTTAAGTCTTCATCTAAATTTCTATACTATACAATTTATACTTACTTACTTAATAGGTTCTAGCGTATTGTCTCCGATTTAGAGTTTTTCATCGCTTATTTTACCCACTTCGCGATAAATCCAAATCAAAATATTTTTATTCATGTACCATTAGGCACTTATGTCATAAAAAATATATATAGTCATAATTCTAATATTGTTTATTGTAAGAGTGACTCTAGTTGCTAAATCTAAGAGCCGATTTCACCACTGACACTAAACGCGATCAAAGCTGCAACTTGCGTAGCTTAGGGCTGAACATAGTTTTATTAAACTCGGTTTTTAAAGTGAAGTGAAATTAAGGCCTAAATCAGATATCAATTTATTGGTGTTTAAAAAACGCAAGTGTAGGTATACACCTACATTTGTGTTCATGCCTGGTACACAAGGGATTAATTTCGCTGGGATGCGACGCGAGCCGCTGAAGGACATACAGTGACCTGGTTACGGCGTCCTTCGCACAGGTCAGCTGGTTACACATGCAATCTGCATTACAAAGTAATTTAAACACTAGTTAACATATATGATTAAAGGTGCTCCCTCATCGCGAACATTTGCGTGTTATGTTACAGAGTCGAGCATTCATCAGTCAGTGAGCCGAAACGAACATAGGTAGGTATAACAGTGCGCACCATGGAGCACGTACTAAGTATCTGCTCCATGGTGCGCAACCTGTATATAGTGATGGACAGGACTCGAATCTTTTAATTCTTATCTTAAGGACTGGACTCGTTTTGGCGCAACTCGGGGCTTTTGTCGAGGCCGGGTCATGGCTTGAGCGGGCCTACAGGCAGGCACTGGACGGAGCTGCGAGGCGCGTTTGCGGTACCCGGACCCGTCCGATACAGTGCGAGGAACACGCAGGGGGGAGACATTTTTATTGGGTGCGAGCCCCACATAACCGTACGTTTTTGGACGTGCGGTATGCGGAAGGCATTTTTTACTCCCACCGGCCACAAATAAAAGGCCGGGTCATGGCTTCACTTTTTTGAATAATAAATTTGATAGCCTTTAATAGCAGTGATGACCTAGTGGACCGTTGGACTGCCAAGTCAAAGGTCGTAGGTTCAAAACCCAGGCACCCACTTCTGACTTTTCGGATCCATGTGCGTGTTAGAAATTAATTATCACTTGCTAAAACGGTGAAGAAAAACATCGTACCAACACACCTGAGAGATTTTTTAACGGCGTGTAAAGCCATTTCAGAGGCTGGGCGGTAACTCTGACACCTTGCTCATCAACCATACGATAAGAAGAAGAAGACTAATTTGCGGTTACGAGGGTCAGACAGGCAGTCGCTCCGTAGAAAACTGATATTCAACTCCATCTAGTTAGATTAGAAGCCGACCCCAACAATGTTTGTTTACAAAATTTCATTGATTTTAATTGGATAATATTTAAATTGAGATTAAACTTTGTTTTTATGGAGCGCGTTCGAGGGCCACTTTGTAAGAACTTAATCAAAGACTATGACGTAATCTTTGGAATATCACATAACCATAACCTGCTACGGAAAAAGAATGTCAGGCGTAGTTTATTTTTATACTAAGCTCCGACTCAGTACCAGAGATTTCAGGAAAATTCTCCCTTTGAAACATCCAATAATGCTAACAAAAGGCAGTCAGGAATAAAATAAAAACGATGGCATTTTTTTTATTTGTAATGCTAGTGCACTGCTGCGATAATGGAGCCACAGAACAGATAAAACACAGAAGGCTAGACCTTCTGTGTTTTATCTGTTCTGTGGCTAATAAAACAACTCGTTACGCTATGAAATAAACGCACTGACACTGTAATAATTAATAGGGTTTGTTAATAAAATATACTTAAGGAAGCGGTGGTTAATTTTAGATCAATGGCGGATATCGAATCTCTAATAATCATTGATATGACATGACAGTGCAGTAGGGATTGCAATCCAGCGGCGTTTTCAATCCAGCTGGATTCTTGCTGGATTGACCTAAATCCAGCTGGGTCCAGCGCGGATCCAGCAAAATGTGGAACGAAAATTTTTAAGACTTATTTTTATTAATTTGTACTTCTTACGATAATCTATAAAATCTTTCATTCATTTGGTGATATCTTATATCAATTTGTTTTGGTTTCTTAATAATTTGAGATCAAAAGAATCAACTTAAAATTTTGGGAATGTTGCCTACTGGTAGCGGTCTTTTAGATTAAGGGTTTTATTTTTCTTTATTTATTTTTAAGGTAGTTAGTTTTGTATATATGTATAGATAGTTTTATTTAGTATTGTTTATTTGTATTTTAAGTTACTTAAATAAATAAAGCAGTAACTTAAAATTAAATAACAAACATATAACCGCATATAAGATTTTAGATAATGTTTCTAAGTAAGCAATATCTTATTACGTTTATGTTTAATGATAGGATGGCTAATCAGTAGCAATCAGTCTTACAAATTCTTTTAAAATTAACTATAAAAAATTTTTTTAATAAAAAATAAAACCGACTTCAAAAGGAACTAAAAGGCTTGAAATAACTTTAAAACGTTTTGGAGTCGGTTCCAAGTCAAGTTCTAGCCTCTTTAACCTTCTCATTAAGAACTTGACTTGGAACCGACTCCAAAACGTTTTAAAGTTATTTCAAGCCTTTTAGTTACTTTTGAAGTCGGTTTTATTTTTTATTAAAAATTTTTTTTTCACGATTTTTAGTGGTGCCTAAAATTGATCCCCCTCCCAGACTTTTGTGAGGCTAATATTTGAAATCCTTATGAAAAGCCCATTCAAACGATACCTCACACGATATTTTTTATCTTGGATGATTATAGGAGGGGGGGGGGACTGACCACGTATCCCCCCTCTTCCTCTTTACTCGTCAGCCATCGACTGCACGTATAAACAAAGCAATATTACTTGTTACGACAATTCTGCTATTATCCTACGAGGAGTTCCGTTCCATATCTCGTAAGTCTATGATCAGATCACGATAATATTTCTATGGGACCACCTCGGGAGTATACCCTTTCGATTACAAAAAGAATTTTGAAAATCGGCCCACAAACATAGAAAAAAAAAAAAAAACATACAGTCGAATTGAGAACCTCCTCCTTTTTGGAAGTCGGTTAAAAAGTACCCTAATAATAATACTATTTTAATCTTCAATCAATTTTTTGTATCAAAAGATGCTCCAGAATGATCTTGTTTAAAATCTGACGATAAGAGACTGACTATTTCTTTTTTTGAATTCTCTGAAAGTAATACCTTAGATAACAAATTTTATCTAGGTAGTCTTATCTCTCAACCTGCTTCGCACAGAACTGCATAATTATGTAGCCAGCTGCTGAGAATGCCCTTTCTGCCTCCACACTGGTCGGATTTAGGGTCATTAAATACTCATAAACCATAGATAAATGTTCACCTCGCACTCCTTCGGTCTCATAAACGCTCATTTCTTTTTTCAAGACCTTTTCGTAATCTAATTGACCACTTGGCTTTTGTTTATTAAAGTTCTCCTTCTCTCTTTCATAACTCAAAACTAAACAATAGAAATTAATACGTTTGCGGATCCGCATCGCTGGATCCAGCACTGTATGCTGGATCCCGCATGTTTAAAAAGGCGCTGGATCCAGCTGGATTGCTGTATGCTGGATCCAGCAATTGCAATCCCTACAGTGCAGTGACCGACATAAATGCAACACATGTAATTACTTTTTGGATTCATCATCAGCCGGTATTAGTCCATTGCTGAACATAAGCCTTTCCCAATGCGCGCCACTTTTGTGCGCTTATTGGAGGTAGGTATTTGCCCATAATCGCCACGGCTAGGGCTGGACAAGCGGGTTGGCGATCGCAGTAGCAGATGATTACTGTTACACAAGGATGCTACTGCCCATCCTGCGGATCTTTCCCTTTGTCGCTTCTTACGACACCCGCGGGACGAGTAGGGGTGGTTTTATTCTTTGGCTGGAAACCACACGGCATAAAACATAAAAACAAAAAATTAAGAGCGAAAAAAACTAGCCAAAATAAAGTGTCAGTCCATTGACCAAATTTATCATGATTGTGATGGAAACTTAGCTCATTACGTTTAGACTAAGTTAGTTATAAGTTTGTCCACTTGTCCAGCTAACGAGTTTCTCAATTAAGACACAAGTTTGTCGAAAGTTGAATTGTTTTTGCGGTTTCTGTTTAACACGTACCTACAGTCAACAGCAAAAGTAGATGATCAAAATCAGGAATTCAATACTAATTAACGGAGTTCGCGGAATATATGGCAGCTGTACTAGTAGTCAGTGAATGTTTGGTATAATTTACAATTACATATTTTTGAATCACTTCGACGCCACGTGTACAGTTCTGACCCGAACCCCGTTCATTAGTATTGAATTTCTGATTTTGATCATCTACTTTTGCTGTTGAGTGTACCTACCTAACTATATTTAGGTAATATCGTTTCTTTCTTCGGAGCAGTGGCGGATTAAGCCTGTCAGGGGCCCAGGGCGCCCTACGGTCTACTAAGAAATTGACGTTTTTGTAGTGTACTTTGTAAAAAATAGTTAATTTCCCTTCTCGGGGGAACATGATGGAAATTTTGGGGCCCCCTAGGGGCGGGTGCCCGGCGTCTCCCCCCATTAGTCCGCTAGAGGTTCGGAGACAGCAACAAAAAAAGTTGCTAAATAAACTTGATACTTATGCAGAGAGGAAATATGAAATATGGGAGTACCAGAGAGGAGAAAATTCTGTCCTCCGTGGTGAGTAGGCACGTTAACGTGACAGCTAGACATTATTTGAAAGGGCTTTTGTGAGGAAGCTTAATGCATAACCAGCATAAATCTACAGTAGAGCTCGAGCAGAGCCTCTGTGAGGAAAGCCAGCGTTAGATCTACAGTTACTATTGTGTTTTGGGATTCCTCACAGGGGCTCTATCTACCTGATTAATAACTCGAGTATAGCCCCTGTGAGGAAATACAATGTAAAGCCAGCATAATGTAACTCTCGTAGAGCCTCTCTGAGGAAACATAGCGAAAAGCCAGAGATCACACAGAAGGTACCTACCAGTACCAAGTAATTTAACTCGGTCTTTAAAATAGATCTACCTACAGTGGTAGGTAACTCAGAAAGAATTTATTCAGATTTTTTATTCAGGTAAGTACTCAGAATTTAGGCGTTTAGTCGACTTAAACTTTAATAACTAATCCAATAATCTTCTCCCGTCGGTTTAAATATGATAGAATGTCTCCAAGAGACAGACACTTCAAAAACACTTCCTAGAATTATTCCTGAACATTACTATGCAAATTGGAAAACATAAGTAAGTATTTATTTACTTTCTTTAATAAAAAATCGGTCGTGGGCGGAGAGCCTTATCGACCTTATCTGGTGTAGCGCGTAGGCATAAAACATAGTCTTAGTCTTTGTTGTAAGTTGTTTATTTATAGTCTTTGGCCTTAACAGATAAGCTTAATTATAGTATGTACCTACCTCTTAAAACTAAAACCTTTTTTGTAACCAGTCGTTCAATAAACCTTATAGTAAGAACACGCATTTTAATTGCCGTCCTTCTGGCTCTGACGAGTTCCTTACCGACACATATAACGGCAAAGTGGTGACCCCCGGACGTGTTACGCGCGTATTTAGAGACAAGTAGCTATCGCGCGCGACACCACCATGAACGACCCAAGATACCAGGCTGCTGCAACCAATCCAACCCCGCAACAACCACAACTCGCAGCAGCAACATCACCACAACCGCAGCCTTCAACCTCATCAACTCCAGAACAACAACCACAACCAACGATGACAGCGGTGTCGATCACGCCACGGATACCGGACTTCTGGCGAGACCGACCGAAGCTCTGGTTCCATCAATTCAACGCCATCGTGGACCCACAAAAGGCAAGTGACCAACACAAAAGTCAACTTCTAATTGCTAGGCTGAAATATGACGAATTATGTGACATTAGTGACATTCTTGATAACATGCCCGAGACAAACAAATTCGAGACAATTAAAAAAAGATTAATTTCTGTTTATGAAGAGTCTGAAACCAAACAATTAAATCAGCTCTTAAATGAAATAGAACTCGGGGATCAGAAACCGTCTCAGTTGCTTCGACGGATGCAAGATTTAGGAAAAAATCGTGTAGCGAACGAGACCCTAAAATTATTATGGAAGGGCCGTCTGCCACACTCTGTTAGGACCGTGTTAACAGCATGCGATACTGATGAGATAAAACTTGACAGTTTAGCTAAAATGGCTGATAAAATCATGGAAAATACAAAGCCGTCCGAGTTAGCCCCAGTCAGGAAAGTAACTCCGAGTGCAGACCAAACTTTATCCGAAACAATAATTAGCGAGCTTAATAAAATGAAATTCGAAATATCCGCTCTACACGACAAATTGAATAACCACAATAGTGACCAATACCGTGAGTCGCGTAGTCGAAACCGTTACGATCCGGATACACCCCGGTCACGATCAAAAAGCCGTGATAACGCTATAAGAAATACAGAAAAGTTCGCAAGTCAAATAGCACAACCGGGTGATCCAAATTACATGTGCTTTTATCATTTTACGTACGGTAATAATGCGCGTAAGTGCGGCGACATCATTAACTGTAATAATAAACCAACCCAGGGAAACTAACTTCGACACCGGCAATAGTAAACAACGTCGCCGGTGTCGAGAATTCTTATCGTTTGTGCGTTACGGACACCATTACCGGTGTACGATATTTAATTGATACCGGAGCTGACGTATCCGTTTTGGCCTCTAAAAGGCAAAACGAATCTAAGTCAGACTACACATTATACGCAGCCAACGGCACAAAAATTAAAACGTATGGCGAAAAAACCATCACGGTTAATTTAGGTTTACGTCGCCCATTCAAATGGAAGTTCATATTAGCCGACGTCCATCTTTCAATTATAGGCGCTGACTTCCTTGCCGCCAACAAACTCATGGTAGACCTACATGGTAAAAAACTAGTAGATAACCTTACCTCATTATCACTCGTCACGAATATCACAAACTCTACTGAACCAAGTATTCGATCAATCAACGTTAATGACGAATACCATCTTATATTACAAAAATTTCCCGATATCACCAAACTAGAAAACTTTAAAACGCATCCCAAGCATGAAGTACAGCATCATATTTACACTACCGGTCCCCCGGTGCACGAAAAGGTACGTCCACTTAATCCGGAGAAATATAAAATAGCCAAAGCAGAATTTGAAAGAATGATGCAATTAGGCATTTGTAGACCTTCGAATAGCCCTTGGGCCAACCCACTTGTATGCGTAAGTAAAAAAAACGGGGAAATAAGACCATGCGGAGATTATCGTAGACTGAACGCACAAACTATACCTGACCGTTACCCGTTACCAAGAATACTTGATTTTACATATATACTCAAAGGTAAATCTATATTTTCAAAAATTGACGTCCGTAAAGCCTACCATAATATACCCATGGCCTCGGAAGACATTCCTAAGACTGCAATCATAACTCCATTCGGTTTATTCGAATTTACAAGAATGAATTTTGGGTTACGTAACGCAGCGCAAGATTTTCAAAGATTAGTAAACAATACATTGAAAGGTCTAGATTTTGCATTCCCATATCTTGACGACATAATTATAGGTTCAGAATCAAAGGAAGCACATTTAAAACACTTAGAAATAGTTATAGAACGTTTAAGTAATTTAGGTTTTACGATAAACACAGATAAATGCGAATTCGGTAAATCCGAACTAAACTTTCTCGGTTACCATATCAATTCAGAAGGGGTAAAACCGAGCGCGAAAAAAATGCAACTTATAAATAATTACCCACAACCTAATACAATTGAGGAACTGCGGCGTTTCCTCGGTATGATGAATTTCTACAGACAAAGCATTCCAAGAGCTGCGGAAATTCAAGCACCACTTAACGCGTATTTACATAACTCCAAAAAACGGGACAAAACTGAAATTACATGGACTGAAAGTGCTTTAAAAGCGTTCAATCAATGTAAGCAAATAATTAACAATACAGTTATGTTATCCCACCCAGACCCATTTGCACCTCTAATATTAATGACAGATGCTTCCGGTACTTGTGTAGGCGCAGCACTACACCAAATGGTTAATGATAAATTACAACCCCTAGGATTCTATTCTAAGAAACTTACCGATACCCAAACAAGATATAGTACTTACGATAGAGAACTCTTAGCGATTTACACAGCAATAAAACATTTCCGATATATAATAGAAAGTAGAGAACTCACGGTATTAACAGATCATAAACCATTAACTTTCGCCTTATCGAAAAAAGTTTCGCCCTCAGACTCACCTAGACGCTTGAGACAATTAGACTACATTTCCCAATTTTGTGATAACATTAAATACATAGAAGGCAGTAAAAACACAGTCGCCGACGCGTTATCTAGGATCGATGAAATTATAGTACCATCTCTATTTAATTACCATAAACTAGCCGAATCACAAAAAAATGATCAGGAGTTACAAAATTTACGCAAACAAAACAATCTCCAATTTAAACTAATCAAAATACCCAATACGGAAATAGAAATAGTTCACGAAACTTCTACAGACAATATACGCCCTTATTTACCCGTACAATTCCGGGAACTCGCAATCAAAACATTACACTGCGTGAGTCATCCCGGTGTCGCAGCTACGAAACGCTTAGTTAAAAGTAAATATTTTTGGCCGAATATGAATATTGATATTAAGAATTTTGTAAAACAATGCATCCCTTGTCAAAAATGCAAAATACAACGACATACATTAACTCCTTTAGGCAAATTCAATGAAACGGGAAACCGCTTCGAACATGTTCACATAGACATAATAGGACCTCTACCGCCTTCCGAGGATTACACATATTGCGTTACCATTATCGATAGGGTGACGAAATGGCCTGAAGTCATACCAGTAAAAAATATAACAGCCGAAACAGTTGCTAAGGCGTTCGTAGAACAATGGATAGCTCGTTTCGGCTGTCCAATACGCATTACTTCAGACCAAGGTCGTCAATTCGAATCCGACCTATTTTCACAATTATTAAAAAGACTAGGTATCGAACGTATCCGCACTACAGCATATAACCCAAAGGCAAACGGTATGGTAGAAAGGTTCCACCGTACACTAAAAGCTGCTATTATGGCTAAATGTTCAAATAGCGCTCAATGGGTACAGGAATTACCCCTAGTGCTCCTAGGTTTGCGCTCGGCAGTGAAATTAGACCTAGGTTATAGCCCATCACAATTTGTATACGGGAGTAGTCTACGACTTCCAGGCGACCTATTTCACCAAAACTCCAAAACAAACATTAACGATCGTGAATATATAAAACTTTTAACACATACTTTAGCGTCAGTCCCTAAACTCTTGCATCCGAATTCTCACAGCAACCATAATAACGTATTCATTCATAAGGACTTAAGTGTTAGCACTCATGTTTTCGTGAGAAACGAAGCACGGCGATCCTTAATACCGCCTTATGAGGGCCCATTTGAAGTCATAACTCGATATCCTAAATTTTACACTTTGGACTGTAATGGTAAACATGTCACGGTGTCACTCGATCGTCTTAAACCAGCTTATCAGTTGGAATACGATAATGTGTCGGTCCCACGCCCAAAAGAAATAACGACGCCACTCGAAACAACGCAGCATCCGGCGAGCTTAACTACTTCATCTGACACCTCGAGCACTACGACACCGCCGGTCATAACGAAATCCGGTCGCACCGTTAAGAAGACCGTGAGATTCGACATATGAATCTCCGGCCAGTCATCACTTACAGTTGTAGCGCGTAGGCATAAAACATAGTCTTAGTCTTTGTTGTAAGTTGTTTATTTATAGTCTTTGGCCTTAACAGATAAGCTTAATTATAGTATGTACCTACCTCTTAAAACTAAAACCTTTTTTGTAACCAGTCGTTCAATAAACCTTATAGTAAGAACACGCATTTTAATTGCCGTCCTTCTGGCTCTGACGAGTTCCTTACCGACACATATAACGGCAAAGTGGTGACCCCCGGACGTGTTACGCGCGTATTTAGAGACAAGTAGCTATCGCGCGCGACACCACCATGAACGACCCAAGATACCAGGCTGCTGCAACCAATCCAACCCCGCAACAACCACAACTCGCAGCAGCAACATCACCACAACCGCAGCCTTCAACCTCATCAACTCCAGAACAACAACCACAACCAACGATGACAGCGGTGTCGATCACGCCACGGATACCGGACTTCTGGCGAGACCGACCGAAGCTCTGGTTCCATCAATTCAACGCCATCGTGGACCCACAAAAGGCAAGTGACCAACACAAAAGTCAACTTCTAATTGCTAGGCTGAAATATGACGAATTATGTGACATTAGTGACATTCTTGATAACATGCCCGAGACAAACAAATTCGAGACAATTAAAAAAAGATTAATTTCTGTTTATGAAGAGTCTGAAACCAAACAATTAAATCAGCTCTTAAATGAAATAGAACTCGGGGATCAGAAACCGTCTCAGTTGCTTCGACGGATGCAAGATTTAGGAAAAAATCGTGTAGCGAACGAGACCCTAAAATTATTATGGAAGGGCCGTCTGCCACACTCTGTTAGGACCGTGTTAACAGCATGCGATACTGATGAGATAAAACTTGACAGTTTAGCTAAAATGGCTGATAAAATCATGGAAAATACAAAGCCGTCCGAGTTAGCCCCAGTCAGGAAAGTAACTCCGAGTGCAGACCAAACTTTATCCGAAACAATAATTAGCGAGCTTAATAAAATGAAATTCGAAATATCCGCCCTACACGACAAATTGAATAACCACAATAGTGACCAATACCGCGAGTCGCGTAGTCGAAACCGTTACGATCCGGATACACCCCGGTCACGATCAAAAAGCCGTGATAACGCTATAAGAAATACAGAAAAGTTCGCAAGTCAAATAGCACAACCGGGTGATCCAAATTACATGTGCTTTTATCATTTTACGTACGGTAATAATGCGCGTAAGTGCGGCGACATCATTAACTGTAATAATAAACCAACCCAGGGAAACTAACTTCGACACCGGCAATAGTAAACAACGTCGCCGGTGTCGAGAATTCTTATCGTTTGTGCGTTACGGACACCATTACCGGTGTACGATATTTAATTGATACCGGAGCTGACGTATCCGTTTTGGCCTCTAAAAGGCAAAACGAATCTAAGTCAGACTACACATTATACGCAGCCAACGGCACAAAAATTAAAACGTATGGCGAAAAAACCATCACGGTTAATTTAGGTTTACGTCGCCCATTCAAATGGAAGTTCATATTAGCCGACGTCCATCTTTCAATTATAGGCGCTGACTTCCTTGCCGCCAACAAACTCATGGTAGACCTACATGGTAAAAAACTAGTAGATAACCTTACCTCATTATCACTCGTCACGAATATCACAAACTCTACTGAACCAAGTATTCGATCAATCAACGTTAATGACGAATACCATCTTATATTACAAAAATTTCCCGATATCACCAAACTAGAAAACTTTAAAACGCATCCCAAGCATGAAGTACAGCATCATATTTACACTACCGGTCCCCCGGTGCACGAAAAGGTACGTCCACTTAATCCGGAGAAATATAAAATAGCCAAAGCAGAATTTGAAAGAATGATGCAATTAGGCATTTGTAGACCTTCGAATAGCCCTTGGGCCAACCCACTTGTATGCGTAAGTAAAAAAAACGGGGAAATAAGACCATGCGGAGATTATCGTAGACTGAACGCACAAACTATACCTGACCGTTACCCGTTACCAAGAATACTTGATTTTACATATATACTCAAAGGTAAATCTATATTTTCAAAAATTGACGTCCGTAAAGCCTACCATAATATACCCATGGCCTCGGAAGACATTCCTAAGACTGCAATCATAACTCCATTCGGTTTATTCGAATTTACAAGAATGAATTTTGGGTTACGTAACGCAGCGCAAGATTTTCAAAGATTAGTAAACAATACATTGAAAGGTCTAGATTTTGCATTCCCATATCTTGACGACATAATTATAGGTTCAGAATCAAAGGAAGCACATTTAAAACACTTAGAAATAGTTATAGAACGTTTAAGTAATTTAGGTTTTACGATAAACACAGATAAATGCGAATTCGGTAAATCCGAACTAAACTTTCTCGGTTACCATATCAATTCAGAAGGGGTAAAACCGAGCGCGAAAAAAATGCAACTTATAAATAATTACCCACAACCTAATACAATTGAGGAACTGCGGCGTTTCCTCGGTATGATGAATTTCTACAGACAAAGCATTCCAAGAGCTGCGGAAATTCAAGCACCACTTAACGCGTATTTACATAACTCCAAAAAACGGGACAAAACTGAAATTACATGGACTGAAAGTGCTTTAAAAGCGTTCAATCAATGTAAGCAAATAATTAACAATACAGTTATGTTATCCCACCCAGACCCATTTGCACCTCTAATATTAATGACAGATGCTTCCGGTACTTGTGTAGGCGCAGCACTACACCAAATGGTTAATGATAAATTACAACCCCTAGGATTCTATTCTAAGAAACTTACCGATACCCAAACAAGATATAGTACTTACGATAGAGAACTCTTAGCGATTTACACAGCAATAAAACATTTCCGATATATAATAGAAAGTAGAGAACTCACGGTATTAACAGATCATAAACCATTAACTTTCGCCTTATCGAAAAAAGTTTCGCCCTCAGACTCACCTAGACGCTTGAGACAATTAGACTACATTTCCCAATTTTGTGATAACATTAAATACATAGAAGGCAGTAAAAACACAGTCGCCGACGCGTTATCTAGGATCGATGAAATTATAGTACCATCTCTATTTAATTACCATAAACTAGCCGAATCACAAAAAAATGATCAGGAGTTACAAAATTTACGCAAACAAAACAATCTCCAATTTAAACTAATCAAAATACCCAATACGGAAATAGAAATAGTTCACGAAACTTCTACAGACAATATACGCCCTTATTTACCCGTACAATTCCGGGAACTCGCAATCAAAACATTACACTGCGTGAGTCATCCCGGTGTCGCAGCTACGAAACGCTTAGTTAAAAGTAAATATTTTTGGCCGAAAATGAATATTGATATTAAGAATTTTGTAAAACAATGCATCCCTTGTCAAAAATGCAAAATACAACGACATACATTAACTCCTTTAGGCAAATTCAATGAAACGGGAAACCGCTTCGAACACGTTCACATAGACATAATAGGACCTCTACCGCCTTCCGAGGATTACACATATCGCGTTACCATTATCGATAGGGTGACGAAATGGCCTGAAGTCATACCAGTAAAAAATATAACAGCCGAAACAGTTGCTAAGGCGTTCGTAGAACAATGGATAGCTCGTTTCGGCTGTCCAATACGCATTACTTCAGACCAAGGTCGTCAATTCGAATCCGACCTATTTTCACAATTATTAAAAAGACTAGGTATCGAACGTATCCGCACTACAGCATATAACCCAAAGGCAAACGGTATGGTAGAAAGGTTCCACCGTACACTAAAAGCTGCTATTATGGCTAAATGTTCAAATAGCGCTCAATGGGTACAGGAATTACCCCTAGTGCTCCTAGGTTTGCGCTCGGCAGTGAAATTAGACCTAGGTTATAGCCCATCACAATTTGTATACGGGAGTAGTCTACGACTTCCAGGCGACCTATTTCACCAAAACTCCAAAACAAACATTAACGATCGTGAATATATAAAACTTTTAACACATACTTTAGCGTCAGTCCCTAAACTCTTGCATCCGAATTCTCACAGCAACCATAATAACGTATTCATTCATAAGGACTTAAGTGTTAGCACTCATGTTTTCGTGAGAAACGAAGCACGGCGATCCTTAATACCGCCTTATGAGGGCCCATTTGAAGTCATAACTCGATATCCTAAATTTTACACTTTGGACTGTAATGGTAAACATGTCACGGTGTCACTCGATCGTCTTAAACCAGCTTATCAGTTGGAATACGATAATGTGTCGGTCCCACGCCCAAAAGAAATAACGACGCCACTCGAAACAACGCAGCATCCGGCGAGCTTAACTACTTCATCTGACACCTCGAGCACTACGACACCGCCGGTCATAACGAAATCCGGTCGCACCGTTAAGAAGACCGTGAGATTCGACATATGAATCTCCGGCCAGTCATCACTTACAGTCATTGCTCTTCAGTCGCACCCCGCATCACAGCTAATCATACATCAATCGTCGTTGTCGCGGTCAGAATATTTGACAATTATGGGTCAACCAGCTAGCAAAACGACCATTGTCACTCAGAACAGTGCAGCAACGGACAGCAAGGTCAAGATAGAAGATGAAACACCTTTCTCCGCCCATAAAATGTCACTAACGGCAGTCATCATGGTTAGTGGAGCTGTCACCCTATGCATTCTCTACGTGGGGTGGCGCTATTGCAGACGCCGCATCGAAGCCGCCGTAGAAACAAGAATCAACGGCGCAATCGCACAACGTGCTAACGGCATCCCACCAGGGGCGCCAAACATGCAAATCAACCATCTCCCTACAACAAACCTCAAACAAACGTACAGTGTAGCGTAAACAAAACAGTGTAGTGCAGTGTAAAAAAATTAAAAAATGTGAAAAACAAAAGTGACACCGCAAGTAGTAGTTAGTTATTATAATATAAGCTAGTTATTGTATTAATTGTAGTTTTTAATCATTTGTATTCATTAGGGGAATAATCAATAAAAACTTCATGAAACAATTTCATTGTTTAATCTAAGGGGGGAGGATTGTAGCGCGTAGGCATAAAACATAGTCTTAGTCTTTGTTGTAAGTTGTTTATTTATAGTCTTTGGCCTTAACAGATAAGCTTAATTATAGTATGTACCTACCTCTTAAAACTAAAACCTTTTTTGTAACCAGTCGTTCAATAAACCTTATAGTAAGAACACGCATTTTAATTGCCGTCCTTCTGGCTCTGACGAGTTCCTTACCGACACATATAACGGCAAACTGGTCTTATGAAAATGTTACGTTATTAGTAGTAAAATTTCTAAAGCTTCATCTAATTGTCAATTTCCAGTTTCCACTAGTCTTGTCTCTTTTCTTATAGGTACCTACTGCTGCGCTGTTTTCCTCAAAACATTCCGTGACGTCCACTAATTAATTTCGTTGGTACCAAATAAAATAGCAGCTTTAGTCTCATCTTAATCTTTAGCTATCCTAGATACTGATGCGATGCTAGATATAATCAGCAAATTAAATTGTTAAGCTAACTTGTATTTAAAAAAATATTTAAAGCTATTTTTTTATTTGAAATCATGTTCCGATCACTATCCTAGATGCTGATCCCAATCATAGACAAAGGTAGTAAGCAAATTAAGTTGTTAAGCTAACAATACTTATACCCTAACTTAAATTGGTATAAAACACTTAAAAAACCTACACATTTTCTCGCCACTTTAATAAGGAACCAGGGTTTTTCCTTTCAAAGGTTGAAACATGCCAAATTTTTTTAATAGGTTTTGTTTAATACCCAGATTTTGTTTTGAAGTTTCGAGAAATTTATTTTCTTTGCTGCCCGTTATTTATAAGACCTGCTGCTTAATGCTGGACCTGTATCTCCACGTAAACTTAGTTTATTCCATATGGAAGTGGTGTACATAGTCACTTTGTTATGTTTGATAAGAGATTAATACACTATAGGGTCTACTTAATAAGTCGCTCACGTATTAAAATTATAACAAAGTTGTTTTGAAGTTACGTCCCTGATAAAATAGAAATGTTACTTAGAAATTACCTATCTAACATTTTTTTTACTACTAAAGTAGATTTGGAAAAATCTGATATGCACAGCTAACGAATTTTAGGTAAGTACCTATCTCAAGTAGGTAAGTAGTTGAATTATTATCAAACATTCAAACTTTTTAATCAAGGAAAATACGACAAGGTTCATTTTTAGCGTCAAGGGAAAACTAATTTGATCACGATCTATTTTTAACTTAAAAAGTAGAAGGACCAAAGATAAAATTCAACGCGCGTTCCCTTAATTAATTAAGATCAAAGTAAAGAAATGTCCAAGTCCAAAATATATAAACAAAACATCAGTCACAGCACAGATAAAAAACTTTATTTTTCACTTACTTGGCCCGCAGAGAAAGCTGCCGATCATTCGGGCACACATACTTATTGGCTTTACTCTGAAAATTCATCGCACTTAAAAAAGTAAAATAAAAAAATATTTAAAAATATTCGGATAGCGCGGGAAAGTCGCGCCGCGCGTTCGCGCCTGTTGATTCCGTCCAACTGTTGCTTCGCGCGTGTTGGCTCCCTATTAATCGATATTTTAACAACGCTCTTGAAAACTAACAATATGTTGCGAACAGCGACATCCTTTTATCTGTATGATAAACATGACCATGTAAATGTATGTACACACGCTGTAAACAATGTACCTATGTAGGTATGTAGTACAAATTATCAGCAAGTTATTATTAGGAATTTGGAAAACCTTTTTGTAAACTAAACAAGTTCAACGTTATTAAAAATACAGGGCAATATAAAGGCACACTTTTTTTTGCTTTCGTCAGCAATTTAAATTACCTAGGACCAGATAATGAAAAAGTCTCGGATAGAAAATAATACAAATACCTACCTGAGTTACTATTGCTATTTAGTTTTATCAGGCGTTTTTAAGGAATACATCCGTAGTTTAAATTTTGTTGTTGCGGTGGGATGATGTCAGTCAGCTATGACTGAAATATAGTTAGGTAGAATTGGTCTCAAAGAGGATTATCAAAGGAGCCTATACAAGAAAAACGAAATTTTTAAGATTTCAAAACAAGCAACCGCCATCTACAGACGTGAAAAAAAATAAATAAAACCTGTCTACCAATGTTATTAGAAACATTTTTCAAGTCACTTGATTAAAAATAAAAATTAGGATCAATTTCAGCAGTACAAATCCTCACTCCTGCATCGTTAAAGTTAAAGAAAGCTTTATCTTAGGCTTTATCTGTTGTTCTCTCTACGAGAAAAGCGTTCACTAATTATTTGCTACAGATTTTTTCAGAGTTGAAGCTATTACGAAATAATTTATTATAGAGCTAGTATACAAAAGAAAGGTAAGGTAATTTGAATAATGTATCATTAACGAAGATATACGGCTATAAAACATTAGAAAGTACTGCCATCAAATTGATTGAACTATATTCTTTCTGTTCAATGTATCCGAACGTTTAATGAGATGGGTATATCATTCCATCTCACTCTCGTAGTGTGCCAGTGATGTTCGAACAAATCCATAACGATAATGTTAATACGTTATAAAACGCCATTTATTTGCGTGATTACTAGAAAGATAGTATTAAACGAGTTTTTAGTTTTGCAAGATCATTTTTATTTTTATGTATCCAGATTACTAAATAATCTTTTCTTGCTACTTTCTTTGATATTAAAAGAACAAGTTGTGATTATCATTATTTCTTAAGAGTGTTCTTTCTCTATCGATACTAGTTTGCCGTTATATGTGTCGGTAAGGAACTCGTCAGAGCCAGAAGGACGGCAATTAAAATGCGTGTTCTTACTATAAGGTTTATTGAACGACTGGTTACAAAAAAGGTTTTAGTTTTAAGAGGTAGGTACATACTATAATTAAGCTTATCTGTTAAGGCCAAAGACTATAAATAAACAACTTACAACAAAGACTAAGACTATGTTTTATGCCTACGCGCTACAATCCTCCCCCCTTAGATTAAACAATGAAATTGTTTCATGAAGTTTTTATTGATTATTCCCCTAATGAATACAAATGATTAAAAACTACAATTAATACAATAACTAGCTTATATTATAATAACTAACTACTACTTGCGGTGTCACTTTTGTTTTTCACATTTTTTAATTTTTTTACACTGCACTACACTGTTTTGTTTACGCTACACTGTACGTTTGTTTGAGGTTTGTTGTAGGGAGATGGTTGATTTGCATGTTTGGCGCCCCTGGTGGGATGCCGTTAGCACGTTGTGCGATTGCGCCGTTGATTCTTGTTTCTACGGCGGCTTCGATGCGGCGTCTGCAATAGCGCCACCCCACGTAGAGAATGCATAGGGTGACAGCTCCACTAACCATGATGACTGCCGTTAGTGACATTTTATGGGCGGAGAATGGTGTTTCATCTTCTATCTTGACCTTGCTGTCCGTTGCTGCACTGTTCTGAGTGACAATGGTCGTTTTGCTAGCTGGTTGACCCATAATTGTCAAATATTCTGACCGCGACAACGACGATTGATGTATGATTAGCTGTGATGCGGGGTGCGACTGAAGAGCAATGACTGTAAGTGATGACTGGCCGGAGATTCATATGTCGAATCTCACGGTCTTCTTAACGGTGCGACCGGATTTCGTTATGACCGGCGGTGTCGTAGTGCTCGAGGTGTCAGATGAAGTAGTTAAGCTCGCCGGATGCTGCGTTGTTTCGAGTGGCGTCGTTATTTCTTTTGGGCGTGGGACCGACACATTATCGTATTCCAACTGATAAGCTGGTTTAAGACGATCGAGTGACACCGTGACATGTTTACCATTACAGTCCAAAGTGTAAAATTTAGGATATCGAGTTATGACTTCAAATGGGCCCTCATAAGGCGGTATTAAGGATCGCCGTGCTTCGTTTCTCACGAAAACATGAGTGCTAACACTTAAGTCCTTATGAATGAATACGTTATTATGGTTGCTGTGAGAATTCGGATGCAAGAGTTTAGGGACTGACGCTAAAGTATGTGTTAAAAGTTTTATATATTCACGATCGTTAATGTTTGTTTTGGAGTTTTGGTGAAATAGGTCGCCTGGAAGTCGTAGACTACTCCCGTATACAAATTGTGATGGGCTATAACCTAGGTCTAATTTCACTGCCGAGCGCAAACCTAGGAGCACTAGGGGTAATTCCTGTACCCATTGAGCGCTATTTGAACATTTAGCCATAATAGCAGCTTTTAGTGTACGGTGGAACCTTTCTACCATACCGTTTGCCTTTGGGTTATATGCTGTAGTGCGGATACGTTCGATACCTAGTCTTTTTAATAATTGTGAAAATAGGTCGGATTCGAATTGACGACCTTGGTCTGAAGTAATGCGTATTGGACAGCCGAAACGAGCTATCCATTGTTCTACGAACGCCTTAGCAACTGTTTCGGCTGTTATATTTTTTACTGGTATGACTTCAGGCCATTTCGTCACCCTATCGATAATGGTAACGCAATATGTGTAATCCTCGGAAGGCGGTAGAGGTCCTATTATGTCTATGTGAACATGTTCGAAGCGGTTTCCCGTTTCATTGAATTTGCCTAAAGGAGTTAATGTATGTCGTTGTATTTTGCATTTTTGACAAGGGATGCATTGTTTTACAAAATTCTTAATATCAATATTCATATTCGGCCAAAAATATTTACTTTTAACTAAGCGTTTCGTAGCTGCGACACCGGGATGACTCACGCAGTGTAATGTTTTGATTGCGAGTTCCCGGAATTGTACGGGTAAATAAGGGCGTATATTGTCTGTAGAAGTTTCGTGAACTATTTCTATTTCCGTATTGGGTATTTTGATTAGTTTAAATTGGAGATTGTTTTGTTTGCGTAAATTTTGTAACTCCTGATCATTTTTTTGTGATTCGGCTAGTTTATGGTAATTAAATAGAGATGGTACTATAATTTCATCGATCCTAGATAACGCGTCGGCGACTGTGTTTTTACTGCCTTCTATGTATTTAATGTTATCACAAAATTGGGAAATGTAGTCTAATTGTCTCAAGCGTCTAGGTGAGTCTGAGGGCGAAACTTTTTTCGATAAGGCGAAAGTTAATGGTTTATGATCTGTTAATACCGTGAGTTCTCTACTTTCTATTATATATCGGAAATGTTTTATTGCTGTGTAAATCGCTAAGAGTTCTCTATCGTAAGTACTATATCTTGTTTGGGTATCGGTAAGTTTCTTAGAATAGAATCCTAGGGGTTGTAATTTATCATTAACCATTTGGTGTAGTGCTGCGCCTACACAAGTACCGGAAGCATCTGTCATTAATATTAGAGGTGCAAATGGGTCTGGGTGGGATAACATAACTGTATTGTTAATTATTTGCTTACATTGATTGAACGCTTTTAAAGCACTTTCAGTCCATGTAATTTCAGTTTTGTCCCGTTTTTTGGAGTTATGTAAATACGCGTTAAGTGGTGCTTGAATTTCCGCAGCTCTTGGAATGCTTTGTCTGTAGAAATTCATCATACCGAGGAAACGCCGCAGTTCCTCAATTGTATTAGGTTGTGGGTAATTATTTATAAGTTGCATTTTTTTCGCGCTCGGTTTTACCCCTTCTGAATTGATATGGTAACCGAGAAAGTTTAGTTCGGATTTACCGAATTCGCATTTATCTGTGTTTATCGTAAAACCTAAATTACTTAAACGTTCTATAACTATTTCTAAGTGTTTTAAATGTGCTTCCTTTGATTCTGAACCTATAATTATGTCGTCAAGATATGGGAATGCAAAATCTAGACCTTTCAATGTATTGTTTACTAATCTTTGAAAATCTTGCGCTGCGTTACGTAACCCAAAATTCATTCTTGTAAATTCGAATAAACCGAATGGAGTTATGATTGCAGTCTTAGGAATGTCTTCCGAGGCCATGGGTATATTATGGTAGGCTTTACGGACGTCAATTTTTGAAAATATAGATTTACCTTTGAGTATATATGTAAAATCAAGTATTCTTGGTAACGGGTAACGGTCAGGTATAGTTTGTGCGTTCAGTCTACGATAATCTCCGCATGGTCTTATTTCCCCGTTTTTTTTACTTACGCATACAAGTGGGTTGGCCCAAGGGCTATTCGAAGGTCTACAAATGCCTAATTGCATCATTCTTTCAAATTCTGCTTTGGCTATTTTATATTTCTCCGGATTAAGTGGACGTACCTTTTCGTGCACCGGGGGACCGGTAGTGTAAATATGATGCTGTACTTCATGCTTGGGATGCGTTTTAAAGTTTTCTAGTTTGGTGATATCGGGAAATTTTTGTAATATAAGATGGTATTCGTCATTAACGTTGATTGATCGAATACTTGGTTCAGTAGAGTTTGTGATATTCGTGACGAGTGATAATGAGGTAAGGTTATCTACTAGTTTTTTACCATGTAGGTCTACCATGAGTTTGTTGGCGGCAAGGAAGTCAGCGCCTATAATTGAAAGATGGACGTCGGCTAATATGAACTTCCATTTGAATGGGCGACGTAAACCTAAATTAACCGTGATGGTTTTTTCGCCATACGTTTTAATTTTTGTGCCGTTGGCTGCGTATAATGTGTAGTCTGACTTAGATTCGTTTTGCCTTTTAGAGGCCAAAACGGATACGTCAGCTCCGGTATCAATTAAATATCGTACACCGGTAATGGTGTCCGTAACGCACAAACGATAAGAATTCTCGACACCGGCGACGTTGTTTACTATTGCCGGTGTCGAAGTTAGTTTCCCTGGGTTGGTTTATTATTACAGTTAATGATGTCGCCGCACTTACGCGCATTATTACCGTACGTAAAATGATAAAAGCACATGTAATTTGGATCACCCGGTTGTGCTATTTGACTTGCGAACTTTTCTGTATTTCTTATAGCGTTATCACGGCTTTTTGATCGTGACCGGGGTGTATCCGGATCGTAACGGTTTCGACTACGCGACTCACGGTATTGGTCACTATTGTGGTTATTCAATTTGTCGTGTAGAGCGGATATTTCGAATTTCATTTTATTAAGCTCGCTAATTATTGTTTCGGATAAAGTTTGGTCTGCACTCGGAGTTACTTTCCTGACTGGGGCTAACTCGGACGGCTTTGTATTTTCCATGATTTTATCAGCCATTTTAGCTAAACTGTCAAGTTTTATCTCATCAGTATCGCATGCTGTTAACACGGTCCTAACAGAGTGTGGCAGACGGCCCTTCCATAATAATTTTAGGGTCTCGTTCGCTACACGATTTTTTCCTAAATCTTGCATCCGTCGAAGCAACTGAGACGGTTTCTGATCCCCGAGTTCTATTTCATTTAAGAGCTGATTTAATTGTTTGGTTTCAGACTCTTCATAAACAGAAATTAATCTTTTTTTAATTGTCTCGAATTTGTTTGTCTCGGGCATGTTATCAAGAATGTCACTAATGTCACATAATTCGTCATATTTCAGCCTAGCAATTAGAAGTTGACTTTTGTGTTGGTCACTTGCCTTTTGTGGGTCCACGATGGCGTTGAATTGATGGAACCAGAGCTTCGGTCGGTCTCGCCAGAAGTCCGGTATCCGTGGCGTGATCGACACCGCTGTCATCGTTGGTTGTGGTTGTTGTTCTGTAGTTGATGAGGTTGAAGGCTGCGGTTGTGGTGATGTTGCTGCTGCGAGTTGTGGTTGTTGCGGGGTTGGATTGGTTGCAGCAGCCTGGTATCTTGGGTCGTTCATGGTGGTGTCGCGCGCGATAGCTACTTGTCTCTAAATACGCGCGTAACACGTCCGGGGGTCACCACTTTGCCGTTATATGTGTCGGTAAGGAACTCGTCAGAGCCAGAAGGACGGCAATTAAAATGCGTGTTCTTACTATAAGGTTTATTGAACGACTGGTTACAAAAAAGGTTTTAGTTTTAAGAGGTAGGTACATACTATAATTAAGCTTATCTGTTAAGGCCAAAGACTATAAATAAACAACTTACAACAAAGACTAAGACTATGTTTTATGCCTACGCGCTACACTAGCGTTCTTGGCACGGTTTCACATAAATTGGACATAAATTCAATTTTTTAGCGTGCGAATTCCGCACGGGACAGGAAAATTATTATTAGTGTTGTCCATAGATATTAAATTCGGTCTAGGCATTATTAAAGTATGTATTATGTTTGGAAGTGCATCTACGGTACAGAAGAAACTCATGTAAAATATTGAAAATGTATTGTGATTATTTACAATAGCACAAGTCAGTTTCGATTTACCAAGATGTAAGTAAATACCTAAATAAAATAATAATGAATAACTTAGTCTATTGTATTAGGATTCAACTCACCTGCAATAATAGATTTATTATAAAAACTGATAGCTTTATTTATTTTTTTATAAAAACTGATAGCTTTATTTTTTTTTATAACATATCGTGTATGTGTTATTCACAATAATAATCGATCTTTTATCAACAAACGTTATCAAAAATACAACGGGATGCGCGCTACACTAGTAAATTTGACATTTCACTTTTTCAGTAATGATGGCGCACTTGCGAAAGGTGTTTAGTTTACTGTGACTTTTATTTTTAAGTAGTGCTGTGAAGTGAAACCAAGTGATTTTAATGCCGTACCGCAGGCGCTTCTCAGCCAAGATGCCAGATTTCGACGACGAAGTCACGGTCGTCGATGTTTACGACCTGGCGTCGGACATTGGCAAGGAATGTGAGATAATTATTGAAAAATACGGCCCTGACGCCGTTACAGCGCTGCTGCCGAAGGTAATTAACGCGCTAGAGCTGCTGGAGAACCTGGCGGTTAGGAACGAGAAGGAGAACCAGGCACTCCAAGAGTTGACGGCAAAGATATCGCAGTTGGAGAATGACAAGATTGAGAAGGCTGAATACAGACAACGTTTTGAGAAGGTAGGTGGTAGAGGTCATTGTTAGGTAAATAAGTGTTATTTGTTGCTTTAGAGTGCGTGTTGTGCTAATACACGAAACATTGGATGTTTCGTCACTACTGAATGCATCGACTGCATTGCAAAAGACTCGAACTGAACGAACGATGCTATTGCGCGACAGTGCTCACTTCGTTAGAGCCGCCGTTCACGTCTAAACGATAATTGGCCTCTATTAAACCCATTTTTTAGCGAGTACACAATGTTTTAAATTTCTAATCATAAAAAATCATATTTAGAACTTCACCAAGTAGGTACTTGTACGGCTTCTCTCTGTCTGTTTTTTTTTTAAAGACCAAGATGTTGTTATTCAGCCAATTACTTGGTTGATTGGTAAAGTGTTTAGTTCTTTTTATTAACATTAATGATGTAACAGCCTCTTACCATTCATAAAATAATTGCTTTCATTATGTAAATGAATTAAATCTCATGCTAATTTTACTATGAGAAGATTATTATCAGATTAAAATCTTAATTGTTCACAGCATGTCATGAAACTTTTATGAGAGTGAGATAGGAATGCTTGGACCATGAGGACACATCTCATGAGTCCAGGATTATAATATAAAGGGCAGGGTTTAAAACATAATATTAATATTTTTGGATACCTAATAATATAAAGGGCATGGCCTAAAACATAATATTAATATTTTTTATATTTCGGATAATGTAAATCCAAATCCAATGCTACTTACAAAACTATGTTAGTACTTAGGTACCTACTATGTTGTTTTAGTGACAATGATAATATCTTCCTGGCCAAATTTCAATCACAGCGGCAGCGGTCACACCATACAGGATATTGCATTGATATTATATCGCTTGGTAGGTTTTATTTTGGATACGCCAAAGTTCACCTAAATTTTCAACTCCGATAATTGGGAATCCGAAAATGTTCTTCCCAACATTTTTCATCCAAACAATCACCATTCATATCACACATATTCACAGATTAACAATCAAAATTCCTAACTACTCTGTCTCTAATGTTCAAATTCCAGAAGCATTCAACATCTATTATACCTAGGTACTTATATTTGTTTTCCTATATTTTCTCAACATAACCATCTTTTACACTATTATTAAGTTTTTTACTTTTTGTTTAGAATTCTTTTTATTCATAATAATCTATTCATCATAAATTATTATAGGTACAATATACCTACATTACTTTTGCGTAACTTTTACAGTCTGCTAGTATGGTGCTAGCAAACTATTGTTACCAGGAGAAACTGGATGCAATCTGGACTTTAGGGCATCCCGACTCGGACAGGTTATTTTAGAAGGGAATGGCGACGCCACCCCCTTCGTAGTTATTTTTTTTATAAACCACTCAGAAGTAAGAGCCTAAGCTAAGCGGGGCTATATTTATGCAAATAATGTAGCTGATTTATTTTTTTATTTAGGTACACAAAACAGATTCACAGTGTTTTTTACACACACATAATAAATACCTAGTAAATTAATATAGTTACATAGTAAACTGTGATTCCAAAAGTATGTGCACACAGCATGTCATGCAATTGACAAGTTATCATAATAATATAACAATCATGCAATTAAATACAATAATTGGTAAGCATTTAAAAAAATATGATTAAGATTATAATATACAATAAATTGAATTCATACAATACAATATTCATACAATTAATTAATAGATGTTAAGTTAAAGATTCATACTCTGTAATCAATTTTTCTTTCGAATTTGTTGTTGTAATAAATAAAAAATCTTATTACATAATACACAATTTTAAAATTAAGTGAAAGGTAAAGTCTAGACTCTAGAGTGAAAGCTCAAAGCTGGAGTCAGTAAAAGTACCTAAGTAAATAAGCAAACTTGAAATTAGTGAAATAGTGTTTATGAAACGCCGCTGAGAGCAGCCTGCTGCAGTCCTGGATATGTCAATAGGCCATATAGGCAGCGTCAACACCCGATTTCAGAGCATAAAAGTCAAAAATTCACTGGTTTTCTCATGGTTTTTGACTAATTTAATTTAACTACAGTATACTACAAATGAACAATAATATTTCGCTTTCCAAATATTGCCGCTCCAAGCCCCGGGGTCCTACTTGGCCTACTGAGAAACCAGGCCCTGTTTTCCTAAGTCAAATTCAAATAGTTTTAATTCGGATTTTTGCATAGGTCTGCTGGAAGAAATTTCTTTAAGAAATAAGCAGAGCCTTTGTACATTAATTCCTATTATGTGTTTGTAATCTGCTATTTCTGTGTGTGTACCTAAATAAATAAATAGGAATACATTATCCATATTATTGTTAGTAACATTATTCTTAAAAAATATGTTAGTAAATACATTTTATACACACACATTATTACATTTTTCGACACTATTATTATCTATACCCACCATAACATCATGGTTTGAAATGATAACAAAAAACGCTCTATATTTAGCAGTTCACTCACGGCCATTATGCTAATATGGTATTAAGATATATGCATGCAATACAATCATACCATGCACTGCATGTAATCTATGTAATTTGTTCAAGGATTTAATATTACATGTTTATTACTGTAATGTTTTGGAGTAATCGTAATTTAATTGTGCAGTAATAGAAAACGTTATGGTAGGCTGATTTGGTATGCTTTGCATCGTGGGTGATCTGATAGGTAGGTACCGGTGTATGTAATCCTCGCGAATAGACAGTGTTCATGAGACGTAATGCGTCTTATTTTGACACTAGCTGACCCTACCAGGTCCATTTACCAATTACCATTTAAATCATCAAATTCCCTTCCCTTCAAATTTCCTTTCCCTTCAATTCAAATTCGAACCCACACAATTTTTTTTGTCAAAATCTGTCCAGGCCCTTTGAAGTGATACGCGGTTAAACATTTTTGGTACTTAATTGATTTTAATATAAGTACCAAACTTTTATTCACGGCAGTTTTTTTAGTAACCTACCCAAATGTTAGTCAGCAAAAGCAGATGGAACAGGGTTGTGGAGCCTTTTTTTGGCCTGTGGAGTCAAAAATGCCTTCCGCATACCGCACGTCCGAGGGCTCGCACCCACATCTCCCCCCTGCGTGTTCCTCGCACTGTATCGGACAGGGCCGGGTATCTGCAACCGCGCTTCGCAGCCCCGTCCCATGTCAGCCTGTAGGCCTGTAGGGTTGTGGAGCCTAAGATATGATTGAGATCCAGAATTACCTATATCTGAGAATTATACAGTCGGTTTTACATCAATGTTAGTAATGTCAGCAACGATATTAAACGATCATTGTTTCTATGTATTGAATAATAAAAATGCATGGCGTGTTATTTATGATTTAACGCACACCGAGACCTTGAATTTTCGGTTCAGTTTTGCAATAAATGTACATTCGTCACAACTGAAATATTTTAATTGTCTATATTTTTACACATCTTTGCAATAAATCTTTGGGAGAGAAATAGATTAAATACTTATAGACACGCTAACTTTTCAATGCCAGCGAACATGATTTTTTGGCTGCAACACCTGGGGTACCTATCACATGCACATTGGCAACCTTCCATAAAGTGGGTTCCACACCTTTCGATCCTATCGGAGCCGATCCTATTTAATTATCAGATTATGAAATCGGACCATGTATTATGCATCAGATCCTAATTTTATTATTAGGATCCGATGCACAAAAAAATTGTGCGTTTTATAAATTAATTATCACTTTCTCCGTGCCTCGGAAAGCACGTAAAGCCGTAGGCCCTGCGCCTGATCTCTCTCCAGTTGTGTCAGATTGCTGTCCCATTGGACTATGAGAGTGAGGAAATAGAAAGTGCGCCTGTGTTTGCGCACACAGTTGTGCACTACAATATTTCCGTTGAGATTGGCCGCTGTAACCGAAATTCGGTCAGGAGGACATTACTAATAATTTTAAATAAATTGTTCGCTACTTAATAGCTTAAAAATATGCACATAAAGTGCATCAAGAATATACTTAAGTAGTATTGTCTAGAGTTGAATAATTGTACCTACTACTGTTTCCGGCCTGCTTGCATGACTGACCACTTATTGCATTCGTGTTGCACTGATTTAGGTTGAAGATGACGATTTTATTGTGTACAGCACTTGACTACTTAATCCATTGAATGTTTTGGCGTACAGATAATTAATTATTTTGCGCTACGCCCTTGCCTTTATCAAGCCTATTAAACCGCCAACTTGGCTTAAGAGGACTAATTAGGTACCGGGCGAACTAACGAATTTTGATCTTAATTTAAATATTACCCTCTACAATTCAATGAAATTTGATAAACAAGACTAGGTATTTAATATCTGTGTCTTTGGTTTGTCAGATTTCCTGAAACATTATTTTAATTACAATTTTGAAAAAAATAATAATGAAAATCTGACAGTCCATAGAATAGAAGGAGTGTAGAAGGAGTACTTTTAGTAGACAAAAAGATAGGTTAGTCTCGAGATCTTGTTTAGATATTTTTATTGATTTTATTAGGCTTATATTCTAATTAAGATTAAACTTCGTTTGCAATAGTGCGCTCCATGCTCTCGGGGAACACTCCTCTCAACAACAACCACATGAGGTAACAACCAAGGTGCCTTTACGTGCTTTTTAAAGAAAATGGCGCACCAAAAAGTAGCAGCATTGTGATGGTATACCTATAGAAAGAGTAACATTAAATCGATCGACCTGACAGTGACCGATAGTATTGTAGGTACTGAGAGCAACATCCCTCATGATAAGATAGAAATCCTTTTACTCTGTCGGCTTTAAGACAACATGATCAGTCACTGTCCTCTGAACGACGAGATGGATATATGGAGATATTTATTAGCTGTTTAGAAACACTAGTTCTGGACTCAAACGATACGAAAACTGCAATTTATTAGAAGACAAGGAACAAATAAACAGTGAGAAATTTTAGATCGATTCTTCTTCTTATCGTATGGTTGATGAACAACCAGGTGTCAGAGTTTAAATCGCCCGTAGGCCTCTGACATGGATTTACACACCATCGAAAAATCTCTCAGGTGTGCTGATTTCATCACGATGTTTTCCCTTACCGTTTTAGCAATTGATAATTAATTTATAATACACACATAACTTACGAAAAGTCAGAGGTGCGCGCCTTGGAATCGAACTCGAGACCTCTGACTTGTCAATCGACGGTCATACCACTAGGCTATTAGTGCTAAAATCGAAACCGATAGGTACAATATACATAAAAGAAGTATAGCATAATTGACTGTCAAAATTCTTGCACATTAAAAAAAAACGGTGAGAATTTATGGAAGCTTGGTATTTTACACTTGCAGCCAAAATGCCATAGCGATTGTTGTTTTGCTAAATGTCACAAGTTCACCTACTAACCTAACATTAAATCAGCCTATTTGCGACTTGAAATAGGCCTCATAAATGTTCCAGATTTATTTTTAACGAGGTGTCGCCTGCCGCGACTTCTGCCTGATATTAGGTAATTCCCCGCTTTTTATAACCTTTCTTTAATAAAAGGATTATCTGGTTACTTCTACTTTTTGAAAGTTTTCTTTAGGTGTATAAGTATAGATTGGATTCCTTTCCTTACTTAATACAATTTGTTATTTTGCGTAAATTGGATAAATCGAGCAGTTTAAATTGAAATGAATGACTTCTGTCTGCGAAGTCTTTCTAACATAATAGGTACTAAAATTTTGCATATACGTTGTCGGGTGTACAGAAACGGACATATCACATAGAGTACCTTTCATCCCGTAAAAATATACTGTTTTCGGGGAAAACAAACAATAACATTACCGCTTGGACGTTGGTATGATCCAAAGTTGAAGTTGAAATAATGTTCAGGCAGGCCTGATGGGACTGACATATTCTTACAGAATAAAAGTCCCTAAAAAAAAAGAATAAAAAAAAAACAAAAAAAAAACAATAACATTCTTATGATAATAGTTGGGCCATGACTGACGTGACTGACGTGTTGTATAACCCGAGATTGTTAAATTCTAAATTAACTCAAGCCAAGCCGCGGGAAAAAGCTAGTATGAGATAAGCTCACAGCGACAATATATTGTACAAAGTTAGTTTGGTCACGTTTGGTTAAATAAAATCTAGTAATTATTATGTTACATTTGTGATAGGATTAAGTTACCTACAAACAGACAGAACGAGTCTATTGTCGAGTTTTAATGTAATCGCAGATTAGTATGTTCATTAATTATTTGTTAACCACTAACGAGATTTTCTCTTAACAATCCCAAATGGTAATTTTATTTAATCCTGTTTAAAATTACGTATTAACCGTTAATTTTAAACACGATTCAGAACTTTTATGTGACCAAACGTTTGGCTACGTCACATAAAAAGAGTACCTATAGGTTGTTTAATTTCAGCTCCAGGCACTGTCTGGCTGCTTGGACGCGGGCTGAATGAAATTCATTCATCAGCAGATGTTATTTGGTCCATGTTTCTCTACCTTATAAATTTTCTCCTTAAATGAAAAATCCGGACAAAGTCAAAGCCACAAATCCAGCCCACAATCGCCAAAAACCCAGACAAATCTGGACGGTAGGAAACCCTAGTTACGCATTACTTAAATTAATAAGGAAGAGCGAGTCCAACCACTTACAATTTTACTTCGCAGCTTAATAAGATAACAAGCTTCATCCAGATGACTTGCAGCAAATCTACTCGGAGCTTAGTTAACTTAATGGGGAGCTCTCGTGGCCTAATTTGGGGGTAGTCGCGGTTGATAGCTTTGCGGGTAAATTTGCACTCTTACACAAAATTTGCATGTCGGAAATACCCCGAAATTGTTGTACGATGAGTGTTAATTAGTGATAATAAATTTAGTAGGAGTCTAGGGAGATGTTGTATAGGCCGAGATTGTAATTACGTAATTCTCTTCTACATAATAACTTCTAATTGGGTCCATTCACAGAATCATTTCTTTTCTCAAATTACGCGTTATTTAATTATTTTTCAATTTACCCTCTTTTTATGTTTTTTCAAATTTCCCACCAATGTTTTTTCAATTTCCACGCTAAATCTTCTCAGCATATACCTTAATCGGATTATCAGTGTCTTCTTATCGTTTCGTAATAGCTTCTAAATATTTTCTTCAATATTTATTTCCAACACTCGGATTCTACTAAGTAAAATCCATTCAACGGTGGTTACGTCGCGTCAGAAGATTGATCGAATCACTGAAATGCGATTAAAATTGATCGTTCCGATGTCTATCTCGCTGAATTTGCTTACGTAGGAAATATTATTGGGTTATTTATCTTGTTAGAAGTGGAAGTGATCTTGTTAGAACTGGAGATTTTACAAAAGAATTGAGATAAAAGGAAACCATAATTATGTACATTAATTTAATTTTAAAAAACCTAATTTTATCAACTAACGTAGTACTGTGGTACCTGGACCTCTGAGAGGACCCTGAGGTTTTCCTGAAAGGAAGAGTAGATTATCTATCGCTATCAGCTGCGCTCAACGCTTTATTAATTCAACAAGTAGTCCATTTGAGATCAGGTTTATTACTCAACTGATTTTATTAAATATAAATGTTACACACTGTAATAGAATTATATTTTAAAATAACTGACATATGCCGTATAAAAAAGTCAGTCGCAGCCTAAACCGGTGGACCAAGAGATTTGAAATTTGGAAGAAATATTTTTTGTAGATAACGGTGCGGGTAAATCGCTAGTTGGTTATATTTGAAAGCTGAAGCATTGAACCGACTTTAAAACTGAAGAGTAATTAATTTAGATGGAACTCATCGCTCTTACATTCATATTATGTATTTATTCACGGTCATGTATACAGACAGACATACTACTTTTTCTTTATATCAAAGACATCGTAAAATCGTTGCGATTTGAAATAAATATTTCCAAATAAGATTACATTATTTCGTCAGAGTATGTGTTTCATTTAAAAAGAAATCTTTATACGATGTGATTTGATTTTAGTATTGACACTGTCGGACAGAATTAACATTTGATTTCGTCATATTGCTATAAACTAGCAATTTTTCCTGCCTTTGCTCCTGTAGTTCAAAATTTTCCAGGTTAAAAAGTTCCCTATGTTATTCTCCGGTAAATTATCTCCAAGCCAAAGATGAGACGTTAGACACACGTAATTACAAAAAGAAATGTCCAAAACATCAGGAGTTAGTAAAGATCTTTTCTTTCGACTGGCTCTAAATGACCTTTAAAACCGGCAAATCTTGTTAGAGACTACACTTGACGACAGAGTCCAATTTATTACTAAAATTTTATGTGTTTTACGTAATGCCCGATTGCAATAACATTGCGGTAATATCCTAAGTATCCACGTTTAAGAAATAACTAGTATTATCCGATATGCTCGGTTAGTGCTGAAAATGGCTGGTTAACATCACAAATGACTGGTCATTATGGTGATTGCAAACTGGAAAAGTAGTGTCGTTAGTTAAATGTATAATTTTCCATTCTCTTTTGAATATTGTATCGATTGAGTAGTTTTAACTCTCTAATTACCAGGGGCGTGTACAAACATTTTCGACAGGGTAGGCGTACATACAAATCCTACTTAGTTTCACTAATTCGTCGTCTGCGTCGTATCTTGCAGGGTAGGCAGAGCCTTTTTGCCTCTATGAACTGCACGCCCCTGCTAATTACCGTAGTTTAGTTGCTGCGAGTGTGGATGGAAGGTTCATTATCTGGAAATCCTTAAGTGTAAAACACTGGACATAAACGTGGTGGATTGAAATTTATGGTCAAATATTTGCATTCTATCACATCTGCCGTACGTAAGGTCGATGATCATAGATACTGAACTATCGGTTCTAATTGTCCTAAATGCAAGAAATATTCAAGGCTAAAGCCTCCTTCCATTAGTCTTTTCTATACTATTAGGTCTAACAGGCTTATCCTTTATATGGGCTCAACGCGCCACCTTTTTCTGGGCCTGCCGTGATTCCGTGCTTCCCACTAGCGTGGTGGATTCCATCGTGTGGTGAATTTTGACTAGCAAGCAGGGAAGTCTTTAATCTATTGGAGGCCTTGTGCGCTTTAGGGTAATAAGGGCCCTATTACTATTATATATGTGATAGAAGCCGTTTGTAATTCGGAAAGTATACCTATATTTTATCAGTAAAAATTTGGTTATCATTTAGTGAGCGAGCCTAAAGAGGCCATACTGCTTGATAAATTCCAACAACGGGTGGTTACAAACCTTTCCAGGTCCGCTAACACGCACTACGTCAGCGTGTTGGACTGTGTGACCTATTCTCACTCACTAATATTAGTGAGGACTTTGCCCTGCACTGCAGTGGCAAAAAACAGTAGCGCTTCACAGTCGCGTAGTAAGCAAACAAGTGGTATTGTTTTTAAAAGGAACACACAATACAGTAGTGACCTTGACCAGCGATACTGAAAGCTAGTTAGACGATAAACGTTTCGGTAAAATATAATGTGTACTGAATAAATGTGATCAGAAATATGGATTGTTTCTAATATTCTTACTTCGTCCATACACTACTTTTAGGTTTTAGAAAGGAACAGGGATGGAAATAAAGTAACCTCTCTTAGCACGCTCGATCATTCTGACGATTAGCGAATACTATTATTATTATTTCTTGTTACATATGTAATGTAATGGCAGACCAAGATCTCTATTAGAGATCTTCGTCTGCCATTTCGAACTATCTAATTGATGAGCAACGAAATAGATGTCTTGATAAATATTCTGTTGTAAAGAATTTCCATTAAATATGACAACATTCAGAATGTTTTTTCGATTGCAAGTTGGTGTAGAAAATGTGCTAAATCCATAGCTTATGGGAGATTTGCGTGTGTAAAGATCCATCGTCACGGTTCGTGACTACTCACTAAACAGCTGGATTTGGACGGCAAAAACATCACATGGGGAAACAGAACGTTCTAAAAATTATAGGTAGGTACCTACGGGTTCTTTATTTCATAGCGAAAGTTGATGATTCGACTTTTATTAATTACATCGAACATGGTGGTGACATGATAATTACATTCAAATTAAAATCTCGCGCACGATGAGAGAAAAATATGATTCTGTATACTGAGTTACAAAGTTCTGACTAGGGTGTTAGATCGTATCTTCTTTTATTTATTTTTTATTACCGGGCAAACCTTCAGAGAAGAGTGTGGGAGTGTGGGATTCTTATCACTAAACCACCCCGGTGATAACCATCAGCACATGGCCGGAGGTCCCGGATCCTCTTAAGAGATCAGTTTCGGAACCTTCCTTAAGTAACGCCTGTTAGGCTCATCCTCTTGCTGTGCACGGTAGCACGTGACCACTTAGCCATCGTCTCTGGGGTCGCTCAGTGGGCGGACAGACTCGCCAATCTGAGCATTCGCGATCCCAAAGGCCCTTATTGATGCAGGCTGAGTTGTTAGACGATATCTGGACTTCAGAAATTGATTGTTCAACCTTCATGTTACACACGCATCAGCTTTTATATTGCAGCTGTGAAGGCCCTGATTGATCTCCATCTGACATAGTAGATTCATAGAAAGGGTTTTGCATATTAGACCTGCGTTCCGAGGCAAGAGGACCAATAATAATATTAGTTAATTAATCAGAATTCTTTGGAAAGTTCTTAAAAAAATACTGTAAAGTTTTAAACAAAATCCGTTCAGTAGTTTTTGCGTTCATCCTAAACTTTCACACTTATAATATTATTAGTATAATAGGATTAGTATTTAGTCTATATGTTACGTGCCTCAAGTGATTGGCATATTAATATTAAACCAGCACCCTTTTAATAATCTTACCTGTTCATCAAATAACCACTCTGAAATGAATATGGAGGGTATGGAACAAAAGCATCGACTATCCCAGTTGGTTTGAATATGCAAATTCATTCAGATTGATACCAGCGCGCTATGAATAGAGCTCCATACCCCGAACGTGCCGTAAGACTAAATGATTATTAAGATGGACGGACCGCTTCTAACTGTGTTAGGTAATGGTATTACTCGTTTGTTGTTAGTCTGGCAGAGCCGGGAGAGCGATGTAGTTACGGGAAACGATACTACACAAATTTAAGGCTTTATTTACATTGTCTGATCCACTTCGTTGAAAGTTTGAAAACCTGCTCATCGGCCCCAAGATAATTATTGATGGTTTTCACCAACAAAAATAGTAAACTGTCTCCATAACCCTCGTATTTTCTTGGTTAGCGTGTTATGTATGTGCGAGAGTTGCTCTTCTATGAAGATAACTATAATATTGTATAATCATATGCATAACCGTCAGTGAAACTGAAATCTGTCACGATTGAATAATTATAGTTATTCTGAGAATCTATTATAACTGATTATCCACTGGCTTAGCAGTTAAAAGAAACCAGCATGGGAAGTTTTAAAATTAAATTGTTTTAGGGTTTAATTAGGTTAGGTATAAAAACTCTTATGTCCTTTTTCGGGTTGTGTTTAAGCAATGTGCTAAATTTTCTTAGAATCATATAATATGTCGACCTGTCGCGTACCTATACAGGCCGCGACATGACAATTTGCTAGTGACATTAACAAACAGTACTTCTTCTTCTTCTTTATCGTATGGTTGATGAACAACCTGGTGTCAGAGTTTAAACCTCCCGTAGGCCTCTGACATGGCTTTACACATCATTGGAAAATCTCGCAGGTGCTGGTTTCATCACGATGTTTTCCCTCAACGTTTTAGCAACTGATAATTAATTAATAATACGCACATAACTTACGAAAAGTCAGAGGTGCGCGCCTTGGGATCGAACTTGAGACCACTGACTTGTCAGTCGACGGTCATACCACTAGGCTATCAGTAGCTGAGTAGTAAGTACTGTACAGGTAGTACATACCTGCGTGTACACGTAGTACACATGTGAGTAGTTTAAAGTGTGCTCACGTTGCTTCTTATAATTGTGTATTAAAGTCGCTAGTAGATTGCCATTTCGAATTGTCGCGGACAGTTCAGTTGCAAATAGCAACGAAACAGACAAACTTTCGAATTAATAATATTTGTTCATAACTATCAAAGAGGTATTAATTAGTAGTTCAAGCGGAAGTTTTAGTTTCCGAGTACGACCGACTACTAGCAAACTCGACTTGACTTCGAGTCCTTAATCATAAACTGCGTCCGATCTAGTTGCTTGTTTACTTTGAGGTCTTAATAGAGACTAGAAATAATTGAGATCCCTATCTCTGAGTCATCATCTGTCTAGCCTTTTCCCAACTCGTTGGGGTCGGCTTCCAGTCTTACCGGATGCAGTTGAATACCAGTGTTTACATGGAGCGACTGCCTATCAGACCTCCACAACCCAGATACTGGGTTACACGATACCCATTGGTAAGACTGGTTGTCAGACTTTCGGGCTTCTGACTACCCGTAACGACTATCAAAGATCTACAATTGACAGCCGGGGCCAACAGCTTAACGTGCTATCCAAGGCAGGGAGAGTGATAATTAATTTATGTCTATCTCTGAGTAATATTAGAATTATAACAATGTCTTAGTTATAATGAAACAACTTTTTTAACGGATATAATCCGCGTTTTTATTTTGATAATACAATCCAGATGGTCAGGATTGTATTATCAAAATAAAAACGCGAATTATATCCGTTAAAAAAGTTGTTTCATTATTTTGAGTGTTCGCGAAAGTTTGAGACTATATAATGTCTTAGTTTTTTACTCTTCTTTCTTTATCGTATGCTACTAATCATCTGCTACTGCGATCGCCAACCCGCTTGCTCTACGTGTCGATTATGGGCAAATACCTCCAACGAGTACACAACAGTGAGCATACAGGCTGATGGTGATGACTTTCATCTAAAAATATTCAATAAAATAAAAGAGGGTAAAAATGTTTGGTCAATTTGCATAATGACGGTTGTCGTAGCAAGGCAAAGCACAATCACGTACGTTCTAATTAGATTTTTGGTGGCTCGTCTGACTGGTAATTAAATTGTAAATTGTTTAGATACTCGACAAAAGGGTTATTTTTAACAAACCATGATTGAAAAGAAGTAGGTCATGTTGGTTATTCAGACCTGTTTGGTTACAACCTAATATCTATTGTATTCTTGTCATGAGTGGTTAGAAGATCACCAAGGAGCTTCAAAAGTTATAGTTTTTTGGTGTCGGTCAATAAAGATTGCCAAAAAAGTTGAAACTTTTCGAAACTCGAACTTTATCCCTAGTACGAGTTTAAAATCGAGCGAAAACCAACAGTTTTGGTGAGACGATAATATACGTGCCTTGTTTTTATGCCGTGTGGTTTCCGGAACCACCCCTACTCATCCCGTGGGTGTCGTAACAACCGACAAAGGGAAAAATCTGGAGGACAGTCAGCATCATCCTCCTAAAGTTCAACACTGACATTTATTGTGCTTGTGGAAGATTAAGGAGTCTACAGCAATCTATTCTTATCTTTAATCTTATCCAGATTGTAATTAGTCTAAATTATCTTTCTTGTTTTAAATGTTGGGAATTTATCCCTAAGTATCTACCATAGAAATAAATTCCTTAACTTTGCGGTTTAGATATGAAGAATTACTTTTTAGAGCTCTCCAAAACAATACAGATCTATCACTCATATACATATACATATAGAGGAATTTATGTATACCGGGCTTGGTAATATCTTCGAATTCCTATCGTGTTACCATAATATCACGCAGAATACATAAATGCATAGTTTAGAATAATAACTTTCGTGAGTCATACTAATATATGAAATATTGATACGGCTTTACTCACGTATTGTTTTCGGGGAATGCCCGACTAGATTCGAACTCAAACGGAGTCCATTTTCAAGAGCGGGTGTATACGCGGCGGCGTCACGGACCTCACATGCATAGTTTACCAGAAAATCGTTACGATATCTAGATGGAACTGTAAAGGACGTACAAATACGAACTTACAAAGCATGGTTTCCCATGGAAAGAGCTGTTTCCCAAAAGGGGTTTGCGTTCCCCTCTGTCTGAAGTAAGATATTATTCACACCCCATGCGTTAATAGGGAGGGGTAGTCTGGTATACTAATACCAAGTTATTAGAAATACTGAAGAGATTTACTGCCCCTGTTTACTACTTTACCGTTTTATAATATTTTCCCATGTCTAGGCTCAGTAGATTTAATTTTACGTTCGACAAATAGATTAACAGATTCATTTCGTTTGATTCTGGTTCACAAACGCCTTGCTTGATATCTTTATGTCTGATAGGTATTACAGTAGACAGTAATACATAAGACTGTAGCAATTAATGAACATGCGGGTATCTAATAGAGGCCTGTTGTTTAGACAAAAATATGCCAATTAAACATTTCAATAGAATTTTGCGCATTAACTTAGTACCTAAATCGATCTTTTATTTTTTGTAGGAAATAGAAGCAATTGAAGAACAATGGCGGACAGAGTCAGCGGAGCTGGTCACGGCTGTGGGACGCCTACAGGACGAGAACAAACGTCTTCGACGGACCATCAATGCACCTGCAGACGGTTAGTTAATTAAACATTCTAATGATTAAGCCATATCAGCATAATAGGCCGGCTAGACCGGGATAGTCTCAAATATCGGCGTGTAGTGTGTGTGTGTGTAGTAATAGTAGCAGTATTCGTACTGTTGTTTTTTACGGTGTGGGAGAGTACCGGAGGCCCAATTCATCATCTATAATCTCCCTTCCTTAATCTAATCTTGGTGGTTTAAACCGTACTTCGAAGAGCACGTAAAACTGTCGGTTCTGCGTCTGTTCTCTCTCCGGTCGTGTCGGATTGCCGTCCTATGGGACTATGAGAGTGCACATAGTGTACACAACCAAAAATAAAAGCCAAAAGCAAAATTAAGGCATTATTTTTACTACAAGAATACTGTTGGTGAGAAATATGATTCATCTTAGTAACCTTGCCTCAGGATTAAAAAGGTAACAGTGTGTATCATTGTAACATGACGTCATGAACGGAATATCATTATTATAAAGTAATTGAGTTGAGTAATAGATTTTATATACTGACAGAGTCACCTTATGAATAACAATCTGCTTGTATGGTTAATGATCCAACTGGTTATAGCTTAAGCATAATTACTGTTACTGTGTTACTGTCAGCCCATATCATTCCACTGCTGGGCAAAGGTTAAAAACTAGGAAAATAATAAGCAAAATTATATACATGTATAGTGCTGTGTGGTTTCCGGCCTAAGAATAGAACCACCCCTACTCATCCTGCGGGTGTCGTAAGAAGCAAAGGGAAAATCTGGAGGATGAGCAGCAGCATCCTACTGTGTAATAGAAACGATCTGCTACTGCGATCGCCAACCCGCTTGCTCCTTGCGATTAAGGACAAACACCTTCTAATGACCGAACAAAATAAATAATGCGTATGAGAAGAAGCCTATGTCCAGCAGTGTAGGTATTATATACAGAAAGAGAGCATTTTAGGTTTTTATAATAATAATTAGCAATAAAGGTAGTAGGTAATTGATTGTGACGCGATATAAAAACACAATCATCCACACTTCCCACAAACAATATTAGTCTACTTCCCAATCATGTGGGATTGGTCAATCATTCCAACTTGAGATCTATAAAGTTCGGGCATCCCCAGGGAGCCTTAGGTGGAGCCGCGGCAAAACTAATCAGAAAAGATGTAGGATGCGGCAACTTTTCCTTGTAAATAAATGGCAACAGATAAGACAGGGCTTGATTTAAACCTAATTCGATGTGGAATTATATGCCATGAATACGCAAGTTTTGGCGGTTTACAATTAAAATGAGGTAAGGTTTTGCTTTAAAAGAAAATTTAATTCAATAATAATAAACTGGTACTGTCTAGACTTGCGCAAACTTACTAGGCTGAGCTGAAGTTAGTGACGAGCAGCGTCGGAGCATTTCAGGGACTAAATGGTGACAAGAGGCGAGGTGGGTGGGGACGGAACAGGTGATAGGTACTTAGTTTGACGCGTTATGATCCACGCGCGCCTTTCAAGAGGATTGGTGGGACCTGCCTATACTATTGGCGGGGCAAGACCTGGCGGGAGCCTTCCCGCCAGGTCAATACACAAACGAACCCCGTTGTCCCGTCCAGAGGTCCGTCGAGGAACACCGTGTGGTCCCTTAACTCTGGAGTTATTATTATTTTAGAGATTGCTTTCCTAACTAATGCGATTTTAACCTAACCTAACTTGACGTAACCTAACCAGCGTAGCGTATAAATTTTGATTCACGGTTTTTATCCCGAAAAATGAGGAAAACACGAGACACAAGAATGAAACAAGAGAGATTTTTTAAGGTCATGGTTATGCGTTCATTCGACAAACGAGACTGTCCGGTTCTAACGTCTGTTTGTAGATTTGAATGGATATAACATTTGACCTTCCTTACCCTAGAGAAAGGGTAAAGGGTAAAGCAAGATGTTATCTTTGAGAACGAACGGGTGTTATGAATAACATATGAATATTGTTATGGTTATTTCGTAATAACAGATATTGTCGTATCCCTCTAGGCTGCTGTATCTTTCGACCATAATATTCCGCTTATCGTTAACACGATCGGATAAAAGCTGTGACCACGATGTGGTATGATGAACTTCTTTGGAGTTTTTGCTTAAATCCTAAAACACCTATGAATTATGTTCGCTACCTTACATTTTCTACATTTACAAAACATTTTAATTTCCACAGATGATACAGAGAATGTCACGCATTTTCTTTTGCGATCCCCAGAGGAATTTGTATGTTCAGAGCGAACGAGTATTTGTAATAGAACATTTTGGGAATGTCTGTTCCAAATTCTTATTTGTATGTTATGTGTACCGCAAGGCTTACATATTTTTTCGTATAAGCTTCCACCTACGCTTTGGTTGTGCAAAATTCAACACGGGGAGTCGATTTTGATCATCAACGATGTCTTTTCAAATTCGCATACGTGAGTAGTGAGGTTTTCTTGTATTTTTGAATCATTCTAAATTGCCAATAAAGTCAAATAAAAAATATTTTATTCATTTCACGCAGAAAGGAAAAACATAGAAAACGTATAAATGTAACGTAAAACGAATAAAATAGTTTGTGTTGCGACGCAATTTAATCGACATTTTCTATCGATAGAAATAACATTTCTAGTGGTAAGGACTATTCGTAAAATTTGTTATTGATATGAATTTAAATGACTATACATTTAATTTTTTTTTTAATCTCGATACAAAAATGCTCATATTTTTTAGCTAACAGCACTCTCGATTAAGATTCCTTTCAAATAAAAAAAACTAAATCAAAATAGTGCATTCGTTTGGGAGCTACAATGCCGCAGCTAGACACTGACAACAGACACGTCAAACTTATAACACCCCTCTTTTTGCATCAAGGGTTAAAAACACTTAAAATCCGTATACCACGTTCGACCCCCGACATCCCAAAACTTGAATAACGAGCGGGACGACCTTTGTTACAAAACTGCTATAAAAATACTCCAAATAGGAAAACTTCATGTCAAAGCCAAGGTCAAGGATTGCAGCTTGATCGCTTCTCATAAAACTAAACCACATGACATACGTAACAAATTGCGTTCCGTGCGTAAAACAATATGGTTTCCAAACGATGTTATCTATTGAGTAATACCGCTCTGTTCTTACATTAATACGTTCCATTTTACGCATGCGTTCCGTGTGTGTCAACATGCTCTTTCGCTTATGTGTTTACACCATGTATTTAAGTCATTGCAGTGGTCTTCAATACTCAATACTCAAACATTTATTGTATTCCACAATGTAACAATTAGGTGGTAACTAAAAATTATTATCAGTTCATTATGGACCCTCTCGGGCACAGCAAAAATAGAAGAGAGGAAGGGTGTCTGCAGAATCTCTTAGAGGGTCAGTAGATTAAGGAACAATTATCCAATTTGCTCTATTGGAGTCAGGAGATGAGCGGTCATTTCGGTCCGCGGATAAATTTGTAATTCCTCTGACAATCTGGTGTCAGAGTTTAAAGTTTAAACAGGTCTTAGGCTTGTAGTATCGCTTTAAACACCATTAAAAATCTCTGGTATGCTGGTTTCCTCACGATGTTTTTCTTCACCGTTTGAGCTAGCAATTAATTTCTACGAAAAGTGTTGTCTGCGTTCTAAACTCTAGCTTTTGGTCTGCTAGTCCTACGATCATATTTCTAGAACTTCTAGATCAGGGGTCATGATACTTGGTAATGGTATTAAAATCTCTAATTCAAAGTTAACTGTTAGATAGAGTGTTAAATGCTCCCAAAACTGTATCAAATGCACACGTAATACCGGATATTTCTTGAAGAGTGCAAAAATATTCCCATACAATTTGGTAACTAAGAACAATGCAGTTTGTATAGAAAGTGGAATGTTCAAACTGGATTAATAGGATTAAAAAAAACCGGCCAAGTGCGAGTCAAATTCTCGCAGGTTTCGTAATATAAGTTAGGTTAAGTATTATTTTACGAAAACAACTACAGCCTAAACCGAGATACTTGAAACTTGAATGAAATATTTATTAAATACCCTAGAGGTGCACTAAGGATTTTTGAAAATTCCACCCCTAAGCAATTAAATAAGGGATGAACCATCTGATATTCACGTGGTCTAAGTCGCGGGTGAAGCGATAACTATAATTATTTCTATCCAACCAAACTTCTTTTAACAAATGTAGACTCTATAAAATAGAAAATACAATTTGAATCCGGATTCTACACCCAGACTACAGGAAGTCTCGTTGGGATTCTAGGGGATGTATCAAAAACTATAAGATTGCAAAAAACCAAATCCTTGCAAAGCCTAAGAACAGATAACAGGTAGAGGTCATTAAAGTTCCCAGTCTTAATTAGCACGCGTTGCAAGTTGTAAAAAAAATCCACCATTTTACCTTCATTCATGATGCTTTTTACATAAATCATTTATATTCATGCTGGATATAAAAGATAGGCGGTATTGTACTGTTATTTGAATTAGGACAGCTTTTGTATTAACTTATCTTATAATTAACTTATCCTGGGTTTATCTTCCAGCTATTGAAAAAGGCGGCCTTAATTCTTTCATTGTAGGTTTAATTTTTGAATGACCGATAAGAGGTATCTGATTGCTAATTAAAATGTAGAGCAGTTTATAATCGACTTATCAGTTTAATAGCCCCGATTAATAAACAGATAGTCGTGTACCGAGTGGTCGCTAATACAGCTGTTATGTAGGAGCGTGCACAGACAGGGTAGGCACAGGCAGTACATACTAATCCTACTTAGTTTCACCAATTTGTTCCTGCGTATTATCCAAAGATATTGGAAAGAAATGGTCGTATCTGTCAGGGTAGGCAGTGCCTTTTTGCCTATATGAAACTGCAGGCCCCTGCAGTTGCCCTGTTATGCAGGTCGCCGATGGTCTCCAGTACAGACACCGACATTGAGTTCTTTTAACAGAATCTGAGAATGCCCGGTAAATAACTGGCCTTAGTCCACACTTTTAAAATTGCAATAACTTTTAAAGAACTTACACAAGATATATTTTCGAATTAAAAAGGACTAGAAAAATATTTATTTTTATAAAGTTGATGTTTGCCATAAAACATTTTTTATTTTAACATTAACTTCTTTTTAACACTATCTTCTATGGTTTAAGAGAAGTAGCAATTTCAAAAGTGGTACTAAGTTTGAAGGCCAGTGTAGCAGCAGGCTTGGTCATAAAACATCTTAGACATCCTACTAGCTTGATGTTATCTATGTCCCTCCCGAAGTATTTCTTTACAATATTTATTTATCAGAAAGACCAATTACAAACACAGATAATAGTTGTAACTATCAATAAATTAGCTATTTATATGTCAACGATGACTAAGTATTATAATCTGATTAACGTTATGACACAAAAAAGACGGTGATTTTTCCATCTTATTTTAAAGCGTAAATAATAAATTAATTAATAATCTCTTTGAGTCAAGATCTGATATTAATCTTTTGCCGAAACCAAGTTTAGAATCTAAGCTCATTTTACCCGTACCTTAATCATTAATTCAACAATTTCTGCAGTCAAAATTGCACCCTAACTACCTATTCTCAAGCTCGAATCTCCCACAGGCACAAGCGCGCCCCCGTCACCAGCGAGGGAACACGACCAAGAAGTCCTATCCAGGCTCAGCAGCACAGCTGAAAAACAAAGAGCAACACTACGTCATCAAGAGCTACAGCTGCAGGAGAAACAGCAGCTGATAGATAGCGTAAGTAAAATTAACTCCTCGAGAAAATCTTTATTTTAATATAAGGTATCGATATAACCACGTATCGTTGTAATATAGTAGGTATTCTAATATAGTATAGTTAACGGTTTGGGCTAACTTAAGCTACTTCCCATCTAGGCCAGCCTAGTAACTGCAAAATAAATAAATTAGCCTGTAACTGTCCCAATATAGGGCAAAGGCCTCTTATCATACAGAGAAGGATTGAGCATTAATCACCACGCTAGCTCACTGCGGGTTGGCGATTTCAGACTATTAAAGTCCAGGTTTCCTTACGATGTTTTCCTTCACCGTTAGTCAGTGGTGTCTTAGATTAACTAAGAAAGTACATATGACATAGAAAAAGTCACATTGGTACATGCCAGGTTCGAACCCACACCCACGCGCTTGTAAAGCGGGTCCGTAACCAATGCGCCACCACGACACTTAACTGCAAAAATGAGTTTTTATTTCTCGAAGATACTGAGAAAAACAAAGTACCTTTTGCGGCTACCAAATCGGCTTTATGGAGCCGACAAAAGCCCTTTAGGTTCAAAACTTATACTTCCCAAACCGTTCCTTCTCCCAGAACGTCCACTTCCCAAATTGTCTACTTCCCATTTCGTCCCCTTACCCAAAACGGCTAGTTCCCAAATAGTCAGTTCCTCAAAACGTCAACTCCCAAAAGTCTACCTCTTCTTTTCCACCATTCCTCGCAATCTTTTATTATTTCCTGCGAGTTAGTAAAGAAAGCAGCTCGAGTTTCGCCAGGGTCAAATACATTTTCTTTATAAAGCTACACAATCCCTTTAGATATATTTTCTTATATTTTTTGCGGGTTTAAAGAAAATCCCTTCGGGATATTCCAAAGTTCTTATTCTGCATATTCTGTGGATTAACAAGCAAGGCCCTGGAATGTCAAGTTTTTACAAGCTTTTATTTAACTTGCAATGTTTTTTCGTTGTAAGGCTGTACTTACAACTCGATAACAATGAAAAAACTCGTCATCCAAGGGACTAAGCTACACTTATTCAACTCTGTTCAGGTTTTCCAAAGAAAACAACGATTTTGTATGAGATGTATACGCTTTCTTTCATCCGCGGAAAGTTGAACGATGTCCGTATAGAACTGATGTTTTTTATGGACAAAAGCTGAATTGAGCAGAACAAATGTGGTTAGTACCTACCTAAGGGTTCTATTCTATTGATTCAACGACGATCATCACGCTCTTATTGATACAGCTACCTTACTGCTCCAGCTAATTCCTGGACCTCCTTAAACGTCGCCTTCACTTTTTCTTTGACCTGTGCTTTGCCTTGTTCTACCTCTTTCTCTTCTTCCATCGATTGTATCCCTTCTATATTGTAAAAAAAAACACATTATTATACTAATCAGAATAAGATACGTATAATCTGAACATGCATCTGCATCTGCAGATACTCGGGAATCTAGTCTCATTTTGTTATCAAACTTTTTTTCTCGACCGTACAATCCATTGGGGCTCATCAGACAATTTGTAGATGACATCAAATGGTTAAGTTTACTCAGCTGGCTACTGATAACATCTCTAGTTTTTCCAAATTCAGTGAGTAACCATCAGATAATAAAGTATTCCGATCTCGAAAAAAGTTGATCTCTTAATATCTTAGAGCTTAGGACCAGTTCTTGAGGATACCGGAAAGAAAAAGGTTTATGCCTAAAGATACTTTTTAAATCTTGATGAGGATTAGCACAAGTTGCTGGCACTGTTGTTATATTTTGTTTTTGCTACTCTTTCAGTATATTTGATTTGAGGCTATCTCAAATTTAACAAATTACAAAGTTTTTATTTCTTTGGAATTGTAGACCATTTTTTTATCATCATTTTTAGGTCAATATAATGTGTAAAAGAGACGTGGTCGCGAATCCAAAGCAATTTTTTCTTTCTACAAAATTTTCGAACTTTAATGTTCGCATATTATGCATAAATATTTTATAAAAATGTTTATGTAGGTACCTATCTCTTGTATAACCTTTTCTACGCACCGTCAAACAAAGGCCCCAACCATAGAGTATTCAAGAAAGTATAGAGTGATAACGTCAACCACATTGCCTTGTGCGGAGCAAAAGCAGGTCTCACAGTCTCACCATAGAAATGTTAAAATGACATTTTTTCAAATTATGTTTTCTAGACGTTTTTCAAAATTTAATTTAGCAGTTAACCATGATATAAGCTAAAATGTAGCTCGTGGAGCCTAGTTGAACCGCATTCAATCGAGGTATGATCGCAAACGGAGCTCGTGTCGCGGCCGCGTTATTCATACCCGTGCTCACAGTTCATACTTCTTTAGGGTTGCTCTATATTTTTCTTATATACTCTAAGGCCCCAACTAAGTTTCGTATTGTAGTTTCAAGTGACAGAGATTAAAGATCCTCAGAATCTTGTTATTCTATTAAAACTTTGCTCTCTTTGTGTACTGACACCCAAGTTAAATTCTCCACTTAATTCTAATATTTCTTAAAGTTTCGGATTATTTTAATTATTACCTAAAAGATATGGGCTGGGTATTTTTTTTCAAGTTTTTCCGACATTCATGTTCTTCAGACAATTATTTTAAAGAGATTTTCAGAGTTTCATAAAGTTAGAAATTCACAAAAACGTTCGTTTTGGGGTCGTTGCCAAGGCTTAGGATGTGATGTAATCTAGAACCCGCTTTGGCACTTTTTTCTAGCTTTTTATTGTTTGAAGTGAGTTTTTTTGTAAAAAAATCTTATGACACATTACCGTATGTGACTCATCAAGTGTACTCTGAATGAATTCCAAAGGAAGTTATTGTGAAATATCTGGTTTGTTTATTGTTGTTAAATTTGTAACTACACTATTGTATTATGTAATACACCTGTGATGTTTAATAAAAAATTGAAGCTAATTCTGCAGAGTGCAGATAGAAAATTCGAGCAGGATTTAAAGTTACCAGTGGCGGAGGTTCCATACAACACAGTTATTAATGCCTACTGACTGTGCCATTGGTTTTCTTCCGGGTTGGCGCCGGTATACCTCTTGGCAAAATTAACCCTCCGCCACTGAAACTTTTTGGTTAAAAAATAAAATACACCAGCCGCCCTGCCAACTGCTACTTCGCCGTAATCTCAATCTTACTGATTGATTGAGGTGATAGCCTATTGGTAAGACCGTTGACTCGCAAATCAGAGGTTCCAGGTTAGAACTCAATTACTCAAGGCAAGCACCTCTGAATTTTTGGAAATTAGTGCGTACTTGACAAATTGACAAATAGTACTTGATTTTTGTTTGATGGTCGCGGGCCTAATTTCGACGCTTTGTGGGCCGAAAATGGCGGACCGTTGTTTCCCTATCTAGGGATGGTATTACAGGCTAGTTTTGCAACTTAAGTCCACTTGACAGATACATTAACTTTCTAGACTAGAATTTCTTCAACGCAAAGCCTTTTCATCAGAAAACCTAGGTTTAGCAAAGTCGTAAATCGACCTATAAACCTGAAACGAGGCTGTAAACACTATCTCTAACAACGCAGTCTTTATGACTATCGTTATAAGGTTGAAATTCGTAGTAAAGTGAGTGATGTTGGTTGGAAACGCGCTTAATGGGATGTCGATAACAAAAAGAGGGCATTACGTCTTGTGGTTTAGTGTTTGCATACTTAAATGGCTATAGAAAAGAGAATGCTGGGATTGCTATTCAGTGTCCATTTTCTTTGGTGTTGTGAGATAACAGGAAGTAGTAATATATACAGGCCACAACTCCACAAGACCGTTTACTATAAGCTGAGGTTGTGGTCAAAATATACCGTTTTCATATCCTCTTTCTCTTCTGTCGGTCTCTTTATGTGGAGGATCATAACTTTAACTCCTACTGTCTCATAAAATTATCTCACAAACTTTAAGTAATAAGTTTCTAAATATGTAAATATTTTATATAAAGTTACGAACACTTTTTTTCTTTTACTAAAATTTTTAGTAAAAGAATGGGTGTTATATAAGTTTGATATTGTGTCTATCTGTGGCTCGTAGCTCCTAAACGAATGGACAGATTTAGATTTTTTTTTGTTTGAAAGATGAATTGATCGAGAGTGTTCTTAGAAAAAAAACTGGCCAAGTGCGAGTCGGACTCGCACACAAAGGGTTCCATACAAAAAAAGAAAAAAAAACAGGCTTTTTTTTTTTCTTAACCTTTAATTAATTAACCTTTAAATAATAACTTTATTTTATTTTTATCATTTGTTGTTATAGCGGCAACAAAAATACCTACATCATCTATAAAAATGTCAACTGCCTAGATATCATAATTCATGAGATACTGCCTGGTGATAGACGAACGGACAGACGGACAGCGTCTTAGTAATAGGGTCCCGTTTTACCCTAAAAATGAGACATTTGTGTTTTTAAATTTGTAGTACCTAGTCTCATTAGTATTCTTGGCTAGCAGTGTTTCTAGCAATTATCAGCAGCGGTGACCGCTAGCGCTAATCCCATTAAGAGTACGTGCTTCGAAAAGCATGTTTAGATGGCGTCGGCTGCAATTTAGGTAACATATTCTTGGCTGTGTACCAGACAGCAGAGGCGGAGGGTGAATTTTTCCAAGAGGTAAGCCGGAACCAACCCGGAGAAAAACTAATGACACAGTCAGTAGGCATTGACTGTGCCATTTTTCAAAGGGAAGCTGGTAGAAATCGAGTAGTATGGAGCCTCCGCCACTGCCAGACAGGATAGAAGATTTTGTGAATTTCCCTTAAAAATTTTTAGAAAAGAAATTTCTTACTGAATAATTCTTTTAACGAATTCCCCGACAGAACTCTAACAAAATTAGCTTAGCTGATAAAAGACTTGGCACGCGACAATTGACTGCAGTGTCCGTCCGCAATGCACGAAATTGTGAATTTTGAGTCTAAGTAAGTTTGCGCCTACTGAACTATCGTGGACAAAGCCGGTGCACCACTCTTAAGGTTAGAATCGCTTGCACCCGGTGTCCGGACTTAGCGCTCCCGCCTCTACGCACGTAGCATCGTTCAAAGCATTTTGATCGCAAAGTGGTGCACCGTTCGTGTCCTCGATAGTATTCGTACATTATTTTGTATTTCCAAATAAATCAATTGATAAGATTTAATGCCGACAATTAACGGGTGAATTCTGTTTCTATCTTTGTCAATGCTGTGGTGATAATTATCGCCTTAACATACGCGTTGCCGTGTTGTTTCCGGCCTAATAGAACCACCCCTATTCATCCCGCGTGTCGTAAGAAGTGACAAAAGGAAAAATCTGAAGAATAAGTAGCAGCATCCTATTGTGTAATAGCAACCATCTGCTACTGCGATCGACAACCCACTTGCCTAGCGTGGCGATTAAGGGCAAACAGAAGGTGTTTGAATATGAGCGCACAAAATAAGTGATGCGTATGAGAAGAGCCCTGTGTCCAGCAGTGGACTGATACACGCGTTACGAAGCAAAGCATTACAAAAAATGCGCTGTCAGTGCTATTTAAAATTGAACTCTCAATACCAATTTTCATTTTTCTCATAAGATTCGAAGAGCATTCCTTATAGAGTATCCTTTTGTTTGTGATAGATTGATTCAATAAGTCGGCACAGCCGCACCACTGCGCACGTCCTTTCCGTTTTATTAAAATATCTTTCTTTTATTAAAATCTCGACAATATTTTCTGGAGCTGACACAATGAAGTTTGCTGAGCATTGTCTCAGCAGTCTTTAATTTATTGTTGAGATGTTGATAAGTGTTTATTTGTAAAAGGTAATTATTACTTATGCGGTAATCAGAAACATAGTGAGGAAACATGCATACTTATTTCACCAAAAATCCTTCTCGACGCGATGTGTAGAAACATACCAACCAACCAACCCCTTATGAGTCAACGAACGCGGCTAACCCCTCCCGTTTTAGTAATTTTAAATATCACATTTCCCATTTACATATTCCGTGCTTTGCAGTGAATGTGGGGGCTATGTGGTTTCCTACATCCATTAGGTATGATTGTATCATCAGCAAATGTCTCGATGGCGTTATTTTTAAAATTAGATATACAGGTATATAATGTTCAATAGATAGAGGATCGGGCCTAAAACACTTCCCTATGGTACACCAGTTTTTATTTATCTCGGTTCTGACAGAACATTTTCTTATCTTATTCTAACTACTCTATTCAAGATAAAGGACTTGAGAATTTATATGCAAATTTATTTGTTTTATTTTTAGTTTGTATGGTTCATTGCATTTATTTAAATGGTTTTATTTAGCTCGACCTGTTTATTATGTATTATTTTATTATTTATTATGTTATATTATTTGGTTCAAATTTAGTAATCGATATTTCACCCCCTTCCTGTTGACAGATTGATCTTATATTTGGTATACAGCTTTAGTTTTGATGACAAAACCGTTTTACGTAAAAAAAAATGCTTATATTATTTTTACACATACATAGTAACGTGCATGGAGTAGTCAAAAGCCAACTTCACATTTTGACATGTATGTTTTGTGTAACACAGCAATGTTTGGCAAACAAACTCGTTACAATTCAGAGACAAAGAGGCAGCGCCTTCTATTTTCCGGCATGATATAATATCCTTATTTTGGTTACGTATTTTATGTTGTGATTGTGAAACTTGATATGGGACAGGATATAAATGAAAGAACAATTAAAAAGGAAAGAAATGTGTATCTTTTTACACACATCACTATAGTGGACTAATGATCTCTCTCTTTCCGACACTGTACAGGCAAGCAAATTCGTGGAGTAGTTTTCTAAAAAGATTATCAGCTAGATAACTACTACATTATCAATTGGCATTACATAAGGAGCTCTGAGCAAAAATTTGACCGATAATTGCTAATTTAAAATCAAAACATTGTGTAAGTTGCCGGTAATATGGCGGATGCTTTAGTACGGAACTACATTATTACAGCAGGTATCTATGTGGATGGTCTTGAAAAAGTTATTTAAGTACACTAGAATCTTCACTAGACAAGGACAGAAGATTCTGCTGAAGACCATCTACTGAATAATGCTATAGTTCTTCCAATCTACACTAGTCCAGTGTGCCGTGTGGTTTCCGGCCTAAGAATGAGCCGGAGGATGGACAGCAGCATCTTTCTGTGTAACAGCAATTATCTGCTACTGCGATCGTAAACCCCCTTGTCCAGCTTGGCGATAATAGGCAAATACCTCTAATGAGCGCACAAAAGTGGCGCGTATTGGGAGAGGCCTATATTCAACAGTGGACTAATACAGGCTGATGATGTTGATGACACTAGTCCAAATTTTCTACCGTAGCTTAACTAGTAGGTCCAATTTCTATTTAGGATTTTACACAATATTGATAAATGGCTAATAATCCAATACAGTTGTTGCTCGATAGATGGCGCTAATATTACCCTATGTCATGATTAAAAGTAAAATGAAATTTTAAACTGATTCCGAATCGATTTTAGTTGACAGAGCGGTTGTTCTATCGAAACAGAAGGACTTAGGTACGAATACTGCTCGCAGTATTTTTTTTTGTTTTAATCTAATAATGGATTGACTTCAACGCCTGAATCGCCGAGGTCGGATTGGCCTGGAAACTGTATTATAAATTGTCTTTGAGTTTACAGCAAGAGCTTAAAAGACTTTGTAAATAAAAGGCCTCGTTTAAGCACAGTAACCATAACACAAGTCACAAGTCATACCTTCTTCACCAGACTTAATCCTGCCGCCAAGTAAAGTAGAATTGCTATCATCCGATTTAGTTAGAAGCTAAAGCCATTACTCAAAGAGAGGGGATTACTTTATCCTAAATGGAAACGTATTTGTGTAAATATAAAACAGGTGACATTGAGGTGTGTGTTCAGTGGCGGTTGGGAAGACAAATTATGGTAACAGCATAGAGTTTTAAGGGAAGGCCGGATTGAATGCTAGTCGACTATTTAGTATCCATATCTTAGAGTATAATTATAGGAAAATATAGAGCAACCCTATAGAAGTATGAACTGTGAGCACAGGTATGAACAACGCAGCCACGACACGAGCTCCGTTTGCGATCATACCTCGATCGACTGCGGTTCAACTAGGCTCCAAAAGCGAAAAAGTTACATTTTAGCTTATATCATGGTTAACTGCTGAGTAAAATTTTGAAAAACGTCTAGAAAACTTAATTTGGATAAATTACATTTTAACATTTCTATGGCGAGACCTGCTTTCGCTCCGCACAAGGCAATGTGGTTGACGTTATCACTCTATATTTTCTTGAATGCTCTATGATCCATATTTAATAATAATATCCTCTTGACCGAATTTGGGTCACAGCGACTAATTTTAACGAAGATTTGCCAATTATGCAAGACATATTATAATGCAGAAGTGTGTGCGCAAACACAGATGCACTCTTTTCCTTCATTCTCGTAGATAGTCCGATGGGACGGCAAACCGACATGACCGAAGAAAGATCAGGCGCAGAACCAACGGCTTAAGATAGATAGATAGATAGATAGAATATGCTTTATTGCACACCAAAGAAACAACAAAAAAGTATTACATTATAGTCAAAAATGTACAATTGGCGGTCTGAAGTTACTTTTCGAGGCACGGAGCAAGATATATTTATCTTATAATACGCACTTGGGTTCTAACCTGAGACCTCTGATTATCACGGATCAACATATTACTAATCTCTAAATAGTATGTAGCAAAGTCGCTTATTGTGATCATCATATATCTTCCGATTATAATTTCCGCCATCCGACGTTGGATCGGAGTAGTTAAAACTTATCATTTACCAATATTTTATCCTTACTCATGCGTGAAGACCATGTAAAGGCTACGCGGGTATCATCAAGGCTACCATCGGGTTGTCCAAACTGTTATCATTTACCTTGTTGTTATGTATGCGGCGTTTTTGAACTTATCGGAAAGAGCTATTAAGAATGGAATTCCACTGTTATTGAGATATTAAAGATAGGCACTGATTTAAAGAGGCAGTTGTAAATAGCGGTTTTGGTAAGTTAAAAATTATAAATGGCACGTTTAATAACTAGTTCAGCAGTTAAAACTAAGCAGTAAAGTAAACAAAAATGAGTAATAAAAAATTATGAAATGGATCAGTGAATATATAATTGAGTAGGAAAATAATTAAATGGGCGGTAAAAATTATTGAACGAGCGGTTACGCGTGAGCAGTAATAAATCGGAATTTGTCGGTAAGAAATCTCATTCTAAGCAATTCTATAAACAATTAGGTGTTAAAGTAGTAAACGATCTTTTTGATAAGCTATAAAATTTATTTTATTTGCTAATTAATTTTATTCGTATGACCTTATGCTTTATATCATATAATCTTTATCATATAATTGACGGAGCCCCGCTTCGCGGGGCTCCTACTTCTGGATGGTTTTTAAAAAAATAACCACGAAGGGGAAGGCGAGGTCTATTCGCTCGCTTCGCTCGCTCACACGACCCCGCCATCCCCTTCTAACCTAACCTGTCCGAGTCGGGGTGCCCTAAAGTCCATACACAGAATCGTAAACTGCCGAACTATTTATCGAACTGCTCATTCCATCATTTTTACCGCTCATTCAATTATTGGACTGCTCAATTATTTTTAGAATTGATATTGTATGATAAAATAACTGACTAATTATTTTTTTATTACTGTCCATGTTTTACTGTCGCAATAATTAATCAACCGCCATTAAATTAAATAACTGCTCAATATGTTTTTCAACTGATCATAATAACATCTCGAATGTTTAAATAACAGCTTAAAAAATTAGTTCCCTTAAAGATATAACATATAGGTATAGGTACCTTTAATAATTTAATAAGAAATTTGATAAAACAACTGATACGGCTGAGATACTCTTATTTTCCTAAAGAAATTAGGCAACAAATTATTAACTTGCCTCCAATTTTTAGACGGGACCTAAAATAACAGTCCCACATAAGGGTACATAAGTAAAATAATTTAGGTCCCGTCGAAAGATTGGGGGCAATTTATCTACAATTAAGCTTCCAAATCTAGAGTTGAGTTAAATACATCCTACTAATATCACAAATGCGAAAGTTTGTGAGGATGAATGAATGGATATTTGTTACTCTTTCACATAAAAAGTCTTTAAAGTCATCTTCGTAACTTTCAACTTTGTAACTTAATTATTTCACTAAATAGAAAACTACACTGTCTCTGAGTAATAAAGGTAATATCCGAGCGAACTAAGTCGCAAGCAAAGTATATGATAAACATAGGTATGTATGATATATCTATATACGGCACATACGACACTTACGACTCGTGAATTATGATACATTCGACCCTATTGTACTGTGACCGTGGGTGGTACAAAGAATTTGCGATAACTATTTGGTCGATTCTCGCCCTTTCCACTTTGACAGTATATGCAAATCCTATCTTGGTATGGGCATGTGATGAGAAGAGAGGAAAATCATCTTGTGCGAAGAGTTTTAAGATAGGATGTAGATGGATACAAGAAAGGAAGTGACTACTGAGATGTGTGGAGAAAGAGGACATACTGCGCCGACCCCAAATAAATTGGGAAAAGGACAAACAAAGAAAGTATATGCAAATTCCCTACTGAAGATGAAAAAAAGGTACCTAAAAGTCAGAGCTTAAGCAAAGGTCGTGCCATCTCCACCGAGATGAAAAATTTAATAACATTATAAAGATCTCATTACGAACCATATTGCTTATTTAGACGGCTTAAGTACTTCTCTCTAGCTGCTACTTAAAAATTTCATGAGGACTGTAATGAGGGAGAGACTCGTTTTTGAACCTTTAAAAAAAATAACTTGTTGCTTATTGGCTTTCTTTTTAAATTTTTCGTTTGGATTATGTAACTGGACTGGTCTTAAATTTATTATTAACGAAACTAGAGTTGTATAAAAGTTGGTTAAAAACTTCATAACGCTGAAATGGGAGTAGGCTGGCCACGTATGTCGTCTGTTGTGGGCTAAAATAACCACTAAGTGGAGCCCTGATACAGCAAGACGGCGTCGCAGTAGACCACGCATGAGATGGCGGGACGAATTTGTGAAAACAAATAGCGACTGAAGCACACGCGCTCTGGATTGAAAGACGTGGCAATCAGGGGTGAGGTATTTGCCCAGCACTGGGATGATATGGGCTGACAGTAACAGTAAAAACTTCGTCTGATTTTTCATGACAAACGACAAAGTTTTTCAAGTTTTTAGATAAAAGGCTTTATGTCTAAGTTTTAAGATGTCTGCGTTTTATATTAGGGTACTGGAATAAATTGTTTCTAGCTGAATCTTTTATAAAAAAAGTTAACGAGTATGCTACGAATGTGTGGGTAAAAATTACGTTAGTGTTAATATCTTTTCTTAAAAGAACATACACCTGTTTACCCGAGCAGTCTTTTGAAAACTGGACTTAAATATTCATTCTAATGCGGATTTGTGGGCGGAGACAAACAGAAATATGTATACTGTCCTCCAATTTATGAAGGGTTCTTTGATGCATAAATAATGGTTGGAAAGTTGAAAACCTTCGTACTTTACTGTGCGTTGAAACTATAGAGTACTTAGCTCTTTGAGTGGTCTTACTGTGTTGTAAATTTAAGAAAATTTTGATAACTGGTTGTGACATTGCACGTTTAAGTTAAGCAGTGATAGCCTAGTAGTCTTCTCTTTCCCTACAGTAGTCCAACGAACACGTCTAGACAGAGCAATCGTGTGGGGTGTGTGGAGCGGGGGACGGAGGGGGGGGGGGGCGCACCGTAGGTTGTATGGAATTGTTGGGTCCTAGGAATTAGCGGGTGTCGCATTTTATTTATTTGAATTTTAAATGTTGATTCAATTTTTCAACGGGTGTGTTGATTATGAATACTTATGACATTAATTTAGAGATCCAACATGGCGGACGCGAGTTTTTGAAAAACATCAATATGGGTATTGTTTTGAGGTTTTCAGGGGAGGTGGTTACGATTATAACCTTTATTTTGGGATCCAAGATGGCGGACGCGAGTTTTTGGTAAAAATCAATATGGGTATCGTTTTATAGGTTTTCGGGGGCGGTGATAACGAATATGACATTTATTTTGAGATTCAAGATGGCGGACGCAAGTTTTTAGTAAAAATCAATATGGGTATCGTTTTCTAGGTTTTCGGGGGTGGTGATAACGAATATGACATTAATTTTGAGATTCAAGATGGCGGACGCAAGTTTTTAGTAAAAATCAATATGGGTATCGTTTTCTAGGTTTTCGGGGGTGGTGATAACGAATATGACATTAATTTTGAGATCCAAGATGGCGGACGCGAGTTTTTAGTAAAAATCAATATGGGTATCGTTTTCTAGGTTTTCGGGGGCGGTGATAACAAATATGACATTTATTTTGAGATTCAAGATGGCGGACGCAAGTTTTTAGTAAAAATCAATATGGGTATCGTTTTCGAGGTTTTCGGGGGTGGTGATAACGAATATGACATTAATTTTGAGATCCAAGATGGCGGACGCAAGTTTTTAGTAAAAATCAATATGGGTATCGTTTTCTAGGTTTTCGGGGACGGTGATAACAAATATGACATTAATTTTGAGATCCAAGATGGCGGACGCAAGTTTTTAGTAAAAATCAATATGGGTATCGTTTTCTAGGTTTTCGGGGGCGGTGATAACGAATATGACATTAATTTTGAGATCCAAGATGGCGAACGCTAATTTTGAGTAAAAATCAATATGGGTATCGTTTTCTAGGTTTTCAGGGGTGGCTTTGTACTTGGAGACCATGCGGACTCTCAGATATCGATTTTGAAAGCAATCGGTCCAGTAAATAAAAATTTCAAAATGGCGGCCACCTTTTCCAATTCTGACAACGGTTATGTACTCGGAGACCATGCGGACTCTCAGATATCGATTTTGAAAGCAATCGGCCCAGTAAATAAAAATTTCAAAATGGCGGCCACGTTTTCCAATTTTGATAACGTGTTATACATACTTACAAAAAAAAACACTATAAAAACATATTTTTGTTTTTAGTCCTGTGTCAACCCTAACACTTTTTACGTCGCGACGAATGTCTAGACGTAGTCGGCATTTCCGAAAACATCAAACGCGTCGACTGACTATATGATGTTTAGACTATGCTAGTAGTATGAGAGTTGGACTGCCTAGTCAAAGGTCGTAGGTTGGAAACCCAGACACCTCTGGTTTTTTGGATTCTTGTGCGGATTAGAAATTAATTGTCACTTGCTAAAACAGTGAAAGTAAACATCGTGAAGTAAACGTCGTCACGGTGTTCAGAAGTTGCCTGAATCGTTTGACAGCAAAACTTCACGTATGACTAGGTTATAGATAATCACGTACAAGGAGTTCCACTTCTTGGCTGTACACACAATGACCGTATTCATGTATGGGTGGAATGTTTGTAGTCCATCATTTAATTTATCATCATTTTTCGTCAGCGTTCATCAGCGTCATCACCCTGTATTAGTCCACTGCTGAACATAGGCCTCTTCCAATGCGTGCCACTATTGTGTGCTCATCGGAGGTATTTGCCCATAATCGCCACGGGTTGGTGATCGCAGTAGCAGATGATTGCTGTTACACAGAAATATGCTGCTGCTCATTCACCGGATCTTTTCCTTTGTTGCTTCTTACGATGTCCGCGGGACGAGTAGGGGTGGTTCGATTGTTAAACCACACGGCGAACTGTCTCATTTAATTTATGCTACCTTTTTTTTGTTCACGGGGGAAACCGTCAAAAGGCACCCAGCCTCCAGGGGAAGAGACCGGGGAGTGTGGGATTCTTACTTCACTAAAACCACCCCGGTGATCACCATCAGCACATGGGGGGAGATCCCGGGTCTTCTTAAGAGACGAGCACCGGAACCCTTGCTCAACGCCTGTTAGGCACATCCCCGGAGTAATTGATGCCACCGAGTAACCCAACAAGCGCTCCATGTTGACAAAATATGTAGTAATCGAATTGTTAATAATTTAATATTATAGGTTCTTGACCCACGTTGTTGATGTATTTTATGCGTGATAAGTACCTTTATATTATACACGCAATCTTTTAGATTCAAATCTTAACTGAATTAAGCTAAATACATTGTATTTACGTTATAATATTACCGATCGATTTTGTTCCTTGACCAATAGGGTACTTTATCATGAAATGATGACTAACTAGTTTTTGTATGTTAATTAAAATCATCAAATCACATTAATACATCAAACATTGAAAAATGAGACACAAAAGAAAATCATATATTGTCTTTGTGATAGTTATAAGTTTAATAGTAAAAATGACAAAGTATTAAGGGCTTAAATATTTTTTATTACACAGCAACGTCACTAAACAGTTGTACTTTACTACTTAGTGTCAAAAGCTAATGTGGGTATTCCCCGCATGCTGCGATACCAATGAAATTCATTGGTTGGTATTAGGTATAGTATGCGGGGTGCAACTCACACACCTCAGTCACGACTATTTTTTATGCTACTCTTTCAATGCATCTGCTAAACTGCCAAAGGTTTCCCGTATGCGGGCTATAACAGAAATCTCCAGCACCACGTATTTGGGCCATATCGATCGACTAATAAAAACTGTTCCTGCGGGCCTTATGGGATGTGACAACAGAAAATCTTTCGTACCCCTAATGCCTATCGAATGACTAACGAAGTTTGTTTGCTAAGTTAATCATATGAAAAAGATGTCTTATTTTTATTCCCATTTACAGCTAAGCTGAGCCATTGCCTGAACAGCGATACCAAAGTTTTAAATAATACCTAGTATTATTACCTAGTATTTATCGATCTAGGAAAATAGGTCACAACTCATGTGTTTAGAACGATCAGCTTTGTCTAGTTTAAATTTCGAAGACTGCAGACCAATATAAATTAAATTTAAAACGTACGTCTATAAGGTTGATATTGCTATAAAGTATTATAATTAAAATATGGGTTATATTCATCCCGTTCCCGCCCCAGTTTTTAGGGTCAAGTGGTTGAAAATGTAGTAGTTTTATGCAGGGAACTTGCTGCATAAGTTAAAGCTATTCAAAAGCTATTGCGGTCAGGTTTTAGAGTGAAAAGCTACTGAATATTTGAGCGCCTCGTCAAGGAAGTGACGGCTGGAAATTCTGTGGTGCAAATACCCCCTTCACTGTATCTGCAGGTAGCTAAAAACAAACAGTACCGTGACTGATGGTTAAATATGTAAATATTTGTAACAGTTGTTACCTTCTACTAAGCGGCACGCGCGGCCACGATTATATCTAAACTAGCTGTCCCGCGCGACGTTGTACGCGTGATTATTATACCTCTATGCTTTTTCTACTCTACCCTACACTACCCTATGCTACCCTACCCTACCCCTACCATACCCAACCCCTACTCTACCCTACCCTTACCATTCCCAACCTCTACTCTACCCCTATCCTACTCTACATCTACCCTAACCTACCCTACACTATTCTACGCTACTCTACCCTACCCCTATCCTACCCAACTCCTACTCTACCCTACTTCTACCCTACCCTACCCTATCCTACCCTACTCTACCTCTATCCTACCGCTCTATTCCTACCCTACCCTACTCTACCTCTATCCTACCCTACCCTACTCATACCCTACCATGCCCAAGGGGTATAATTCCATTTTATTTTTCTTCGACTCTTCTATTATATTATAGGCAGAGACTAATCCAACAAATCAAAAACCATGAAAATTGGCCCAGCAGTTCTCAAGTATACCTATTCATTTTCATGACTTTAACTTTAAAAATGGCAGAATTTCATTCAAACCTTTATCTTCTATATTTTCTCCCGTCATTGAATATCGAGATATACGTGCATTAGTTATGACCACTTTGATGTCTCTTACTAATATCTAGCAAATTTTCTACACAAACTTTCACCCCCTCCCCCTTCCCCCCTAATAGGTAGAGTTTTCAAAAAGCTGAAACACGTCTTATTTGTTAACCGAAAAGCTAATTATCAAGTTTAATGATGGATTTTCATAACTACAAACTTTAGCCCCTTTTATATCTCCTTAGGGGGAAAAAATCCAAATTTTTTGATACACGTCTTTGTTATTTTTAGCGACTAAGCTTAATACTAATTTTTACATCTGTAACTTAAAAAATAACGAATCTTCCATACAAACTTTCACCCCCTTCTTTATCCACTCAAGGGTAGATTTAAAAAAAAAAAACAATGCTCGTCCTTTCATTTATTAACCGAAAAGCTGAATACCAAGTTTCGTACATTTAACGTTAAGAACAACGGATTTACATACAAACTGTTTCCCCCTTTTTTACCTACTTAGGGGGGGAATTTCAGAAAATCCTTCCTTAGTGCACCCCTACGGTATTTAAAGAATATTGTCTCAAAATTTCAAGTCCCTAGGTCCACCGGTTTAGGCTGTGCGTTGTCTGTCAGTCAGTCACGTTACCATTTTATAAGTATAGATAATAGGTACTGCAAAGAACTTTTCGAAATTATTTTTCGATACTCAAACCGGATTCTAATTGATTTTCCTATTTCCACTTCCCTCCAAATTACCGAAGCTGCGTAAAAATAAATTCAATCCGAACCCCAAATGTTTCGGGAACAGTATCGTAAACCTTTATTAAGTCTAAGCAATCACTATTTTTTTTATTTTTTATAGACTCACGCCTGTATTCCCCAGAGGGGGTAGGCAGAGGTGTGCAGTACACCCACGTTTCGCCGGCTATTTTATAAGTCCCATGTAATAGGGGGCGAGCCTATTGCCATTAACCGGGCACAATTCCAGACTCCGTGCTGCTACTGAGAATTTCCTAAAGGAAAAACCCAATAACACTTTTGCCCGACCCGGGGATCGAACCCAGGACCTCGTGCTCAGCAGTCGCGCTTGCTACCACTAGACCAACGAGGCAGTCACTAGACCAACAAGCAATCACTAACAGGGTTTATATCAGGCCTAATGTCGGCCTAATTTAATATTGTTGGTGTAAGTTATAGTGCCCGTGTTTTAAGGGTTTTGAGACGTGAGGTTATTGCGGTTTAGGTTTTCCTTAGGTTATTAAACCAACGCTACAAACTTTTTTAAAGATATTCTAACACATTGCAAATTAAATAAAAGCTACAACAATTTTTTTTACCCTATTTTTCTATATTTTTCTTCTGCTTATTTTTCGCTGCGTGGAAGAAGTATCATAGATAGAATTCTCTTTCTATGTTGTCCTTCTTCCACGTAGACAAAGCAACGACATGTTTTAAAAATATAATTCCTGGGCATGAAAAACTAGAAACACAAGAACGAAACCGCGAATAAAAGTATCCCCTATTTCAATATGCGAAATGTACCGAAAGGAGAGCAATCTGTATTGGATTTCGCTCAAGCATTCAGGGAACGATGTCTGTTCGTAACGGCTAACGTCTGGCCAAGACGTATAACACGTGGGAGGACCCGTGCTTCTAGAAAACAATATAAACTAAACATAGGTACGATCTAAGAGTAATGAAAGTTGAAGAAAACGATTTGTTGCCGTTCTTTTTAAAGTTGATGTAAAGGTTTTGATCGAACAAAGTAATCAGCTTAAAACTTTGACTGCCACGCCGCAGACACAATGCAATTTTTATTGTTCGTGGTCATCGGTGACCGCGGTGGTGTTAAAAGGCTTAACAAAATTTTCTTTCATTTAAATAATTATTTATTTAAGTAGGTATATGTAAATACTGCAGCAATTGATTGCAGTAATAGCCTCGTGATCGTTGACTGGCTAGTCAAAGGTCTCAGGTTCCAACCCAAGGCTCAACTGCTGACTTATCATAAGTTATCATTAACTAATTATTACCTGCTACGGCACTGAGGTACGGTTATAATGAATTTATCAATATTAAGTACGCCGCGCGCCGTATAAATTTAAATTTTTCATAAATACAAAAACGGCTTGCTAAATTAGAAACGGAAAATTAGTCTAATTATACGTCACGTCTGCCTAAACATTCAACTGAATTGCAAAACATTATCAACCAATCACTTCGCAGAAAGCACTCAGAATTAAATAATGTCTACTGAAACGTCTGAAACACATCTACACCCACAGCAAAATGGCCGGCTTTGACGATGACGGCTATTTGGCGCTCTTTTCCAATACAATTACGTTATATCTAACTGTTAGGGAGGATATTTATTATAGCGGTAACATCATTTTGCTTTTAAAATCCAGTGAAGGTTTTTCCGATATGCGTATTTTTTTAATTGAAGTGCCTGGTTTTTACAATAATTTGGAAACAGAAATTTTTGAAACAGTTGTGGAAGAGAGCTTTTTCATTTTAATTTAAAAAGAAATTTGTGCCTATGCATGCTCCCTGAAAATTGCTCCTAAATTAATTCACGGATTCGGGGGTACTTCGAACGCACGTTTGTTCCTTATTTTTGTTAATTAAATCACCTTTAATTGATTGTTTTTTTATGGATCTGAAAAGAAACGACAGAAGTTCAATTAAACTTCAGTCGAATACAATCTTTAAAGCTTATTTATTTTGCGAGAAAATTGTGTTTTCCAAAATACAGCGATTACAAAAAAATACGTTTCAGTAAAATATGTTTACTGCAACGAAAACGAAAGTACTAGGAAACCATAAAAAATACAGAACACAACAAAAACGAATATCTCGAAATCCAACAGACACATCAAGGCTTTCCTCGCTAAAAATAACTCCCTATCAATATTCGTCTCCATCGGAAACCCCACGAATCTTTATTATTACTGATAAACGTTGACAGCATCTTATCGAAAAGAAATCCATTGTTATGATGGCCAAATAATATTATTTATTTTGTGACAGGCACGAGCCTGTTTGTCCTTGAGATATTGGACTGAGAATTTTATTCTTACATTTCGCAGGAAGTTATAATACTATCACATAGACTGAATAGTTTTCAAAACGCTAAATCGTTTCGAAACTAGGAGACTTCCTAATACTGCCAGCAATATTGGTGAATAATTGATCAAAAACTTTCTGGTTTGTCCCACCGAATGTGAACCGTAGACCGTACCTATTGAAGTGGAAGATATCGAGGATAGTTTTGTCTGAAAACTCGGTTACCGCTTTTCCAGTTCATCCAGTTCATAGAGTGGCTTCAGTGTTATTATGCTGCGATATGAGAGATATATAATATCCTTCAAATATTTGACAAATATATTGCCTAACATAGGTATTGCTAGTGGCAATTTCTAGCCAGAACAAAATTGAGTACCTAAAACCTTGCCTACTCATGAACTACGAACTCTACTGTAAAAAAAATTCTTTGTATAAGATGCAATTTTTTTTATCAGTCAGGAAACTGAAGAAAGGAGTTTGTATATAAATTAGAATTGGGGTCCAACCTGGTCCGACGTTCAATAGCAGTGCCATAACTAGCCTTTTTTGGGCCCGCTGTGAGCTTCTATAACTACCTTCATGCATGATCCATAACTTGGTCCGTCTGGTAATTTCTACGCTCTTCTAGGACCCAGTGGAGGGGTCCAAAGGGGGGTGTTTTAGGGCTCCGGTGGCAGCGCCTTATTTACGGCAATGTTCAATAGTAAATAAAATAGTAATAGCATGTAGTAGTAATAAGTTTGTGCACTTCTCTTATCTAAGACATATTTTATCTTTAAATTTATGTCAATAGATAAACATTTACTTGAATACCTCATCACGTGTTTCAAATATTTAGTTATACCTATATAGTGATAAAGTTTAGGTGTACTGTGGTTTAAAATGGCAATTTTGGATACTTTACAGTTGACGAATCAAGTTGAGAAGTTGGCGCAGGTCAGTCGGGATCTACGGAGAAAACACAAGCAGATACAGAATCAGGTATGTTTTTGTTAACATTAGGGATGGGACATTTGTACCTTAAGGCAATCGTCAAATCTTGAGTCAAATACCCGAGTCTATACGCCAATTTAATTGTCAGCGCATCGCTTTTAAGTAATGTCAGTTTGACGTTTCGTCCATACATTAAACGTCAAAAATATATCTACGATTTGAAGCGTGTCGTAAAATTTATTGGCGTATCAATATTCAGCGGATTGATGTTTGAGAAATCTTTCCTTGCCCATGAGAATCTCGGTATTTATGTAATGAAAATAATATTATGTACAAGCTCGACATTTTCGATGGCCTTACGTCCATTCAGTATATTTTAATTTGACATTTAAGCTTGCATAACATAAAGCGTTTACTTTCAATGACATAGTTTGTCATCTTGACTTTTGTCAACAGTGCGCAAAAAGTGTTGCCATAGACATTTTTATTATAGACTGCCTCTTTGGTCTAATGTTAGCACGCGGCTGCTGAGCCCCGAGGTCCTGGGTTCGATCCCCGGGTCGGGCAAAGTGTTATTGAGTTTTTCCATTAGAAAATTCTCTGTAGCAGTACGTAGTCTGGAATTGTGCGAATTAATGGCGATAGGCGCTTGCCTCCTATTACGAGAGACTTATAACATAGCCGGCGAAACGTGGGTGTACTACATACATCTCTGCCTACCCCCAATATTATCCAACGCATGCTTATGGTTCTCAATTGATCTGAACTACAAAGAAGTACATCATTACCATTATTTTCATTCATATTAGATACATAAAAGACCTCTCCATGGTTTTTTTATAATTATTCGAATTTAGGATTGTTTATGGAGTATTTTTGTTTCACCTCTCTTTATAATGTTTATCAGCTTCACAAAAGTTCACCCCATGTAATCTGTTTTAAACTTTTCCCATTTTAACCCTTTAATAAACCCGTACGATGTCACCAATTCTGAAAACCGCTAACCCTTTTTTCATCCCTATTTTACCTGAGAAAAACGAGCTGTCATGTCCCTATTTAGAAGTTAATTAGCGTCGGATTTTCATAATCATAACCATTTATTCGTAAAACATAGGTATAAAATGATATTATTTAATAAGAAACTAGCAAAAACAACTGACTCGGACGGGACTTGAACCCGAGATCCCTGGCGTGCCGTGTCCTTCAAGTCCCGACAGAGTCAGTGGTTTTTGCGAGTTTCTTATTAAATAATATTATTTAATAAGCAAAAATATAGGTATAAAAGTTAAATAACTAGAATTAATAAATAGAATCACCATGTTTGGCCTTGTGAAGTATCTATACAAATGTTTGTGACACACAAATGATAAAATATTACAATAATATGCTACAACAGATACCAAAACATCTATTAAATGGAAATGACACATCCCTCAATAGCTCAATAACCTCCTGAAAGCCAACCCGGACCGCGATCTTTTCGCCGACGAACTCAAAGATTTAATGTCTGCATGCCTAGATTTTGGTGAAACGCAAAGTATTTAAAATTTGTATACCTATTTAGTGGTTTTGTATTTTGTTTAATGACCTTATTGTTTTATGGTTTTGTTTACTTTGTTGTTAGTTTTATATTCCCATTGCCTTTGATTACTATAATTGGTTTCTTGAAAACCATGTTAGTCAAAGTTAAATAAATAAATAATCCCTATTTTTTTAGGTCTTGAGTAAAATGTCTGAAACACTCGTAAAACACTATGTTTGTTGCCGTCCCCGTTTCGGGGAAGTCTGAAAGTTAAGGGAAGGTAACGAAGGCATTTAAAAGTGTACTGTTTATTTCAGATGCGCTTGGTATGCGAGGAGCGTTCCGAGCTGACGGCCATAGTACAGTCACAACAGAGGGACATCGCCGTGCTCCAACAAGACAGTGCACAAAACAAGGTAACAAACATAATGTCCTTCTGACACATCGGCCAATTTCAACGAAGATTAGCCAATTACGCAGGAGATATTATAGTGCACAAGGTTTGCACAAACACAGGTGCACTCTCTATTCCCTCACTGTCATAGTCCGATGGGATGGCAATCCGACACGACCGGAGAGAGATCAGGCGCAGGGCCAACGGCTTTACATGCTTTCCGAGGCACGGAGTAAGTGATAATTAATTTATAATACGCACATAACTAACGAAAAGTTAAAGGTGCGCGCCGTTTTAGCAATTAGGTTACAATTAGCTTGCCCTGTTTTTTATTTGGTTTAAATTTAGTAATCGATATTTAGGTATATTTATAGCCGACGTTGGCGTTCAAAAGTTTAACATATTTTACCATCTTCAACACACATTTCCCTGTCATAGAAGTGCCCAACATGCGGCGTGGCGACTCCCGACGGTGCTGACGACGACGACCAGTCCTCCAAGCCCACCTTCAGCGTGAGAGAGCTCCGAGCTATCCTGCACGAGCGGAACGAGCTTAAACTGAAGCTCAGCCGAGCGGAGGAGCAGTTACAGGCGCTGCAACAAGACCAGCAACATGACAGGTATGACGTGTTACTGAGTCTGAGACGTCATGTATTCCGATAGATATTTGCCACACGCCTTAGGCGTAGAAAGAGGTTTGAAATAACTATATTGCTCCTGTCAGTGATCGAAATTCGACCGTATTTTTTTTTATAAATTTTATTTTTATTTTTTTTTTTTTACTTTATTAATTTTAGCTTTCTGCCTTCCTCCGTGCGCGCAATATTTTTAAAAAGAAATCCATAGTTTTCACTTCACATATTAATATAGATAAAGTAACATTGTGCAACATCATGTAAAAAAAATCACAATAGGCATACTAAAAGGCACAATAGAATACTAAAGATTTGTTTAAAGCCCGCTTTATAAACATAACATTCTATTTCATTTATTTAAGACGGTCTGTCTTGTCAATGCAGCATCTTCCAGCTCTCCCTCTCAAGGGCCAATTCCTTGACCTTATACATCTCGACCTTTACTTTCATTTATTGCATACCTAGTAATAAATATGAAATTTTAAAATTAACCGATACGGATGGGATTTGAACCCACGACCATTGTCGTACCGTGCCGACCGACGCTCCATAACTATTTTACTAAAAAGATAAGAATAAGCACAAATAAATTTGTCTACCCGCAGTAGTTCGGAGTCGTTTCCCCCCGGGCCCTGTGCGCCGGTCGAGGACGAGGCCCCGGTGCAGGGCCCGCTCCCCGCTGAGCCCGACGACGCGCCCTGGAAGAGGAACAGCGGCATCAGGAAGTTGTGAGTATACACCACCTTACACCACTACACCCACAGGGAGGGACATCTGCTCCTCAAAGAATACTAGTTGTTAAAATCTATTTCAATATCACTAAGCTATGTGATTTATTTATGGAAAATTATAATAAACAATTAATAATGATAATATAGGTTTAAATCAAATTAGTTGGCAAAACTTCTCAGGAATATTAGGAATTGATAATAGTCTACATAAAGAATAATAAAAAAATAAAATAAAAATAATTCTTATTTTGTTCGGCATGTGGCACCTAGCGAGGTCGGTAGAGCAGAATAGAAAATATTTTTATTTCATTAATTAGTTATCGATTCCTAACTTTCCCGAGAAATTTTGCCAAGTAATTTGATTTAACCCTATATAATCATTCCCAGGTCACTGTCAATATCATTGTAACTACCCCTAAGTAGTGGCCTGGTCTTTTTTCGGACGATTTTACCCCGCACCACCACCAACACTTCCTTTAAGATGGTGAGAGAACGCGCGAGAAGAGCGCTCACTAAATGAACTTTCAATTAAATAAATTCTTCTTCTTTTCGAACGAAGAAGAAGAAGACTTAATAATTAATATTATATAATTAATATAATTTATAATGGTTTTATAGCTATATTTCTGTCAAATTTTGAACATAAGACAAAAAATAAACTTAAATGTAGTCGGCTTGATGGGTAAAAGGTGGTGGATTGAAATTAATTAACAATGCTTAATTAATAATAATAACTGGTTATGGGATATGGTATGGTGCATGTTGTTTTATGCTTAATCGGTTTAGTCCAAGTAAAATGGGGTAAATAAGGTATATTGGGGTAATTCGGACTTTAATTATAAAATAAGGGGCAATTGGGACAAAATTCAGAATGTTATAAATACTTAAAACTGAATTAATTTAAATAATTATGACCTCAATAACTATTATACTTATTTACCCAATTGTAAATATTGTATTGTATATTTTCGCTGTCTGTTATTTTTAAGTATCTATTAAAAATTATTACGTCACTCACAGGTTGATTTTGGGATTGCCTGACTAGCAATCGAGCTGGTTGGGACCTCAAACGGAGTCCATTTTCAAGGCGGCGCTGTGGACTTCACTTAAAAATGGACTCAATTTGAGTTCAAAACTAGTCGGGCAATCCCAAAATCAACCCGTCAGTGAACCTGTAATAAAATTTAATAAGTCTGTTACTAGTAAGTCACTGTAAATACTGTCGTTAATCATCAAATCATTATGTTAATACCATAATCATTGTACTCAATACAAAATGCTCATGATACGAATCTGAATTTTGTATACTTCGGTAATGGCTTTGTCTAGACGTCTTTTATATTACAACCTTTAATTTAGTTTCACCTGTCGCGTTGTCTATAGTCAAATCTTGCAAATTAATTGACCTATTTCCCGGTTTCCGATTGAGCTAAAATTTTGCATGCATATGTATATTGCGTGACAATGCATGATGAAATGGAGCTGATCTGATGCTGGAGCTAGAAGGTGGCCATAGGAGCTCCGCATTAATAGGACACAACCCCATAGAGTTGGGGTTCGTTTGATTTGTCTTGACGAGTACTTTTTTGTATATACGTTTAGTTTTGATACTCCAATATAAAAGCTTGATTAAAAACAATGTTTTAATAAAAACTTATTTTTGTTATAAAAAAGCATGTGGGTGACTACAAACTTACACCATGGTATGTGGTTTTGTGAACTGCGGCTTACTTTAAGATACCTTTGCATCATACTTACCTACTCGTAAACAGTGGTATTACATGTAGGAAAAGAGGGCGGTAATACTCAGTAAAACGCTCCATTTTTACCGCCGCCAGTACCTGCATGATTCTAAAACGTTTCCTGCGTGAAATTAATAAAATATTTTTTTATTGAGTTCGTTGGCAACATAGTTTTGTATGGTTAGAAAATATTGGAAATAACTACTCGCTAATAAATACCTGTGGTGGAAACCCTTACTTATGGAAAGAACTTAATGTCAAAGTTCGAAATGTAGAAAGAAAAAATCGTTACGAACCCGTGACCTACTGAAAAAAGCCCTCAATCGCTCTGTCACTAAGATATGGATAACCCCGCTCGTGTTATCAAAATTCTCTTCGACATTCGACCATCTCAGATGGTAGTTCCATCCAGCCCTTGCAAGGAGTACTAGAGGACTAGCATGTCTAACTTTGTAGTTAGAGAACGTATATATCAAGCTATATTTTGTTGATATCTTGTTGTACGACGAGCCTATACAATGCGAGGTCAGTTCGTACTAGTATTGAATAGCTTGCAGTATAGTCGTGTGAACATGCTATACAGACGTAAGTTATATTGCATATAAATACATAAACATTATTATAAAGTACTAGCTGCCCCGCGCGACTTCGTACGCGTGATTATCCTACTTCAAGGCCTATTCTACCCCTACCCTACTTTACCCACTACCCTATTCTACCCCTAACCTACTCTACCCCTACCCTACTCTACCCCTAACCTACTCTACCCCTACCCTACTTTACCCATTACCCTATCCTTAACCTACCCTAATCTACCCCTACCCTACCCTACACTACCCCTACCCTACCCTACACTACCCCTACCCTACCCTACACTACCCCTACCCTACCCTACCCCTACCCTACCCTACACTACCCCTACCCTACCCTACCCTACTCTACCCCTACCCTACTATACCGCTACCCTACTATACCGCTACCCTACCCTACTCTACCCCTTTTTCTCATCTTAAAACCTTCCCTGGATCTCCACAAATAATTCAAGACCAAAATCAGCCAAATCGGTCAAGCCGTTTTCATGCTATGTCGTGACAACGGAAAACGGGTTTCATTTTTATATATATAGATTAAATATGCATGCTATGTTGTGTTCACATAAAGTAAAGTTTGAAATTTTGTAAAAAGAGAAATAGAATTAGTGTAAGTTATTACGTACTGTCGTCGTCTTTTCCTTACTCACTTCATCTTACATTTGGTTCTGGTACATTTGTTCCATTTCTGTAAGAAAGCATGAAACTTTAGCTATAAGAACTTCTCGGGTGTTTTATTCAAAATTTCTTTGTTTTTAGGTGTAGTTTTTGTTTTTTTGGAAAATGCCACCAGGGCCGAAAGAGATGGCGCACATACAAGCACGCCGCACGGTGTTGCATGTATTATACGACATATTGACACTTACACTTGTCATGATCGCTTCACGCTTGCCCACTACCCCTTATTCCCGTTTTCCTTTTTTGTTTAACCCCCACTTGTTTTATGTCCAGCACTTTTCATTTATTTGTTTTGTTTATTAAAATATTCATACATTTTTGCTAACGTACGGTCAACAAAATCATTTTTGCACATTTTTTTCATTATTAATCGAAATAAGGTTTTCATATTTTTTCAGTATTCAATGTGCTGTAGATTAACGCTAATTGTAAAGAAATCTAATCAAGATTCTATTTATAGAATAGTAATTAATATATTAACTGAAAAAAGTATTAATTTTAACTTTATTTTCTGACAGCCGCTCCATGTTATTTGCGAACAGGCTTGGCAGATGAAGAATATAATTATTAATAAATAAATAATTTATTTTTAAATTATTTTAAATTATACTGTATACTGTACTAAATTTAAAAATATTTAGTAAGAAAACCAACTGACCGATTTTACCTCTCCCCTTTTTTATTTTCACCCCTTATTTTTGGTTTATATTTGTTTTTAACCCCACCGCGGTTAGGTTTCGCCTGGCGCTGTCATCACGATGCGAGGGTCGTCGCTCGCCGCCTCCACGAATCTCTTTCGGCCCTTGGTATTGAAGATGTGTTGCGTCATCGGTACGTTTGAGGGTTATGGTGGTTTTGAGGGGTGCTGACGATTGGGAGTTATACACAAATCTCCAAAAATATTTATTAATCACGTAAATACTGAATCGTACGAGTATCTGCGAAAATGTAATTGTGTCTTCAATCGGGGAAGTTGAGTAATAAAATAATCGATAATTGTAAACTTTCTAAGGTTTGTTTGTATGTATGAAGGGGGTAATCTCCGCATTTTATACAACTGAACCAATAACGTAGAATACAACTACCCTCCCCACGCCCACTCCCGTTCTTTGTGTCTTACTCTATGCAATATCATAGATTACAACTACCCTCCTCATATCCGCTCCTGTTATTTGTGACTTAGTCTATGCAATGGCATAGATTACAATTACCCTCTCCACGTTCACTCCCGTTCTATGTATTTTACTCTGTGCAATGACTTAGAATACAACTACCCGCCCCATATCCGCACCTGTTCTTTGTGACTTAGTCTATGCAATGCCATAGATTACAATTACCCTCTCCACGTTCACTCCCGTTCTATGTATTTTACTCTGTGCAATGACTTAGAATACAACTACCCGCCCCATATCCGCACCTGTTCTTTGTGACTTAGTCTATGCAATGCCATAGATTACAATTACCCTCTCCACGTTCACTCCCGTTCTATGCATTTTACTCTGTGCAATGACTTAGAATACAACTACCCGCCCCATATCCGCACCTGTTCTTTGTGACTTAGTCTGTGCAATGCCATAGATTACAATTACCCTCTCCACGTCCACTCCCGTTCTGTGTATCTTACTCTGTCTGTGTAATTACTTTTTTCGTATTTTTCTATTAAATTTATAAACAACCAATTGTCAGCACTTGCCTCAAATCTTCCTGCTATATACTACACATCACAACCGACAGCAGTTTGAATTACTAACATTACGAGTAGCTTTCACAATCACTTAACACAATAGATATATTATGTAGTTAAATGTTTAAGAGCCAATTAATTATAGTTTACGAGTTTCTTAAACTTAAGTAAGTTTTTAAGTGTGTTGATCTGAAAGTACCTACTAATAAATTTTAATTTTAAAATCATACTAGAGAAAAGAGAAAGGAAGTGTTTAAATTTGAGATTACGTTAGAATTGGGGCTTTAGAATCGATACCCCGTCTTTTCTCCTCAAACATTTCGTTTTATTTTCTTGTGTGGTATATGGGTTGTATATCTATCTGTCAGACCTAGGTTTTTTCATAAGATGTTTTCCTTTAATAGTAAATTATCTATCTCTAAATGAATTCTTGCTGGCTGATTATTATTTTTTTTTTTTTTAAGTGACCAACTTTTAATACAATTTTTTACACATTTACAGTTTTCGCAAGCTCTTTGCTGAGTCTGATATCGCCGTGGGCGGGTTCTCGCGCGGGCCGCTACCGTCCCGCGCGCGCCCCGCCCCCCGCGCCGCAGGTACCTCCTCCACCGCGTAGGCGCTCCGAGCCCGCACTCAAACACTCCGAGCCCACACTCACACACTCTGAGCCCGCACTCACACACTCACCCGCACTGCCACGCACTAGGGATGCGCCTGACTCACTAGACCTCCGACAAGAACTTCTAGACTTGAATCTTGGAACACAAGAATTCGACAGCTGGCTCGGAGATAAATTCCAAGGAATTAGCGAGAGTGCATCTAACGACGATACGTATAGGTTTGAGCACGACATTCCCCTTCAGCGTTCCATCTCTCTCGACCGAGGCATCGACATCTTCAATCATTTGCGAACTATTTCCGATACTGCAGACAGTTTTGGCTCAGTTTGGACGGTAGACTCCGAAAAGGACAGTTTGTTCACAGAACGGACCAGGAGTTTCGAAGATATCGCCACTTCTCCGTACAAAGCGAGAAGCAGGCGTGCATCTTTTGGTGTTGAGACATTTTCTGAACGTAATATCGCTCTGGCGGTTCTGAATGAGAGTTACAAGGGCTTGGATGTGAACAGCGGGAGTGTGTCCCCTCAAATTAGGAAACTGCATAGATGTTTCACATTTTCTGGGACTTTTGACAGTAATAAGGAAAAGAGTTGGGTGGAGAACCTTCACGCCAAAGGCAGGCCGAAACTTAAGCTGGTGATACCAACTGCAGACAGTAACAGCTGTCCAGTTTCACCAGAAATCAGGAGGTTGAAAAATTTCGGTTTGAGAAATTCGGCTGAAGATTTGGAAACAAAATTGTCTGATGATGAGGACCAAGGATTTGAGGTTACAGTGCCGTTTTATAGGAGCATATCTGTTGAGTGGAACCAAGGAGAAGGAGATAAGGCGCGGCAAAGGAGATCTGGCCTTCAAGCAAAAAAAGATTTGAGAAAGGAAGTTCTAGTTAAGCAGGAGTTCAAAAGTAATGAAAGCCTTGATAGAAGAAACCGAGGCTCGAAAGAACTTGCCGGAACCTCAAAAAGTCCTAGAAAAGGATACATGGAAAGAAACTCGAAATTAATAAATATCTTAGCGGGCAACACTGACGTAGTAGTGCCCACTATAATCATATGCCGCGCGAAATCGAATAGTAGTGTTGCCAAAATATCAAATACTTCCAATAAAGTAGAAATAAGTAGCAATTGTGAATGTCGACTATGTCACGAGGGGAATAGAGGGTGTTCCATACGGAAAGTTTTCAGTAAATTGTTTATTAAAATAATTTCTTGTAAAGAGTACAGAAGGAGGTATTGGGACGAAAATAATAATATAAATGACAATGAAATGTACAATTGTGTAATGCATGTATTGAAGTTAATGCTTGGACTCTGGTTGAGACATATTGATCATAATTAGTTTAGGATAATACCATCCAATTTTCAAAATATCCGGCCTTTATCAATTTAGGTTGGCGCCATAGCTTCTTAAGGCGCCCATTGCGCTAAACTGCTATCTCGGTCGTACATTGCAGATTAATCACTGGATATAATAATGAAAAATCCCAAAAAAAAAACAAGATAAGAATGATTTAATAACATTACAAAGTGTCAACAAAAGATTGGTTTGATCAGAACAAGTTTTCATACATAAAAATTTCTTCAAAAAAAAAAAAGATTGTATAGGCAATTTTTATGTACGAAAACTTGTTTCGATCAAACTGATATTTATTGATAAAAATTAATTTAAAGCAATGTTTATGTAAGAAAACTTATTCCGATCAAGCTTAAATTTTTGCAAACCTTTGTAATTTCATTTTTCTAAACTTGTTTTATTTGCGATTCTTCATAACTATATTATGTGATTGTATATCTTTAATGTGCGAGCGAGACAGCGATTTTGAGTGTTAGGCGCCTTAAATAACAGAAGTTTATTATAATGACGTATTCTTAATTACTATTTGACTAGGGTCGCTAGTCCCCCAGGCTTAGCCATGTTTCAACACATCAAAAGCCCCTAGATTAAGTTCCTTGCTAATTTTAAGGAGTCTTTATGCTGTAAATAGGTTATAGTAAAACAAATAACTCCCCTGAGTCATACTTATACATATATTATCAAATATTATTATGAGTTTACTCACGGATTGATTTCGGGGAATGCCCAACTAGTTTCGAACTCAAACGGAGTGCATTTTCAAGAACGAGTGTAATCGCGGCGGCGTAGTGTGAGTGAGTAGATATACACGCTTATACACTCACTCTTGAAATACATTCGCTTCGTAATGTGAGTGAGTATTATACGCGTTAACTAAATTTGTTTAGCTAGTCATCAGAGAGCTAACAATTGAGAACTAGTCTAGGTCTTCGTCACCTGACACGATAAGGAGTATTATATATGTATATACGCGTATACCCTCGCTCTTGAAAATGGATTCTGTTTGAGTTCGAAACTAGTCGAGAATTCCCCGAAATCAATCCGTGAGTAAAGTTGTAATATAAAACGAATTAATTAATTGGATGATATTACCTAACTAAAAGGTTTAGAATAACTGTGTTGTTCGATGTTAGTCGCTTTTATTATTTAACTGCTGACACCGTATTGGATTAGTCATGATGTTATGTATTATAAGAAAATCTACTATTTGGTAGAGACTTTTCCTCTTAGTGGTCCGCAGTAATATGAGTCGCTGTGATTTTATTTATTTCTTAAAAGTCTCGACTGACTAGATTTTTCTTTTGGCGGCTTTCTTTTAGTATTCAGCCAAATTGTACTTAAAAATTGGAAAACGTTTTTATGTCTATTTGAATAAAGTCGATTTTTGAATCACAAAATAATCTGAATGTAAGCTCATAACATTTCCATTATTAAAAACTGCAATGAAAAACTGTTTTATGTTCAGTCAGGTACTATCGGGGACAGATCCGGTGGTACACTTTGCTTACTACTTAGTCCTTTAAACGATTCTCGCATGCACACTCTTATATACGCTCCATATTTGTCATTCAAAAAATAACCCTTGTTTTATTAAGAATAGAGTTCTAAATAGCGTGTACTCGGTGGATCGTATTAGTTTCGTAAGGACTTAACGCATATCCGCTCCATATTTATCATTCAAATAATATCCCTTATTACAAGTGCAACAGAGTTCCAAGTAGCGTGTAACCGTTGGATAGCTTCCGTCTTCTCGGAATTTAAGATGTGTGTGTGCGGCGCGCCACTTGTTCTATTGTTTAAATGACAACAACAAGACAAGTCAAGTATTTATAAACCAGTTATTAAAGAATAATTCGTATCTTCAAAAAGTAAAATGTGAACTTATTGTTTGTGTGCAACTGTCTATTTTGGAACGATTTTTTAAGTAATAAGAATCAAATTTGAATGACGCCAAACAATTCACAGAACAATACAATGCCACGTGCGTAGGGGTGCGGCTAGAGCTACGTTCTGACGCCGGGTGCAAGCGATTCTAACCTTAAGAGTGGTGCACCGGCTTGGTCCACGATAGTACCTAGTAATACCTAAATAAAAAGTAAAAATACATATTTAAAATGGCTAGAATATTGTCTGGAAGTCACAAAAGAAAAGTCTAGAAAGAGATAGAGTATATCGACTATTTCTCGCCTCTTTACGTAGCAATGTTAAAAATATATTATTCTAGAGAATTATAAGAACAATTGTTATAAATGTTAGCGCCTTAAGACTCATTTACACGTCTCGAAGATACTCGTTCTGTCTTTGTCTTTTCTACTTTGAAAGAAAGAGAGAATGAGACTTGCTTCGAGAAAATTCTTCGTCGATATGTATTTTTGTCAATTTATGTGAGACCGTTGTATGTATGGGAATGCCATTTTATTTTAAATAAAAGACGTAATTATTAGTGCAAGTTTTGTAGGTGGTAAATTATGGTCGCGTAATTTCCTTTTTACCGACTTCAAAAATGTTTTAAAATCGGTGCCAACTCATCTTTTAATGAATCAAACTTTGTACCAATAAATTAAGCTATTTTTTGTGGCATCGACATTAAATCTAACGTTTTTTGAATTAATTGCTGGCCCCGGTTGTCAATTGTAGATCTTTGACAATCGCTACGGGTAGTCAGAAGCCTGAAAGTCTGACAACCAGTCTTACCAAGGGGTATCGTGTAGCCCAGTATCTGGGTTGTGGAGGTCTGATAGGCAGTTGCTCCATGTAAAACACTGATATTCAGCTGCATCCGGTAAGACTGGAAGCCGACCCCAACATAGTTGGGAAAAGGCTTGGCAGATTACTTTTTGGTGTAGTCAGTTTTTTACTTTTTTAAATTCTATCTCTTCAAGAAAAAATAAACAACGTCACACAAATCACTCATGTGTTTATTACGTACAGAACTAGTATTAATATATATAGATACAGTTCGGGACAGAAAAAAGTGTACCTATATTATTTAAATATTTATGATTACTGCGTGTCAATTGGAATTAGTATTGCTTTGAAAGAGTTCGAGTGTTCAACTCCACATGAATATTCTTTGAAGAAACATCAAATTTAATTTCTAAATTGATTTTAAAAATGGAATGTTCAATAAAAGTTTTTCATTTCTTGCTAAAGGATTTATTAAATTTATGCCTTCTTAAAGGCTTAAAACATCTTTTTACATTCCAATTTCACATGTAGAATACATAAAGACGAGCTAACATATAAGTCTCGAACTTTATTCGTATAAAAGACTGTTTTACAATACTCAATAATGATAAGCCTTGGTGTTTAAAAAAAAACGCTTTAAGCAAAATAAAAAAATTGGCACTGTACATTTCTTACAACATTATTGCAGTTTTGTAAAACAGTTATTTAGATACCTGTTCCTAAACAGAGATGTTCATAGGTTTGTATTATCTGAACTTTACAAAACTTATAGTATAACTATGTTTATTACTTTCATTAATTCAAAAAGACTGGAGTTTTGTATTGCAGAAACAGTATCCAATATCAATTGAAAAAGTCTAATTTGACCACAACTCGATCTCCCTACCTACTGCTCAAAGCAGGAACATCTTTGTTTCTGCTTTTTGATCATATTTTTCGGGAGGTAATCCTCTTGAACGTTCTGGGAAGAGCAAAGGGGTACCCCGACTGAAACCTCCAGTGTTTCAATCTCTTCAACACCTATAGTTAGGAGTCTTCTGCCACCCCAGACGCTAAGTATATTTTCGAGAGAAGTTCTTAAACTTTCGCGAATTGGAATCATGTTTTAAATATTATTTCGGGTCTATTCGTGGTCTTCTCGTGACCACGGTCAATGCAACTTGACCGAAACGTCGAGGTTAGTTCAATAATGAGTATTTTGAATTATCTTTGCGCGTATAGACCCAAAATAATATTTGAAATATATTGTCGAGGTACGAAATTCAGTCTTTCTGAACTCAAAATGGTTGCAATAAGCAATTCACTGTCTTCCTTCAAGACGTAAATAAGATTAATACCTAATCGAAATGATATAATTATTGTAAATGAAACATACCATTTAATAATGGTACCTTCCATACATCTTGTTCGAGTAAGAGTGAGTGCCATTTAATTTGGTCGTTAGTGTAAAGACCAAAATAACATATCCCTTTTGGTCTTATTATATAGGCTACGGACATTTTGTATTTACTTCTTACACGGCCTATTACACTATTCATCGTGCACTTCAGGCCAAAAAATTGTTATCAGTTTTTTTTATTTATAAATTGTAAAAATGTGGTTATATATTTGTGGACCATCAGTATTTTCACTCTTGGCCTAAATATGTTTTAAAATATTGACATGATTGATATTAATTTAAGTTTTATTTCTTCCATAATAAAGTATTAAGTACCAAATAAATAACCTAACTAGCGAGTTTTTTAAGTTTTTGAGTACAGCAGTATTCAGGAAAGAAAAAAAGAAATGTTTTTGGTGTTCAAAAATTAAGAGTCTGTAATCTATGATTACTTTTTTCTACAGCCAACTATATACTGCTGCAATAGTTTTTATCGTGCTGGTCTAGCGTCGCTTTGCTCACTTATGGAAAGCTAGAAATTTAAAAAGATAAATAATTAAGAGGGAAAAAACCTAATACTGCTTGCTCAAAAACCAGCTGTCTGGCAAACGAAAGCTAAGAATGAATCTTGTTGTGGCAAGATTAAAATTAGCACCAAAAACAACCGTTTTTTTCAATCTTTTGGTTACCATAAGTAACGTAGGCCTATTTACCAATGCCTTGTTATGTGGAAACCTATTCAAAACTAAGTAATATTGTTTGACAACACTTGTCAAGTTAATTTTGGTAATTGTCTCGTATTATTAGGATAACATAAAAAACACGATCTTTCTAACATCGTAATACATGATACATAACGAGTTTTTTTACTGAACTTTTAACTAAATTGTGTTTAAAAAAAAATAGTATAAAAACTAAAACCCGACTACTTAAAATCTAAAAACAAGCTTCTTAGATTTGAAATAAAATTCTGTAGTCGGAGGCCACCAAATTACAAAGTATTTACCCTTGAAAGATTATCTAGTACCATTTACCTATAATACATTAAGGCCTCCGACTACAGAATTTTATTTCAAATCTAAGAAGCTTGTTTTTAGATTTTAAGTAGTCGGGTTTTAGTTTTTATACTATTTTTTTTTCAATGATTTTTAGTGGTAAAGAAACCAATAAAATTCATTTTAATCACAATTTTTTAGAATGTGGTAGTTCTTAAATAGGTAGATTTCTTTAACTGTCAACTTCGGTTCAAACCTTTAGTCAATGTCATGTATTTTTTAAATTAAATTTATTTCAAAGGTGTCGTCCGCGACTTCGAGCTATTAAAACATAGCCTCATATATTTCTTAGAAGTATACATGAAAAGTAGTAAGAAGTACAGCTTGGCAAAAAAGAGTCTGGAAAAATTGGGGGCGCCGCTGTCGCACTTTCCACACTACAATTCAAATTACAAGTTATTAAGTGCTTACATATTTCTATGACGAGTTTTTTGTCATTAATTATAATCAAATGAATCATTTTTATGTTATTTTAGTACTCACAAACGTAGTTATTTAAGATTTTTATTTTTAGTTCCAGCTGTCACCGCCTCAGACTCTTTTTTGCCAAGCTGTATAAGTACACATGAAACCTTTTTTGTGGGATATCATCATAGATAGAGTACATTTACCTAAAGTTCGAGGAAGTAAGTAACATGGAGTTGATAATACCTGCTCTAAAATCCCGAAATCATAAACATTACAATTAATTCCCGGGAAATAAGAAATTAATTTTACGTATAATTATTTAATAAGAAATTTGAAAAAACAACTGATACGGATGGGCTTCGAATCCACGATCTCCGGTGTACCGTGCCGACGCTCTAACCGCTAAGCTACCGTATCCCATCAGAATCAGTCGAAATTTCAAATCTCTTTCTACGCCTTAGGCGTGTGGTAATATCGAACGGAATACATTAATTATCCGACTCAGTGTTCTAAACTTTGCAGTTTTTAGAAGGCACCGATAGATATTACCACACGCCCTAGGCGTAGAAAGATATTTGAAATTTCGACTGATTTTGATGGGATACGGTGGCTCAGCGGTTAGAGCGTCGGCACGGTACGTCGGAGATCGTGGGTTCGAATCCCTTCCGTATCAGTTGTTTTTCAAATTTCTTATTAAATAATTTATTATATTTAATAAGCAAACATGTGTTAAAACATGTAATAAATTCTCCAAAATATTAATTTAACGTTTTAAATACATATGAACTAAATTATTATAATAAAAAGTCTTTATTATGTTTTTAGACATCGGTAACAGATAATGTAATACTTAAGTAGTTCGGTACTAAAACTGTTAAATTAATGAGTTTTATTTTACATACAAAATTAATTCTAATAAAAACTATAGGTCAAAATCCAGTCCATATTAATAAAATCCCGGGATTTATTTGTTATGTTTACGATTCCGGGATTTTTGAGGAGGTATTTTTAACTCTATGTTACTTACTTCCACAAAACCGCAAACCAACGCCATCTAGTTACGAAAAAGAAATCTCAATTTAATTAACATTATTTTAAAATATAATCATAATTTAATAAGCAGTGATGTGTAGAAACTTTAATTTAATTAGTAAATATTTATTGTTATCACGTTTTCACATTATATGCAGTGTTATAATCACATATATTTATGATAGTCGTAACGGGTAGTTAGAAGCCTGATATTCTAAGAAGTGGTCCAGAATATATAGATAATATATACATATTCTGAATGTGCTCATCAAGACCTTCCATTTGATATCAAACACGATAAATTTACCTTAACTTTATTTTTTTCGAGCTGACTAATTTATTTTTAAAATCCACCTTATTTGATTTTACGAAATTTCATAAATCCTATAACCCGCAGACCATTAAGACGCATCGATAGACACCTTATTTATTGAATTACAACAAATAGTTTAGGAGCGACGAGGGAACAGATGAACAAACTTACATACATACATACATACATACATACATACATACATACATACATACATAGACTGCTAAAATCATAACCCTCCTTTTTTTTGTAGTCGGGTAAAAATAGGCGGGTGTTTCATTCTCAGCTTTCGTTTATCAAATTCCAAAATTTGTATTTCCCTAGACAAAAAAAAAACATTTATCACATCGACAATAACACAAGTATGGTAACACAATTGAGAAAATAGAAATGATTAGATTAGACCAGAAACGTTATAGAAATAGAAACAGTTAGAAATACGGACTTAAGTGTAATCGTAAAGATATTATCCGATTTACACGAATAGATTACTCTTTTTGTGACGTCATCAGTTTGGGAAGGTATGACTGACGAAAGAATTTGCCAAAACAGCATATCTTTAGATAATTTTTATTAAATTATTTTTTCAAATCAAACATTTTTTTCAGTCAAATTACATTGCGATATATATTTAATTTTTTTATTTATGTGAACACTGAATCAGGAACGCACGACGTACTTCATGAAGCAGCAGTCAGTGCCCATTCACTCTAAAACTTATAGGAATCTATCTAATGGATACTTAGACGTGTCCGAATAGAATGGATTTTGAACAAGTTGCAGCACAAAAAACTTCTATTTAAAATTTTCTTTCTACTAATTTAGTAGAAATACCGGTGAAATACCACTTTTCTGAAAATAATGGAATATTAAATAATTTACTCAATTGTTTTTCTCATAATTATGTCTCATTCTTGCTGGCGCATACGATCGACAAATACTTTGGTCAGTTTGATCGTGTTTCTTGATCCTATAGTTGTTCTATGTAGCTGACGAAATGGTATTTGACCGATAATTCCAAATATTCTGACAGTTTCCCAAACATTGTCTATGCTTCAAACCAATTTGTCAGAAAGAATGATGTGAAGTGCCTACAGGACATCACAAAGCATCTTTATTCTAGTTTCCTGGCATTTGTGAAAATTGTTTACAAATATCCGATACAAACATAACTTATATTTCACTAAACATTCTTTATTCGCAGCATTTTAAAATATTGCCCCAGGGCACTAAATAAATGCCCCACACTTCACAATTATTTATCAATTCAAATAAAGGCATGGCTTGTGGGGCATGATATTTTTTTTCTTTAGAAGACTGGCACACAATTTACATTTTATTTTTTACATAAAAAAAAATATATATTCAGACTAAAAAAGTAAGTACAATTTTTTCAAATGTCAGTTGGCCTAGAAATATTAAGTTAAATAAGTATAGCAATTTCTTAGAAGTTTTTAACAGTTATTTATAAATAAAAAAACTATTGTGCTATCTGTTTGCGTGGGCAATTTTTATGTCCGCCAGTGTAGGTTTAGTATAATCATTCCGTAAATTTAAGCCGTCGTTTTTTTTTTAATTTCTTTTTTTTTCTAGTCACAGTGCTACTGGGTACTAGATTTAGGGGCTGATTATTGAAAACAAGAGTGTTTTGGTGGGAATTGAGAGTGGTTAAGGCGCGCATACTCGCTAATCTGCTATCTCGCTCGCACATTGAAGATGACATTGATGACATTACGAAGGAATAAGTTTACATACCTAATAAATAAAAAAGCTCGTTGCCTTAAACTGCCTCGTTGGTCTAGTGGTAGCAAGCGCGACTGCTGAGCACGAGGTCCTGGGTTCGATCCCCGGGTCGGGCAAAGTGCTATTGGGTTTTTCCATTAGGAAATTCTTAGTAGCAGCACGGAGTCTGGAATTGTGCCCGGTTAATGGCAATAGGCTCGCCCCCTATTACATGGGACTTATAAAATAGCCGGCGAAACGTGGGTGTACTGCACACCTCTGCCTACCCCCTCTGGGGAATACAGGCGTGAGTCTATAAATAAAATAAATAAATAAATAAAAAAGAAAAAGAATATAAAAAAGAATTTTTAAATTCAGTCCATTATTGACTGAGAAATCGGTGAACATACAAAACAATCAAATACATACAGCCGAACATAGAACCTCCTCCTTTTTGAAGTCGGTTAAAAATAGCTTTAAATTAATTTTTATTTATGAAAACTTATTCCGATCAAGCTAAATTTTTTGGTGAATCGTAATATTGTTCTCCTTAACTTGATTTGTTTTAATTACGTACCTATATTCATTGATTTTATACCTTCAATGTGCGAGCGAGATAGCAGATTAACATGTATCCGCGCCTTAAAAGTATTTAAAAAAAGAAACTGTGGTTACATAATTGTAGTTATTTTATTATAATTTAGAATTAAGAAAATATCGTGCTGGTACACTATTTAATATTATTTGAAGCCCAATTCCCGCCAAAAACATTTCTTTATTCAAAACACTTTTTTAAATGGTTTATGGGGAACACAGGCACAGTTTTGGAACCATAGAGTTTCATTCAGACTAATTTTCTTTACAAAAGGTTATCACTTAATAAATATTGTATGTACATACATTGGTAACTAATATAATATTGTAATATTTATAAGTTGACGGTGTCAAAATAATTATATCATCTGTTTATATTGATTGGTGTTTAATTTTTTTTATTACGTCACCTAACCTATTTTTAAAGGCCGTAGTCAGGATTATGTAGCGGAGACAGGCGTAGACAAACCAAGAATATATCTCAGGTCATAGAGTATCCAAGAAAATATCTCAGGTAAATGCTGTATGTGCAATGGGACAGCTTACGATAAAAATGAAAATCAAAATATCAATCAGTGATTTCATAGGGTAGTAGTAGTAGTGTAGGGTAGGGTAGTGGTAGAGTAGGGATTGGGTAGGGTAGGGGTAGCGTAGGGTAGGGGTAGCGTTGAGGTAGAATAATTACGCGTACAAAGTCGCGCGGGGCAGCTGGTCTATAATATTGGTAATCATTCTCCTGCATATACGAGTGCCACTTTAGGGCACGGTTTCCCACTAGGTCTCCCTACTTAAATGAAAATTCATCAGGTACCTACCTACTTAAATTAGTTTCAAAGAGCTACAGAGTAATGACATGACATTACGAGGAAAAACTACTTAAGTTATTAAGTATACCACGCCTCTAGCATTGACACCCCAACATTAACTTTCGAGAGGAGTGAAAGAAAGTAGGTAGGTACTTACCTATGGAAAAAAAACATCAATAAATCAAGTTATAATTAAGTTGTAAGTGTACTGAATTAATAATAATAGTGATTGATTTAAACTTGTTACATTGTCGGAACGATGTAGGTATGAGGTATGACGGGGTGTGCACTTCATTTGTCAATTTAAGGCCATAAAGTTCGCGTCTAACCGCTAATCAAAATACTAAAGGCTTTAGCTTAGAGGAAAAATTTATTCTTTCAAGGACTTTAGAAAAGTGTTATCGCTTCTAAACCGTCATATCTCTCGCACACTGAAGATAGCAAAAAACCAAGTTAAGAAGAAAACAAAGTTAAGTTACAAAGTCTGAGCAAACATTTTAGTTTGATTGGAAAAGTTTTAATACATAAAAATGGCTTACACAATTTATTATAAGTATGAAAACTTCAATCAGGGAAAGATGTCAATTAGGAAATATTATATAGGATCTGTCTAGGTTAATATCTGGTGGCGGTCAAGAAGGATTCGACGGTGGCCAGGCCGCCGACAGTGGAGGGACTCGCCTGCATAACGCCCTCAACAAAAACGCTAATAATAAGGTACTTACTAAAACTTAGATTTTGAATCATCGCTATTTTCATAGCCACAAACAGATGAACGCAATGCTATAACCAGGAATGAACCTGCTTATCAAGTTGTTTTTTGTTAACTAAATAGCTAAAAGATGCGATCATAACTAATTACTGCCACTTTAGTTTTTGAGAGCTGGCTGATAAACATCTTGATGTATGAAAGGAGTTGGGAAGCCTATTTACAAAGAGAATTATTTAAGTATATAGTTATTAAGTAGGTATATTTTTTATACCGCCATGGCCCGCCTGATAGTAAACCGTTACCGAAATCTTTTTGGACTCTTGAAACACCAGAGGTTCCGCGTTGTCCCGTTGCCGACCCTAAAACCATCTCTTCAACATAACGCTGCTCACTACCCATTGGTATTCTGTGAAAGATATGTACATGGTTGAGTGGTTGAATCCTGTCGGTACCAGACCAGATATTCGTGGAAAATAGGTAAACATTTCTCAAGTCTTATAATTGTTGTAGAAACAATCGGTTGTCGTATACCTAATCTTTTTTTTTCTAAGTACAAAAATCTGAAATTAGTGTTTATGCTTTATAAAAATGTGTAGGTACCTACATTTATTTACAAAGTTAATTATGCAAAGTTCGATACCTACATTAACCCTCTAGTAGTACCTACTCAGGGGTGGATTTAACTACACCCCTGAGATGGTGCTATCGTAATTCTTTTATTTAATACTAGCTTTTGCCCGCAGCTTCGCCCGCGTGGATGTCGGACCAGGATAAAATTTATATTTTTTGTTAATCCAGGATATATGGTTTTTATGTTTACCGAGTTTTATTGTGTGATCACGAGTGATCACGAGAGATCGCTGAACATAACTGTGACACCACCCATTATGTGTTGGTTCCTACGGATGTCTTGTAGAGTTCTGTGTACCGCATCAACTGCTTTTCTGTTTGCCATTATACATTCATTCCATCATACGATCAAAGAACAATTCTTGAGCAAATGCCTGTCTTGTCACTGTTCCGTGACACATCACAAACAGGTGTTTCGTTGCTCTGTAAATTGATGGGAATCCTAAACATGAAGTGCGCTGTTTTGTCACCTCGTGGCAGTAATCCCCGAAGACGCTACTGCAATTGTAATTTTGCCCTGCCTACTGATCACTGCAAGGATGCCACTGGTTATAAATATTTTTCCTGCTCCATCAGGAGTATCCAAAAAAATCATTTTTTCTCAGATCTAAATTGACTCCTAACGCCATCTAGTTAAGAAAAAGGAAACATTATGTTTTAAATAATAATAATTTTAATGCTTCAAATTAAAGCGGTATTTTTTATAAGCTGAAATTTTTAAAAGTATAATTCCACACGATGCGCGTTGTTTCCTTCGGGGTTCAAATTGAAATATTTAAAAAAGATTTTCGCTGATCTAAATGGACTTAACGCCACCTAGTTAAGAAAAAGGAAACATTATGTTTTAAATAATAATAATTTTAATGCTTCAAATTAAAGCGGTATTTTTTATAAGCTGAAATTTTTAAAAGTATAATTCCACACGATGCGCGTTGTTTCCTTCGGGGTTCAAATTGAAATATTTAAAAAAGAATTTCGCTGATCTAAATACACTTAACGCCATCTAGTTAAGAAAAAGGAAACATTATGTTTTAAATAATAATAATTTTAATGCATCAAATTAAAGCGGTATTTTTTATAAGCTGAAATTTTTAAAAGTATAATTCCACACGATGCGCGTTGTTTCCTTCGGGGTTCAAATTGAAATATTTAAAAAAGAATTTCGCTGATCTAAATAGACTTAACGCCATCTAGAACACTATGTTTTAAATAATATAATTATAATATGGTAAATGTTTCAAATTAAAGTGGTAACGTTTTTTATAAGTTGAAGAAATATTAAAAAACATGTTTCCTTCGGGTTCCAGCCGGTAAGTAATAAAAGTCATTAAGAATGAAATACCACAAAAATACATAATTTCAATGATAAAAAAAAATACTAAAGAATCCACAAAAAGTTTGCGGAACTGAGGATCGAACCCAAAGCCTTACACTTCCTAGGCGTACGCCCGACCGGAAGGCTATGAAGTCTGTTGACATAAAGACAAAATAATCGTTCCTATAAGATATTATTATGTTATGTTATGTAATGTTTAGCTCCTTGTGAATATAGCGTGATAATATTTTGTAAATTACAATTTAATAACATTTTTCTCATTGTATTACAACAATTCTGGAGCAAATTCTAGAAATACGCTGCTTACTACAATGCTGCTCATCCCCCATAATTATAAACGTGATAATTTATACCCTATAAGTTGACCAAGAATTTAAAAAGTATATTTGCCGAATTTCAACTAAATCTGCCCAGTAGTTTTCGCGCCAACCCTTTACATACAAACAGACAGACAAAGTTTTTTTTTTCTTCATATTCGGCTTCAGTATCGTTCCCCGAACACGTAGCATTTACTTTTTTCCAAAAATTTTCAATGTACAGTTTTTACTTCGTTACGATTTTATTATATGTATAGATAAAAGAATTTCGATAGCACGCGCAGGGTTATGAATAGTTTAGTTGCGAAGAGATATTTTTTGCCTTACAGCTTGTAGCCCGTGGGTGGTAAAGAACACCATTGTCTTAGTTACATACATCTTTGGAAAACAGGCGTGACATTCATTTCGATAGGTAGGCTTTATACTAAAGGCGCATGAAATGTTTCTAAACTGTACGTTGTCAGTTGAGATCATCGCTAGTGGCCACCATAGAACGGCCATTAAAAAAATAGCATAGTAAGTACCATCTGGACTACTGAATCGATTTCTGCAAATGTCAATTGATTCGTTTTAGCGCGTACGTGCTTCATCATCATTGTAGACAACTTATAACATGAGTAGTGGTATTATACTTTTTTCAGTAGTACCAGATTTATTGGAAAATGGTACTTATAATTATTGTGATAAAGTGTACCTATTTTATTAAATAATGCGTCACTAATTCGCTAATGACCGTACACTGACTATTGACAGTTCATTTGAAAATTTTAAGGCATAGTTTGTTTGACCGAATCTGGTTCGAAACAATGAAGATAAAATAGCTGCAGAAAGATAGCTAGATAGGTAGGTTAAGCCTAACCGAACATTAAGTGCTAGATTAGACCACATTATAAGAAAAAAAGTCAGGCCACATTTGAGACGGAAATACTTACATAGTTTTAGTTTTTTTTAAAAGATGTTATTTTAATTAGATCAGTAATTTATGTTAAAAAGTCATGTTAAGGAAATATTGGAAGTTATTAGATAATAGCGAGTTCTGTTGCTGCCCGTACCTAGGGTTGTCAGGCCCAAAAATAGAAAAGCGTAACACAGATTCATATTTAGCCGAACATTTTTGCCCTCAAAGCCACGCACTGGTTTTGAAAAATATTGCCTTTGATTACGACCGAGACATGCGTGTCAGTGTGAGTCGCTCGCGCGCTTACGTTTCGTTCAACATGTTTTGGCGGGGTGGGGTCACGAAGCAAATACTATTTGCTTCGTGGGTGGGGTTGACCAAAAGCCTAACAAAAGTCGGAAAGGCCGGACTTGTATATATTTGGACGGATACGATTGTAAAGCCTGACAACCCTGACAACTGATAATTCTACCTGTAGGTACCTACCTAGATATAAGCAAGATAGTTATTTCACATCGTATTTACATCTAAGTGGCTTTGTTAATCTGAATTCGTTCCAGGAAACTGGTCATACAGTAGACATTTCTAGATAGAGCTCTAATCTCAATAGAGGCAACTTGTAGCAACGTCACGGTATTTCTAACCAAGGTTAACCGTTCAGCATCATTTATTTTGTCAGCCTTATTGGTCTCGTAGTTACAAGATAGGCTGCTGAATGTGTCGGTTGTATACGATTCCTGGATAATTTCCGGAGTGGATAAGGCTTATCTCGGAGTGGATAAAGAGATTCCCGGTGAGGATGAAGTAATTTCCGGAGTGTGGGTACCTATAACGTGATTCCCGGAATTCGTGGCTGTCCCGTCCCGCGTAAGGTGTGAAATGAAAATGAAATGAAAATATGAATTTAGAGAACTGTTTTTTAAATAAAATTATTTATTTATTTGTATACACATGAACCTGCTACCTTTGATTTGTCCAACGTTCATATAACTAGGCTACCACTGCAAATCACCTACCTAGTTATAAAAACGTTGTAAAATTGTTAAAATTAATGAAATTCTCTCATCTGAATCGATAAAAACAAAAAAAAGTCTAAAAAGCCAAAATACTTTCCTTCTATTGTGTGCTAAGTAATTATGTTCGGCTATTTGTCAAGTTCTATTCATAGTTTTTGCTGTAACGGTAAACTACCTGTTACCGGTAAACCACTGCGCCCGCGCAATTGTGGGAGCAAGTTCGATCGAACGAAATTGTTTGAAACTTTGTTACTTTTAAGTGGGATAACTTGTAATCAGTGAAGGAACTTTATTTTTTTTAAGAATAGAAAGAAAAGACATTTATTTGGACGCAGCATTTAGAGAAACAAACAAAATAATATAAAACACTAAAAATCTAAACTTAAAATTTAGGAACTAGACTAACACAGTAGGAACGTAAACGTGGGCAAGTGTCTCACGGCTGGACCAAATGGGTGTTCAGATCAGCTTCATCTCGGGCACCGCCTGACGCTGATTTTCATCTGAAACCCTTGTGCTTCACGGATGTCAGTCAGCTTACATGTGTCATATTATGATATGACACAATATGTATCAGAATAGTAGATATAATCGCTGGTGGAGGTTTATAGTGAATCCTTCACGTTTTTTCACCCAAAAAGAGACAGAATATCTCCCGTTTCACGAAAACTATCGTACCTTGTCGTGAAGTTTAAAAATTCGTTCTAAGCCTTCAACTAAGTATAATTAACCACATCAATAGACATTACGTCATTCTTCAGACAAGGCATGCAGGCTACATAGTAATGCTATAAGTATATACCTATCTATCATATATCTGAACGGAACATAGCAAAGATCTGAGATAATTATGAGCCTACACTAGAAGATCTTATCAAAGTTAGCTAAGTGCGGGGTTTAGCTAGGAGTTAATAGGAACCTACGTTCTGTATTTCATTATTTCTGACTTCTTCTTCTTTTTCTTATAGTATGGTTGGTTAACAACCTGGTGTCAGAGTTTAAACCGCCCGTAGGCCTCTGACATGGCCTTAGTTTTATTATTATAGCATTGATAGCCTAGTGGTATGACCGTGGAATGACAAGTCAGATGTCTCGAGTTCGCTCCCAAGGCGCGTACCTCTGACTTTTCGTAAGTTATGTGAAGATTATAAATTAATTATCAGTTGCTAAAATGGTGAGTGAAAACATCGTAATGACACCAGCACACCTGAGAGATTTTTCAATGGTGTGTACAGCCATGTCAGAGGCGTACTGGCGGTATAAACTCTGACACCAAGTTGTTCAACAAACAATACGATTAAGAAAGATTACTACTTACTTTTATAATTATGACGGGTTCTGCTGGGATTCGGAAAAATGTATTGCAGACACGACTGATTCAGTGTCAATAGCTAATACTTACAATGTTTTATTTATATTTGTAGCTATGCTCATTGTGACAAACTAGTAAACAAAATAGTTGTACGCTGATTGACATAACATAACGTGACGAATCACAAGTAGGTGTTTGTGAACGTAGGTATTAGAACATGATAAGTATACTGTGATAGCCGTTTTTATTGTTTTAAAGCTAAGTTGAAGGTTAAGTTATCGAAGGCACGCACCTGGGAATTTTCGAAATCATATTCTGTAGACTTCGTGGTGCATTGGTTACGGCAAAGCGGGTTGCAAGCACGTGGATGTATGAACCAATGTCACTTTTTCAATGTCATAGGTATTTACTTTTTTATTTGATCTAAGACACCGTCCACTGACTAATGGTGTATGAAAACGTCGTGAGGAAACCTGGGGGCTTAGCTAAGTTGACTATCTACAATCGCTAACGCTATAGAAAACGAAAGAAATGTATGATTATCGTTATGTCACGTAGTCAAAACAAACGAATAGAATCTAATCCTTTACGTTTCGATGTCTAAAAATATATCGTTACTTTCGTTGAACTGATTAAATTTCTCTTCAGTAGTGGTTGTTAAGATTGATAGAATGCCAACACACTTTCGCATAAATTATACCAGCATTGATTACAACAAATATTATTTATTCTTACCTATCCCCCAGCTTAATATTGAGCAGTATACATGCACTAAATTTCGTTGAATTCTGTTCAGTGGTTGTTGTTAAGGTTGATTAAATAAACCGACATACTTTCGCATAAATTATACCAGCGTAGCTTATAACAAACATTATTATACGTATCCTATAGGCCACCACTTATGAGTGGCGCTTATTACACAAATACATAGGAACAGCCTGTAATAATGTATGTATGCCGGTCGTATATCATTTACTGCGTACGAGTACGTGTCGTTTTAGTTGCAATAAGGTTGCCAGCGCTGTTTCTAAAGATTATGGTAATATGAATAAGCTATCGAAAAGCTTTATAATATTACTAAGAAGCTAGTTTGATACCTTCGAAGGGACATTCAAAGCCCGAGCCACGACGGGGCCGAGTAGATACTGCTCGTGCGCTTCACAGCCTGCTGCAAGGGCAATCTAGGATGTGAGGATGACCTATAATTGCCTCCTCAGTTGCGATGTGTGTAGGAAAGCAGGGGCAATTTCCTGAATTAATTTAGGAGGCAATTTAGGGTCATTCTCACTCCTACACCCTAGATTGCCCTTGCGGCAGACAGGCGATACTTTAGAATCTATGAGACCACAAAAAGGTGTAAGCATGGCAGGCATTAAGTCCGCCTTTGTGGAAATTCATGTCATGAAGTATTCAATAAATAAATGAGCACCACATCGTCACCAATCCACGGACTGATTTCGTCAAGACTGCTTAACTTTTGACTTGACAACTAACACGAAATCAAATGAGCGTCTTATTCTCATACTATTGCCATCACCCAAATACCTCCGCTCTAAAATCCAATCACAAATCAACAGTTAGATAACATACCAAAACTAGTGGATACCTACGTCAGATAGTATGTCAGCCAGCTATCCTATAATTTGGTGGATATATTGGCTTTTACGAGCCAGTGCAAGCCAACCGGTTCGAAGACAGGTTGTGACATACTTTTAGTAACTTTCTTTGGTTCACTAAAATTCAACCCACGCGCGCCGGGTGACAGATTTGCAGACAACAATTACTCATATATTGTGTTTTTTATTTTTAAATTTTGCTCTTTTTTGTTGCGAATCGAATAAACATATCATTACACCTGTGTTTCTCTGTAGAATAAGCTGGAAGGTAGTAATTCAGTTCCAGGTAGGACAGTTTCGAGAATTTTCTTGACTGAACCAAAAATGGGACTTAAAATCTCACGATCAGTCACGAGACTGCAACTTATGCTGCCAATACGAGACACAAAAATATAAATAGGTAGGTACTTAATATTTTGCGCTGGTATTCTAGCAAGGCCCATTCTTGTTAATAGCTTTACTACTATTGAACTTATTCTAAAAAATATTGTAATTAGAATAGGTATAGTTCAAGGACAAAGTTGCGGGCAGAAGCTAACTTATGTCAACATGATTGACATAGCGTTTAGGCGATTTGCCTTCTGTTTTTGATGTCGCGGTTGCGATTCCCGCACGAGACAAATACTTTTTCACAGATATTTGTAGATCGGGTACTTGTGCATTGTGAAAATAAAAATCCCAGAGGAAACTAGACGTTAAAAAAAATAAAGATATAATAAAGTTACTGTAGGTGGTTAGATGACAAATGATTTGATGTTGTTATTCTTGAGAGAAATTGAAATGATTGAGTAAGTTATTTTTAATATCTTAAAGTGACAAACGAGCACCTAACTCGAAGGCAGTTGGCTAATAACAATAATCGATAGTAGTTAACTGACTGACACGAAGTTTGACTACATCTCAATGAAATCAAGTGGCGTAGCGGTTAAGCGATTCGCTTTCTGTGCTTGGTGTCACGTGTTTGATTCCCGCACGGTATCCACTATAAAATCTACACATCTCTCTATTATAATCTGTATATAACTATTATAAAATCTATAAAAATCGTTGCTTGTAAAAAAAAGCTAAGTAATTTGTTTATGAAATGGGGGGTTTATTTCCGATGTTTTTTACAACTTCACAAAAGTAGACAAAAATAACATAACATGGACATAGACTCACGCCTATATTCCCCAGAGGGGGTAGACAGAGTTTCGGCTATGTTAGGAGTCCCAAGTAATAGGAGCGAGCTTATTGCCATTAACCGGCCACAATCGCAGACTCCGTGCTGCTATTGAGACAAATACCTAAATATAATAAAAATATCCATTTTTATTTTGTTTATTTTATTTTATAGTTTATTTCTAGGTGTATAATATAGTTAGTTATTATTATTGTGCCCGACCTTGTATCCTTATATTTTTTATTATATCCTATAAATTTTATATATTTTTATTTTTTCTCTAATAAATGATCTCATTCAGGGTTAAGTTATATAACTTTATAATTACGGTATTTATGGTACTTTAATAACCGGATATGTCTAACTAATGAAATTTCAAAATTCCTTTAAACTGTGTAATTAACTAATGTTTAATGATCCTGTTTACCTTACAATAATTGCCATATATTTATGGCGAATGCTTAATTCCTATAACGTCTTATGGTTTCCGCTGATATTACACATACTTACTTTTAATGGTTAGTAGTAGAGATAGATCTGTCGTGGTGGCGCATTGGTTACGGACCCGACTTACAAGCACGTGGGTGTGGGTTCGAACCTGGCATGTATCTATATGACATAATGTACTTTCTTAGATAATCTATGACACCACTGATTAACGGTGAAGGAAAAAATCAGGAAAAGTCAGTGGTGGTTTAGATTAACTAAGAAGGTACATATGTTATTGAAAAAGTTTCACTAGTACATGCTAGGTTTGAACCCACACCCACGTGTTTGAAAAACGACTTGGCGACTTCCAGATAAACAAGTATAAATTACTGTTTTAATCTCCTATATTAAACCTTTTCAATAAAAAAACTAAATCAATATAGGTTCACCCGTTTGGGAGCTATGTTGCAACAGACACATAGATACATAAGTTTAACTTATACATATATAACACTCCTCTTTTTTATTTAGGTATTGGGTAAAGTCAGACCTCAGCGCAGCCGTGCTGGCAACCACTAGGCCAACGATCAAATTGCGTGTGCGCATTCTTCATAATTGTGCAACTTGCGCCCGAGTATGGTTATTTAATTTATTATATAATGATATAAGACGACGGAAATATATCATGTATGTATGTCATATCATATTTCAACTTATCTTAAACATAAATGAATAAATCATCTTTCATTTATTAAATCAAAGGCCTATAAAAAAATTATAAAGTTAGTATTTATGCATAATGTCGTGGTAGCATTGGTTACGAACCCACTTTGCAAGCACGTGGGTGTGGGTTCGAACCTGGCGTGTAGCAATATGATTTTTTCAATGTGATAATTATGTACTTTATTATACACAGGGTTAAATCAAAGTAGTGAGGGGAACTTCACAGGAGTGTTAGGTATCCATGATAGAATATATAAACAATGTAAAAAAACCGTTCTACGCCAGATGTCAAGTGCCAAACAAAATAAAAATATATTTTTCATTTTATTTCATTTTTTCATTCTTATTTATGTACTTAATATTTTATTATTTAAGGTACTTTATAATCTACTAGCGACCCGCCCCGGCTTCGCACGGGTGCAATATACATTTATAAACCTTCCTCTTCAATCACTCTATCTATAAATAAAAACCGCATCAAAATCCGTTGCGTAGTTTTAAAGATTTAAGCATACATAGGGATGGAGAAAGCGACTTTGTTTTATACTATGTAGTGATGTGACAATGATAAAAATATATTTATTTTGTAAAACATGAATAAAACGGGGATAAAATATCAGTAGCTATAGTTTAAATGCTACCTGGAGACCGCTTCTAAGCTTCTGCGTTCCATTATTTACAATCTAGAGGGTAGAGTTGGATAGGATAGGGATAAAGTACAATTCTATAGATTCCATGAGGCAACCCTACCACATAATTACAATATCAATCTGTTCTAATACAACGGTACTATTCTATAAAATATAATTTATAGTTTTATGTAATATTGCTCGCTACAGTTATACGACTTAGTTTCAACTTGCGTCGCAGGAATGCGATCGCTTGGTCCAATTAATTTGTCCAAGGCAAGAAATTTTGGTACTTTGGTCTTGTAATTATGTAGGTTAAATCTTAAGGTCTTTTACAGCGATGCTGTTAAAAAATCTCTGATTTTTCGCGTGACAATCTTAGGCTGGGTGTTTACTAGCGAGTCGTAACAAACCGAATTGTGGGGGACGCGATCTACGTACAATAAGTCAGGCTGACTCTTATAAGCTTATAACTGGAGATATGATGAACTGTCGCTAGCTAATCTATTAAATATAAAAAAATGAATCCATAACCCTTGGTCACGTCACGCCATAACTTTAAATCGGCTGGACAGATTTTGTTGTAATTTTTTGTGTGTAGATCCTCGGATGGTTTTATTTACAATTGGATCCGGTAGGTAGCGCTGCGATCGGGTTAAATTGGAACCACGGAGGCGAAATCTCATAAAGGTCAGCTAGTAATAAATAAGACTAAAGACTATTGATATTTTTACACCATATTTCACTTTGCCAATCTTGATTTTTAATCTCTTAAAAACTAAGTGTGAAGCTGTCATTGTAAGTGGCTCGTACTTCATCAAAGAGTAAGCCTACACGCAGGCCTTAGGCATTAGGTACCTATTCGTTTGGTTCAACCGTGAGATCCTTGTTTAAATCAATTTTTCTTTTTTACTCACTATGATTTTTGTTTACAGTAACTTGCAACGATGATTTTACGGTTCGCTAGTGAGTACCTGGCTTAAAAGTAATCTACCTAACTCTTTTGGGGAATGCAGACGTGTTTATTTATGTTTTCCTAAATAAAAATCTCACTCAGGATTTCACCTAAGCATCACTTTCACAATTTAGCCAATTTTTTAGCTTCTTTAATTACAAAATTGGCATAACACCATAAATACACCATAACTTATATTTAATTGTATCCTCACTTAAAAAAATCTTTTAATTTACGATTTTATTATTCATAGCTTAAAATCAATCATCAACCATCAAATCTTTAATTAATTTAATATTTTTTTTTATAAAAGCGATTGTAAGCGCTTGATTTTTGAGCATACCGCAAATCGGGGTAACGATTTTTTAAAAGATTCATCTGCTTCGTGGTTTAGTTGGTTTGATTCCCGCGTGGAACAAATGCCTCTCCTGATTCCGACGATGCAAAGAAATTATATAGTATAGTTAGTTGAGGAATTAGTAGTAATTTGGGAGTGTCACGAGAATGAGGGTAGCATATTTTTTTAAAAACCCTCTATAATTAATAAAGATTAAAAAAAAGAGATTTCTGTCTGGGTATAATTATTTAGCTAAACTAGTATTATAATACACCCGTAGCCTTTGCAGGTGCGACAGACGAGTCTTCGTGCTGACCTCCAAAAGATTCAAATATTATGTTAAAATTATTAATGACTGTTTTATGCTTTCGCGAGCACTACATATAATAAAACAACTTTATCTCTTTACATACTGTTTTAATGACTTTCTACACTGTAATAAATTTAATCGAATTTATGATCGATTATTGGCACAAATTGAGCACAAAAGCTGGACACCGAACAGAACCATAGTATTAACTAAATTCAGTTGCATCTGGTTAAATTAGAAGCCGACCCCAATCAAGTTTGGCAGTAATAAAGATGACGATTTTATGGCTACAGACTCAGCCGGGCTGAAAATCTCCCCGCGTTCACGAGAGGTACCAATCGAAACGTTAGCATTTGATAGCACTTTAAACTCATAAAAGTGAGGCGACCAAAATCTGATAAAAAAGATTGTTATTCTCATTAATGACTATTACTAAGCGAATAGGCATGCATTAAATATTTTACACGTCTGGTTTGGAATGTCGTTTCTTGAAGGAAGATACAAGAATCTCTATATTATGTGTGGATAAATCATTGGCAGATTCTGGTCATCGAAAGCTTTCGATAGTCCAGTGCTTTAAAGTAGGTATCAAATAAGTTTTCTGATAAAGATGCAATGTTTACGTGTGAGTATCTCATTGGTAAGTAATTTGCCACATAAAGATGTATCATCATCATCATCATCGCGGCCCTTGGTGTACCCATTGTTAGGTGTAGGCCTCCTCCAATAAAGATGTATAGATTTGCAAAAACAACTGATACGGATCTGATCTTCGGCGTACCTTGCCGAAGCTCTAACCGCTGAGCCACCGTAATCAGAATCAGTTGAAATTTCAAAACTTTTTCTACGCCTAGGGTGTGTGTGTATTGTAATCAGTTTCTCAAATTTCTTATTAAATAATTGTTATATTTAATAAGCTAACATCTGCTATGACATGTAAAAAATTCACAAAAAAAAATCATAAAGATAGCGATGGTCTTTAAGGATAGCGATGTGCATATCGCCGATTGGCTCTCATATGAGTTAGCGATAATATTCCTTTCTTAATTAATTAATAGTTGTCGTAGGTCGTCACAATCCTTTACAGGATGCAAACGAATCATCGGAACCAAAACCTTGGTTCAACAAGGATGTAGCCTGCCTACACTGCTAGTGTATAGGCGTGAAGATATGTAGATATTTTGGTGTTTGGCAAACGCTTCGCACGCATGAATGTGGAATAGCTAGGTGGAGCGTAGAGAGGTGTTCTGTACGAATAACGAGGCCGCGAGATGAAGTGTAGCGGGCGTGGGAGGAATTGATACTTGAAGATGTTTTAAAAATATTTAATTAATACAAATAAAAAATTTCTGACTTCCGATGGGGCAGAAAGGTTCTGGAATAGAGGCCACGTACCGGTAAGCGCAGCGTAGGACGTCCACCCATAAGGTGGACAGACGACCTAAGAGGTGGCAGGAAGCTGCTGGATGCAGGTTGCTTCCGACCGGCCAATCTGGAAGTCATTGGGGGAGGCCTATGTTTAGCAGTGGACGTCTTATGGCAGAAATGATGATATGTATAAAAATATTAAGTTATACGAGTATTTGTAGTACATATTAATATTTAAGTAAAAAATATAGTAATAAACTGTTGTCATTCGTTATTGTTTGGCTGTTTAATTATTTTCAGCTGCCTGCATAATTACCTCGTCAAAAATACTGAGCATACCCATGCTGTAATAGGCATAATGTTCTTTTTTATAACAATTCTTTTTCCATCGCGAGTCAGAATTATTGTTACTGGTGTAATAAAATTTGAAATAATGAGATGGACCGGAAAAAATATTTATAGATTAAACAAAATATATCTTTCGACTTTAGAGTATTTAGTATATCGTCAATTTTTTAAATAGTAAAAGGAATGTGTAATCAAAATTTTACTGAGATCGGTGAAGCGTGGAGGTGAGTAATTAATGGACACACACTAATTGTAGTAGGTATTAGTACATTAGGTTTAGAATTCGACTTATTACACTCTAATAATTTTAGAACCTACATATTTTCTTTTCATCTTTCTTTTTTTTGTAATCTAGAACCAATGCTATAATGATTTATTTGTTTTGACTTTTATACAATTTACAAAATATTTTTCAGAAAAATATAGCTTGAGTTGAAAATTGAAATATATTATTGTAGTAAGAATGGTAAGAGATTTTTTGTGAAAAAAAGCCAAATTGTGTACAAGAAAATTTAACTCAATTAGCACTTTGACCGCGTTTTTGTCTGCAAAGCATGGAATTTCTAAAAATCCGTTCTTAATGACACATATCATATTTGCAACCTTTACGACGCAACAACTTTATGTATGACTAATAACATTAAATATAAATTCGAATCAGCTTCAGTTTTACAAGTTCAAGGAGAAATGCACACAAAACAATGAAACGAACGTAATTTCCTTTGTTATGTTGATTTATGTGCCATCATTTTTATAAGCCGGTAATGATTGCTTCCTTCATTAAGTAAGGAATGACTGAGATTGCTGTGAAGTGATTTAAATAATTTATACTTTTTTTTACAAAGTTTTCTGTTTTTAACAAAAACAGAATTAATAATTAATAATTTTTATTAGTAAAATATTAAGTTTTTACTAAAGAAAGAAAGGAAAAGTTACCATGTTACAAATAACAAAAACTTTGAACTTTACTCAAGTATCAAAATCGTTAAGTTCATGTAAAAATAAGTAAAGGTGAGGTGCGCAGACGCAGCGAGTGACGTGTCTTCTCACTTCTCTTCCTTCAGTTTACCGCGACCCGCCGCGCGAGACGGACGCTTGTTGTCACAACTCTTAACGAAATACACAACTAATTTATTAATTGGTGTTGCTAAGAAACTGTGTTTGTTCAAAAAACATTTTTGAATTGATTATTTTGTCGGCAAATTAAACTTTTTGGTTTGTTTTGTGAAGTAAATTCTTGTATCAAGGACAAACAGTGTTACAAACAGAATTTGTAAGAGAATTTCAGTGTTTTTTTGGTAACAAATTTCGATTCCGGGATTGCTTTTGTGGATTGAAAAGGTTAGTTAATAAGTTGTGTTATAATAACGTTTAAGTTTTGCTACTTAGTTCTAGCTTCGTTAAGTAGTGCCGTGAACTTAGTACAGTTAACTTAGACGGAACTTAACTACGTATACGTACTTATGTGTGTGTTGCATTTCCTTTGAGGTGTTCTTAGTAAGTCTTGCTAGGTTTCGAAGGATGTTTTAAGTTGAAAACAAATTCAAAGATGGCTTCACAGGTCACTAACCTTTTCTGTTTATTTAGTGATTGTAACCTTTGTAAGTTTATTAAAAACTCGAAAAGTTAAGTAACAATAAGTTATCTGCGTTGATTTCTCAAGGATAATACGGTAACTGGGCCACATTTTAATTGACGCCAGAATTTTTAACTTTCACACAAGTAAAAGTAAAGAAATTGTCGTTTGCGAATGTTAAATGGTAATACGAGTTTTGGGGCCGTTTAGGTGTGGAGATATGCAGAGTGGGTTGGGCAGGTTTTGCGAGCTTATGGCGAATCTGAGAGGGTTAACACGGGGCTTACAACTTTAAACCTATACCTAATAAAAAGTACCGTGAATGAATGATGGCCACATTGCTCTGCTGGCTGCTGGGATGATGGTCATCACTATGGGACTCCACTGACTGCTTTCCATCAGGCAGCATGGAGTCAATTTGTGCGGCAGTAATAAAAAAAATTACAGACTGACAGACAACATACAGCCTAAATCAGTTGACTTAAAAACTTAAAATTTGAAGGTTAATATTGCAAGAGCAATCTAGAGGTGATTTACGTGACCTTTTAAAATTTCACTCCTAAACGGGATATAGAGGGAATGTGGAATTTTTTACTTTTACAAACTTTGCCATTACATGTGGGTATTTTATAAATTACTAATTTAATAAGGTTAAGATTTTTTTTATAAACTACCTCTATTACACATACCCACACACTCAACAAATGATAATTATATGATATAATAGAAATCGCGAACAGAATTCGATCCTGTATTCTTTCACATTTAACTCTTAGGTAGGTACCTATTTGGTGACGTATCTAACGCCATTCTATCTTCAAAAAAAAATTGTTTACATTGTGTCGTCACACGTACACGTCTTTGTTTGCGTAGATTTCGGACTTTTCATCCCCTATATTACTTATTTAAAGGTATTTCCAAAAATATTTCCTTAAGTAGGTACTTCTAGGGTACTTACTATAGGAATATTTCCTCAAAATTCCAAGTGTCTAGGTCCACTGCTTTAGGCTGTGCATTGTCTATCTAAATAAAAGAACAAGATAAATAAAGATAATAAAAACATTAGTTTTATTCTGTCTACCTTTATATTTAAATAAATTCTACAAACACGGAAATATCTTTATCTGTTTGTGCCTAATAGCTAACAGGAAATGGTTACAATAACCATACCTGATCAGATTAGCATACCTGCAGTAAGTGGTAGATATGCGACTTCGGCTTTAGAGATGTGTGAATGAAATAGGTAGGGTTGATAAAAAAATCTTTTCAAAAATCTTAAAAAAAGGCCAATTTTTTAACAAAATTATTAAAAATACAAAATTACGCATATTCATCGTCTCAGGGATTTGTATTTTTTTTATATTAGAACTTGGGGACCCCATCTGCATATACCTAAAGGGGTATCAATTATTTACACCACACTTTTTAGGTTGGTTCATCGGCTAATCAACCAAAGTATCAAAAAGTATCGGTCCTCATATACGTGAGCAATAGCGGTTATAGTTTAAAAAAAACGATCCTGGATGTCTAGCTACGAGTCGTAAGGGTCGTAAAGATCAGGTAAAAAGAATTATCTTTAACAATAATTCTTCTTACCTGATCTTCACGACCCTTGCTAATGCCAGCCCGGGCTGAGACTCTCCTGAATCGTATCATCGCGAAATGCCAACTTCTCAAAATGTCAACTTCTTTATCAGTGATCTAAGTCAGGCCCGAGTCCCTTGGGGGCGCCCTTAGCTGCTATTTAGGTTAATCTGCCTAAGCTATATGCATTTTAGGTCTCGCTGGAAGTTCAATATCGTGGTGGCACATTATAGTTACGGGTCTACTTTATAAGCTGCTTTATAATGGATGTAGCAATGTGACTTTTTCAGTGTCATAATTATGTACTTAGTTAATCCAAGATAACACTGACTAACATGAGGGAAAACAGGACTTAATCTATTTATTAATACGTGAAGCGAAAACTGTGGAGCGCACGAAGGAGTGTGAAACTTGGCACAGTAAAAGTTTATACGATAGACGAAGTGCCGAAACCTAAAATTTATAAAAAAACACGGTCGAATTTCGACCACTGATTGGACCACTGGTAGCCTGAAATTGTCAACACGCTGTGAATGATGATTAATGCTCGATCCTTCTGTATGGGAATAGGGCTTTGCTCTGCGGCTCTACTCCGAAAATCGAACAACAAAGTTTCAGATTGGAACGTAATAATGAAGACCATCAAACACAAACCTTACCACCAAATTACACTGTTTATACTTAGTGCTTTCATCTGTAGTTTCGTTACAAATCCATAAAAAAAAACAACAACAAGTCTATATAAGTGTCCCACAACAGGGGGCCTCCTGTAGTGGGACACTTATATAGTCTGGATAATCAGATAAACCTATAACCTAAAAGCTATAACCGAGAAAGACCACGTTTTGTATAATGTGGAATGCGGCCGTGGTATATCAAGTTTTCAATATAATTAGGTGCTAATTAAACTATACATCATTTCCGCACCGCATAAGTGAATTTTAATAAGAGTTAATTAAGCAACTATCTCGTATGTACATTATACTATGTTTATCTTACTACACTTGTAAGAAAAGTAATGGCTTAAATAGAATTTAATTGCGGTGAAGCGATAGTACTCTGCTTTTGAGCGATGACGTGATGATTGCTTGATTGCTTTGTAGTTTAAGTAAAAATCTTCTTCTTATCGTATGGTTGATGAACAACCTGGTTTGAGTTTAAACCGCCCGTAGGCCTCTGACATGGCTTTACACACCGTTGAAAAATCTCTCAGGTGTGCTGGTTTCATCGCGATATTATCTCTCACCGTTCTAGCAACTGATAAATTAATTTATAATAGGTACCTACTCACATAACTTACGAAAAGTCAGAGGTGCGTGCCTTGGGATGGAGCTCGAGACGTCTGACTTGGCAGTCGACGGTTATACTGCTAGGCTGCTGCGAGGCTATCAGTGCTTAATTGCTTGTAATAAAAATAAATCAGCCTGTAACTGTCCCACTGCAGGGCAAAGGCCTCTTCTCATACATAGAAGGATCGAGTATTAATCTCATCGCTAGCTCACTGCATGTTGGCGATTTCAAACTATTACCAAGTTTCCTTACGATGTTTTCTTTCACCGTTTTAGCAAGTGATAATTCATTTCTAAAACGCACATGAATCAGAAAAGTCAGAGGTGCGTGCTTGGGTTCCAAACCTACGACCCTTGACTTGGCAGTCCATCGGTCTATACCACTAGGCTATCATCATTGCTTAGCTTAGAATACAGATAGGGCCAACTTACTAAGTAAAGCCAATAATGGAAAAGACACAGCTGAGAGATTTTTTACGGTGTGTAAAGCTATCAGAGGCCTACGGGCGGTTTAAACTCTGACACTAGGTTGTTCATCAACCATATGATAGAAAAGGAGAAGAAGAGAAGAAGAAACAGGATCTTAAACTGTGAAACTGTGCCTTAATGAATTAAACTGACAAAAGTTGATTTAATTGCCTCTTGCGCAAGTGTAAGATGCTACCAACCGTCTGATCAATACTCTTACTTCTTCTACTTTCTCTGCCAAGCCCACAACAGAACTGCCATGAATATGCATTACACATTATTACCTAGCCTTTAGACATAGCGTGATAACTTATAATTAATTCGTATATATGAAGGATTGCAATAGTGAAAGTTAGATCGATCTAGTCTTTTCTTAATAACGCTCTCGTTTTTGTTATCGAGTTTGCAGGAAGTACTTACTTTTTAACACACAGTCTGGCGATGACGGACTAAGCTTGACAGGGGCCCGGGGAAAAACTAAATGGAGCCACTGGTCTCCTGAAAAATTGAGTTTTTATAGTGTATATTTTGTTATAAAACTTTAGTACGGTCTGGTGTAATACTTATGAGATTTGGGGGCCTCCTACGATCAGGGGCCTGGAGCGGACCGCCCCGCCTTTTCCGCGCTTCTCTTAGTTTGCTAGAGCCGTCTGGTGTTAAAGAAGAATAACACCAGTGCTTCTGTGTGACGTAAAAATCGACTAATGATAGGATAAATGTCACAAGTGTTAAGTCAACAATTAACACCGAAGTTGTTTCTGGTGGGTGTTTCACTTTCGGCAGTGGCTGGTTACCAGCCCGGACAAAGCCGTTAAGCGATTTTGCTGAAGGTCGGTGAAACCTATCTAGACTACTGACTGATCTGAGACTAACTGTAGGTATATAAGAAGGAGTGTAGGCTGGTTTCCTCACTGTTAAGATTAAGGTGAACAGTTCTTCTGGAAGGCCATTACATGACATCATCTGACGATGTTTTACCAATTACCTAACAATAGTGTACTGTGTGGAATTCGATATAATACCAAAAGGGTAGTTTCTAAGTTCCGATGAAATTTCTTTTAAAATACCGAACCGAATGTGCCGATTCGACTATGAGTGTAGCTACCCTTATCATCAGCCTGTATTAGTCCGATGCTGAACACAGGCCTCTCCCAATGCGCGCCACTATTGTACGCTCATTGGAGGTATTTGCCCACAATCGCCACGCTGAGCAAGCGAGTAGGCGATCGCAATAGCAGATGATTGCTGTTACACAGAAAGATGCTGCTGCCCATCCTCCAGATGTCGCTTCTTCCGACACCCGCGGGACGAGTAAGGGTGGTTCTATTCTTAGGCCGGAAACCACACGGCAAACCAAACTCATATCATGGAGTATTAAAATTTCATTAAAGTATTTTGTTTTAACAATAATTATAAACAAATCAAACTGTGTAACTTGATAAGTGGGTAGCTGTTTTCTTAATTGATGTTTTACGGTTAATTGTTGATTTGTTTGTCAATTAATTATTTGTGTTCATACAAAAGTATTTAGCGGTTTTAATTTACATTGTTTTTTTTTTAAACGGTTGTTATGCATTCTGACGGCGATTAACGGGGCGGATGTTTTTGATGTAATACAACTCTTGTATAGGAGATATCTGATGTATGATAATCAGTGATTGGTATCCTATAGATGGTAGAAGAGATAGAGGATGCAAGGGAAGAGATGGGGGATAAAAGTAACAGCTGTTTCTTTCTGGAGACTAGTGGCTAGAGATAGAAAACAATCGAAGATGTCAGGGGAGGCTTATGCCAAGAGGCACACTGAACTGAGTCCGTTAAAATTTGTAAAACATTACAAACTTTAAACAACATTCTTAAAAGTTCAGGATTCAGATTCAACTCTTGTATTCAAAGGGTGTCTTTATTGTGTCAAATATTGTTGGGGTCGGCTTCTAATCTAACCAGATGCAGCTGAATATCAGTTTTCTACAAAGGGATATGATGTTCTAAAGTTAGATCAGTTATCAGGATTTTATGAGGGTACTGACTCCTTATATCGACATTCATATACCTATTTATTAACTTCCGCCCGGGACTTGTCCACGTGGTAACCAACACGTGTCGCCATCAATTATCATAAGAACGTTATTGTTGTTTTCCTCGGGAACATTACTTTTTTCGGGATGAAATGTACTCTATGTCCACTCCCGTACACCAGACAGCGTATATGCAATTTTAAATTGATCGGTTCAGTAGTTTAGGCGTGAAAAAGTCACAAACAAACAAACTTACTTTATATTTATAATATTAATCTGAAGTTAGGACTAAGATAAATAAATAAGCTCATATTATAGTATTGTTGAAAACATTAAATAAGTAATTAATGGTAAGTTTGTTATCATTATTCTTTTAATCATTTTTAAACATATAAAATACATTTTTAAATATATATAAAACATAAAAATATACATTTAAAAATATAAAATATAGTAGCCCACCGGTATCGGGAACAGGGTCCAAGCTACCGGTGGTCAGAGCTCCAGAGAAAGGAACCTCCTGACTATGCGAGGCGTGTCCAGGAGTACCACCTTCTGCATCAAGCCCTTTATCCAGCCATCCAACGAGAGCCTCTTAAGGTGTTGATCGAGGCTCTTGGGTATTAAACCATGGACTGAAACGACTATCGGCACAATGACAGCTGGGGTGCGAGCATGGATCTCTTTGTCGACTTTTTATCGAACGTTTAGATATCGATTTTAAACGTCAAGTTTGACATAAAGTTCATTAAATTGTGTCAAAATTGACGTTTAATATTGATATATTTTCGATAAGAATTCGACAAAAAGATCCATGCTCGCACTCCTGAGTCCACATCCCACATGTCGACAACCTCGCAGGCTAAGTCTAGATATCATTATTATTATTATGTATTATCACATTATGATTATTTTGATCGGAATTAATTGCCGAGTGTTTAATTTGATTTGATCTTGAACTGAAAGACATTCGGCGACTGCAAGTTGCTTTTGAGTTCAAGAATAACAACGGTTAGTTAGAATGTGCACAGGCAAGGTTGGTTTAACACTTTGTGAACTTATGGAGACTTATTTGAACTCGAACCCGCGACCAAGCGCAGAAGGCGAATAGCCCGCTACACATAAAACTTACATGCACACTTAAACTGTAAAACAGAGAAATGAGACACCAAAGTAAATTAATTGTTACGCATCGCTGGCGTCCTTGCGGTAGTTAAGCATTGAAATAAAAACAGGGGAAAATCTTTAAAAAATTCATTTATGTTCTTAATACTTTATGGTTGATGGAAAATCTGTTCTTTGACAGCTGATTGACGTTTAGGGTCATTCTTTAAAAAAAGTTAACATTTTCTTTATAGAGTCAGTCACAGAGATTTCAGGTTCTTTTTTTTTAATATTTCTACTATCTTAGCACCTTATATCAGGTTTTATTATAACTAATAGTAATAAAATTTATTAGCTGTCTCCCGCGACTTCATACACGTGAAATTTCGTTTTTAATCATTCGAAAGACACGTGACGCCATCTATTATCGTAAGAACGTTTTTGTTGTTTTTCTCAGGAATAGTTATTTTCTGGGATAAAAGGTACACCTAACTGAACTGATAATCGGTTCAGTGGTTTAGGCGTGAAAAGGTAACAAACAAACTTTGCCAATATTTACAAAGAATTGATAGAATAGCCCTCTATTGTCTAATTACCGTCGACTGACAAGTCAGAGGTCTCGAGTTCGATCCCAAGGGCACCTCTGACTTTTCGTAAGTCATGTGCGTATTATAAATTAATTATCAGTTGCTAAAACGGTGAGGAAAAACATCGTGATGAAAACAGCACACCTGAGAGATTTTTCAAGTGTATAAAGCCATGTCAGAAGCCTACGGGCGGTTTAAACTCTGACACCAGGTTGTTCATCAACCATACGATAAGAAGAAAGAAGTCATAATTGAAAGTATCAAGAAGCAATACTTCCTTTCATTTAGATAAGAATACGCCATTACAGAACAATAAAAACCGCGCAAATGAAAAGCAACGCTATTAATAGCTATTAATAGCTCCGACAGCTATTAGCTAGTGTTATATTAGCATACAAAACTAGACGATGCATTGTTTAACTAACAGGTAAATAGTAACTTGATGAGAATGTTGACTTCAACAGTATTTTTTTCTTTATTTATATTTTTTTCTTTTTACAGGGTTTTAAATGTTATGCCACCCTTATAGTGGGAGCTGAAGTGCATCAATAATTCCAAATACAAAAATAACTAAATTACTTCAACAATGTTGTTGATGGTCTTTTTTGTTGATTAAACAAAATATTCGTTTCTATGGAATGTTAATTTAAATGATTTTTAGTTTCTATCCTGGAATGTCAATTTTAAATGACTTAGATTTAATTGGCCACATTTAATAATAAAACATAAATAATCAATTGTTATTCCACGCCGGAGTCAAAGGTTTAAAAAAAGTACTTTTTATTGCCTAAAAAAAATGATGCCTATTATCAATACTTATTTAATATACCCATTTTAAATGTTATTCTAATATTTGCAATTCGTCATCTTACTGAAGTAAATTACTCAACAACGAACTTGAAAATGTTGAATAGGGTCAACATTTTTGAGTTCATTGTTTTATTGACATTTCATATATTTAAAAATGTTAACTAAATTATAATTTCGATACTTACAATTAATTAAATATCTGCGTTCTAAAAATATTTCTAATAGTTTCTAATGTGGTTACTGCTAAGTTGAAGTGACCCAAAGCTACTTACTTTCAACCGTCTGATCTTTAGTAGTGATATCTGCTTCGTACTTATATAGTACATACTAGTCAATTTAATTTTTGTTTTTTAAACAAATTTTGTAACTTTTGTCTTTTTTGTTGAGCGAACTATTTTGTTGAGTCGAACAAAAGACATCAACGAGTGGTCATGCTCCTGACAAATTTAAATTGAATTTATTTTACACTATTTACACCCCACTATTTACACCCGTAGGTCGTGGGTTCAAATCCCATTCGTAATCGATTCTTTTTTTCTACAAAAATTTGAACTGTAGTATTCGCTTATCATGCAATATACATAAATATATTTGAAAGCAGATTTTTTAAACTTTGAAATTTGTTTTTAAGAATAAATATTTTAATAACTTGCAGGATTTGAACCTTTGATTAGACCCACCGGTTACTCTGCCAACTGAGCTATTTGTAATCCCCTCGCACTATTATACTACTTGCACTAAAATATCTCTCTTCATTCAGCCGTCTTAGTCGAATAGTGTCCTAGTAACACTAGTAGTAGGTACTACCAGTAGTAGTAAACATCTATTTAATATTAGAAATCGTGCTATTAGGAAGTCTTCATAATTAAATACTAACTGAATGAAACATACGAGTATCATGCACTTTGATATAATATTAATAAAGACGATATTCCAATAACACAGACATTCTGTTAATTGGTTTATAATTAATATTGCTGTGAACGGTATAATTAGGTTGTAGGTATTACGTAGGGTTTGCAATTAGCGTGCTACTCGTGACAGGAAGGAAGTACCTGTTTTTTTAAAAGTCTTTCACAGTTACAGCTCTGTAGACGATAGAATTATTTTTTCCCAATATAGTAAATTAAATAAAATTCTGCTTACGGGAAAATTTTCTAAAAAAAATAATTATTTATATTTTTTTTTTTCAATAAAAAAATTATAGGATTATTTACTTGTATATGTTAAAATTAAGACCATTATCTTTGTTATGTTAAACTTATTTTTTCATACATACCATGCAAAACGTATCAAGTTACATACTATACTAAACGAAGAAACAGTATTTAAACTAGTTTCAATTCTTTTTAAAGCGATAAAACAGTCTAGACAGACAGACTGACGGACATTAAGATTCCTCTGATATCCTTAAAAAACGTATTCTTTAAAAAAAACAAACAACATTTCTAAAAACAAAGTCAGTGTTAAAATGTCTTGCTATCTGATGTTTAGTTTGAAAGTTGCGCCTGCGCGTGTGATGTGCGCCTACGCTGCAGACTTTCTTTTACACGATGTCGTGCAAAAACAAAAACAAAAAACTGTCGCGTAAGTATTTTTATGACTACACATCATTTTTCAAACGTGAAATTGTAAATAATAGATACCTGATTATTTTTTTGTACACGATATGATTGTTTAGTGTAGTGGTTAAAGATTGGGCTTCTACGATAGCTGTGGCAGGTTCAAATATCCTTCTAATATTATAAAATGAGAAAGTTTGTAAGAATGGATGGATGTATGTTACTCTTACACGCAAAAACTACTGATAGATTTTTATGAAACTTTACAGTAATAAAGCTTATACATCAGAATATTTAATAGGCTACAATTTTTCAACATACCACACGAGCGAAGCCGCAGGCGGTAGTTAGAAATTAATATTTGTGCGATCGACAGAAATCTGTTTCGGACTAACAATGACACCCACAATTCAAGTAATTTTATTTTTTGAAAGATTGGCTACAAAAGCAGAGATAGCCTAAAGGTATGCCCGTTGGACTGCCAAGTCAAAGGTCGTAGGTTCCATACCCAGGCACGCACTACTGACTTTTCGTATTTGCTAAAACTGTGAAGGAAAACCTCGTAAGAAAACAATGTCAGAGTCCTACAGGTGGTTTGAACTCTGACACCAGGTTGTTTATCAACCGTACGATAAAGAACAAGACCATAGAAAATACGATTATGTACTTGACTAATCATAATAAGGTCTTATACAATACATTATACATATTTTTTTCTGTATACATTATACATAATTCCTTCGTATCGCTTTCCAGTCACAAATAAATAATAATTGACATGGCGACCACCCTTAAGCAACATAAAAATGACCCTTTTAAATCTCAACACAGCTAGACAAATGTAGACAATTTTGAACCTTGATTCAAAGACTTAAGATTGATAATAACTATGTTCCAAACGCTGGAAATTATCATGGGCAATAGTAGTCTTGTAATTTTTTCTCAAGTTAGCTATTTTGAACCTTCATTACGACTTAATAAGGTACATAGTTCTGGTACTCAGTAAATAATGTGTAGTAAAATCGTTCAAGTAATGAGATTATCGTTGGATTGTAGATAAGATAATAATATTATTGGATTGACTGGGTTTGAAAGAAATAATAGCTACAGAAAAAGGAATAAGAAACAAATTCTATTACCGACTTGCCATTAATGTCCTACTGACCGTATTTCGGTCACGGCGGCCAATCTCAACGGAGATTAGCTAACTACGCAAAAGATGTTATAGTGCACAAAAACAGGTGCACTCTCTATTTCCTCACTCTCGTAGTCCGGAAATGGCAATCCGACAAGACCGGGGAGAGATCAGGCGCAGGGCCAACGGCTTTACGTGCTTGCCGAGGCACGGAGTAAGTGATAATTAATTTATAATACGCACATCATTTTCGAAAAGTCAGAGGTCAGTGACCGTCGACTGTAAGTCTTCAAGTTCAAAGTCAGAGATCTAGAGTTCGACCCCAAGGCGCGCACCTCTGACTTTTCGTAAGTTATGTATAGGGCCCGGATTAATATGTAAATACATATTTTTAATTTACGCGATTTTCGGTCTAGAATGTGTTCTCTACATCGACTATCATATTTACAATGTGAAAAACTAATTTTTATTTTCCATATTTTTCCATATTTTAAGGTATTTCAAGGTTAAGTCCATATTTTACAAAAATATATCACAATCCTCCATATTTTCCATTTTTATTTCAAAGAACAAGAGTTAGTTCACAAAAATTGATATAATTTATGTGTTTGCATTCTCGCCACCATGACCGGCCGCGCGTATTTCATCTCTCGCGTTTTATTCGTCGTATTTTGATTTTTGATTCTAAGTCATTGATATACAAAAACGTATATCAATGTTCTAAGTTCATTCCACATTATGTATGCTCTCATTACGTCATGTCACACACGTGGAAAGATTTTTCAGCCAATATAAATTTATACCACATATACCACATGTATGCAATAACTTAATGAATAAATAAATAAATCAATAAATATTTAGACCAAATCGTCAGATTTAATTTTGATAATTTAAAAAATGCACTTGATGGTCTACTGCAACCATGTAGTGTAGTGTAGTGGCTGATGTAGTGGAAGTTGATAAATGCGAAGCAAATAATTGATTCCTATTCTTGAATAAAACTTATTTTTTTGTTATTTTTTTAATGTATGTGTTAAGTACTTTACTCATTTAAGTGTGTTTAATGCAAAAAGGCAATGAAAAAGGTAAAGTACCTCCCTTTAAAGGTACCTACTGTTATTTTTTACTCCATATTTATTCCATATTTTACATTTTTACTCCATATTTTTCCATATTTTACATTTTTTCGTCCATATTATATGTACATATTTTGAATTTTTTAATACATATTTTTCCGGGCCCTAGTTATGTATGTAGTATAAATTAAATATCAGTTGCTAAAATGGTGTGGAAAAACATCGTGATGATACGCACACCTGAGATTTTTCAATGGTGTGTAAAGCCATGTCAGAGGCCTACGGGTTTAAACTCTGACACCAGGTTGTTCATCAACCACACGATAAGAAGAAGAAAGTAATAGAAAACGCTTTTAAAAAATCCTTTTTACAATTACACGATAAATTGAAAAATGTAACATCGTAAAGTGTAAAGTAACACGATCATATATATCACGTCACGTCATGCAAATATTTTAAACACATAATTGTTAGACGTTACCCACAAAACACGCATCGTTTAATTCAATTAATGTATTAAGTAGTATTAACACTTTCTAAATAAGCATAAATATGGCTTTTATAAAAGAACCAAGAGCCGTGGTAGCACTGGACGGGGCTGCGAAGCGCGCTAACAGTACCCGGCCCCGTCCGATTACAGTGCGAGGAACATGCAGGGGGGAGACGTTTTTAGTGGGTGCGAGCCTCATATAACCGTATGTCCCTACCCCTTACGGGGTAAGCTTACCCATACGGGAGTCATCATCTGCCTTTTCCCGACTATGTTGGGGTCGGCTTCCAGTCTCACCGGATGCAGCTGAATACCAGTGTTTTACATGGAGCGACTGCCTATAAGACCTCCACAACCCAGATACTGGGTTAAACGATACCCTTTAGTAAGACTGGTTGTCAGACTTTCGGGCTTCTGACTGTGTAACGACTGTCAAAGATCTACAATTGACAGCCGGGGCCAAAAGCTTAACGTGCTATCCGAGGCACGGAGAGTGATAATTAATTTATAAAACGCACATAACTTACGAAAAGTCAGTCGCCTTGGGTTCGACCCCGAGACCTCTGCCTTGCTAGTCAACGATCACCACCACTAGGCTATCACGACCCATGCGGGGGTAAGGGGTAAAATAAGGTAAAAAAATGCTTATTTATTTATTTATACCCACGACAATCAGGTTAATATACGTAATAAACTCCTTAAAATCTGGTATTACATTAAGGTTAATTGCAACTTCAAAACTTTGCCGCGATTATTTTTGTATGCAAATATACTTTTACTTTCCTTCGTTATCTTGGCGACAGAGTTTGAAACTTTCTTTAAAATTACTTTTTAAATGTATCGGAATATATTCGCCCTGTAACGGATTCGAACCCGGGTCACCAAGCCCAGAAAGCAAATCGCTTAATGGGATCGTTTGATGGGACTGTTTAATGTTTTTTTGTAGTTTTTCTTAAGTATTGTTTAATGGTATTTTGTCGGATTGGGATAGACAGAATCAAATGAGGGCATGGACATTAGCCGCGATAGCCTAGCGGTCTGGTGAGTCAGAAGCCTCAGGTTCGAACCTAAGGCCCATCTCTTACTTTTCGTAAGTTACCTATATTAGTGCATTATTATAAATTAATTATCATCCGCGCCTCTGAAAACACATAAAGTTAATCCTGCGTCTGATCTCTCTTCAGTCGTGTCGGATTGTCGTCCCATCGGACTATGAGAGTGAGGGAATAGAGAGTACACCTGTATTTACGTACATATTTGTGCAATATAATCCTTCGCACATATGGCTAATTTCCGTTGAGATTGGCGTCAGGAAGGTAAAAATCAAATCAGGATTATCGATCTTACTTTTTTAATGAAATGTATAAACCTCTGATCAAAACGAGTACGACATAATATTAAGAACCAAGTTTAATTTAAACCCAGTTGCCGAAAGCACGTGCGCTTGCGCCTCTTAGCTGTGATTGGAAAGCTTGGAACGTTACGTAATACTTTCGAAGGCTGTGTAACTGTTACATACGGACAGGTTGCATTTGTATTTGATGGTTATTTTCATGGTTGTAATGTGATTTATTGTGGGGTATTTTTCTTCGTTTTAATAGGTACTTAATGGGTCTTTGAACCTGTTCTTTTTTTATGGGCGGTTGGTCAGAGGGCATAGGTCTAGTGTGCTTTTTTTCTGATTTATAGATACCAACTTACAAAACTTTAGGTGAGGAATGCTGTATATTTCAAATTTCATACAAATTCTGTTCCATTTCTTGAACGGTTTTACTTACCTTGACCTTTTTTATTATTTGGTTCTTTAGTAATCGATATTTCACCCCCTTCCTGTTGACAGTTGATGTGATATTTGGTACAGTCAACCGCACATCAGTGGTAACAATTTGACATTGACAGCACCCTTATTACGTAGTAGTAAAGGCTATTTTTGTAGTTCAGTGTCACTACTGTCATGCGGTTGACTGTACACAGTTTTAGTTTTGATGACAAAATAGAAATTTTTACTTATATTATTTATTGAATTTACTGGTAAATAATAAATATAGTATGGAATATAATTATGTATCAAGTTATGCAGGTACAAATATAGGTATGATATAATGATTTGATTCATGTAAATGGCGGCCCATTTCCTAATGACATTCTAACGTCCTGTGTTTGATACGTGCGTACGCGCATCCGTTGGTTAATCTTTTTTTTTCTCGTGATTTAACGTCATAGGTGGTCTTCTAGGGTCTAAAAGTTGAAATTGTTAAGAGTCTTATTTTATATCGGGTCATAAAATAAAGTCTCTGTATAATCATCTCTATAAAACGTACTGTTCTTTATTAATTATAATATAATATGTAATTATTTATGTATATATTTTTGTATTATATATATTTATGCATCATATTTAATATATATTTGTGATATATGTATTTATGTATATTTTGTTAAGTTAAGTATTTGACTGTATGTATCTAATAATGTAAGATTTTATGAATTGAAGTAATTATTATTATTTACATATACTTAGATTCGTTGTATCTTGATTTATATAAATTGTCTACCACTTCATCTCTGCACCACCCTATGGTTGACTGGTAGAGAATGCTTAAGGCATTAAGTCCGCCAATGTACACTTTTGTGACATGAAGTTTAAATAAATAAAATAAAAAATAAAGTCATAATACATCAATGTATCATAATACTTATTTCGGTCTATCTCATTCGGTCTTATTCGGTATTTCGTCGGTCGTCGCGATGCTCTCAGTATCAACGACGCGTCGTTGCACATGTTGTGAGTGTGCCGTTTTCGAGCGTTTGTCCGTAGTTTCCATACTGTATGTTTATTATACTATGACCATGGCGAATTGAGACTCATGACTGGTTAAACGGTTCAAATATGTTTCAGTCTAAATAACTAGATGATATGGATTAAATTATACTTGGCTATAAACGTATATTTAGGTATTAATGTCGCGTTGCTCACTGGTTTCAGACGACAGTTGTTATCTTAACGCTTGCTTGAACATCTGGGAGCAAACAGTGGTAGTATAAGCTGACATCTTGTCGTACGAAGAACCTATACAATGCGAGGTCAGTTTATACTGGTTTTGTATTGGAAGTACAGTCAGAAACGAAAGTTGTTGAACACACAAGTTTTATAAAATATACAAAAAGTAGATTAATTGTATATTTTGCCCGAAACTTTCCGGTATTTTACGATGTTTTCCTTCAATGTTCATCAGTGGTGTCTTCGATTTACTAAGAAAGCACATAGAAAAAGTCAATTGGTACATGCCAGGTTAAAAACAATACCCTAGTGCTTGATAAACGGGTCCGTAACTATAATGCGCCACTTCGACGTATAAAAAAAAGGTTAGAAATTGAAATAGGTCATTATGTGGATGATATTAGAATAGAATTGAGGGAAATGGAAAAAGGAAAGAGAGGCCTATACTCAGCAGATAATGATATACTTTTTCTTCTAATCGCATAGTTGATAAATAACCTGGTGTCAGAGTTTAAAACACCCGTAGGCCTTTGACATGGCTTTACAGACCGTTAAAAATCTCTCAGGTGTGCTGGTGTCATGACGATGTTTTTCTTTCACCGTTTAAGCAAGTGATACACACAGAAAGAATTTGCCTAGCCTAGCCTTGGTCCAAAAGGCATAATGCAAAAAAACTTAGCTTACCTACACATACTGACATTGCAAAAACATTTTAATATATACTTACTTACACAGCAACAGTTTTGAGCATTACATTATCAATATGGAATGTGGTCTTAAGGCCGCAGACGGAGACCTGCGGTACAATATAAAGAATATAAACATAACTTGTTTTGCGAGTATTACTACTTTATTCTTAAACTTATATACTATAGCTCCTGCTAGCCTAGTGGTATGAATCGACTGACAAGTTAGAGGTCTCGAGTTCGATCCCAAGGCGCGCACTTCTCTGTCTTTTCGTAAGTTATGTGCGTATTAAAAATTAATTATCAGTTGCTAAAACAGTGAGGGAAAACATCGCGATGAAACCAGCATACTTGAGAGATTTTTCAATGGTGTGTTATACCATGTCAGAAGCCGGCAGTATAAATTCTGACACCAGGTTGTTCATCAAAGAAAGAAAGAAAGAAATGAATCTTAAACTTCAATAAGTTTGATGTCGTGGTGGCGCATTGGTTACCGACTTTACAAGCACGGGTGTGGGTTCAATCCTGACATGTGCCAATGTAACTTTTTACATGTCTTAAGTACTTTTTTTTGCCGTGTGGTTACCGACCCTAAGAATAGAACCACCCCAATTAACATACATGAAACTTCATAGTTTAATTCTAAGAGAAATTGCGACAATATTATTTCTCATCTCAGCTTTAAGCCTAAGGCTATACACAGATGGACGTATAAGGCGTCAGCTTTCGGCTTTCACCTGCTCACGCGCAGGCTACAATACAATATTACTAATGTTCTGCCGTTTTCACCGACGACTCATTCACAAAACCTGTTTAAATAATGTTAAGCTCTCGCAGCGTGTGAATGGACGAAGGTTAAGTTGCGTATTCCGGTTGGTTTGTGGATGGGTGCCCATTAGTAGCTCTGTACTTTGGAATTATGATAACTTCCTGTAATGTTAACAACATGTTAAACTAATGAAATTTTAGGCAATTGATAACTTATCACTACATAGTATAAAACAAAGTCGCTTCCCGCGTCTGTCTGTCCCTATGTATGCTGTATAAAGATCTAATCTTTAAAACTACGCAACGGATTTTGATGCGGTTTTTTAAATAGATAGAATGATTCAAGAGGAAGGTTTATATGTATATACATGCATATTAGCGTAACCGTGCGAAGCCGGGGCGGGTCGCTAGTAACATAAACCTGTGGACCCTGTTCCCGATACCGGTGGGCTACTATATTTTATACTTAAATCGTTATTATTTTTATAAAGTTATTGACCACACAATATCATTTTTAAATGTAAAAATAGGACAACAAAAGGCACTAGTAGAAAACAATGTGTCATTAATAAAGAAAGGATGTTTGTGTACGTGATGTGTGTGTGTAATACTAATAGCATTCATGACACACACAAAACTGTAGTAAAGCGCTATAACCGATACCTTTTATAGAACCTTATTTTAGCTGCTAATTAATGACCTAAATTGAGGTCAACCTATTGCCAATTCATCTATCAGCTGTTTTTCGAAAACCATGATATAGGCTTCCTTTATATAGTCGGATAGCCGCTAATCTGCCATCTCGCTCGCACATTAAAGATATAACATCAATGAATATACTAGTTATGATAAATCGAACTAAATCAATTGAAGGAGAACAACATTACAAAGTTTCAGCAAAAATTTCGGCTGGATCGAAACGAAACATGCTTTCATACATAAAATTGGCATTAAATAAAAATTCATTTTAAGGGTTTCTTTTATTTAATCAACTTTAATGTGCGAGCGAGATAGCAGATTAGTGAGGCGCCTTTATTAAATTTATTAGCTTTTTATTTTCTTTGTTATGGCAGCCATAGTTATAGGTACAGACTCTGTGAATTTTAAGTGTCTACTTACTATAGTTAAAAGATCAAGTAGCAAGTCATAATTAATTGCAGAATCTGAGAAAGTCAGAGATGCGTTGCCTGGGTGGTGTATCTACAACCTTTGACTTGACAGTCCAACGGTTATATCACTGGGTATCACTACATATGTCACTTATATGCTAATCTTCTCTGCCAAACTCGAACCGAAAACTCTGTCTCCATCGGGGTCATTCCTCTGTTATAAACGCTGACGTCACACAATCCAAGATGGCGCTAATGTCAAAATAATGCATAAACTCATCTCAAACGTTTTAAAGTAAATATCATTTGTATTTTAGTGGCAGTCGTGTCTATTTGGTTAATACTAAATGTCAGTTCGGTCAAGGTTAGAAATATCCGGTAAATGTGGTTAGTAAAAATTTGCATAGATTTTATCTCTATTTATCTACAAAGTACAAAGTCTAGCTAACCCGTGCGGCTTCGTTCCCGTGGTTATAAATTAACGCAGCGCTACCGGCCGGGTCCAATTGTGAATAGAAACCACTTAGGGTCCCACCACAGTATAATAAACATACAGTATAGAAACTACGTTCAAACGCTCGGAAACGGCACACTCACACAAACAGTTGGCAGTTGGGCTGATGATGGACTTATTCAGTTCGCAGGTTCAAATCTTGCTCTGTAACACTGTATTATTTACGTAAATAAAAAATAAAACCGACTTCAAAAGGATCTAAAAAGCTTGAAATAACTTTAAAACGTTTTGGAGTCGGTTCCAAGTCAAGTTCTTAATGAGAAGGTAAAAGAGGCTAGAACTTGACTTGGAACCGACTCCAAAACGTTTTAAAGTTATTTCAAGCTTTTTAGTTCCTTTTGAAGTCGGTTTTATTTTTTATTAAAAATTTTTTTTTCACGATTTTTAGTGGTGTCTAAAATTAATCCCCCTTCCAGACTTTTGTGAGGCTAATATTTGAAATCCTTATGAAAAGCCCATTCAAAAGATTTCTCACAAGATATTTTTAATCTTGGATGATTACAGAAGGGGGGGGGGGTGACCACGTATCCCCCCTCTTCCTTTGTACTCGTCAGCCATCGACTGCACGTATAAACAAAGCAATATTACTTGTTACGACATTTCTGCTATTATCCTACGAGGAGTTCCGATCCATATCTCGTAAGTCTATGATCAGATCACGATAATATTTCTATGGGACCACTTCGGAAGTATACCCTTTCGATTACAAAAAAATTTTTGAAAATCGGCCCTCAATTGAAGGAGTAATCGCGTAACAAACATACAAAAAAAAAACATACAGTCGAATTGAGAACCTCCTCCTTTTTTGAAGTCGGTTAAAAAGAGCATTTTTTAATAATGTATTTTTTATTTACAGAAAAGGCGACTACCACTGTTTGATTTGTAAGTACTAAATTAATTGTTATTTATCATTTTATAAACTATTTTAATTATTAAACGTGATCAAAGTTTACGAGGTATTTTCAAACAGATAGGCCTTATTGTCCTAAATTATAGATACCGGCAAATAATCACAGATTAAACTGACTTTTTCTTGCCATCTTTGTAGTGTCATTCGCTAACTTTTTTTAGCAGTGTTTCACTTATTTTCTTCTTCACTTTTAAATGTGCGAGCGAGATAGACGCCTTAAAACTGATGTCACACTATGACCGCATCTAAATCAAGTGCAAATTTTTTATGGAAGAACGGAATTTTTATGACGTAATTTTGAAGAAAGTTGTAGCAAATATTTTTATGAATAAAATATAGACTTGTGAAAGTCTTAGAGAAAATACTTGTTGGAAAATGTTTAAATTTTTATAATACCTACAAAGTTTATAGCTAGGTAAGCACAATAAATAGTAGAATTTGACTTAATATATTGGAGCGACAGCGATTTGCGCCTTTTAGTGAAATGAACCGACGGTTGATTAATATTTATTTATTTATTATTTTTATATCCATTTTCTCTTTGTTTTAATATGCTTAAGTTCTAACATATAGATTTTTGATTACGAAACTTCTGAAATGTATAATTTGATTAAGTACTTATTAATTTATTACGTGAAGTATAGTTTTTTCAAATAAATAAAAATCCTTTATCCCGGTATTTATAAAACTGCCTACAATTTTATTTATTATTACAATATTTATTTATTACACAATTTAATACATACTTAACATTAGGTATATTATCATATTATAACATTATCATCTTCCTAGCCTTATTCCAAATTTTGTTGAGGTCGGCTTCTAACCTAACCAGATTCAGTTCTAAATATCAGTTTTCAACGGAGCGACTGCCTATCTGACCCCCGCAACTTAAAGAGATATTCTAAAGTTAGATCAGTTTTCCTATATCGATTGTCGAAGATATTCATGACAGCATATTATCATATAACATCAGATTAATACATCGACATAAATCCACATTCGAAAAAAACACGATGTAACCGATCTCATAGCGTGCAGAAAAAAAAAACAACAAAAAAAAAATTGAAAGCTGAACAGTACAGGCCGATGTAGTTAATTCTTATGTCATGAAAAAAAAGCCTACTAACTAAACGGTTCCCACACAACTTATTATTATATCACCACACTACAAATACACTTAGTTGCGTTCGAAAACGTGTGAAATACAAATTCGTGAAAGCTGACCGTCGAGCCAGCAAATAGTTTTACATGTAAAACTGCACTTTCATTTCCTGACGATGCGCATTTTGGCGCGTATTTTGGCAGTTGACAGCTGTCAAGTAAAATTTTCTTTATCGCAGATTATATATAGTTTTGTATATTGCACGAGTTGTTATTATTATTTATTAATATTTTTTAATGTAATTAATTAATTGTTAAATGAGCGTATAAAGAAAGCTAGTGTTTTAATCTTGTTTCTATGCAGAAACTGTTGTGTATGGCCTAAAATACTCGCAAGTATACATATATTTGAAGCAATGCTTATAATAATAATAACATAAACATTTAACTTTTAAGTTAATATTTACTTTAGATAAATATCATCTTATGATTTAACTGCAACTGTAGGTTAAATTACATCTAACTTAAATGGTTAAATACTTGTCTTATTTACATAATGTTTCATCACAAGTCGGTTTAACACAGCTAGGTACTTTAAACTCTCATACACACTTAACATTATCTAAACGCAATCTTTAACTGTACAAAATAAGCCCTTAACTTGCAAACTTAACCTAAATTCGCGACAACGATCTCACTAACTGCGTTTTATTTTGCAAACACCGCTCACCTGTAGAGGAATGTCAATAAAAAACATGTTTATCTTGAACCTTAGTTAGCATGTGTCGAGTCTGATTACTATGATGATTAAACCTAAGATAAAATTGCGTATAATAATACCAACTACACAGGAGATTTTATAGTGCCCAACCAAGTACACACTTGGGCACCTGTATTTGGGTACACGCCCAAAACAGGTGCACTCTCTATTCCCTCACTCTCATAGTCCGATGGGACGGCAATCCGATACGACCGGAGAGAGATCAGGTGCAGGACCAACGGCTTTACGAAGCACGTAAAGCCCGAACCGAAGAACCGAGAGTAATAATTTTATTTATTTACTACGCATATAACTTTCCACAGAGTATAGATTATTGGCTTAGATTACACCTCTTTAATTAACTTTGGATTAAACTTGTCCTTGTGGATCTTAAGACTGTTAAGGTTAATTAATCATCTGATAAAGGAAAGTAAACAGATTTCTTATCTGTGGTCTACACTATTTTATCATCTGTGTAGGTACCTACTTAATCAGTTGGAAGAATTTCGTGTTGGAGTACTTGTATAGGTCAATTCAATTTGTATACTTACCTATTAAATGTTTGCCTGGGAGTACGTTCATTATTTGAATTGATCAAATAAAATTATTTAATCGCGAAGGTCCATTTTTGTATTCTCCGCACGTTTTCTTTTAAATTCTAATTTCGAATTTCATTGATATAAGAAGATTTTTGTGTCACTTCTATGACAGATAATTTTTTAATTACACTACAGACAAACCAGCCAGCCATAATATTGTAAGATTAATGAAACTATCTTGATAAGCAATGAGGTCAGCCAGTTTCCACGTATAGTCCATATTTGTACAGATCTACATAGTTTACTTAAGTTTATATCATCTTCTTCTTAAGTTTATATCATAATATCTCTTCCTTGAATGTTGACAGTAATCAACATAAGTTTTATGAGTTAGATTACAATTTTGATTTAAGTTGACATTTGACACAAAATATTTCTGCTCGCATATGGTGAATACTATCTCAACATGATACTGGATACAGAATATGACAACTTTGAGTAATATGGAGCCACATATAGCATTAAAGCAAGCGATTTTAATACGCAGCAACATTAAAATGAATACCGATCAACTTTAATATGGAGCCATTTTGAGCAATATGGGGCCACTTTGAGCAAGCAATAAGGAGCCACTTTAAGCAATATGAAGCCATTTTGAGCAATATGGAGCCACTTTAAGCAATATCAAGCCACTGTGAGCAATATAGAGCCATTTTGAGGGTTGCCATCCCCTAAATTGCCGACAAAAATCCAAAACATTCGGGTGAAAAAGGGTTTTTTTTCCTGAATGCCCCTGAACAAAATGTTAGATCGGCAGTTGTGGCTGGTACTGGAGCCGATAAGGGTTCGGGACACTTTCTGAAATCCCCTCCATGATGCCCTCTAAACTAGGACAAATCCGGGGAATCCCGGACGGATGGCAAATGGCAATCCTAACTTAATTCAACGGCTTAAATTTATTTCTGTAGGTTACTGGTGACCACGAAAACGAGAACAATACAAACCAAATTACTTTGTACTTACTTAATCCTCTGATCGATTCATATCGGCGACCTTGAGCAATGTAAAGCAATTAGGAACAATATGACCGGAACAATTGCTAAAAAAATTTAGGCATTGCTGCAGATTGCCTGTGTAACTGCACCTACAGAATACGCTTTAGAAATTTAGACGAGAAATAAATCAATTCGGTTGATCAGTCGGCAATGTTCGCTGTGACGAAATTTCCCGATGGCTCCTCTGGTTTTAGTATAACTGTTCTATAGTAATTAATAGAGTTGTCCGTAGTGATGGACATCGTTAACAATATTAGAAAGATTTAATACAAATAATAAAATAATCATTCACGGCCTTACTGAATGTAGGTATTTTTTTTTCTGTCCCTCTCATTTCGCATAATACAATTAGAATTATGCGAAGATATTGCTATTTTTATTTCTTGTTATTTTTTTCCCTTTTTTAAAATATAATTTTAGATGGTAAAAATGCCTTATCTCTCTCTCGTGTCGGAATGCCGTCCCATCGGACTATGAGAGTGAAGGAATAGAGAGTGCACCTGTGTTTGCTCATACACTTGTGCACTATAATATCTATCTCCTGCGTAGTTGGCTAATCTCCGTTGAGATTGGCCGCTGTGACCGAAATTCGGTCAGGAAGATATATTATTAATAGATGGTGAAAAAGTGGTTTTCAATAAAAAATTTTACTGCAATAATTTAAAAAAAGTAAGATCCATACTTGTTAAAGACTATAATTAGTCGGTGAATAAACATAAATTTATGTAAATGTTGAATGCAAAATATATGTTGATGAGGTGTGAATTGAGGAAATAAGTGGTAATGTGTTTTATAGAGGTACCTAATATGCTGGTGTTTATGCCCGCATTGTGTCTAATGATTTGGCCAATTACTTGCAAATTAGTGAAGATTGTAGCTTATGTCTTAAAGGTCGATAGATTAAAGATTGAAAAATTCAAAGTGCAAAATTCTATGGGATTTTAATATGAATTTGAAGACTATCTGTCAGGTTAGAATATAATACTAATATAATAAGAATATAATAGTATTATATGTTTATGCGAAAGTAGGTTCGTTTGTTTGTTACCTTCTCACGCCTAAAACTACTGAACTGATCATCCTGAAATTTTGCATAAACATTTTCAGATGTACAGAAATGTCAGACATACAAAAAAAGTACCGTTCCCGTGGAAAACAACAATAAATTTCTTATGATAATAGAAAGCTATTTCAGAGGCCTACAGGCGGTTTAAACTCTGACATCAGGTTGTTCATCAACCATACGATAAAGAAAGATGATGATAAATGGCGCCACACATCTTTTAAATCACGATTGAAACTGAAATTCCAAATCAATGCGAGCCGCGGGCAACAGCTAGTCACTACATCACTATCACTACATAGTATAAAACAAAGTCGCTTCCCGCGTCTGTCTGTCCCTATGTAAGCTTAGATCTTTAAAACTACGCAACGGATTTTAATGCGGTTTTTTTAATAGATAGACTGATTCAAGAGGAAGGTTCATATATATAATACATGCATATTAGCGTAACCGTGTGAAGCCGGGGCGGGTCGCTAGTCTTTTATAAAATAACTTTCTTATTATTTTTTGGCAATGACAAATTACCCTACAAAACTCAACCAGCTATGAAGCACGCTCCCTTAAGGCTATCGTAAACAATCTAAAATCACTTTTACTATAAACATCAGCATTCACGCGATGAGGTGAAAACAATTGGAACATGTATAATGTATGTATGTATGTATGTATGTATGTATGTAGGTACTTTCTACCGCGGCTAACTCTTCCGTACATTCTTGACCTCACCTCAAATCCTGTTCCGAGTTAAACAGCAATAATTTGCAAATTTCACTTGTTTATTGTAATACAGGTTTAATTTACAAGAATTATTTCGCGGAATCTTGTAAACTGCAGTGCTTAAAGATGAAAAAGTCTGCGCAAAAATTCCTGTCAAAGATAGCTATTTATTTTTTAGTAAAATTTTTTCGGATAGTTTGAAGAGAATTTGACAGTTCTCGATTGGAGAAAACTATCAAAAACTTTTAGATCTCGTTTCGTAGAGCCAGAATTTGCCTTTGACCCGCAAAGGATCGAAAAGCTATCGAGTTGAACAATTAATGATTTTTATAGACCGGATAAAAGATCGCTTTATTATGTTTCTCATTCATTTTGATAAGCTCAGTTCGACAAGCCTTCGGTGTCTGTATTGTCGGAACACCTACTTTAATTTAGAAATCTTCAAATCGGCAGTGATTGAGCATCTTAAAAATCCATATATTATGACGTCATCTATTTGCAGTTTTTGCGTCTGTCTAATTAAAAAAAATCCTATCTTAATAATTTTTGGAATATTAAAATTATTTTGTTCGCTCATTAGATTTTTTTTTTCAAGATAAAGAACATACTTAACATGAATTAAATTAGACGACTCTTGCTGTAATTTAAAATCAAAATCAAAATATTTTTATTCACGTAGACCATTTTAGGCACTTTTGAATAGTCATAATCCTAATATTATTATAAGAGTGACTCTAGTTGCCGGTTCCAAGGGCAGCCTACCCCTCATGGAGAAGAATCTGGCAAGAAACAAGATGGTTAAAAAATACCTTTAAAAATACTTACTTTTAATATACAGCGTGTAACAGAAGTCCGAAATAATACTAGGGCTGTATATCATGAAGAGAATCATCTGTGAAAATGTTGAATGGAAAAGAGGCATTTTTTTTTTCATACAAAATAATTCTTTCGATTTCATTTTCTTCAATAATGACAGATTTTATTATCCTATGCGTGCCTAGTGCTTACTTAAAGAATTTATTGAAGGTAAATAACCGGATTCGTGATGATTGGTGATGACCTTTTAACTGATGCCTAGGACCGAATTTGAAAGATTTTGGTAAAAACTTTGACCGTGGTTTACTCGAGTATTGTTTGGGGTTCGGTTCCAAAACCCATGCTCAAGGATTGTGTATATGGTACCTTATACGCCCGTAATGTATTATTTCGGACTTCTGTTACACGCTGTAGTTACCGAAGTCGTTGACATGTCGTCACACCTACTGCATACTAAATCTGGCTTCGTGCTAAAAATACTTCGAATACATCGTTACGACTCCATCCTTATAGGGTAGGTAGTATTCCGAACGGTATAAACATAACATTTGTAAAATGGCCGGACTCCAAGTAAGAGAGAGGTCGAATGACAGTCATTCTGATAATACTGACTTAAGGCCTCCGTTGATGAGGCATTGTGTCTTCTATAGTGTGGCTTACGTGGTGTTTGGTAACCAGGGGCTCGATTTTAATGTCATACGTAATTATACAAAAGTCGTATACGAGTTTCTAGTTTTTCGAATTTTTTAAATTCATATCGATCGATGATTAGCAAGAGGTCGTTACCGCTCTGATTTTAATTCTAATGATAGAAAATGACAAATTAAAGGTACAAATGACAAATTAATGAAATATTATGTCATTAGCATTTATTTGCAAATATGGATATGAAATATATAGAAAAATTGTATCTATAAAGGCAGTAGGTTGGATTTATTTTTAGATTACGATATACAAAAATAAAACCGACTTCAAAAGGAACTAAAAAGCTTAAAATAACTTTAAAACGTTTTGGAGTCGGTTCCAAGTCAAGTTCTTAATGAGAAGGTTAAAGAGGCTAGAACTTGACTTGGAACCGACTCCAAAACGTTTTAAAGTTATTTTAAGCTTTTTAGTTCCTTTTGAAGTCGGTTTTATTTTTTTATTAAAATTTTTTTTTTCACGATTTTTAGTGGTGCCTAAAATGAATCCCCCTCCCAGACTTTTGTGAGGCTAATATTTGAAATCCTTATGAAAAGCCCATTCAAACGATACCTCACACGATATTTTTTATCTTGGATGATTATTGGAGGGGGGGGGGTGACCACGTATCTCTTCCTCTTTACTCGTCAGCCATCGACTGCACGTATAAACAAAGCAATATTACTTGTTACGACAATTCTGCTATAATCCTACGAGGAGTTCCGTTTCATATCTCGTAAGTTCATGATCAGATCACGATAATATTTCTATGGGACCACCTCGGGATTTTGAAAATCGGCCCACAACTGAAGGAGTAATCGCGTAACAAACATACAAAAAAAAAAGAAAAAAAAAAAAAAACATACAGTCGAATTGAGAACCTCCTCCTTTTTGGAAGTCGGTTAAAAATTGTAATAATGAACATGATTAATCGCCACGAAATGTTTCGTATACAAATTAGGGACAACTAGGTAAGTTACATGAAAAAACAATCATACGAGCTTACGAAAAGCTCAGTTAGCTAAAAGTTGGTACATCCAACAAGAAGGTCGCCGGTTCAAAGACCGTAATCATATTTCCTTTTACATAAATTAAAACTTGACACAACGTCTAACTAATTCTCGTACTAACTAATACTTTTTTCTCCTTTAAAAAACTGGATCAACAGTCTGCAAATGCAAAAATTAGCTACGCCTTTCATTTTACAATTAATCTAATATCATTGTAACAGCTATTTAGAAAAGTGGCACATAGATATATTACATAATTGCATGTATTACGTACCGCTCTACATAGTCATAGTTAACGAATTGAAGGTTCCATTGTCTGTCATTGCGCCTGCGCCGTTGCGTGCTATGGTCACAGCAAGTCGTGATTAGAATTGGGGAAACTGTTTTTTTTAATTAGGCCTATTTTGTCACTCTGTGTACCAACTCATGAGTCGAATAGAGAGCAGTGAAATAGTATATCAAGCTATACAAAACCAGTATCAACTGACCTCGCATTGTATAGACTCTTTGTACAACAAGATGTCAGCTTATACTGGAAATATATAGCTTGATTTGTAGCCGTGTGTACTATAAATATTTAATAAGAAATTTGAAAAAAATAAAAAAACAACTGATACGGATGGGATTCGAACCCACGATCTTCGGCTTACCGTGCCGACGCTCTAACCGCTGAGCCACCGTATCCCATCAGAATCAGTCGAAATTTCAAATCTCTTTATACGCCTAGGGCGTGTGTACTATGCTAAGAATTTATAATTACCGAATCCTAAATGTCAGAAAAATAACAAAATTACATTGATCACTAACGGTAGCTCACTGCGTGTTGGCGACTTCAGACTATTAAGTTCAAGTTTGCTTACGATGTTTTCCTTCACCATTTGTCAGTGGTGTCAGCAGTAATAGATGGTTGCTATTACACAGTAGGATGCTGCTGCCCCTCCTCCAGATTTTTCCCTTTGTCGCTTCTTACGACACCCGCAGGATAAGTAGGGGTGGTTCTATTCTTAGGCCGGAAACCACACGGCACACAAACTCATTCACAAACATTGTGTGATTTTTTCAGTAGCATTCTGTGAAGTTCACGTAATTTCAGGACCGTTGTTTCGTCTATCTAAATGCGTTATTGATATAGGATTCTTCTTGTACCATTTCTTTCACATTCAACAGAAAATTTGGGCTACATGAACATATAAACATGGAGACAAAGCCGACAAAGAATGATCAGAGCAGGTTTTTTAAAAATCGTATTGAGGCGTAGTAACCCGAGAGGATCCAAACTAGTTTGGAGTATAATATTTTGGTACACCTAAACACAAAAGCGGTAACAAATTTTGGTAGCTATTATTACTTATTAATGTGCGGGTTCGTAAATAAATAGATTTTTGCTGTATCAGCTGATCATACTTATATATTATGTAAGTATAGCTAAATAGTGCTGTATGAAAAGTTATTATCATTTTAAGCCAAAAAAAATACGTTTCGTTACGTGTTTACAATTCGAATTTATTCAATATCGTGTCTATCGATATCTGTTTGTGTATCGAATTTTAGCTTTCTATCAATCATGCGAGTAAAATGACTATGACATACAAACAGACTTTAATGATAAAGGACCCCGAAAAATCGCGTCAGCACAAGCCGAAAAAACAAAAGTCGGTAAATAAATTTAAATAAATTAACACTATAACCCACTTGTGCGCTTGCTCATACATTTGGGTCACCTTTTTTACGTCAGGTGGGGCGTGGCGGCGCGTTAATGGTACAGGTTCGATTCCCGATCGCGTGCCGCGTTTTGGTATTAAAATACCTTCGTTGTTGTCGTTTTTTGTCCGGATGTTTATGAGAATTTTGTACAGAATTTAAGGTTCTAAAGGATTATAGATAGGTTCGGTTTGGTTCAATGTAATATTTATGTCGTATTTTAATCTATAGAATTCTGAAAGGTATAAACTTAAGAATACTTTTGGTTGTTTCGGATTTTTTGTTCCTTGTACTCATGCGCAAAGTTTGTGATGTGTGTTAGCTTTATTTTTAAACGAAAGGGGTCACCAATTATAATAATTAGTGACGCTGTCTGTACTTAGTGATGCTCAGGCTACACCAACGCGATAATTAACGTGCTAATTGTGTCCCTGTCTTTATCAACCCAATAGTGTCCGACAGAGATAGCGTGATAGTTATCGCGGGTGTAGCCTAAACATCACTATGAAAAGACAGCGTCACTAATTATAATTGGTGAACCCTTCGTTTTAAAATATACCTAGCTAACATTGAACTAGCTTAATGTTTTTTTTTTGTTTTTTAGCTTATCTTTTTTATTTATTTGTTTGGTTCAAATGTAATAATTGAACTTTACCCTGAATTTTACCCCCTTCTCTCTTTTAACCTTCACATTTAGAACTTGACTTGGAACCGACTCCAAAACGTCTTTAAGTTATTTTAAGCTTTTAGTTCCTTTTGAAGTCGCTTTTTATTCTCATAATAATGCCACTGAGAATTTTAAACATAATAATATTGTTTTGACTTGAAATTTTAAACACTATGTTTACGTCATGTATTAGCTAATTTATATTATCCACTTGATTGCAGTGATTTCATGAGTGATGTCATCTAGAATATTCTTTTACCTATTCATTATTACATAACCCATTTTTTTATATGTAGGTATTTAGGGTATAAGCTTTCAATATTCTCTTCTCGCAAAATAAAGATATTGAAGTGACAGCTCTTTGAGTTTGACATTAGATCAAGTGACGTCATCTGTTCGCAGAGCAAAAGCCTCTATTTTTTAATTTAAGAACACTAGATCAACTTTTCTTTCAAATAACATAAAAATTGAATCAAAATCCGTTCATCTGTTTGGGAGCTACGATGCCACAGATACACGTTAAACTTATAACAACCTTTTTTTTCGAAGTTACGTTAAAAGCATCGGACAATTTTCTCAACGAAACCAAATTTTACAAGGACGAAGTCGCAGGCGACTACTAGTATTTTAATACAAAAACGATATTATCATCTATTGACCTTTGCAAATAATTTCTTTGTTCTCAACAAGTTGTTTGTGCTCAGCAAATCGGTTGGTGACCCAATAGGATAGGTCTCATCGGCCGATTTGTCAAGCACTTGGCCGACTTGCGGTATCGAGTCGCCAATTACTGAGAATCGATTCTTCCGGAAAATCGATGTAAGCGGTTGCGTAATCGAGTGTCGGTGAATCGAGTTCCGTTTTAACTTGAGTTGTTTACTTTAATTAAAGTATTTAAAGTTACTTTTTCTTAAGAAAGAGGTGTATTAGGTGTAGTAGGTCGAATATGTAGGTATAAGATCTAACATAAATAATGCAAAATATTTTAGGAGGTTAAGATGTTTTGTAACAAAAAAAACGTAAAAAACTAACTTTTTCTTTTAACTTTTTAAAATTATTCAAATAATTGTTCTTTTTAATATTTTTTGTGAAATTTTTACATGTTTTAGCACATGTTAACTTATTAAATATAAAAATTTAATAAGAAATTTGAAAAAGAATCCCATCCCTATCAGTTGTTTTTTCAAATTTCTTATTAAATATTTATAATTGTTCTTTTTGTTGCATAAAAAATATAAATTCCTGTATGAATGACGGGGAGCGAAGTTAAGGATTTATGCCATCAAAAACAACATATTTTATCTGAATTAATTTTGACAAGTTATAATATATATTTAAATATTTATTTCCACTTATTACATTACATTAAGGTCGAATAATCTCAATGACTAGATTATCTTCAAATCGATCCAGATTTAAAAAATAAAAATATACTAAATACACCTCTGATCTACAGTTAATTTGCCGCCGAGTATTAATTTATTAATAGTAGGTACTCAGAAACTTTAAACATAAGGTCCTACTACATCAATGTCATTAAATAATTGTTTATTTTAATCTAAATTAAGGTCACGTTTTGCAATCAGGTACCCATTCAACCACAATTAAAAAAAACAACCTCCATGCATTAATAGACATCTTTTGTATTAAATAATTATCTTATAATAATACTGTATTGGTCAATAGTTTTATGTTCAAACTAGGTACTGTATTTTTTTTCAAACTCGTATTTTAAAGTTGATACGAAATAAGTAAAAAAAATTACCTCTTTTTACCCGACTGCCAGGAAGGGTTATGTTTTTGTAGAATACATATTATACAAAAAATTCTAATTTACAAACACGTTTCCTCATTGCAAGACTGTCTCATTGGTTTAGTGGTTGTGTATGAGGTCCTGTGTTCGATCCCCATTTCCATTAGAAAATTCTCAGTATGCACGGTGTCCCTGTTAATGACAATAGGGTCGCCCCCTATTACATAAGACATATAACATAGCCGGCGAAACGTGGGTAATGAATACACCTCTGCCTACCCCCTCTGGGGAATACAGGCGTGAGTCTGTCTATATTATGTTTACGTTTTTTAATATACAAGGGATTTTAACAAAAAACATGCTACTCTCTACCATACCGTCTCATACTATAATCGCAATTTAAAATTCACAGTGCACATGCAACAAACAATGAGAAACAATGATATTTTTATGTAGGTATTGTGCTATTAGGTACTCATATTTATGTAGAATTATGTACCTACTGCATTTTTGTATTTATGCCATTTATATCTATTGAATATTTTATTTTTTACCTCTGAAGGACTTTTACTGACCCAAAGGTTGACTGGAAGAAAACGCCAATATGGTATTAAGTCGGCCTTACGTACCATCTATGTACAGTCGGCAAAGAAGTTAGGTTGGCAGGGCCACTAGTTTGAGCGGGCCTACAGGCAGGCACTGGACGGGGCTGCGAGGCGCGTTTGCGGTACCTAGACCCGTCCGATACAGTGCTAGGAACACGCAGGGGGAGACGTTTTTAGTGGGTGCGAGCCCCACATAACCGTATGTCCTCGGACGTGCGGTATGCGGAAGGCATTTTTTAATCCCCCCCGGCCACAAAAAAAAAAGGCCACTAGTTTGGTATGAAGTTATTCATAGAAGTTTGCATGTGGTTGTGTAAAATTGTTTAGTTTTATATAGGTTTCAGTCATACCTTTTCATAAAATAAAATGAAATGAAATTATTTTAATAACTTCTTGAAAAAATGACAACTTTAGCTAGCGTCCCTGCCAACCTTTCTTTGCCGACTGTACGTGAAGAATAAATAAATAAATAATCAGCACAGAGAAATGAATTGAGCTGGTTACAGCTGGCAATTTTCTGCCTTTCGCTCGTGCTGACCTCTGTTGGCGAAAGCTGCAAGGTCGGCCTATTGATTAGCCTGTTCAGGCTATTAACTATTTAATAAGGGAGCGTAGAACTGCTTTGAGTAGAATTTATAGATGAAAGGAACACTTTGATTCTACTTTATTTCTAAAGCAATTGCGTATCGAATGTGGCTTTTATTCAGCTTTTAGTTGTATTCAGTATTGTCTGTTTTATTTTTAATTGACTATCAAAAAGTAGGAGGTCGTCGTATATTTTTGGGATTAAAAGTAGTTTTTTCAAATTTTCTTATTAAATAATTATATTAAAAGTAGCCTATGAGAGACGGGATGTAACTATATATTACCCAGTTTCATCCAAATTGGTAGATATGTATGATGTATAATCGAGAGAGATCAGGTGCAGGGCCAACGGTTTTATGTGCTTTCCGAGGCATAGAGTAAGAGTGATACTACGCACATAACTAAGAAAAGTCAGAGGTCTTGGGTTCGAACCCGCGACCTCTGACTTTCCAGTCAATCAAAGGCTATCCTGAGTTATAAAAATATGTGTACAATTTAATATACCTAACCTAACCCTTTGAGGAATTCAGGCGTGATGATATATTTATGTATGTTTACTGAAATCGAATCTGAACAGTTGTAGCTTAAAAACAACATAAGTACCGTATTGAAGTAAAGTAACAGTGTTAAAAAAAAACAAAGTGTTGTACTAGAATGGAATGCAACCGGTTGTGTACTGATTCGCCTTGGCAGTCGGCTAGAGGGCGACTGCACAATGTGACGATGGCCACTCGTGTTCACTACTCGCCTATTACAATAGGTTATACAAAACATGAACGTAGTTACAATTTGCTGTGCATAGAGGTCATAGTTCGTAAGGCAGCTTATAAATTACTACTACTACTAAATTACTGCTAAAATTGAGGGCGCCACTAGCGCACTTCACTTACAACTCAAAATTACAAGTTATTTGGTTCTTACATATTTCTAAGACGAATTTTTTTCATTAAATATAATCAAATGATTCTCTTTTTAAGTTGTGTTAGTACTCATAGATTTTATTTCTAGTTCCAACTGTCACCGCATCAGACTCTTTTTTGACAGGGTATAGAAGGCTAGTTATACCCACAAAATTAGCATGACTCACAAGAGATATTATTCTGAAAAGGCCATTCTTGTTGTCATCCCACCCATTTAATAATCGTTAGCTAAAACGGTGATGGAAAATATCGTAAGGAAACCAATACACCTGAGAGATTTCTACGGTGTGTAAAGCCATGACAGGCCTACCGGTGGTTTAAACTCTGACACTTGGTTGTTCATCAACTAAACGATAACGAAAGAAAGACCTTCACCCATCCTACCTTTTAACATTCTATCCACAAATGCAATAACACCTAAACTCTCAATTTACATAAAGCTAAAGTTGTTTCTTTGAGCGGACGTTACGTCATAGTTGCATCACATCATTGATAGCTTCATGGTCGTGAATTTAACGACCTGTTCTCCAAGATGAATTGAATAAGTACCTACATAGTACATTGTTAGTGCTGTTTAGGCTTTTGCTTTGAAGAAAACAATGGAAAGGAGAAAGAATGCAGGACTACTGAGAATTATTCACGAACGTACTTACTGACGTCAAAAAAAAAACTTATTTTCTTTTTTCAAATTCTTATTTTAACTTTTTTACCTACCTTAGTTGTAATTATATTAGCACATCCCACAGATAAGAATATTGTGAAATAATAAATAAAAAAAAAGTAAAAAAAAGCAAAATGTTAATACCTAATTCTTAAGTTTCTTTTAAATTTTTTTAATTTTTAATTTTATAGTATTCTTAAGATTGATTTAAAACTGCTAATAGATAAAAGTTAAAAATTTAAGGCAAGTCAAGAAAAATTCAATATTAAGACTTACGTAGGTACGTAAGTCAGAATTTTCTCAGTAGTCGTGAATTGCATGTAATTGTTTACATTTTTGCAATACAAATCTTGCACGAAAAGGAGACCGTCTCTCACATATCGCGGGCCTTCTGAGAATTTCTTGACGTACTTACGCAAGTAAGAAAAAAATTAACTAGAAAGAAAAAAAGAAGAAAGAAAGAAATATCAACAATTTATATCATTTTATTCATTCAATTGGTGATCATTAGAAAATTACTTGTTATTATTTAATAACGTCTTTTTTCAATAAACTTTTAAGTAATATTTATTTAATGTTAATAAAAAAATCTTAAAAACTTACTAAGCTCGTCATTTTTTTTTAAATAAAATTACATTGGTATTGTGTTTTATGTACTATCGCGGACACGGACGGTGCACCACTTTGCAATCAGAATGCTTTGAACGATGCTACGTGCGTAGGAGCGGGGCTAGGGCTACGTTCGGATGCTGAGTGCAAGCGAATCTAACCTTTAGAGTGGTGCACCGGCTTTGTCCATGATAGTACACACGCCACTCGCCAGCACATCAAGTTACTACGATCTAACAAATTTCTTTTTTTTTAGATTTTAATCTTCACTACATAATATAAAACAAAGTCGCTATTCGCCGTCTGTCTGTTCCTATGTATGCTTAGATCTTTAAAAATACGCAACGGATTTTGATGCGGTTTTTTTTAAATAAATAGAGTGATTTTTAAGGAAGGTTTATATGTATATTGCACCGTGCGAAGCCGGGGCGGGTCGCTAGTTCTTAATAAAGCATTAGGTTCAAAGTAGTTTGGGAAAATTTGACAGTTTCTAGTAGCTCGATATGCGTGGCGTCTGTACGTTTATTTTTAAACACTTATGAAATATTTTAGCATTTGACCGCTAAGTAGAATTGGCGGAATGTTTCGCGTTGGTACGCTAAAATATGATATTAGGTAGGTAGGTACTCTACGGAATTTTACATCATAATATGTGAATTGGGAATTGGACATTTTGAGAATAGGAAACTTTGAGAATTGGTCATTTTGTAAATTGGACATTTTTAGAATTGGGATTTGGACATTTTGGTATTCTTCTTCTTATCGTATGGTTGATTAACAACCTGGTGTCAGAGTTTAAACCGCCCGTAGGCCTCTGCCATGGCTTTACACACCATTGAAAAATCTCTCAGGTGTGCTGGTTTCATCACGATGTTTTCGCTCACCGTTTTAGCAACTGATAATTAATTTATAATACGCACATAACATTCGAAAAGTGAGAGGCCTTGGGATCGAACTCGTGACCACTGACTTATCAGTCGACGATCATACCACTAGGCTATCAGTGCTAGTATTTTGGTATTTGGACGTTTTGACACCGTTGGATATCGCCTAAGCCTCTGAACCGTTCATCCTGAAAATTTGCATATACGTTGATAGGTGCACATAAAAAAAAAGTGTACAGAAACCAACATAGGGTACCTTTTATCCCGAAAAAAAAAACTGTTCTCGAAGAAAACAACAATACCTAACGTTCTTACGATAATAGATGGGAACACGTGTCTTTCAACTCAAGATTTAATTTTAAATTAACGCAAGCGAAGCCGTGGCCAAAAGCTTAAATAAATAAAAACAAAATTAATACATTCCTTAAATTAAGATATTCTCCATACATAGAGACACGGTCGACCTGTGAAATCGTGCCTTAAGCCTTTCTTGGTCGATTCTAATTGCCTTGCAATGTCAATACCAATACATATTCATTCGACATTCAAGGCGTTAAGATAATGAGAACACGTAGTTTTCTCTCTCACGTTAAGGTCGACACTTGTACTTACTAGTAATACATTAAATGACATTAATTGTAGGTAATTGATTATATTTTTAATAAGAAAATTTTTAAAAACAACTGATACGGATGGGATTTGTTGTTTTTTTTTCAAATTTTCTTATTAAATAATTATATTTAACTAGATTCCCGGAACGATTTCGTACGCGTGATTATGCTACTTCAATGCATATTCTACCCTACCCTATCCTACACTTCTCTACCCCTACCCCTGCTAACATATGCTATAACATGTAAAAAATCACAAAAAAAAGGTAGAAGGTAGAAAAAAAAAAACCGGCCAAGTGCGAGTCAGACTCGCGCACCGAGGGTTCCGTACAAACCTGTAGGTATATAAGTAAAAGTTATGGTATTTCGGAATTTTTCCTATATGTGTACTTTATAACGTTGCTTCATGCCAAATTTCAAGATTCCAGGTCGTCTGGAAGTATCCTTTAGGTTTTGATTCCCTTGCGAGTAGTTGCGAGTTTCAAAATATGCGGCTTTAATTGCTGTATCTTTTGATTGCGTTGACGTAGAAGTTTGATTTTGTTACAGCTTAAAGATATTATAGACTTGAGTATTTGTTAAGAATTTCAATATAATACCACTACGCGTTCATGAGTAAAGGGGTAATAAGTTTAAAATTATTAAAAATATTTTTATTATATGATGTAACTAAAAATTTATGCTTTTCGCAATTTTTCCTTTATCTGTGTTATAAGACGTTGCTTCGTACCAAATTTCAAGATTCTGAGTTCACGGGAAGTACCCTGTAGGTTTTGATTCCCTTGCGAGTGTCGAAAATTTGCGGCATAAACGGGAGTATCTTTTGATCGCGTTGACTTAGAAGTTTGATTTTTTCACAGCTCCAAGAGACCATAGACTTGAGTATTTGACATGAATTTCAGCTTGATACCTCCACGCGTTCCTGAGAAAAAAGGTCTTGACAGACAGACAGACAGACAGACAGACAGACAGACAGACGGACAACAAAGTGATCCTATAAGGTTCCGTTTTTACCTTTCGAGGTACGGAACCCTAAAAAGAAGGTGGCTAGACAATTGTAAAAAGTCGGACATGTCCGGCTATAGAGTGACACCTGACAACCCTAGATAGATTAGCAGTTGAAATCAAACGGTTGCTTAATATAACTATCAAAACTACCTTGTGACTATTTAAAACTACTACTTTCAACAAAATATTCAGACTAAATATTCTCTTGTAACATTTAAAAAACTGTCTGCATTATTAATAGTACGAGAAATAAATTCAAATATAATTCATTGCATTGATTCGTCTCGATTCGTTATTTATGAATGTATTGAAATCTTTTTTATTGGATAATAAAGATCAAGGAAAGCCAACTGCATACATTGTGAGCTTTCAATAATAATTATTCGTAGATAAAAATAATGTGATATAGAGGGTTATTTGTAAAACACCAGTATCCTTAAAAGGGGTCATTAAACTCATCATTATGAACAACTTTTACTATAGGACCAACCCTGAAATCGCAAAAAAAATCAGCTGTTCCATACATTTTGGTGAGTGAACATAAATATAAGGAATAGCTGATTTTTTTTTGCGATTTCAGGGTTGGTCTCATATTGTTTTACAAATAACCCTGAGTAGTCCTCCTCATACATTTCGATGACAGATACTAAACTGCTTTTTCCCTAGCATGAGTCCTTGTAGCTCGCTAGACCTAACTTTTTTTTAAATGTCCGCTCACAAGACTCGCAATTTGGGAGAGTCCTGTGTTCAGCAGTGGACTATTAACAGAGGAACAGATGATGGTGATGATGAATAATGAACCTAGAAGAATCAGAATTTAAGTCGCACGTAATAATAATTTATTAAACATTGTGTGGAATGCGATGCAGCCACTATTTTAATAAAATTAGAATTGGAAGGTTAGGTTAGGATAGAATAGGTTAGGTTACATAAGGTTTGTCTATAAATGTCCGTCTACGCCTACCATTCAGACTTTGTTTAAACTTTTTAATTTTCAAATTCAGAATGAATAGGCATTTATACCAGGTGTGCTCCACCATAGACCACAATATCGCTTTTAAAATCAGATGGAGCAGGGGTTGAACACATTTCTTTTTATATTAAAAAATAAAACTATTTACTAGGCTATCACTGTCTTACCCTACAAATAGTCGAGTGAAATGAATATTTATCTCTAGTCAAGAAACTTGTAAACACTTGTACCTACTGCTATTTACATACACTCGACCATGTATTTACATGCATCATGCAAATATTGTGTTAGTGGACTGTGGAGAATAGGTTATTGTGCTGTTTTACTATTTAACTTAAAACTAATTAACGTAAAGAATATTAATAAGTAAAGAATATTTTATTTAATATTTTAAATATTCTTTAGTACTTTCCATTTCCTTATGGGATTTTGAAATGAAAAATTTCTTACAATAAAATAAAAGATCGCAAAATTTCTTGGTCTCAACAAACGCGACATAATTATTATCTGGTTAATCGAAAAAATATTATTATTTATTAAAAAAATAGGTTGATAAAATAAAGTAATAAGTTTTATTATTACCTATTTTATACATACAAATTGAAATTAACAGATTACATAAAAGGTTTATGACTTCTGTCTGCCACGAAAATAAAAACTTAAATGTGTTTATTCTTTCTAATATTATTAGAAGAGTGACTCTAGTAGCACATACTATGACACACAACTCTATGTAGGTAGGTACTCTTTGTCTTTGGTAAAGACACAGATAAAAAAAAATCAAATGAGACAAGCCCACCTAAATATTCAAATATCGTTGATAGCAGGTGAAATAATCAATTCAATATCAACCAGGCCCAAATATACCAGCGTCGATTAACTGTTAAACTATTTAATTATTCACACCGTACGTAAGTAACGGTTAACAATATTTTTATCGCTGTCATATTAACCTATTAACTATGGTCTGAATTCTAGATTAGATTAATTGATGAATAAAAACTGTTTTCTAAATCGAGTTTTGGTTTTGGTTTGGCTAAGATTTTTCTGAGGTCAGAGGCTAAGTGAACTTTAGTCTGGGTCCGAGATTTAATTTTTAGGTTATAAACCTGTTTTTTATTGGTTTTTGGCGCCACATTAAGCTTTTTTTTTAAATTTATGTTCAAGAGAATTGTGCAAAGGCATTCTCTTTTAGTTTTTATGGAGATTTATATTAAAAAATAAGATGAGAGCCCCTCCTAAAAATATTTTTTGATATTATAGTGTGTGTGGCTTTGGGCCAACAAGATGCTTATACTGTGTAAATTTGAAGACTAGCTCCAACCGTTTAGCTGTAAAACCTGGATGACAGACGACGAACAGACATCCGGCAGCAATAGAACTCCGTTTAGACCCTTCGGGTACGGCACCAATTAAACACACCACAAACATCTTTTGCATGCCGGCTGTGGAGCAGTGAAAGCCTAGTGACCGTTGGACTGCCAAGTCAAAGGTCTCAGGGTCGAACCTCTGACTTTTCGTAAGTTATGTGCGTATTGTAATTAGGCACCTGCTCTGTGCCTCGGAAAGAACGTTAAGCCGTTGGCTCCGGTAGTCATAAAAATCTTTGACAGTCGATATAGGGAGTCAGTACCCTCATAAAATCTTGACAACTAATCTAACCTTAGAATATCGTATCCCTTTGGGTTGCGGGGGTCAGATAGGCAATCGCTCCGTAGAAAACTAATGTTAGATTTGAACTATGTTAATCTAGAGTTAGATAGTCGCTCCATAGAAAACTGATATTCAGCTGCATCTGGTTAGATTAGAAGCCGACCCCAACAAAGTTTGGGAATAATAAGGCTAGGAGGATGATGCTTTTGACGGCTGCAAGTAACAATAGATATTGAACATGACGAAATAACGCATAACAAACAAACTAATCCTCCTCAATTAATAAATAATTAATCACCATTGTAATAGATTATGTCTTTATACTTCGGATACTGACAACATAATCCTACGCAATCATTGTGTAGTAATATCTTCAAATATCCATCCATTAAGAGACGATTAAATTGTTAGATTGACAATGACTGACTTAACGGATGATTAATAAATCTTTTGTGTATTGTTTAATCCAACTATTATAAACAAATAGTTATACTATATTAAACAAAAGTTATTTCCAATAGTTATTGCCTCGTTGGTCTAGTGGTAGCAAGCGCGACTGCTGAGCACGAGGTCCTGGGTTCGATCCCCGGGTCGGGCAAAAGTGTTATTGGGTTTTTCCAATAGGAAATTCTCAGTAGCAGCACGGCGTCTGGAATTGTACCTGGTTAATGGCAATAGGCTCGCCCCCTATTAAATGGGAATTATAAAATAGCCGGCGAAACGTGGGTGTACTGCACACCTCTGCCTACCCCCTCTGGGGAATACAGGCGTGAGTCTATAAATAAATAAAAATAAATATTTCCAATTATTTTTTTTACATACGTTCGGCTTCATAGCTGCATTAGAGCACTGATAGCCTATTGGTATGACCGTCGACTAACAAGTTAGTGGTCTCGATTCGAACCCAAGGCGCGCACCTCTGACTTTTCGTAAGTTATGTGCGTATTATAAATTAATATCAGTTGCTAAAACGGTGAGAGAAAACATCGTGATGAAATCACACCTGAGTGATTTTTCAATGGGCATGTAAAGCTATGTCAGACGCCTAGGTACGGGCCCGGGCGGTTTAAACTCTGACACCATCCTTATCCCTAGTGAATAGCACTGTTAATCATCAAACATACAATAAAGAAGAAAGTTCATAGCTGGTATGGAATCGTTTTCTCATCAAGAAATAAATTAATACAATCTTCTTCTTATCGTTTCGATAGAAAACTTTTTTATATTTTATACAGCGTGTAACAGAAGTCCGAAATAATACTTAAGGGAATGTATGTATATCATGAAGAGAATCACCTGAGAAAATATTGAATGCAAAAGAGGCATTTTTTTTTCATACAAAATTATTCTTTTTATTTCATTTTCTTCAATAATGACAGATTTCATTATCCTACGCGTGCCTAGTACTTACTTAAAGAATTTATTGAAGGTAAATAACCGGATTCGTGCTGATTCACGGATTCACCTTTCAGCTGATTTCTAGGGCTGTATTTGAAAGATTTTAGTGAAAACTTTGACCATGGTTTACTCGAGTATTGTTTGGGGTTCGGTTCCAAAACCTATGCTGAAGGATTGTTTATAGGGTACCTTATACGCCCTTAATGTATTATTTCGGACTTCTGTTACACGCTGTATATTAATACTGTTGTGTATTTGTAGTTGCATTAAATAATATTCATGTAACTTGCATACTATCATTTATTTTACAATCAGTCACATGACAGATGTCCTATATAAAAACATAATGAATTATGAAGAGGATTGATATTATGGAGGTTGTATACTCAACAAATACAATGCAATATCTCTTCATTAAGTCTTAGAAAAGATACGTAATAACACCTTAGAGTATTAACTTTTAGTCCGTCTGTGATCGGCAACGTCGAGGTCGTCAACATTTTAATGAATTCTAATTTATAATCGACTTCATTTATTGTTCCTGTTAAAGATAATTCTTTGTTAGAAGCGCAGTGAATGTTGTTTACTAATCGTTGTATTAATGGTGTTGTTTTCTTTATACCATAGAAAGATCAATCAAGGTCTATGCAATTACAAATCTAAAGGAGATCATTATTAGTATTGGTCCTAAAAGTCAAAGTGATGATAGATAGATGCTTTCTAGAAAGCAGAAAAGAAACTAAAGGAATTTTAATAAAAATTTGGCGTAAAGAAATGCTCCTAGGAAGATCCTCGACCAAGCTGACACATTCTTAATTAATTTTGGTTTAGGGCCCAACTGTGTACGAAACGTAAATGGTCTCCTTTAAACATACCTAATTATTTCCAGCTTTTAGGACTCGTTTGTGCAGCAGAAATAGAAATAAATACTCTTTACTTCTTTATTTCTTACTCTTTCACCTTTGTTCGGTTACCTATTTTTCATATCGAAATAATTCTGATGAAATTGCGGCGAAAAGCTTGAAAGAAAAAATTATATATTACACAGGCACAAAACATAAGTAATTTATGCTACAACTAACAAAATTTTCTCTTTCTATTTTGAATCTATAATTTCATAGACTACTTTTTAACGGATGAAGACGCAGGCAAAAATTAGTATAGGATTATTCGTAAATGACAATCGTAGTTGCATTACAAAATGCATTAAATCGAAGGTCGATCTAATTCTAATCGATCGATTGCTTCGATATTGGAGTAATACGATTACTATTTGAACCACTATCGACTAGTTTTGTCGATATATTGAAACTGTCACCTGTAAGATAAAAATAGATTCGATAATATTGGAACACATATTTCTCATATCTAATCTTTTGAAAATATTTCTGGTCAAATATAAGAATTCCTAAGATTCCATCGTTATCTGTAACATAACAGATGTTGACACAGAAATGAGGAAATAGCTGCGCATTGGCATTGGTACAGTCGGCAACACAAGTAAATAAAACAAAAGTTGCTAAACAAATACCCAAAAAAAAAACCGCCGACATAGCGTAAGCGACAAAAATCAAATTTTACAGAAGGTTTATTTTAATATTTCTGTCAAGTGATAATTAATTTTTAAAACGCACATAAATCCGAAAAGTCAGAGGTGCATGCTTGGGTTTCGAACCTGCGACCTTTGATTTGGCAGTCAAACGGTTATACCACTAAGCTATCACCGCTTACAAAGCGGGCAAAGTTAACAAAGTTATAGACTAGGTATATAGTAATTTGTACGTCGCGGCCGGTAGTTGCACATAGAGCGCTGGGTGCGCACGCGGCGGGGCGGTCGTTGACAGCGGCTTGCGTCTGCGCGTGCCGCTTGCCTTTTTATTTAGCAACCTTCAACAAAGCACTGTTTGTTGCAAGCTTCGACTTTCGTAAGTATTTGAAAATAACCTCTGAGAATATTTTTTTTAATGTGTTGTTTGAATTAGATTTATGAGTAGGTAAATTAAGTTGTTGACATAAGACAGAGGAAAACAATGATGTATTACAAGTATTACATCATTCAAATATTCAAGTAAAATATTTGTTTCTTGTACAGTAACATCACCATCATCATCATCATCTGTATGAATAGTCATATCATAATATCATATAATATCAGTCCACTGCTGAACATAGGCCTCTCCCAATTCGCGCCACTTTTGTGCGCTCATTGGAGATATTTGCCCATAATCGCTACGCTGGGTAAGCGGGTTGGTGATCGCAGTAGCAGATGATTGCTGTTGCACAGAAGGGAGCTGTTGCCCATTCTCCGGATCTTTCCTTTTGTCGCTTCTTACGACACCCGCGGGACGAGTAGGGGTGGTTCTATTCTTAGGCCGGAAACCACACGGCAGCAGTAATCAGTAACGGATCGACGTAATTTTTTGTATTAAGTAAATACCTAATTAACCTAAAACTACGAAAATGATAAGCAGTTGTTCATTAGATACCTACAAACCTTATTTTCTAATTGGATAGATAATTTGTTACCTATTTTGAATAACTGATTATTACAACTACATGATATATTAAATACATACTTAACTAGTGTTATCATCAATATTTTTGTGAATTTTTTACATGTTTTAGCACATGTAATAAATTCACAAATGGTGGCTCAGTGCTAGAGCGTCGGCACGGTACGCCGAAGATCGTGGGTTCGAATCCCATCTGTATCGGTTGTTGTTCAAATTTCTTATTAAATAATTAAAATATTATCACCTTCAAAATGCCATAAGTATCTTACAAAATTATTTTTTTCGCAAATTGATCTTCTACAAGTTGTTCATTCACTTTAGGCGTCTCATTTAGGGTGCTGGTGGGACCCGGAAAGCAACATCAAGCAACACTACATGTATACAGCCTGAAGTTAATTGTAAAAATGTTCGTACAACTTTTTTACCACGATAAGCTATTAAACTCGTTTGGTACTTGATTTGTATTCATTAGTGTATATTTTTTTGCTATTTTTGTACCTCCAGCATAGCTGTTGGTCACGAATCTTCTGCCTTTAGAAAAAGTACAATTGGAATCCAAAGATAGATTGCTGATGTTTTTTTTAAGATGAGGTGAATTACCTGCCTGGGTTTTAAAGCAGTTTCAGCCACTTATAGCCTTGTGATTTGTCCATTGGATGGCCAGTATCAAGCAGTATCGTGCTTTACAACAATATCCAACCACCTTTTTTTAAGATTACGTGCTTAATAAATCGGCCTGTAACTGTCCCACAGCAGGGCAAAGGGTTCTAATACAGAGAAGAATCGAGCTTTAATCACCACGCTAGCTCACTGCGTGTTGGCGATTTCAGATTATTAAGTCTGGTACTATTAATTAAGATTACATTGAAGTAAAAAAAAAAGAAAATTTCAACTGTCTAGCTATCACGGTTTATGATACAGCCTGTTGATAGCCTAGTGGTGGTGACTGTTGACTGGCAAGTCAGTGGTCTCGAGTTCGATCCCAAGGCGCGCACCTCTGACTTTTCGTAAGATATGTGGTTTTATAAATTAATTATCACTTACTCCGTGCCTCGGAAAGCACGTAAAGCGTTGGCCCTGCGCCTGATCTCTCTCCGGTCGTGTCGGATTTCCGTCCCATCGGAGTATGAGAGTGAGGGAATAGAGAGTGCACCTGTGTTTGCGCACACACTTGTGCACTATAATATCTCCTGCGTCGTTGGCTAATCACCGTTGAGACTGGCCGCTGTGACCGAAATTCGGTCAGGAAGATATTATTACAGCCTGGTGACATACAGAGGGATAGTGAAGTCCTAATAATAGGTTCCCGTTTTTATCCTTTGGATACAGAATAAAAAATCAGTTTGCAAGATTTGATCCAAACATGCTAATACACAAACATTGGAAAACAAATAAAAGCTTATAAATAAGGATAAATCGGTCTAAATTATCTTTGAGGTCGATTTCCTTATAAATCAAACAGAAATCAACGGTTTTACGTAGAAATACAACAAGTACACTAGAATCGCGTTAAGTTCTAGACACCGTTATCCAGCCTGTCCTAACTACTAGATAACTCTGTCTATAAGGTTGGTATACCTGCGCAGGCTTGCCGGACAAACGACAGTTATATTTACGCCTGTTTTCCAGTCGGGACAAACTGGAAACGACATAGGTAGTGTAGAGTCTGTAGACTGTAGAGTGAAGAAGATTTGTTCATGTATTTATTTATTTGGAAGACCAACAGCCATAAAAACAACAATAAGAAACATTAATAAGCACCATGCAGCCAATTACAGGTCCTCGCCAATAAGCTCCATACAAAACAATAATGGGTAACCATGACAAAAATTCAAATAAAATAAAGTACTTATTATTGATTAAGTATTGATTTTGAATGTGTGTCTCACGGGCGGTACGATAATTACTAACGTCGCCATTATATCCATCACATGCGGCTCGGGCTTCAAATGTAATTGTATACTTACCGCCCTTCGATAGTAATTATAAACTTACCGCCCTCGTAATACAATGTACTATAAATACGGCTATATTTTTAATAATTTGGTGAATTTAGAAGGATATTGGTAAACAGTTTATAATACTTTAATCATCATCAGCCTGTATTAGTCCACTGTTGAACATAGGCCTCTCCCAATGCGTGCCATTTTTGTGCGCTCATTGAAGGCATTTGCCAATAATCGCCACGCTGGGCAAGCGGGATTAATGTTACACAGAAGGATGCTGCTGCTCATCCTGTGGATCTTTCTCTTTGTCGCTTTTTACAACACCCGCGGGACGAGTAGGAGTGGTTCTATTCTTAGGCCGGAGACCACACGGCACTAAATAATAAGATAAGACCTAAATTTACTTGTGGAAGTAGTACAAGTGTAAGAAATTTAGAATGAGTTTACTATACAAGGAAGCATAAAAAGTATAAAAACCTTGAATTAAACAAGGCTGCGTGCGTTTATATAAACCAGTGTGACTTACGTAAAAAACTGAGAACGTGCGTGTTGATAGCGAGTTGGCACCTCGACATTTTCGGTAACGAGTTTCGCAAAGTTTTTTTAAGTATTTTTTGTCTGTGGTTTGTAATGTCATTGTGCTATTATTTTGGATTGATAACGGTGTTACAGACCAGCTATATTTTTATGTGTATATTTATAAGTATATAGAGAGTCGTGATAGCCTAGTGGTGGTGACCGTTGACTGGCAAGTTAGAGGTCTAGGGTTCGATCCCAAGGCGCCTATCTATCAATCGTTACTATCAAATACCTATCGTTATGAAATTAAATGCTCTGAAAGCAGATCCACTAACGAAGACTGCCGAACGTTGCCGAAGAAATACGAACGACAGAACTTTCGCCGTGTCTTCACTACCAACAAAATAACGAATTCATCGATTAGTTCACTATACATGTCATCTTTTGATCGGTTTTATTGGTTAACGTGATGTTATAAGCCCGCATTGGACGGGGAGCATGATTGCGATCGTGTAGTGATGCTTTCACATTACAATTTTTGTAAATGTGTCAGTTTTTTATGTAATAAATTTTGATGTTGTTATTTTTCGGTTGGTTGTGTGTGAGATTTGTTTTAGTATTTTTTAAATCATCATCATCATCATCATTTCAGCCATAAGACGTCCATTTTTTAAATAATATTAGTATTTTTTTTTACATAAAACGGTTTTGTCATCAGAACTAAAGCTGTGTACTAAATATCAGATCAATCTGTCAACAGGAAGGGGTGAATATCGATTACTAAATTTGAACCAAATAATAAACAGGTCAAGCTAAGTAAAACCGTTTAAAAAGGGATGTTGTCTAAATTAATAAAATATATATTACTCGCATAAAGATGAGTGAAAAAATATACAAAAAAATACTAAATTAAAAGGGTTTAAGCTTTACCAAATCCACTGACGAAAAGACTAATATACTTAACACATTTAAAATGAAACTTGGAAATTAATTATCACTTGCTTAAATCAGTGAACAAAAACATCGATATGTAAAGAAAATAGGCCTACGGGCGGTTTAGGCTATTCATCAACCGTGCGATAAGAAAAATAACGTTAATACTAATGAACATATCATAACGCCAGAGCATTGACCCCTAAAACACCATAGACAAAATTTACCGCATGTAGTGATGTGAAATTCAATTACTAATTTAGTTTTTATTCAAATTTAATCGACTATAACAATAATTCTTTATTTGAATCCATTGGGAATGTAGCTGACTGTGCAGCTGACGATGAGTCGGGCGCAGGAAAAAAATCTTAAGATAAATAAACAAAAACAAAAATGTCGCTACTGGAATTGCAATTTTTATTTATAAACCCTTCGTGGTTTTGTCGATGGGTAGTCGACCCTCTAACCACAAGACAACGCGTATCGAGTGATTAATTTTTTCTTTTATTTGTTTTCTGTGCAAGTTTTGTATGTATATAGACTCACGCCTGTATTCCCCAGAGGGGGTAGGCAGAGGTGTGCAGTACACCCACGTTTCGCCGGCTATTTTATAAGTCCCATGTAATAGGGGGCGAGCCTATTGCCATTAACCGGGCACAATTCCAGACTCCGTGCTGCTACTGAGAATTTCCTAATGGAAAAACCCAATAACACTTTTGCCCGACCCGGGGATCGAACCCAGGACCTCGTGCTCAGCAGTCGCGCTTGCTACCACTAGACCAACGAGGCAGTTTTGTATGTAAAATATTTAAAAAATCGTCCTATGTCGTTCTGATAAAAGGACAGGCTAAAAATTTGACAATATCTCTCTTTTTGATAGATTCCTCGGCAGAGCTGAAAAGAATATTTCCTTGCCTGCTAATAAAGTTTCAACTGTCTGATGACCATGTCATTCTTAAATGACATTCTGTCATCAGAAACCACATAAACCTTTTAAATGCCACAGTATTATGGAGATGACAACTCAAATCGTGTCACTCATACATGCTTGTCATGATTACATGACAAACAGATATGAGGAAGTAAGTGCGTTCTGGGGTTCAGACTTCAATTAAAGGTTAATTAAATATTGTGATGCATAACTGCGGTTTGTCAGCATTTTTTGTAGGCGAGTATACTATCATATTATGTATAACTCAAAACATGCGAACAAATTATGCGAATAATTTTCGATTGCGATTCCAATGAAAAAAGAAAAATTAAAAAAAACGGCACGGTACGCCGAAGATTGTGGGTTCGAATCCCATTCGTGTCAGTTGTTTTTTCAAATTTCTTCTTAAATATTTATAATTTTAAAAAATACAGAAAACTATTCAAACTTGATAAAAATAGTTTTGCCGCAGGGTCTAAGAATGATATCATCCTTATTATTTCCAAACTTTGTTGTGGTCGTGTTCTAATCTAACCAGATGCAGCTGAATATCAGTTTTCTAATATCAGTTTCAAATTTTCAATATCAGTCAGGTTTAAGAATTATATACAAATAAATATAAATACATGCTCAGCAGTTGAACTTATCATTAGAACTGTACATAATACTGTACTACTACTTACTAATATTAAATTATCTATAGTATTTGTATGTATACGCCTTCATTAAAATTTACATAAAATAACAATTAACCTAAATTAATTAATCTCAAGCGACAATTAGTCAACTTAATAGTTACAAATACAGTCGATTAATCTAAATCGACTATCTGTCCCTTCCCTACGTACCTTAGTCTTTTTACACAGAATTAAATAATTGCAGAAGTATCAGAATATCACAAGAAAGAAAGTCACAAGCGAATTTGGTGTCCCAGAAATACTATTCAGTTATAGCTATAGGATAATCGCGTTCTTATTTACCTAACTAACCTATGTTAGCAAACTTTTGTAATCATTATCATTTTGTTTGCATGAAAGAAACCTGAAAAAAAAACCGAACATCAAAACAATATTGTCTATATCGTTGCCTTTTTCAAGTTAATTACAAAATGCTTAGATTATTTCAATCAAAGAAAAAATATTAATTTTAATGCATCCAACTGTCCGATCTATTAGATAAAAATTAAAAGCGTGAATCTACATATCTATGGTGCTAATTCACATCCATAATTCCATATTAATTTAGACTTACTATACCTCTCTTTCTAACAGAAACCACGGAATAAATTTCCCATCTAGATTTTTTTAAAACAGCAGATTTGAACCAAGCAAAAATTTTGACACCTTGACCCTTCTTGATATGAAACTTGGAAATGTAATGAATCCTGAGTTACGAAAACGTTTCTGAAATGTAAAATTCTGAAAAAAAAATACAGGCACAACATCGAACTGTTCCAAGTGATCTTTCTGTATTTTTTTTTGTTTGTCTAAATGTTTGTATGCTAATGGTAGTTATCAACGGTCAGTGACCTCGCGATAACGCGTACTTAACGCGGTAGTAGACATAGAATTTAAGCGATAAACACCAGGGTTTTTGTTTAAAAAATAAAAACTTAAAAAAAACACTTCGAATTGTAGGATAGGAATAAATGGAACGTTAGTGTGGATGCGTAGAATGAAGCGTTGCATGAATGAAGGGAGTGAGGGAGGACGAACGAGGGAGAACAGACGTAAGACGAAAGACGTTGAGGAAGAGAAAATAAAAATTCAAGTCTATAAAAGTAATCATCCGTTTTTTATTTGCCTCCTAGTGAACAAATCCCACACATTTTGATAAACTTCTTTTGAAAGATTAAAAAAAAATTAAATTTTAAAAATTTAAATTTCGAATTATTAAAAAAAAGGTATTATTTCATAATTTTGAGGCGTGCGTTTAAGCGATCATGACATTTTTTTTTAAAAGAAGATATTTAAAAATATTGTAGTAGATATTTTTACTATTCTAGGAAAAAACCCATATTTAGATATTATGCTTTCTAAAACGAACCATCAATTCAATTCCAATTTACTTCTACTTTTAAGCGCCTACATTTTACCAACAAATTTTGACATTGACGTTTCAAGTTTCATGTGCTACAATTTTGAAATATTTAAGATTTTAATGCCTCCTTTCTTGTGTCATTAGAAAAAAATGTTTTTTTTTATGTAGAGCTAACAAATTTTGTTTTTTTTTGTTACAGATCTTTGAAAAGGACTCCATATTTATTTGAAAGGTAAATTAAACTTAATTTACTTACAAGTTACTATAATTATGACTGCATATAGCATTAATGGGGGAACAAACCAGAGGTCGAAATTTGACAGTTTTTTTTTGCAATAGGTACAGTCGGCAAAGGAGTAAGGTTGGCAGAGACGCTTGCTAAAGTTGTCATTTTTTCAATAAGTTATTAATAAAATTTCATTGCATTTTATTTTATGAAAAGGTATGACTGAAACCTATACAAAACTAAACAATTTTACACAACCACATGCAAACTTCTATGAATAACTTCATACCAAACTAGTGGCCCTGCCAACCTAACTCCTTTGCCGACTGTACCAAAAAAAATAAGTCGATTCACATCATAGAGAAGAGAAAATATAATGGTACTGAACTATTTAGTATTGGCCTGTAATCCTGTATAAATGCGTGTAAATGTTTCGTATGCGAATTTTGATCGGTGTAGGTAATTTAAAAATCGAATCCCAGTAGAATTAAATCTACCATAATAGCAAAACTAATAACATGTCGCCAATAAATTCTAATAGGTTAAATCGAAAGCTCTATGGAAATGACGTCACACCGTCACACTCACCGGAAGTTACGCCATGATAGCTGTCTATTCGATAAGCTGTTATTATGTTACGTAATATCTTTGTAATAGCTTTATTTAATAAAGCTTGTGATTAGATATTGTATTCTCTTGTTGCTACTTTCAACAATGTATGGTTTTTATGCCCATGAATTGAGATGGTAATAGATTTTTTCCTAAGTGATATTCTTACATACTGTTAGCTTATATCATCCCACTGTTGGGCAAAAGCCTCCTCCCATGATTTCCATACCTTTTTGTCCAAGGCTATTGTGGACCATTGATCATCAATGACGTGACATTTTTAGGTTTTTAAAAAAAATGTCGGTGCGTTTATCGAGGCCGTTTATTTTAACTAATATTATATGTAAATGCGAAAGTAAGTTTGTTTGTTTCCTATTCACGCTTAAACCACTGAACTAATCATCCTGAAATTTTGCATATACGTTGTCAGGTGTAGAGAAATGGACATACAGTACCTATCATCCCAAAAAAATGTACTATTCCCGAGAAAAACAACAATATATATACAACTTATGATAATACATGGCGCTACGTGTTCGAAATTAACGCGACCGAAGCCGCGGGCAATAGCTAATAGGTTATATAATAAACTATAACCATCCTCAATAAACAAGCTATCTAACACCATAAGATTTTAATAAATTGGATAAGTAGTTTCCGAGATTAGCAGGTTCAGACAAACAAACTCCTCAGTTTTATAATTTTATTATAGATTTCCTAACTACGCCGTACTTCCTAACTATTGTTGGTTATTTATCTACCTTCCGAGTTGAACGTAAGAGTCAATTTAGGTAACCAGGTTAATGACGCTTAACTTTCAGTTACTTACCTTGCAGTTAAATTAACATTATCGTATTGACAGCCTTTCTATCATTAATGAGTGCCTCGTTGGTTCAGTGGTCAATAGGGTGGCAGCGATTGAGGTCTTAAATTCGAGTCTGAATACAATAAAAATCGGCGTTATAGTGGTTAAGCTATACGCCTTCTACTCTTGGTGATACGGGTTCGATACCCATACGGGATTATTGATGAAATAAGATATTAAAATTAGGTTGTTTGTGGCATTTCTTACTCTTTATAGGTTCTAAAAATAATAACTATTAATTAAAAACCAAAAAAAAAAATTTTTAGTTAAAAACACTCTCGATTTTATTAAACCTAGAATTTTATTAAACCTAGATTTATTAAACCTAAATTTATTTTATTAGACCTTTCTTATTAAAAAAACTAAATAAAAATCAGTTTAATCGTTTGGGAGCTACGATGCCACAAACAGACACAGATTCGCCAAATAACACTCCTTTTGCGTCGGGGATTAAAAATTAAAGTTGAATTGTCTGTGGTAACCAAAACCAAAGTTGTTTCATTAGATATGGGCCCTTTTTTTTGGCGGGGGGTGTCGGTGCCCAGACATATTATACCTACTTTATCTATACTTATAAAATGGTAACGTGACTGACTGACAGACAACGCACAGCCTAAACCGGTGGACCTAGGGACCTGAAATTTTGAGACAATATTTTTTAAGTACCGTAGGGGTGCACTAAGGAAGGATTTTCAAAAATTCCCCCCTAAGTAGGCAAAAAAGGGGGAAACAGTTTGTATGTAAATCCGTCATTCTTAACGTTAAATGTACGAAACTTGGTATTCAGCTTTTCGGATGATAAATGAAAGGACGAGCATTGTTAATTTTTTTTAAAACTACCCTTGAGTGGATAAAAAAGGGGGTGAAAGTTTGTATGGAAGATTCGTTATTTTTTAAGTTACAGATGTAAAAATGAGTATTAAGCTTTTGCGCCAAAAATAAGAAAGATGTGTATAAAAAAATTGGATTTTTTTCCCCCTAAGGAGATATAAAAGGGGGTTAAAGTTTGTAGTTATAAAAATCCGTCATTAAACTTGATAATTAGCTTTTCGGTTAACAAATAAGACGTGTTTTAGCTTTTTGATAATTCTACCCATTAGGGGGAAGGAGGGGGGGGGGGTAAATATTTTGTGTAAGAAATTTGGTATTATTAAGAGATATCAAAGTGGCATAACTATGCACGTATATCTCGATATTCAATCACTATGTGGATAAAATATAGAAGATAAAGGTTTGAATAAAAATCTGCCATTTTTAAAGTTGAAGTCATGAAAATTAGTAGGTATACACGAGAACTGCTGGACCGATTTTCATGGTATTTGATTTGTTGGATTAGCCTCCGCCTATAATAGAAGAATCGAAGAAAAATAACATGGAATTATACCCCTTAGTAGTATAGTAGGGTATGGGTAGGGTAGGGTAGAGGTAGAGTAGGGTAGGGTAGGGTAGAGGTAGGAATAGAGGGGTAGGATAGGGGTAGAGAAGGGTAGAGGTAGAGTAGGGTAGGGTAGGAATAGAGGGGTAGGGTAGGGGTAGAGTAGAGTAGGGTAGAGGTAGAGTAGGGTAGCGTAGGGTAGGGTAGGGGTAGCGTAGGGGTAGGGTACGGATAGAGAATGGTAAGGTAGGGTAGAGTAGCGTAGGGTAGGGTAGGGTAGGGTAGGGTAGAAAAAGCCTCGAGGTAAAATAATCACGCGTACAAAGTCGCGCGGGGCAGCTAGTTTCTTATAAACAGACAGATATTTTTTACGAAACATACAAATGTATGTTGGTTTATTGCGACCGACACTAGCGCGCGGGTTTACTCTCGTTAATTTCAATTCGGGTTGTATTCTGCTTGTTGTTTAGCCGTTTCAATCTTAATATGACACGTAGCACCATCTATTAATTATTATTATAACAACGTTAGGTTGTTTTTCTCGGAAACAGTATTTTTTATCAGGATGAAAGTATCCGTTTCTAAGTCCTATGTTCGTTACCTGACAACGTATATGCTAAATTTCAGGATGATAGATTCAGTGGTTTACGCGTGAAAGGGTAACAAACAAAATTATTTTCGCATTTATAATATAACTAAGGATATATTATATGTATGTCACTGCACAATATAGGAGAAAATCCTAGTAAAAAATCCCACGTATTAATAAAAAATATACAACAAAAAATTTACAAATTGATTTGGTTCTGATTCGTCAGGCGTGATAAAAGTTCTAATTCGTCAGGCGGTTAAAAACCGCTCGATTTGGTTCTGTTTCGTCAGGTCTAAAAAATGTTTCAACTCGTCAGGTCTTTAATAAGTTCCGTTTCGTCAGGTCTAAAAAATGTTTCAACTCGTCAGGTGTATAATAAGTTCTGATTCGTCAGGTGTAATTTTTTTAATGAACATCGACAAAAACAAGTGAACATCGGCAAAAACAAGATAATATCGGCAAAAACAAAGTGTATCCAGATTAAAATACCGAAAAAAATTTCATTTTTGTAGTTTTGTTCACTTGTTTTTGCCGATGTTCACTTGTTTTTTTTTAATAATCGTCGTTCACTTACGCATACACAGTAAACATCTGCGGTCCGAACAGGTCATTTTGTTTCATTTTATTTACAAATATTATGCGTTATTTTGTTATTTTGTTACTCACAAGTATGATGAAAAACTTTTTTTGTCACACGGGTTGTACGACAATTATTAACATGGGGCCATAGCCATGGGCGTATATATGGGGGGGGGGGTTCGGTGGTCCGGACCCCCCTTAGCATACGGCTAAAATAAAAATCGATGAATATTAGACGCAAACGAACTACGAGCGATAGTAAGTACGCGCATACAATGCATCCCCCATCCTTTACCCGCGCACCGCATATTATGACATTATCATCTGAGTGAAGCTCTGGCAAAAACTAGTTTATCTTGGTACATTTTTATATCCTTGGAATCCCCCCTCCCCCCATGTCAAAGCCCATGGCCATGGCCCTCATTTTCGGCTTGGCCTTTTATGTCCCTCGATAAATAATTTCGACCGTACCACCCTTATAATAAATAAATATAAAAAGGTTTCTTTTTATTATAATTTCAAACTCTTTGCATTGTATGATTTTGTTTAAAATGAAAACGATGACATACGTAAAATACTAATGTCATGTGGTGTATTCGGTGTGGTGTATTCAGTTTTGGTTTATAAAAATATGAGTAATAACTTTGTTTTTGTAGAAAGTGGGCGTAACCAAAAATTATTACTATACGATGGTCATAAGTTTACTCAAAATTGTAAAAATAAAAACGGATCTAGTAATTGGAGATGTACTCAAAGAAATATTTGTAATGCCTCTGTAACATTGAGTCAAGATCAAAAAGAAATATTAAGAGCTTCGTCCCATAAATGTTTGCCGCAAAATAATGAAATCGCGGCAAGCATCCAAAAAGTCAAAGATACCGTGCGGCAGCATTTCGGACCTATTCAACAAATTTACGAAAGCTCAGTTGAGCCACTGTTAAATAGAGGCATTAATTTAGTCAGTAACATACCTGATTTTAAAAATATTAAACCAAAATTATATAGATGGCGGAATCAGATGCACAACTTAAAAAAAACATCGTTTTCATCATTGCATGAAATTGTAATTCCACAAGGACTAAGGAACAATTTGTTATGTGAGGATGGTACGGATGACAAAATTTTGATTTTTGTAAGCGAAGAGGCGAGAACTACCGTTGGAAAATATAAGAAATATTTTGGAGATGGGACGTTCAAAAGGGCCCCGAAACCGTTTACACAATTATATACCCTCCATGCAGATGTAGGTGGGTCTGTAACGGAGACGAATGTGATTCCATTAATATTTGCTCTCCTTCCCGACAAAACAGAACGTACTTACATACGATTTCTTACTCTTTTAAAAGAAAGCCTGCCAGAAATAAATCCAAGTTCTTTTAAAATTGATTACGAACTTGCCATGTTTAATGCCATAAAAATGGTTTTCCCTGGTGCCGCCGAGAACACGACTGGTTGTTATTTTCATTTTACGAAAGGAGTGATGAAAAAAGCAAAAGAACTTAAATTAAAAAACGCTTCAAGAACAAGCAATAAATTTTTGTATTTATGTTTTCAATTGCCATATCTTCCGCTAACCAGCATCAACGAAGGATGGAGGGCAATCACTCAATACGCGGCTAATTCAATAAATACCCAAAAATTTAAAAAATATTTTACAAAGCAGTGGTTATCTTCAAATTCTATACCCATAAGCTGCTATAAGCAGAAACACAAGACTACGAATCCTGTAGAAGGCTGGCACTCCCGCCTAAATAAAAAAATTATAAAAAAGCCAACCTTGCTCCATTTTTTAGAAATTATGAACTCTGAATTAGCTATACAAAATACAAAATATGAAAATATACAAAACTAAATTAAATAAGTTACAGGGAAGTAAAAGATCCCGAAAAATGTTAACCCTTGATGGGCAAATAAATATAAAAGTTCAAAAATATATAAAAGGTGAAACAACCATATTACAATGCTTGAATTCTATTCGGAAATTAAAATTTAAGCGAAATTCTAATCCTACTAATGATTAGTGGGATTAGTTAGGATAGGAAGCCGCAGGCGAAAGGAGTAATATATGTATTAAACGAAAACGTTTATAATATATAAATTTTTGTTTCTTTCTAATTACTTTTTTTTAATGACAAAATATATAATTGCGAGAATTAAAATTGTTTTTACTTTGTTTGTTTTGGGTTATTCCTTATATTCACATTACAACAGGTCACCCTAGGGTTAATACTCGGAAATGCATGTTTATCTGTCCAGTCCAGGGTATATAATTAAAATTCGTTTTTTATTTTTCTGTGGATAAACGGAATAACCCATTTTTTCCACTATTTATTTCCTTTTTTTGCAATTTTTTTTAAATTGACAGCGATATGATGGGTCATTCCCGATCGGTAACACTCCGTCGTTCACACTGTTGACGAACGGGAATTTTTTTTCCAGGATTCTTTCGGGAATTTTTGGGAATAAAAATTGCCGCTCGTTCGCACTTGCATAGTTTAAGTCACAAATGTAAAAAATATTTCAATTTTTTACCCCGACTTAAAGGAATGTTTTATTTGACATTTTTTTGAGGTGACTCGATCAAGTGTTCTTAGATAAAAAAAAAGAAAAGTCTTTGCAAAAAAGAAAAGTCTTTGCAAGATTGATTTTAAAATTTACGCTCTTAAAAGTACTAGGAGAACATAATCATGAAGATATTAGTTGAATAGCAGAATTTGCATCTTTTCGTAATCCTTTTCTCCTAGTTTAAAAAGCAAATAAATGAAATCTTTGAAACAAATCACTTAAAACTGGAAAAGCAAACCAGAGGGTCTTTCTTTCCTCAAAGAAACAGCATTGCCATCCAGCGCTGCCTGCGTACATTCGGTGATATGAAGGAACCCGAATTTAGTTACAGAAAAAGTACTTTACTTTATTTTAAACAGACAAGCACATGGCCGGCCTAATCAGACACCTGGTGATTCTACATGCGGGCAAAACTGCGGTCGTAGTCGGCGCTCAATCCTATTAAATTAATAAGATATAAGATAAAATTTTCTAAGTGTTTTTACCTCTTGATGAATCTGTACCCATGAAAATTTTACAACTACTTTCAGCCCCATATATAAATCATCCAAAAGTTTTCTCCTTCAAGTTTTAATCATACCAGGAAATCAGAAATGAATTGTAGTGTATTTTTACCATCATTGAGCTAAATAAGAAAGTATATTATACCTATTCATTTCTGGTTTCCTGGTATGATTTAATTTCAAAACATGTATTTTTTTAAAAAAATTACACCTGACGAAACGGAACTTATTATACACCTGACGAGTTGAAACATTTTTTAGACCTGACGAAACGGAACTTATTAAAGACCTGACGAGTTGAAACATTTTTTAGACCTGACGAAACAGAACCAAAAGGAGCGGTTTTTAACCGCCTGACGAATTAGAACTTTTATCACGCCTGACGAAATAGTTACTAAATCATTAATCCAATCAATAAATCTTGCATGAATAAACAAACATCATTTGGAATGCTTGTAAACTATAACAAAAACATTGTGTGCGCATGCGTGTTCCCAGTAATTGCATTTCCGCTCAGTTTCCGACTTTCATTTAGCAGTAAGTGTATGAAAAACGGATGCGCAGGCGCCTAGTCTGTTACAATGTAGGAGTAGGTTAAGATAAAATTAGACGTGTTACTAAGCAAATAGGTTTTAAATTAGACAGGTAAAAATATTGTCCTTTTTTCATGATCTCGCACAGAAAGAGCGATAGCGAGTCTTTTCTTCTTTTTATTAACTAATATTTTAAAGAGAAAAAGGTTTGATATTTTGTACGTTTGTATGAAATGGAAATACTCAAAATCTACTTTACAGATTTTTTCAATTAATTCACCTGCTACCTACATTTTTTAATGTTTGAGTATGTTTGTTTCTACAACGAATGTTTGTTGAATGTTTGTTGTAAAACGAATTTTTATTTCTTCAAAAATTGGAATCGAACTCGAGACCTCTGGTTTGTCAGTCGACGGTCATACCACTAGGCTATCGATCCTGTCATAAAGTCATCATGTTACCAATACAAATCCTCCCCGACATTTGCTTATGCCAGCCCGGGCTGAGCCTATAAAATCAGATTCAGCTAGTCCCTAGCAGTCCAGCAACGCCCTAAGCCGAGGCCCGAGTCCCATTAGGGGGCGCCCTTAGCTGCTGTTGCTTTAGGTTTAGTTTAATTGCTTTAACTGGAGGCGTTTAGGTCTTGCTAGAAGTCCGGTTAATCAGTCTGAGCTCCCTACAGCTATCTGAGAGAGACAGGTTCCAGCCAGGTTCTTCTCCATGAAGGGTAGGCTGCCCTAGGAACTGGCAACTAGAGTCACTCTTATAAAAAACAATATTAGAATTATGACTATTCATAAGTGCCTAATGGTCTACATGAATAAAAATATTTTGATTTTGATTTTGAGACCACGAAAAAACACCAATACAAATTTTGAAATATAATTATTGTTCCACACGACCGTATTGTTAAGTTATAAGTAGAACTACTAGATGTATGGCTGTCTTACTCTAACACTTAAATTGTCCATTGTTACTCAGTCACGCTTCGAACTGTGGGTTAGATTCCAACCAAATAGCTCGCTTATGTTTGTATTATATTACATATTTACGTTGTTTGTTCTGAAAAGGCATATTTAGAAATAAGAATTGCAGTTTCTTGTTGAATTTTCATTGGAGAAAGGAAATATTGTGACCTTGCTTGATTTTCAATGAAGACTAAACGTAAATATTTAATAATAAATTTGAAAAAAAAAAAGAGATACGGATGGGATTCGAACCCACGATCTTCGGCTTACCGTGCCTAAACGGTTGAACGGATTTAGATGAAACTTGGCACGTATATAAGGTGCTTCTAAATTATCTACCAAGGTTGCAATGGGAGAAAGTATTGGGTATGTAGATTACAATAGTGAAGAAATTTCGTACCCCGGAACAGTAAAAAAAAATAATTATACCATGGAGCAGAATTAGACCTACGCAATAAAACGCAGGTAAAAGAAGTTAGATAAAAAAAAATACTTCACTATTTGTAATATAAATAACCAATTTTATCTCCCATTGCAGCCGTGGCAGATAATTTAGAAGCACCTTATATAGTTTATCTACCGGATTAAAAAGGTAAAAGGTAGTTTTTCATAGAAGGAAACTGTGCTGCTATCGTAAATTTTTCTAAACTTCAGCTGTGTTTAGCCCTCTTATGCTTGGAGCCACGCTGGCGATTACAATAAAAATGTCCCCTGATCCCTAAACTGTATCATAATGGATAACCGGGGCTACTTTTGAACTATGAACCAAATTTGTATTCGAACTGATTGTTGCACGTTGCTGCACAAGCACATGTCAAAGCGCATCGTTTACAGAATTAGCAACTTTTGCATCGTGAAAATAAGATTGCGATTGGGTTGTGAATCTCAACGGAGATTAGCCAACTGCGCAGGAGATATTATAATGCACAAGAGTGTGCGGACAGGTGCACTCTCTATTCCCTCATTGCAATCTGACATGACCAAAGAGAGATCAGGCGCAGGAACGAAGACTTTACGGTGATAAGTGATAATTAATTTATAATTTATGCATGTTACGCAAAGTCAGAGATGCGTGCCTTGGGTTCGAATCTAGACCTCCGACTTGCCAGTCAACGGCCATAACCAAAGGCAAAATTTTTCCTCTAAGGTCATACCACTAGGCTATCAATCGGTGACAAAATTAGGTACTATATTGCTGTCAGCTAACTGTCAAATAGCAGGTCAAAGCCCTCTTGGGCTATCGGCGTGACTTTGCAAAATTCATTTACAATATTGGTAGGTACTATTAAATTTAGCTATAAGCCAAGGGTCACGATTCTGTCACAACTTCATAGAAATATTAATAAAGTAAATAAAAAAAATACGTGTTTTTGTGCGTAAATATTTCGTACTGTGACATTTTTACGAAATTTTACTTGTTACTGACATTTTATCAATTACTAATGTCGTAATCTGCACTATACAATGTCACGTTAGTATTTCTAAAAGGGTTTAGCAAAAAATAAGCAGAGATAGCCTAGTGGTATGACCGTTTGACTGCCAAGTCAAAGATCACAGGCCGAAACCCAGGCCGAAACTTTTCGGATTAATATGCGTTTTAGTAATTAATTATCATTTGCTAAAACAGTGACGAAATACCTGAGAGATTTTTCAATGGTGTGTAAAGCCATGTTAAGCTACGGGTGGTTTAAACTGACAACTAATAGATTATCCTAGCTATCATGCGTTATAATCTACACGTGTACGCTGTACTACTTAGGTAGGACTAAAACCAGCGGTATACATCACCATCTTTTTTTTTTCCTTGTTTATGGCAATCTGCTGATGACTTTAGCAATTTCTGCCAATGTCGTGTAGTGGCCGCACATGGGTAAAAATAAAGTATAAAAAAATATTTTAAGTTTTTGTCAATAACCATCTTTTTAATACCCATTAAATACTGACACAGAATCCTTCAAAATTATGTAGACAATTTTTCTTAAAAAAATATATTCAATATTTTTTCATTACACTATGATTTCATATAATTAGGTTCGTAGCACATCGAGGAAAACAAAACTGCAGTACCGTACACTAATTACAGAACATTAACTTTTTCTTTCTACCCTTCACGAGCGTGTAACAGTGTCAACGGTTGTAGTAAGTCATAACATTATTAGATGCGCACGCGCCGGTGCCGTTAGTACAGTCGCACGTAGTTAGTTTTATTGGAAAATCGTCTTTGTTGCTATCGAGTTAAAGTGCCACTAATTTGCCGTTATTACTACAGTTACAGACGGTACTTACGTAAGGTGACGGTCAGCGTAATTGTGTGACAATTACAATGATTGCTGCGTTTGCGCACATAAAGATATGTTGTTGTTGTTTTAAAATTTTATGACTCAAATGTTTTATGTAGACTGTGATGAATCGACTGTGATGTAACTGACATTTTAAAGGTTATGTAGAGATAAGCAGATTGAATCACACACCAATGATTTCATATGTATTTAAACTAAGACACAAGATACACGGCCAAATACATTTTTTCCGGCTGTCCATGCACTTTTGTAGCCTACTGTACCTGCAAAACATGCTAAGTTCGAACCCACACCCACGTGCTTGCAAATCGAGTCCGTAACCAATGACCCACCGCGACAGTATATTTCTATAGGCTACATTTTGAAGCCGCGGGCAAAAACACCTATGCTAAACCTATTGGCAGGAATAACCAGAAGACAGAAATACGTACCTATTGTACATACTATCGTGGACAAAGCCGGTGCACCACTCTTAAGGTTAGAATCGCTTGCACCCGGCGTCCGAACGTAACGCTAGCTCCGCCCCTACGCACGTAGCATCGTTCAAAGCATTTTGATCGCAAAGTGGTGCACCGTTCGTGTCCGCGATAGTACATTATATTGCGTACATTATATGTACGTATTTGCTTAACCAAAGCTCATAAGCGTGCCGTCTCAAGAAACAATTGTGTTCAGCTGTTGAACAATGAAACTCATCTAGGCAACGCGGTCACTCCGTTCTCAGACATCTGTCTAATTACAAGAGAAACGAGCTTCGGGACTAACATTTAGTTGTTTATTATGAGAAAGAATTTAATATTGTCTCTGAATATGGAGCAAGATTATAGTTGGTTAAAACCCCGACGATAAAAGAGGGGTGTTATCGGTCTAACGTGCGAAACAAGCGATGAGGGTGACTAAAGCATTTAATAATAATAAAAAAATAAATATAAAAAAGAAAGTATAAATTAAAAATTAAAACATCCCCGATTCTTTATTTGAACTAGAAACTAAAAACGTGTAGATCTACATGTCTATGGTGGGTCTCCATAACGGATGACCCAATTTTGATTTAGGTTTTTTATTTGAAAGATAACTTGATCGATAGTTTTCTAACCTTATTATTCCCAAACTTTGTTGAGGTCGGCTTCTAATCTAACCGGATGCAGCTGAATATGAGTTTTCTACGGAGCGACTGCCTATCTGACCCCCGGAAGAGATACGATATTCTATAAAGTTAGATCAGTTATCAGGATTTTATGAGGGTATTGACTATAGATCGATAGGTATTGATCGAGAGTGTACTTAGCTAAAAAAATCGAGTATTTTCGACGTTTTAAGTTCCTAGTTCAAACAAAGAATCGGTGAGTTTTGATTTTTTAATTTATACTTTCTTTTTTATATTGCTTTTTATATTATAGAAGGTATTAAATGCTATGCCACCCTCATCGCTTGTTTAAGTATATCATATGCGTGCGGATCACGAAGTGCTTATTAGGTCCTGTCAAAACACTTAGTCCTGTCAAATAACATTAGAAAAGAACAAAAGATATTTATACCTGTCAAATTAGTCAACTTACTACCTATATTATTATTAAAACTATTCAGAACAGTCTTACAACCTTATCTTATTTATAAAACAGTACAATTAATTCACCTATGAATCATGACTGCCTCGTGGTCTAGTGGTAGCAAGCGCGACTGCTGAGCACGAGGTCCTGGGTTCGATCCGGTCGGGCAAAGTGTTATTAGGTTTTTCCATTGGGAAATTCTCAGTAGCAGCACGGAGCCTGGAGTTGTGCCCGGTTAATGGCAAAAGGCTCGCCCCCTATTACATGGGACTTATAGCCGGCGAAACGTGGGTGTACTGCACACCTCTGCTTACCCCCTCTGGGGAATACAGGCGTGAGTCTATAAAATAAATAAAAATAATATATATGAATCATTAAAATTGCAAAAAGATAGAACTAGTTACAACTGGTACAGTTTTAAAAAAATGTCTCGCTCTTCATTCAAACAAACTCATGCGCATACCTTTTGAAGTGAGAGTTTTTACAACACCGTCTGCGGTCAGCCCGTTAATGTTGCTAATGATGTTACGATGTTTCCTGTTAAGTAACATAACGAAAAAGTAACATAACGAAAATGTTGGCTGTTTCTAGGTGATATGCAACAAAACCTCGACACTGTTTTTTTGTATCTCTCTAGTTGTCGCCCGTGGTTTCGTCTGAGTTAAGGCGGCTACCATGCTAAACCGCTAAAGCGCTCGCACATTGAAGATATAATTTTCGGATTAATATGCGTATTAGATATAAATGATCATATCTCTGTTTAGAAAGATAACTATTTTCTTCTGTTTTATCGTATGGTTGATGAAAAACCTGGTGTCATACTTTTCGGATACATGTGCGTATTGGAAATTAACTATTACTTGCTAAAACGGTGAAGGAAAACATCGTGAGGAAACCAGCACACCTGAGAGATTTTTCAACGGTGTGTAAAGCCATGTCAGAGGCCTACTGGCGGTTTTAACTCTAACACCAGGTTGTTCATCAACCATACGATAAAGAAAAAATTCAAAAATCGAGTTTCTTATTGCGAAAACTCGCATGCCTCGAATTTGAACCCTTGACCTCTGTATCACAGTTAGCGATTATACCACTGACAACCTGAATACTAAGACGTGAGGCTGTCGAAAATATCTTTGTACCTATAGCTTCACCAACTTATCAATTCAGTTGAGGGTGTCGCTGGTGTTGTCATTTTAAGAAAGGAAAGAATAATATTGGAACTTTATTTATTTTTATGTATTTATTTTAACCCCAATGTAATATACCTTGTTAGAAAGCCTAGTTATTAAACTACTTGATTTTATTTAAAAATGATTTTTTTTCTCACCCGTTTTTGTAAAAAACTGAAAAATATATAACTGTCACGACATTTTCCACAGAAGTGCAACCCATTTTAGTAATATTTGGACTGATCTAGTGTTGCAAGCTTATTATTTTTCACCACTTCAATAAAAAAAAACGGGTGACATTAAAATCTTTTTGAAAGCGTCAAAAAATCATAATAATTATGCTCTTTCACCTTGTATAAGTCAGATTACAGTTCAAATTTTCATTTACTTTAGTTCCGAGCCCCATACATTTTTTAACCGCCACCTTTACAATGGAAATTGGTTAGTACCAATTTTGTCCGAGTGCACAGGTAATTTGGTGGCGCTGTATGTCATAATCTTGCGTGATGGCCGCAAGCTATCCGATCGCGATAGGAGGAAAGTTAAATTCTTTTATTTTGAACGGTTAATTACACCGTAGATCAGGGCTTGTTACGTAAAGGATTACGGTGAAGTAATAGTTAAAACGAACGAAGGTTCAAAGTTTTTACTATTGTTTTTTATTGGAATTTTTATTTTAATTCTTGTTTTGTAATTGTATTGATGTTGAAGTTGAAATAAGCACGTAGGGCTTTTACTTTTTGATTTTATAGTTTTTAATATATAGATATTGGTGCCAATTCTCTTGCACGCACTCTAAACTAATTTAGACTCACTATCTCTCTTTCTAATTGAGATCATTAGAAAAGGATAAAAGATTTTTAGTGCTGTCAAACTGGACTAGTTTGACAGCTCTAATTTTATATTTCAATTTGCTATCCTTTTTTATGGTCTTTAATACAAAGAGACTAAAATTAGTTTAGCGGTTTGTACAAGAGAATCAGCAGCATTGATAGAGGCTCTGTTAATCTATTTTATAAAACAATAGACTGACAGACAACGCACAGCCTAAACCATTATCATGGATAGGATCTATACTATCAATAGTATCCATTATAAATTATTGTCCAATACTGCAGAACAATGTATAAGTTGATAATATAGCTGCGTACTGCGCTATCGATAGATTCAATAATATCGTTCGCAACACTAGCCTAAACCTAGAGATTAGACATTTAGAGGTCATTTCTTGAGTACTTTACAGGAGCTCTAAGGAAGGATTATTTGAAATTAAGCTAAGCGTGGAAAACGGGTATGATAAATCTAAAATGCTCTGAGCTAGAAAAAAATAGGATTAATCTTTATTTAATGCCATTAATCTTATATAATTATGTATGTTGATGTATCTCGCATTTCATTCTGTCGCAAGTATTCAATTTTAACAACACTTACTCCATACTTATAGAATTCCAACAAAATCTTATAAAATAGTAGTCGTAACTCGTACCTAATAAACCTTTCACGAAATCCTCGAAAAACTTCTTAAACATTGCCAGCTAATAAAATAAATCAGCCTGTAACTGTCCCAATGTAGGGCAAAGGCCTCTTCTCAAACAGAGAAGGATTGAGCATTAATCACCACGCTAGCTCACTGCGTGTTGGCGATTTTAGACTATTTAGTCCAGGTTTCCTTACGACGTTTTCCTTCACCGTTAGTCATTAGTGTCTTAGATTAGCTAAGAAAGTACATATGACATTGAAAAAGTCACATTGCGTACATACCAGGTTCGAACCCACACTCACGCAAGCTAATTGATAAATATTATACAATGCAGATTGTTTGCGTCACCCGCATACGACATAATTACTTTGAGTTAGCTTGTCACAATACAAATATTGTGCGCTATTGTTAAAACATCTTTAAGATTGAAGACGTAATTATGGACACTAGAAGTTAAATCATACCTACATCATCGTCATCATTATCAGCCCGTATTATTTAGCCCATTGCTGAATATAGGCCTCTCCCAATGCGCGCCACTATTGTGCGCTCATTGGAGGTGTTTGCCCATAATCGCCATGCTGAGCAAGTGGGTTAGCGATCGCAGTAGCAGATGATTACAGTTACACAAGAGGATGCTGCTGCCGATCCTCCGGGTCTTTCCCTTTGTCGCTTCTTACGACACCCGCGGGACGAGTAGGAGTGGTTCTATTCTTAGGAAACCACACGGCACTACTATCAATAAAAACATATTTAGCCGTAAAATCTTCAACTTGGTGCATCTAACGGTGCCCGAACCGGTGCATTGCGTTCACGAAATACTAATAGACGCAACTGTACTTAATAATATATTACATTTTACTTTTGAATTAATTTTGTGGCCGTTTATTAACCGGCTATTTCTCGGACCATCAAGCATGCAGACTGATGGTCCGAGTAATGGCCGGTTGCTTCGTGTTTTGGTTCGTGATGATAGGATTTAAAAAAATACTTTAGTGTATATTTTGTCTTTGAATAACAGAAGACAAATGAGGAACGTTGTCAATTTAAATAATACTTAAATTATAATGATAGGAATGTATTTATTTCGTAAATAATAATGTCTTTGTGTGTTAGTTTTACCGTCATAATATTTTTTTTTGTCGTATTGTGTACTATGAAGTATGGAGTCCACATATTATCCAACATTAGCTACGACGAACTATTGACCTACTTCTACTAAAAATATAGACTCACGCCTGTATTCCCCAGAGGAGGTAGGCAGAAGTGTATGCAGAACACACACGTTTTGCCGGCTATGTTATAAATCCTATGTAATAGGGGGTGAACTTATTGTCATTAACCGCGCACAATTCCAGACTCCGGGCAGCTAGAATTTCCTAATGGAAAAATCAAATAACACTGCCCACCTGGGGATTGAAACCCAGGATCTCATGCTCAGCAGTCACGCTTGCTACGACTAGACCAACGAGGTAGTCAGTCTGCTAAACCTCCGAGGAAAAAGGTGTGATGTATTTGAAGGCTTTTCATTATCTGTATTTCTCAAATATATTTTAATATACTCAGTCGTAAGGGACTAGTAAGTCTGTCTGTGGTCAGGTACCTACCTACTACACCCACTCTTGTATTAACCTGTTCGCCAAGCTTCATTGTTTTTCTTGAAGCTCCTTCTTGCGAATTTTTACTTTTTACACCCACAGCTAAATTGCGATCCTAATATGGTAGGTTAGAAAGCAATATTGTATAGATAATATAGCTATCTGTCTGTAGTATAGTCAATATAAGTAAAAGTCATAACTCTATTTATATAATTTTAAAAATGGTGGCAAATATTCTGATTAAACATTTGTAAAGTAAACAAATACAAAATACACGTCAACAAGACATGGATCACTATATTCCTCAAGATTGCGGAATTTCCTAATAGCGGAAAGAAAACAACTGACTCGGGCGGGACTCGAACCCGCGATCCCTGGAGTGCAATGTTTGGTTTGGATATTGTTGAAAAAATTCCCAATTGTTTAGATTTTTTGCAGAATAATTCGTCTGGGTTGTTGGGGTTTAAGTAATATCTTTTATAGTGCCAGACTTATTTTTGTAGGGCTTTTTTAAAATCACAAGACTCCTTTGACTTAGCAGTCTGACGATCATACCCCTAAGCTGCTTAAGATAGACAGAGTAAAAATAAGACGGTTATAATTCTAGGCTATCATAGCAAATATTGTAATAAAGTTACAGTTAAAAACACACTATTTAATGTAATAACACCTATTACTTACCGTAATAAAAGATCAGATAGACGAGAGACGTATAATAATAGACTAATGAACCGCTGGAATTCAGACTAATATAACTGTCTTTTGTTTTTTGATTTTACATTCTCTTTGCTGATGATAATGGTTTTAACGTTTGATATTAGCCCATTTTACTAGCTTTTATTTTACTTGCAATGTAAGTATGAATCATCATCTGCCTAGCCTTTTCCCAACTATGTTGGGGTCGGCTTCCAGTCTTACCAGATGCAGCTGAATACCAGTGTTTTACATGGAGTGACTGCCTATCAGACCTCCACAACCCAGATACTGGGTTACACGATACCCCTTGGTAAGACTGGTTGTCAGACTTTCGGGCTTCTGACTGTGTAACGACTGTCAAAGATCTATAATTGACAGCCGGGGCCAACAGCTTAACGTGCTATCCGAGGCACGGAGAGTGATAATTAATTTATAATTTTTTAATTAAATTATAAGTAATTTATTTATTAACACTGACATTAATTTGGAAATAATACCATGATGAAAATATGGGCTTATTATTTTTTTCTAATGATTGATTAAATATAAAAGGTAATTTACACTCGAACACTGCAGACTTTACCCTCAGTTCAACTCAACAAGCCAGCAGTCAGCAACGAGCACTTGTATAACTTTCTTAATTTAAGTTCCCTTGCTAAAATCAAAATTACATAGTACCACAAAACCCATTAATCTAGCTACACCAATCAGAACCACATACCATCACGCACACAACCTTCAAGGATAAGCAGTAACACCATTCTAAAATGACACTTATTTCACAGTTATGAGAAGACAATTACATTGCCCAATTCGGTTAATGTTGGTTCCAACGTGTTGGATGTTTGCAACCAATTAAATTGGGACCAAGGTTGTGTGGGGTAACCATGCGTGAGACATTTTTTATTATCGTGCTTTTTTCCGCTATTTAGAGTGGTTATCAGATAATAAATAGCATCTGTGGCAAATTGATTATGTGGGTGGGCTATTCCGCGCCACACACCAGAAATATAATTTATGGTTTTATGAACTAACTAACTTTAGAGCAGTTATAGTCGGTGACCTTTGAATGAATTTGGTTATTTGTAAGTTATAAGCGAATCACTTGCTCCTTGCCTCGTAGAGGTCATGCGGCTGATCTCTAGGTGTCGGATTGCCGTCCCAACGGACTATGAGAGTGAGAAATAAGAGAGTGCACTTGTGTTCGCGCACTAGTGTTTTATATTATCCCTTTTGAGACAACCGTTTACCCATTCATAGTCCCATATGGATAACAATTAATAAAACAATTGACTGAGCCACATGTGGACAGATAAAAAATAAAGACAATAAAATAAATTAGTCCATATTACAATCGTATTATTGGCCACAGAATACTGTTAAAAATCAAAAAGATCTTGTCACCCTCGTCACGTCACCTATTACGATTTATTCTGTTATGTAAAATCGTCTAAACACACTTTCCCTAAGCAGGGTATCGAACTTACGACTTCAAGGTCCACCACGCTCGGCCACTACACCAATGAGGCGACGGTCTCTGAATAAAACATTCGGTATTTACTTTGATTTTGAATATTATGTCATTTAGTTGCGTTACTTGACTTTAATAAATTTCTTTTTGATGTCAAAGAATGACGAAATCATGGACACTCTTTAATCATGATTGGGAAAACTATATTATTAGCGAAGTACCATAGAGTTTCTTACCAGATTCTTCCAGTGAGCTGCCCTTGGAACTGGCAACTAGAGTCAGTCTTATTATAATAAATATTAATATTATGACTATTCATAAGTGCCTAATGGTCTACAATTCTACATGAAATATTGATACGGCTTTACTCACGCATTGATTTCGGGAATGCCCGACTAGTTTCGAACTCAAACGGAGTCCAGGGAAGTCCGCGACGCCGCGTCACCGCGTATACACCCGCTCTTGAAAATGGACTCCGTTTGAGTTCGAAACTAGTCGGGCATTCCCGAAATCAATGCGTGAGTAAAGACGACGAATCAGTATGACTCACGAAAGTTATTAGTCTAAAATTCTACATGAATAGACTTTATTTGATTTGAGCGCTAAGTGTTACTTTTTCTGTAACTAGGAAAGTAACAGAAAAAGCTAAGTCTTAAAGTAACTTTTGTCTTTGATTTCCTTCAAGATTATATCAGACACATCAAACAGGTGCACTAACTTTTCCCTCACGTCATCCGACACAACCGAAAAGAGATCATTAAACCAACGGATTTACGTGCTTTTCAAGGCATGGAGTAAGTGATATTGAATTTATAATACGCACATATCTTACGAAAAGTCAGAGGTGCTTTCAATACGAACCTGGACCTCTGTCTTGATAGCAACGGTCATACCACTAAGCTATTAGGGCTTTACAATAACTCTTATAACTGCTTGTATTTTGTAACATGTCACGTGTACAAAATACTATCGGTAAATTTGTCAACTGTCCAACTTATATTCGAATGCTGCATGCTAAGACGTACTCGTATTGAATATCAAAAATCGCTGCAAATACATTGAACTGAAAACTCCGTGGATAGAATTTTAAAGCTATATTTAGTTGTAGATGTTTATTTTATTGATACAAGGAATTTCTTATAATAACATAACATAACATAATATCTAAATCCGATATAGCATACACATCGGTTATAAATAAAACCTTTAATCGAAAAGACCGCTATCAGTAGGCAACGTTCCCAAAATGCTGGCTGCATTGCTTCGCTGAATAACTATAGCCTTTGGGCACAAACTGATAAATATTTACTAGGTACGTAACTTTGGGCCAGGTATAGACCAGCATTTAGGTCACGAGTTGCCTCAACCAGACGCCCAGATAGGTCTTTGTAAATATTCCGGGCTCCCGGTCCCCACGGTCCTAGCGTCATTTGTTTTTTTTAGATTCGAACGAGATTATATTATATCTCTCCGACTATAATGTACGACACGAGAACTAATAATACTTCAACCTGTTAATACTTAGTCTTGACTAATGTAATTATAATTACAAATATTATTTTAATTTGTAAATGAAAGGTTTCCCCGACTGTTTGACTCATAATTTTGCGGAGTGTAAAAGACTAGAGCAGTAGAGACGAAAGCAATCTTTTAGTAAAGTTATTTTTTTAAAATTAGTTGCGGTGGGATTACCTTCGTCTGTAAATCACTGGAAGGGGTTCCTTATTCTGAAAACCAGTTCTGGGTGTTATCTTGCCCAGGGTATGCTGAGAAGGTGATCTTTTTGGTATGGGTATGCTTGATGGCACTCTCTTTTACCAATGTTTTAAAGTCTAGTGTGTTAACTTTTGTTTTGTTTTCTTGTAAGTACGTTATTCCATCCAAGTGTTATTTTGTTTTAATTTGTGTCAATTTTGTATAAATATTTTTCTCTCGTGTTGTCTTTCTCATATTTGCTGTTCCTAATTTCGTTTGGCTAGAATTATAATTGTGTCTACAATATAAAAGAGATCGAAAACTTACGAAAAACAGAAATTAGCGGGAAGAATATTTGATAATATAAATATTAGTGGTATGACATTTGCACTGCGAAGTCAAGCTTAAAAATTAATTACTACTTGCTAAAACGGTTCAGAAAAACATTGTGAGGAAACCAACACAACCATAGAGATTTTTCAATAGTGCGTAAAGCCATGACAGACACTTACGAGTGGTTTAAACTTCAGGTTATTCATCAACCACACGATACACAGCAGGAAAAAAGTGTTGTAATACCATATTTTTGATAATATTTCTCTTTGTTTCAGTACCCCTACAATGACATAAGCCCACAAGATGGCGCTACGGTTGAAAAAGGATATAAAGAAAGCCTCCTACTACGTGTGGTTTCTGGGCGCCCAGGAGTCGCGCGGCCTGAGAGGCGAGGAGTTTGCTTTGCCAGCTATAAGGATATTGGAGGAGAGAGCGAGGGACTTGGAACCTTTTAAAGTAACACTTCAGGTAAGTACCTATCCGAAACGTTTGATATTTTCGAGGGTTAGGAAGGTATAGAAAACAGAAAAGGTAAGATGGTGGGCCACCTTATACGCCACGACGCATTCATAAATAAAATTATAGACTAGAATAGATGAATGGACGAAAGCAATTAATATGAAATCATACCCCTAGGGTGTGGATAGGGTAGGGTAGAGGTAGAGTAGGGTAGAGTAAGGGTAGTGTAGTGGTAGAGTACGGTAGGGTATGGTAGGGGTAGAGTAGTGGTTGGGTAGGGTAGGGGTAGAGAAGGGTAGGGTATAATAGGGTAGAGTAGTAGAAAAAGCGTAGAGGTAGAATAATCACGCGTACAAAGTCGCGCGGGGCAGCTAGTAACATTATAGAAGGAAAAGTCGATGGAAAGAGAAGAAGAGGTAGGTCAAGACAAAGTTATGTAGCGCAGATCAAAGAGAAGGCAAAGGTCGAGAGGCGTATAAGGAGGTCAAGGAATTGGCTCTTGATAGGGAAAGCTGGAAGAAGCTATTTATCTTGAAACTTTGTAATATTATTCTCATTATATACAGGGTTATTTGTAAAACACCAGCATCCTTTAAAGGGGTCATTAAACTCATCATTATGAACAACTTTTACTATGGGACCAACCTTGAAATCGCAAAAAAAAATCAGCTGTTCCATACATTAATGTTCACATGACTCAACAAAATGTATGGAACAGCTGATTTTTTGTTGCGATTTCAAGGTTGGTCCCATAGTAAAAGTTGTTCATAATGATGAGTTTAATGACCCCTTCAAAGGATGCTGCTGTTTTACAAATAACCCTGTATATTATGTTTTTTTTTGCGAATTTGATGAATATGATGATTCAAATTTCTTGATTTTAAATATCAAATGTGCGAGCGAAAGCAATGAGCAATCTGGGCGCCTTAAGTTAGAAATTCAAGCGAAAGTATCCGATGTTCAGAATCGACGTTTTGTTTTCCCTTAATTGAGTTATGTAAGGCATTAACGGCATGCTGCGAGCTTCCTCTCCGTTGCTTATTTATTGATGTTACGTTTTGTTATTTCCGTTTAATTCAATCGAGTAGGTGTTGTTATTGGCTCTTTGGCTAATGATTTACGAGTAAGTTCATTGTTAGAGTTCTATTACTTCTAGAGACTTCAACACGCGATCCATAGGATTTTTACACCTTTGCAGCTAAGTATAGGACTCATTTGTGCAATACATTTTTAAGGCTAGCAGTAAGTAGGTGGTAAAAATAATAAATTTTCATTGTGTCTCGTTTTTGTCGCTTGACAAGATAATAGGAGGAGTTGCTTAGGTATTTTCTTGCGTTAAGTGTTATTTAAAAAATTGGTATCTATTTACTTAAGTGTCGGTTTAAAGGGAGTCAGTATCCTAATAAAATCCTGACAATTAATCTACTTTGACTTACCGCCATGCAGCAATCGACACGCAGTAGAATGGTCTGATAGCCAGGAATAGGTAGATTTTAAAATTGTTGGCAGATTGACGGGTTTTTGATTTTTTGAAATGGGTTTTTTTTTAAAATAAATTAGGTACATACAAATAAGGTCTTCAACGTTAATAATTTAAAAAAAAGAAAGTTCTCGTTGCTTGTCTATCTAAATTGACCTTTTTTTTGTCGAGTCGAAAAGGCTGAAAAACCAAGGGCTGGCGATGAGGTTATGAGCGACTCGCACGGACTAAAAATCACATGGTGTTCCTTAACGAACCTCTGGGCAGAAATACGGTTTTCGCTTGCGCATTCACCGTACCCAATGTGAATTGACCCTACTCGGCTTTATTGGATAAATGGATTAAAATATATTTATTAAACTTTTTTTCACAGGTATCCCACAAAGGCTTGAAGATAATTCAGAATGTGACGGCGAAGGGTAAACAGCAGACCATCAAGCACTTTATACCTCACGGCAGCATCACCAGCGCGGTGGTACAGGCAGATGTAGTGGCCTGTGTGCTGCTGTTGTACAACCCACTCACAGGGTGCCCTGTGCATGTACATGCTTACAGGTCAGTGAAATAATCATTTTCATAATAGTTTTAACTTTAGAAAGAAAAAGACAATGTTTATTCAGCTCTAGAGATGCATTATAGATGCATATATAATACCTAATAATCAATACCTACAGTTTTAAAATAAGGTTAAGTAATACAGTGTGCAAGTCCCTCAGAGTTTTATGTGAGGGGGTCAATTGACTTCCCCCACCCCCCCTCTCTTTTTCGGAATTTGGGTAACAAGGTCACGCATAATCAGTGCTAAAATCGTCATTAACACTATTTTGCTGTTGACCGATGAGGAGTTATTTTCTATAGCTACGTAGCCCATCATCAGATCACAATGATTTTTTAATGGGACCACATTGAATGTTAACACTATCGAACAAAGAAAAAATCATCAAAATCGGACCCTCCTTTAAAAAGTTATGCGTGATCATACAAAAAACAAACATACATGTCGAATTGATAACCTCCTCCGCTTCGCGTTTTTTCGTAGGTTAAAAAATCTTAGGAAAATCAGATACTGACAGTTCATTGAAGAAGAATTCTTTTAAAAATACTTTCTGAGCTGACGATGTTATGATTTTTTTTTCTTTTATTTATTTTTAAAAATAATTTACAGACCTATAATAATAACTCAAACCGCCCAATTTACTAAATAATTAACAAAATTCATTTAACGACACATTCACTCTTAACTATGTTTAAAGAATACCGTTAACTAGCGTTTAAAGATGGCCGCTAATCTGTCGTTAATTGAATGCGGCGCCAATCAAGATTTATTAGACAAATTAAAATAATTAATGTGTGTTTAATGGAAACATTTATCGTTAAGAGTATAGTGTTCCGATAAAATAAAGTAAATAAAGTTGTTTTTAAAGTGAAAAAATAAAATTTTCCGTAAATGTAACGCCAATGTTTTTATAGCTTATTCTGACGTAACAATAATAAAATTGTAGTAGAACTGTGAGAAACTAGCACTACGAGTACCACTATTTTTAGTCTGTGCGAACCGGACATAACCCCATCTCTGGCCCCCCATCTTAGTGGTGGGGATCAAAAAAAGGTTTTGTTAAAAGTTTGTGTTTACAAGTTTTTGTTTTATAATTATATTAATAACTAGCAACCCGCCCCGGCTTCGCACGGTTACGCTAATATGCATGTATTATACCTACATATAAACCTTCCTCTTGAATCACTCTATCTATTAAAAAAAACCGCATCAAAATCCGTTACGTAGTTTTAAAGATCTAAGCATACATAGGGACAGACAGACGCGGGAAGCGACTTTGTTTTATACTATGTAGTGATGATAATAAAAATGTATATTTACCAATAAAGACACACGGCTACATAAGCAGCTACACAAAAGCTATACAAGCGAGATCAGTATATAAACTGACCTCGCATTGTATAGGCTCTTCGTACCACAAGATGTCAGCTTATAATGGAAATATATAGTTTGATGTGTAGCCGTGTGTACATAAGGAAAATTATACAGTATCAATAGTGGGTAATACAGTATAATAGTGGGTAATACAGTATAATAGTGGGTAATACAGTATCAATAGAGGGTAATACAATATCAATAGAGGGTAATACAGTATCAATAGTGGGTAATATAGTATCAATAGTGGGTAATACAGTATCAATAGTGGGTAATACAGTATCAATAGTGGGTAATACAGTATCAATAGTGGATAATATAGTATCTATAATGGGTAATACAGTATAAATAGTGGGTAATACAGTATCAATAGTAGGTAATTATAGTAGGTAATAGGGTATTAATAGTGGGTAATTTAAAAAAAAAAAAAAATACTAGGAATTATAAAGCCATTCGCTTAGATCCCTGGCTCTGAAACTAGGTTATAACTATATAGCTATATTATCAGAGCCAGTAATTCCTTATAAAGCTTTCAACTGTAGGTACTAATGATTTTCCTCCCGACCGATTATAAAAGCCACTTATAATCCTATTATACTGACCTCATTACAGAATCAAAGGCAGATAAGAATAGAGGCTAATGTGAAAACGAATTTAATTTCGTTTGTTGTCGATATTGTTATAGTTAACTGATATCGGGTTAGAAAACAATGGTGTTTAAACATATAACAATAATAATATTTTATTTGCAAGAAAACCAGTACATTGGGAGTACATTATTCTACCAGACTGACTATCTACAATCGCTAACGAATAGAAAACGAAAGAAATGTATAGGATGACATTACCTTCGATCGATATGTCACGTGACATAACGATAAAGGTAATGTCATCCTATACATTTCTTTCGTTTTCTATAGCGTTAGCGATTGTAGATAGTCAACTTGGCTAGCCCCCCTGGCGGGAGGGTGAATACACAAGTGAACCCCGTTCTCCCGTCTATAGGTCCGTCGAGGAACACCGTGTGGTTTTTAGTCCGTGCGAGTCTTATAATCTATCTGTATAATTAAATAAAAATAAGTCGAAAATCGTGTTAGTTATACAAATTATAACTGAAGAACTGCTGAGCTAAATTCGCTGAAAATTGGTGGGGAGGTAGCTTAGAACCAGGAGAAGGACGTAAGATACTTTTTATAAAAAAAATACGGCTGGACCGATTTCATGGTTTTTGATTTGTAGAGCTAGCGTAGGGTAGGGTATGGGTAGAGTAGGGTAAGGGTAGAGTAGGGTAGGGGTAGAATAGGGTAGGGATAGAGTAGGGTACTGTAGGGGGTAAGATAAGGTAGGGTAGAATAGGCGTTGAAATAGGATAATAACGCGTACAAAGTCGCGTCGGGAAGCTAGTGATTATCATAAGAAACATGCGGCCACGGCCGTAGGAAGTCGGTGTTGGAGGAGGCTCAAGACCAATCATTATGGAATTCTAAGAGGGAGGCCTATGTCCAGCAGTGTACGTGTACCGGCTGATGACGATGGTGATGATGATAAGAAACCTATGGATAACACGAACTCCGATACAGCAATACTCTGTAGAATAATTCAAATATAATTTGAATTTGAAATTTGAATTTGGATAAATTTCAAGTATTTATGTACAAAGCAATATAATACCAGCTTTCTCATAAACCGTGTCATCACTAAATATTTCACACAATGCCGCACACAAAGGGTAGTGGCATCTTCACCTGACATTTAACGTTTCGCAACTCCTGCGCAGCATCCTTGTGCAATTGTAAACTTACCTTATTTACGTTGGATGTAATATGAAGTTTGAAGTAGATATGAAATATTATGATAGTTAATGAGAATTTATATTTTTTTACGTGATATTAAAAAAATACTCTATGTCACTTTTTAGCCCATAAACTAAATTATAGAAAAAAAAAGGAAAAAAATAAAACCAGTCAGTAACTATCTCACTGCAAGCCAAGGCCTCATCTCATACAGAGAAGGATTAAGCATTAATTTACTACGCTAGCTCACTGCATGTTGGCGATTTTAGACTAATTAGTTCAGGTTTCGTCACGATGTTTTCCTACGCCATTAATCAGCAGTGCTTATATTAACTAAGAAAGTACATAATGCATTGAAAAATTCACATTGGTACTTGCCACTTGCCAGGTTCGAACCCACACCCATGTGCTTTCAAAGCGGGTCCGTAACCAATGCATAAACAGCAAAGTAGAGACAAAATTTGCAATAAATATAACTAAAACTAAACACGCACAACCCCTGCCTCGAATGTAGCAACTATTGACATATCACGTTTGTGCGCCTGCGCATCTCGAGGTCGCAGCGACATCTATCAGAGATTCGCGGAGAATTCGTTACGAGACACACTTCTGTTGTTTATGGTTAGGTTATTTAGTTAATTGATTTAGGATTGTATTTGTTGACAGTTTAATTATAATAATTTATTAATTAAACATAAAACACATCTTGGTTTAAAAAATAATAAGTACGTACTAAAAAGGTCGTATTTCTATTCAAACGTGCCGTGCTTGGTTTATTACTTTTATTTAAAAAAAGGAAAACATGTTTTCAATTTAAAAAATTGCTTTAAGTGAATTTTTATTTTATTCCATTTCTATGCGAAAACATGTTTCGATCAAGCTGAATTTTTTGCTGAAACTTAGTATAATGTTGTTCTTCTTCATATGGTGTAGTTCGAATTTTAATAACTATATTCATTGATATAGTCTCAAACTTTCGCGAATACTCAACATAATGAAACAACTTTTAACGGATATAATTCGCGTTTTTATTTTGATAATACAATCCTGACGTTTCGATCGTAGTATCAAAATAAAAACGCGAATTATATCCGTTAAAAGTTGTTTCATTATATTCATTGATTTTATATCTTCAATGTGCGAGTGAGATAGCAAATTATCGGTAAGAGGCGCCTTAAAGCCAAAAAGTTTTTTCCAAATAACGTTTTTGGTTACCATGGCAACCGCCTATCATTAAAAAAAAACTCAATTAGTTCCCTCTTCTTTCCACCGTTACCAACTACAAAACGCATTAAACTACTAAAATATCATCTAATTCTCACAACTTTCTTCAAAGAAAGCTCAAGGTCATTGACCACGCCTCAAACAGGTAGTTTATAAGCAAATCTAACGCAACCTAACCCTGCGACAATCAAGGTGGTTTGATATCAACCGGTAGACCGGTAGTTAGTGTTGTAAATTAAAAGCCTGCTTCAGTGTAATAGACGCAGAAAGGTTAGTAACCGGTAGCCGGTGCCTAGGGGTCTATTAGGGATGTACCCTAGAGGCTAGAGTTCTCTATAGGTTTTACAAGCTTTTATTTCTATTATTTTTATTTGGAAATAAATATTTGAGTACACATACATACATAGACTCACGCCTGTTTCCCAGAGGGGTGGGCAGAGACAACGGATTTTCACTTGCTACGATCCTTGCACACCTTTTTTGCCTCATTCACTCTCATCACGTTCTTTATACATGCTCGTCGGTTTAGGGTAGGTAGGTACTCCTGTATAATATTAATAACTGTAACTTATAAACAAGCTGTAAAAAACCGAAAACCTTTATTATAATTATGTACCTATATGCTTAATAGTTCTGTAACCATGTAAATTAATTATCAATAATTGTTCCTTGCGTCTAAAAGCATAAGCCATAGCAGCGCCGTGATCTCTCTCCGGTCGTGTCGGATTGCTGTTCCATTGAATTATGAGAGTGACAATTAGAGGGTGCACCTGTTTGCGCACACACTTTTGCACTATATTATTCCTGCGTAGATAGCTAATCTTCGATGAGATTGGTCGCTGTGACCGAAAATACTCAGTAACCGAAAATACTGTCAGGTGCCCATTATTTTGATTACTGGGTGTGCCGAACAGTATTTTTTCCCCTGCACTAGGATTTTCTCTATAATGAACCCATATTCGTAAAATAAACAATTCGATTTGATTTGATTCTCCTGTTTAAAGATTGCAGTAGCCCTGCCCTCAGTCCATCCAGTTATCTTTTATAACGAGCTTGTGTTAGAAGCCAGGTATAATGGATGCAGTTTTGATTAGAATTTTAATGGAAGCCATGAAACCTGTATGTTAATAAAAATTTATAGTTAGAAAGATGAACTGAATTATTTATTATTATTTTCGCGTCGTTAAAGTATAAGCTGGCGGAAAGCGAATAAATAATAGCCTTAATAAAATTATTTTTGTATGTACCTAATTTAAAAGTCACTGTTTTAACTTTTACAGTTTCATAAATGAATCATAAGTTAGAGAAGAAACCAGCACACCTGAGAGATTATTCAATGGTGTGTAAAGCCATGTCAGAGGCCTACGGGCAGTTTAAACTCTGACACCAGGTTGTTCATCAACCACGCGATAAGAAAAGAAGAAGAAGTTTCATAACTACACTGAAATTGTCATTTATGATATCCTTTAAAATGTGGAATTAAGCTCCTCGATATTTCGAGACTGTTACAAGCGCCATGATCGCGGATTGACTGAACTAACTTAAGAGTTAACTTAAGGTTTAATTTTGGATACTTATTTTCTTATAGCTTGTTATGTAGCGTCGCGGACGCTCCGGGCGCTTTTGTGCTGCTTTGAACACCAATCTTACAAAGAAGACAAAAATTTTCGTGTCCCACACGCCACGTCTGTAGTTAAATGTGGCGTGACGTGTGGAGCAAAAAATATTTGGTCTCCTTCGGAAGATTGGCGCCCAAAAATTTAGGAGAAAAGGTTTAAAACTATTAAGGAGATTTCCGACGAGTAATTTTAATATTAGAAATTTTTAAACTTTCACGGATCGGAATAATGTATATTTATATCATTTCGGTTCTATACTAATTAATGTTTAATAAAGGGATTAAACCCACAATATTTAGTTTTCTAATTTAATCATTAATCACACTTGGCTAACCTCCATAACTGCTTTAAAACTTGTTATTCATTCAAAAATTAATCAGGGACAAGACAACCCAATCAAGGCGAGGCAAATACTTATTTAAAATCAAGGATAGATCGTACTTTCTAATGGCTACAAATAAACGCATTTTCTAGCGCAAAGGTGAATAGGACGACCTTTACAAAGACAAACATAATATAGAATTAATACATTGATTATTTTTTTCACAACAAAGTTTTACAAATTCTTTCTATACCAGCAATGGTCACGTACGATGGGTAAATGGTAATACACGCGAATTGACAGCTCGCAAGTTTTGACAGCTGTTCGAAAATGGCCGCTTATAAAAAAATACTTTCACTTATATTTCACTGGTTCGAATTTCGAATAAATTTTGCCGGTAACAATAGAACGAGTTTGGTGTTATAAATAGTTTGATAAAGCGTGAAGAGAAAATAAAAAAAAAATAGCGAGTATAATTTTTATTTTATTTTGGCACAGGTAAACTGCGATTCTGCGCTATTGATGAAACGTAACATTTTCTAACGATTAATATTTTAATAATTATTTTATTGAAACGATGACATTTCCTACCCTTCCTGTCTTCCGGTTGCAGGGCGTTTTGGCACGAGATGTTGGGGACTAACTTTCGTTTACAAATCGAGACTTTTTCATTAGCTTATATTTTAAGAACAGTAAGGAGTTCTATCTTCAATAGGATAGTTGTCAACTGCCAAAAAAGTATACGTATTTGATATCTCTTTAAAAATAACATTTATCTTAAAGAAATATTACTAGAATAGATTACTAGATTACTAACAATAATGCTAAAGTTAATGCTTTCTAAAATTCTGGAGGGAGTTATGTCTATCCTTTTCCTGCAAAATAGGATATGACGTATGGAATGACAGTTCTTTGACTTTGACATTAGAACACATGACATCATCTGTTGAAAGTGCTGTCTCTATCTAACAGAGAAGATTTAGACCCTTTTAACTGTATCGGTTTTTGTTAAAGGTACAAAAAAAAATCCAATGTTTTTTTTTAAATTTGGTAATAATTGAAAAAAAAAAAACATCCATATTCTACATCTTATTATTTTTAAAAGAAGAAGATCGTTTTGCCTTGACATTCATATTAGAATGCCGGGTCACTCATGAGTCAGAGGTGTATATTCTGAGGTCATCCGAACTCACACGAACATGCACGAACAGGATAATAATATAATTACAACATCTACATAGTAATTGATCTACAATTATTTGAATTCTGAACTTGTAATTAAGTTATAAGCTAATTGGCATTTGGGGTTCCGTCATTTTTTCATGTTTTTTATTTTCATCAGTTAGTCAATGGTCTTTCAATCTTCTTCTTCATCGTACGTATGGTTGATGAACAACCTGTGTCCAAGTTTAAACCGCCCGTAGGCCTCTGAGTGACATAGCTTTTACACACCGTTGAAATGAAAAATCTCTCAGGTGTAAATTATTCCTGACAAAATTTAGACGGTAATCCAAAAAGCAAGAAAAGTCCCGACAAATCCGGACACATGGCCACCCTAACAACATACTACTATTACTTTTCTCACAAAATTAGCACTTAAAGCTGTTTACACTTCCATAAATAAGTACCTACTAATAAACCTTGACAAGTTGTGAATACGTAGTGACAGGTGTCAGCTCACCTACGAGAATAAGACGCAACCTTCACTGCGCTTGCGCGAGATGAGATCTCATGTATTCAATACAATTGATTTATTGATTTGACAATGGGTTGTTATATACAATTTTTATGGTGTTCTGATAGTCTAGTGGTGTAACCGTTGACTGGTGAGTTGGAGGTCTCAGGTTCAAACCCAAGTCGCACCTCTGACTTTTTGTAAGTTATGTGCGTTTTGTAAAATATTTAATATTGCCTCGGAGAACACGTAAAAGCCGTCGTTCCTGCGTCTGATCTCTCTCCGGTCGTGTCGGATTGCCGACTATTCCCCCACTCTCATAATCCTATGGTATACAGAGGTGCTTGTCTGGGTCTCGAACCTACGACCTTTTGACTTGTCAGTCAAACGATCATACCACTTGGCTATCACAAGAAAAATGTCAAATGAAATTTAAAATATGGTATTTTAAATTTTTTGTTATTCCTAAATTACTTTCCAATTGAGAAGTAAAATGTCATTTGCACACCTGCATACCCTCTAAGTCTAAAAAACTAATACACTTTTCATACCACAGAGAATATTAAGGCATGTCAACCTTGACATTAAAATGTCAACATTCTTCATCGAGCGAGTTTCGAAGATCGGATCGAATCGTGTTTCTTCGTGTTATTTCGCTTTTATTGTGCATGTTTTACGGTACACCGACATGGCGACATTAATACCGTATTGTAAGCTTGATTGGATTAATTAAATAGCAAATATGTGCGCTTTTTAACGTTTATAGACGATATAACACAGCTGTTGCTATTTAAAAAATAATACCTTATTATTTTTATTTATTTGTTATTGACACAATGCGAATGACACTAGATCAATTACAGTTATTGGTAATACAATTCTAATTTCAAATTTTAAAAACAAAAAATGAATAATGAAATAACAATAAGGTTTATAAGATATTTATTTAAAGAAATCAAATAAAAATAAGAATAAGTAGTTTCGTTAGTAAAATTTTGCTGTCAAATTAAATTTTTTAATGTAAAAAAATATAAAATTTTGTAAAATTACCATCGTTGTAAATTCTCTTTTAATTAGGTAAGTATGTAATTAATAAATATTCATGTTGAAGAAGTTTGGTCAGATTCATTCCTGGATTAACACATAAGATACTTTTTATCTTGATCCAACCTTAACGCGGAGGAAGCCGTTTCCAAAAGCTAATAATAGAATAATGTGAATCATCATCATCATCATCAGCTTGTATTAGTCCACTGCTGAACATAGGCCGCTCCTGCGCGTCACTATTGTGCGCAATAATATTGTGAATAACTGTAAATAATGTTTAGTTACACATCGGTGTGAGAGACGCCCAACAATGTTGATTGTTATGTGTCTTCAATAAAGTTGCGTGCCGACAATTTTCTCGTTAATTACAAACATTCAGGTACTTATGTCGATATTACAATACTGCAACAGGTGAAATGGTGTGTCTTAAAGTTCTATCAACCCTTAAATGTCATCAGAAATAATTGTTTTTTTAATGCTACTAGAGCAAACATGTACGTTCAAGCGTTTTTGTCATCCCTACAATATAACCGCTCGCTTAATCAGGGAGGTTCCTCTCTCTGGAGCCCTGGCCACCGGTAGGCTACTATATTTTATATTTTTGAATGTATATTTTTATTTTATATTTGAAAATGTATTATATGTGTTATATTTAAATGAAGGAAATAATAATAAACAAGATTAGGAAACATAAAATTAAAGTTATATTTATTTTAATAATCTTTAATTTATATATTTTTAATTTATTGCAACTCAATCATCGTTTTGTGACGTCATACTTGCCAACTGTCAAAGATAGAACATTGAATTACGATTTACAAAAATTAAAATACCTGCACGTTGCGAAAAGCCCCCACTATTCGGTAAAAAAAAATGAAGAGCCAATACCGCCGTACATAATGATTAGTAATCATCACGCCTAGTTCCACCATAGCTATGAGGCAACAATAAACCTCTATAGTACCCATATTAACACAACTTACATCAGGTTATAAGCCACCTACAGCCAAAAACTGGTCCAACAATTCAGTGTAAGACCACCAGTTGCCAGGCATGCATTAATCACAGGCTTAATAAATTGAATATGAATTATCAATTCAAATAAACCGGGTAGCGATATTTAAATAGACAGTCACACAGTCTTGTTTATTTTATTATGTACGTGTCAGCATTCCTAATTATTTTAACGCATTCACCGCTGATGCAGATTATGAGCATTTTCAGAACGTTTTACTGGGTACGTCTTCATCTTGGTAGGCAGAGGTGAATACAGCGTTTATGTTCAAAATGTCCAGAGGGTGCAAAATGTCCGTATACCAAAATGTCCATATCCTAAAATGTCTAAATCCCAGAATGTCCATATTCCAAAATGTCCAAATCCCAAAATGTTCATATCCCAGAATGACCATATCCCAAAATGTCCATATACATCCCTATTTTACAGTACACCCACGTTTTTCCGACTATGTTTTATGTCCTATATGTATAATTTTCATCTGCCTAGCCTTTTCCCAACTATCTTGGGGTTGGCTTCCAGTCTTACCGGATGCCAGTGTTTTACATTGAGCGACTGCCTATCAGACCTCCACAACTCAGATACTGGGTTATGTCCTATATAATAGGGGGCGAAAGATAATTAAAGATTTCATACATAAAAATTGCAATTATACAAAAATTCATATCAAGCAATTTATATGTATGAAAACTTATTTCGATGAAACTGGTATTTTTGCTGAATACCAATCTAATCTAACCGGATGTTTTCCGCGGAACGACTGTGACGCGTGACGATCTGACCTCCACAACCCAAAGGGATACGATATTCTGCAGTTAGGATTAGTTGTCAGGATTTTCTGAGAGCACTGACTCCCTGTAACGACTGTCAAAAATCTTCATGACAACCGGAGCCAACGGCTTAACGTGCTTTCCAAGGCACGGAGCAAGTGATAATTAATTTATAATACACACTTACGAAAAATCAGAGGTGCGCGCCTTGGGTTCGAACCTGAGACCTCTGACTCGCCAATCAACGGTCATACCACTAGGGTATCACTGCTAGCTAAATAAAAGCTTGAAAATAAGGTATTAGCTGTAAATAAGGTATTGGGCTACTAATATGTTAATTCCCTAAATAAATTATACGACTAACTTACCATTATGCAACTTGGTAGGTCCTCTAACTAAAACCATTATTTTTCTTTTACAAGTTGCATAACAAGCCTGTTATCCGATGACATAACTCTATGATAATGCCCTCTATAGTTTATGGTAATCGCAGGGCCCGCCTATATGGTCCTTTGCTTGTTGCAACACATCCGCTGTCATTTGCCAGATGCCGGGAGATTTCTATACGACAAAGTATTCTTAGATGATATCGTAGCAGTTGACTCTTATGAACTTTGACTTGGGTTAACTCAGATGATTGTAGTAATAAATTAGAATCGGAAATTAATAGTTTTTAAAAATCTGCCTTTGACTTGAATGTAAAAATCATTCATCATCATCAACAACATATAGAAGTCCACAGCTGGACATAGGTCTCTCCTATTGCACGCCATTGAGCATAATTTTTGGCTAATCTCATCCAATTCGTGCCATTAAAACCAAATATAATTATCACAACAAAATTATAACCAAGTCTAACTACCAATAAGACCATATAGGTACCTACAAGTTTTTAATACTTTTTTAAATGCACTAGCTGTAGCCCGCGGCGGTGCGCGCCCTAGATTATAATTAAGCTCTCAACAAATTTAAATTGAAATCAATTCATTAGTCATCAAAAAGTAGCTAACAAACAGGCAGTAAAATAAACACAAAATAAGATTAATATTATTTTTACGAAAATTTGATTTGACATTGCGTTGAGTATTTTGATGGCTGTCAAATCATCAGACCTTTTTTTAAACTTCGGGATGATAGTTTTAATGAAATACTGTCCAGATTACAAACATTACGATCTGTTAAATATCATGATGCCCACGTGACATGTCTTTAGCACAGTTTCCTATTTGCCATATGGTCAAAGACCTTTTGTCAACATTGTACTCGTTATTTAAATATTACAGTTGCAAAAATACCGAATGAAAACAAAAGACTACATTTGCATTACAATCGAGAAAAGTACATTCATGATCAATCATCGTCCCTTTGATAACATTACCTATTCAACACCTACTGCCTCAATCATCTGTCAATAATGACAGATGAGGCCGAGCGTCAACTTTGACATTCGCTCGGGTGAAGTCGGGTGAACTCGCCTCGGTATTCGGGTGCAATCAGCATGCGTGACTGCGCTTGAGCAAGGCATACTTTGTCAAAGTGATCGTGTTCAAATGACACGAATCATGATGATGAAAACTAGTTTGTTGTGACATTAAAATATTTTATCTGTGCGATTTGCATAAGAATTCTAGATTTCGAAGAACAATTTTAGGTAATGATTTGTTTGGTTTAAATCACGATTTTTTGATCACGTCATGTAATTTAACCTACTAATAAATACTATACTACTACCTTCGACTTGGTAGTCCAATTGTCATACCACCAGGTTATTATTGCAACTCAATAAGTTTCTAAAAAAATATCATTGACGTAAACAATTTCCTAGCAGTTTATATTCCTGGCAAGCAGTAACAATTTTTTTTTTATCCACAGATGCGATTCTGACCACACCGCTGAGATGTTGTACACTCACCTCCAAGCTTTAATAGAGCGACCAGAAAATCAAAAGAAATTCGCGGACATTGAGCGGAAATTACAAATGAGAGGCGCTTTGCCAGCTTCGAAAAAACCCCCAGATTCCTCATTAGGGAGCGAAGTATCAAGAGAGTCAGATTCCGGAAGCAATGAAGAGAGATGTGTAGCAAATCTTTACGATAGTTTAGCTGCTGAATTGAAGCAAAAGTTATCAACAGGTAAAAGGGGAATAGGTCAGTTGGTTTTCTTTGATTTAGTAGGTAGAGGCTTGCTTCCACGCCTTATTGTGCACCGGTTTCGGTATGTAGTTGAGCTTTTTATTTTTATTTAAGATTTTAAAGGCTTGTTTTAGCGCTTCCTGTTAAGTTCTTGTTAACTTATCTGTCAAATAATTTCATGTGAATTCGATTTATTTATTAACGTAAGTTTTTTTTATCGTAATTACATAAAAGTTTACATTTAATTGTTTGGGAATGATAAATTAAATTGTCTTTACCGTTTGAATTGGCCGCAAACGTCAAAATTTGAAGTCTCTAAATTGGGTAATTTATTATGGAACACTTTTAGCCTTAACATGTTGGCTAAGCTGACGGTGATTCATATGCCTGACCTTTTCAGTGCATTACGCAACTTATTGTGAAAATTATGTGGTTTAAAATAATTTAAAGAAGAAAATCAATATTTTTATTAATTAAAGATAGAAGCGCGAATTGGTACCATTCAGTTTTTTTAGTAACATTTTTTTAAATATTTATTTTTATGTGTATGTAGTTTATTAGTAGCTTTGTGAAGAAAGCTTTGCGACCCAAAACATAAACATCATTGTCACCCTACACATTTAAATATACATAGATGGAGATTTTACATGGAGAGGTGTTATAAGTTTAACGCGTTTATCTGTGTGTCTGTGGCATCAAAGCTCCCAAACGGATAAACCAATTTTGATTTTAGAGATTTTTTTGTGTCAAGAGTTTTTTAAACATGTACCTACCTATTATTATTATTAAACATGAGCTTTTTGAAACATGCGTTATTAAACAGTCAAACTTTCGTATTCAGTCAGCGTATTCACTAAAGATCACAGGTTCGAATCCTGCTCGTAATAGATTTTTGTTTTGCAGCCCTATTCAGTATCGATATTTCCTTACACTTGGAAACACTTGATACATAAGCTTGTTGCTCACTGCAGCGGAAACAAAACTTTTGCATACGTCACACACCACATCTTTCTCATCCTACCCTCGTTTCCAGGCAAGAGTCCCATTCTACTACCCCCCCGGGATTACGACACGGTTCACCGGCAGAAAGGCAACCTCTCCAACATTGACACCCGACGCTGCTTGAACCAGAACATTGTGGGGGTCAACGCGAGGCGTAAGCTGGAGTCTTCGGGGGGCAGTTCGGGGATAGGCAGCGACCTTGCCCCCTCGCCAGAGAGGAACGAATATAGACAGCATGACAACCACAGTACTAGTGGTGAGTATTTTTTAAAATTCTATAGCCTTTATAAACTTGAATAGTTTGTAAGTTTGAACGCGATAATCTCAGAAACTACAAGTTCTATTTGAAAGTCTTTTGCGTATAGCAAACGCACCTTGCAATGAGTATGTATTTATTGGGAATGGAATCGAGTTTGGAGTTTAAACAGTGTACCAAGACCGTATGGCTCCCTATCCACCAAAGCGGATACGAGATAAGTAAATGTGTGTTCATACAAATGATAGAATAAGCGGCGCCGCTCAAGTTGTCATTTTGTAGGGAAAACATCTCTCCGCCGCAGTGTACAGGCAGCCTTTTTTTGTGGCCGGGGGAGTAAAAAATGATTCTAGTGTACACGCAGCCTACAGCTTGACCAAAAGCAAAACCACAGATAGAAAATAATGACTACAGCTTCTACAGCATTTTTGCATTCTGTCGCTATTTTCTAGTATTGATGATGAGAGTCGTGATAGCCTAGTGGTGGTGACCATTGACTGGCAATACAGAGGTCTCGGGTTCGAACCCAAGGCGCAAACCTCTGACTTGTTGTAAGTTATGTGCGTTTTATATATTAATCCAATCCGAGGATAGCACGTCAAGCTGTTGGCCCTGGCTGTCAATTGTAGATCTTTGACAGTCGTTACGGGAATCAGAAGCCCGAAAGTCTAACATCCAGTCTTACCAAGGGGTATCGTGTAACCCAGTATCTGGGTTGTGGAGATCTGATAGGCAGTCGCTCCATTTAAAACACTGGTATTCAGCTGCATCCGGTAAGACTGGAAGCCGACCCCAACATAGTTGGGAAAAGGCTAGGCAGATGATGATGGCCAGTGATCCATACTTCACCACGAAGGTTAAGAGTTCAACGCAAGAAATATCAAGTCGTGAATTTGAAATACATCGTATTCATCATCAAAAATCGTTCGTAACAGACTGTAAATACTTAAAACAATTAGGTAGGTAATTTAAAAAAAAACAAGTAATCACACGATTAGGCCGCTACGTGTATCATCAGACAAAATTGTTTTGATATTTTTTTATAAGTCATTTTGGTTAGATGAGCCTCACAAAAAATATGCTTCCGCGTTCTGGAGTGTGATTGTATTAGGTAAAAAAACTACTTATAGTATACATAGAGATGTTTGTTTTACCTTTAGTTTGTGTGGTGTACATAAAATACCATTTGTAAAAAATAGAGGCCCAAGAACTCGTAGTTCGAGAATGCCTTGTTGGTCTAGTGGTAGCAAGCGCGACTGCTGAGCACGAGGTCCTAAGTTCCCTGGGTCGGGCAAAGTGTTATTGGGTTTTTCCATTAGGAAATTCTCATTAGCAGCACGGAGTCTGGAATTGTGCCTGGTTAATGGCATTTACATGGGTGATGGTGAAACGTGGGTGTACTGCACACCTCTGCCTACTCCCTCTGGGGAATACAGGCGTGAGTCTATTTAGAGGCCCAAGAACATCTCATAATTACGCAGAACTGTGATGATACACAGCTCAGAAGTAGTCTTATCGTGTGGTTGATGAATAACCTGGTGTTAGAGTTTTAACCGCCTCTGACATGGCTTTACATACTGTTGAAAAATCTCTCATCACGATGTTTTCCCTCACCGTTTTAGCAAATGATATTAATTTTTAATACGCACATAACTTACGAAAAGTCTGAGGTGCGCGCCTTGGAATCGAACTCGAGACCTCTGACTTGTCAGTCGACGGTCAGGCTATCAGAACCAGTAGGTTCTGATAGCTACACTATATAGCTACTACTCCCGTATATAGTATATATACTGGAGTAGTAATATTGTATTTTGCCACACCTACCCTTAACTAAACTGTGAAAATGATATAATGAAACTGCAAGCATGACGTCAACGCGTGGTCAATGAACTGATTTAATAAATAAATGAATGTTTCGATAACTTTAATGAAATTAATGCGTCTGAGCACAAATGTCAAGTAAAGTTGCGCAGTAGATTTACAACATCTACATTCACTGTGTCTGTTTCTTAATAGATTTTTTAACTAACTTCCTGGTTAAACTATTGATTAGTGTTACATGTTTAAAGTTTAGAGTTTAAGCGCTGAAGCTGCAGATATAATACCCAGTACTTAATTCTCTGCAGCCTGATGTTTGTGATTAGTTAATTAACCCCCTGAGACTCTGCACTCTGCAGTACTATTTCGTAAGAAAAACTTGACGTATGATTGATAAAATCTTACTTTTTAAAACGATAAATATTTTATTTTATTTTATCTGTAGATTCTTGGGTGCTTTATAGCTAAAAAATCTTTATATTTTTTTTTTCAAATAAGTTCAAATAATTTGTGTTTCCGCTTTCACTTGCATAAAACCTTTATTTCATACAAGTGCCTATATACATTTTTTATTCAGAAGAAAAAAACTGAGAATGAAATATTAGGTATTTGTCTACTAAGCATGTTTATATTTTTTTAAATAAATAAAATGTCGGTTTGCATCGATGTAAAATTTGCTGAATTTCCCAATTTAATTTGTCACATGTTTTTAATTTCACCGTGTATAATAACGCGACTCTTTCAATTTTAAGAGCGTTCATGGGTGGCGGACGGAGTTGAGATATTATATTGAATTTGAGATATAATATATGAGATTTGAAATGTATTCGACGTAGTCTTTTCACTAATGAAATGCCAAATCATATTGAGTGAGCTCCAAAACTGAACTAAATTAATAATTTGACGACACGATTGGGGTAGCTTTCTGCCCTATGTATCGCGGAATCGATTCCTGCACGGACAAATATTATTTTGTATGTTATTAGTGCATCGCCCGCGACTTGGTCGGCGTGGATTTCAGAATTGGCATTTAATTTTTTCTAAAGTTCAACTGTTTTAAAGGGTTAGATTTGTGATCTTGGTCGTGGGTGTTTAGGTATTGTAAAACTATAATGTTTATGACTATACCCACGATTTAGAAGAAGATCTATGTAGAGCAAAGTTTTAGAAACAATAATATTAGAACTTTTAGCTGCTAAATTTTTATAGGCCGATCCAGGGGGCTTAGCCAAGTTGTCTAGGCTACAATCGCTAAGGCTATAGAAAACGAAAGAAATGTATTGGATGACATTACCTTTATCGTTACCTATGTCACGTGGTCAAAACAAACGAATAGAAGCTAACCCTCTACAATTCTTTCGTTTTCTATTATATTTTCGTATTCTATTGCGTTAGCGATTGTAGATAGTCAACTTGGCTAAGCCCCAAGGAATCGAACAAATCATAGTCAGAAATTGATCATCAAAGAGATGATGTTTAAAATCAGTCGATATTCATACAAAGTTTCAAATGTGTCTATTCGCTCATCATGAGCTGGTAATGATGCGAATGGCCTTCGGTCGGCGGACGAATGTTTATATAATTGATTATAAAGCTTCTTGAATTATTATTATATCAATATAATACGCTTTTATATACCTACAAGCTGTTCCCCGCGACTTTTTCCGCGTTAAATAAGATTGTCCCGTAAACACACGTTGATAAGCAGCCAGATTGCCTGTTTTTTTCTGACTTGAATCACAGATATTGATACTTTTTACTGAAAACTCAAACTCGTTGCCTATAGCATGACATGACTGACATGAGTCACATTTTTAGCAAACTATTAAAAAAAAAAGCATGACACTTATTACAAATTACATAAATATTGTCCTCCTGACCGAGTTTTGGCAATAGCGGCCAATCTCAAAGGAAATTAGCCAACGCCTCATCTATACTTTATTTATTACGTTTTATAATGGCTTATCATTATTATTACCAGTGGCGTGCTTATCACGTAACAATAGAACAAGCTTAACTATCTTTTTAAAGGTTTCATGGCCAAAAAAATTGTCCTACGTGGTATTGGTTATTTTCGTGGCAAGCCGGGCTTTTAGACTTGTATGGAAGGCACGCTACTGATTATAATCTACCTAATCTATTATTAATTTCCAATTAATATCGATGGGAGAAGCTTTTTACGTGACGGAAATACCATCACTAACCCTAAGCTATCATTACCTCACATCAGAACATGGTATCTGCCATTGTTTCAATTTTTAATTGTTGTAAAACATCGGTAGAGGAACATAAATGTGTCTATTGAGTGTTGAGAGATTACTGACAATAGCCCAATTATATGTGTACACCTCCTTTATATACACCTCCTTTTGTTTGAGGAGTCCTAATACCTACTATAGAAAGGATTGATAAAAAAATATAAAAATTGCTAACAGTAATTACTAAGGTGCTTCCTTTAAGATGATTTAGTAATGTCTGTTAATCAGGGTTGGATTTTGTACGATAATTATCGTATTTGTACTATAATTTCAGGCTTGGTACGATATACGATCCATATGTAAGGATCGTACGCAAATGTACGATAATTTGAAGTAGTCCAATAATTGAGCAAAAAAGGTGCTGAATTGCAAAATCCTTGCATTTGACGACAATTTTTTTTTTAGGTCACTCGATGCGAATGCCTCGGACTGATTCGATTGACAGTACCCATGTGACGACCATTTTTTTTAGGTCATTCCTTCTAATGGATCGTTCCATTCATTCGATTTTACTGATTGTACGATAATTTCTGACAAATAGGTACTATCTTTTTAAACTTTTTGCACTATCCTTTTCAACGTACCTAAATCCAACCCTGCTGTTAATCGTTACCTAAATGACCAGACATTGAAGATATAAAATTAAAAACATCGCAAATAACTAAAAGCAAAGAGTTTCAAATCAAACGATACAAATTGTTCATCAAAAAAAAAGTTTGATTTGATCGAAACAAAACTTGCAAAAAAAACTTAATTTTGCTCATTTTTTTATGTTTGAAAACTTGTTCCGATCAAACTAATATTTTTGCTAAACCTTTATTAATATTATTGTTACTACCCCTTCTCCGAGCCGGCTTATTCGTGCTAAAATCAGCATAGCTTTTATAAACAAGGCTTGGCAGAATCATCTCAATTTTGACCTGTTATATTATATATATTTATTTTATATGTAATTGTAGGGCTATGTATATATTATGTATGTATTTATAGAGTTATATACATATAGTTTATTATGTATATGTGTAGTATATGTTTGTTATTAACCCAAGTTGGTTTAAATTCTTTTTTACAATTCTTATTACTTTCTGTGCATCTACCATGTTTTTATCTCTGCATCAACCCAAGGTCGACTGGGAGAGAATGCCTATGGCATTAAGTCCGCCTCTGTACACATATTTTGTACATAAAGTTTAAATAAATAAATAGCTACCATAAAAATTACCAAATAATAGAGTTCTAGAAATACAAACCTTGCAACCTAACAAAAACCTCATAATATTCATGTTGTAACAGTAAAAAACATTATATCAACACGTTTTTCACATACAAACATAATAAAATGAAATATTACTACTTCTAAACATCTAAATGTATCATTACTCTCAAATAGTTCAAGATCTCGTTGACCTTCAAATTCAGACCATTGAAACATAATAATGACTTGTGAAACATTTGCCTCCAAAACTAACACCTTTCTATAACCCTTAATAACTTCAATCACTCATGCAAATATAAACTCTAAATTCACAATTATAAAGTATAAAATTCAAAATAATACGAGAGTTATTAAGTGTGAATTTGTTATGGCGTGAGGCTATGTGAATTGAACTCAGGCTTACTCCCTTCAAAAGATATTGACGTTATGACACGCATTTTAGAGCAATTAAGTTAAAATAGGCGTGTAACTGACTTGTTAGGCCTGATAATCTAACTATGTCAGGCCTAGCCAATAAATGGCAGAGAAATCTAGGCCTTAATGAAGACGATATTAGGGTCAATTGCCAATTTCAGGCTTTCAACGTCTGTAAGACAACTGAAACATGCGCGCGCATGGATCTATTTATCGAATTCATAACGAAAATTGAACTATATTAAACGTCGAATTTGACACAATTTATGAACTTTATGCCAAACTTTACGTTTAAATATTTTTTTTTTTGTGAATTTTTTACATGATAGCACATGATAGCTTATTAAATATAATTATTTAATAAGAAAATTTGAAAAAACAATTGTATCCCATCCGTATCAATTGTTTTTTCAAATTTTCTTATTAAATAATTATATTTACGTTTAAAATTGGACGTTGTTAAGCGAAAAAAATACAATCCACAAAATACACAAAAAAACGTTATATTAGAATGAACATATTGACACATAACGCGCGCCTCTTATAGCTGCATACTAAGCCGGCTACTCACACAGTTGCCGCAGGGGCAATCCAAATTGTTAGGGTGGGGTTGACCCTAAATTATCTATTAATTAGGATTTTATGAGGATACTGACTTCCTACATCGACTTTCAAAGATCTTCATGACAGCTGGGGCCAACCGCAAACATGCTTTCTAAGGCAGGTGATAAATACGCACATAACTCACGAAATATCAGGTACTAGCTTTAGCTTCGAATCTGAAACCTCTAAATTGCCTGTCAACAGTTATACCACTAGCTACCATAACATAGCAGCTTAAAAACATAGAATACGCTAGTTATTAAGACGGTCCCACGCCTCACCAAAAACAATTAATGTACGAAAGAGACAAAAGACGTTTTTCCATTATAAACGTTGTTTTCCCAAAGTGGAAAAAATGTTGATTGTTTTATAGAATTTTCAATGAACGACCTCACTATTCTTTGGTGATTCCTTTGTTTATAGTATTTTTTTAATAGTATGTGATGTACTCTATTATAACGCATATATGTATACATTTAGGTAAACATGGATTGTATTAGTACTTACAAATATTCTAATATAACCAACAATTAACATACTTATTGTACACACAAACAAACATTTCTATTATAGACTATCTGTGTCTGTTGAAGTGGTGATAGCCATTTGGTATGATCGTTGTGTGATATTTGTGTCAATTTCAAATCCAAGGTTGCGCACCTCTAACAAGCTGGAATCAGGAGGCTACTTTCTTGCGCATAAAAGCCATCGATAACCGAAACGTAAAAGGTTACCGTAAAAAGTTATCTATATATAAAAATGAATTGCTGTTCTTTGTCTCGCTAAAACTCGATCGATTTGGATAATTTTGGTTTTGAAATATGTGTGAAAGTCCAGGGACGGTTTAAAAGGTGAGAAAAAGGGGTAGGGTAAGGGTAGAGTAGGTTAGGGGTACAGTAGGGTAGTGTAGAGTTGGTTAGGGTAAGGTAGAATATGACGTTGAAGTAGGATAATCACGCGTACGAAGTCGCGCGGAGCAGCTAGTAGGTAATAAAGTTAAGGTTACCATGAATAAATGTAGGTAACCCTTTTTGAAAATTACCTTTAACATTTTTATATCGGTACCATTATTTATAACGGTTCAGTCCCTACTGTTGTAAGATGCGACAAAGGGAAAAATACGGAGGATAGGCAGCGGCATCCATCTGCTACTGCGATCGCCAACCCGCTTGCCCAGCGTGGCGATTAAGGGCAAACACACAAAATAGTGACGCGTATGACAAGAGGCCTATGTCCAACAGTGAACTGATACAAGCTGTGTATGACTCACGAATGTTTTTATTCTAAAATAAATAACTGTCAAAATATATTTTTTCGTAACGACAAAATCAATATGGCCATACTTTGTGTGGGAACTATTCAATATTTTGTAGGTCAAATACCTGCCTACTGGTCAATGATGTCAAAATAACTAAATATTTGCAAACACAAAGTATTTAAACAATTTCTTAGGCAATTAACATGTCATTCGGTAATTGGATTTTACGAATCAATTTATTGATGTTGCAAAAAAATACGTAACGAATGTATGATTGCCCCAAATTCCTTAGTAAAGAGTTAAACATAATTATAAAATATTTTTCGAAATATTACTTTGAAGAATTTTAGTTCAACAGAATTCAAATTTTACCTACATAATTTATTATTTAATGTCCTGTTGACCGATTCTCTATGGAGATTGGCCATCGACTCTAGAGATGTTATACTGCACAAGTGTGTGCATAAAACATCATGCACTCAAACACAGGTGCACTCTCTATTCCCTATCTTTCATAGTCCGATGGGACGGCAATCTGACACGAACGGGGAGAGATCAGGCGCAGCTGCGCAGGACCAACAACTTTACGTGCTCTCTGAGGTACAGAACTTAATTTATAATACGTACATAACTTAATTATCAGCGAAGACCTGAAATCGGCTGCATGGTGCTTAGTAATGTTTTTATTGTTATTTATTAAGCTGTTAGTTTTCCAAATAAATAAATAACTCACGAAAAGTCAGAGGTGCGCGCTTTGGGATTGAACCTGAGACCTACTTTAGGCACAGCTTACTAAATAATTACTACGTAACTATAGGCTATCACGGCTCATAAAATTACTTTTACATACATTAAAATTACTTTTAGTAAAACAAAAGTTTACTTAGGTATAAGTAAACAATATAAACATTATTATATTTTCCCATAAAGCACAATAAAACGAAACTTAATCACGAAACCTAAATCCCATAGAATTTGCGTGCGCTTATATCGCGTCTTTGGCCGCGTGGGAAACACAAGGTTGTCTAACTGATTTTCTCTTTTAAGACTGTAACTGTATGGATTAACTAAGTAAATACAGTTAGTTAATAATTCTTATTTAATGCGATAATATTTATGCCATGTGGTTTCCAGCCTAAGAATAGAATCACCCCTACTCGTCCCAGGGGTGTCGTAAGAAACGACAAAGGGAAAGATCCGGAGGATGAGCAGCAGCATCCTTCTGAGTAACAGCAATCATGTGCTACTGCGATCGCCAACCCGCTTACCCAGCGTGGCGATTATGTGACCGAAATTCGATCAGGAGAACATTATTATCATTATTAATCAAATCAAATCAAATCATTTATTCAAATACTAATTTAGTACAATAAAACATAAAAATAAATCATAAAAATCATTAAGGTATTACAGTGTTAGGTGCCTGTACTAGGATAAACCTGTGTCACAGGCGAAAGAAGTGCTTAAAGTATGTTAAAATGTGTATTATACCCAGATTAATAACTGTGTATAGAGAGGCTCTAGACGCTTTAAGACCCACATTCACCATTATTGTATAAATTAGACCCTTAAAAGTTAACAATCCACTGATAAGAAAGGCGGTATTTTTACATTATAACCCATCACGTAAAACTGCCTACAGCTCTATCGTTAGCGTCTGAGGAACAGTTAACGACTGCCATTATTAAAATTTAAAAGACCTGTCAAATAGACATTTAAGAAATGGAGATCCGTAGTCGAGGTTTTTTTTGTATACCTGTCCTTCTCTTGTTTATATTCGAACATAATTATGCCGTCTTAAGATAATTATGTTGTACAGATATATCTCGTAGAATATCGTGTAACTATGTATAATTATGAATTATAAAAAAAAATTGTCATAAACTATTTGATGAATGAATATGGCTATTTTGTTCTTATTTTTTATCAAATGTAATTTACCCATTTATTAATTAATTTTGTAAGTTTATTATTAAAAAGAAGTGTCCTAATTTAATTGTAAAAGTTTGTGAGGATGGTTGGATGTTTGTTACTCTTTTACCCAAAAACTTCTGAACGGACTTTGATGAAACTTTACTGTAATATAGCTTATACATCAGAGAAGCGGCGGAATCTAGTATAATATATTTATATTCATCACACAACAGATTATAAAAAAAATGCCATAAACACTACAAGGTACGCTCATCTAATGCTATGACTTTCGTAATTTGGTAGTATTAACTTTGAGACCTACTATAAATTTCTATAAGTGGAATTCAAGTAGTAAAATGTTAATGCTACCAAATTAAGAGTGTCACGAAATTAGGTGAGTTTCCTAAACTTACGGAAAATGTTACGGAACCCAGTTCTAATAAAACAATGAACCAAAACGACTACAGTTATTTCTCGCTACTTAGAACTAAAAAAAAAACATCGCACGTGTAACTTTCATTCGATTTTGACGGCCCTGGCATGACAGGTTCTTTTCTATGTCAATTTTTATTTAAAAACAAGTTGCAGTGTTTCGGTTATGGGAGTCCCGTTAAACGTAAAAGTGAGACTACTACGAACCTTGTGGTTAAGTGGTTCGACTACTCGTCATACAATATGGCGACCATAGACAGCAGGCAAAAGGAGTAATAGAAACCGTAATAGGTGGCGTTCTGTTGTTTTTTCTTAAAAATTCACGCCTTTTTCCCTTGGTAGTGGTAGTAATTTGTGAATATATATCAAGGAAAAGTGGAAATACAGGCTAAAATTAAAAAATATTTTCCATATCCAAAGGTTGTTGGTGCGACTAACCAGAATATTGCAATCTTATTTTTTCTTTTTTAAATTATGTTGTCTTTGCTGACTTCTGAATTATTGTAATTTTAATGATCTGCCCATTGACGAGTTTAAAAATTAATATTTTATTGAATTAGCAAGCAATATTCAACAAAAATAATGTTTATTTACTTAAATGTTCATCAACAACCTGGTGTCGGAGTTTAAACACCGCCCGTAGGCCTCTCACATGGCTTTACACACCGTTGAAAAATCTCTCAGATGTGCTTGTGATATGATTTCCTCATTTGAAGTGATTGTAGGTACTATTTTTATCGCATGAAATTTAATTAGGTACTTATAATTATATGTATGGAGAGAAGACAAAACGGTTAACGTTAAGGTATTTTCGCCGAACGATGAGCAAGCGCATAATATTATAAAAGTGTGCCAGTATTACACAGAGGTTATGTATCGGAGATATTTCTAAGAGATTTTATTTGATAGTGCTAAATACATAATGAATATTAATTTTCCGTGAAATGCCTGCAATTTGACGGACCTAGCAGATATATTTGACACTTAGAGTTGGATTCCGTTATTTACACCGTTAATCATGCATACCAAAACGATTTGGATCCAATATTTCCTTTCTGTCTTTAAATATTAAATAGTCTTTAATTTATAATAAGTAGTATTTTTCTATGTGATTGGATTTACCACTTGGAAGATTTTAGCCGTACGATTTCAGAGCAAATGTTATTTACCCCAAAAAGATTCCTAAACTTTGAAAAATCTCACCAAATATTTTTCATTCTTTCCAGAGGAAGATTGGGCAGAGAGCACAGCGTACATGATGCACGAGGCCTTCGACGCATCGCCGCCGCGCCGCGCCGCATCCCCGCACCGCGCGTCACCCGCACGCCGAGCGCTGTCCCCGCGCAACTATGACCGAACGTACCCTGATGACTTCAGCGACCAATACCGAGACCAACTCGCGCCCTTCCGCGAACAAACATTCGAACGCCGTTTCCGCCAAGAGTCTCTAGAACGCGTCAAGGATAAACCAGAAAAATTCCAAGATGACACCATCAACTACAGAAGAAGATACGTCGCTGAAACTAAACCGTCCAACAGAAGCATCGACAGGGTCGAGGATCGAAGGTTCGGGAAACTCCAGAGGGGCGCCAGCGAAGGCAGCCTCAAAATCGCAGAGATCGCTTCCCCAAAGGACAGGTTCAACGTAGCTAAAGAAAAGTTCATGAACCTGGAACGAGAGAGGTTCAACAGAGAGCTAGAGGCGCACATGGCGATGCGGAGGAGCATGCTGGAGAGGAACAGTCGCTCCACTTCTTCCCCCGACGAGGAGAGGAGGGACGAGCGGCCAGATATTAGCTCCCGGCACAGAGATATTAGCTCCCGAAGAGAGCCGGAGCGCTCTCATCGCGACTTAGAGCGCCACAGGGAGCCTGAGAGACGTAAAGACACCGACAGGATGCGTGACATTGAGCCGCGGGACTTGCCGCGGGATATGCCGCGGGACTTGCCGCGGGACATGCCACGGGACTTGCCGCGGGACTTGCCGCGGGACTTGCCGCGGGACTTGCCGCGGGACTTGCCGCGGGACATGCCACGGGACTTGCCGCGGGACTTACCGCACAGGGAGATGGAGAGACTCCCGCGCATCGGCAGGAAACGAGACGACGTCAAGCGCTTCGAGTACGGAGCAGAGGAGTACTTAAACAGGATCGAACCGAAGCCACACAGGGAAGAATTCGACAGTTTCGAGAGACGGGGCAGGAGAGAGTTGGATAGACGTATCGAGGAAGACGAGATTATTGAACCAGTGATTGAAGATAGGAGGAGAGATTGGAACGACCGCCAGAGGGCGTTTAGTCGCTCTCGTTTGTTGGATGACCAGCGTCAATCATACGTGGAGGGGGAGCGGGAACGTTACTATGACCGGGATTACAGAGATTTCCGTGAGCTCGCTGACCGACAGCAGACGAAGTTCCGCCACAGTTACGCGGAGCCGATACCGCGCGGACGACTCGGTACAGTCAGACCTTACTAAATGCCATAATAGACACATAGATAATAAATTTGGAAATGAAACTGTATAACCAAAAACGATACGGAGAAAGAGGTAGGCGAGCCTCTGGGATCAATACCTGATTTATTCATTAATTTTAAGTTAATGGACACAAATAAATATATAGAAAACATACCTCTGAAATTCTGAATAATTAATACAGGGTAATCAGTGGGTTGAGGTTTTCTTAGATCTACTTTTTACCACAATAGTTTTTCAGTGGTATGTTAGTAAATTTAGTAATAAATGATTATAAGTACCTATCCAATAGCAATGTATTTATATAATACTCATAAATGCGGTAAACTTCACAGAAATAAATAATTATTTGTAAATATAAATCAAGTACCTTTGTTATATGTATATGGAGTAGATAGGTTTAAAATTCACCGCATTGTTATTTTGCATAAATGTGTTATTATAATAATGTTATTTTTATTGAAAAATATCATCGAGTTATTGGACAAAAAAAAATCATTCTGTACCATTTGATTGTTATAAATTTGAAAATTTATTATATTCTCGGCAAATACTTATTTCATTTTAGTTGGGTCTTTTCTTTGAGAATTTTAAAGTTTTGCTGTTGTCAGAGTCCTATAGAATCAAAAGCGGATATCTGCATTTTGACTAGTGGCAATGAAAGAAAAACATTTCTATGAAATTAATACTTTATAGAAAGCCGCAAATACTAATCTGTGACTTATGAGTGGATTTTCTAAGAACGATAGCCATTTTTGACATGGATATTAAAATTCGTTACAAATGTATTTAAAATTTTGAATGTTGCCTTATTCAAAGTTTATTTTTACCAAAAACAACCGTTAGCCGGATTTGATTCTAGGACTCAATTTTGTTAGATTTAGGCCATGTTTCACTGGTTAATGATAGATACAGAAAATTTCATACAAATTCTGTTCCATTTTTTAATTTACCTAGTAGGTAGAGCCCATCAGAAGACTGTGGAACTGGAAATAATTGTGAAATAATTCCTCAGTTAGTTGAACGCCTGTTGTACTCAAATATAATTCTAATCATAATTGAACCATGTTGAATCATGTTTTAATCTTGCTTGCAGTTTGATTTATTTAAAAAGAAATGTTAAGGAAACCATAAACAATCTCGCAAACCACAGACAAACTTATACAATTGACTTCAATAGATACCTATGTTGAATTCTCATAGAAAAGGTCCTTTTATGTTTATAATTTATTTATAAGTTAATATAGAATGTAAATGAATATTATCATGTTTTATGAAACGACTTTAAATAATAAAAATTTAAAATATAACTTTTAGTTATGATTTTACATATTTAGGGATTCCATTTTAAGTCAAATCAAAAAATTCTTTACTTAAACGATTCCATCTTGGTATGACCCTGACACTGCCATCTCAGAGACCACTGATTGCTAGTCAACGATCACAACACTAGCTATCGTTAACAATTATGCTAAGTCAAGTAAACATGATACCTGGGGCAAGTTGGCTATCTACAATCGCTAACGCTATAGAAAACGAAAGAAATATATAGGATTAGATAACTTTGTCGTTATGTCACGTGGTCAAAACAAAAGGATAGAATATAATCTTATACATTTCTTTCGTTTTCTATAGCTTTAGCGATTGTACTGTAGATAGTCAACGTATTGTTGGGTCGAGCAAAGTATTATTAGGTTTTTCCATTAGGAAATTCTCAGTAGCAGCACTGAGTCTGGAATAGTGCCCGATTAATGGCAATACGCTCGCCCCCTATTACATGGGACTTATAACATAGCCGGCGAAACGTGTACGTGTACTGCACCTCTGCTTACCCCCTCTGGGGAATACAGGCGTGAGTCTATAAAAAAAACCAATAACACTGTCTGGCTCGCGAATCGAACGAGTGTGTTTAGCTATCTCTTGCCTACCACTAGAAATACCTTTAGAAAAAATAAAATCCCTCGAGTGATGCTGAGAATTCGGTACGCATAATTCCAGCATACCTATAAGACGTTAGAATCCAATCAGAAATGTAACTAAGTACCTATCTTTCGTATGTGAAAACTTTCCACAAGCCAAAGATGGCGCCTGGTAGAATGTGGTATTGTGTCATCGCTATTTCACTCGTATTAAGGATGGATGTTTTTAGTTTAGGCGCTAAACATGATGGTTAGTTTTCTACCCAACCATCGTGACCCATGTCCTAAATTTACGTATAAAATTAACCAGCCTGTAACTGTCCTACAGCAGGGCAAAGGCCTCTGCTCATACGAAGAGGGATCAAGCATTAATTACCACGTTAACTCACTGCGTGTTGGCGATTTCAGACTATTAAATCCAGGTTTCCTCACGATGTTATCCTTCACCATTAGATTAACTAAGAAAGTATCATACAGTGAAAAAGTCACGTCGTGTCAGTCCGTAACAAATGCGCCACCACAACCACACAAAACATAGGGACACTTTAAAGCCTGATCCAACTACTTACAATTAATGTTCTGGTCATAGCGGCCAATCTCAACGTAGAAAAACCAACTACGCAGGATATTTATAGTGCACAAAGGTGTACGCACACACAGGTACACTCTCTATTCCCTCACTCTCATAGTCTGATGGAACGGCCTTCCGACACGACCGGAGAGAGATCAGGCGCAGAGCCAACGGCTTTACGTGCTTTCCGAGGCACGGAGTAAGTGATAATTAATTTAAAAAACGCACATAACTTACGAAAAAACAGAGGTTTGAAGTTGAGTTTGAAGAGGTGGAAGCTTTGGGTTCGAACCCGAGACCACTGATTTGCCAGAGGCTGCCACGACTAACTACAATATGCATGATATCGCGAGCAAATCGATATTTAATAAAATTACACAATCAATAGGTAAAATCAATTTAGGTTATAGGGATTATTCTTGCAATACACACTCAACTAGGCTTGTTAAAAAAGGCGTATTGCTACAAAATTCCTAACCTAAATAGTGGCGTTCTAAATTCCTGTTTCTACAAGTTACCTAAAGCGTAGCTAATTATGTTAATTAAATAGACTTCCTCTACTTAAATAGGTACATTTTTCTGTAGGTACTTAACACTGTAATCGCTTCGTTAATAGGTTTTATTAATTGAAAACCTGTTACCTTCGAGCATGTAGTTTTTATGTGCTAGCTATGTGTTTATATAACATCCGTTCTATTTAGTAGATATATCACAGTAAGATAGATATAGCCACGCAATTAATGTCCTCCTGACCGAATTTCGGTCACAGCAACATCTTAACGAAGATTGGCAATCGATGCAAGAGATATTATATTGCATAAAACAAGTGCACTCTCTATTTCCTCACTCTCATATCAATCCGACACGACCGGAGAGAGATCAGGCGCAGGGCCAACGGCTTTACCTGCTTTCCGAGGCACGAAGTAAGTGATCATTAATAAATATAATACGAATATAACTTGCGTCAGAGCGCACCTCTAAGTTCTAAAAAAGGTTTTTTTTAAATATAGGTAATTATACACAGTATCTACATAAGTAATTAATTGCAAAGTAAGATATATCTAAAGAGAGATAAAGGATGGATATCACTGTTTGATACTGAAATATAGTAATATCTCTAGAGCTCAAAAGATCTTAGAATAATTAGAACTAGAATCTATGCATATTTATTCCATTTTATCCTTCATCATCATCATTATCAGCCTGTAAGTTCACTGCTGAACATATACCTCTCCCAATGCTTGCCACTTTTGTGTGCTCATTAGAGATATTTGCCCATAATCGTCACGTTGAGCCAGCGGGTAGGCGATCGCAGTAGCAGATGATTGCTGTTACACAGAAGAATGCTGCTGCCCATCCTCCGGATCTTTCCCTTTGTCGCTTCTTACGACACCCGCGTGACGAGTAGGGGTGGTTCTATTGTTAGGTCGGAAACCACACGGCACACACTTTATGAATGTATTTAAACAATTCCTTTTCTCCAAATGGCACACTGTAGTGCACCAGCCAAGTCCGAGGGAAAAAATGAAACAAAATATTTATCATATGACATGTATTTACAAAATATTGCACGAGCTAGCGCCATCTTAGTATCTAAGATAATATATTGCACGGAAGTTTCTTATATTGCACGAAAATTGCGCTTATTGCACGATCGACAGTTTAAACTATAAATAAATATTACAAGTATTAGAAATTATAGAATTTTAAGTTTACGAATCATGTTTAGATAGCGAGACAAATAATTATAGGTTATATACACTCGTTAAAAAGTGAAAAGTATATTCAAAAACTACGTTTTTACAACAGTATTCTTAAGTACATTCAAAAACCACGTATTTATAACAGAAACTATAGTTTCCTTTTGAATATTGCATTGTCACTTTTAAATAAAGAGTAAAACCGTGTAGAAATTAGTTAAGTCCATTTTAGCAGTTTTAGACAATACAAAAAATTATATCATTCGTAAAATTTTACATTCCAGTGAAAAACTACTTAATTTTAAAGAAAAAATTATACAAAAATATAGTCGTTTTCAAGCTCTTGTCTCACCTTTACAATACATTGGAGAACATAGTGATATTATCATTTGTCTAGCCTTTAAAATACTTAGCTACATTAGCTAGCTACTTAGATAACTTAGCTTAACTTGGCCCAAGCTCTACCTCGCGAGTTTATATTTCATCGCTAGTATTCGTAATAAAATAAAAATATACAAAATTATTATTCAATAATTCTAAATTAAATTGGTGAGACATGCGCCTAATAGTAAGTTAACATTTACTTAAACGAAGAAATGCTATCGAAGCTGCGCAGGAGTCATTATACATACACCGACTCTTAATTAACAGTCTCGTTAAAATATAGACTTGTATAAAAAATCTTATATTTTAATTTTTTACAAGATTAATTATGACAACCTAAGTCCTACAAGGATGCGTTGTAAAGCGATTTTTTATAGCACTATGCTTGTATCGTAAAAACTTGTAATTGCTGGGGATTGAACTTGGACTCTTCCAAATTGGGTCAAAAGTAGAGTCATGTTCGTAGGCCTCTGCCTATATTCATTCAAACTTATCGACAAAAAAATGCGCTTTTTTGTTCTTGCAGCTTTTTAACTTCCAATTTCCATAATATTTTTTCTTACAGCTCATACATTCTTCATGCAGTTTGCCATCTCCCTGCTAACGACACCGTTGCGCCACGACCGACATAAGAGGAAGTAATCAGCAGTGACACCGTACAAACTGATTTTACTATACTATACTATAGTTTGATGAACAACCTGGTGTCAGAGTTTAAACCGCCTCTGACATGGTTTTACACACCATTGAAAATCTCTCAGATATGCTGGTTTCATCACGATGTTTTCCCTCACCGTTTTAGCAACTGATATTAATTTATAATAACTTACGAAAAGTCAGAAGTGCGCGCCTTAGGATCAAACTCGAGACCTCTGACTTGTCAATCGACGGTCATACTACTAGGCTAACAGAGCTATAGTACTAAAAAAAGCACTAGTAGAAAAATTATCGCATTGTTTACACTTGTAGGACATAAGGTCACTCGCTCGAAGTCGGTAGATATGATTAAATTTGAGTTTTATAGTAATGGTAGTTAGCCCAAAGTACTTAAACTAAGTTAAAACTAAATACAGGGTGTATAATTAAACTTTGTACCTCGCTCAAACAAGTACCTACAACTTAGAATTGTGTTCATAAATTCAATGATTTATTATGCGTAATATCTAGACCCAATTTCACCAAGATTTACGACAAGGAAGTAATCCAAGAGTAATTAAAGTTATTCTCGAGAACAAAAAGTTTGGTGAAATTGGTCAGAAGTCACACAAAGTCGAGGCAAGTTATCATTAATTTAGAGTTTTAATTTTCTTGTAAAAATAAAATTTTGATTACGATTAGGATTTGTACCAGCGACCTATTGGTAAAATACCAGCTGGTCTTCCAACTGAGTTATTTGTAATCTTGCTTGTGCTATCTCAATTCTCCAGTAGTTATCTGATTGTAGAGTTGTACGGGTTACTAGAGGGCTAGCATGTCCAACTTTGAAGTTAGAATACACAAATGATTAGCAAACTAGGTACCTTATTTTTAAGCAATTGTATTATTTCCCCAAAAAAATAAAATCTTTCCATTCGCTTTTCATACATTTGAAAATGTAATAAAATTAATAATTTGCCTCAAATAGTACTAAAAACTTGCCTCAAGAGGCAAGCTCACGTAAATTTAATTACACATCCTGTATAACTTATCCACTCTATGTATAAAGGTTATTTTCAAAAATAAATAACTACATACATAGTTTTATATTAACAATCGATATACTTAATATCCTTATTTTAAAATAAGGTGGTATACGTGTATGAGATACAAAACATTAAAATACGTGAATATACAAGTTTTTAAAATTAAATTCTAAAAGTTTAAGTCTGTATTTCTAAATTACAGAACTTTGAAGATCTAAGTTAAAGGAATTTTCTCGAAACATTTCGCGTAAACATTTATTTTAATAATATTCGTAATTTGTGTACATTATAAACAATTTCACTAGCTGTATTAACTTACAAATTTTTTTCAAAAAAATATTGCACATTCGTAAAAAATAATTGTCAAAAAATATTGCACAATCCAAATAGACTAAAAATCTTTTTATATGTTACGTAATTTGGTTTAGTATTGCAATTATTACCATTTATAGTAATTCGTTTCATCCAGATTTATAATTTCATAGGTAGTTATTTTTTTATAAATATTTGTTTGTCACTAATTAGTGTTTTAAATACCAAGTACAGATAACATGCAATTCAACGACCAAACTTCATCTCACAATAAAAAAATCAAACAAATTTACTCTTTGCTACGTTTATACTAAAAACGCTGTGATTAATCTATTTTTGAGCAATATAATTGTAGTCAATTCGTAGTATCTAGGTATATCATAATCACGCTTGAATAAGGCATTTGGACAGACAAGGGAGTCCACAGAACATTAATGCAGGTAACTAAAATCTTTTGTTATGAATAATAAAAGATGATGAATCAAAGATCGAGAAATTTGTCAATTTTTAGGCACCTTATCCAAGGTATCGTTTAGAGGTGACAAAGAAATAGCCACGGAGTTTCTTGCAACTATTTTTCGTTATGAAATCAGTGCCCTTGGAACTGGTAATTAGTAGAACGAATTGACTATTAAATGAATAAATATTTGAAAAAAGTTTAAAAGAACTCATAGATTCGTATAGAATACTTTTGGATGTCACTGTGAGACGAAAATGCACTCAAAATGAACACATACACTCCTTATTTTTTTTTGCTTAATTGATGTACTTATGTATTGATATGCACGTTGAATTGCACGTTCCACATTGCCACAGAGTATCTAGAATGTCTTCTCCAAAAATTGCTAATACAGACTTGTCAGACTGCAGACGGCTTGCGGTGGTCAAGGTAAGTACCCCAGCGTGTCTTCAAGGCTGGCGTTCCTGGTGAGCGGCGCGTGCGAGAAGCCCAGTGAAGCCACCGGCGACACGTGCGACTGTGACGTCAGCGCCTGTGACGTCAGCGCACGCGCACGCAGCGCGCGCACGTCGGTGCGCTGCGACAGGCGCACGTCGGCGAACAGCGCGGCCATCTCCGCCGACTTCTTCACCGACAGCGCCTCGGCCGAGCCGGCGCCCGTGCTGCGCACTACACAATACAAGGACAACTTTACTTCTATTCATATGAAATTGTGCTAATTTTTCAGGTAATTAAAGTTTGCGAAATTAATTAAAAATAATAGACTAGAATAAAAATGATAGTCACCAGTAAGTCGCTGCATGTTCCTGTTGCGCGGCTTGTTCTGCAGCAGCAGCTCGTAGTCCAGCGCGACGCTGTCGGAGCTGCGCGCGCGCCGCCCGCGCTCCGTGCGCCGCCGCGCGCTGCTGCCGCCCCAACGACTGCAAGTTGTAGCGGCCATACATATCATCAGTAGAGTGGCTTACCTCACAAATTTGTAAGTTAGTAACTGATATACATATAGCTGATATTCATACAATGACAGACAGATCACGGTATGTCCTAATCAATACCCTCATAAAATTCTGACCACTGATCTAACTTTAGAACATCATATCTCTTTGGACTGCGAGGGCCAAATAGGCAGTTGCTCCGTAAAAAACTGATATTCAGCTGCATCTAGTTAGATAAGAAGTCCACCCCAGGGAATAATATGGCTAGAAGGATAATGTTTTTTTTTTTGTTGTATATCTTGATTCATCTCTAGGGTACTCAAGGAATATATTCTCCAATTTTTAAGTGTCTAGGTCTGATAGACAACGGCTCAGGCTGTACGTTGTCTATCAGTCAGTCATGGCACTGTTTTAAAAGTATCTACGAGTGTAGTGCATTATCTTACCTGGTCCTGCCGCTCTTATCTTCGTATTTCATCATCCTTTCGCAGTACGAATTGGACGAGGTACGCAAGTACTCCATGCTATGTGAAGCCTGCACACGTCGGGGGCCCGTACAATAGCACTTATTGCTATCGGCACAGCTCTCAGAATCGCATGAACAGTAGCTGAAGTCGCCGTCGTAGCATTCCCTGAAATTGTGAAGATGTCTGATTAGGTTTGTGTTTTGAACTATTGTAAGTAACTTTACAATATAATTAGGTAGTAGGTATTCGAAAAGCTAATCTACAATACTAGATGAGGAAACTTCAGATTCCTTTTCAAGAATATAGAGTGCACGGAGGAGTGTGAGAATTGGCAGAGTTAAAGTCAATGAGGAGAAAAAAGTGCAGAAAAGCTAAAATAAAAAAAAAGGTTGTATATTGACCAGTGACTGGACAACTTGTCCTGGTAAATACTTGGTTAATGACTAGGTAAGTAAGTGCCTAATTGACATGGACAATTTGCCTCAACTGGTACTATTTTAATTTGCCTCGTATGGGACTGACATTATTTGCCTCATTCGAAACTAATACAAGTTTTGGTCAAACACACTGTAGCTTTGTTTACGAGAAAGTATGATGAAGAATAATAACTTTTTGATTCGTATAATAATGCTTAAAACTTATGTTATTCATACGTTTTCTAAATCCAAGGTTTTATAATAGACGAATCACTTGTGAATTAGCTAATTAATATTAATTAATTAATGATTCTGGCGAGTGATTTCATAATAGTAGGATGCTTTACTGCACTACGAGCGAGGATTCTATCTAAGTACCTTTTTACCCGACTGCGGCGAAGCCAAAAAGGAGGGTTATGTGTTTGACCTGTATGTATGTATGTCCGTCCCTATGTTCCCTCGTAACTACTAAACGGCTAAAGCGATTTTGATGAATGATATGTCGTTGGATTCGTCTTTATTGCGCGAGTGTCACTGGGTATATACAAATTTAAAAAAATCGATATGGCAGATTTTTGGCGCCAAAAGGTGTGATTAATAAAAAAAAAGTCCCCCCAAACCAATCGTAAGGGGTATCAAAATGAAGAGTTTTAAAAGGTGATTACAAAAATATATACAACTTATATGTTTAAACTTGATATAGCCCGCGATTTCGTCCGTGAGACCTACAGGAACTATGCATTTTTTCGTGATAAGTGATTGCCATTATATAATATATAGTACATACATAGTTTAACGACTATATTATAATATAGTTCTTAAACTATCTCTTGGGAAAAAAATATTATTAAAAAACAAAAAACCCGACTGCTAACTAAAAAGATAGAAACAAGTTGGTTATAGATAGCTGATCATACTTTACACAGTGTTCACAAACGCAGTCGGAGGCATTAACTATTCATTCTCTCTCTCTCTCTCTAAACCCAGAAGAATATTACCTAAAGGATGCCTCCGACTGCGTTTGTGAACACTGTGTAAAGTATGATCAGCTATCTATAACCAACTTGTTTCTATCTTTTTAGTTAGCAGTCGGGTTTTTTGTTTTTTAATAATATTTTTTTTAGTATTTTTTATTAGTCTGAGCATAGACTTTGGTATTATTTTGTCAACATAAGCGTAAACGTCAATGTTTTTTTAAAGAAAAATTCGAATTTTAAATCTTAAGTCTATTAAAAAAAAGAACACTTGGTTATGGTCTTCAAAGATCATCAGAGAGAAAATATAAATTGATAGATTTGATACTATTCAGCCAAAAAAAATTATAAGTTATATAAAATCCCTACAAACCTAAATCTTTGAAAACTTTCCGTAAATCTCTCACAAATACCTACTTCCTAATTCTTATAACTCCACTAATGAAGCTAAATATTTGGTGAAAATTAATTCCTAAATTAAACCGTAATAACTCATAATTCAGTTCAGTAACTCACAAGTCGCCCCAAGCGTCTTGCATGCTCTGATTACCCACACATTTCATTTCTGCAACACTATCTTTACACCAAAATCAACCGTAAAATAAACACATTAAGGTTTACAATCATCAAAGTAAACAGAATATTTAATATAATTAATACTACACTCTCTGAGACAATCTTATTGGAGGTAAATGTTAACGTCGAAAGTAGAGAAATTTTTCATAATAAACATTCAAATTAATAATGTTCTTGAATTGTTTTTTTTTTACAATTATCGTAATGGTTGAGTTTTCATTTTGTTTTTTCAAATTTCTTATTAAATATTTATATTTTCATTTGAGTTATAATATATTTATACTTCTTTGTTTTAATAATCTTCTACAGCGTATAAAAGAAGTCCGAAATAATACTTAAGCATGTATGTATATCATGTATAGAATCACCTGTAGAAATATTGAATACAAATATTAAATATTTTGATTTCATTTCATTTCTTTTGATTTCATTTTCTTCAATAGTTAGTTACAGATTTCATTAACCTACGCGTGCTTTGAGCTTACTTAAAGAATGTATTAAAGGTAAATAACCGGGTTCGTCTTGATTAACCTTTCGCCTGATTTTTAGGGCGGTATTTGAAAATTTTAGTAAAACCTTGACTGTGGTTTACTCAAGTATTGTTAGGGGTTTGGTTCCAAAACCTATACGCAAGGATTGTTTATAGAGTACTTTATACGCTCTTAATGTATTATTTCGGGCTTCTGATACACTCTGTATAGTCCTACTCAGTCGTTCCCTCTTGGCAGAGTGGTCGTAATTACTTCTAATCTCGATTCTTGAGTAGCAGCTCTTGCGATGCGTCTCCATTCTGTTCTATTCCGGGCATTGCGAAAACATTCAGCCATGGTGGAGTTTTCTATATTAAGGAATGGCAAATATCCTTTCGGCTCCTAATTAATCCTCTTAACAGTCAATTTGTAGAAATAATTGTAATGTTGTAAAATTGCCGCAAAGAAATGGCAAACTCCCAAAGGGCGTCACATTCAAAATAAGTTTGGAAAGCCCTGATCTAGACATCGAGTTCTCAAATTACGCAAAATTGAGTTTTCTATTAAAAACTATATAGGTGTCTCATTTTCACTCCTCGGGGAGTTATAGTAGTCACATGATTTGTAAACTCGTACTAGGATTACAGATCAAAGAAAAAGTAAATTGATGATAATAATATAACAAAACACTAATTTTAAAAATAATATGCTGTGGATAAGCAGATACAAGTTATTAGACACGATTCTTACACAAAATTTCGAAGGCTCGAATAGTAATCGTCAATAGATTTACGTGCGTGGTCATTAGAGCGAAATGTCAATGATTTTTAAGATGTCTTATTGCACAAATTGCAAAGTCTAACTCAACTATCATCTCGAATGTCTAAACGATTATGGATATAATCATTTACTTAACAAAACTATAAAATTTGCGAAATCATTCGACGTTTATATTGAATTATTATACTTAATGACGCACGATTCTTAAATTGTCTTTTTTTCTTCTTTTTTTTTGCGAATTTGTTGCCTTTTCTTTTAAATCTAAACACCTAGACGTTTGCACTTTTATCATTAATTACGTTCACAAATTACAACAGAACTTATAATAACAGAATTTAGTGATATCAGTTCGAGAACCAGGATTTAGTTTAATAAGATTGGCCTGATGGACAAAAATGTACTCGCTAGATGCTATGTAATAAATAAAAATAAAAATTAAACAGCAAACAACTGTTACACTGCAGGGCGAAGGCCTCTTCTCATACAGTGAAGGAACAAACTAGCTCACCACGCTAGCTGCGTGTTGGCTATTTCAGACTTTTAAGTTTAGGTTTTCTTACGATGTTTACCTTCACCGCTAGTCAGTTGTTTAGACTAAGAAAGTACATAATTATGACATTGAAAAAGTCATATTGGAACATGCAATTTAACACAATTTAAAAATTTCACTGCAGCATAATGCTGAGGTATATATATGCAGGCCAATGTGAGGCCCTTTTTTGTCCTCGTACCGGTACAGTTACAGGTACAGGTATTCCCTAGTTTTTCTGTTAATAGTTAGTGCTGTCGTTGTACGTACTTGTGCGAGTCCAGAATAAATGACTTTTCTTTCTTTCTATGCCAGGTTCGAACCTACACCAATAACTGCTACTTGCAAAGTGCTTCCGTAACTAATGTGCTACTATGACATACTATGCTACGCCACACTCGCTATTTATTATAACCAAATTAGATGCATCAAGAAAAATACTCACTTATAACAATCTTTACAGCTCTTGCTTTTACTCAACAGCTTTGACTTGGCAGAATCCTTGGTCTCGACCGCAGAACAATAGCATTTAGACTTGCTATCGCCTTTCAAAGAACAATAACATCGGTCCACACAACTCTCAGATTCGCATTCAGAACAAGACACGTAACCACTCGAACTATTCCTGTTTTGACATCCCAATCTGTTACTCAAGGTAAGAAAGTCAGAATCTTCGGATGTCGACGTCCTCTCCCCTGGTCTGGGCTTCCCAGTTCTTTTAGAAACATGGACGATTTTGTCTGAACGTTTTGAATGCCTTTGCCTTGATGCTTGGCGTTTTGGTAGCGGCAACATTGGCTCTTTGGGACGAAATTGCCGGATGTCATAACTGGATGTAGAAACAGAACTTTCTGATACAGGGTCTTTTACTAAATTTTCTGAACCTGGGGCTTCAAGTTCTTTAGTTCTCAAGTCTTTGCCAAAAGGCATTCGGAAGACCATTCGGAGACCGTTTGCGCCTTTCAAGATCTTCCGTCTTTTATTCTGGAACATGCTGTTCCTTCTCAATATCTTTTTCTTCTGCTTTTTCATTATCGCTTTGCTGTGTTGAAATATCTCGTCTTTTGTTAACGTCACAGCTAGTTTTAGTAAGAATTCTTTGTATATCGGCTTTAGATCGTTGAAAGACATTCCTTCAGCATCTATTATGGCGTTTAGGATCTCGTCCATTGAATGTAAGTTCTCCTGAACTTTGAATTCGTTAAAAAGTTCATTGAACCCTAGAGGTGATCCGCCTCCTTTTTTACCGTTGTTCCTGGAAAGAGATATTTAAAATTACATTTAAATTAATTTAAATTTACATTTAATTTAAATTACATTTACTTAAATTTACGAGGCAGCTATGGGTATTAATTCTTGAAACCACGTTAAATATTGGTTAAGTTGTATTTTAATAACATTATGCGCAATAGATTACACAGTACTAGTTGGATATTGCTTAAACATTGGTGATTAACGTAAATTGATTTCAAAGAAATTTGGGAAATCTGAAAATATACACTACCATTTTCGAAATGCAAATGAATATACTTAAAAATATATTTGTCTGATCATTGTTCAAAAAAGTTAGGCAAAAAATCAGTACATTGGCTTTCTTAATAAGGATGTTGCAAGTGTAATGATACTTAGTTAAAAATAACTCGGCGTCGTATTGGATCAGAGGAATGTAGCGGACGCGGTTGCGTTGCCACAATTACAGGCATGCGAACAATCGAAACACTCCACTAAACACGCTCCATTCCTCTCTCGTTGAAGCAATTTAAAATAACATATTGATCATGTGAACATCAAGACGAGACGTACTGGTTAAAAGGAAATAACTCATTAACACAAACGAAAATACTAAGAACAAACTACATTTCAACACTTGATTTATACGCTAGAAATATTTAGAAATACATACCTGTGTCCGATCGACTTGTACCTAGTTAGTCCGCCGGCATTTAGGAAACTACCCGACCGAGGAATAGCTACTTTTGTCAATATATCACCGGATTCATTTATAGACTTTCTTCCACTTTGACTTCTTCTCAATGGCTCTTTGAGAGGAGGCTCGGGAGGAGCTTCCGAAGGTGGTTTTATTGGTATTGGAGGCGGCAGAGTCGGTGGTCTTTGTATACTTTTCCGTCTTTCCAATTCTCTAAAAAGTTCAATCTTTTCGGAAACCTTACTTCGAACAGACGATTCACTACTAGGTATATTTTTCAGATTCTGTATCTGACGAACGCTGGGATGAGTCTTTTTGACGGACTTTTTCGAATCTTGCGTGTCACTACCACTAGTGTCGTTATGTTTTATTGAATCCAGTTTGGCTTTCACTTCTTCGACAGTGATTCTCTTCACATCGGCGGGAGGGATCGACGGAGGTGGCGGTGGGTGCAACAGGCTTTCTGAAGAAATCTTCTTAGTCCTTTCAAGCTTGGGTTTTTCCGTGTACGATCCACAAGCAGAGAATCCATCTGCTCTATCACTGTCGCCACTCATAGAAGACGTGCTTCGCTTTTTGCGCGGCGGCCTGATCGGTATGTCATGTGGCGACATGCTGCTTCCAACGCTCATACAGCTGACTCCGTTTCGATTTTTCAGCTTTTTCTTCTCATTGTGACCCTGGCGGCTCATGTGCGCCATCAGAGATTTGTATAACGTGGCCGCTATCACAATAGCGTCCTCTGTCGTCTGGCATACAAACCCATGACACTCCAGCTGCTTCGCGACGCCAATCTTCCTCATCACAACAGCGAAAAGGGGTGAATGCGAGTTTTCGTTGTGGGAGAGGATGTACTTCTTGTCTGATGACTCTAAAGTTTTGAATAGGGCTTGTCGGTCGATGTTATCAGGATCGGTGATAAGGGGCAGGAAGGCGTAGCATAGATCGCGGTCGTCGGTTTCGGAGGGTTGAACGACGAATTTTACAGCTGACCACACCGCTATCGTGGGGAAAGGATTGAGTTGTTCAAGGTCACCTTTTTCTCCTTTGTATCTGACCTTGAGTCCACTTTTTGAAATTTCTAGTCGTCCGTTCATGGAGTTTTTATGGCGGTAATTTCTTCTGTAGGTGAAGTAGAGGTCTCTTAGTGGTGTTTGTAGGCCGGAGAGGCTGGTGACTTTGCTGTGGAGGGGGGTGGAGCCGAGGTAGTGGACATTGAACACGTGCACGCCAATGCTTTCGAGCGAGTGTTTGGACTCTCCCGCCATATCTGCGAACATTCTTTCTATGCGATCTTGCACTGTGTTGTTGATGATCTTGCTTTGACAGTAGCCGTCGTCATCTTCGTAGACTGTTACTTTACCCTCGTGCATGACCTGGAAACAAGCAGATAGTTATTTCAGAATAAATTTATCATGGACACGCTCAGTAGTTTGTGTCGCATGCCACATTTATTGATGAAGGCGTTTATTTCTTTGTAATCAACGATTTTCTCAGAATGTATCAGTCCACTGCTGGATAAAGGCCTCTTCTCATACGCATCACTTATTTTGTGCGCTCATTAAAAGGTTATATCCTTAATCGCCACACTAAACAGGTTGGCGATCGCAGTAGCAGATGGTTGCTATTACCCAGTAGTATGCTGCCCATCCTCCAGATTTTTACCTTTATCGCTTCTTACGACATCCGAGGAATGAGTAGGGTTGGTTCTATTCTTAAACCACACGGCACTTTGTAATCAATGAGTTTGTGGTATTTTAGATCTTTTTTATTTACATTTTGATGAAAAATATTAATTGTGCATATAGAATATAATGATTATATACACAATAAACATAAAGAAAATTATCTAATTCCCTGACACTCTTAATTTGGTAGCATTACCTTTTTTACCACCTAAATTCTTCTGACAGAAATTTATAGTAGGTCTCAAAGTTAATACTACCAAATTACGAAAGTCACAGAATATTTATGTATGTATATATACAAAATTATACAGTAATGAAGAAATGTTACAAACTCCAAATAACTTAATAATGTAGTACAAGCACAATGGTGTTGTACCTACTAGAACACAACGACTTACAACATGTATTACATGTGAGTTACGAAAATTAAGCCCAAATGAATGCAGATGTTGAAATGTTAATTAAGTGATAACCCTGGTTTTACTAGTACCTTATCTGTGCGTAATGCTCATCTTGATTTAATTTTTGATTTTAATACTACGAATGAGTTTGGTTGAAATGGTAGTAAGTACCTATACGATGGTCAGTGTGTTTTATACTTTGTAAAATGATATTATTATATGCACCTACGATATTGGAAATAATGTCTAGTGGAATTACGTTTTTATTTTTGAAAAAATAAGAAGAAAAAGTACCAATATCTTGAGTTAAAAATAGTTGAGCAATTGTATTTAGGAGTTAAATAGTAACCAAAAATGTTAATTGGAGTTCGTCTTTGTGTGTTCCAAGTTAGTGCCAAGCATAAGTTCGCTAAACGATGACTTATCAAAAACCTATACTCATATCCAGATTTTACTTAAGTCAAGTTTAACCTAAAGCAAAGTAGGTACGCAATGGATCTTAGCCTTGGGTCCTGTTTCACAAATTACTAATAAGTTCCTGTTACCTTACCTAACAGAAAAAATCGTACAAATTTGGTTCCATTTTTAAACGGTTTTATTAAGCTTGATAAACGGTTTTATTTAGCTTGACCTGTTTATTATTTGGTTAAAATTTAGTAATCAATATTTCACCCCCTTCCTGTAGACAGATTGATCTGATATTTGGTAGTACATCTAACTTTGGACTTTTAGTTCTGATGATAAAACCGTTTAAAGTAAAAAAAATAATTACTAATATTATTTTTATTTACCTTGTAGGTTGAGCCTATCAGTAGCTTAACTGGTCCTTAGTCAAGAAAACTAATGTTATGTCAGCTTGCGCACGTGTGTTTTATAGAAGTTAACATAAACTACAGTGGAAATAAAATAAGTGAAGTACAAGTTGCAAAATTTTTAGGAATATTAATAGATAGTCAACTAACTTGGAAACCACAAGCAGAAGAAGTGTGTAAAAAATTAAGTGTATCAGCATATGTCCTCTTTAATCTATCTAAAAAAGTTAATATCAAAACCCTTCTGGTAGCCTACCACGGCCTGGTAGCATCCGTTTTGAGGTTTGGAATCATTTTCTGGGGAAATTGTAGCTTAAGAGAACAAGTGTTTAAGGCCCAGAAACGTTGTATAAGATCAATGTGTGGTATGAAAAGTATAGACAGCTGTGTACCTAAGTTTAAGTCCCTAAAAATTCTCACATTTCCAGCATTGTATATATTGGAAATGGCCATTTTTGTTAAACTAAACAAAAATTATTTTGTCACTCTCTCAGAAATAAGAAAAAGACCTATAAGAAGTCAATATAAAAACCTTTTACAAGTCCGTGCATATAATACAGCTTTACTTAAGAATAATGTTTTAAGCATGGCTCCTACAATATATAACAAAATACCTAACATAATTAATAACGAACCTTTCCGTACGTTCAAAAAGAAGCTGACAGCTCTGTTAATAGAAAAATGTTATTACTCAATATCTGACTTTTTAGATGACAAATTATGAACTGACTTGGATTGTTTGATTTGCTGTTGACATGTATTTTATTTTGTAATGATATTATTGACTTTATAATTTTATTATTGTAATTAGCTTCACAATTTATTAATTTTTTTGGTACTTTTGCATGCCTATTTTAGGTACATTGTATATGGCTCTAACTACTCTGTTAAACATCTTTATTTCACTGTACCTACAATGTAAGCAAATAAATGATCTATCTATATATCTATCTATCTATCAGTTGAGTCAGAACTTTATTACAATATTATGCACGTGCATCTGTTATTATACAGACATTGATCTGATTAAGCTTGGGAACCAATCTGAGACATCAACACCTTGTTACAGGGAGCTATTGTTAACTTCATTGGCGGTGAATGATTTGGAAACAAAGTCAATGTTTTTTACTTTATGCTTATTATTTTTTTATTATATTTTTTTATTATATATTTTTATTATAGTGTCGTGGTGGCGCATTGGTTACAGACCCGCTTTGCAAGCGCGTGGGTGTGGGTTCGAACCTGGCATGTACCAATGTGACTTTTTCAATGTCATATGTACTTTCTTAGTTAATCTAAGACACCACTGACTAACGGTGAAGGAAAACATCGTAAGGAAACCTGGACTTTAATTGTCTGAAATCGCCAACCCGCAGTGAGCTAGTGTGGTGATTAATGCTCAATCCTTCTCTGTATGAGGAGAGGCCTTTGCCCTACATTGGGACAGTTACAGGCTGATTTATTTATTTATTTATTATTATTTTTTAAACCAAAGTTAATTTAATAAGGGCCAAAACATAAGACACAATTCTTATTATTGTTATTATCAGCCTGCATTGTCTGCTCGTCTGATCTTTGTACAGACTGTATGGATCTGTTGCATTATGCAGCAGCCTGAAAAGAGGTGCAGAGGCACAGGGAGACTCCTGCATAGTTGGCTAATCTCCGTTAAGATTTGCCGCTGTGACCAAAATCTTGAAGACATGCTCACAACAACTTCTAAAGTACTTTTATATTACTTAAGTGGTAAACAAGCATACGACCTTTTTTTATAGACTCACGCCTGTATTCCCCAGAGGGGGTATGCAGAGGTGTATGCAGTACACCCACGTTTCGCCGGCTATAAGTCCCATGTAATAGGGAGCGAGCCTACTGCCTTTAACCGGGCACAATTCCAGACTCCGTGCTGCTACTGAGAATTTCCTAATGGACAAAACCCAATAACACTTTGCCCGACCCGGGGATCGAACCCAGGACCTCGTGCTCAGTAGTCGCGCTTGCTACCACTTGACCAACGAGGCATACGACCTGCCTGATGGTAAACTGTGACCAATCAACTGTTAGAATACCAGGGGAAACAGTTTCACGTTGCTGACCCTATGCGGGATCACAGAGGCGGGATTATGGAAGGGAAAGGGAGGCCAAGGACCCCCTCTTTAACCTCCCTTTCCCTTCCATTGGGACTCCGGTTCATTTCACTGACAATACGAAATACAATATTATTATTTCACGCCGATATTCTGTGAAAGGGGTGGCACTACCCCCGTTGAACCACCAAATGTCTCTACCACCAAAAAAATCACAAATAAGATTCTGAAATACTTATACCTTTGGCTCTCTCTCGTGTTGTACAGGCGCATAATGCTGGCTTGTGAGTGAGCGCGTATCGTCGAACAGCGCGTCTATCTTGTGTTTGGAGAGGGAGGAGACCGACGGCGCACGGGCACGACGGGGCTCTTCATCGCGCGCGCCCAGGCGGAACCCGCCCAGAGACGCGCTTTGATTGTCGCAAGTCACCATCTGAGGACAATAGTAGAACCTAAGTATTAATCATATTAATGAGACGTGGGATGTAAACTCAGCTGTCATTGTGCCGATAGTCGTTTCAGTTCATGGATTAATACCCAAGAGCCTCGATCAACACCTTAAGAGGCTCTCGTTGGATGGCTGGATCGAGGGCTTGATGCAGAGGGTGGTAATTTGTATGAATGTGAATAAATGAGATATTAATATTGTCCAGATTGAATTTGCATCATAATGGCCAAACTCAACGGAAATTAGCCATCGACGCAAGAGATATTATAGTGCACAAGTGTGTGCGAAAAAACAGGTGCACTCTCTATTCCCTCACTCTCATAGTCCAATGGGACAGCAATCCGACACGACCGGAGAGAGATTAGGCGCAGGGCTAACAGCTTTACGAGCTCTCCGAGGCACGGATGTATTATAAATTCCAGTGCCTACCTAAAAAAAGTGCCAAAATTAGCATCATGCCTACCATACGGCTTACGAGTACATATTATACTAAAACGCAGTCAAGATATAAGTGCAAAACGATGTCTGTAGTTCACTCGAATGAATTTTATCGTAAAAAGCCGACACGCTTATATAGCACAATATTAATTTACTCCAAACAATGAAAGTTAAACTGTTACTTAATGTTGTTAAAAATACAATTTATCTACATACTAATAAATACTAGTGCTTCAGTCAGTAGTCGAAACGACGGTATTTTTTTTCATAAATTTTAGCTTTCTGCACTTCTTCTCCATAATTATAAACTTTAACTATACCAAATTTCACACTCCTCCGTGCCTGATATATTTTTTAAAAAGGATCCACAATTTTGGGTTCACGTATTTAATATACAGATATAGAGAAATAGTCATTTTATGTACAGAGACGTGCATTTAAAAAAAATTAACTATATATTTTAACTTAAATACAGATTTTGGCTTATAACAAAACATACCTACAAAATATCTACAGATACCATAAAGTATACACTAGCTTTTAAGCTCGTTGTAGGCTTACGCGTTGCCTTCAGGGAACTGCTGCGCCGTTAATGATGGTACATTTTTGTAGCACCTCTCGCAAGCTGCTATAAACTGTTTTAGTGCACTAATAGTATATTTAAAATACGCAAAAATATGGCGTTCTTAATTAACTGAACGAATAGTAACAGCTACAGTATCTAGAAGATAATCACGGAAGCTAACCAGAGTCCAATATTATGGTATTGAATACTACACCTAACTACAACCAAAACCCAACTACAGTTTATACCATACCTACATACCATAAAATTATAAAAATTATTTTATAATATTACTGTTATTGATACTATATTTTCTTACTGTTCTTATCTAAGTATAATTATAAGCCAATAATATTGTATAAGAAAGTAATAAATTAAAATAGAAATAAACGCAATATTTTTACATTTTAAATACGCGTTTTTCTAGAACTGGCTTATAAATAATATTAACATAATATATTTACGTTCGCTTATTCAAATAAATTTTACCAGATCTCAAATCTGATTCGATCTCACAATATTATGTGATAAGCTAAAACAGCTAAAATAATCAAAGACAAAACATGTTAATTTAAAAAAAACTGTAGTATCCTAGCAACCTGCAAAAAGGCTTTCAACGATTTTGTGATGATGTAAGTTCACATAAATATCTATAGGTTTCTATGTCAATACAATAAAACCGTAGATCATAAACCTACTAACCAGTTACTTATTTATACCATTACCATTTAGTAATAAAACAAGCATCTATTATGAAGATTGTATTTACGATTCCATCAATCAATCGTTCGTTCCATAACAGATCGTAATCATAATCGGTCTGAAGTTATGACACTAGTTGTTAATTATATCTTTCCGATCGCTGGCTTATGTAGGGAGTGTTGAAGCTTTTTACTCTATGTGGAACGAATAATGTAATGCAATAACTATGTTATATTCTCCGAGGCATTTTCAACTTACAGAAATGTTTTTTCTTTTTTAACCAAAAGAGAAAGAGAGCAACTCCATGAAGGGTAAATTGTCCGTGGAACTGTCGACTAGAGTCACGGTCGAATGGGATCAGAGTGAAGATTTACGACTATTTATAATACATAAGCTTTTGAAAAATTAATAAAAATATCTTTATTTATATTAATAAGAGATTAACATAATAATTCCCGTGATACACGTTCAAGTAGTAAAAAAAATATTTAATCAGACCAATCATTTAAAAAGAATATATGAATAGTAAATAAATTTGTATGTTTTAAAATGTCAAAGAGGTAGAGGACGGTCGAGAAAGACTTTTTTTCATCAAGTGAAGGAGAAAGTAGGAGTGACGTAACAAGAAGTCAAAAGACAAGCGGAGGATAAAGAGATGTGGTGATTGCTCCACCGACAAGAGCCTAGCTCTTAAATATAAGAAGAAGAAGAAGAATATTCAATTATGTATTAATTTTTGTTAAGTTAATGTTGCACAATTCATATAAAAAACAAGATGCCATCAACCATTTAATTCAGATTAGAAATATCAATCATTTTATCCAGTGTCATAGTCTACACACCCAACTATTCGATTGATCGGTCGACAGATTGATGGATTCGTAATACATAACTCTTTTTGCTTGCTTTAATTATTTATGGATCTTTTTATGATTGCTCATGTCGGAAACCGGTAGCTAAGTTTTGCGCTATTTATTCAAATATAAAATTTACGGCCACGATTAGGGTTTCCACTGGTTTATACATTTGCCGCCATTTTTTAAATTCTTGACAGGCGTTCGTCATTTTTTATTTCAGAATTTCGAAATCCATATCTTATAATATGTATATTTTTTTATACATATTTGTGTTACAAGTTTGTATTTCCCCACTGTCTACCTTCACTCGTTCCACCTCTCTCTATCTAGAGTGGAGAACTAGTTTTTATATTTATAACATACGTATTTTAAGATTTATTTTTTTGTTGCTGGATTTTACCTCAGGCTCAGGAAAATTCTTCCGCATTTGGGCTTATTTGATTTATTTGTTTAAAATAATCCGGTACAATATAATTGGTAACGAGAGTCTGGAGCGTAGTTTTAGTGTTTTAAACTTTAATTATTTTAACGAATATAAATTAAAATTTTTAAAAATTCGCATACAATTTTTTTGCAGAGAACCCTCTCGATCACGTCACAAGGTTCATCTGTTTTGGAGCTACAATGCCACAAATACACACTTAAAGCACATTTCTTTTTTGTCGGGGGTTGAAATGTGTTTTAAGCATCCCAGAATACATCCCACTAATCTTTTTATTCATGTAGACCATTTCCTAGCTTTCCTATCCCTCCATTTTCTAAGGCAACCCTAGACTTAATTGATCGAATAGTCTGAACCAGTAGAAGTTAGGCAATTAATATTAGTTCGTTAACTAGTTCAGTGAAGTCCTCTTAACCGAATTTTGGCCATAGTGGCCAATTTTAACGACCCAATTACGCAAGTTTTGTTAGCACTAGAAATTATAGTGCGCAAGTGCGAAAAACTGGGTGCACTCTTTATTCCTTCACTCTCATAATCTGACGGATGGCGGACGAATCGGACGGCAATCTGACTTGACTGGAGAGAGATCTAACACAGTACTGTCATGTCAGTGTAACGTGCTGCGTAAACGTAGTTAGATTTTAATTTGAAAATACCTTCGTGAGTCATACTAATATATGAAATATTGATACGGCTTTACTCACGTTTTGTTTTCGGGGAATGAGGTCCGCGACGCCGCCGCGTATACACCCGCTCTTGAAAATGGACTCCGTTTGAGTTCGAAACTAGTCGGGCATTCCCCGAAAACAATACGTGAGTAAAGCCGTATCAATATTTCATATATTGAAAATACCCAATTAAAATCAATGAAATTTTATAAATTTTGTATAGGTACAACATGTAGAGACTGTCGTTTATTAGCAGACTTTTACGTCACGCAGACGGAGAGCCGTAAAAGTCAACAGCTTTTATGTTTATTATATTAATAAAGACCTTATAAAGCTTTATGGTGGCTACCAAAGACGCTGCAAAAATTATAATTCCTAGATCAACAGGTGCTGCAACAATCATCTATCCAGATGCTGTGGCCAATGATGATGATTAATAAAGACCTAAAAAAAAACAAGACCGACAGGCAAGTGGAAAAACTTTAGCAAATCTTTGGCTTTGCTCGGAAAATACTTAACCCATAAGTAAAAGCTATGAATGCCAAGGCGCGCCACGCAACAATAGTATTAGGTTGGCCGCAGATCGTACGCATACTTCTATAAAGGTTATTCTGCATAAAGTCTGCAAGTCTAATCTAAGTATGTCCCCTTGAGAAGAACTAGGTATAAACTAATAAGCCCTCTTCCTCTCTTCTATTTTTGCTGTGCCCGACAGGGTCCATAATGATCTCAATAGTTTTAAGTTACCACCTAAGTATTACATTGTGGAATGCAATAAATGTTTGAGTTTGAGTTTGAGTTAATACAACACTCTAACCGTTATTTTAAAAAAATTACGGTCTCGTTGGTCTAGTAGTGGCAAGCGCGACTGCTGAGCACGAGGTACTGGGTCCGATCCTCGGGTCGGAAAGTGTTTTTGGGTGTGTTTTCCATTAGAAAATTCTCAGTAGCAGCATGGTGTTTTGTGCACGGTTAATGGCGATAGGCTCACCCCCTATTACATGGCATTTTTAACTCAATTGGCAACTAGAGTCACTTTTACAATAAACAATATTAGAATTATGATATTCATTAGTGCCTAATGGTCCCTGTCCCCTCTGGGGAATACAGGGGTGTCTATGTTTTGTTAATTATGTCTGTTCTACACTGTTCAAACCAGGGCCCGAATTCTAATTCCAATTTTAATGCGCGGAGAATATATCGATTAAGAGATCGAGATATAAGATTCGATATTACGAAAGAAAATTATTGAATTAAAAAACATGATTACTGATATCATAAACTTGTGACACAACTCATATTTAAGCGATTTGGCATTCACTTCGATCAACTTTCTTTGAAGTTTTGATATAAAAAAAAAATTATTTTGTTTTTAATATATATCTTGTGTACTTTAAAAGTAATAGCAATTTTAACTACTATGTTTTGAAGGCCAGTAATACGTGTGAAGCAACGAATGTCACTGACCGTAGAATTTACGAAAATGTGACCGAATACCTTCACGTTTCGTCAGACCGTACTAGTTATAATAAGTAGATTTATAGCACCTGTTTTTATTGCAATTATTTGCAATTAACTTTTGCCAATTTAATTTACTTGTTAATTGCAATCTGACAGGTGTTATTTAACGACACGATTTGACGACACGTTTGACGTAATTTTGGTATGACGGGTTGTTTTCTGCAGATCCGCGTCCTAGCGCGTATTCTGCTTGAGGGTGGGATCAATATTTCTTTTGACAGTCGTTACGGGTAGTCAGAAGCCTGAAAGTCTGACAACCAGTCTTACCAAGGGGTATCGTGTAACCCAGTACCTGGGTTGTGGAGGTCTGATAGACAGTCGCTCCATGTAAAACACTGGTATTCAGCTGCATCCGGTAAGACTGGAAGCCGACCCCAACGTAGTTGAGAAAAGGCTAGGCAGATGATAGTGGGATCAAAATTTATTCAAGCCACTCCATCTCCTAGAGGAATGCCAGCAGCCCTTTATTACTGCCAGCAATTGACGTAGCAGTCGCTTTTAGCTCTTTGACTCCAGCGGTTCGATTCCCGTAAAGGACAAAAAGAACAAATGTTTGTGTGCTGCACAGAATATATTGTAGTGAAATTATAGGTGTGTACGCTGTCTGTAAATTGTACAGACGTAACAGGATTATGTCTGTAATTTCTGTATAATTATAATTTCAAGAGAAAATTCTAGGTTCGGGCAATGTTTAAAAAAAAATTCTATATGGATAAAAAAAAGCTACTATCGACTACTGTTTCTCAAAATTGGATACATAAAGGCGCGTAGATGGCCCACGTGTCTTTCGAATCATGATTGCTTTTTAAATAATTTTATTCCAAATGAACGCGAGCGAACCTGCGGGCAAAAGCTATGTAGAATTGTATAAATTATATTTTAAAATGACATTTTCTAGTAAATGTAAAAAATCGCTAACTATCCAATACCAGTTGATTTTGTAATCCAATTAGGAGATAATATTAAAAATTTAACATCGAATGATTTCACCGCTCTTAGATAAGCAGGTTTTAACGTTTATAGCCAAAAATCTACATTTTGAGCTATTTAACTTTCAAACAAAACGAAAAAAAGGAAATTGGTTTCTTTTAGTTTATAGTTTCATTGACTTTTGTGGTGTCTAGTAAGTTTAAAATATTACTTTTACTTACGAAATTGTAACTTCCGGATAACAAAATAACCAGATATTCAATGCTGGACCTTCCTAGAGAGGACGAGCCTTTCTGGGGCCTGGGAATCACGAACAGATAAAGGTAATCGCAATTGATTGTAATATTTGTAATCGTAATCGCTCCAAATAAGACCCGATACGGAACTTTTTAAATGTTATATAGTTAACGCAAATTAATAAGGTATTTAAAAAAAATAGTGGCCTATTAATAATTTTAATGTAGGATGAGTTTTACGGATAGTGATTCAATTATTATCATTAAGTATTTCATGATTGTAAAGGTCCATAAAAAATATTTGTAATTGTGACTACAATAATTATTGTAATAAATAAGTAAATTACTAATATTATTATAATTTAAAAATAAATGGTTTTTAGAGGGGCATTATGTAAAACAATGGTTTCACATACCTACTCAGTTATGCATTTTGTATATGTCACAGCCTAGATTTTGCAGAATTGCAGCTTAAACATTTTATTTCATAAATTCAAGAAAGGTCGAGAAATAAGACACAATAGGAAAATCATTGTTATTACGTCGTCCAGCATACAATAAAACCAGTTGAGTATCAATAAACTATCTATCTACGATCTATTGTCGAAATGAATAATGGAAGTGTTTAAATTTATGGTACTCACTTCTTGGCTAGCCGCTGGGCCTTGGGCCCAATGTTTATCAGCATCGTGACACACCCTCACCAGCTATCCAGAACACCTGCAACAATTACAATACATATGTTTATTAACCGTTATAAATAAATAAATCAACCTGTAACTGTCCCAATGTAGGGCAAAGGCCTCTTCTCATACAGAGAAGGATTGAGCATATCCAATGCTTCTATAAATGCTTCTATATCCGTATATATCCTTCTCTGTATCTGTATCTGTAGCTGTGTGCTGTAGTGGGGATTAATCACCACGCTAGCTCACTACGTGTTGGCGACTGATCAGTATAAGAATCTCTTTTTTAGATTGGTCTTATTTCTAATTTTTTTTTCCTTTATTGCACTCATGTTTTAAAATATATGTCATTTGAAAATCGATTTATAGGATTATGCGGTCAACCATTTCTTGAGGAGGACAGGCAATTTTAAATCCTTCGATGACCACAAACTGCACCGTTTAGCTACATCCTTTAGATAAAATGCACAAGGAAACAGGAGCAAAGAGTCTTCGCTCTGAAGTAAAGGGAGTAAATCTAGTCTGATAGGTGTAGTTACACATTACATACTACGGTTATATTTAGCATTTATTATAACATATCATTCATTTTAATTATAGTATTTATATTTATATAGTTTGGCAAAAAAAAAAAGTGAGGCGGTGACAGCTGGAACTAAAAATAAAAATCTTAAAATTAGATAATAATAAGAAAATATCTTTATTCGAGTAACCATGTTTATGTATCGTGCTAATAAGTTTGGAAAATTAAAACAACTGCTCTGACTGCCTCGTTGTCTAGTGGTAGCAAGCGCGACTGCTGAGCCCCTATTACATGGGACTTATAACATAGCCGGCAAAACGTGGGTGTACTGCACACCTCTGCCTACCCCCTCTGGGGAATACAGGCGTGAGTCAAAAATAAATAAATTAAAACATTTCAGTCAGTTGCTGTAGTATTATTAGCTAGTGGGATTAAATATGTAGTTGATTTGATTAGCTAATACCTAGTGTCAATAACCCGCACATCATTGCCAGCTGAACAGATTTGAATATATCTCTCATAGACAAACGTTGTTTACTTAACTATGTAAATGAAGATATAAAGGAGAAAGCGAAAGTGTTACCCGAACGCTGCGGATTGAATTAAATACATAAATACATTATATATAATGTTTACCGCTGCGCATGCGTGGGTTTTAGCACGAGAGCTTTGAACTTTTCTGCTTTTTGGTCATCAAATTCTGGACCCAATCTCAATCTGTTCACGAACTCATTGCAACGTTATAAGAGCGTGCCAATGCGCGATGTGTCCTCGCTGTTTAAGGGCCGCAAGGACCCCGGTGAAGCGTAACAATTGATACCCTTTTGTGTCTCATTTCTCAGTGTTTAGTTATGGATATCCTTCTGGCCGAATTTCAGTCACAACCGCCAATCTCAACCAGGATTAGTTTTTCGCAGGAAATATTGGTATAAGAATGCGCGCGCAAACATAGGTGCACTCTCTATTCACCACACTCTCATAATCTGAAGGGAAGGCAATCCGATACGACTGGAGAGAGATCAGATAACGGACTAACTTCTTCTTCTTCTCGTGCCTCTCCACTTGAAGGTCGGCCATCATCCTAACATATAAACCCGGGTTCTTCGCCAATTGAAAAAGTTGTCCTACATTGGCTATCCTCATCCATTCACAGATGTTTTTAGCCACGACTTCCTTCTTCTGCCAACGCTTCTTGCCCTCAATTTTGCCCACCATGATGGTCTGAAGATAACGGTCTTTCCTTAGAACATGACCCAGATGGCTGAATTTTTATCTCTTGATGGTTTTAGCACACCCACGACACCAGAAACGTGTTCGTTTAATGGCCTACCTTCTACTACAAGCGAGCGGGAAAAGGACAACGCGGTATTATGGTAAGTCGCGCTCTCGCTTGTTTCACCCTTTCTTCACTCTTTCATGCGGGGGACAATAAATTGGCGGGGGGAGGTGAGTGTCGCTTCTTTACGAAGTAATAGTTTATTTATTCTTTGGTTTTAGTGTGACACCACGTATGGAGATAATCATGTTAATATAAATACTGTATTATATTAATTGTGTTGTTCTATATTTGATTAGTCTCTATCTCAAAACGTAACAATCAGATTAAATGATTCATCATTAATGGTGGTGTGATTGGGGACCAATCTCACAAACTCATTATCTTGTCACTATCGAGATTGTTATTGGGCATGTAGGTTTCATTATGGTGTAGCCAAAGATATTGGAATTTAATATTTCTATGGGTGTAGCAATAGCAATATTATTTGTACCGTTTTAAAAATAAAACCTAATTATAATTTTATCTATAGGGGGCGCTACTGCGTTAATTGTTGTGTATTCTCCTCTTCCGTTGCTTATAAATAAAGATGTTTTTGTGGGCGAGGTCCGGACGCATTAAATTAATTATTTCGAATCTTTATCATCTTTTAAAAATGTATCAAAATTATCAAGTGATTTATTGATTATTAGGTAAAATGACCTTATCTACAAATCATCAAAATGCCATCATCAATTTAAAATAGAATAGCAATAAATTTTGATCTATCAATTGAACTTTTCGATTAACTAGATCCATAAAATCAAGGTTAAAAATGCACTAGGCTTTTAGAACAGTATAGGGTTGTCAGTTGTGTTATTTAGTCAGAAAAGTGTTATAAGCTAATAAAATCAGGTCCCTGATTTATTTTCCCGCGCGTAGAAGCGTCGAATGTGGTGAAAGACGCCAAATTATCGTCTACTTACATAAGTTTAAGTCTATGCGGTGGTGGAGGAGCCCTGGGGGAAAAGCCTCAGTCAACAGCGGATTATGTTTTACAACTAGAATGGACCATCAAGTCCGCTATTTAACCTTTATGTAAACAATCTGTGGTTTTAAAAGCCATCCAAACTTCAGGAGGTAATAAGGTCCATGAAACTGTAAAACTTTCCCTAAGGAACACAGGTCGATATCTGAAAACGAAAATTTAACTTCTTATACAAACGTCACCAGTCATTTTGTACGAAAAGTCAATTTTCGATTTACAGATTTCGACCTATGTTCCTTGGGGAAAAGTTGTTCAGTTTCAAAGAACTCGCTGACTGAATTCAATAGTGACACAAACCAAAATCTTCCCATTTTGAGCTAGTTATGGATTCTTGTTCTAAATTACGCACTTAAGTACTTTATTTTATGCAATAAAGAACCAACTTGTTTGTTCATAAAATACCCTATAAGTGGAGTTTTTAGTAAGGAGGAATAAGTGCGCGCGCACTTGACAACGAAAACTTAAAAGCGTGATTTCTCAAATTGTTAAATTTTGTCTTGTGCCAATATTGAATTCAGTCAGCGCATATTACCTCCTAAAATTTAGCTGGTCTTTAAAACAACAGGTTGTATAAGATCTCGTATAAATTGAGTTCTTTGATATACCTACTACAGATTAACGTGATAATTTCAATTTGACAACCCTAATTTTAACGAAGATTGAGTTAGTTATTGCATAAAAGACTTAATTAGCTGTAACGAACTCATCTTGATTTATATTATATTCAAATTTATTGCTGTAACATCCTGCTATCTGTTATGCGCGAAAAATATTTAGTGGAACCAGACTTAATGGAAAATTGTATTAATTACTATAGAAATAAAGTCCATATTGCCACTAATGTGCCTTTGACCGTAACATCAATATTAAAGGTCGATTGTTTTTGTAGGACTTTATAGATATTGGTCAAGTTATTTAATATTAATTAGTCGGAAATTAAAGACAATGAAATTAAAATTAACTAGACTAGAGACCAGCTCCGACTTCACATTTATTACATGCATGTATTATAAGAATATATAACCCTTAGGGTATAATTATGTATACAAAAGTATGAACCGTAACCACGGCTATGGTCAACGCGGCCGCGACACTAGCTCCGTCCGCAATCATTCATACCTCGATTGACTGCGGCTTAACTAGGCGAGCGAAAAAGTTACATTTTAGCTTATATCATGATTAACTGCTGTGTTAAATTTTGCTAAAATGACTACAAAACATAATTTAAAAAAATATATTGTGCTGACCAGCTTACGCTCCGCACAAGGCAATGTTGTTGACGTTATCACTCTATATTTTCTTATATACTTACTCTCTAAGATACGAAATTACTTCTCTAAATGATAGTGAAACCCGTATTAAAATCCGTTGCGTGGTTTAGAATTAAGCGGAGAGAGGAAAGGAGAGGAAGCGGAGGAGGGACGAAAACAGTGACTTTACTTTATACTATTTAGTAGAGAACACATTGCCAATGTTATTCGTCATGCTTATTATGTTTTTTAGAAGTTCCTCGGACTTGTTCTCAGAAACGCGATGATAACTTAAAAAAGTTATTTGATTTGTCGCTAGCAAGTGAAATGCCGTGTGGTTTCCGGTCTAAGAATAGAACCACTCCTATTCGTCACGCGGGTGTCGTAAGAAGCGACAAAGGGAAAGATTTGGAGGATGGGCAGCAGCATCCTTCTGTGTAACAGATCATCTGCTGCGTTGAGCCGACCAGATTGCCGGTTTAGGTAAACTTGTCGAATGCAATTTTGTTTCACTATGAATGCAGTTCTGCTTCTTTTTAAAAATAAAGCTATTAAAATTTATATTACTTGAAATAAACTAAACTTAATATTATATATGAATACCTACTAAAATAAAATAATGTTTCCTTTAAGTAAAATAATCTATTTTAAGGATTTGAAGTGATTTCTTTCCAGGGTCCATTGATTTTTTCCACCCCGTACATTTATATGCACAAAAAGATCTGTTGAACTCGGAGTCGAATGAGCTTTGTTGTAATAAATAATAAGCTTAGCCTTTCCAATTCTATTGTTCGGACTTATTACTTTTACCACTCCGTGGTTAGGGAACAATAGATCTATTTTAGAAACCACGTGGTTAAAATATTTCTACTTGCCAAAGTACCATATTATTTACTAAGACACAGCTTTACACACCGTTGAAAAATCTCTCAGGATCTCTCAGGTGTGCAGTTTCCTCACGATGTTTTGCTGCAGCGTTATAGCAAGAGTGATAATGTAGAAGTAACTCATCATCATCATCAGCCTGTATTAGTCCACTGCTGAACATAGACCTCTCCCAATGCGCGCCACTATTGAGCGCTCATTTGAGGTATTTGCCTGTAATCGCCACGCATTATAGCAAGCGGGTTAGCGATCGCAGTAGCAGATGATTGCTGTTACTCAGAAGGATTTAGGGTGCTGCTACCCATCCGCCAGATCTTTCCCTTTGTCGCTTCTTACGACACCCGTGGGACGAGTAGGGGTGGTTTTATTCTTAGGCAGGAAACCACTCGGCACGGATAGAAGTAAGTACGGGAAAGTAAAACAAATTGATTTATCAATTACGCAAGATACTCGATATTTAGAGCTAATCATACATGATTATTCACAGACACCTTTCTATAAATAATTAGACAGTAATAGACTAGACTTAGCTATTAATAAAGACTTAAAAATGACACAAGATGTTTATAATCACTTTTAATTTAAATGGTAATGTAGAATGTTTGTTTTGTAACTTTGTTTTTGGTAATCAAGCGAAAGGTGATAGATAAAAAAAATAGGGAAGGAAAAAAAGAAATTTATAATGAAACAACTTTTTAACGGATATAATTCGCGTTTTTATTTTGATAATACAATCCTGACGTTTCGAGTACTTTGCAGGACTCGTAGTCGCAGGCAGACTTATAAACTTATAGACTTATATAAACTTATAACTTATAGACTTAAAAACGCGAATTATATCCCTTAAAAAGTTGTTTCATTATGTTGAGTGTTCGCGAAAGTTTGAGACTATATTAAAGAAATTTATGTTTGAACCACAGATTAAGTAGGTACTATCGTGGACAAAGCCGGTACACCACTCTTAAGTTTAGAATCGCTTGCATCCGGCGTCCGAACGTAGCGCTAGCCCCGCCACTACGCACGTAGCATCGTTCAAAGCATTTTGATCGCAAAGTGGTGCACCGTTCGTGTCCGCGATAGTAGTCTACGTTCTAGATAGGCAATTGACAAGAGAAAGAATATAATATACCTGTATGTTAGAGCGAGAAATCAGAGGTGCGTGCCTTGGCTTCGATCCTAAGACCTCTGACTTAGTAGTCAACAGTCATACCACTACACTATCTCTGCACTTAGAAAAACAGTAACAGTTAAAACAAGAAAATTGCACAGTCTTAGAACATTGAATTGTACAGCATCACAGATCGCACGTAAGATAACGGTGTTCACCGCTAACTGATGTTGCTACCCTCGGACGGCAACAGTTACATTTACCCTACTTGCCTTAATAACTCAGCCTATATCAACATTGTAAGGAAATTAAAATATTAAACTTGTGGCAGTCATTATACGACGGTATTATAAGTAAGAGTTTTATTAGAGCTGTAAAAGTTAAGAAAGCTGAATTTACAATGCAGTGACAATTTAGAATGCCGTTGACTAGCAACACAGAGGTCCCAGGTTCAACCTAAGACTTGGATTTTTTGTGAATTTATGCAAGTTTGCATATGTAATGCAGCATATTTACATATTTTACAAAACAAACGAAAAACTGTTATAGAATAGAATAGAATAGAATATTCTTTATTGTACACCATTGAAATTACATAAGGAGTCTTATCATTACGATTAGAGGTACAATGGGCGGTCTTATCGCTAAAAGCGATATCTTCCAGACAACCTTTGGATGGACAAGAGAGATTTGAAAAATTTAGGGTAGTCTGAGGTGCACATGATACAAATATATACAAATATTATGTTTCATCATCATCAGCCATAAGACGTCCACTGCTGAACATAGGCTTCCCTCAATAGCTTATGTTATGTTTAAACTATAGGTAAATAATATAAGTAAAAATGTTTTTTACGTAAAACGTTTTTGTCATCAAAACTAAAGCTGTGTACCAAATATTAGATCAATCTGTCAACAGTAAGAGGGTGAAATATCAATTACTAAATTTGAACCAAATAATAAACAGGTCAAGCTAAATAAAACCGTTTAAAATATAAAATCTTTGTTTACATCCTACAGTTACATAATAGTTTGTGAGTCGTGATAGCCTAGTGGTGTTGACTGTTGACTGGTAAGTCAGAGGTCTCAGGTTCGAACCCAAGGCTCGAGCCGTATGTTCCTTACGGCGTGAAACTAACGAAAGAAAGGCGCTGGAAATGGTAACCACAGTTTATTTTCAAGATCACCTCTGACTTTTCGTAAGTTATGTGCGTTTTATAAATATTAATTATCACTTACTCCGTGCCTCGGAAAACACGTAAAGTCGTTGGCCCTGCGCCTGATCTCTCTCCGGTCGTGTCGGATTGCCGTCCCATCGGACTATGAGAGTGAGGGAATAGAGAGTGCACCTGTGTTTGCGCACACACTTGTTCACTATAATATCTCCCGCGTCGATGGCTATAATCTCCGTTTCGATTGGCCGCTGTGACCGAAATTCGGTCAGGAGGATATTATTACATAATAATTTACATAGAAGTAACCTACGTTTAAAATTTTAAGTTTGTCATCCTACCGATTTCGACTGTGCATTTATATTATATAAGTCTGCCAGATTTTAAACTTAGGAATATTACCAGAGGGCTGGCTTATTCTTTGGTCAAAGAATAAGTATTGCCATTCAACGTGGCAATGCTGCCAGTCTTCTGGGCACTTTGCCGGATGACAGTGATGCGGAGGAGTACTTTGACGCATAATATTTAGGTACTTTTTTTCTATTAAGTATTATTATTTATTTATTTTTTTTGTTTTTTTTTATAGGCAAATGTAAATAGTAGTTATATGTAGTTATTTTTATTTAGTTTGTTATAGATAGTATGTTAGTTTTTAGTTTTAGTTTTAATTGTATTTTATTAATTTTAATGTTTATATCTGAGGAATATTATTCTATACCAATTAACACACTCTGTACACAAACTAGCTAACTATTCACACTCAACACCTGATTAAAGACAAAAACTGACTAATTCTCAGTTTCTAGTCGCATCGCGTTCGGATATTCTCGGCTCGCGGCGCAAGCGCGTGAAAACGGTACACTTGCGTGCACAACAAGGTTGTCACTTCGATGTTAGTATTTATATTAAATATCGTTACTTAGCACTTGTTAAATTAATGATTGCCCATTAGGATAAGTGTGGCCTTGAAACCTAGCGTCGTAAGATCTAGAAGCTGGTTATTAAGGATGAGACACCATGTTTATGTTTAAATACTGACCATTAACATACTAATAGATACAAGAACTGTCAGTTCCACTTAGAGCAAGCTTCTACGAGAGATAATTTGTGTTAATATGGCTTGAACTCTACCGACGTACGATTTGACAGCAAATTAGTCATTAATTAGAACTTTTCGGGTTTCGAATCGTACGGACTTCTTCTTTTTTTATCGTATGGTAGATGGACAACCTAGCGTCAGAGTTTAAACCGCCCCTGAGCGTCTGACATGGCAGTATAAATACACCATCGAAAAATCTCTCAAATGTGTTTCCTCCCGATGTTTTCTCTCACCGTTTTAGCAAGTAATACATATTAATTTCTAAAGCGCACATGAATACGAAAAGTTAGGGGTGCTTGCCTGGGGTTCGGAACTACTACCTACGAAAAGTTAGGGGTTCATGCCTCTAACGACCTTTGACTCAGCAGTCCAACGGTCATACCGCTAGGCTAAAACACGGACTAGAAACGCAAGGACTAAAAACCACACATGTTCTTCGACAGACTTCTGGGAGAGAGTACGGTTTATACACCAGGTTTTGACCCGACAATAGTGAAGACAGCTTCCACCATCATCAGCGGCCTAACCACCAAATTCTTGTTGTAAGAAACTCGACGCGCGCCCTTTTCCCAGTCCTTTAGTACTACTGAGTGACAACCCTAGATTACAACTAACAACAATAGCACGTCGGCACTTAACTTAAACAGAGCTATTAATAACAAAAAAACGTATGTTAGCGTTTTACTCACACACTTATCTTTCAATTTAGTAATTATGTAAAACACGAACTGAAATTATTTGCATACCGCCTATAACTATATTATCTATCGGTAACATAGCTGCTAACCGATAGATAATATAGTTATCAAGGCGCTATGCAAATCTAGACTGATAGATAGCTGCTATAAAGCTTAAAAAACAAGTGAAAAGTTCAGAGAATTCAGTTCCTGAATAATCACAAGAAATTTTTGATAGCCTTTAGATAAATTGCTTGAAGGCTGCCAGTGCACTAATTAATAAGAGTCGTGATAGCCCAGTGGTGGTGACCGTTGACTGGCAAGTCAGAGGTATCAGGTTCGAACCCAAGGCCGCAACTCTGAGTTTTCGTTATGTGTGTTTTATAAATTAATTATCACTTACCCGTGCCTCGGAAAGCACGTAAAGCTGTAGGCCCTGCGACTGATCTCTCTCCGGTCTTGTCGGATGGCCGTCCCATCGGACTATGAGAGTGAGGGAATAGAGAGTGCACCTGTGTTTCCGCACACTGTGCACTATAATATATCCTGCGTAGTTGGCTAATCTCCGTTAAAATTAGCCACTGTGACCATAATTCGGTCATGAGGACATTATTATTATATGCTGGACTCCAAAACGTCCAGCGCCGGCGCATCATGCACACCTCTACACACGACTAAAGCACGATCACTTATTATAAATAGTCATTGCGTGACAAAAAGACATAATATTGATTGCCGTCGATCACCGGCTCACCGCTGACAAGATGCATTAAGTTTTCAATTAAATCTTTTAAACATAGCACATTACTACTATCGCTATTAAATACTTATCTGATGGGTTTAATAACAACGTATAGATTTAATAAAAGACTGTTAAACAAGAATTTTAATTTTTATTGTATTTTTTTTTTTTTTTGATTGATGTCGTGGTGGCGCATTGGTTACGGACCCGCTTTACAAGCGAGTGGGTGTGGGTTCGAACCTGGCATGTACCAATGTGACTTTTTCAATGTCATATGTACTTTCTTAGATATTCTAAGACACCACTGACTAACGGTGAAGGAAAACATCGTAAGGAAACCTGGACTTAATAGTCTGAAATTGCCAACACGCAGTGAGCTAGCGCGGTGATTAATGCTCAATCCTTCTCTGTATGAGAAGAGGCCTTTGCCCTACATAGGGACAGTTACAGGCTAATTTATTTTTTTTTTTTGATTATTGGAATATCGCAACTGATATAGCATTTGTGAAAAATAAAATATCGGCGTGAAACAGTATTTGTATGGTCCCAGAGACCCAACCGGCTTAATCTTCCCTCCCCTTCTAATAATCCCGCACTCGGCACGCGCAACTAATAAAAAGCAATGCAAATAAGAAATTGCCACTGTGATCGGTATTTTGTGACGTCATAGCTGTCATAATATTAAAAGTAAAAAAAAAGTTTTAATTATAAAAAAACCTTATTAACCTTATATGAAGCGCATAGTAATAATAAGGTTCTCGAAGGTTCTCGCGAGAGCTCATCTCCATCAATGTTCAAGAAAAGAGTAAGAGAACACTTCCTCTTGAAATAAATATTTAAGGTATGTATTTATTATGTTTATATGTTTATGTATTATTTATTGTTTATTCATGTGTTATTTATAATTTATATATAGATATTATTATTTAGTGTATTGTATGTAGACTCATATTATTATATGTATGATTTATGTACAGTTTATATTTAGGTATGTATTATTTATATGTATTTTTGGAGTTATATTATCATTATTACAATGACGTGTATTGTACAGACACTGCCTTCCATCAGTTTTGTTCCTATTCACCTTAAGGTTTGCTGGAAGAAAACTCAGCACTGAGTTAAGCTCGCCTTTGTGCATTGTCTTTTTTTGTTTCCCTTTTGTATATCTGTTTTATTTGTGTACAATAAAGAATTAAATAAAGAATTAAATAAGGTTTTGGTTACTAACTGGTAGGCAGTATGTTTGTCTGTCACCTTAGTAGTAGGATTCGTTCCCACAGCAGATACAAAAGAAAAAACAATAGCATGAATCATATGTGATTCACGAGACAGGGAAAATGTTAACAAAACTGACTATAGTAAGTATAATACATAATTATAGTGATCCCGATTCACGAAATTCAGTGTCGTAATCATTGAGGTAGTATGTACTAACGTACATGTATACATAATATCTCGATGGTCGAAACGAGCATGGTATAAACAAGATATAAATATTATTATAAGTGACATAACAAGCAGACAATAGTTAGATAAAGAAAATCGTAACTATAATAAAATAATCAGGTTAATTTATATGTTTTGATGCCACAGCATAGATTTTGTAATACACATGAATAAGTGAATTGGGAGTTTTATTTGCATAAATATTTATTCTGTGTCATTATTGTGAATGTCAATTACTCAATCACTTGCATTCCATAATATTATCCTTCCCTCTACTCCTTTTCCCTTATCCCCTTTTAATCGTCTCCTAAATTACTTTTATCTTCTATCCTATTTTATCCGCGATTATTATTTCCAGCCTTTTAATCCTATGTTCTAAAAGGTCTGTGGCAAAAGCACGAAATAGTGAAAAGCAAAAAAAAAACACTTTCATATTCTGACATTAAATTAAATGACTCATATCACAAACCACCGTTTTAAAAATGACGCCATCAAAAAAGTTTAATTTATTGCATTTTGATACTAATATGACACAATATTTTTTATTAATATTGGATCTACATATTATATAATAGCTTACGGGAAAGTAACGGTTATCTTTGGAAGTGATCTATTAGCTTTTACACATTGGTGGCCCTATAATTAAATCAATACAGGTACCTACATACCTATGTATCTGATGAATAATTTGTTTAATTTCATTTTTACCATCATTCTGAACTTTAGGATATAATATATCGATAATAATGAATATCGATTTTCATATTTTCGACACTCAAAAAATTTCGGCAACAAACGCCACATAATAAGATTTCAAAGTTGCTGACCAAAAACGGTCAGCAACTTTGAAGTGATGCGCGGACAAACATATTTGGCAATTGATTTTAATTTATAGCTAAACGTATTCCAACACTAGAAATTCTCCTGTATCGTAAGCAGCTACAGACATTAATTTCACAATGCACAAACACTCAGACCGCAAAAACACTCAGACAAAGATTGAGCATAAAACACTCCGACAAAGGTTTAACATAAAACACTCAGACAAAGATTTAACATCGAAAATAAATTGAAAACTTTTTAAATAAGGTTCTTAACAAATTCTAAACCTAAGTTAACTAATAACCAACAACTCCAACAAGTAATACATTACATCGGCGCGTGCGTTTATTACATACGGTTAAGTTAAAGCGTGTATTTCTAAGTCATTATGCGAGCTTGTACTTAGCTAAGTAATGTGTTTAAGTAACTGAAAATGTTTGCAATAATTCCTAGAAATTCATTACCATATCCCGGAAAGAGGTATTAAATAAAATACTCAAGTTTTTTATTTAAAAAAAAACGATTTTAACCAAGCTTTTATGTTGGAGTATCAAAATTAAACACATAATTATGCAAAAATTGCTAAAATTGTAGTTTTTTTTTAAACCCCAAATACCAATTTCGAGTAAGTATTTTTCAATTCTAATGGGGAGGAATTCTTTGACGCCTTCGCGTGACTTTTATATCATCATCATCATCATTTCAGCCATAAGACGTCCACTGCTGAACATAGGCCTCCCCCAATGATTTCCAGATTGGCCGGTTGGAAGCAACCTGCATCCAGCAGCTTCCTGCGACCTTTATTAGGTCGTCTGTCCACCTTGTGGGTGGACGTCCTACGCTGCGCTTACCAGTACGTGGCCTCCATTCCAGAACCATTCTGCCCCATCGGCCGTCAGTTTTGCGCGCTATGCGTGTGTGTTGTGTAATTCCTTAATTTTATTTCTTTTATTTATTAGGTATAGTGTATTTATAGTAAGTAGATTTAGAATAAGTATCAGAAACTCAAAAGACAAGCGGAGGATAGAGAGAGGTGGCGATTACTTCACCGACAAGAGCCTAGCTCTTAAATATAAGAGAGAGAGATTTAGAATATAACTTATTCTAACTTGAAATTTAAATAACTGTCACTGCTGCTTACGTCATTATCTTAATTATATTAATATTTACCTATAGCATCAAGGTCGTTTCTCCAAGGTTGTTATCAAACGGCACGTAGACAACTGGTAGCTATGAAGACAAAGTTGTATTTACATATATGTATATTCATTGATAAAATCAATCAAGAACTTTCACGCCGCCGCCGCCGCCCTATTGGTCGTGAATCACGTGTAGTAATATTGTAGTTGTAAGTTGACAAAAAGATATACACATACATACAAAATAGTGTGGGACTTCCAAATCGGTTCCAAGTCAATTTCTAGCCTCTTTAACCTTCTCATTAAGAACTTGACTTGGAACCAAATCCAAAATGTTTAAAAGTAATTTCGGGCTTTTTAGTTCCTTTTGAAGTCGGTTTTATTTTGTTAGAATTTTTTTTTGTTGAAATGTTTTTTTTCCATTTTAAGTAAAACACGAAATTAGTTGTCACGAGGGGTTTGCATTCGTACGATGAGGAAATGGGAACCTCCCGCTTCTTTGAAGTCGGTTAATGCAGTCGGATAGTTTACTTTCAGGGGCAAATAACGGCAACTTATAATGCTACAATTTCGTGAAATCAACGTCCTGGAAAGTTCTTGAAATGTCAAAAGCGGTAAGCACCACGACTTTCATGTTTCATTTGTAAAACAGTCATTAATGTGTCTGTAGCTCTTTGTCACTGTTCTAGGAAATAAATTAGAAATCGACACATTTCTCTCGCGCATACTAAATAAGCAAACTTGGACCCCAGGTTAACCAGATTTTCTGTTTGTCAACACCAAAAAGAAATTAGAGGAAATTAAAAATGAGATAGTATACGAGCGGGGTTTGAACCCACAACACTTGCCGTACCGTGGCAATGCTCTAACTGAGTTTGCGCACTATTTCAATTTTAATTTCAAGTTCCCTTTCTACATCTTCTTGAGGAGGCGCCTGGTGTCTGTTGGCATAAAACTTAACATGACATAGACTCACGCCTATATTCCCCAACGGGGGTAGGCAGAGGCGTATGCAGTACCTACACTCACGTTTCGCCGGCTATGTTAAATCCCATGTAAAAGGGGGCGAGCCTATTGCCATTAACCGAGCACAATTCCAGACCCCGTGCTGCTACTAAGAATTTCCTAATGGAAAAACCCAATAGCACTTTGCCTGATTCAGGGATCGAACCCTAGGACCTCGTGCTCAGCAGTTGCACTTGCTACCACTAGACCAACCAGGCAGTATGTTGGTATTTTTTGCTAATTACTCGACTCAGTGTTACAAATATAGCAGTTGTAAGGGCTGAAATTTTTTTCGGGGCGTAACATATATTTAAAAAATCAATATAATATAATTATCACCAATTTGAATGACTTTGATCTACACCATGTAATAAATTCTAAGTTGCATCTACTAGTACTAACCACACAAAGGACGCCAGCGCCACAGCCTGGATAAAACCAGTACGTTAAGTCGATAACCTATAAACCCACTACCCAGATTACTGTTCTGTGGTACACTTTGTAACGGCGTTTTAGATAGATCCTGCAGAAAACTGATAGCTGGCTTTAATTTGAAGTCTGTCATGGTAATAAACAGCTGCGTGGATGAAAGATAATCTATCAATGAAGTATTTGCTATTGAATTTATGTATACGATCTTTAATGGGACCTAAAATGAGTTGTAACAGCTTATATGTAGAATATTATTGATAAGTGTCTTGGTGGTATTTTGTGTACTCAGTTTTGGGGAGGTTACTCCAGATCTCAACCCCAAAATCAATTTCTAAACGAACTTATTGCAACGTTGATATCAGAGTACGTTCCAATGTAGCAAATTTGCAACTTTTGTATGGTTTAATTAGGATTGAGATTAGGTTCATTCAACAGTAAGCCCTGTTCCTAAAAGGGTAATAGTCAACAACCCTTACCATTTTTTATTTTAATTACCACAATGCCCCTAATGTATACCGTCCCGCTCGGGCTATGCATGACAGGCGATCCACAACTCTTGCTTATGCCAACCCGGGCTGAGCCTGTAGCCATAAAAATGTCCCAAAATAATCAAAATACTGCGCCCTAATCTGTCCAATTAGGGGCGCCCTTAGCTGCGGTTGCTTTAGGTTTAATTTATTGCTTTAACTAGAGGCCTTTTAGGTTTCGCTAGAAGTCTGATTAATCAGGCTGAACTACCTAGAGAGCCACGTAGAGAAAAAAAAGGTATGCGAGTCAGTTATGTTGGGCGCTCCGGCCTCGAGTTGGTAGGCCGCCGGCACACCATTGAAACCCCTATGTCACTTCTCAATCGCATAGTGACGGGAACGCGAAATCGTGGTTCACATACTTTACGGAAGCGAATCAGCAGATAAAAGCTAATACACTCAATAAAAGCCTTTTCGCTCTATAAAATACGGTCCACTTTTAAATCTTCATTTTAAACGATGCTTGCCCGACTGGTTTTCGATCAGAAATGACTAAAATTACATAATTTAACTATGACAAAGTTACAAGCTGATGAAATCGTTTATGCTAATACCCAATTTAATTGAGTAGAAGCTGGGTTATTAACTTCATGGCTCGTTAGATTTACATCTTAAAATGGTTAGGTTATACAAGAGATTGGTCTGCATAAATGTAACTGTACATCGTTACCCCAAGCTGATAAAATTTATGCATTTTTGCATGCGAAGCTAACACTAAAGTTTAACATTTTTGTAGGGCAGGATTGGCAATGCGTCTGGTAGTTTTAACTAGGGGGTCCTAGGTTCAAATCCTGCTTGTCATCAATTTCCATTTTCTGCAAAAATGTGTAATGTTGAAACAAAATGTTTATATGTATTTCATTTTTTATAGGGTTTTTACACTACAAAAAAACTAAATATTGTTTTTTAATGTTCCAAATTTTTGTTGAAAGAAAAAGTAGAAAAAGTAAAAGTACTTAGATACTTACGAGCAGAATAATTTTATTATATTTTTTTACTTAAGTAATTCATAAATGCATTATAAAAATGTTGCAATATTAGTTTTTCAAAAGTTTAGTTTAATTCAAATCACATTGGAATTCCATTACCATAATCTCCAAACCAGTAAAACACCAATGGTTACCATGGAAACCAGTTTATGCAAATTTAGGCAAATAGTGATGTAACCAATCAGTTTCGTTTTCATTAAACGTAATGTCATTAGAAAATATTTTTATATTTTTCTAAGCTATTTCACTTTTTAATCCAATGTTTTGCAGTGAAAGTTTCTGTTAATAGAAGGCGAAATTTAATGTGTTGGTAATTAATGCACTGTTTTACGAGCCTTTGTGATGAGTGATGTATATTATTATAGTGTTTTGAGAAAGATTATTATGTTATATATGGCTGTTTGCAGTGGCTAGCGGTGACCGAACTGCGATAACATTTTATAGTACAGCCTTAGGGATAGAAGAGCTTTGAATAATTGAATATGGTACAACTAAGTCGTGATAGCCTAGAAGAAGAACCTAGATCTAGATAGAACCTCTGATTTTTTTTAAAAGTTTTGTGCGCAAATTATCACTTGCTCCGTGCAGATGTAAAAAAACATAAATTTTAATTGGATACAAAGAATGTTTTATGATAATTCAATTTGTAAATTACAAATCTAGCTACAAAATATTCCGCATCAAATACGATTGATTGATTCATTCAAGACATCATTGATTGAATATTAATTGAATTTGCAACTTTAATTTAAATATTGTTTAACCGTTTAAATAAAATCTAAATATTATTAAATTTTAAAGTTGATTAATTTTTAACTACCGCAAGGACGCCGGCGATACGTGGTAACAATAATTGACTTTCAATGATTGTGTCTCATTCTCGGGGTTTGACGGTTTAAGTCCCTGTTTTACCGCTCACTGATAAAGTGACATGTAATAATCTCATTTCATAAAAATTCTGTTCTATTTTCGAATTTACCTAGTAGTCAATGCCTATACGTAGACTGTGAAACAAGTACGACGTATTCTCTTTATTTAAACAATATAAGGTAACATTTTTTAAAAGGCAACATCTTCAGAAGAAAGTTAAAACCAAAATAATGAATATTAAAAACTGTAAATACTTTCGCGGCTTTAAATTAGGAACTTATGACTTTGTAACGGTTGGTATTGACATTGGTATTCAGAGTACATGTATCACTTTTTGGTCTGAATACCTTGGTTCAAGTAAGTATGTGAGATTAACACGATGAGAAATGATAAGATTTTGATTTCATTACACTCTCATTTGTAAAAGTGTAAGCAATTTTCGTATTCTGAATTTGAAATTCGCTTTTATTTCAAAACGACGCGACGCAACGCTCAAAAATTTAATGTTTTTTTAATTTAGAATGGTATCTTTTCGTCGAAATTCTAAATTCAAAATTTAGTTTTTAATTTGATTCTTGTTTGTTATAGGCTGCTGTCAATTTACTGACACTGGCTGATTTGACCAAGCGGGTTACTTTTGAATTATCGTAATCTCAAATTATTGTTAATAGTGAATTTGCATCTTTGAATAATAAAAAATATTGTTTAGATTGGGTTCGCTGTACAAGAGTATGCCCCCAATCGTACCATATCACGTCACAAGTTTATAATACTATTAAAACAGTTTTATAAAGCATTAATTTTGCTTGCGACGCGAATATTTTAATAGTTCATGTAATTCTACATTTTTGTTGAAAGTAGACATCGATTACGTGCAGGACTTAAACCCCTAACCTACTGATTAAAGCCAGCCGTTTTAAGCTAGAATCTAGATGCATCAACCTCACAACCATCTTACTAACGGCAAACGGTACGTGAAGCCATGTGTCCATCTACCACGATATCAAATCTCAAATCATTCGGAAAAGCCGCCATTTTAGAAGCCACGTAGTCCAATGAATTTTATAGAGATGACACCATGCAGTGCCTTGTGGCTTCCCGCCTAAGAATTAGAATTAGAACCACTCCATTCATCCCGCGGGTGTCGTAAGAAGCGAAAAAAGGGAAAATCTAGACATAGTACGATGAGACGGCAATCCGACACGATTGGAAAGAGATCAGACGCAGGACCAACGGCTTTAAGTGCTTTCCGAGGCACGGAGCAAGTGATAATTAATTTATAATACGCACATAACTACGAAAAGTCAAAAGTGCGCGCCATGGGTTTGAACTTGAGACCTCTGACTTGCCAGTCAACGGTCATACTACTAGGCTATCACAATCACGACTCATAGGTAAGTATTATACGGGGTACTCGTACATACATACATACCTACAAACAATTGTGGATGAACCTTCTAGTTTTATCTGTGTTCTGTGGGCGAAGATAACCGAGTATCGTGCCGAACGAATTGTAAAATGGTAACTGTCCGTCCCTAAGTAAAAATTCTATTACTTACCATTGACATAAATTCAAACAAGGTCATGCGTGTGAGTGATTTCTCACACGAGATGAGAAAGGGCTGAGAAAAAGTATGTACGGTCGGCAAGAAAGTGGTGTATCAGTTTCGATTTAGTATCCTAGTCATCGAAAATGACAACAAGGTTCATATCTACTAAAAAGAACTGACACAGATGCAAAATAACGACATAACCTTGAAAAGTATTCATACGTCATAAGTCACTTATAAGTGCAGGACATTTTAACCTTAATTATAAGTGGATAAGACAATAATTTCTACAAAAAAAAATTAAATGTTTCTAAATTTAAAAGTATAAAAACTATTTAAAAAGATGTCAATAGAAGTGTCACATCGATATGCAAGCGAAACTGATCTTTATAACCTATGAACCTGTAAGCGGCATTCAACCTTAGGGTAATACACCACTTTTTTGGCCAACTGTACATACTAATTGTCATACTTTTACAATATTTACTAATGTGTTTAGTGCAGTAACGGGATGATACCGACTCGATAAATGATTTACGTAATGACATCGCTCGCGTTGGTCTTTCGCCTGAGAGTGAGACAATGAGAGAAAGAATCTATATTTGCGCCAATTGCGCCTACGCATTAGTACGATGTACGAGCAGGAAACACTATTGATAAAGAAAGATAGAATGAAAAGACGTTTATTTGGAAACAGCATTTAGAGACACAAACAAAATATTATAAAAATCTAAACTTAAAATTAAGTGTCTCACGGCTGGACCAAATGGTTGTCTAGACCAGCTTCATATCAGGCACGTATGCTGATTTTCATCTGGAACCCTTGTGTTTCGTATTGGTATTTGGTAAGAAGAATATTTGCAAATACACTATACACCTGTATTTTTTCAAAATAAAGCTAGGTATATATATAATAAAAATCAATGCCACTTTTCGTTGTAATTTTATAACTCAAGAACGGCTTGACCGATTTGGATAATTTCGGGCAGCTAGTTAAATATAAAAATGCCTGCATTTTTTTAAACTACGATAATCAACTTGGTACAAAGAACGACATTCTCTTGCCACACTGCATCAGGTACAGTCAACTTGAAATGACGTTGCACATAAATACACAGTAATTAAACTAGATGTTCAATTACGATACCGTCGGGCACAAAAGTGTTTACTTTAAGTAATTACTATAAAAGCTCAGAAGCGCCTGAGCAACTTTTTTTCTATACTTATAAAATGAAAAACTTAATAAATTGAATAATCTATATTTTGTATTGTTTTTCACGTTTTTACTTTTTTCATCTCTTGATATATTGTCATTTTACCAACTTTTAAAGCGTCTGTCACACTCAAATTGCCAGATCTAAAGGAGATCGCAACGAAATAGATCAGAAAAGCTCTACAGTACCTATAAGTATCTCCTTTACTAATTTATTGATATTCAATCATTCTATGCCAGGGAAAAGATTACAAATCCCATCAAACAAATTCACTTTCAGAAATTCATTCAAATTAATTTCTGCAAAACTAAAAAGACTTTTGCTCAAACGTGGAACTGGGAAAAAAAATGTGTTAAAAAATAGAAACTTGGCCTTTTGATTTGGATAACTATAATAATTCATTGTTTATGTCATTTCCTGATGTAAAAATGAAAGAAAATAACAGCTTATCAGCCACTTGTCGTCCCTTACAAATTGTGGGAACTAACCATAGAAGACTTATTGTTGCGTATGAGCACATTGTTAGATATAAGTAATTGTAAATGCAAAATACATGTTACTGTTAAAGTTACCGAATACATAGTAAACATTTCATTTAAATTAGATAAGTAACTGGATCGAATTGCCAATATAATCATACCTTTATTTATTTATTTAATATTTACTAGACGTCAAAAAAGAACCTCCTTTTTTGACGTCTAGTAAATAATAATAATAACAATAATTCTCAATTGAGGTGACATTTGTTACCTCAAAACTCCGTTATAACTGATTTGAGTAATTCTGTTTTTGTTCTAAAGAGTACTATACTCTCTGATTGGTCCCATATAAGTTATCTAATGATCTTTGATGATGATGATGAAATCTGATGATAAACTTCGGAGATACAGAACGGAACCGCTGATCGGAAAATAGCTAACCCCTCATAACAACTAAATTAACTTTGTTCGAATCATATGTATATGTGTAACCCACTTCCGAAAAAGTAGAAGGGGGTGTTGGCCTCCCCCTTTGAACTTAATGTGCCACTCACTTTTGAAGTCGGTTTAATTTTTTTGTTAATCATTTTTATGGTAGGGGATGAGCTGGATGCTTATTTGGAGGATTGGCCGCAGAAAGCGCAGAACCCGGGTGAATGAAAGGAGGGTAGGGAGGCCTTTGCTCTGCAGTGGGACAATAACGGCTGAAATTAAAAATAAAATAAATAATCATTTTTATGATTATGTAGATTGGTCCTTTAATTTCCCTACCTATATTATACATAATTATACGGAATACACAACGTTTATTCGTTGCTTAATCTTAAACAATTTAAACTTCTGAACGTATTAATAACAAACAATTTAACATAAATATTATTTCACCTTAACCCAATTGTTACAATAATGTCAAAGAACAAAAGAAATATAAACAATACTTAACCATTGTGTTCTTCGCTGTACATGCGCCTACGCATCGAACACTTCCTACTAGGAACTCTCTTAATCCGTGACGTATGGCTGATTGACTAGCATCTGTGACTTGTCAGCCATTAATAATCATTCGTACTGCTAATCAAGCTGCGTAATTAATAATTACGCGTAAAGACAATTAAACAATTTAAAAAGATACGATTTTTAGTGGTGCCTAAAATTAACCCAGACTTTTGTGAGGCTACTATTTGAAATCCTTATATGAAAAGCCCATTAAAACGATACCTCACACAATATTTTTAATCTTGGATGATTATAGGAGGGGAGGACCGAGTATCCCCCCTCTTCCTTTTTACTCGTCCAAAGGCCAAAGGGTACTAGCCAAGAGAATGGCATTATGTTTATAAAGGCAACAAAATATAACAGTAATCAGAATTGTATTATTTACTGACTTTTCCAACTTTCGATTATTCCTCTCCGATTCAAAAGGCACATTCACACTAATTACTAATTTCACAGTGTCATTATCAGTGTAAGTGATCTTTAATGACTGACAAGACATATTGCTGGCTTTAATCATTAAACGTGTTCTTAGAAATAACATAACAACTTCAGGTGTATGTATGTTTTGAAAGGGTAAGCAGATGTGTTAATATCCATGTGTTCTATGTATGTACTATATAGAGTCATGATAACCTAGTGGTGATCATTGACTGGCATCAGTGGCCTCGGGTTCGAACCCAAGGCGCGCGCGCACCTCTGACTTTTTGTAAGTTATGTGCGTATTCTAAATTAACTATCACTTACTACGTGAGAGATTTTTCATTGGTGTGTAAAGCCATGTCAGAGGCCTGCGGGCGGTTTAAACTCTGACACCAGATAGTTCATGAACCATACGTTGAGCAGAAGACTTACTCCGTGCTTCGGAAAGCACTAAAGTCGTTGGCCCTGCGCCGACCTCTCTCCGGTGGTGTTGGATTGCGAATAGAGAATGCACTTGTGTTTACTTTTTTGCTACTGCGCGAAATTTGGTTTTGAGTACGTATATCTATTTTCCAATGCCGTGTGGTTTCCAGCCTAAAAATATAATATGTAATGTGATAGCGACAGAGGAAAAGATCCAGAGGATGGGCAGCAGTATCCTTCTGTGTAACAGCAATCATCTGCTACTGCGATCGCCAACCTGCTTGCCCGTGGCTATTATGGGCAAATACCTTCAATAAGCGCACAAAAGTGGCGCGCATTGGGAGAGTATGTTCAGCTGTGGACTAATACAGGCTGATGAGGATGACATATCTATTCTCGCCGTCGACCCTGCTTTATGATGAAATACTATCTTTAATTCAATTAGTATCTATTTAAAGCTTATGAAGCTCTAAATGGAAGGTCAAGAGAACTGAAAGTAGGTTACACTTGGTTCGGTCATCTACCTTGGGATTTGAGAGGACAGTGACTAAAGAATCCAATTTAATCTTTGCAAAAGTAAGCTTGATTTAATAAAAATAAAAAAAACTATTACTATTAGCAAGTAAGCTTGATTTGATAAAAATAAAACTCTACATCTTATGGTAAGATTTCGAGACCTAGCGCTTTGTAGGAACAACTTACCTACGCAACTTGAACAGGACGATGACGTGCTTGCTTAAGCACGCATGCATCGAAGCAAGCACGTTTTCAATCTGAGTCTAATACCCCGTTTACATGAGCTAAGTGAGCGTCCAGGTTATCCGGATAATGATACCTAAAAGTTATTTAAAAGTATAGCTAACCCTCCTTTAGTCTGAGAAGGGAACCCGTTGTGTGCAGTAAAAAAGTAATCTGAGCTTCTTTTTATGATGTATGATTGATAAACAATCAGATATCAGAATTTAAACCACCCGTAGGCTTCTGACATAGCTTTAGACAATGTTGAAAAATCTCTCAGATAGTTTCCTCACGATGTTTTCCTCGCCATTTTAGGAAGTTATAATTCATTTCTAATACGCACATGAATTTGAAAAGTCAGAAGTGCTTGCCTAGGTTTCGAACCCACGACATTTGACTTAGCAGATCAATGGTCTTACCCAAAGATAAGTATTGGAAATTTAATATTTCTGCTTCAAATCGAGCTGATTACACTTGAGGACAAAATCGTGATAATCCATAATTACTTAGGTTTTCTTATTTCAAAGCTTTGATTTTTTTTTTAACGAATACAGTTACAAAAAGGAGGTTACGATCAAATCAATGAGGTGAAGAATGTAATAAATTGCATAATTTATGTTTACGGAACATAATTTATTATTATATTCGAACAAAGAGATGTGACAATCATGAGGTGTCCATAGCAATTACGTAAACTTAAAAATCTTGGTGATTGTGAACACATTCTCCAATAAATTAGTTTTTAGGTAATCTTCCTACGCGTTTTGTCTAGAATGTAGAAAAACTGCATTTAGATAACCAAGCCTATATCCATTCTCTAATATATCAATATTATTACACAATAGCGCTTTACCTGCGTCATCGTACGCGTGTGTTTCGTTTTTTTTTTCAATTTTACGTCTAATTTCATTAGCAAATTTCACTTACTAACTTTCACCCCCGTTGAAGGAAGATTTTTCAAAAAATCTGAAACAAGTCCTTCATAATCTTTTACCGATAAGCTTAGTACCAATGTTCACGTTTCTAATTTAAAAAATAACGGATTTCCCTTACCAACTTTCTATTAAGTTTTTCCAGTCAAAAAAAGTTTTTTGTAAAAAGCTAATTCACACACATTTCTTAATTTATAAATGTGAGTGTCACGATGAGGCTAGCATATCATTTAAACCCCTCTATAATTAATAAAGAATAAAAATAAAAAAGAATAGCTAAATACCAAGTTGTATATACATATTTAATTTCAAAAATTTTCTTCAAAAGGTTTTCCTACAAACTTTTATCCTCTATATGAGGAAGAATTTCTGAAATATAATCAAACACATTACTGAAAATTGCTATAACGTTACAATATTTTTCATTACAATTTTCACAACACTACACAACACACAACACGAGAAAAATTTCAACACTGCTGGGAAGTCTAGAATCATGTCCTTAATACCTACATGGTTTAAGTTTTCGTTACCATGTTCCTTAGACAGTATACAATGAAGCTAAAGAGTATAATTTATGTTTTTACTAATTAATGTGCTAATTTTAAGAACTTTCACCCCAATTTGTTTGCGTTAGTTAATGCAAAGAAAAACAAAATATAATTTCTACCTATAACATAACAATTAACCAACGATTACACCTATGTAATATACCATCTGCCTAGCCTTTTCCCAACTATGTTGGGGTCGGCTTCCAGTCTTACCGGATGCAGCTGAATACCCGTGTTTTACATGGAGCGACTGCCTATCAGACCTCCACAACCCATGTACTGGGTTACACGATACCCCTTGGTAAGACTGGTTGTCAGACTTTCGGGCTTCTGACTACCCGTAACGACTGTCAAAGATCTACAATTGACAGCCGGGGCCAACAGCTTAACGTGCTATCCGAGGCACGGAGAGTGATAATTAATTTATAAAACGCACATAACTTACGAAAAGTCAGAGGTGCGCGCCTTGGGTTCGAACCCGAGACCTCTGACTTGCCAGTCAACGGTCCCCACCACTAGGCTATCACGACTCTCACCTATGTAATATACCATGTAATATAATATAATTTCCTCTAAATTCGACAATCTAAAACATATCTAAATCGGATGCATTCAATGCAACAGGATGTCTGACACTTTCTCAAGCTTTCATTTAGACATTTGAAATTTTTATTCTAGATCATCAAATTAGCATACCTAACTAGTTATTCATTAACGTATTAATATGTTAATTTGTTTATAAAAATCGAAGACAGTCGCAACAATTGAGACATAAGAAATACATAATTTATGTAATAGGAAAGGAGTTGGTGACAATATTATTATACAAGATTAATATAAACTATGATTTCGGTCAAAAATTGCTAACACAAGACCCAGCTTTGCATTGCGACATGTTTGAGTTAGAATTTCAACAAGTTTTTCTGACAAAATAGAAGTATATTTGGTCAAGATAAAAACACTGAAACATGTTATCCAAGAGTCATACCGGGGGGAAGAGTATTTTGCTCTCAAACATTGCAAAAGTCACTTGAATGCAAACGTAAGATTCAGAAAATTACTTGCATAAAATATGGTTATAGTATTCTTCTTCTAATTTATCGTGTGGTTGATGAACAACCTGGTGTCAGAGTTTAAACAGCCCCTATGCCTCTAACATGGCTTTAGACACCGTTGAAAAATCTTTCATTTGTGCTGGTTTCCTCACAATGATTTTCTTTACCGTTTTAGCAAGTGATAAATTTATTTCTAAAACGCACATGAATCCGAAAAATAAGAGGTGCATCAGGTGCATGTCTGTCACCTGGGTTCGAACCTATGACCTTTAACTTGGCAGTCCAACGATCATACCACTTACAGTTAAAGCTAAGTGTAACATTATTAATATACGTGTCTTTTCTGCCACAAATTGCATGCAAATAAGTGACACGGTTGGAGCAAATTGCAGCAAATCGCAACGATTTTTGTCGCAGGAGACCCGGTTTAATATTTATTTCTAAGTACTCACAGATGTAAGTAATATTTGCATCTAATATTATATTTTTCATCAATTTAAGAGCTACGGTCTGATCGATGCAGCTGCTTCCAACGTTCCCTGTCAAGAGCCAATTCCTTGACCTCCTTATACGTATTATTTACACAAAAAATTATTGTTGTCTATAGCCACTTTAAAGTGAAGGAAAATATGTAAATCTTAATACAAGTAAATCAGTACTTATTTGGTAATCTCGGAATAAAGAATCATCATTCAAAATCTTAACTTCGACAAACAAAATTGAGATACAGTGAAACTCAGGTTTACATTATTCCGACATCTATTAACTTCAACACTATCTACTCAGACAATACGCAGATTTCGCAGGCACTATCTTATAGGCTGTATCCGTCTATTGCCTGAATAGGATAGTGTACCGGTGTTCCATAATTGTTGGAGTAATGTCTGAGTTTCATTGTATCACAATTATGTCTGTCGAGTAGGTAATTGTTTCTTTAATTTTTAAGTTAAAAAAGCAAAGATAAGCTATTGCTATAAAAGCTATTGTAAATAAAATCACAAGTCGCGCTCACAAGCTTCGTTTTGACATTACAAGAGGATCTATAACGCGATCTGGTTTCCTTAGAAGATTTCATCATTTATTTTACAACTGCAATCTACTTTATTCTTGATATCCCATAATATGTATATGCAAACTTGTTCCACATAACTCCATTATCTAACTCGGCTACATCTTGCCACATTTTACATGGTTATTACTACTTACAAACCTTAAGCCTATGATCAGCCATCATTTGAATAAGTGCAGATGTTATTTGTACGGATTTTTCTCGCAATTTCCTAGCAGTACACTCATGCGCATTTCACGTAATCTGTATCTAGTACAGCGTGCAGCGGCGGGGAGATCCAACGGAAAGTATTAATTTCCTACGATATAGAAAGTTGAGACTAAACTGTACACTGGCTTACAGATTCTACGATGACATTGCAACAACTTAAACTTGATTAATTAGGTTTACCTGTAGATAAACGTCATCCATTTTATTTGATAATAATAAGTTGGATGGCTGGATCTTGGGCTTGGTGATTTTGGATATTAAGTCCAGGTTTCCTTAAGATGTTTTCCTTCACCGTCTGTCAGTGGTGTCTTATATGTAACTAAGAAAGTACCATTAAAAAAGTCTACATGCCAAGTTCGAACCCACATTAACTTGCTTGCAATGCGGGTCCGTAACCGGGTCCGTTTTTCCCGTGACTCAGCGCTTGTGGTTCTAATTTTTTCGGGAAATCCAATACCAGCCTATAAACTCAAAACTCTATGCAAAAGTCACGTCGATCCGTTGCACCGTTGCTGCGTGAAAAAAAACATAAAAAACACTTTCGCATTTATAATCTTTGTAAGATACCATATTGCCGACCACCGGCACCAAAGATGTATCTACCCACACAAACATCGAAAATAATTCGATAAAAATCAGTCGAAAGCAACAAATCCTAAACGATAGTGAAAAGACTGGTCACAGACAAATTGCAATCCATAATGATGTATTGTGAACAGAAAAAGCAAGTACGTATTATACAAAAACCTGTTATCACGACATTCTCGACCCTCGACCTTTACTTTCGCTGCCATTTAAAAAAAAACAATACAATATCCGCTTCGTCATCGTGAACTTGAAACAAAAAGAAAATAAAAGCTGGCTGTATGCGCAAATCCTTTGCCTCTTGCACGCTCCCGCCAAAATGCTGACATTGACAATAAAAACAATATGGCGCCTGCCTTACTGGCAGTTTAAGTAGAAATTGCAAGCGAATCTGGTTTGAACAGCCGCAACAATGGTTGCTTTAGCCATTATAATGAAAAGCAGGTTTTTGACAACGATATTTATGTACTTAACCTGGAATTTTACTATTATTTCGCTGGTCATTTTGTTGAGCTAGTTTGCAATTGCTAAAATGTGCAATTTTGTTAGTGGGGCAATATGAAAAAGTGAATTTACTTAAATTTCTAATGGTATAGGGGGCAAATAATTTAACTAAATCACTATCTCGCTCACACTCATTGAAGATATTAATATCACTGAATATACCTAGTTATGAAAAATCTCAAAAAAATTAAGTTAAGACCTTCTCCAAAGTTCTATTATTTTATAATAGCACATAACTTACGAAAGTCAGAGGTTACGAAAGTCAGAGACCTTGGATACAAATCTTAGAGCTATGACTTGCTTTACCACTAGGCTAGGTATCACTATACTTATGATCTGTATAAAATGTATATTGTATATGTATAAAACGACTTCTTTAGAGTCGATTCCGTTACAAATCAGCATGGCAGATGCACTGTGAAATCCATCGGAATCTCAATAAAAACACGTACGAGCGTATGCAAACTACAGCATAGTAATTTTAATTTACAATTATGATGTCCGCAGTTCCTCTTGGTTGCTTATGCCACGGGATGTTAAGCAAGATACATACATATATACGATTGATCTTTCATTTCCTCATTGTCTATGGCCGCTGAAAAGGTCTAGAATTCGATATTCGAAATGAATACAAGGTTATTTAATTTTGTAAAACACCAGCATCCTTAAAAGGGGTCGTTAAACTCATCATTATGAACAACTTTTACTATGGGTGGTCCCAACTAGAAATCCAAAAATCAGAGAACCAAAAATCAGCTGTTCCATACATTTATGTTAACATGACTCAACAAAATGTTTGGAACAGCTGAATTTTTTTTTGCGATATCAGGGTTGGACCCATAGTAAAAGTTCTTCATAATGACGAGTTTAATGGCCCCTTTTAAGGATGCTGGTGTTTTACAAATCACCCTGTAGAACAATACATAACTGCATTAAAATCAATTATACCCCTTGAAATTTTATCCGACCGGATATCATGATCATATGGATGGATAAGGATGATCAAACCCGAGAATTGAAGGCAAACTCATAAATATTTAATAAGAAATTTGAAAAAACAAATGATACGGATGGGATTCGAACCCACGATCTTCGGCTTACCGTGCCGACGCTCTAACCGCTGAGCCACCGTATCCCATCAGAATCAGTCGAAATTTCAAATCTCTTTATACGCCTAGGGCGTGTATAAGCTAACATGTGCTAAAACATGTAAAAATTTCACAAAAATATGAAGGCAAACTTTTTAAAAAAGTAATACTTAAGTTTAATATGGTAGTCTAGCAAAACTATACCAGAGAACTAGCGCTTGCGCTGCTTAGACACTAACGACAGTACTAACGGACCGCAAGCGCACTTGCCGCTTAAAAAACTGACATGTCTAGCGTTTATTTGCTTTGTTTAATTTGCCACTTACATCTAAGTGGTGACCGCATTCAGTAGTAACTTTACGGGATATAATAGTCTTTGGTCTTTACCATGCTATCTATTGCAGTGTCTCGGTATATCGCATGACGTCCGATCGGCCAGGTAATAATAGTCTATTAGTGTCTGCAAAAAGATGGCTTAAAGGCTTTCTAATGAAGTTAGCTATAACTTATTTAACAATCATTTGTGCTCATACCCATTTCAAAAAGGTGACATCTAGTCCACAGACCAGTTTTTTCGTGGACGAGTTGTCCCGTAACCCTCAAATTCACACGTAAAATAGATAAATAATAAGTATGTATTTTTTTCACAGCTTTAATTCCACACTCGTAACGTTTTTTTTTCGATCAAACTTTACGATTCGCTAATCCGGCTTATCAATCATTTCAGCTTAATTTTAACTTATTAAAACCAATATTAAAATCAATAAATCAATTAGGCTCTTAAAGCATAGCACACAAGTTCTTAAATAAAATTAAATCGTTCACATGTTTGGTTAGATCTTGACGTGCAAAATTAAGTTTTATGTAGAAGATGTAGGCGTTATTATTATGTAATTAATAACGATAAATGATTAATTACGATTATATTATTCTATGTCAAAACTTATATTGAAAAAAAATATAGTATAAAAACTAAAACCCTACTACTTAAAATCTAAAAACAAGCTTCTTAGATTTGAAATAAAATTCTGTAGTCGGAGGCCTTAATGTATTATAGGTAAATAGGTACTAGATAATCTTCCAAGGGTAAATACTTTGTAAATTTGGTGGCCTCCGACTACAGAATTTTATTTCAAATCTAAGAAGCTTGTTTTTAGATTTTAAGTAGTAGGGTTTTAGTTTTTATACTATATTTTTTTAACTCTATGTTACTTACTTCCACAAAACCGCAAACCAACGCCATCTAGTTACGAAAAAAAAATCTCAATTTAATTAACATTTTTTAAAAATATAATCATAATTTAATAGGCAGTGATGTGTAGAAACTTTAATTTAATTAGTAAATATTTATTGTTATCACGTTTTCACATTGTATGCAGTGTTATAATTACATATATTTATGATAGTCGTAACGGGTAGTTAGAAGCCTGATATTCTAAGAAGTGGTCCAGATTATATAGATAATATATACATATTCTGAATGTGCTCATCAAGACCTTCCATTTGATATCAAACACGATAAATTTACCTTAACTTTATTTTTTTCGAGCTGACTAATTTGTTTTTAAAATCCACCTTATTTGATTTTACGAAATTTCATATATCCTATAACCCGCAGACCATTAAGACGCATCGATAGACACCTTATTTATTGAATTACAACAAATAGTTTCGGTGCTACGAGGGAACAGATGAACAAACTTACATACATACATACATACATACATAGACTGCTAAAATCATAACCCTCCTTTTTTTTGTAGTCGGGTAAAAAATCCTGGCTGTTTTATAAACATTTCTCAATTAGGCATCGCGATCGCGTCAAATGATTTTTTAAATTTATTAAATGTCAGTTCTCCTAATAAGTAGGGAATACAAAAATAATTATAATTGATACCAATGTGAGATTTGCCACATACGTTTACTAAGCTGGTAAAAGCAGAGACATTGAATAGGATGGTTTTCGACGGCATCCTACTTTCAGAATGACTTGTACTTTGAGAACTGTAGGTCAAATAGTTAATAGATTAATAAGCAAGAACGAATTTTGAATTGTGGTTTTCGTTTTTGTAAAAAGATTTATAAATATAAATAACAGTATTGAAAGTACTGTATTTTAATGAGAAAACGAAGTAAGACCCCTTAAACAAGATGACAATTACAATTACTCATGCAAATAGAAAGGCTATAGGTATGTAAGTCAATATGGTAGTTTATTTTTATTATAATATGTTAGTGAAATATTACATTACATTTAGTTACTGAAATGACCTAATGAGTTTTTTTTTCTACGTGGTCTCTCTCAGTTATAGCTCTCGGGAGCTCAGACTGATTAACCGGACTTCTAGCGAGACCAAAAGGCCTCCAGCTAAAGCAATTAAACTAAACCTAAAACAACAGCAGCTAAGGGCGCCCCCTAATGGGATTTGGGCCTCGGCTTAGGGCGTTGCTTGGGGATATGCTAGGAACTAGCTGGATCTGATTTTGATTATTTAGGGACATGTTTGTGGCAGCTAATGAGTGAACTTTTAACCGTATTAATACGCCTATCGCTCTGTAAACCGTTGTCTTGCTCGCACATTGATTATAAATATTGAGGTAGAAAAATTTTCAAAAATAGATATGAGAAGAAAATTTTTAAAAAAGATTCAAACATAGAAATCGCTTCAAATGAATTTTTATTTCAATTTCATTTTAATCAATTTTATTTTTAAGTATGAAAACATGTTCCGATCAAACTGAATTTTTTGCTGAAACTATGTAACGTTATTCTCCAACTCTAATCTAACCTCTCCTAGCCCTATCTAAAACGAATCCAACAAATAAGAGATCATAACCTGACTTTATTTTATTTACTACTAGCGACCCGCCCCGGCTTCACACGGTTACGCTAATATGCATGTATTATACATATAAACCTTCCTCTTGAATCACTCTATCTAGTAAAAAAAACCGCATCAAAATCCGTTGCGTATTTTTAAAGATCTAAGCATACATAGGGACAGACAGACGCGAGAAGCGACTTTGTTTTATACAATGTAGTGAAGAAAGAAATGTATTTTATTTTATATGTTAATGAAATAATACATTACATGTTACCAGTTACCATTATAAATTACTTTCCAACAGTTACAATGTAAATATATTTTTATGCGCTTAAACATTGTTTTCAAAGCAAGGTCAGTAATTAAAAAGTTATGGGCAGTGAAATGTGATATTGAATAGTACCTACCACCGAGAAAGCCATTTGGTAGTCAACATGGTAATATATTTTAAACTCAACGTGTACCGACACTTGTAATCTAGGGTATATTTTGATCACCAAGCAGCTACCAAAGCTGCTTGGTGATCAAAATATACCCTAAAACATAGTTAATTTAAAAAACGAAGCCATTTTATCACCTATTTTACCTATCAGCCTTCAGGGGTTAATTTTCCATAAACACAGTGTAATAAGTCTTAAACATATTTTTTATCCAAATGGATTTGATATATAATTCTATTCGGATTTAATTCAAATACAAATTCAATTCAAATAAATTCATATAAAATTATTTTCATTGTTTTACTACTAACTTGTACCTACCAAACACCGATTTTATTTTATTTATATTAGTTTCTTTTTATAAAATACAGTTTATGTAGGTATCTATTTTAACTGCCGATAAAAAAGGGAGGTGTTATAATTATGTTTAACGTGTGTTGCGTATCTGAACGAGGAACCGATTTTTATTTAGTTATTTTTTGTCAAGGGTTTGTAGCAAAATTTAAAAAAAATATAGTATATTTTAAACCGACAACACAATTAAAATAAAATCATATTCGGAAATTGTAATTATTGCTAACTCACTATGTGAAAGTATAGTTTGTAGCTAGAAAGACCTACTCAGTACTCAGTACCTACCTTCTAATTTATAATTAGTTGTGGTGGTCTTGGGATGACGTGTGGTTTCCGGTCTAAGAATAGAACCACCCCTACTCGTCTCACGGGTATCGTAAGAAACAACAAAGGGAAAGATCTGGATGATGGGCAGCAGCATCCTTCTGTGTAACAGCAAACATCTGCTACTGCGATCGCCAATCCGCTTGCCCAGCGTGGCGGGGGCAAATACCTCCAAAGAGCGCACAATAGTGGCGCGCATTGAGAGAGGCCTGTGTTTAGAAGTGGACTAATACAGGCTGATGATGATAATGATGAAAGAAAGACTCCTCTATGTCTATCCCCATTAGAAATAGGCTTGAAATAAACATAATAACCAAGTTTTTAATAAAATATGAATATCGAATTTGTTATCTGTGGCTGTCCTATGAAGACTGGAGCTATTCCTGGTGATTATCAAAATGTTATGTCTGTGATCTTTAAAGAATTCCTTTATCTAGAGCTAATCCTTTATATCGATTCTAATCATGCGTACCATAAAAATGCTGTTGAGGTTAACTTAAAATTCATACATACATATTATGATCACAAGTGAAATAAAAAGAAAAGATCTATCAAAGACACGGTGATTCGTAAAAGATCTAGAAAAAATATAAAATCAATCATCGCAGTTTGGATTTTAATCCTCCGTTTTTTTCTTTAAAAACAAGACAAAATCACTAAAGGTACTTATAACGTCATATTGAACGGTCGATCGATATAACTGTGATCAAAAAGCACTCACACGCACGACCTACTTGCTTTACTTAGATGATACCATGCGCGTGCTCACGTATGCCGTTAAATTATTACCGAAATAACGTACCAAGAAATGGAAAGTATGACTTTTGTTCGGGCTAGTCCGTTCACTATCTACTGGTCTAGGAATAGGGGTCTATTCCGGTTCTCAAAAGTGACGAGATGAGATGAGACACTGGTGTCAATTACGAAAGAGTTCAATTGTTCTGGTTTTCAATCTAATAGCTTTTAAGTTGTATACGTGTAGTAGAGAGTGATAGCCTAGTGGTAAGATTGGACTGCCAAGTCAAATGTGTCAGGTGTCACTTACAAAAAGTCAGAGGTCACGCCTTGGGATCGAACTCGAGACCTCTGACTTGTCAGTCGACGTTCATATCACTAGGCTATCAGTGACGTTTATTCCACTAGGCAATCAGTGATTCATATCATATTTATTCATATCAGTGATCATATCACCCAATTAAAATCAATAAATGATGAAACAAATTTTAAACGGATAAACTCGCGTATATTGTATTTTTCAAAAACACCTGACGCTTGTCACCTCAGTCTGCCTGCGACCACGAGATCTGCAAAGATCTCGAAACGTCAGGTTTTTGAAAAAATAAAATATACGCGAGTTTATCCGTTTAAAAGTTATTTCATTATGTTAAATGTTCGCGAAATTTTGAGACTAATATTACTAACTTCTAACCATCAATAAATGACTAACTGTGAAGGAAAACATTGTGAGGAAACCTGGATTTAAATAGTCTGAAATCACAAACACGCAGTGAGCTAGCGTGGTAATTAATGCTCGATCCTTCTCTGTTTAAGAGTCTTTGCCCTGCAGTGGGACAGTTACACAGGTTGGTTTATTTAATAATCATTTTATTGATGGTATCGTAAACAATACTAAACATGACATAAATCTAAAAAATCAATTTAAAAATATGACATCCAAATTCTTGTTTATGCTCCCAGATTTTAAACATGGACGTATTATATTTTTTTTAAGTCCATGGTTTTAAAAGATGACATAATAAGTCGGTTTTACTTAGCTTGACCTGTTTATTATTTGGTTCAAATTTAGTAATCGATATTTCACCTCCTTCTTGTTGACAGATTGATCTGATAATTTGGTACACAGCTTTTGTTTTGATGACAAAACCGTTTTAAGTAAAAACAAATTACTTATATTATTTCAAATTTTCTTATTAAATAATTATATTTAATAAGCTGACATGTGCTATATAGGTAACATGTAAAAAGTTCACAAAAACATATCTTTTTAAATTTGCCCCTGTAGTGGCAGAAACAAATTTCTTTTCTTTTCTTCTTATCTACGCTAGTTTAAAAACAAACTAAAATTGCGCAAATCAGTTAAATAAGACAGGTTTTACGAAAGCGTACCTTGTTCAAAATCAGGCCGCGATTCGCAAGCAAACGTTACTGGTTTAAAAATGTAGTATTAGTAAAACTATAACTAACTATAACAAGTTTAGTATTGTCCAATATAAATATTTAAAACACAGTTGCGTTTCTTTATCATCATCTAGTAGTAGCACTCCTCTGCTGGACATTGGTCTTTCTTAACGTTCTTATGATAATAGATCTGGTAGATATGGTATATATAATAGGTGGAAGCTAGTACATAATAAAACAACTGTTAATGGATGCCAATCGAAATTGCTGTTTTCATAAAATACTAGATGATCCTTATGCGGGTTCACCCCCCTGGTTCTAATTTAAACCAATCTCAGCGCCTGCAATCGGGTCCAATTGTACCTAAATGAAACTATCCATGGACCCACTCAAACCCATACAAAAAATTCATCAAAATAGGTGCACGAAACATTAGTGACAATGGATTTTTATTTATAAATAAAATATTGGGGACACTCCCTGTGACCACGAGAACAGCAAGCATTTCGAAATGTCAGGGTAAAATATATTTATTAAAAACCGCGAACAACACCTGTAAAGAGTTGTTTAATTAAACATAAATAAATCAAAACATCAATGCTCTGCTACTTTCTTTTTCAAATCATATTAATATTACAAAACTAACTGCATCGTTTGACAAAAGTCATTTTCGAAAGATCTAATAAAATGAATTAACATTTATTAATATTGATTAAATCATCCACGGAGAGTAGTCAATCAGCTTGATATAATATTATGAAATTTATCACAAACTAACGGGGCACAAACTTACAAAATTTGAATTTTTATGTATTTTATATGTAATCATTAGATTAGATTTAGAAATCCACTTTCACTATGTAAAAGTATTAAATAATTATTATGCTTAATCCTTTCTATCGTAAACAGTGATAATCGGTAAGAGATGAAACTTTGACGATAACAACTCCAATAAAACAAGTTTTTAACGGATGCTAGAGCAGTTTTAGGCGCCTGGGCACCTGTCCCGCTAATCTGCTATCTCACTCGCACATTGAAGATATATAATTAATTCATATTATTATTTAAAAAATGCAATAAACCAAGTTTTGGAGAATGACATTACAAAGGTTTAGCAAAAAATATATCAGTTGGATCAGAATAAGTTTTCCTACATAAAAATAACTTCAAATGAATTTTTATTTATGCAATTTTTTGTATGAAATCTTGTTCCGATCAAGCTAAAATTTTTGCTAAAACTTTATAACATTGTTAAACCACAACGAAGTAGTCAAAACATACCTTTTCTATTAAAATATATGTTTAAACATTCAGCCTATCATAAACCAAGGTAATATAAATTACTTAGCCTATAATAGACCCACTTAAGCCTTGAAAACATCTCACACACATGAACACTGGAGCGAAATATTTTTAAGGTACCGTACCCGACAAGACCGTACGGTACCGGCCAGTTCTTTATTAATATTTGCAAAATTAATCGTTTAGATGAAATATCAATTTTTATGGGTTTTTAAACATCATTCAAAGAGCGATCAACAAAATATTATTTAAATCTTAAAATTCGCTATCGAATGAAAAGTTCAATTAATCGCAACGGCTACAATTAACACGTGCCGACTCGACTATCGAAAAGATAATAATTATTTACGAGTCGATTCTCAAAACGTTGGAGAATCGATTCTGACATTACAGGCGCAATAAATCGCGGGAGGTCGACTCTTCCGAAACTCTCGATAACCAGTGCTAGCTTGATTTTACTAGTGATAGTACTTTCATAAGAGTACCAGCTGGGTCCATGGTCCATGACAAAGCAAACATTTTATTAGAGAATGACAATTAGAAAATGCAATGAGGATTGCATGTAATTCCAAAGACATCATCATAGAAAAAATAATTAAGAAAGTACAACGTCATAATACCTACTACCTACTTAAATTACCTCATTGTAAAAATTGCAAAAATATTATCAGTTGGTAGTTGCAATAAAAACATGACTATACATTTAAAAAAAATTAAAACGTACTCGTACATATGAAATCACACCTATTGAGATAAAGGTAGGCTTGCATTTCTAATAAACATATTATCCAATCCATCCGAGATCCTTCATGTGTGAGTCCGACTAGCAATTGTCCAGTTTTCTCATAATTAAAACAAACTATTATCTTCTGTGTTAGACTAATCTTTTATCAATCAACTAGAATCCATTTAACAACGATTACAAAATTGTTCAATTATCCTTATAATTGAGCAGTTTTGATTCAAGCCTTGTTAAAAATCTAAGAATTTTAACGATCTTTCCTTGCAACGGTTATATAAGAACTAGTCAGCAAGCACCCACGCGTAGATTAACAATTATACATCGCCTAAGTGGTTTGAAAAGCTAATATTTAAGAGAGATTTTGTAACTACTACTGTTTGGGTTTAATTAATAACATAACATAGACTCACGCCTGTATTCTCTAAAAGTAGGACAGTTACAGACTTATTTTATGTATAAGTATTGTATATTGTTGTATTCATTATACACCAACGCGTTCACGCGTTCAAAACAACTTTTAGACTTCTTTTTAGTTCTTTGACTGTAAAAAACGGTGTTCGTGGAATTTAGATAAGTTTATTATGCGAGTAAATTTTAGGTCAACTTTATAAGTAGGCTGTTCTATAAGTACTTTACTAGCATTATATCTAATTCTTACTCTCCGCAATATGTAAGGCAGCGGTATCCGAGCGAAACGAACGCGTTTGTAAGCAGTGAATCATAATATTAAACCGTTAACAGCAGAGAAAATTAAACAGACATTTTAATACATTGTAAATAGGCATTATTCTTAGTTATTTACAAAACAATCATTACTTTAACAGTGTAGGATACAAGAATTCTTTTTAAATTCACGGGCTCTCTTTCAAAAGAAAGAGACCCGGTCCTTTGAAGGGCTTGCCTGGGTACACAGGTCCAACTGGGTCCAACACGCAAAGGCCCCTTTGAGAACTTTAATCTAAAATGGGATGGGTCACCCGCCGGGAACTTCCCACGGCTGCACTATAGGAATGCAGTCCTGGATTGTCCCCGACGAGTGCAGGATTATTGCAAATAAAAATGGTAAAAACTACTGGTCTATCATATGGAGATGGGTGTTAGATGGACAGGTTAACTCAAGAATTCTTTATTATTATTTATTTATTCCGTATTCTAATTTGCATTACCTATAAAATATTTATTTTTTGTTATAAGTAATCTTTTCTTTATCGCATGGCCAATCTCAATCGAGATATTCACAAGTATATGTTTGCAAACACAGATGCACTCCCGTTTCCTTTAATCTTAATGTCCTATGGGACGGTAATCCGAAAAGACCGGGAGAGAGATCAGTCACAAGACCGCTGTGAGGTACGAAGCAGGTGGTAATATAATTAATTTATAACACGCATATAAGTTACACATACTTGAGCTTGCCTTAGGTTTGAACGAACTTAGGTTCCTAAGCTATCACAACACTATGTTTTTATGGTTGCTAAACAACCTAGCCAGAACAACCACCTGAAATTTGTAACTCTAAGCTTAAACAAATCTCAAATGGTGACATAATCTAACTAAATTCTATCATTATAAGTTGCTCAGCTCAGTCTAGTAGAGTAACTTTCAGTTATAAGTATATGCATAAAGGAAAGAAATGTGAATGATTTCTCAATTACCAGATATAGTCATTTCGACGTGAAAGTTGCTCTACATAAGTTTCGTTTACCGAGCTTCCATGATCCTTTTCGTAATGCATGAGTAATTTGCAATAAAACATTTTTTTTAAATTAAGCCCAGAATCTTCTTTTTTAATAACAGTTGCCCACAATTTTGTCGTTGGACTTACTGAAACTGATCCTTGGACTCACAGAAACTATGCATTTTTAAAGATAAACATCACTAGTTCACTTTTGGTGGTATGTAGTAGGTCTCTTTTAGAATCGGATCAGTAGTTCTGGAGATTAGGTCGTAGGTATATAAATTAACTTATTTTGTATAGAGACATAAAAGACAAAACAAATAATTTTAAAAACTACAAACATTATGTCCTTATTTCCCCGAGATCAATCTCCGTTGAGATTGGAGGAGTTCTGCAATCTCAACGGAGCCAACTACATAAGAGATATTATAGTGCACAAGTGTGTGCGCAAACACAGGGGCACTCTCTATTACCTCACTCTCATCGTCTGATGGGGCGGCAATTTGACACGACCGGAGGGAGATCAGGGGGCTTAGCCAAGTTGACTATATACAATCGCTAACGCTATAGAAAACGAAAGAAATGTATAGGATTATCGTTATGTCACGTGGTCAAAAGAAACAAATAGAATGAATCTTATCCTATACATTTCTTTCGTTTTCTATAGCGTTAGCGACTGTAGATAGTCAACTTAGTTAGGCCCCCAGGCGCAGGGCCAACGGTTTTACGTGCTTTCCGAGGCACGGAGTAATTGATAATTAATTTATAATTCTCACATAACTTACGAATATTCAGAGGTGCGCCTTGGGTTCGAGAAATTTGCTATTCGACGGTCATACCACTAGGCTATCACAACTCTGTTAATAGCAAGTATAGTAATAATAAAGGATTTAAGGTTATTAGATGTTTGATTTTTTTTACAGAGAAACTTTGAAGATAATATAAAAATATAGTTGTTCAGGAAGGAAAATGAACAATGCCAGGTCCAGAGGTAATGATTGTGGTAGTGTTGAACAAATGGACATCGCTAAACAACAGCTAACTTCTAAACTAAGATATATCAGTTACATTTAACTCAAGAGCCAATAAGGTTTTATTTACTGATTTAAAAAAAATCCAGATGTCAATCTGTACAAGAAGTACCTAAAATGTCTCTAAGTGTCTTTGGGTCCGATAAAACCTTGTGCGAGTTTACCTGCGTGCGCAAGCCGTGGTGGAAGCTCGGATCATTTTATCGAACACTTATCAGATTTAAACGTCAAATGTTACACAAATTAATTAACATTATGTCAAATTTGACGTTTGGTATTGATAAATGTTCGATAAAAGTCGATAAAAATATCAATGCTACTGGAGGGTGAACATTAATCAAATTTATCGGTCGTCACTCGTTACCTGCTTAAGATTGGCTATAATTAAACTATTTTTAATTCAGACCGCCATAACAGGAGCCAATTTCCTCTAGACTTGTAACGAACCCAGGGCCTCATGCGCAGGCAGCCACGCGAGCACTCTTGCGCATGACTAACAACGCAGTCTCAAGTAATGAAGTAATTATAATTAACTCATCTAAAGTAATTTACTCTACGCAATGCCACTGGGGTACACTCTCTAAGCTTCTACTTTCATAATTCTCTTCATGGACAATGAATTAACCCAAGTATAATAAATATTTATCAGCAGCCATGACTACCTACAAATTGACACTTTAATTACATATTTACATAATCAACCTTGTGATTATAACTTTAGAGTACAAATTCGCCTACAAAGTTGGTATATTTAGGTACTCCGGTAAATCACGGAGCCTACTCTGTTCGCAACTTTTACTTGACGAAACTTTCGAGTTAGGTATAGACAATGTGCTATGTCCCGATCGTTGAAGAAAATTGATTTTATGTTTTTAACCCGACTACAAAGTACTTAAATACTAAGACTTATTTATACATCCTTCAAATTATAAATCAAATCATGATGACAATATTTTTAAATAATTTTATTAAATACAAAACATTGAGTGTAGTTATCTAAACATATAATAAAATCGTTTATAAATAAGAATACCTAAATTATTATTTGATAAAGCTTACCATAATAAAGTCCAAAGAGATCACCACAAAAATCCAAATAGTTTATAACAAATTAAACAGAACTTGCAACAAAAAAAAAATTACAGAACACTACACATCACAGGTTATTAATTTAATTTTCGCGCGCAAGAACCATAGACGTTAATTTTTTTAACGGTGCGTGAAAGTGTGTCGCGGACGCGTGCGGCTTTACTGCCGGCCAGTGGTCAACTGCCTTCGAGTTCGTTTCGAATGCGCATCCACGATTTGAATCTCAAAACAAGTGAAATTTATTTATATTTTCGTAAAGTTTTTTTTAATTATAAATAGCGTCTATTTTTTTTTTAAATTCGGAGTTTAAAGTGAAAATATTTTGACAAAAATCCTGCTTAAACAAACAAGCTACGTTTTTCTGAAAAATGTTGGTTATAAATTAAAAGCATTTTAATTTTTTCCAGGCACAATAAAAAGTAATGTGATAAGTATTTATTTGAATACAACTCACATTTATTTTATTAATGTTCATAATCATAACAATACAGAGAAGTTACCGTCTACTTTCACTTGACTATTTTGGCAATATTATTCATATATTAGCAGCGAGTGTTCATAAAAAAAACTTTCTTTGATGATGTCTACTGAATACTGACATAATACAATTTCCACCTAACAAGTCAAGTTTAAACGAAGTCCAGATAAATTAACAAAAAGAGTTTCCTTCTACTAAGAGCAATTTATGCCAACTAAAGTGATATGATCGATGACTGTCAAGTCATAAGTTCGAATTCACGGCTTTCTGATTTTTCGTAATTCATTGTGCGTAATAAAAATCAACACAAGTACTTTTTTATTTGGAGAGAACGTAAAGTGACAGATCCCTGCTATCATTTCTTTGACAGTCAATACTTCGCAATTCTTGGTCGAAAATTTGGCTGCATGGAGTAAGCCACAGCTGTGAAAGTGATATAAGTAAAAAAAACCTAATTAATTAATGTCAAAATAACTAAGAATAGATAATCCTAATCGGGTTATTTAATTAAATATTTAGAATACCTACACAACATGTCGGCAAATACACATAATAATGTAATTTTACATGCCATCCATAGAGTACGGACATTTTTCTAACAAAAATATTAAATATCCCTGGAGTAGTGTACCTTTAAGTTGAAAAAAAAATAGAAATAATTGGACTAAGTCAATACCTAACAACAACAAAGTAATCAATATTCAACAAAGATCAATCGTGAAAGTCAATGGAGAGCTAGCCTTTGCTCCTGAGACCACGAAAGTGCCCGAGAACACCCGAGAGACTTCGGCCTTAGCATTGAATGTGTAGAAACAATATTAAATTGTACATACCAACAAATTATACCTATTGTCTATGGTCGGGGAAATGGCCGGGTTACTTATGGTCACAAACCTGTGGACACTTTAAAAAGTGAAGCTGATCATGATTGGCTTGTCGATGTGTAATCGATGTCTTGATGATATCATGGTTTTTAATGATGATTATCTACCGTGATTTCTTATAAATTTTTTGGCTCATTCCCATCCGCTTAAGGATGATATGAGTAATCTTTAATTGTCAATTAATTAAAGCAGAAAATTTTAATTATTTGTTAAAAAATTGTCAATAATTTGCGGAACAAAACTATCTATTACTTTAGCTCCAATTTATGTTCCATATTCAAAATCAAAAAAAAAATAATGTAGACCATAGCACTTATAAATAGTTATAATATTGTTAATATCCTAATATTGTTTGTTGTAAGAGTGACTCTAGTTGCAAGGGTAGCCTACCCTTCATGGAGAAGAATCTGGCAAGAAACTCCATGGTTGCTCTTTTATCATAACATAGCATAACACAGCTGCCCCTTCATCAGATACACTATAGCCTCAATCAGATACGCTGCCAATTTTCTCCTGTCTTGATTATTAATTGCATCTTGTCTAGTCACCAGCAGCGCGAGCGTTTCTACCTTCATAGTTCGATATTCAATCTCGTTGTGTTATATTTTATCTGTGGTACAAGGCGACATGGAGGTGTTATCATACTTAGGGGTCGTAATAGTATCTTGTAAGATTAAACTGTTTTAAAAACGGGTATTAATCGCGTCATACCTTACTATTGTTACAACTCATTTTTTAAACTGTTTAATTCTGTGTTCGAGCCGCGAAAGTTTAAAAAAAAACGGTACTCTCTTTTGTTTTCGAATATGACGTGATTTTCCACTTTTTATGGTTCCAAAATGCAAAAACACAACCATTATTGCTTTGGTGTTCATCTATCTGCCTATACATAAAAAATGCTTTGTCCTGAACGGCTGACTTTCGTCAGAATCAAGGCACAGCCTAAATTGCTGATCTTGGAGGATGTGTTCTTTGTATGGTATGTCAGGTACTCCTCTTATAGATACAATACTAAGGTACAATATCTTCCAATAACTGTAAAAAAACAAGTGTGAAAATCAAATGTGCTATCAAGTTTCCAGCACCGCGTCTGTCTGTGCCCGATAAACTCGAAAAGTACTAAACAAATTTTATTCCAGTTTTCATAGCAATAGAGAGATTGCTCAATAAAAAGATATAGCCCTTTAAAGCGTATTTTCTTCATAAAATTTCCGCCATCAAAACATATAGAGAACTTTCCGATTACCACGTATAACATGTAAATGTAAAATGAAAATACCATAAAAAATATTTAGGACGACGGCGACGTAGCTCTTTTGAAAGAAAAATTGAGAAATTATTATTTTTAAATTCCATATATGAAGATTTTACGAGACCACTTCATATTTGTGGACTAAGTCAAGTAACTATTTAGTAATCTGTGACTAATTCATTAATTATTTATGTTAAAGTATAGCATATAGAAATATTTCATTTTATCGAAAAAAAAATAACAGCAGAAAGCTAAAATTTATATACGGTTGAATTTCGACCACTGACTATACCACTAGTTTTTATAAATGTATGCTCAAAAACTTGTATGATTAGTAAGTCGGAGGTTTCAGATCGAGCTTAGAGCTAGTAGGATTGGAGGTAACATGCGGCTTTAAAATTCCAACAAAGTGTGGCCTGCCTTTATCAGCCTTTATGGCCTTTAGGGTCAACGTGGTGACTGGTGAAGTATACTTCTCTCTACTCTCTTCTTCTCTAATCTCTTCCCTTAGACCTTTGTCTAGTAGCAGGACAGTACAGACTGAACTATTTAATTTAATCTCATCTCAAATTTGCACAAATAATCTGCGCTATAATATGCGCGTGCGCACAGTCTAGTCTAAACCTGTAGGTTCACTTATTAAGAGTCTGCGTCGCTTCTGATTCAGAGAGTGACGTCTGACGGTCAGAAAGCGAGCCGCTATCACCGCAAATATCCGTTGCGAGTACCCGCACACCGTGTCAAGAACATAATGTAGATTAACTATGTTCAGATGTGACAGTGCAGAGCAGTGACAGCTTTGCCGATATGACCGTTGATTGGCAAGACTGAGGTCTTAGTCTTGATTCTCACTGATCATCATCATCTGCCTAGCCTTTTCCCAACTATGTTGGGGTTGGCTTCCAGTCTTACCATCCGGTAAGACTGGAAGCCAACCCCAACATAGCTGAATACCAGTGTTTTACATGAAGCGACTGCCTATCAGACCTCCACAACCCAGATACTGGGTTACACGATACCCCTTGGTAAGACTGGTTATCAGACTTTCGGGCTTCTGACTACCCATAACGACTGTCAAAGATCTACAATTGACAGCCGGGGCCAACAGCTTAACGCGCTATCCGAGGCACGGAGAGTGATAATTAATTTATAAAACGCACATAACTTACGAAAAGTCAGAGGTGCGCGCCTTGGGTTCGAACCCGAGACCTCTGACTTACCAGTCAACGGTCACCACCACTAGGCTATCACGACTTTTGATTCTCACTGAAAAAAAACGAAAGAAAAATATTTATTCTAGACACACAAAAATTACCTCCCACCTCAGCTAAAACAAATGCGCTCATATTTAGGTTGGTTCTATAAATAACCTAAAAACGAAGTGATGTCACGAATCTCTTAATTCATAATTATCACTTGCTTCATGCCTCGGAATGCACGTAAAGCCGTCGATTCCGTGCCTGGTCTGTCTCCGGTCGTATTAGATTGCTGTCCCATAAGATTGTGAGAGTGAGGGAATAGAAAGTGCACTGTGTTTGCGCACTCACTTGTGGACACTTCACTCATATCTCCTGCGTGATTTACTAGTCTCCCTTGAGATTAACCGCTGTGCCCGAAATTAGATAACGAAATGCTTCTATTTTATGTTTCTAACTATAGCCATCATCATCTGCCTAGCCTTTTCCCAACTATGTTGGGGTCGGCTTCCCGGATGCAGCTGAATACCAGTGTTTTACGTGGAGCGACTGCCTATCAGACCTCCACAACCCAGATACTGGGTTACACGATAACCCTTGGTAAGACTAGATGTCAGACTCTCAGGCTTCTGACTACTCGTAACGACGCCATTGCCGATAGCCATGATACAGATAAAATATTCAGCGGTTCACATCGCTTGAAAATAAGTAAACGGACGAGTATGCATAAAACTACAGCGAGCCATCTGCAACATTTTCATAATCTTTGTTAACACATACATACTGGCCACAGAACAGTTATTAATTACATTTACTATTTGCTCGTGCGCCGCACGGCTAAACACTGCGATTAAGTACCTATAATTAAGCATTATGACAGTAGGTGCGCGCGCGCAGTGCTACTAGATTTTATGCTAATTTGTATGATTTTGATTGTATGTAATTGTAGTGATGTAAATCTGCAATAAAGATAAAAAAATGGCATTGTAGAAGTTGGTTAGATCAATTTCATATGATAGGACGCAAGAATGCGTTGATTCAGTGGTTACAAGGAACACGGTCCTAGATTCGATTCATCTGCCAGGCAAGGCAGTTAGTAAATTTTAACCTATGTAAGGTTCTTTGCGGCACGTAACAATTGATTTCCTATTTTATCATTGACTTTTTGTCCATTGTGTGAATAGATAACAAAAAGAAACTTGTTCATCGAACCCTAGACTTCATACACAACAGTAGCTCTTGCAACTACAAAACCATCGAGTAATAGCATTATAGACATGTTGGAATGTAATTTAGTACCGTAAAGGAGATTGTGAGATAGTCTTGCTAAGCTGATGTTGCCATGTTTAATAATATTAAATAGCCTAGTTTCATGCGTGTACGCATTCTAGCAACATTGCACCGTTAAGCGCATGAATCATTAGAAATAGTATAATTCAATCAATCAATTAATTTAACGTAAACTAGTCATGGTTGGTTTTTATGATGACCAACCAAGATATGGGAACACGACCTCCTAAAGGGAAGGAAAATAATGGCAAGGGAGAGAGACCAATGGTGTCTTTTGGAAGAGGCCTATGTCTGGGAAGGACACCCTGATACTGGAGTCTCCGAGGATGTGGTGGTTAACTAACTTTTATTTATGGCGAGTTAGTTATAGGTAGATAAAGGCTTTTTTATAGCCTAGGTTATATCCCACAGCTGGGCAAAGGGCTCCCCCTTCTTCCAAACCTCCCAATCTTTTATATTATTTATTTATATTTATACTAGTTTTAATAGATATCTGTGATACTAGTCATGGTACTGGCATGGACCAATGAGACTTTTTCGATGTTATAGGTATGTACTTTCTTAGCTAGTCTATGACACCACTGACTAACAGTCTAACAGTGACGGAAAACATTGCAAGGAAACGTGGACTTAATAGTCTGAAATCGCCAACACGCAGTGAGCTAGCGTGGTGATTAATGATTGTTCCTTCTCTGTATGAGAGGCCTTTGCCCTACAGTAGGACAGTTACAGGCTGATTAATTTATTTACTATACCTACTAGCAAAGTCTATAGCGCAAAACAAAGAAAAAGTAAAGGTTGAGATGTATAAGGAGGTCAAGGAATTGGCTCTTGATAGGGAGAGCTGGAAGAAGCTGCATTGACAAGACCAAGGAAAAATGGATGAGCCTATAGGCAAGCACTAGACGGGGCTACAAAGCGCGCGAGCAGTATCCGGCCCCGTCCGATACAGTGCAAGGAACACACAGGGGGGAGATATTTTTGGGTGCGAACCCCACATAACCATACGTCCTGGGACGTGCCTCAACAGCAATCATCGCAGTAGCAGATGATTGCTTTTACACACAAGGATGCTGCTGCCCATCCCCCGAATCTTTCCCTTTGTCGCTTCTTACGACACCAGTGGGACGAGTAGGGGTGGTTCTATTCTTAGGCCGGAAACTGCTGCCCTGTATTGCCTAACCTCGTGACACCGTACCCAACCTATGAATCTCGGACCATCAATGGCAGCTGCAGCTAATCTTAGTTTCAAAGCAGTCCACAATGATATAAGCAATGATGTAAGTGCATCAGTTTTTACCTCTTACGGTAACGGAAGGGTTACATAAAGTTATGGATGTCTGCGTATGTTTACTTTTTACTTGATTGCGCAGACAGAGGGTTATGCTAAGCTGTTTATCGCAGCATAATAGGGTTAATTACACTTAAGTGCAGCACTTATAAGCTACTTATGGCTGTTACACTGACTCTATTAGTGTCGCAGGATTCTTTAAGATCCGATTTCATCACTGACACTAAACGCGATCAATTCAAGTTAAACTCAGTTCAAACGTTTAACTGAGTTCAGAATTGCAATTTGCGTAGGGCTGACGTTAGTTTTATTAAACTCGATTTTTAAAGTGAATGGTGGAATTGGGCCTAAGTTTCCGAAACCATGTATGGGTTTATTAGTAAGTAGTAATATTTATAATGATAATGGAAACCAGTACAAAACATGTTGATCTGGCAGCTTCTAATGACTAAGCAATTGACAAAATTAAAATTTCAAATCTCTATAAATATTAATAAGAAATTTGAAAAAACAACTGATACGGAGGTGATTCGAACCCACGATCTTCGACGTACCGTGCCGACGCTCTAACCGCTAACATGTGCTATAACATGTAAGGATTCACAAAAATTTCAAATCTCTTTCTACGTCTAAGGCGTGTGGTAATATCTATCGGAACACATAACGTATCCGACGCATCGGTGCCTTCTAAAACTGCAAAGTTTACCATATAAAAATATATAGAACATATTATTCGCCGGTCGAAATCTGAAAAGAAGATTCAACTTCTCATACGAGCGAGTCACGTAACCAGACACTTTGTATGAAAAGCCAATTCACAGATTTCGACCTATATTCCTTGGAGAGTTGTTCAGTTTCATGGACCTTATTACCTCCTAAAATTTGGCAGGTGTCAAAAAAATCAGGTTGTATACCTATAATAACTAATCCTAAACTTTCTTAATTAAAAAAAAATACTTTCTCATATCCAAATCAAAACATCCTGTTTGTAATTACATACAATAAACAGATCATGGTTTGCATAAACATAAGTAAACTAAAACAGTAGGCGACATGATTGGCGTAGCGATTAAGCGCATCTTCTGCGCTTACGCAGGTACGATTCCTGGGACAATTATTTGTGAGATCGACAAATAATATTCCAGTCAGGGCTCTTTTGTGTGTAGTGAAATTATAATCCTCTTGACCTATTTATGGTCACGATATACCGATTCAAGATTATAACCCATCATATATACAGGGTTATTTGTAAAACACCAGCATCCTTAAAAGGGGTCATTAAACTCATCATTATGAACAACTTTTACTACGGGACCAACCCTGAAATCGCAAAAAAAATCAACTGTTCAACATTTTGTTGAGTCATGTGAACATAAATGTATGGAACAGCTGATGTTTTTTTGCCATTTCAGGTACAGTAAAGCTAAGTACATATTTCTATTACTTGTTTATTAGATTCCTTAGAAATAATAATACTTAATTTGGTAGGTCAGGGTAGGGTTCGAACCTGCCACCTTAGGCTTGGAAATCAAACGTAGTACCTATAAGGCTGTAAAATTAAATACCACTAAACCTTAATTTCAACCACAATAATGTGGCGCCATCTGTGTTTCATAAACTTTTACTTACGTTGATCGCAACTTCGAAGAAAGGAACTTTCTCTTTAAATCTAGATTTCTAGCCAGCTAGTGAGGTTAGTAATGTAACGTAATGACGATAGATGGCGCTGTAGACTTGCGAAGACAGATATTTAAAAATATAATCATTTTTAAGAATGTCCGTAGCGACTCGTAGCGCTACGGATCGCTACGCATCGCTACGGGTCTACGTATCAGAAAAATATCGCCAAGTCAATATAGATGGAGTTAATAGTTAGTACGCTAATAAAATCGTAGAAACTTGTTCGGTTAAATCGTAAATTAAGGTGGTCTTCAGGTAAAATTTTTAGTTATTTTCTTAATTCGATAAATTCAAAATATCTTGAAAATTATTATCTTTCGGCCATACATAAAAAGTTAGTTAGGTTTTTCTTTTTTTAGTTATTCAAAAAGTAATGGCAATAGGCTCGTCCCCTATTACATGGGACTTATAAAATAGCCGGCGAAACATCTGCCTACATTTGCCTACGCCCTCTGGGGAATACAGGCGTGAGTTTATGTTAACTGCTTGTTAATTACTTTAGGCCTTGTTAATTACTGAAGACCTTTTAGATCTCGCTAGAAGTCTAAGCTACCGGTGGTTAAGCGTCCAGAGAGAGAAATTTAACTTAGAGATTTTTTTATTATTATTTAAATTGCCCAGCAGTTGGATGATGATGGAGGAGTGATTAGGTATTTACTTGGGGGGGTTTAATAATAGATAAGAATACGTTACAGACTACATTTATTTGAATAACTATAATAATTGAATACATCGTTGTCTTTTCGTTGAAGTAATCATCATACAATGAAAAATATAGATTTTATTAAAGTGTATCTACAAGAATATTGTACAAATCTCAATCTTTTTGCATTGTGTTGATAAAATATTAAATAATTACATAATGTTCCATACGTTGCTATCTTGCTGGGACTCTGCTTGATGGTGGTATTCCCACAATAGATCAGCTAATAGGTGTTTCAATAATTTTGCACGAATTACAACGTATTGCAAAAACAGTGTGGGACCCTTAAAGGAGGTTAATCTCCTCATGAAACTGAACAACTTGTAAAACATCATTTTCTTCTTATCGTATGGTTGATGAACAACCTGTAGTCAGAGTTTAAACTGCCCGTAGGCCTCTGACATAGCTTTACATACCATTGAAAAATCTCTCAGGTTTGCTGGTTTTATCACGATGTTTTTCCTCGCCGTTTTAGCAACTGATAGTTAATTTATAATACGCACATAACTTAAGTCGGAGGTGCGCGCCTTGGGATCGAACTCGAGACCTCTGACTTGTAAGCCGATGGTCAACACTAGGCTATCAGTGCTATATCATTTTTTATATAGGAACACGAAAAAAAAATCACTTCCCCTACAAACTTGCCGATGAACTGACGCTCTTAGTATGAAGAACCGAATTTTTTTTTGCGAATTTCGCAAATTGTTGTTCTACAAGTTGTTCAAACTGATGTTCAGTTTTATGGGTAGATTAACCTCCTGAAGGGTCTAACATTATTTATTTTACACGTTGTATATAAGAATTTTTTTATGAGGAGCGGTAATTTTTAAGCATGACTCTGTCCGTGATCTTGACTAATATCTTAAGTTAATTCTATAGAGATTCTAGAGCCGATTTCACCATTCACTTTAAAAACCGAGTTTAATAAAACTAAGTTCAGCCCTACGAAAATTGCGGTTTTGAACTCAGTTAAACGCTTGAACCGAGTTTAACTCGATTGATCGCGTTTAGTGTGCGCGTGCAGTGGTGAAATCGGCTCTTAGTCAATTTTTACTTAAGTCAATTCTATATTCAAGTTGGAAATTCAACATTCCATACAATTTGGCAACTTAGAACTTGCGGTAGTGATAGCCTAGTGGTATGACTACTGGATTGCCAAGTCAAAGATCGTAGGTTCGAAACCCAGACACGCACCTCTGACTTTTCGGATTTGTGTGTTTGTATGGGAAGGTAATTTTTCAACTTGAATCTAGATTTAAATAAGTAAAAGATTATTCTGAGTGCCTAGCGCGTGTTCTACAAAATAATCTTTATGACGTCAATATCGTATAAAAAAGTCATACACATATGGATGTGTATGACTTATATGTATGATGTATGACATTGTATGGACAATGTGCTATAATGACCTTGCGTGCAAAATTATCGAACCACCTTAACTATATTTAAATAATTATTATAAAAATAAACTAGGAATGTTATAACTTTAATGGCACTCATAGCCTAAAATATTTTGATGATGACAATTAATAATAATTATAGGTAAGTATATTTTTTCCAAAAATAATATGTTTTATTACTATTTACATCTTTTTAATATTATTTTTTATGAAAATACGCTCTAACCTACGTAGTAAATGACATTTTGTTTTTTGCGCGGTAAATGCATAAGCGCTGGTTCATAATAATAATGATAGATGGCGCTTCATGCAATTACATACATAAAAAAATCGGTGACAATCGCAATTTTACTTTTTAATTGTAAGTAAAATTTAATTTTAAATAATATCGTTGTTATTTATTTAAATATAACAAATGCTTGTAACAATAATCTGTAAAAATACCAGTGAATTAAAATACCTGTTATTTTCATCCCACCTATTTCTTATACATACAAACATACCAGCTTACAATATTCCCATAAACTTGACTAATATTTTTGTTTTGTACACACGTTAACCTCCTGTATTTAAGGTACATTTTTCCTTATCACACATACATGATTATGCCGAGAAATCACCGCTGTGTTGCATTTACAAACGGATGGCTAACCCCGATCACTAGTTTTTAGGATACCGTTTCGCAGTATTTAGTAATATCGAAGACGGCAACCGAGTATGTATAAAAAGGTTCGAAGCCGAATAAACGGTTGTCATAGCGGAATCAGAACACATTAGTTAATTTAGGAGTTTTGTCAGTATTTCAAAGGATTATTTTAATAACTTTTAAATTGTAACAGGTTTCTGTAATAGTTTTGGACGAACACGTTCTCTTGAAGACGCACCAAGTATTTTTGTGTTAAAATTACTTTACAAATGTGACTCAAGTAATAAAGTAATCCATGAAATACGTAACAGTTAGAAACAGTAAGGTAAACATTCTGAAATTTAAGTACGAATTGAGCCCTGCAGCAGTATTTGCAGTCTTGTGGAGAACGAGAGACACAAATGCACTACCATTAGGCCACAAATTCGAACGTGAAATTTAAATTGAGAACTGCTGCAGCAGGCTGTTATACCACCTTACCAAACTCGAACTTTTTACAATCGAAACACTACAAAAAAATACACGAAACTTGACTCTTTCCTTCTTCGATCGGAATAGACGATAACTTAACCACTCTTCTGATATTAAGGCACAATTAAATAGGTATATAAATGACTATATAGTGCTTAAACTAGTCGCATACAATGACAAGAGCACGTTTAGCAATAATAAAAACTGTAAAAAAGTAAGTACCTACCTATAATAATATATAATTTTTATTTTATTTTTATTATAATAGGTATGTCGCGATGTCTGTAAAATGTATGCAAAAAGACACACATTGAAACAGTTTGGTAAAAAAAGAGTATAAAAAAATTAAAAGGGCCTCTAGTAGAATAGCTTTACCACCGAGTGACATTTCGTATGCATATTATGACAAAGCAACAATAGGTATTTGTTATACAAGAGTGCAAAGTTGTTTTTAACCGCGTGCTCAATTTTGATGACCGAGCAAACGAAGGATTCTAAAATTTCTAAAAAGGATCATAAATTAGAATCCTGAGCGTTAGCGAGGGAATTTATTAGTGCCGAGTGGTTTCAGGCCTAAGAATAGAACCACCCCTACTCGTCTCACGGGTGTCGTAAAATGCTGCAAAGGGAGGATGGGCAGCAGCATCCTTCTGTGTAACAGCAATCATCTGCTACTGCATCCCGAACCCGCTTGCTCAGCGTGGCGATTATAAGCAAATACCCCAATGAACGCACAATAGTGGCGCGCATTGGGAGAGGCCTATGTTCAGCAGTGGACTAATACAGGCTGATGATGAATTACTTATTCTGACAATGACTGATGACAATTAATGCAATCTTGCCTTTATTTTATTACAAAACGTCCTCTTGTCTACTAAACATATAATTATATTAATAAATGAAATATACAAATGATATTAACAACATAATCTTAAAATTACTTACAAATCCAATAAAATCGGACCTTTTCGTGGACTAAAAAGTTTTTAAAAATTTCAAAAATATTTTTATAGATTTAAATCGTTAAATTTAAAATTGGCGTGGATTCTGAAGTGTCTCCTTCGTTTGTATATCACTAGTAAAAGACGGACTTTAAAAATTTAGGTTTTTTAAAAATTGATTAAATCAAAACCAAAATATTTTTATTCATGTAGACCATTAGGCACTTATGAATAGTCATAATTCTAATATTGTTTGTTGTAAGAGTGACTCTACTTGTCTCTGTAAGAGTCGTCGGTAAGAGTCTCTTAAAAACTATTTTTATTAACTTTTGTTTTTTTTTATTTATATTGTTTCGTTATGATCTTTGGGATAAATGGTCATGTGCAGTGTAGATTGCAGTGTAGGCAATTCAAAGAGGAAATTTCATTAATTAATTCCCTGTTTACCCAATAAGTTGCGGATTCAAATCCCAATCGTAATTGTTTGTTTATTTCTACAAAATTTTCGAAATACAGTGTTCGCGTAGTACACATAAATAGTTTATAAAAATATATTAAGTATACAGATTATTATTATATGTGTGATTGTTATTTATGTGTGTGTGAGAGTGAGTACGAGTACGAGTGGTACTAGATATCGAATAGCATTCTAAAGAAAGAACGTTAGCGCACTTGATTGGTTGTTTCAAGCATACTAGTACGAGTTATAAACGACAGATCGAAATGGAAACGAAAACTACACTAACGCAATGGTGTAGTTAAACGAATTATTTTGTTGAACTCACACTCACACTCAAGGTATACTCAGAATACTTATTCAGAATCCACATCAATATTGAATTATTTTTTTACTAGCACTTCAGAATAGATATGCTATTCAATTAGTTTATCTACCCTATCTACTGTAGGTAGGTACAAATTTCTGAAGTATTATTAATCAATAATCGAAAAGAAACAATTACAGCAAATTACTGAATTCTAGACCTTATAACAAAAGCAATAAGACTCTTTCTAATACAACTGTCACCGCTGACGTGCTGTGGACTATAAAATCGTGTCAAATTGATTGATTAAAACCTCGATTTGTATCCACGATAACAATTCCGCGGGTTTGGAATCTGTAATTAGGTTATAATTAACGCCAAGGCCTATTAAAAGAACATCTATTGCAGTTTATGCTAATAACAGGACAATGATTGAGGTTATAGGTTGTTTTACGAGCAAAAACGGCAATGAATAATCAGGCCTTAACACAGACGCCTAAGATCAATTACAATCAGCCATTTTGTATAAAGATTCGTTTTTAAGACATCACATCTTACACTTAGACTTAATTTAAAATTTCTAAAATTGTTAGGGTCGTCGGCTTGTAATAGAAATGAACACTAACTCTAGATGCAGCCAAATATCGGTTGGACGCAGCTGAATATCAGTTGAATGCAGCTGAATATCAGTTGGATGCAGTTAAATATTAGTTGTATGTAGCTGAATATCAGTCGGATGCAGCTGAATATCAGTTTGTAAGACGTATCTTCATATAAAATGTAAGTCTGTGCTTTGGTTGTGTTCGTATAAGATTCGTGGTCGAGGTAAAGTGTTGGCTCCGATAATGCGCTGTTTTCGCTTTCAGCTGACAGATGGCGCCCTTACACCCGTGGCGTTGTGTTATCTGAAAAATCACAATCGGAGATTTAAACAGAAGTCAATATTTTAATAATTGGTTAGTCGACAGTCGTTATGGGTAGTCAGAAGCCCGAAAGTCTGACAACCAGTCTTACCGACAAGGGGTATCGTGTAACCCAGTATCTGGGTTGTGGATGTCTGATAGGCAGTCGTTCCATGTAAAACACTGGTAATGAGCTTCTTCCGGTAAGACTGGAAACCGACCCCAACATAGTTGGGAAAAGGCTAGGCAGATGATGAATTGGTTAGTCAGTAGAACCTATCATAATAATCAGCTCTACTGTTACAATTTGACTCAGCATCATGCTATTAGGGGACTTTTAGGGCCTCGTAAAGGCTTTTTCAGTGCTTTCTTTCTTTTTTTATTTATGCATAACATTGTCGACTACGATTTAAAGAAACAATTAAATAATTCACCCTATGGATAACCAGGCCATAGTTAAAGATAGGCTTATTTAATAAAAATACATTAAAAAATATAGGTAAAGTATAGTAGCCCACTGGTATCGGGAACAGAGTCTAAACTAGATACCAGTGTGTGGTCAGGGCTCCAGAAAAAGGAACCTCTTGACAATGCATGCTGAGTCTACCACCACCTGCATCAAACCTAACTGTCTAACGAGAGCCTACGATACTTTTTGTTACTATATCTCCAGGACTTCTCTCCTCTAGTACGAATTTGCAAACCACGCGAATGCCAACAGTTTTAGTAAAACACTATACCTGTCTCACTTTCAATCACCGGACTAGACAGAGACGGGGATATAACGTATCCAAAAATTCTAAGTAAGTATTCGTGTCATACTAGGTACGAGTTCCTATCTTATGAAATTTTTATGATGTATTTTTACCTAGGAGCATGTCTCTGGCGCATAACATGCGGGTCTCGACGCTCATCATCTGCCAGCTGCAGGCCGGCAACCAGCTGCATGATCTCTCGCTCCTTCTTCAGTTCTTCGCGTCCTGACTCCACCTGCAACCGAGGAATAGGAGATCAATATGGTTTAAAAGATATATGAGTTTAAATAGGATAATTTTAGTCATACTTATGTCACAGAATAAGAAACATACAGTCCGGAAACTACGTATAAACGCTCGAAATAGCACACTCACACAAACATGCGTAATGTTGCGTAACGACGAGAGTCCTAAGCGAACGTCGCGGTACTCGCAGTATCAACGAACGCGTCGTAGCGCATGTTTGTGTGAGACTGTGAGTGTGCCGTTTTCGAGCGTTTGTACGTAGTTTCTGTACTGTGCTTATGTGTAAATATTATTTCGGCTTTACTTACGGGTTGAGTTCGGGATTGCTCGAATAGTTTCGGACTCAAAAATGGACTCCGTTTAAGCTCGAAACGAGTCGGGCAATCCGAGAAGTAAAGCCAAAATAATATTTAATATTAATGACTTTAAAAGATTTAATAGGCTTAAGATAAATGAATGAGAATGACTAAAGAGAGACAGAAGTATTTTCAAAGAGGAAGCTAACGAGCTTTTTGGCTGAGTGAGCGATGACAGCGCTAACTGGCGGCCAAAACTGACAGCTGAAGCCGTTTGGTCAATATACGGACACTGCAGGACTGACCATGACCATTTTTTTAAAGGATAGTAAAACAGTCAACACTGATTAGCACATAATATTGCAGTCTTTATGTTTAGCTATTACTTAGACCAACAGACACTTTATAAATTCGCATATAGGTAATAGAGAAGCATCAAAAACGATAGCTATAAGATTAAGTTACATTGAAAACATTAAAAATAATAATAAATAAACGAATAGATGGCTGGATAAAGGGCTTGATGCAGAAGGTACTCCTGGACACGACTCGCATAGTCAGGAGGTTTCTTTCTCTGGAGCCCTGACCACCGGTAGCTTGGACCCTGTTCCCGATACCGATGGGCTACTATATGTTATATATTTTTAAATGTATATTTTTATTTTTTTATATATATTTAAAAATGTATTTTATATGTATTGAAAATGAATAAAAGAAATAAACGAAAAAAAATAGCGTAACCATACCATACTGTGTTAAAACCAAAATTTTCGTGACAATGAACAATGGAAAATACATCAAGACAAAATAAATAGACAAAAAAAGATATGTTTTTTTTAAAAATCGCGCAAACGAAAAGCGTTTTTTTCGTTATCGCAATGATTTATTTTGTCATTGTATTGTAACGAAGTTATAAATCGCGTTCACGTTGTCAACATTCCAATTAGCGCTATTTAAACTGATTTACGGGTGTCGTCTAACACTTTCCTTTGTTTTTTAAACAACGACTAACTAGGCGTAAGGCGAGTAATTTGTTCAATCAAGCGCCAATCATAAGTGTTCCTATTTCAAAATAGTTTTGGCTCGCAAATTCACAAAAAAGATCATTGGTGCTGATTCTCTTGTACATCCCGCTAAACTAATTTTGGTCTAACTATATCTCTTTCTAATAAACACCATCAAAAAAGGACAGCAAATTGAACTATCAAATTAGAGCTGTCAAATTAGTCTACGTCCTTGCAATTGACGTGAAATTAGACGAGACCTATAACATGCCGACTAAATTCTCGTTGATATCACGCAAATGGACTAGTTTGACAGCTCTAAAAATCTGCTATCCTTTTCTAATGATCCCTGTTAGAAAGAGAGATGGCGAGTCTAAATTAGTTTAGAGTGTGTGCAATAGAATTAGCACCATTGACAGAAATAATTGAAAACCAGTTGTCTTGTTTTAGACAATCACACCGCAGATGTCTATTTTTTGTTTTTGGTCGAGCGCTACGTTTAAGCGAGACTAAACTCGAGTTTAAGTGCTAAAATATTTTGATAACAAGATGCTTCGTTTTTGCGCCTTTTTTGATGTTTCCAACGTTAAACGCTTACAGATTTAAACATTGGCTATAAAACTGTGATTACCATCAATAGTAAGGCCAATTTTTCAGTCGGAAGGAGGTATTATCTATTTCCTAAATGACACCATTGAACAGTACGGATTTTATAATGAATATTAAGTTATTTTGCCTGTTAGCAAACGTTATTAATGTAGTAAGTCTTCTTCTTCTTATCGTATGGTTGGTTAACAACCTGGTGTCAGAGTTTAAACCGCCCGTAGGCCTCTGACATGGCTTTACACACCATTGAAAAATCTCTCAGGTGTGCTGGTTTCATCACGATGTTTTCCTTCACCGTTTTAGCAACTGATAATTAATTTATAATACGCACATAACTTACGAAAAGTCAGAGGCGCGCCTTGGGATCGAACTCGCGACTACTGACTTATCAGTCGACGGTCATACCACTAGGCTATCAGTGCTTAATGTAGTGAGTAAAACAATTGAACACATAAGTCATGCATGAACACACTCACGCGCAAATAAACCTTTGTTTGCATTACCCTCCTTTTTAAACCTCAATTCCATGAGGTAAAACGGTCAATTTTCGTAATTGTTCTTATTTTAAAACACTTGAATTCATGCGTGTATAAAAATATCCCACGTCCAATAAGGAAGTAACTGCTAAAACGTTATTTATTGCGTTACAACTGTTACGTAACTAGTTACGTTGTGGGAAAAGTTGTCGTTATTGATTATCGAATTGTATAAATTTACAAGTTACGGTTTGTGATGACATTTGTCGTAACTACGTGACTTTATAAGATGGCCGAAGAGTAAAGTTCTGATTTAAGATCTGTGTTCACACTGCGTTGGAGCTGCAGCGCTAAAAAGGGCCTAAAAGACAAAAAAATGAGAAGAGAATTAAAAATTTCGTATTTTTAAAATCTCTTATAATGTCTTCTTGACCGAATTTCGGTCACAGCGGCCTATCCCAACGGAGATTAGCCAAATACGCAGGAGATATTATAGTATACAAGCCTAACCTCCTCTCCTACTCCTTCCCCTTTCACTCTCATAGTCCGATGGAACGGAAATTTGATTTGACCGGTGAGAGATCAGACGCAGAGCCAACGGCTTTACGTGCTTTCCGAGGCACGGAATAAGTGATTATTAATTTATAATACGCACATAACTTACGAAAAGTCAGAGGTCGACCTTGGGTTTGAACCTGAGACCTCTGATTTGCCAGTCAACGGTCATATACCACTAGGCTATCACGACTCATATTTATTATCTCTTATATATATTATATCTATGGCTTATGGTCACCGTTTACCGGTATAATCCTATTACTTTACCTGACAGATCATTTCTTAAAAATTATCTTCCATTTGTTAATTTACCTAGTAAGTATTGCCTATCTTGTAAGGAGTGAAACAGGGTAATTTTTTACAGGGTTTTTACAGGGCCACCCTCGATGATGTAACCTAACTTTTTTATGTAAAGTGTGTCATTTTCACGCCGTTTTCTTCGACTAAGTGTTAAAATTTGAGAAATATTGTGAGTCACGCTTGAATACCGTGACTTTCGATATCTCTGAGATTTGTTCTAAAACTATTGCTTCATATCAATTTGAACAGTGCAAAACTTTTAAATCTATTTTTAGCGTAACATTTTATGGTGTGTAAAGCCATGTCAGAGGCCTTCGGGCGGTTTAAACTCTGACACCAGGTTGTTCATCAACTATACAAGCGTAACAACTCGTAAATAAGTTAAAGTTAAAGAAAGAAAGAAAAGACATTTATTTGACAAGTAGTACAAATCGATGACACTTACAATTTACATACAACGAACAAAACAAGACAGAAAATACAAACAAATAAAAGAAAAGAACAAACAATAACAGAAAATAATAATATAATTATTTAATAAGAAAATTTGAAAAAACAACTGATACGGATGGGATTCGAACCCACGATCTTCGACATACCGTGTCGACGCTCTATTCTCTATATTTTTCTTATTAAATAATTATATTTAATAAGCTATCATGTGCTATAACATGTAAAAATATTCACAAAAATAGAAAATAATAATATAAAAAAAAAAAAAAAAATGCTGCAAATAGTATCTCATCCACAAACTGACTGCATCAAACGTTGCTTAACCTTAACAACTCCTTGCAAGAGAACAGTAAAGCCATTGGTTTTGCATCTGATCTCTCCCCGGTCGTGTCGAATCTTCGTCCCATAGGCCTAAGAGAGAAAAGGAATAGAGATTGCACTTTTATTATAATATTAATTATTATAATTACCATGTCAGGGCCTCTAGGCAATGCAATTCTCGGATCCCTTACAAGAAATAAAAGACAACTTTTCAAATAATATGAAACAATTTCTACCTTTTAAATTTGGTGTCGCTAGGCAATTGCCTACACTGTGTTACGGATATTCCAGCCCTGCATACATAGCTAATCTGTATTGGTTGGTCGCTGTGACCGAAATCCGGTTTAGAGGGCTTTATTTATAATCTGTGCTCAAGATAATCACTGCAGTATCACCGCGCTAAAAGCGCACACGTACAGTTCTGCGAAAAACGTGTGAATTTTTCAGGAATTTGCAAAAGAAAAATCATAAGTTCATAACAGATAACAACATAGCTAACTGCATATGTAATTCAAAGTCAATTTGTAACGACGACGGAGGAAGTGCGTAGCGCAGTTCCCACGCTGCAAACTTAGCGAAGTTATATCAGATGACATATAGCAATCATTGTGCATGTAGGTGTCATTGTTCCGATAATTCGTTGAATTTAATTATAGTAGAATAATTGTCAAGCTTCTGTAGGCCTACAATATTTATAACTTATGCAAATAAAGAATGTAATTGCTAATGGCGGCGCACGGCGGCCATGTTTGTTTCTAGTAAAAATCTTGACGGTTCAAAAGGACTTATTCTAAACTAATTTAAGAAAGACTAGTTTTATCTCTCTTGAACGTTAAATGTTTTTACTTTTTCTTTTTACCACTAAAGTGGCAAACAGTAATATAGCCCGCCTGATGGTAATAGGTTACCGTAAGAGTATTTCAGACGCTATGCCACGCCGGCCCTAAAACCAGGAGTATCGTTGATGCAATTAAAATTAACATTTTCCAAGTAACGGCACGAATCTCGAGACGAGTTTCCATATTTTATGGTATTAACATGCTTGCTTGATATCATCAGGCAAACTAGTATTCAAGTCATGATTCTATTTACTTCATTAACCAGCTTGTGAGAATGTTTGTTCATAACCGTCGCGAAATATTTGCAGACTCACTTCCTATACTTTCCAAAGTCACACAAAAGAGTTTTTATAAAGAAAACGAACTACGATGTTATTATGAAACTGAAGAGCTTAATTTTTCAGTTTTAATAAATCAGTGTCATTTCCCCAAATTAAACTCACGAACCAAATTTTTACACAAAATATCGAAAAAAATCTGGCAACACTGCCTCAAATTAATGGGCTGGGGAGATGTGAAGAGTAAATGTACAGTGAATTGATTTGGTTTGGTCCTGGACTATATTTCGATCGTCTTTTGGAAGTCACCTGGCGTCACCTGGTAGAAAAAGGTAGCCGTCACCCATAAACGCCACCAGAGGAATTGCAGACACCGAAATTCAAAGGACTATGCTTCGACTGACGGATCGCACATTAGTTCGTGTATTTCTTTAAATGAATCACCTTTTATTCGATCATTTTTTATGGACCTTAAATTAACTTTAAAATTCTTTACAAAACATACTTTAATTAGGTTTATGTCGCATTATTTTTATTAACTTATCAAATCTTAAATTACGAGCTTTGCAGCTCTCGTAGTCGTAGACAGACAGACTGAAGTGTCAAGCGTAAGAACAGTTATTTAAAATTATTTTTTATCTACCGTCAACTTCAATTAAAATTCTTTTATAACTTAATATTTGCCACGACCACACCTCCAAGGAGTTGTCACATACCAACATTCCTGCCGTCCCTCGTATATAGAAGTCGTAATGGACACAAATAACGCAACCCAACGTCTTACTTTCTATACCAACTATGCAAACACCGTCTATTTGCGAACGCATGCGCTGTGTGTTAATCGTTTGCGCACATATCAATATGCTTTGGTGCGCAGGTACTTTTATGTATTACCTAATAAGGACTACTCCTTGAAAGATGAGCTAATAGCCCTTGGAGAGGTTAAGGAGTATAACCTTAGATAATACACTTAGGTATTAAACTTAACTCATCCGATTATAGTCTGGCAACTGATTGCGGATTTACTTGAAAGAAAAAAAAGGTATTTAACTTGCACGTGTTCTTAACCCTTTCGCAGTCACTCTTTTGGCAGTTTTTCTGATATAATGGACTATTAAAGATGTGTTCAAAAATTCGAAAAAAAAATAAAAAAGTAACAGTTTTAAAAATGGAACACTAGGATGATATGAGTCAAGTCGCCAGGGGGCTGGTCGGTATTACCAACCCGGGTTCCCAGTACGAAGCATAAATGGGAATGGTTACGAAAATAATTTTGAAAATGAAATCCACTAGCGATACCTACACATTTATCGAATAGGAAATTACAATTTAATTGATTTGAAATATTCCATTTAATGAAATCAGGATGGATAATGTGATCCATTGCTATTTCATGTGAAATTCTGTAATAATTAGAGTTTCTGTAAGTATGGGTCCTTAGATTCACAGTACAACGAATTCGATACGCGCTCAAGGAATATTTATGTTACACAAAAATTGGTCCAATTTGACAGTTTACGCATGCGCTCAGTCAGCTTGTAAACACAAACTCCGGAGTTACACCAACTTTTATTCAATCATGTAACACTATATGTTACATCTCAATTTCTAGTTCTATGTTTAAAAAACAAATATTTAAGCTTTTACGCCTACTTGTAGAGCAGGTAACAAACCTAGATGTACACATAGTTGAAACTTTCTAGGTTACACGGCTTACTTTGCATATAGCTGACTAACGGGCCAAGACCATAAAATATTGTTTCGAACCTACGATAACATTGAAATGTGTGGCTAAATAACATGGCGACACAACCTAGTACCACAGAGTAAGATATACTGCACAAGTGTAGGTAACCAAAGACTTATTTATTGGCAACTAGAATTAAACGCAGAAAACCATATTTCAAAATTCGAAAAAATATAACTCGGCTCTCGTTACGGTAATGTTCTTTAGTACCTAAGGTGTAAAGGTGTTAGCTCAGCTCACATTACCGTTTCATACCGTGACCTTGCCATGACCGTATTAGGCAGGTCACAGTTTATCGGTCAGCTGGTTGGTTGGTGACGGAACGGCTGGGCGTTGTAAATGTTGTAATATAATTATTAATTATACAAAGAACGAACTTTGCATTGCTTATTATCTGACGCTAACGCAGTACAGTAAATAAGGCGGTGCCAGCGGTGCCCAGGCACAGGGCGCAAACCCTGGAGGAGCGCAGAAATGACCAGACCAGGACCAAGTTTTGGGTCATGCGCGGGCGCTGTTGTAGAAGCTCGCACCGGACGCGTAAAATACTAATTATGGCACTGCTTTTGCGGGACTATGGAAGGGCAAATTAAGGACTCTTGCTTGCATAATTATGTCGATACTTTACAGTCACGATATGGAATGTTGTAATTGGCAAACATCACACAAAATAGTACCACACAAGAAGTCAAATCTTATTGGTTAAAACGTAAACCTTGTGATTGGTAGTCCAATTAAAATCCTGTTTTTTTATACAAAAATAGACATCAATTTTACCATGAACCTGTTTAGTCCAATTAAGGGTCCGTAAATATTAGGCTACTTTGCCTAATGACAGCTTTTATGCTATTTCAGAGAACCTTCGCGTGCTTCAAGAGTCACGGACAATGGGGTTTACTAATCAGTCGCAGCCCATAGGCACAATTACCGACATCAGCTGACTTGTTCACCTTGTCAGGTGTACTGTAAAAAAGAGAACTTCTGTTCGGATTTTATTGATAACTACGTCCCTCTCTATTCAACGAATGTCATGAGAAAAGGATAGAAGACTTGTAGACGAAATCAGTCCGTTTGCATGATAACAATAAAATTGCCATGTCATAGATTTCACGTCAATGACATAGATAGACTAATTTGATAGCTCTATCTAAGCGTCGACCGAGCTGAGCCATTTGAGTGGAAGACAATGCTATACGCCGACTGCTAGACACCAGCGCTGCAGCGTGTGGCGACCACGTGGCAACCACATTACGACGATAAATCGGCAGGTAAGGGTTAGTGGTTTCGCGGGCTCTCAGATTGGAGAGTCTGTCCACCCAATGGCGACCCCAGAGACGTCAGTGGCATAGTGATCAAGTGCTGCCATTCACAGCGGAGCTTCGGAGAAATCCTTTTTTATAGTCTTCCCGGGAGTGTGCCTGACTGGAGTTTCGCAGGGGAGGTTCCGGAGCTAGTCTTTTAAGAGGACCCGGGATCTTGTGCTGATGGTGATCACCGGGGTGGTTTGTAGTGACGTAAGAATCCTACACTACCCAGACTCATCCCCGGAAGCCGGGTGTCTTTTGAAGGTTTCCCCCGTGAAAAAAAAAGGTAAGGGCTAGTGTCGCGTCTATACGTAGTAATACTTTATATTCTTTGACTCTGCGCCAAATGTCGTTCAGCTTCAGAGGATTCAACTCGCGAATTGATAATCGATATATCGTGTCATTTGTCGTGTCGAATCCTGCTCTTAGTGACATCGTTTTCACTGTCGTATCGGTAAATAAACGATCGATACAATATTCGACAATATCGTCAATATCTCTACTCTTAGTTGTAAATGTCAGAAACAAAAATTCGAATGTATCAACGACTTAAACATCACTTTTATGATAATCTTGACGACAACTCGTGATTGGTGCTAATTCTCTTGCACACGCTCTAAACTAATTTAGACTCGCCATCTCTCTTTCTAACAGGGATCATTAGAAAAGGATAGCAGATTATTAGTGCTGTCAAACTACTCCATTTGCGTGATATCAACGAAAATTTAGTCGGCATGTTAAAGGTCTCGTCTAATTTTACGTCAATTGCAAGGACGTAGACTAATTTGACAGCTCTAATTATTTGCTGTCCTTTTTCGATGATGTTTATTAGAAAGAGATATAGATAGACTAAAATTAGTTTAGCGGGATATACAAGAGGATCAGCACCATTCAGCAATTAGATGATAAGCCATAGAGTTTTCTGAGTTTGTGTCATTATTGCATTTGCATTCCTTTCCCAAAGACACAATAAATGTATTCTAGCCATGTCGGGCATTGTGACATGCAAAGTTTACGAGATAAAGCGTGACAATCGGACATACACTTCGAATCGTGCTGAATTAATTGTCATAAGCAATTAATTAAGTGTAAAATAGGTGCAGGTTAACAGCCGTGGACACGCGATTATTGGCTTTGGAGAATTCTAACCTCAATTTGTGATAACCTTCGCGAAGTTGGGAGACAGTAGGTTCATAATAACTTGACTTAATATCCTCCCTGATCTCAATCCTTGCTCATGCCAGCTTGGGCTGAGCCTGTAGCCATAATGATGCCCCCAAATAATCAAAATCAGATTTAGCTAGTCCCTAGCATATCCCCGAACAATGCCGAGGCCCGAGTCCCATTAGGGGGCGCCCTTAGCTGTTGCTTGAGAGGCCTTTTAAGTCTCGCTAGAAGTCCGGTTAATCAGTCTGAGCTCACTAGAGTAAACTAAACTGTATTGCTTAAGGCGGTGGCAAGCAAAACACGCAACGCTGCTGGCAAAATTCCTTAACATTCTTCTACAAAGAATTAAAGCCATTTTGGACCCTGCGATGTGTTGTTAATAGGGTAAAAATAAATTGATTTCTCAACTGACATGATTAAAATGTTCATTCCATAAAAAAAAACTTTTTGATTTCTTTTTAAATTTGTCAGTAATTTGAATATGAATACAGAAGATTTGCCGCATAAATAGCAATGCAAATTACCACGCACGGATCGCTTTTCATTTAAAGATAAGAGCGAAACCAAAAACAATTAAACATATTTTTTTCTTACAAAAAAAAACACAACAAAATGAATATTAATCGCACTGACTACTACTACGCTAGCTATATTACTATGATAGATATTCAATGATAGATCGTAATTTGTTTCAATCTTTTCGTCTAGGAATTAACCATAACCAAAAATTGAATGTTGATTACTATCATTAACTATCACTAACTAAGAACCACAGATAGTACACGAAGCGACATGAAACTAAGCTGTAAACACGTGTCACTATACACCTTAAAATATAGCTTGATTTCTGTGACAGATGTCAAAAACGAACATTTTTAACGTATTTTGACATTTTTTGTTCCTATTTGACATCTGTCACAGAGATCAAGCTATATTTTAAGGACTGTAAAGTACGTAAGCTAGTGTTAACAACGAACATAGCTAAAATTTACTACTCTTTAATCTCTATTGAGTTAATCTACTTTTTGTTGTTACTAGAATAAATGAAACAATTTTACCCGGATAAACTTTCATGTATGAGTTTTTGTCCTGACGTTTCAGACCCTCAGAGACTTTATATATCGTGGACAGAAACTGCATTTTATATTTAGAAACTTTGCAGTCTCTACGTGGTGACTGTGAAGTCTATAGATTCCAACATTGGAACTCCAAAGCTTCGACTGACGATTCGATTTTTTCATTAATTCAATTGTTTTTTTATGAATTTGAAACAAAACGATAGACCTCTACTAATTAAACAATAGTAATTTGGTGGTAAGGTTTGCGTTTAAAAGTCTTCGTTATTACGTTTCTATTCGAATCATCGATGTTCGATTTTCGGAGTAGGACTTTCTGAAACGTCGGACTAAAAACTTTTTACTAATATTTAGTCTCTCCGATTAAAAGTCGTTTCATTATATACTATCGCGGACACGAACGGTGCACCACTTTGCGATCAAAATGCTTTGAACGATGCTACGTGCGTAGGGGCGGGGTAGCGCTACGTTCGGACGGGTGCAAGCGATTCTAACCTTAAGAGTAGTACACCGGTTTTGTCCACGAGTCTACAGTGATCGTGGAAACCTAAAAACTTAAGTCTAAATAGATTTCTCGCTACTTTTACATGTTGATTGTTATTCACAATAAGTTTTTCAGACTAGCCTTGTTTTGTACTGAGCCAGTACACTATCCCACAAACGATTTTGATTCGGTGGAGTGACCCGGTGTTGACCCGGCGCTTCTTCAAAAAGGCCTTCGTCCAGCTGTAAACTGGGAGAGGCCGAGTCGATTAACTCTTGTTCAATCTAGGCAAAAAATATGAGATAATTTTATAAACTTGTTTATTTTATTGTGCCGTGTTGTTTCCAGCCTAAAAATAGAACCACCCCTACTCATCCCGCGGGTGTCGTAAGAAGCGACAAAGGGAAAAATCTGGAAGATGGGCAGCAGCATCTTACGGTGTAATAGCAACCATCTGCTACTGCGATCGCCAACCCGCTTGCCCAGTAAATGAGCGCAGAATATAAGTGATGCGTATGAGAAGAGGCCTACGTCCAGCAGTGGACTGATACAGTCTGTGAATGTATGTATGTATATTTTATTAATGTAATCCCTAATTATAGGTTATTATGGATTTTTGTGTGAACTGAACCTCACCCCCTTCTATTACGACTTCTAATAGGTAGATACTTGAAATTTTCACAGAGTGTGTTCCAACTATGGCTGCTATAACAACAAATAATAAAAATAAAATAAAGTTTGTTAAAAATTAAAGGGGCTTTGGCGTTTTCGTATAAAACCTTAAAGACTCGCGCTTAGCCAGTTTTTTACAATTTCTCACCTTTATTTACGACACATTTTATAATAAAGTAATTAAATATTAATCACAGGAATTAGATGGCATAAAATACTTCCGCGCAGATGCGTATATCATAAATTGTTATGCGTAAATTCTAAATTCAAATTCACCGCTAGAACCTATCGGCAATTCGACAGTGACGTTTCTAGGTCGCTTGGTCCATTCACGTCGCGCGCCCGTTCAAGGTTGTAGCTTTCACACAATCAGCTGGAATGAGCCCTCATTACAAGCAGTACAATCCGTCGAATCATTCATATTTAGATGTCTATTTTTCTATCAGAATGGTTGATAGACGAGATACTTATATTAAAACTTAAAAATGCCATATTTTTAAGTTTGTGTTGTGGTGTTTATTTAAAAAAAATCGAATCAAAAACAATTCTAACATTTTTTAAAAAATCGTAGGTTCAAATATCCATTATTTTCAGTAAGGTACCTAGTAGAAGGAAATCTTAAAATTAAATTAAATATTGAATACAACAAGTAGTTTAAGACAAGTATCTAATTCAATGTTACCATAATGTAGCTTACGTTATAAACCGACCCAAAAAAATTAAAAAATTTCACCAAAATTTCCAAATCAAACAACTTTCGTTAAAAAATTTAATGAAATTAAAAAAAAACCCTACCTAACAATAGATAAATTCAGATAAATCAAATTGACACGTTTCGCTGACTTCTTTTATTTTCGATGTGACATTGGCAGACTCCAAAACTTCGTGTGCCGCGAGAAAGTAAAATGCAAAGAAAAAAATCTCGCTAGTCGAGTTTCTCCCGCCAAAACCGAGGTCACTGACCGATTGACATTCGATAGTCCCGCCCAAATATCAATGCTGAATGCCTATAATATTTTACGGTGTCATTCACAATTTAAGCAGAGGATTGGCTATTACATACATTATTAGTTGTACAACTTCATATTTCGTTTTAATCTGTAATAAATTGGTATTAATAGGCTCTATTGCTTTATATTCTTTTTTAAGAATTGTGAAATATTTGTTTTGTAAGTCACTTTATTGGCTTCGGATCCACACAGACAGCCAAAGGAAAGTGAAAACAATCTTTTACAAACGTATGATTGACATTGACACTATTGACAGCTGAATTTTATTTAAAAATAATGGACCTTGTGCACCTGGACTTAAATATGCGGTCGCATAATTTGCTAGCAACAGAGAACTGATTAGCATACATAGCGACGGACCAACCTTCAGATTGTTTGGTCACACTGGGTGTATCGACGAAAATTTCTTTCCTTGTCATCACAGCCGCGCGCGCGCTGGTTTATAATTCAAGTTTTTCATGTTTTATTCAAAGGGACCAGAGACAAGAGACAGACAAGACGTGTGTGGAGACGGGATGGAGCCTATGACACTGTTATAGCGTTGAATTACCCCGCAAAAAAAAAGATAGTTAAATTGCTGAACAAGCTATTACAGAATTAAATAGAAATGTCACTTCGCAAAGCACGAGTCAAGCAAGCGAACCGATGATGCTGCAACGACCGGCGACTTACAGCAATAATGCTCATATCATAAAAGGTAATAGTAAAATCAGCGCTGTGAAAAAACCTCGACTTCAAATTGGCGTGACAATACATTGTGAAGCTTGGTCCATCGTGGCATACATCACCATAGTAACCCACTTACCCCAATCGATAGTCACGAGTTCACGACCAAGCTATCTCGATGCTTAAGGACAAGCTTAAGCTCGCTATTCTATAGGACAAGCCCACGAAAATCTCCAAGAGAAATGTTAAATATTGGTCGATTTTAAAACTGAACAAACGAATACATGCCTTACTTTTGAATTACGCACTGGCATTCATTCCCTACTTTTAAAACAAGCATTTATATTATTAATACCTACATAAATAAAAATAAACATAAGAATTATTTTATAACTATTATTAAAATCGCTATTATGCCAGTCCCCGTATCATTGATTTGTATACTTAATATTATTCAGTTAGTAACAATTAAATTACATAAAATGTTACAAACTTAGCCAGAACCAGTACAGAGACAATAAGTCCAATATTATGTTATGTTTATGTTTTTATTTTTTTGTACTTACTGTAGTGTGTATCTATTACTGTATATCAATAATAGTTTTATCATAATTAATAATAGTAATTCATTCGAGCTAATGTATCTGTATTAATGTCGTTGACTGTACATGTTTAAAGTTCAATCACTCCAAAAATATAAACATTTATTTTAAAAAAATATTCACTTAATTTATGATAAATGTAATAAAGTAACGAATTCTACAGAATATTTCAGTTTGATTTGTTTTAATAAAGTAGATAAAACTAAAAGATATTTGTTGTATAATCAACACATGTATTTCTTTTATAATTTATGTCCGCTGACCACCTGTGTAGCATATACAGCCACAAGTTATTTATTATCTGTGCCACATATTACCGGTTTTTAAGATTTGAATGAGTCGATTTTACATATTTTACTATACTGATACTGACTGTTTTATCGGAAAGAATTATTACAGAAATTATATATACATATTTAATTATTCTTATACTCTATTGAACGGTGCGTTTAGCCGGTCAGTGAACCGTCACCCTATCAGAGGGCCTCATAAGAGTTTGCAAACTATGTAAATAATAAGCAAAATATAAACTTAAAATGAACAATGTAAAAAAAAACAATAATAATTGTAATATTATAAATCCAATATTATCTTTAAATCTAATATTATAAAGAGGTAAAGTTTGTATGTATGTATCTATGTATGTCTGTCAGGGGTAATCTCTGAAACTAACCATCCGATCCTAAAAATTATTTCACCAATAGGAAGCTATTTTATCTCTGAGTGCTATTATTTATTCTGAAAAAGTTGAGTTTTCAGTAAAAAATAACAATATCTGTGATTCAAATCAGAAAAAACAGGCTATCTGGCTGCTTATCAACGTGTGTTTACGGGAAACTTTAATTTAACGCGGACAAAGTCGCGGGGAACAGCTAGTTACATATAAACCAGTAATGATTTAGAGCTGTACTGGTATCTCCATAGAAATTAATCAACAGGCACTGCGCAGGCGCAGTAGTCATCGGTATTCACGGACATAGTAAACATTCTATAAGTCTAAACGCATAGAAAATCTCACTTTTAAACGAGAAAGTTGTTACTTTGTGAGTTACTGAGAAATGTAAGGCCTAAGTAATTATTGAATGAACTTAATGACTATTGAACAATGGTTGCTCACCTCTATTTATTTATGACATATTTTATGCCTAAGTTAGGTAGTTGTAGTAGTATTGTGTTGTTTTGTTGGCGCCGATTTCTATTTACACTTTCAGAATTATTTTGCCCCATGCCTGCCGCGGGGGCAATCTAGCTTTTAGCGGGGAAAAAGACAGAAGACCCTTATTAATTCTACTTACGTGCCTGCCGCAGGGGTAATCTAGGTCTACACCCCTCCGGGTGTAGATCACTTTTAATTGAATTTTATATTCATTTACGGAATTGCCCTGATTGCCTTCTCACATCATAACTTAAGAGGCCCAGGCTCTTTCGCCTTAGATTGCCCCTTCGGCAGGCGTTAATCTAAGACAGATACTACTGACTAACGGTGAAGGAAAACATCATGAGGAAACCTGGACTTAATAGTCTGAAATCGCCAACACGCAGTGAGCTAGCGTGGTGATTAATGCTCGATCAAACTCTGTATTAGAAGAGGCCTTTGCTCTGCAGTGGGACAGTTACAGGCTGGTTATTTATTTACTTATATTCATCCAGCATTGAGTCTAAGTGGTATAAGAGTTTTTTTACTTATCCCTGACATTTTATAATTACAATTTGATTAATGATCCGCGTATCTGATGTAACCTTTATTATCATCAGAAAATTAGATAGACTGCGTTACTAATCCCAAAATACACCTGTTTAGGCTCCAAGGTGATGTGGGTGTGAAGCTATATTATAAGGCTGTACAATTACATGGCTCTAGCTAGTAGGTACCTACTAAATTATTAGGTAATTATGATTGAATCAATGCTGCTTGCCTTGCGACTGGTCGTCAAGACATTAAGAATTGTTGGTTGTACTAATAAATAAAATAATACAACCACCCAGCAATTATTCCACTGCAGGGCAAAACCCTCTTGTCGTACAGGGTCGAGCATTAATCACCACACTAGCTCACTGCGGGTTGACAATTTCGGACTTTTAAGTCAAGGTTTCCTCACGTCTTTTCCTTCACCGTTATTCAGTGGTGTCTTATATTAATTAATTAAGGATGTAGGCACATAAGGCATTGTCACATTGGTATATCCCAGGTTCCAACCCACTCTGCTTCCAAAGTGGGTCTGTTCTTTCCACTGCATGTATACCTACTTATAAATATTAATAATTTTAAGAGAAAAAGCAATTACCGTAAAAACCACGGGGGACCTTTACACAGCTGTTCATAAAAAAAGCAATCCTACAAAAACATTTTTGTGTAAAATGTTGCCAAGACGAGTCCACATGATGGCTCGCACTGTCACTGTGCACTGTCAAAAGTTTACTGAATCGGGTTTTTTAAAAATCAATAATAATATGTTGAAACTTTATACATGTTTAATAAATCCACTATTGACATTTATCTGGTATGACGTTTAACTGGTATTTCAAACCCAAGTATAAGTATAAGGATTAAAAAAAACGACGAAGCACTTCAAGAAAAGGTAGCTGGTTCGCTTGGCTGATCTTGGCGGGGCACTACCGTGCTCCCAGATTTCCAACCAGTTACAAAAGTTATGAAACAAAGAAATTCTTGACCAAAAACTTTTAAAACTTTCTAAAAACAATTCAATTTATTTGATATATGAGCGTAATGTTGATAATAATTGTCTTTCCGACCGGTTGTGTGATTACAATCGCCGTGGGAAAGAAAGAAAGAATCGTTATCTAAGAAATACGAGCGTGTAGTGTGAATGTGATCAAAAAATTTGTGTGAGATGCAATGTTGTTTATGGTTTATAAACCTTTTTTTAGGAGTTAGAGGAATAATGGCCTATTAAGGCTGTAATATGTTAATACGATAATGATGACACGGTTGACATAGCGGTTGGTGTACCGAGTTCGATTCCCGCTCTGAACAAAATTGATATTAATTGTTTATAATTTTTGGACTCTCAGGGAAAAATGGAACCCTTATAGGATCACTTTGTTGTCCGTCTGTTTGTTTGTGTAAATAAAATCCTGCTCGCTATCGATTTTAGTCGAAGTAGGTAGCTGATTTAAAACCCTGCTCGTTTAGTCTATAATTTTTTAATGAGACAGCGGTGATTTTAAGATTAAAAGCAATTAATTATTATAAAATATTTAAACATGTCAAAAAAATTACTTACTAAGATAACATCATTAAAAAAAATATTTAAAATTCCAAATCCGGATAATGACGTAAACAAACACGATAATTAACCTCTTTTGAGATAATTTAGTAAATCAATTAATATTTAATGCGTTTATTTATCTAAATATAATTACATAGTTCATCTATTAACCTTAATTAACGCCATGACTGATGAGATTGTAACATAATTAAATTGCCATTAAACTATGAAATTAAAAGCAAAAATTGATATTACGACACTCTTCTTGATGTATATGATCTTATAAGACACTCATAAAGGCCATAAAAAAATTTAAAGCACGTTGTCCAACCATTTTAAAAATTTGCTAGAATTTCACAATATTAAGACGTTTCTTCTTCTTATCGTATGGTTGATGAACAACCTGGTGTCAGAGTTTAAACCGCCCGTAGGCATCTAACATGGCTTTCCACACCTTTGGAAAATCTCCCAGGAGTGCTGGTTTCATCACGATATTTTCCCTCACTATTTTAGCAAATGATAATAATTATAATTAATTTATCCGTGCCTCGGATAGCACGTCAAGCTGTTGGCCCCGACAGTCGTTACAGCCGTAACGACTGTCAAAGACTAGCCAGTCAGAAGCCCGAAAGTCTGACAACCAGTCTTACCAAGGGGTATCGTGTAACCCAGTAACTGGGTTGTGGGAGTCTGATAGGCAGTCGCTCCATGTAAAACACTGGTATTCAGCTGCATCCGGTAAGACTGGAAGCCGACCCCAACATAGTTGGGAAAAGGCTGGGCAGATGACGATGAATTAATTTATAATGCGCACATAACTTACGAAAACCGCCAATCAACGGTCACCACCACTAGGCTATCACTTGGCTATCATGCTAGCAAAATAATATATTATTTAACTTATTTATTTATTAAACTCTTTATTGTACAACAAAAACTTAAAACAAAGAAACATTTAAACATTAAAAGCATTGTACTATCGCGGCCACGAACGGTGCACCACTTTGCGATCAAAATGGTTTGGACGATGCTACGTGCGTAGAGGCGGGACTAGCGCTACGGTCGGACACCGGGTGCAAGCGATTCTAACCTTAAGAGTGGTGCACCGGCTTTGTCCACGATAGTACAATGGGCGGCTGTAGCGCACACTTCAATCCTTTGTAGACAACCTTTGTATGGACAGAAAGGCAACTGGAGACTTAGGTGTACAACTGTACAGGTGTCAATATTATATAGTTATATACAATAGGTACTTATTATACTAACTATAGTACCTATTGTATACTTATTATAATACTTATCATCACTACATAGTATAAAACAAAGTTACTTTCTCTGTCCCTATATATCCCTATGTAAGCTTAAATCTTTAAAAATACGCAACGGATTTTGAAGCTGTTTTTTTAATAGATAGAGTGATTGAAGAGGAAGGTTTATATGTATTATTGCAACCGTTTATTGAGTTATTGCACCCGTGCTAAGTGCGACCCGGGGCGGGTCGCTAGTTTATTATGTAAAATTAAAAAAAAAATGCTGAATTAAATACTTTTATAAATAACCAACAGTGACTACAAAATATGAAATGAAACATGTTAATTAAATCAGAATAATCATAAGAAGCTAACGTAATAGGACGTAATGCAAAGATATACAATTCGAGGCCACATAACTTACATTAGTGACATTCTCTCACGTGTGGGAAACAATATAGTAGATAACATTGATATATACGTATCGATTTGTATTCGCGATTTAGCTTGTAAGCTACCGTAGTGATAGTTACGTACCTAGTAACTATTTATTAATCAATGGTGATAGCCTAGTGGTATGACCGTTGACTGGCAAACAGAGGTCTCAAGTTTGAACCCGTAGCCACGCACCTCTGATTTCGTAAGTTATGAGCGTATTATAAACTAACGTAAAAGCTCCTATTAACGACCCCCTAAAATGTGTACTCTATTAACGATCTAATTTTTTAATCACTCATATTAGACATAATACAGGGTTCCAGAAAAATAATACCTTAAAAATTAGTTACGTATTTTTGTTGGAAAACAAACAGAGTAAAGTTTGTGTGTTTAAATAGCCAGTGAAAGAAATAATTTGACAATGAGTGGGACACGCCCGAAGCGGACGCACATTTCATAGTGTCGCGTCTCCAGCCACGTAAGTACACCAAAATATTACTTAAGGAAAATAACACACTAAAAATGGATTTGTATTCTTGCTATCACATTACAACTGTAACGTATATATTCGTTTTCTAAACTAACTCTTAATATAATACTTTTTATTGGTTTTTGATTTACAAAATCATGTTTTAATTTTAGGCGGTAATAGAATCCAAATTTCAAAACTTGATTCTAATAACGACCCATGGCGTTGTTAAATTTTGAGAGCATTTTGTTATTTTAAAATAATATCTATTATAAACTACTTCATTAAATTTCATTTTTTTCTTGTTCAATTCTTAAAATTATTTTACTTCGTTAGATCTATTAACGACAAAGCTATTTCTTAAAGTTTTTGTGTAAAACTCGATTCAACGTTAGATAATATCCCTATTATTATAATGATATTGTACTGTAAATAACCTTTATTATCTCAATTAAAGACTAATTGACATTAAAATAAATAATATAGCAATGAGATCGAATTTAATAGTATTCCATAAAGCAGATATTTTATCTGTTTATTATAAATTTTATTGGTCGCTAATAGAATATTGTATTGTAATAGAATACCTTTATACTTGATTCTATTACCGACTCACAGCTATGACGATATTTTTGGTAGGTAAAAAAAAAACAAAATGTATATTTTTGAACAATTGGTTAATTTCTTGCATTCGTGACGTTTAGAGAGATTTTGTCATAATAAAATTTTGTCGTAAAATAATATTTGCTATCCACTTTCATTCATGGCTTCCTTCATGGAATTGGTTATATTTCTTAAGTTTTCAAATCAAATAAAAATGGCGGGACGGAATGGGGGATATGTAACTTTTTTAAGGTTCTTTCGAAGAATTAAATTCTATATCTCTTTAAAGATTGTGTTCTTTTATAGAATCATGGAACCGCAGAAGCGCAAGCAGTATGCCTCTGCTCAACTAGAAGCTGCGCTTTTAGCTATAAATAAAGGGACCAGCATATACGAAGCTTCAAAAACCTAGGTATGGCATTCCGAGGTCAACTCTGCGTGACAAGAGAAATAGTAATTATTTGAAGACTTGTTTTCTGAGACTGATTATACTTTTTATTAATTAAAATAACAAAAAATGAATGCTCTAAGCGTTGCAATAAATAATTATGTTCATATTGTAATAATGTTTATCTCTTAACTATTGTTAATAAATATAATAAATACCTTTAAATCACTTTTTTTAAAATTTTATATAGAAGTAGTGAGAACGTCGGAGCGGTCGGTAAAAGAAGCAGAAAAATCGGTAATAGAATCTTGCCGCATTCTATGGGTCGGTAATAGAATCAACTACTCTTTTGGATTAAATAATTATTTAGTAACTATTGTGCTATTAAATATTGAATTTAAGTACTGAATCGCAAAGAATACTTCGTGGAGATTAATTATAAATTATAACATCTTTCCTAACATAACAGCTTATATCTATTTTTTTAGAGTGAATCCTAAGACAGCTAAAACTGGCGGTAATAGGAGCATTTACGTTAATTGCCATCTGCTCTCAATTGTAGATCTTTGCCAGTCATTACGGGTAGGTAGTCAGAAGCCCGAAAGTCTGACAACCAGTCTTACCAAGGGGTATCGTGTAACCCAGTATCTGGGTTGTGGAGGTCTGATAGGCAGTCGCTCCATGTAAAACACTGGTATTCAGCTGCATCCGGTAAGACTGGAAGCTGACCCCAACATAGTTGGAAAAAGGCTAGGCAGATGACTGTGACGAGAGTCCAACCGTTCGACCCTCAGAGTGAATTTGGCCTTGATGCGAATGTCCTCTACAATAGTTAATAATAATTTATATTTTAAACAATAGTCTTAACTGTGTTCAGTCATCATGAGATCACTGTTTGCAGGTCGCATTCTAGTGTTGCTAACATAAATAAAAATAACGGATTGTACTACCTACGTTACAATAACAAGAGATTGGATTAGGAACAAACAAACATACAAACACAAAGACTTTAAGGCGCTTCTTTGCTATAATCTTCTATCTCGCACACACATTGAAGTTGATTGAAAATATTTAATTTGTTTGTATGTTTTGTCGATAACCGACTTCCGAAAAAGTGGGGAGGGTTAGCCACCCCCTTTATAGTTAATTTATAGTTAACTAGCTGTTTCCCGCGACTTTGTCCGCGTTAAATTATATTTTCCCGTAAACACAGGTTGATAAAGCAGCTAGATAGCCTGTTTTTTTTTTACTTTAATTACATACGTTACAGATACTGTTATTTTTTACTGAAAACTCAACTTTTTCAGAATAAAAAATAGTCTATAGCACTCAGGGATAAAGTAGCTTCCTATTAGTGAAAGAATTTTTAGGATTGGATGGGTAGTTCCAGAGATTACCCCTGACATACATAATACATACCTACTAACTTTACCTCTTTGTAATATTATTTATAGTACCTAGATGTGCCACTCAAAATAGAAAAAAAAGTACAATACACTAATAAACTAGAAATAACTTAAAAACGTTCGTTTTGGAGTCAGTGCCAAGCTAAGCGAGTTCCACAATATTACGATTCCTCCAGTTACACAAATATGTACATCTAAACTTGCAATAACGTACACAGTACACAGGAACCTGTAACTGTAACAGATACCTGTAGGTCAAAATAAACAAGCTTCCAAATTCTAAAAAAAAAACCTTGGCAATGTACCCAAGGACCACCCCTATTGTCGGAACTAACGGCAGGAAGGCACAGTCTAAAAAACTTAACAAAGAGACGATCATACCTATGACATCACCACAGAGTATAAAAAGTAAAAAGAACCGCAATCTATCAAGGATTTTCAATACACGACGTCTTCGGCGATTCCAAGACGCTCCATACATCATTTCAGCCATAAGACGTCCACTGCTGAACATAGGCCTCCCCCAATGACTTCCAGATTGGCCGGTTGGAAGCAACCTGCATCCAGCAGCTTCCTGCGACCTTTATTAGGTCGTCTGTCCACCTTGTGGGTGGACGTCCTACGCTGCGCTTGCCGGTACGTGGCCTCCATTCCAGAACCTTTCTGCCCCATCGGCTGTCAGTTCTGCGTGCTATGTGCCCCGCCCACTGCTACTTCAGCTTGCTAATCCGTTGGGCTATGTCAGCGACTTTAGTTCGTTTGCGGATCTCCTCATTTCTGATTCGATCTCGCAAAGAAACACCGAGCATAGCCCTTTCCATAGCGCGCTGAGTGACACCGAGCTTTCTTATGAGGCCCATAGTGAGAGGCCACGTTTCGGTTCCGTATGTAATCACTGGTAACACACACTGGTTGTAGACTTTCGTCTTAAGGCACTGAGGTATGTTGGACGAGAAGATGTTGTGTAGTTTCCCGAACGCTGCCCAGCCGAGTTGGATTCGACGATTGACCTCCATCTCGAAACTGGACCTACCCAACTGGATCACTTGTCCCAGGTAGACATATTTGTCAACAGTTTCGAGAGTAGAGCACCCAACTGATATTTGGTAGGGCGCAACATGGACGTTCGACATAACTTTCGTTTTGTCCATGTTCATCCGGAGCCCTACTTGTTGGGATACTCTATTGAGGCCTTCGAGCATTGTGCCGAGGTCTTCAAGCGATTCTGCCATGACCACAATATCGTCGGCAAATCGAAGGTGAGTGATGTACTCGCCATTAATGTTGATGCCGAATCCTTCCCATTCCAGGAGCTTGAAAGCGTCTTCCAATGCAGCGGTGAACAGTTTCGGAGAGATAACGTCTCCCTGTCTTACGCCTCGCTGCAGAGGAATCTCTCTCGTGCTCTGCTCCTGTACTCGGACCGACATAGTGGCGTTTTTGTACAAACACTTCAGCACCTCGATGTACCGATAGTCAATATGGCACCGCTGGAGAGACTGTAGCACTGCCCAGGTCTCGATCGAATCAAAAGCCTTCTCATAGTCCACGAACGCCAAGCATAGTGGCAAATTATACTCCTCGGTCTTCTGTATAATTTGCCGCAGCGTATAGATGTGGTCTATGGTATTGAAGCCTTTTCGGAAACCGGCTTGTTCGGGAGGCTGGAAGTCATCGAACCTACGTGCGAGACGATTCGTGATGACCCTCGAAAACAGCTTGTAGACATGGCTCAGAAGAGAGATGGGTCTATAATTCTTTAAGGAAGTATTGTCCCCTTTCTTAAAGAAGAGTACCACCACACTTCTGTTCCACGCCTCTGGCGTTATTCCTTCGAGTAAGACGGAGTTGAAGAGCCTCTGAAGGACTTTCAGTACCGGTGTTCCACCCGCTTTCAGAAGCTCTGATGTGATTCCGTCTTCACCCGGTGCCTTGTTGTTCTTAAGCTGTTTGAGGGCCATCCTAATCTCGTATAGGCTGATGTCCGGGATATCTTCGGTATAGTGTCGGGTCAGCTTAGCTCTAGGGTCTTCGGCTGAGCTACCAACAGGTTTAGTGACCGACGTGTATAGCTGTCCATAAAACTTCTCGATTTCCCTCAAAACTTCGGCTTTTGACGACGTTATACTGCCATCTTCCGTCTTCAGCTTCGTCAGCTGGCTTTGCCCAATAGATCTGTCTCTTGCGAAGACTTTGGAGCCTTGGTTCCGCTCTATCGCCTCTTTAATAGAGTTTGTATTAAAGTTGCGAATGTCGTGTCGCAAGGACTTCCATATGCGTCTATTGAGCTGCCGATATGCCTTAGCATCAACGGAAGTCTGCAGCGCCATGGAACGTCGTTCTGCCATGAGGTCAAGAGTTTGATCGGTAAGTTTTTGCGGCCTGTCTGTACGACGGGGTCTGAAAAATTTCGACCCGGCCACTCGGACAGTTTCTACGAACCTGTTGTTAATCTCGTCCACTGCCTCGCAGTTCTCCAGGCATTCAAAGCGATTTGACAACTCGAGCTGAAAGCTCTCGGGGCAGGAGATATGGGCATTTGAGGGTCGGAGCGTAGACTTCATCAAACGGGACCTTTCCAGCTTGACGTTGATATTCAATGTGCCTCTGACCATTCTGTGATCACTGCCGGTTTTAACCCTGTTGATCACGGAGACATCATTGAATATTCGTCGCTTTGTGGTCATGATGAAGTCTATCTCATTTCTCGTGGAACCATCGGGACTCAACCAGGTCCACTTCCTATGAGGCGGCTTCTGAAAGAAGGAGTTCATCATAAAGAGGTCCTCCCTCTCCAGAAATTCCGCCAACATCTGTCCCCTGGGGTTCCGTTGCCCATACCCAAATTGCCCCACTCTCAACTCATTATCGCCTCGAATGCCTAGTTTTGCGTTGAAGTCCCCCATAACAACATTGAAGTAGGTTATATCAGTATGTATGGCCTTACTTATGTCCTCATACATAGCCTCTACTTCCTCATCTGGGTGTGTTGAGGTCGGTGCATATACCTGGATGACCTTCAGTGAGTATCTTTTCGATACTCTGAGTATCAGGTACGCAACCCTGCTCGACACACTTCCGATGGTAATGATGTTATTGATGAGGGACCTGTGGACGAGAAACCCGACACCACCTTGGGACAGTTGGTCGCCCTCCCGGTAGTAGAGTAGGTTGCCGGATTCCAGGGTTATCGTATCCTCTCCCGCTCGTCGGACTTCTGATAACCCCATGACACTCCATTGCAACCTACCCATTTCTTCTTCCAGCTCAACAATCTTCTCGTCAGTCCTCAAAGTGCGTATATTGTGTGTTACCAGGGCCAGTCGTCGTCGGGGGTGGTAGCCATTCCGCCTCCGGGGATTCTTAGCACCCCCTGCCCCGCCGTCACCCTGACCGCTACCGTAGCCAGAAACCGCGGGACTACCGGAGACTGGGGGCCTGGTTTTCTCTTTCTTCATTGGTGGGTTTTGCCAATACTCGCCACGCTTGGCAGGCGGGTTGGCGAGCGCAGTATTAGGTTTCACACGCAGACGCTGCTGCCCGCCGCGTGCTACAGGAATTAGTCGCCTCTTACGACACGCCTCCTATTGGCGGTGGGGAAATGTATTCTTTACGGCCGTCCCCGACACGGCACGCTCCATACATATAAAAAAAAAAAGCGGCGTGTAAAGTCAGAGGTCTTCGAGCGGTTTAAACCTTTACACCAGGTTGTTCATCAACCATACGATAAAAAAAGAACGAAGACGGCACTGAGGTGCGAGCATCTCTTTGTCGACTTTTTATAGAACGTTAGGTAATCAATTTTATACGTCATGACATAAGTGTCAAATTTGACGTTTAATATTGATACATTTTCGATAAGAATTCAATAAAAAGATCCATGCTCGCGCTACTCATTATCATCAGCCTGTATTAATCCACTGCTAAACGTAGGCCTCTCCCAATGCGCACCACTATTGCGCTCATTGGAGGTATTTGCCCATAGTCGCCACGCTGGGCAAGCGAGTAGGCGATCGCAGTACCAGATAATTACTGTTACACAGAAGGATGCTTTTGCCCATTCTCCGGATTTTTCCCTTTGTCGCTTCTTACGACACCCACGGGACGGGGTAGTTCTATTCTTAGGCCGAAACCACACGGCTCGCGCTACTGGATCGACGTGATATTGTATGGAGCGACGACAAAGTGCATCCGAAAAAAAAATAGTATCTTCTCATGGCATTACCACATCAATTGCAAGGAGTTGCAACACGTAACAATTACTTTTGGTTTTCGGAAACCTGCCAACATGCTTGTTACAACAAATGGCATTCTTGAATTTAAATTGAAAATGGAATGCCTAAGAATGCCTCGTTGGCTTTGTAGTTGCCAGTACTAGTGATGTTACTATAGTCCTTAAAATATAGCTTGATCTTTGTGACAGCTGTCAAATACAAACAAATAATGTCAAAATACCTAAAAAATATTCGTACTTGACATCTGTCACAGAGATCAAGCTATATTATGGACTATAAACTATACGTCCTTTTTTTTCTCAGTGGTGTGACTGGTACCTAACAATAGTTTTTTTTTCTAAGGGTTCTACAGGTTTGGTAAATTGCAGAAGTTAGATTTATTTAATTAATTTATAAACTATTTTGAGGGAAAGAATTCTTGAACACTACATTTAGAATTAACCATTACTTAACCGACTTCAAAAAAGGAGGAGGTTCTTAATTCGATTTTTTAACGTCCCTTTCAAAAGTTTTTCTTTTAGTTTTTTAATATCACTATATTTATTAGTTAGTTAGTTTTTTTAAACAAATTCGGTTAAGAGGACATCAAGCTAAATTTTAAAATCCTATGTTATTAGTGAGCTCGGTTGTATCTGGAAAAATGTGGATGATTGCTTTACACCTCTGTCTATCCCTTCTAGGAAATGCAACCTTGATATGTACTCACTCCGAAATTCCAAGACCTAAACCACAGCCTTTAAACCAATAAAAATAAGACCGGTTTTCGATTAGCTATATTCCTAAGCAACAAGAATACTACGAAGACCTTACTGTTACAAAAATAAGGATGATTTTCGCTCAGCATATTTGTTAGGATTAATTCAGAACATTGGGACCCGCATTCCGATCAATTGTTGATCTTAATGTAGAAAAAATAAGGGTGATTTTCGTTGAGCATACTCGCTAGGCTGTATTTATAACAGTTGGGTCCCGCATTCCGACCAGTTGCGTGGCATTAGCATTATCGTTAGTCAGATATGTTTTGATACTTTAACATCAAGTAACGGAGTATCTAATAATAGGCTAAGATTAATAATAATATCCTCCTGACTCCTTAGAGTATATAAGAAAATATAGAGCAACCCTATAGAAGTATGCACCGTTTGCACGGGTATGAACAACGCGGCCGCGACACGAGCTCCGTCCGCGATCATACCTCGATCGACTGCGGTTCGACTAGGCTCCACGAGCGAAAAAGTTACATTTTAGCTTATATCATGGTCAACTGCTGAGTTAAATTTTGAAAAACGTCTAGAAAACACAATTTGAAAAAATGACATTTTAACATTTCTATGATGAGACCTGCTTTCGCTCCGCACAAGGCAATATGGTTGACGTTATCACTCTATATTTTCTTGAATACTCTATGCTCCTGACCGTATCTCCGATAAGACCACCTGTCTCTACTTTAAAAAAAACTTTTATTTCTATAAAATAGGTACCTACATATTTTCCTTATGGTCTGCAATAAAATGTGCCGTGTGGTCCAGCCTGAGAATAGAACCATCCCTACTCGTCCCACGGGTATCCTAAGAAGCGACAAAGGAAAAGATCCGGAAGATGGGTAGCAGGGTCCTTCTATGTAACAACAATCATCTGCTACTGCGATCGCCAACCCGCTTACCCAGCGTGGTGATTATGGGCAAATACCTCCAATGAGCGCACAATAGTGGCGTCATTGGGAGCGAGCAGTGGACTGATACAAGCTGCTGGTGATGTTGATGACCATATCTCGGTCACAGCGTTCAATCTCAATGAAGATTAGCTAACTTCGCAGGAAATATTCTAGTGCACAATTGTGTTCCCAAATACAGGTGCACTCTCTATTCCCTCACTCTCATAGTCCGATGGGACGGCAATCCGATACGGTCGAGGATTTTCGTGCATTTCGAGGCCAAGTGCATTGCAAGATACCTACTCGATTATAATCCTCGTTTCTTATCCGTAACCTACTCTAAAAAGGCACAAATACAGCGACAATATTTCTAATACTCAAATGATTTTAAAAAGTCAGTAGTGCATGCATAAGTGCATAACCTTGCCTTGAAACTGACCCGATTATTTTCTAAATCAAATACAAGTTATATCGATTTCGCAATCGATTAATTATTCGATTATAAACCCCCGGAACGTAACGCAAGAGGATATAAGCATCATTAGGCGATAACCAGCGATTATCATAAATTATGCATTCATGCGCCTAATCTAGCGGAAAATAAACTTGAAATAAAGGTTAGAGAAACTTGTATGAAATGTATGTAGATGTATGAGTTTAAACCTGAAATATGTACGGGTTTAACCTTTAGGCCCTTATTTAAGAACGCTGCTCAAGTTCGACACAACAAACCAGCCTATAACTGTTCCACTGCAGAGCAAAAGCCTCTTCTCATGCACAGAAGGAGCAAGCATTAATCATTACGCTAGCTCATTTAGTGTATGGGCATGTGATGAGGAGGGATGAAATACCTACATGTGTCTAAAAGGGTGATGAGTATAAGTGTTGATGGATGGGAGAAGGACCAAAGAAAAGATGGATGGAGTGTGTAAGCATTAATATGAATGAAAAAGAGGTAAATGCTCTGGTGACGGCTGATAGAGAGGAATGGAAGAAGACCCCAAGAAACATGGGACCAGGCGTGCGAGCATGGATCTTTTTTCGAATTCTTATCGAAAATATATCAATATTAAACATCAATTTTGACACAATTGAATGAATTTTATGTCAAACTTGACGTTTAGAATCGATAAACGTTCGATAAAAAGTCGACAAAAAGATCTATGCTCGCACCCCTTGGCAGACGAAAGATAAAAGTCCATCGTCGCGCACGTAATCTGAATCATAATATTATAAAATATCGTAACATAACTTTACATTTTTTAATAAAAAAAAGTATTACTACATCTAAGTATTTATTAACCGCATTCATCAAGTTATTGCTTATTCATAACACAACTGACACATTCAAAAAACAACTCTAAAATAATGATATTAAAGATTATATTTTAAGATGGTTCGTATATGGTCGCAAGCGCAGACAATTCTCGCGCATGCGTAGTTGCGCAAGACTGCTGGTATGCACTACATTATGTACGTGTTATAGATATAATTAAAGCTGATCTGGGAGTTAGTTGGAAAATGGCTATATCTTGTTGTTAATTTGACGCTTAGTTATTTTAATTTAATCAGTTAAATACCTAAATTTACAGAAGAGCGTGTTTTATCAATCTCATTATTAGTTTATATATTAAAAAATGTATTTGTAGTTAATCATCATCATCCTCCTAGCCTAATTATTCCCACACTTTGTTGGAATCGGATGCATGAATATCAGTTTTCCGCGGAGCGACTGCCTATCTGACCTTCACAACCCAAATGAAAACGATATTCTAAAGCTAGATTAATTGTCAGGATTTTACGAAGGTACTGAGTCCCTATATCGACTGTCAAAGATCTTCATGACAACCGGGGGCCAAAGGCTTATCATTAAAATCGGTCGAGCGAGACCTGCATCCAAGAGGGATAGGCAAAGTTGCCCTGGTGCCTGGGTGTAAACCGCGTACCTTGACTTATCAGTCTATAAACCACTAGCCATTAGACTGATATATCGATATCTATCACTAGGGGGAAATTATGATCAATTTTTCACATCAACCCCTCCGATATCGAACCCACGACTTAGTTCACACAACTTTAAACGACACCACAGTTTAACTGGAATTACCTAACCAATAAGTAAGTGCAACGCAATGATAGTAACTGGTATTTTCGCAACGCACCGGGTTCGAGTCCCGTTAGCGAGAAAGTGACAGAACGTGATTGAATCGTTTCCTTATCTTCATGTAGTTTACTTGTGGTACAAGACCTGGGTCGATTTAATATTACGCACATTTATAACGTGTTTTTTAACCCTCGACGAAAAAAGAGGGCTGTTATTTGTGTAAAGTTTCTGTGTCTTTGATCTGTGTCTATGATATTGCAGGTACGAAACGTAAGAATCGATTTTGATTAAGTTTTTTTTATTTAAAATGGAACTTGATAGTGTTCTGTGTGATGGCCAATCGTGTCGTCACTGAGCTATGACGATTCAAAAGATAGAGTCTAGCTAGACAAACAGACGGCGGCGGCGTTTGCTTAATATTAGGTACGAAAATAAAATAAGCCCCCGTATATTAGGTACGAAAATAAAATAAGCCCCCGATAAGGTACGAAAATAAAATAAGCCCCCGTATATTAGGTACGAAAATAAAATAAGCCCCCGTATATAAGGGACGAAAATTTTAAAACACTATCAAAATTCGAGGATAATGTGCCGCTTACTGATTTAGAATTCGAGGATTATGTATTTGGTCAAAGTCAAGAATGTTATCAAGGACAAAGATTGCATAAATATATAATAATAAACAATTTAAATTGTTTAGCCGACATTTCTCGTATAATCTTACAATAAAAAATACTATTTATATCTAAAATGGGGCTTTTAAAGATGGCAGTAATGTGGAATAAGATATTTGACTACTTATACTGAAAACGTTGCAAATTATTGTCATATTACAATCAATCGCAGATATTTATAGTATACTAGCGACCCGCCCCGGCTTCGCACGGATGCAATATACATTATAAACCTTCCTCTTCAATCACTCTATCTATTTAAAAAAACCGCATCAAAATCCGTTGTGTAGTTTTAAAGATTTAATCATACATAGGGATATAGGGACAGAGGAAGCGATTTTGTTTTATACTATGTAATGAATAGCTTCCTCCGCCGCGTCGCTCGCGTGGTATATTGATCAATTGTAGTCAACAACTGGCGCCATCTATTGTCATAAGAACGTTATTGTTGTTTTCCTCGGGAACAGTACTCTTTTTACGATGAATCATGAAAGTCACCATGTGTCCGTTTCTGTACACCTGACATCGTAAATGCAAAATTTGAGGATGATTGGTTCAGTAGGTAGTTTAGGCGTGAGTCGTAACATACAAACAAACTTGCTTTCGCATTTCGCATGCGCGTTAAATTTTCTAATTAAAATAATTATATTTAATAAGCTAACATGTGCTATTAATATAACATGTAAAAAAATCACAAAAATATGTTTTGTTAATTTTTACATTTGCGTATATTATATTTATTATAAAAAAAAAATTATACACACAATTTATTTGTAACCAACAATTAGATAAATTTTAATATACTTAACAAATAACATTATACAAAAATACATACATAAATATTAGCAGTCCAATACAATATTGATGACATGACATTCACTACAATTGAAAATAGCATTCCAATGCCTATTATAATAGAGTTTACAACTTTCGATTGTTGTAGTACCTATTATGTTTATTGTAATTGTTTAAAGACCATCTGTTGAATACCTTCGTCTGACAAAACCTTACCTTTGTCAATTGTATACCTACATATATTTAAAAACTAAAAAAACTAGCGTTTCTCTTGCCTCTCTGTTTGCCCTCCCTGACCCTTGCTTATGCTTGCTAGCCCGGGCTGAGCCTGTAGCCATAAACATGTCCCTTAAATAATCCAAATGTGATCCAGTTAGTCCCTAGCATGTCCCCAATGCCCTAAGCTGAGCCCCGAGCGCCTTTAGATGCTTGCTTTACGTTTAGTTTAATTGCTTTAGCTGGAGGCTTTTTAGGTGTTGCTAGGCTATCAGTGCTATTGATATCAGACACTAATCATTTCTTTTTCTATAACTTCTAATAATATTTCACCGATAGCTTGGACCCCGTTCCCGATACCGGTGGGCTACTATATTTTATATTTTTAAATGTATATTTTTATTTTATATATATTTAATATATTTAAAAATATATTTTATATGTATATAAATCTAAGATAATATAAATTAATAAATGGAATAATATTTTACAATAACACTTTTCATGTAAAAGATATGCTCAGATTGTTTACAACTTAACTAGTAAAAAAACGTCTTATACGTATCATCGTCTGATCGTCTGAGTCAGACTGACACACAAAAATAATTCCCAGACATCGACATAGTAAAAACTGAGTGATTGTGAAGTCAGCTGTTAAACAATGCGGTTCAAACTGTGGCACTCAAACCGCTAGATTGATTGGTCTCTCTAGGGTTGCCAACCTTCAAATGTAACAGAATTTTTTTTGTAAATTTTATTTTATAACGAATATAGGTAGGTACAGCATACTTGAATAAAATTAAAACCACCATCACCATTCATCTGTTTTATTTTTTTTACAGGTCTTAAGTTTTAAATAATTTTAGCACGTCCTTTAAACGGAAAGTGAATTTAATAATTATTATAAATTAAAATTTAAAGAATAAAATTTTTTTTTAGCTAATAACACTCTCGCTCAAGTTACCTTTCAAATAAAAAAAAACTAAATCAAAATCTGTTCATCCGTTTGGAAATAACGATGCCACAGATACGTCAAACTTATAATAAGTTCCTCCATTTTTGCGTCGGAAATTAAAAATACAACTAACTTAATTAAAATCATTTAAAAAGCTATTGTTTTATTTTCTTAAACAATATCTTAGATTTCTTCGTACAAAAGATTGTGTCAAAATACATTTACAACTTAAGATAGATGAGGGAATTAGAAAATTTGGTAAAGATCTGATATAGACCTAAATCGGGGACAGACAATGAAACTCCTCATCGGATGGCATTGTAACATGAAATTTCAAAGATGGAGGTGACCTCTTAAATTAAGTATTTTTTATTACACAAAGTAGGACCGGACCGTACTAGAAATATCGCCATAACTTTTTTCACACAGCGATTTGAAATAAGCCGCCTTAGGAGATATTGTAGTATATTAAAAAACCTATCTAATGACATGTGTGTGGTTGTTATTGGTCATGTAGACCATCTTCCATACATTTTTGCCGACTCCTTTACACAAATATATCAGTTTCCATTGAGATCTTTGTGTCATCCTCGAAGGATATTTTAAACATCCAAAATAAGACTAATAGAAAAAAGCCTAGGCTAGACTAGGGCCTTAGTTACAAAGATATACATATATGTAACAGTTATAGTAAAACCATCCAGTCTGCACGTAAACGTACTTTTATGACTTCAATTACAATCAGATAACAATTTATTGACGATTTCAAAAGCGCAAGTGTATAAATAAGCGCATATTTGAGTTGAAGACTGTACTAGGTACCATAGATTAGCCTTTTTATTTCATTTAACGATGAATTAAACATAAATTTGGTCTTAAATGTCGATTAATTCATTCTTATTATATAGAATTTGCAATTTATTACCCTGTTGTACACTATTTATGTGCGAAAGTGAGATGGTTGGTTCCGCTTTCACGATTTTATTCAATCAACATATAGCCTGTAACTTGAAGATGGACTGTTATTAGTTAAAAAGTGACTTTGTTTCTGTATTGAGTAAGTAGTCAACTGTGAAGCAATAAAGAAAATCTGTCTGTAAACCTCGGGTACAATTTTTCAGAATTTATTAGAACATTTTAGAGGAGGCCAATATCCAAATATGTTGTATAATAATACATTTATATAATAGGTATACTTACCTAAGTTAAGATAATAATTAAAAAATATATAATTAACCAGTTAATAAAGCGCGTGTTACTAAAAAAAAGTTTGTTTTACTCTCAACGAATGAAACCCAAATAAATGTCATTAAAATAGTCAAAAAATAAATGCGTCATAAATCAAAAAGTCACTGTGTTAAAAAAAAACATTACTTACTTTAAATGTACCTAATTGTAAATTGCCTTGTAATTAATTTAAGCTCGAGAAATAAGGCACTATAGGAAATTAATTGTTAAATATTAAAAAGATATGGTATCTCCTTCAACAAAAAGTTATTGTATAATAAATTAGAAATGGCAACCCTACATCGCTATTGACACATTCCGTTATCACTAATTGACGTCTAAAAGATACGCACGTTTGCTATTTAGAACAAAATCGCAATAGATATGCTAATATCACACTTGTAGCATGCTATAGCGTGTTATAACATGCTGTTTCACTTGTAACTGTAACTTCAACCTCTGATTTACCAGATTAATTGCGTATGACAAGTTATAGGCCATTAAATTTTATGGAGTCTCATTATTCATAATTTAAAGGCTTTTTTTGTCGCAGAGAGATTAGAGTAATAACCAAGACAGGTTATGGAATTTGGTTATGGTTGTAGACTAGAAATAAAGCTGTGTACCAAATATCAGATCAATCTGTCAACAGGAAGGAGGTGAAATATCGATTACTAAAGAACCAAATAATAAATAGGGCAAGCTAAATAAAACCGATTAAAATCCAAGCCAAAGTAGTCCAAAAAATACAACTTCATCGTATCGTGATGAACAACCTGGTGGTAGAGTTTAAACCGCCCGTAGGCCTCTCGGTATCTCTTAGTTGTGCGATGTTTTCCTTCACCGTTTAAGCAAGTGGTAATTAATTTCTAAAACACACATGAATCCGAAAAGTCAGAGATGCGCCTGGGTTTCGAACTTACGAAATTTGACTTGGCAATCCAATGGTCATAACACTAGTGACTAGGCAATCACTGCTCAAAACAATATTGATTGTCAAAATTCGTAAGTTTGTAAGTTAACGAAATCTTTTCTAAATAAGATTTGACCTAGAGTGTTAGGAAACAATTCTGCGGAGGACAAACCTACGCTACCGCGCTCCGTGCTGACACAGAACTAGTTATGATAACATTCCTACCTTGGCTTGTTGTTAAGAACCTCTTTACGTTGAATATATTCGAGTTGTACACTCGACAAACAACATACAACCAACTTTTAAATAAGTACGAGTGTAGATGTACTATAAGGTTTTTTTTATAGTTATAAGGTGGCAAATAAGTGTATGTCCTGCTAGAAGATCAGTAAGAAGTTTAATAATTACAATAACTAACTTTTGATTTTAAAAACAGATACAGAAAAGCGCCTCAATTTTTTTTAGCTAAGAACACTCTCTATCACATTACCTTCTTCCTTTTTTTTTTTTTTTTTTATAGACTCACGCCTGTATTCCCAGAGGGGGTAGGCAGAGGTGTGTAGTACACCCACGTTTCGCCGGCTATGTAATAAGTCCCATGTAATAGGGGGCGAGCCTATTGCCATTAACCGGGCACAATTCCAGACTCCGTGCTGCAACTGAGAATTCCCTAATGGAAAAACCCAATAACACTTTGCCCGACCCGGGGATCGAACCCAGGACCTCGTGCTCAGCAGTCGCGCTTGCTACCACTAGACCAACGAGGCACCTTCTTCCTAACTAAATCAAAATCGGTTTGTCCATTTGAGAGCTGAGATACCACACAACGTCGTCGGGGGTTAAAAAATGATAAAGTTAAAAAGGTTTGAATATTCTTTACTAGACAGAGATGGTATTATTATTAGAACAAGTGACGTCACTTGTTCTAATATCAAAATCCTTTATTTTGCGGGAAAATTGCAGAAATTTTGATGAATTACTTGAGCAGATATTAATGTTCGTTTACGTAAAATTTCAGCTCAAGTTAAAGTCCTAAAATTTCCCGTAATTGTTTCTCGATCAAATGAACGGATGGCTAGATTGGCGAGCCAGAGTTCGCCCGTCAAATGAAGCGACACCGGCAAAATTCAATTAGCACTAACTTTATAAAAGCATAATTTGTAGTAGCGATCCTCAAAATTGAAGGAACAAGGAAGAAGAAGAATTAGCAGAAAGAGATATCATATCTTACTTACTTATACTTTTTAGAATGTTGCCATTCTAAAAAAATTTGTTATTATACCCTAAGATGAAGAATATTGTATCGAAAAGTGTTTTTTTTTTTTAATTTTTTGATATTGTTTTTGAGTGTCGTGCTATTCTGCCCAATGGCGAATAAATGAATTTTCTTTCTTTCTTATGAAAGTGAGACAAAAAAACTGCACTATATGCAAAGTACTTAATTTAATTTAACGACGGCCTCAAGATTGTCCGCCAGCTTACACTCGTGAACTCTGCAGACTATAGAAACATTGTATTGTTATAAGACATCAATCGTTCGGTAATTAACGAACTCAGCCGAGCGAAGCCGAATGAAAAACAATAGCCCAGCTAAACAGATAATAACTCTCGATGCCAAACAATTATTGAACAATGACCCGGTTTGTTTGTTTTATTATTGAGATTATATTATTTAGTTAGGCGCCCCCCGTTCCCACTGTAAACAAAAATCGATACTTTAATCGATTGTCGATTCGATCGAAAGGCGTCTCCTCAAGACGATGTAGAAAGGGAATTTGAAATTTGATAGATGCGGGCAGCGATTCGATAGCTCAGTTGGTTAGAACATTGCCACGGTACTAAACATTGTACGGTACGGAACATTGCCTGGACCTCTTGAGAGCCCTGAGGCTCTACTTCAACCTTAACCTGGAAATGGGAATTATCCCAGCTAAGTGCGCTATTAAATAGCAGGAAGCAAATTGTTCGTTTGTTTAGTATGTTCTAAAAGTAGCTCACGATTAGTCATTTAATTCACTACGGTCTTGTCGATATTTTTTTTTTACAATGTCCTGGAACTCCTTATACGTCGTGAAATTAACTTTTTACTATTATTATTCTGGACATGTCTACCGCTTGTCAGATCACCAATCATGGGTCAAACTTACAACTTATCGCTCGAAATGGCAAGTGATATCAAAGCGGACCTAGAAAAATATGGCGGAATGAGCGCAACTATTTTAATACAGACAGCAGCTCTGGATATCAGGTTCAAGGTTGAAGGAGATTTAGACCTGCAGTGGGAAAATACAGGTTTTTAATCATTATCTTCATTTATTCAATTACATTTTAGCCCACCAGTATCGGAAACAATGTCCAAGCTACCAGTGATCAGGGCTTCAGAGAAAGAAACCTCCTGACTGCCTTCTGCATCAAGCCCTTGATCCAGCCATCCAACGAGAGCCTCTTGAGGTGTTGATCGAGGCTCTTGGATATTATTAATCATTATTATTATTATAACCATTAAGTAACGACCATGATATTAAAAACATATGTAGTTATAGCTTGTCCATTAACTCTGACTCTCAACCGTCAATTTATTTATTTTTTTACTCCCGATCAACATTCTTAAGACTTAGCGAAGATTGCTGGAACGGAACGAATAACAATTATCGGTCGTAATTGCAAGTTTGTAATAACATCAAGATATGCTCTGAATAATTATGAAATATAAAGCGAAAGTGTTAATTATGGAGGCGGCTTCAGTTGAAAACAGCTGAACCAGTCTTTGGCAATACTGTCTTGTGTATATTGGCTTTCCAACTTGGTTGAGGAAATCGCCTTTTGCGCTTGGTAACTCGGATTTGATTCCCGTTTGTGTGATCGACAGATACATACTGCGCCGACCCCAAATAAATTGGGAAAAGGGCAGGAAGATGATGATGATGTGTGATCGACAGATATTTGTTTGATCTGAATGTTTGAATCCGAAAATGCTATAGTAAAGTGTCATGTTGGTAAGACCATCAGGTGGCCTAGTCACCAACACGTGCTAGATATAGGTAAGTATGATCTATTCTCTGTACTCTGTAGTAACAGCAACTAGAGTCACTCTTATATCAATATTAGAATTATGACTATTCATAAGTGCCTAAAATGGTCTACATGAATAAAAATATTTTGATTTTGATTTTGAAAATTTTAGGCGACTTGCCTAAATAGAACCAAATAAGATAGTCATACAACAATTTCATTGAAATCTTTAAAAAAAGTTCTTGGGCTTGCCATATTCCTAGTTACTAGGCACAGCACTGGTGCTTAGCAGTTGATTACCACATGCTTAAATGGTGAGGGAAAACATCGTAAAGAAACTAGCACACGTAAGGAATATTCAACGGTGTGTAAAGCCATGTCAGAGGCCTACAGGCGGTTTAAACTCTGAAACCAGGTTGTTCATCAACCATAAGATAAAGAAGATTTATTCATTGCCAAGCAGTGCAACGCCAGTTCATGCTGATTCATTATATAAACTGAAAACATATTGATAACCTGTATGTATGTTTGCACAGATGTTTTGATTACAACAGAAGGATCAGCCCATCTGAAGTTTGGCTCAAGTCCAAAATATTTTTACAAATAAATATATTACAAAATGTATTGTCTTGTTAGCGGTGAAGGAAAACATCGTGAAGAAACCTGGGGGCCTTCTCCGAAATTTTAACAACGAAACTTCGATTGTTGGATCGCATGTTTGTTCGTTAAATTACCTTCTAATAGATGTCCTTTTTTTATGGATTTGTAACTAAACGACAGATGAGAGCACTAAGTACAATTAAACAGTGGTAATTTGGTGGTAAGGATTGTGTTTGATGGTCTTCATTATTAAGTTCCGATTCGAAACATCGTTGTTCGATTTTCGAAGTAGAGCCCTTGGACCTGGTGATTAATGCTCGATTCTTCTGAGAAGAGATATTGGCTTGCAGTGGGAAAGTTACAGGCTGGTTCATTAAAAAAAAATGTATAAATTCATTTTATGAAAGCGAAGTGAACTCCTTTCAAAATTTTCGTAGAAAAAAAATTGCAGCATTAGACTTTTCTGTTACTAAATTCACTCATTATCAATTATAACTCCCCTCTTTAAAAAAATATAATCATGAACCATTGACCGTCCATCCAGCGTGGGACTGACATCACCATCTCACAAACAATTCTCATAACTCTTATCCCAACGCTATAAAGTTTATTTTCGTGTGTTTCAGATGCATAATGACGCGGCTATGTTGACAATAGTTCTCACGAATGGCCTTTAAGTAAAGTAGTGCAGTGTACTGTGTAACTGTGTTGATGTAAAATGTATGATTGAGTTATTTAGCGTATTTTCACGCTCGTAGACTTGTGGAGTAAGCAGTTTATAATGACTGTTTTAGCTGATAAAATATTGCATAATAATGCGGGTTTAGTCTAGGAATGACTGATTATAGTCTATTATTGACCAATTCTTTGAATGTACAATTCTATAAATGACCAATTTTAAAATTTACTGATTCTACGAATGACCGATTCTATAATTGACCGATTCTATAAATGACCGACTCTATATTTGACTGATTTTTTAAATGACCGATTCTAAAATTGTCTGATTATATAAATGACCGATTTTACAATTGACTGATTATAAAAGTATGAACAGTAGTACTTTGATTAGGAATATAGTAAATAAAATGCAATGTTATTTCGAACACCTTTCATTTTAATTAAAGAATGACGTAAACATCGTATGAACACACAAAAAAAGGATCTTAGATTCTCAGTCATTCCTAGACTAAACGTTTAATAATTATAGTTAATAAAATATTAGTTACTGCGATAGTTATCATACACATCTTACTTCTTGGTTTCGTTTTAGTAGTTATATACCACTAGGTTTCACGACACTTATAATATAAGGATTCGATTGGTATTTGGTATACCAAGTTTTCATACAAAAGACATCAACGCATGGACAGACACAATTATATTTTAGTACTTCTATTTGTGAATTTATTTATAGATAATTCTCTGCCTACATTTATCTTGCTAATTTCAATGATACATATATAAATTCACGCCTTTTTCCCATGGGGATAGGCAGAAACTTCAGAACGCCCCCTGCTACGGTTCGTATGTAGGAACTAAGACACATTTAGTCATAAATAAGCCGGTAAATTCAATGCTAATTATTAGTTATTGCTTTGAACCCTGCTTCGTGTTAAGTAACACAGTAACAAGTAACGCGTAAAACGTTTTAAACGACTCCCAAAAGGAAGTTCTTAATGCGATAGTATTTTTTACATATTTACCTGAGTACTATAATATAAGATGCTTCTAAATTATTTGCCACGGCTGCAATGGGAGATAGTATTGGTTATTTATATTACAATAGTAAAGTAATTTTTTTATCTAACGTCATAACTTTTTTTCTTTTGCCTGCGTTTTATTGCGTAGTTCTAATTCTGCTCCATGCTCCATTTTTTTTTTACTGTTTCGGGGTACGAAATTTCTTCACTATTGTAATCTATACACCCAATACTTTCTCCCATTGCAACCGTGGCAGATAATTTACAAGCACATTATATATATTATACTCGTAACAAGTCGTTTCTGATATTCACAATTTTACAACAGGTAAACACTTTTTGTCACGTCTTAGGAAACGTGATGAGTTCATAAGTACCTATACATCATGGTATTGAAGGTTAACTTATTCATATTTGTTGAATGGTTGAATTTGTTTTGCGATTTTGATGTGGAATCCTAACTAATATTATAAATGCGAAAGTAAGTTTATTTGTTGAACAGATCATCCTGAAATTTTGTACGTAGGTACATTGGTAGGTGTACAGAAAGGGACATAGGGTACCTTTTATCCAAAAAAAATCGCCTCTGATTATATTTCTGATAATTGGAGGTGTCTGCAAAGATAAGCCAAGATAATTAATTTTATAATAAGCATTACTTACGAAAAGTCAGAGATGCGCGCCTTGGAATCGAACCTGGGACCTGTGACTAGTCAATCGACGGTCATACCTCAAGGCCAGTGTTTCCCAATTAGTGGCACGCGTACCCCCAGGGGTAAGCGAGATTGCATCAAGGGGTACCTACGCGCAGCAATCTCTTAAATAAAATATTAAATCCTTAAATAATAGGTATATTTAACGTTCCTGCAAAAAGGGGTATGCAAATTTGAGGTCTTTCTTGAAGTGGTACGTAGAATAATCTAATTGGAAACCACTGCTCTAAGCTATCACGACACTCATACCACATCTACTACTACTGGCCAGAAACATGGATGGAATTCCATCAAACAGCCAACATAAAGAGCAACTAGGCCACCAACTCATTAATACCCCTATAAGATATCACACCTACCCACCCCACGAGACTACGCACGTATTCATAGTTCAACAAACTACAGTTGCATGCTTGTCGCGACTGGTTTGACTGGAGACTAATCGACGTTACAGCATTGATATTGCGACACGCCACTGCGCGTGCGACTCTTCGTGGCTAAGGAGATAGCAAACTTTAAGTGATTATTAGTAGTACCTACTATCGCTAAATCAAAATTGATCTTTCTGGTGTCGAAAATTGCAAACCTAAATATTTTAAAACTCCTTGGTAAATTGAGGCTTGATAGCCTAATGTGACCGTTTGACCGGCAAGTCAGAGGTCTCGGGTGCGAACCCAAGGCGCACCTCTGACTTTTCGTAAGTTATGTGCGTATTATAAATTAATTATTACTCTTCGTGCCCCGAATAGCACGATAAGTTGTAGGCCCCGGCTGTCAATTGTAGATCTCTGACAGTCGTTTCGAGTAGTCAGAAGCCGAAAGTCTGACAACCAGTCTTATTTAGGGGTATCGTGTAACCCAGTATCTGGGTTGTAAAACACTGTAAGTCTGGAAGCCGACCCCAACGTAGTTGGAAAAAGGCTAGGCTGATAATGATCCTTGGTAAATTGAGGCCTATATAAGAGTAGGCTTTTATATACATTAACACCTCCTCCAAAATCGAAATCACACTTTTCAATCTGAAAAAAAAACCCGAGTAACGTCACTATATTTGCATAAGTTCAGAACTTTTTATTTTGTCGGATTTTGTTATAAATTTCTGCAGTCGCTGTGAGATGGCTGTTGATGGGATATTTCTTCTTCTTCTTTTCGTTTTGATGATACGTCGTAATAATAATATCTATCTTAAATAGTTTGGACCCAGTAGGTGGCATTAGGATATTTCTAAGATTCCAAATAGCTCAGTTGGTAGAATGGTTACACCCAATTTTACCTGTAACCCACCGAAATTACAAACCCAATCCTACTAAGATTATAATTGTGAAACTTTGTAAGTTTGAATGGATGTTTGTTACTCCTACACGCAAAAACTACTGAACGGATTTTGATGACACTTTACAGTAATGTAGCGAAAACATTAGAATAACACATACAACTTAATTTAACAACATACCATGCGAGCGAAGCCGCGGGCGGAAGCTACTTTACGCGGGGCGTTTTACTTATTACAAAAGCTGCAAATTCTTCTATCATTTAGGATCACAATGCGCATATTGGCACGTCCATCACACCAACGTTGCAATTAGTTCCTATATATAGGATTGGGATTGGATTCGTAGTTCAAAAGTTCACAATTTAAAATCCTGCTCGTAAAAATATTTATAGGAATAATCTGCAAAAATCTATAGTCACATTTCTCAGTAATATCATTTCAATATAAAACAGAGTTAATGATAAATTGGCTTTCGAAGTGCTAGCTAAATTATTCTCAGAGAATGATGAGAATTATAAATTAAAATAATACAGCCTTGTAATAAACTCGTGATGTATTCACGACCTTTGACTCGCTAGCGATCCGCACATCAATTGAGTTTCACCATAACATACACAGGCAGTAAGGTATGCAAAGAACTATGAGCCTTATTTTATATACAAAAAAAGGTAGAATACCTATAGACTTTTATATAAACAAAAAGTTCTTTTTGGAGTTAAAACAAACACATTCTTTTTGAAGCCGGTGCCAAGCTAAGCTAAGGGTTCCGGTTTAAACCGCCTCATCGGCGAACTTTTTTGTTTTAATTCTAGCTTTTTAGTGTTTTGAAGGTTTTTATTTTTAAATGTTGTCACATTAAAAAAATATTAAGTACTGAGGGTCTCCTCCTTTTTGGGAGTTGGTCAAAACGTGTTTAAACACAAAAATCCAGCTATATATAATAACAGCTATAATAACAGGTGCAGCACATCTGCTCTTAAAGCACGAGTGTGTTATTATTCAATGGTTGAACGGTATCGTCCAGAACTCCAGACCCGTCTCCCATATAGGTTTCATACTACTATATTATTATCTGTGTCCGTACTCATCTTGCCGGAGACGACCTCATCGCTTGCTAAGTACCTACAGTCCTACACGGCAAAGTTGTTAGGCAAGTGTCTGATACTATCCTTGGAACCCTTTCAAGTTCTTTCAACTATACCTACATTTGCAGAATCTATTTATTTTTTTGCTGATCGGCCGTTAGACGAGTCGGTAGATAAAGATAAAAAATAAATTAAAAAAATGAGTCAAATTTTAATTATCATTGTCCTAACGTTTCCTTGCTTAAAATAATGTTAATTAGGTAGCCAAAAAAGGCAAAAACAAAAAGTCAACAACAATACTCTTTTTTATTTAAACACTTAAAATTACTATGGAAATCATATTTTATAAATAGAATCTCTATTACATTATAGCTTAGTATAAATGATTAAGATTATGATGTTAGGATGTGTGTGTTTGTATGTGTGTATATTTTATTATAATAGTTCGTAACAGAGGTCTTGAATTTGACCGATAGATTTTTTGCTCATCAATGAAAGGAATACTTGTGTATTTTTATGTCGTGACACGCAAATTTAAGTTCAGTCATTTTGTAATCAAAGAGCTGAATGAATATCCTTATAATTATAATTGTAGAATTTTTTTAAAGTAGCTATGCTTAGCAAGATTCTTAGAGCCGATTTCACCACTGACACTAAACGCAATCAATCAACTTAAACTCGGTTCAAGCGTTTAACTGAGTTCAGAACTGCAATTTGCGTATGGCTGAACTTAGTTTTATTAAACTCGGTTTTTAAAGTCAATGGTGAAATTGGGCCTTAGTCTTTTAATGATCTAAATCGAGAAAAGATTATTGTAGTATATTTTATTCAATAAAATCTTATGTCTAGGAAAAGTAGAACACAAAAAAAGTATTTTTCTTCATTCTGTTCTATGTAAACATTTTCAGAATAACTCCTATTGTATTACAAAACTTGTTGTGTCACTTTTAGCGATGTACATACATAAAAATAAATATTCTTCATGAGAACATAAAAATAAATATTTTATGCTCACTACCTTCATTAACATAAGTTGCTATTTGTCAGAATCAGTTATAATTTATAAACTGCCTTAGAGGTCATTCCAATGACAACTTGTTAAATAGAAAACCTTCTGTTTAGTAAAAGATAGGCTTTGATTTACACAATCACTACACTTTGAGAGGCTATTGCCGTATAATTATAATATTGACTGTATGTAGGTATTAATTTATTTAGAAAATCTACGAGAAATCGATTTTGAATCGATAATAACAATAATCGATTTTAAAAATTATACAAACTTGTATGAAAGCATACTTGATAGGATGACGTAACACCGGGTTCTGCCGAGTGCCGACCCTTTGTTAGTAGCGAAACCGCTTAATTATGTGGAGAAAGCCGTGCGTCGTGTCATTCATTTTATTATCTTGACCCTCTATTCATGGGCTTCGATTGCTCCATGAATATTTATAATGGGTTACAGAGTTATTACTGTAGTGCTCCGAAGACAAGTTGGGTTCGAACCCCGGCTGTTGCCAGTACCGGTTGTAGTGGAATGCGGAACTTTTGCATCCATTGCTCGAGACAAGATGCAAAAGTATAGAGGCAACACTCCCACTCACGTCTCTCTTTTTTATGAGTACTCGTAGGTACGAAGTGAGGATGACTTATTGCTAAGATGGAAAATATTGTAAAGAGGAGTACTCACCTCGGGTGGAGCTGCAAACTTCAGGTTGGCGAGAGAGCCGTGCGACCTGCTGCGGTGCTCCTGTCGGATGCTGTAGGAGAATGCACGCTCGTTAAGGTGCCCCTTCTTCCTGTAGATACCTCCCGCGTCCTCCACCGCCTCTAGCCCCGAGCCCATGCTCTGCGCGGCCTTCATCGTCGGCGGCGGGGGAGGTTTCGAGCGGCGAGGGTCCACTGTGGCGTATTGCAGGCGACCCCGCGGCGGACCCGGTGGACCCGGAGGACCCCCCGGGAACGGGCCGGCCGCCAGCGCAGCCGGCACGCGACCCCGGTGCCCAAGTGTGGCCGGCCGCGCGTGCGGCAGAGTGGCCGCCGGGTGTGCCACCAACACCATAGGGTGTGCGGCCGCCCACGCCGGCGGCGCTCGGCCCAGCGACCGTCCGTTAATCAGCGGCGCCGGACCCGCATACAACTCATCGGCTGATGCCGAAGACTTCTTTTTCGTTTTCTTGGTTGTGGTGATCTTCTTCTTAGGCTCCTCTGGCGGCGGCGGCGGCACGGAGGCTGGACGCGTTATCTGTCTAGGCCGGGGGGCACGCGCCGGGTGCGGGATGTCGTCGCTGGCGTCGTCGCGCTCGGTCTCCCCGACCCAAACCTTGTGGTTCTCGTCACCGTCGTATACCTCGAGCTCCTCGTCATTGTCCGGTGGCAACTGTGACGGAGCGCGCTCAGCCTCCAACCTCTTGGCATATGAGCTGTCGGCGTACGCGTGGAAGCAGCAGCGCACGAGCGCGTTGGCGGCGGCCTCGCGCCGGCAGATGAACGCGTGGCACTCCAGGACCTTGATGCCCTGCGTGCGGCGCAGCACGGCCGCAAACAGTGGCGGGCGGCGCGGCGCCGGCGCGCGTGCGAAGGGCGAGTCGAGCGGCAGGAACCGCGGCGCGCCCTCCACCGTCACGCGCCGCACCGCCGCGCAGTAATGCAAACTGGAAATCGGGAAGAAGCGCGCCACTCTGGAACCGCTCTCATCAATGTTCTCTAGCAGGATGCCGTTGGACCACACCGACAGCCACGAGTCGATGCCGCTGCTCGTCGCTCCCTTTTCCGGATACAACTCGCGCAGCGGTTCCTGAATGCCTTGCAGTCCATCCTTGCTCTGCTGCGGCACTGCCGAGCCGAGGTAGAGCACGCGGCACCGACATATCGGCGTCGACTCCATTTCGTCACTGCACTATCACAACATGACACTGAATCACTTGAAAACACAAAAATGTCGCGGAGCAGTCGGTCGCGGAGCAGTACGTGCGAGCCGCGAGGCGGGCGCGGGTCTGAGTGAGCGGAATTCAAGATGGCGGCGAGGAGTGCGGGCCGCGGGGGCGGGGCCGTACCTGCGCACACGCACCTGCGAAGACTGCTTAGCGGACGGGTACGGTAGGTACTCGAGCCGATGAACCGGCATTGTGTCAAACGAATCGTCGCGAATTTGGCCGCGTTTCTCTCCACGTCACCGTCACCGCAGCAGTCCGCACCACTCCGACGTGACGGAATGCAACACTTTTGTCCTGTTACAGTGAAATCTGAAGGTCGATCGATATTGAGATATTTCCCTGCGGATGCGTTCTATATGGACATCCGTTTGTTGTGAATAGAAATTTACAGTTTTCCAGTACGCCTTCATGGACATTGTTTTGTTGTTCACTTGGCTTGCAACATGAATGGGTCACAGAATAGATAATATAATAGTGTGAGAATATAATTATGTTTGCAGATCATTGGAACTGGTTGCTTCGGACAATGCCTGCACCTTTATTTTTATGAGCTGTAAATAAGATAGCGGTGTAATTAAAATTCTTTCTGCTTTTGTAATCAAGTTTGTTTTAATCAAAACTATTCTAAAGAATCAAAGGTTACGAAAAATTCTTAAACTTTTGATTTACCAGATTTTAAATGTCTGCAAATTGGTTGCTCAAGGGTTTAAATATCCTTGATATTAGGTATTAGAAATTAGATGAAGGACGGGGCTTTGCAGCTTTACAGCTATACCTACGCGTCGCTCGTAGACTTACCTATTTAGATTTATTGTGATGAGCCCACTTTTATAGTTGCCCCTTTACATGTAATTAGAATTAGAAAATAGGTACCTAGGTATATTGTTTTCAATATTTTTGTTGCATCGATAACCTATATGTTTAGTCTTATATTTGATTTAATTAGCCTTTACCATTACTGTAAATATACTTATAATGTAAATTAACTCTATGTAATCTATTGAAAAAGTTTTTAATAAACTATTCTTATTTACACGTAACGGATGATTTAGCTGGTAGGGAGCAACTTAACATCCTACTTAAGTTGAGATTGACCGCTTCGACGCGCCACTTTTGTGCGCTCATTGGGGGTATTTGCCCATAATCGCCAAGGCTTATGATTATGAGACTTAATGAAATCTGGTACCCTCTTGACTTGGCACCGAGTCCAAAACGAACGCTTTTGCCGTATTTTTGTGAATTTTTTACATGTTATAGCACATGATAGCTTATTAAATATAATTATTTAATAAGAAAATTTGAAAAAACAACTGTTACGGATGGGATTCGAACCCACGATCTTCGACATACCGTGTCGACGCTCTTAGAGCGTCGACACGGTATGTCGAAGTCTCATTAAATAATTAGCTTTTGCCGTATTTTTAGATATTAACATAAACATAAATTGTTTTCTTAAAAGTTTTTAAGCTACATCCAGCGGCTGCACCAAATTTTAGCTAGCCTAACCTAGGTATAAATATAGCCCCAATCTAGCCATAACTACGCACATAGATATAATATTACACAGCCGCGCCGCGGGGCAATAGCGTACATTACACACTGTGGGGAGAGACCTATCGTCACAGTAAAAGGTTTCAATCATTATTTATCAGTTTTTTCCTAGCGCATCAATTCATAGACAATCAGATTCCCACAGATTGTTATATAGACTAAAGACTTGAAGAATAAGAACCTTAGAGTATATAAGAAAATATAGAGCAACCCTAAAGAAGTATGAACCGTGAGCACGGGTATGAACAACGCGGCCGCGACACGAGCTCCGTTTGCGATCATACGTCGATCGACTGCGGTTCAACTAGGCTCCACGAGCGAAAAAGTTACATTTTAGCATATATCATGGTTAACTGCTGAGTAAAATTTTGAAAAACGTCTAGAAAACATAATTTGAAAAAATGGCATTTTAACATTTCTATGTTGAGACCTACTTTCGCTCCGCAAAGGCAATGTGGTTGACGTTATCACTCTATATTTTCTTGAATACTCTATGATAAGAACAAACGAGGCGTGCGTGTTGCATTGGAAATACCATAAACGATTATTAATTTATTCAATTATGAAGAAATAAGATTACATAATGACTACCTAGTAGTTAATTATACAATGTTTTTTTTCTACTGTATTTGTTGTGGTGGCGCATAGGTTACGGACCGGCTTTGCAAGCGCGTGGGTGTGGGTTCGAACCTGGCTTGTACCAATGTGACTTTTTCAATGTCACGTGTACTTTCTTAGTTGATCTAAGACACCACTGACTAACGGTGAAGGAAAACTTCGTGAGGAAACCTGGACTTAATAGTCTGAAATTGCCAACACGCAGTGAGCTATCGTGGTGATTAATGCTCAATCCTTCTCTGTATGAGAAGAGGCCTTTGCCCTACATTGGGACAGTTACAGACTGATTAATTAATCGTATCATTTGTGTACGGATGAAATGCCAGCTGTTTACCGAGTGGACCAAAATTGTTATAAATATAAATAAATAAATAAATTAAATAATATGGTTTTAAAAAAATAAAACAAAATCAACTTAATCCAACACTATCTTTATTATTGAATTTATTTACAACACACACTTATTTATTTAACATATTACCACAAATAATGTGTACGGTCCACCAAAGCAGAGTGATGTGTTTCTACCCTAATACCTATACACGATAATTAGGGACCCTTACCCTAAACCCTAAATAACGGAGGTGTAATAAGAGTTGACAGTTGCGTCTCCCTTAGTTAGGGTAAGGATAAAAATAGAGTAAAGTTTACTTCAATTTGAAAACCCTAAATCTTATCTTACAATTAGGTACACTTTAAATTCCGAGTGAGTCGTGATAGCCTAGTGGTGGTGACCGTTGACTGGCAAGTCAGAGGTCTCAGGTTCGAACCCAAGGCGCACACCTCTGACTTTTCGGAAGTTTATTTATTTATACTTCACGTACATAGATAGTACATAAGGCGGACTTAATGCCATAAGGCATTCTCTCCCAGTCAACCTTTAGGAAGTTGTGTGCGTATTATAAATTAATTATTACCTGCTCCGTGCCTTGGAAAGCACGTTAAGCCGTTGGCCCTGCTTTTCATAAAGATCTTTGACAGTTGATATAGGGAGTCAGTACCTTTATAAAATCCTGACAAATGATTTAATCATAGAATATTGTATCCTTCCGTGGAAAACTGATATTCAGCTGCATCTGGTGAGATTAGAAAGCCGACCCCAACAAAGTTTCAGAATAATTAAGCTCGGAGGATGAAGATGATGATGTTTGTCATTTGTATGAAACACATCTCTCCGCTTTGTTGAAACGTTTAAAGAGCGAGTTACCCATACTCGCAATTATCTAAAAAAGATATCTCTATTTGGGTTATTCCGATTATTCACCCTAAGCCACCCTAGGGTGGATATTCGGAAACGCGTGCTCAACTAACCTCCCTAGACGGGGTGGATAACCAGAATTGGTATTTATAATTTTTGAACTGATAAACCACCCCATCTGGTGTGGATATATAAACACTTCTTTCTGAATATTTCCATCCCACGGTGGCTGTTTTAAGATGGATAAACGGAATAACCCCTCTATTTCATATATTTAAAAATAAGCAAAAATTCGCTTAAAGGATACTGGAATTACGAATAAGTGTAATTCAACCCTAATATATACAGACTTATAGCATCTATAAAGTGGAAGTGCGATTTGTCGGAAAAGCAATTGAGAACAATATGTCACCTTGTCAACCAAGGCTGAATCACAGTATAATAAACATACAGAACGGAAACTACGTACAAACGCTCGAAAACGGCACACTCACACAAATATGCGCAACGACGCGTCGTTGATACTGCGAGCACCGTGACGTTGGCTTAAGAATCTCATCGTTACGCAATCTTCTTCTTATCGTATGGTTGATTAACAACCTGGTGTCAGAGTTTAAACCGCCCGTAGGCCTCTGACATGGCTTTACACACCATTGAAAAATCTCTCAGGTGTGCAGGTTTCATCACGATGTTTTCCTTCACCGTTTTAGCAACTGATAATTAATTTATAATACACACATAACTTACGAAAAGTCAGAGGTGCGCACCTTGGGATCAAACTCGAGACCACTGATTTATCAGTCAACGGTCATACCACTAGGCTATCAGTGCTTCAACGCAATATTATGTATATTTGTGTGAGTGTGCCGTTTCGACCGTTTGTACGTATTTTCCGTGCTGTATGTTTTTTATACTGTGGCTGTATATACCAGTATATTACGATGTTATTCTTAATAAAATATTAAGCGCCGCGGTTTGTACCCTTGATATAATAGTTTTATAGAATACGTCAGATACGTACTACAAGGTCTATTTTTAATTCCTTGTCCCAAATTCGACTGCAAACAGTCCTTTAGGGTCAATTCAGAATATTCAGCGCATCGTATCAATTTTGACAGTTCAAATTTAACTGTCGAAATTGATAAGATGCGCTGATTGTTTGTTAATATCATATGTTATTCCAATTTTAATAAACTGGCTCCATCGCAATTACACGATGATTCTGCCAATGTCAAGGTTGAAGTAAACATAGAGTAAAGGAAGAGCAGAAAGTAAAAGAGTGAAGTTGACCGGTTAAGATTTGAGAGTGAATGAAGCATTATCTGTTTGAGTGACTTAAGAAGGCAATGTGACAAAATATAAAATAAGAAATAAAAACAATTAAGAGACGTGACGGACGACAAAAGGTATCATATGTTATTAAAACTAGTGCGAGTTTGCCACTGACAGCCGGTGCCTTTGACTGAGGCTAAAGCATAGTTTACACGGAGCCAACACTGGCTGCCAATAAGACTGGCAGCCAGTGCTGGCTTGGTATTGGCCTTGTGTAAACAGTTTTTCAAGCCAAGCCAGCGCTGGCTGCCAACGCTGGCAATAATAGAGCGACCGTCTATTTTTCTAGCCAGTGACTGGCGCCAGCATTACTGGCTTCGTGTAAACTCTGCTTTAGCTCTCATATAATCAACAATTGCTAACATAATAACAGGAGGCGCTCAGACACCAAGTATTCAAAATGTATTTTGTAGTAACAACTTTTGATAGTTTTGAGTCGTTAGCCTAGTGGTGGTGACCGTTGACTGGCAAGTCAGAGGTCTCGGGTTCGAACCCAAGGCGCGCACCTCTGACTTTTCGTAAGTTATGTGCGTTTTATAAATAAATTATCACTCTCCGTGCCTCGGATAGCACGTTAAGCTGTTGGCCCAGGCTGTCAATTGTAGATCTTTGACAGTCGTTACGGGTAGTGAGAAGCCCGAAAGTCTGACAACCAGTCTTACCCCGGGGGGCACTAGTAACCCAGTATCTGGGTTGTGGAGGTCTGATAGGCAGTCGCTCCATGTAAAACACTGGCATTCAGCTGCATCCGGTAAGACTGGATGCCGACCCCAACATAGTTGGGAAAAGGCTAGGCAGATGATGAAGATGATGAGTAGTTATACCAAGAGGTAAGTGTCAATTCCGGTAGATTATAATGAATCCTAGTATTTCGCGGACTTGTAGTTTGGTTCGTCTGCAGCCTGTTGTGGAGCCTTGCGCTTTTGAATTATGTTTTGAATCTGTAACAAATAAACAAACATTTGTAAAGGTACAATAGGTATTAATAAATTAAATATAACTAAACATAATCCTACACTTGCCTACAAAAAAGTATTTAATAAATAAATAGAAAAAAAAGTGATGCGGAGTAGTACCGGCACGCATAATAATTATATTATGCGTAATGCCAGAATTACTACGTTGAATGCTAGAATTACTACATTGTATGCCAGAATTACTATGTTGAATGCCAGAATTGCCACGTTGAATGCCAGAATTACTATGTTGAATGCCAGAATTACTATGTTCAATGCCAGAATTACTACGTTGAATGCCAGAATTACTATGTTGAATGCCAGAATTGCTACGTTGAATGCCAGAATTGCCACGTTGAATGCCAGAATTACTATGTTGAATGCCAGAATTACTACGTTGAATGCCAGAATTACTATGTTGAATGCCAGAATTGCCACGTTGAATGCCAGAATTACTACGTTGAATGCCAGAATTACTACGTTGAATGCCAGAATTGCCACGTTGAATGCCAGAATTACTATGTTGAATGCCAGAATTACTATGTTGAATGCCAGAATAGCCACGTTTAATGCCAGAATTACTATGTTCAATGCCAGAATTACTACGTTGAATGCCAGAATTGCCACGTTGAATGCCAGAATTACTATGTTCAATGCCAGAATTACTACGTTGAATGCCAGAATTGCCACGTTGAATGCCAGAATTACTATGTTGAATGCCAGAATTACTATGTTGAATGCCAGAATTGCCACGTTGAATGCCAGAATTACTACGTTGAATGCCAGAATTACTACGTTGAATGCCAGAATTACTATGTTGAATGCCAGAATTACTATGTTGAATGCCAGAATTGCCACGTTGAATGCCAGAATTACTATGTTCAATGCCAGAATTACTACGTTGAATGCCAGAATTGCCACGTTGAATGCCAGAATTGCCACGTTGAATGCCAGAATTGCCACGTTGAATGCCAGAATTACTACGTTGAATGCCAGAATTGCCACGTTGAATGCCAGAATTACTATGTTGAATGCCAGAATTACTATGTTGAATGCCAGAATTGCCACGTTGAATGCCAGAATTAAAATTAATCAAAAAGAAAGGGAAAAAAAATAGCATAATCATACCTGTTGCCACTCCCTGTCCAATTCTGCTTTCTCGCTCTTATCCTTGGTCTTCCTTGTCTTACGTCCATCTTGCGTCTTCACACCGTACTGGAAGGCGGCCTTTGGCAGAGCTTCCTTGCTACTCATGTACGCTGAATACTCTTCTTGCGTGTCGAAATCCCAACGACCTGGATTTTAATTAAAAGTTAATCATTTGAGAGGGAGAGTGGTTTCATCACAATTTGCCAAGCTCGAATGGGGTAATACCGCCCTCTTATAGAAATTTAGCACTTATTAAAGTGGTTTAGCTACAGGGGTTATGCTGAAACGGAGTAATACCGTCCTCTCACAGAATCTTGGTTTAGCTACAAGTGAGTATGCTGAAATGGGGTAGTACCATTCTCTCACAGAAGCTTGGTTTAGCCACAAGTGAGTATGCTGAAATGGCGCCCCCTCCCAGAATGTCAGCACTTACCAATAGGCCCCTTCTTGTTGCCGGCGTCCATCTTGGTGTAGTCGACCTCGTCGTCGGAGTCGTCGATGGCGTCGTCCATCTCGCGCAGGCCGGGGTAGCACTCGGCGTACCCCTGCGGCTCGGCGGCCAGGCGCGACAGCAGCGCCGCCGAGCGCCGCGAGCGCTCCTCCAGCCCCGGCCCGCCGCCCGCAGCGCCTCCGCCGCGACGACCCACGATATCTAACAAACATTTTTTTTTATAAATAAAACTTCCAGCAATTTCTTAAACATATTGTTTCGATGACTTGCCAGTCAACAGTCTCAGGTCCAAACACCCAAGGCACCTTTAACTTTTTGTAAGTTAAATGCGTGTTATAAATGAATAATCACTTATTTGATAAGAAAATTTTAAAAAACAACTGATACGGATGGGATTCGAACCCACTTTTCGAATTTTCTTCTTAAATAATTATATTTAATAAGCTATCATGTGCTTTAACATGTAAAAAAAATCACAAGAATAATCACTTGCTCCATTCCTTGGAAAGCATATTTATAAAACTGTTGGCCCTGCGCCTGATCTCTCTCCGATCGTGTCGGATTGCCGTCCTATCCGACTAAGAGAATGAAGGAATAGAGAACTGCGTTTGCGCGCACACTTTTGCACTATAGTGTCTGACCTCCGCGCAGGCAAAACTGCAGGCAAAAGGTAGTTGTTATTACCATCATCCTTGTCGGCCTCAACAGGCTTGTCGAAGTACCCGCCAGCCCTCTTGTCCTCTCTCCTCTCGCGTCTCTCTCCTGCCGTATAGTCTCCTATGTCGCCGTAGATAGAGTCGTCTGCTCGACCCTTCTCTGTTTGCTTATCCTAAAAAATATAATTGAAAAAATATATAATTAAAAAATGCAATTATATTATGCAATTGTTATTAATTAGTTAGTTATTATTAATGAATTAGTAGTATTTGTAAAAATGGACAAATACCTCCAATGAGTGCACAATAGTGGCGCAAATTGGGAGAGGCCTATGTTCAGCAGTAGAATAATGATGATTAAGTTAAGGTTCGCACAAATTAGGGCATTTAGTCTTTCTTTCTTATCGTGTGGTTGATGAACAACCTGGTATCAGAGTTTAAACCACCCGTAGGCCTCTGACATGGCTTAACACACCATTGAAAAATCTCTCAGGTGTGCTGGTTTCATCGCGATGTTTTCCCTCACCGTTTTAGCAACTGATAATTATTTTTTAATACACACATAACTTACGAAAAGTCAGAGGTGCGCGCCTTGGGATCGAACTTGAGACCTCTGATTTGTCAGTAAGGTCATACCACTAGGCTATCAGTGCTTCTCAGGACATTTAGTGGCATATACTTTACCTTAGTTTTCTTCAATTTCCTATGTCTTCCATGCCTTAAATACGAGAAGATTTGCGCCAACTTATCCAGCACCACATCATTGGCACTGGACGCTGAGCTCCTCTCGTCCATCTCGGGCACGTCTGCTTTACTCCTGGTGAGGGTCGTGGGGATATCACTGTCGATGGTGCCTTCCTCATCCAGCTCTACGACGTACGCCATACGGCCAGGCGCAAACATCTCGTTACGAGTTACTTTCTTGTTTCTGTAAGAAACAAGTTTTTATAATTATTTAATAAGAATATTTTATAATTATTTAATAAGAAAATTTTATAATTATTTAATAAGAAAATTTTATAATTATTTAATAAGAAAATTTTATAATTATTTAATAAGAAAATTTTATAATTATTTAATAAGAATATTTTATAATTATTTAATAAGAATATGTAATGTTAATTTAATTAAAATTCTAAAAAGTAAATAGAATCATCATCTGCCTAGCCTTTTCCCAACTATGTTTGGGGTCGGCTTACAAAAAAATATGATGAAGAGATATGTGTACAGTCAACAGCAAAAGTAGATGATCAAAATCAGAAAATCAATACCAATGATCGGAGTTCGCGTCAGAACTGTGTGGCGTCGAAGTGATTCAAAAGTACGTGATTGTAAATTATACCAAACATTTACTACTAGTACAGCTGCCATATATTTCGCGAACTCCGTTCATTAGTATTGCATTTATGATTTTGATCATCTACTTTTGCTGTTGACTGTACGACCCCGAACCTATCTAATGGTTTTCTTCATCCATCGTAGTTGATGAACAACCTGGTTCTTCTTCTTGTCGAGTCAAGACCCAATTCAAATTTTATTTGACCAGTATGTGGCAACCTCAATAGCTTTGTCCGTAGCCTCGTTCAGGTCAGAGTTTAGACCGCCAGTAGGATTTTGACATGGCTTAACACACCGTTGAAAAGTCTCAGGTGTGCTGGTTTCCTCACGATGTTTTCCCTCACCGTTTTAGCAAGTGATAATAAGTGAATATGAGCCTGGGTTCCGAAACTACGAGTTTGAACTTGGTAGTCCAATGGCTACCAACCAACTAAGAATTTTACATTAATTATCACTTACTCCGTGCCTCGGAAAGCACGTAAAGCTTTTGGTTCCGCGCCTGATCTCTCTTCGGCTTTATTTGATTGCCGTCTCATCGAACTATGAGAGTGAGAGAATGAAGAGTGCACCTGTGTTAGCGCACACACTTGTGCACTATAATATCTCCTGCGTAGTTGGCTAATCCCCGTTAAGATTGACCGCTGTGACCGCTATTCGGTCAGGAGGACATTGATATCATAAATAAGCAGTTAAACTTACTTCTGCTCCTGAATCATGTTGTAGATGTTTTTAGCTATAGTGGTATCAAACTGCATCTCTTCTTCCTAAAACATTCATTAAATAAATAAATAAATCAGCCTTCACCTATCCCACCGTAAGGCAAAAGCCTCTTCTCATACAGAGCATTAATTATTTGTATTAATGTAATTTCGTATTAAACTACGCAAATACCGACAGTTTTGTGACGTTTCGTCACGTTTTTACTCCTTAGGAAGGACAGAAAGGAGTATTTTACGTTTCACTAAAACTATCAGTTTTCGCGTGGTTTAAATTCTTACAAGGGCGCAAAAGAGTATAGGTATACAGTAGAAGACAACAATACGACAATATAATAAACAATAAACAATGTAAAAAAAAAACAGTAATAGCTTATAGAAATATAAAATAAACTCTAACATTTAAAAAAAACTAAATAATTATAAAACATCTCGTCGTCTAGTCGTATAATCATATTATTGACGTATAATCGTATTATTATCGTATAATCATATTATTGACGTATAATCTAATTACTGTCGTATAATCGTATTACTGTCGTATAATCATATTATTGTCGTATAATAGTATTGTTGTCTCCTTTTCGTTTAAGTACATACAACAGGCACTTCTTTTTTCGCAGGCACTTCTGGCGCGACTGGCTCTTCGGGCACCGACACGAGACGCTCCATCTCTGCCTCTTGCTCCTGCTCCCGGGTCTGAATCTCAGATCTGACCTGCACAGTAACAGTATAATGGTTAATTTAAAAAAAAAACATTTTAAGAATTTCTATCAAATGTAAAAGTTTAATGATGTGAATGAAATAGATTGGCAGTAAACTGAATGGTGCCATTAGGTAAAATGCTAGATATTTAATTGAAAGTCGAAAATTAGCTAGATAATGTTTAGTTAATGGACATCTATTGTTATAAAAATAGGGATGCTAACATAATGATAATCAAAAAACTATTTACTATTTAATAATTTTTTATCTGTGTATTCAAAAAACAAATCCTAATAATGATAAAAAATAATTACCTTCTGTAGCAGCGCATAGTCGAGACCTTTCACCAAGTGAGTATGTTCCATATCACCACCAAGATATTTGGATTCCTGGAAGTAAAAATAACAAATGATAACAACTGATCCTTCACCACAACACTGTCATCCAAAAAAAATCGCATTATGCTATGCACTTTAAACCTAATACAATAAGGACCCATCACTATCTAAAAAAAAAAAATTAGAAAAAAAAATTACATTAAGCAACCTCAAAATATAAACCAACCTGAATCATTTGTCTTCTTCTTTCTTTGGCATCCATCCCTGATTTTAAATCTGGTGCTACCGCTCTACAAAATAAAATAGAGTAAATGAGATAGTGTTTATACATGCACACAAATAGTATAATTTGGACTATTTCATGTATCCACAGGAACGCAGGCAGGCATCAGCCCCGGATTTAGAATTTATGTTCACGACGGTTGAAAGGACAATTGATCTTTTTTTATTATTTGTATTGACATTTTGTAAAATTTGCAGGAGGACAGATTAAAGTTTCTTTTTTTGGAAAAAAAGTCATAAAAAACAACAACTATTTAATTGTTGTTTAAATGTATAATCATTTATTATGTACTTTGTATTCATTTTCCAGGCTTGAGTTTGCCATCCAGAGCACCATGTATGTCTGACAGCAGGGGAGGCCTAGATCCATGTGGCTGTCAGACGTATATGGTTAAAGGTAGCTAAAGGCTAAAGGTGTGTGTAAATAGTGGGAGATCTTTAGCTAACAAGGTTTATACTCCGCTACGAATTTAAAGCCCACAGACTGCCCATATGTCGGAGATATGTCTTAATCTTAAACCTTTCAGGTAGTGGAAGACGTAACCTGATTAAAAATGAATGGTCTAAGAATGCTATTTATGGAAGCCGACCCCAACATAGTTGGGAAAAGGCTAGGCAGATGATGATGGTCTAAGAATGCTATCTTTCTGCAGCTTTAAAAATTAAGATTTGTGTCAAATACCATGGCATCAAAGTAAACAGAGGCATAAGCAGTTTTACGCTTTTTTACATCAATATACTTTTATACATATTTTAAACAATTATACCTGTAAGCACTACTAGTATTACTCGTAGGGTCCAACGGCCCTAGTTCGTTAACTCCGTCTCGTCTCTCACGAGCTCTGTCCCTGTACTTTTCTGCTAACTCAGCCAATTTGTTGTCTTCTTGTTTTTTAAGAGCTGCGTAATATGATTTCTTTTTTCTACGGAGTTCTCCTTTGTTTTCTGCAGGTGGTGGCATAGCCCTGGAAAGATTTTTATATCAAACAATTATATTATATTAAACTGGCATATAGGTACGTTATTCTTGCATAATATGGACCTTAATATATAGTTGTACTGGTATCATTAAATAAATTTTGCCAAAAAAAAAAGCAGGCTACTTTATCTATCAGAAAATTGTCTCATTGCTACCAAGTTATAAGGGAAGTGTTGCTATTTATCAGTTTTAGAAAAAAAATACTGGCTGTAAGCTCTCAAAAATAATAACCTAATATCAAAACATCTGTAATGAGTTTTAGGAATTGAAAAAGCACTACTAACTTGGGACTAAATGAGCATTATGCATGTAGCCACTCTAAATAATTAAAATATTATATCAGTTACCCTGCATTGGCCATGGCTTCGCGAACGGAGCCCGTGGGGTGTGAGCTGCCCGGACCCCCGGGCGTAGCCCTAGGAGTCATAAGCAGCTTCCTAAAGTCTTCATTTGTAAGCCTTTGGGATGCTGGCGTGTGCTCCACATTGTTGTCATCCATTTTCAAGAGTTTTTCGGCAACCGATGGCAGCCAAAATTTGTGTTACACCACAGGGACGCAATTAACTACTATTGTTATTCAATCTCACTAACTATTCAAGGTATTTTTACACAATTAGCTGCTTGGAAACAACCAAACATTCAAGATCGGCTCAACATCGATTTTTGACATTGACACTGACAGATAGATTACGATTAGTTTTTTTAGTTCTCTATTTATCTAAACTCAATACCGAGGCTTTTTAGTATCAAATACAATACAACCCAAGTGGAGCGAACCACATAATACAATGCTGCTAGTGCATATTGTATAAATCATTCGCTAGCGCAGAAGGTAACCAAAGTTTATTTTAGTTCAGCCACGCCGCTTTCCATCCTCTGGGGCACAAAACCCTGTTACTCTAGTTGTAGGTATATCTTGTGACTTGAGCTTGCCATCCTATTTCACAGGCACAGACATTACCTACCTACCTATCTACACAGCTTGTACCAGTCCACTGCTGGAAATAGGCCTCTTCTCATTAGGTGTTTGCTCTTAATCGCCACGCTAATCGGCAAGTGGCTATCGCAGTAGCAAATGGTTGCTATTACACAGATCCGTTTCTGGCCATCCTCCAGACTCACTTTGTCGCTTCTTACGACACCCGCGGGATGAGTAGGGAGGGGTGGTTCTATTCTTAGGCCGGAAACCACACGGCACCAACATTAAAGGTTGTTATAGGTCTCTTTTGCTATGCAGTCATGGTCTGCGGGTTAAATGACTGTACCATGTCATTGTCAGCCTGTATTTTACATGAATAGCTGGAGAGTATCGATTTTACACGAATAGCTCAATTTAATTTTATGGAATAAGCAACCGAGAGCGCTCCAGAGCGTGCAATTTTTACACCATTAGCTTTTGATAGACTATGGTTCTCTAAATAATGGAGTATGAAGTTCGGGCTCAGGAGCAAAAAAAAAGGGGATGAAATAAAATGCAATTGAGGTAGGTATAAAGATTTATGTTAAAAACTTTCTTAATAAACATACATATATTATTTGAATTCGTTCAATTTAGATGAAACGTTGCGGTACATTTACAAACTACAAACAAAATAAAGAGATTATTATCCGAATAAAGCATGGAAAGTGGTGGCCTTAAATCCAACATTTCCTGTGGGATTATCCTGGAATGTGATGTACATCCTGTAACAAAAAAGACTATTAATCTCTGCCTCTGCCTTACTACATTCGAAGCTTAAATTAGCGTATAGCGAATAGCGTTAAATTTAAAGTAAATATTTTTGTAAGTACTAATTAAGTAACTACCTTTATCTTAGACACCTTTACACATTAAATATTAATTACCTTTACATATTTATTACGAAACAATATCATTGCCTTAAGTCACTTATTAGATTGATTTCCGACCCTTGAGCATAACGCCGAAATGTAGGAAGGTATAGGATAGGAATAGGTATCTATTAAATCTCTTTTTTTAACATTACCTATAGATAAAAGAGATAAAGAGACATAGATTATAAGAGATTAGGATTAGCAAATAATACTGTGAAACTAACTGAAATAAACTATGTCATTAATCATAGCGACCTAACTTGCCATTTACAATGAATAAGTAAACCACAAGATTAATAATAAGAATGGACTTATAACTGAACCCTGCGGTACACCCTTAGATCTATCAGGTACACCGTACTCTTTGCACCTATGTTTACTGAAAGGCGATCTCTTGCTCTTATACCAATCTTTAAGATTACTCAAAGATCCAGAGTAGGTCGACACTAGTCGACAGCGTCGTCCCTAATGACGTAATAGTGTACCTTTCAGAATATACTTTACTTTCATGATGGACTCAGTCAAAGGCTTTGGATAAGTTACAGGATATATTCAAAGCGTCACAAGAAATTTCACAAACCTCGAAAATATTCTAGTAGAACTATTTTGAAGTATGGGTTCAACTTGCCCTCATGAAATTTCGGTCACAGCGGCCAATCTCAACAAAGGTTAGCCAAGTAGCAGAAGATATATTATAGTGCAAAAGTATTTGTGCAAAAACAGGTGCGCACCATTTCCTTATTCTCATAGTCCGATAGTCTCAGATGCAGATGCTCCGTGCTGTCACAGATTAATAACATACATCTAAGCTTCAGAGATGTAGTTGATGTAAGTATGTAAAAAAATGAGGCAATGAGGTACATGCGATGCTCACCAGCTGACGATGCATGTTGCTGATGATACTATGTCTTTAACCCACACGAATTCACGATAACATAGATCATACCTACCTACTCTTAAATAGTTGGACGACTGGATAGATTTTAATTTGAAGCATGTATTATTCTGTATTTAGGTACCTACATGAAAAGGAGTGGTTATGAATAAAACTTATAGGTGTAATATAAAAAACGTAATATTTGCATACATTTTTATTGTATTTCAAAAATACAGATAAGTCATTATATTCATATATTACAACTATGTATAAAATCGTAAACATTCACACGCGGCTTGCGTGGTTTAATTTTTAACACTCCCAGGCAAAAATATTATTTATAAAAGGTTCCCTTTTTCTTCGGGTCGTGTATAAAGATAAACTCAATGCAAAAAATTATAATTGGTGAAGTAGCTTCTGAGATGAGAATACTATCTCACTATTATATCCGATATCATGCTAGGTTTATTATCATAAGTCTTGACTCCTGTTACCTGACAGATAATTTCATACAAATTCGGTTCTATTTTTTAATTTACCTAGTAGTTAATGCTTATCTGTAAAACAGACCCTTAATCTAGTAATATTGTTGATTGGAGAGTAAAATGAAAGATTAAATTGCCATCTCTCGAAATCCATTTAACTGTTAATGCATGCATACATTGTTCAGTGTTAATTACCAATATGAATGAGATGACAAAATGGATCCCAAGACATAAAACAAGGCTAATGTAATAAAATACAGCTGCAAAACGTTTTTTGACTAGCAGAAGATAAATAGACATTCCAAATAAAATACAAATTAACTTAAAAAATAGTCAAATTAACCTTAATAATTACGTAGTTTCGGATTTTGTAACGGTACCTCAAGGAATTCGGCAAATCTACTAGGTCGAGCTAATGAGGCATGATGCGAATTGCGAAGCATATTGCGTGAACAATCGGGAGTGCCTACTGCCTAACTTCAACCTGACCGAGTAAGTTCGCGCTTACCAAGTGGGAGTGAGCGAAATTCGGATTAAGTTCAAATGACTCGTTGTACAATATTTCGAAAATTGCATGTAATATTTCCTTATGAAGACAGAGCTTCAAATTAGCGTTGGGCGTCAAGTTGAAGAGCATTTTTACTACCGCCAAACAAATTAGGTAGGTATACAACGGCTCTATTTTGTACTTGCTGCGCAGATTGTTGTCTGGGGATCTCGCAACGATCAGCTTCACTATTGTTAGTATTTCCCTCCCTAGTGTCAAGACATTTTATTTTTTTATTATTTAATGGTTCCGCTCTTAACCTTATTCTCGTCTGATGGAAAGCGATTTATCCGAATGTACATCTAAATCGCATAAGGTCAAATTGACCGCTTATTGCTCAAACTGATAATCAGATTATTAGGACCTTGAGGACTACCAACACCAAATCCAAAATTACGCAATAATATTATTAAAAATATGTTCATTTTGCATAATTTACTTATGATTAAATTAATAGCTGGATCTTCGTAATTTTGGAAGTTTAACCAAAGATGGCGTGGAAGGTGGTGCCTTTGAATCCAACATTTCCAGTTGGTTCATCCTGGAACGTTATGTACATCCTGCAAGAAATATATTTATAAACATATTAAATTTATTTTTTTGCACAATTTTCTATCTGCATTACTCTGTGGAATTATATGAATGAGTAGGTACAATGTATAAATAAATTACCATGAGAAAGAATGATTATCATAAATGATAATTATTATTTAATGACATTATTCAGTAGGTAGTTATTACATATTGTATAATTACTAATAAAAAATGCAAGTCACTGTTCCTCTGTCTCTTTCTCTGCTTACTTCTTTCAAACTACGCAACGGATTTTGATACGGTTTTCACAATATTAGAATTATAACTATTCAAGTGCCTAAAATGGTCTACATGAATGAAAATAATTTGATTTTGACTAAGTATGTCTATGTTTATGATATCTTTATAGCGAGGATTTCGGATTTTTTGTTTCCCATTATACCCGCTTAAGGGCGGAATAGTAGTAATATCTTAGTTAATATTATTGTACCCGACCTTGTAACCAATATTTTCTTGTAAAAAACCATCATATTTTACAATCCTAACCAAAGTACTGTTGAGGGCGGAATTTAAAAAAATCTTTCTTAGTGCATCTCTAGGGTACCTACCTACTCAAGGAATATTTTCCTCAAATTTCAAATTTCTAGGTCCACCGGTTTAGGCTGTGCGTTATCTGCCACTCAATACTGGTACACGGTACTGTTTTATATGTACCTATAGATTACCCAACTGTGACTCTGTGAGTAAAGTGTAATGTTTAAGTACAAGCGACTTGAGTACGTGACTTTGCAGTGACCTATTTAATCGTGAGATAAAACATACACATAATACTTATTCTGTACCGATAACTGGTACTCCATAGTATGAGTACTTGAACAATAGCAGCTCTAACAATGAGTATTTATAAACTTTGCACTGGCCAGGAACGCCGGTAGGATACTCGTTAACCTGCTATCGCCTATCTTGCTCACACGTTGAATATATAAAATAAAAGAAAAAAGTTACGAGAAATCGCAACGTCGCACGTGGACGAGAGTCTAAGGCTAAGCAATAGAAAGGGTTCGGGTAGTCCCCTGTTATAGAAAACCTCGTTCATTCAACTCAACGTTTCTGTTATGGGTGATTCCCCGACACAAGGGATACGATATCAGAACGATAGTATCGATCACTCGATACTAGTATTGCATTAGAATATCGTTAGTTTTCACTTATAATCATTTAACGATTTGGAAATATAACATATAATATGTATTTGACGTGTTTGACTCAAGATATGCATAAAAAAATCTTTTAAAAACCATTATCTGGCTAATGTAGCTATTAAACACTGTTATTATTAAACACTAATGATCTTGAAATATTGAATGGGGAATCCCCGCCTCATATTCCCAGTCCCTGATAGTGCTGTATGTATGTTATGATTCATAATTGATTGATTGATGATATGATTCAGTAATGGTAATTAACTATTTTATTCATAAGTTATGGGCTATGGCTAATTCTGACATTGGGACCATTCTGGTCAAGAGTGGCAATGGACGAAGACCACTGTGGTGGTAGTTGGAGGAGGCCATTGCTAAAAGGCATACTGATATCAGTGATTTAATCTTGAATGTATGGGTGATGATGAATTGAAATTAATAAATGACATCAATTAGAAAAGTCAGAGATACGCACCTCTGACTTTTCTCGCCTCGCCTGGGTTTTGAACCTAAAACCTTTGACTTTGTACTCCAATAGTCATACCACCACTGCTTAGAGATTTAATAGAAACTTGTTACATAAATGCATTTTCCACAAGCAATCTTTTTCTGTAATAAAGGCTGTTTTATTTTATATTTTGTTGTAGTAGCCATAGGTAAACCCGCGGATGCCCCCCAAACCAAAGGGCAAAATTTACAAATCCGTAATTAGAACTGTCTTGCTGTATGGATTTAAATGCTGGGCGGTGAAAAAGACGAATGAAAGAAGATTGCATGTAACAGAGATGAGAATGTTGAGATGGATGTGTGGAGCGACAAGAAGGGATAAAGTAAGAAATGAGTCTATTAGGGAAGTTTAAAAGTGGCACCGATGATAGATAAGTTGAAAAGAAATCATTTGTCTTGATATGACCATGTGATGAGGAGGGATGGAAATGATGGAATGCATGTGCCTAAAAGGGATGAATGATGATGATGATGAATATAAGTGTTGATAGATGGAGGAGAGGGAGAGTGTGTAAGCATTAATATGAATGAAAAAGAAGTAAAAGATCAGATAATGGATGATAGAGAGGAATAGAAGACATTTTGCACCGAGACCCCAAGTAACATGCGACCTGAGCTAGCGAAAGAAGAAGAAGAGTTGTAGGTATACCTGTCACTCTTGACTCCCAACTCTTGCTCCACCAGCTCAAACAGGATTTTGGCATGTTTCTTGTTTTGTTCAACTCCGAGCGCCCCAATAGACATCAAATTGGCAATTGCACAAGGATCCGAAGTTCCTCCAAAACTCATTGGTACATCTGGGATTACTGACACCACACAATACTGGAATTAAATACTAATATTAAGAAAAGGAACTTGTGGTGTGTTGTTGCTGCGATGGTTGGCTACCCTGGTGAGCATTTTCAATATTTTACTCTTGGTATTAGAGAATTGTAAGGAGTTTGACTAACTAAATAGTTAACCATAGAGAGATGACCTATGTCAGTGGTGTGAAGGTTTTAATTTGCTAAATATGTATATCACATTAACAAGTTCAATTTGCTAAATTGGTTTAACCATTCTCAAGTTTGACTTGAGAATGGTTAAACCAATTTAGCAAATAAACAGCAATATACTTACTAATAAACAGCAATTTATTTTAATTAAGAAACAACAACCAACTATCTACTTATTATATATTACATAAGTTATAACCTTAATAGGTACTGAAGGTGTTGGTTTGCCCTTTTTTCACACAGCAATGGAAAACATCAGTGTGTTTTTGCAAAGAGATAGTTAATGGGCTGGAGAGTGTCTTTGGGTCTTACTTTTTATGCCTCAAAAACAAAATCATGGAAGCTAGAAAAAAAATAAAGAGAAGTAGATTCTCATTATGATCTTATCACAGACAATAACGCACTTTTATTAAAACAGCGTCATAAAAAAGGTATGTTTAAAATTACCTATACCTAATGACATGTAAACCTGATGGCTGATAATAATATCAGCTACCTGATTACCTACATCAAATATTTATTACGCAAAATTTAAAGTTTTATCTTAAATAGGGTTACAAATATTGGAAACAGAACGTTTATGACTAAGTATATAAAAAAGGGATTTATAAAATACCTCTTCTGGTTTCCCAAGGGCTTTCGCCAGCACCGGCACAGCTTTCAGTACAAAGTTATCAGGAATTTTACTCCTGGGCACGTTAGTTTCAATTCTAAAATGAGGCATCGTGATCTTTTGTTTTAATTCAAAATGAATTAATAATTATTGATTGTGTAGATTCACTTGATAAGGCAATCAGCAACGCAAATTCAATGCAATACAAATTAATATTTGCCGTTTGAGCAGCGCACCGGTTTGCTATTTTCCCGACCGACAAGTTGTCAATACTCAATATGTCAGTCAATGTCAAACAATGTCATGTCATTCATGCACTCATGCATGCATTAATATGTTGTATGTATGTGTGTGTATTGTATGAACAAGTTATCAAACATAATGCAGTAGATGGCGTAATTAGGTACACTCTAATATAATAAATTGGATGACACTATTTGAATTTGCAACAATTTTAATTTCTATTCCTGAATCCATTTTCTTGATGGTGTATAAATCACCGAATTTTATTTGGGTATGTCTCGTAATGAGGAGAGATTTGATACAAAAATTGTCTATGGTTGGGATATTCCGGATAATCAGCTCAGCAGTGATGCTATCAAATGAAAACATGCAGTGTCGATAAATTTTATAAAAACCGCACCTAGAAAAAAAGAACATTAAATAGAAAGAGTAGGTAGATGTTATGTAGGTACATTGGCTATTGGGCATAAATGTTAGACTGTACGAAATTTAATACATTATTATTTATAGTTATTAATGTTCTCTAGAACTATGCTAAACAACATAAACATTTAGTTTTGTGTTTCTATTAGGTATATGTAGTCTATTTTACGGGTTAATCATCAATACCTATTACTTAGGCTGAGACTCAAATATTATTGATTAATAATAATTATGAAAAAAAGATAAATCATGGAATACCTACTGCTTAAGAGATACATGTAAAAATCAGGCAGGTTTCAAAAAAGGTTTCATAATTATGGCGGAGAGCTCATTCAATATTTGTTATTTACATCTTCAAAGGTAACGCAAAGTACTGATAAAATAACATTTAATTAATTTGTTCGAGAATAGACCCGTACCGTACTATTAAAATAATTTTACCATAATTGAATCAACATCAAGGCCATCAGTTCATCATTTTTATTTTTCGATAACAAACTCAAGCGAACTAGAACATCCCTAAATTTTATCGGAACATCGGCTGGTGACTTGTCTATGCCATTCAATGTTGCCAGTTGTGACATGTGTACCCAAATCTAAGGTTATTTTAAAATTCTAAATTCGAGTTCAAGTAGGATTACATGGAAAATCAGGATTTGTTTTTTTAAAAGAGGTTTGATGTACAGGATGTTTGTATAAATAAATGAGCTTATATATCTCTCATTAGTAAAGTTTTGAAACATAAACTACATATTTAGGTATCATGAAATGGCTTTTCGATTACTTATATTTATTTTTGCATAAAATTACATCGCACGTAATTATAAGTAACATATCAGCGTATGCGCGAACTCCCTTGAACTGTTTGTACTTAAACTAGCTCTAACCCAGTCGAATATTGTACCTACAAATTATAAAAGTCATAAACTAAAATGGAAATCATTAAAAGTTAAAGTCACTACGTCCTTATACTTTTTTTTTCTCTAAATTCCAACAATGGGAAATATCGTCATTCCCATTACTATAGAAAAAAAGGAAATTTTTTTTAGTTATCTGACAACACTGCTAATTTAGTTTATGCACTTTGTTCACTAATCACTTGGTGCAGGCATATTGTAAACATACTCTATCTATGGAGCAGGCTAAGTGTAATTAACTCGATTTTATAAAACGTTTACACTTTACAAGTTTTCAGTTGTGTTACGTAAGCTACAACAAAAGTTGGACGCTCAAAGTTTAGTTAAAAAGTTTAATTCAAAGGACAAAGTTAGTCAGCCATTTTCAGTTATTTGATCTTCGAACATGGGTTCCGAACAATCTTCGGAAAATGATAATAGAAGCGCAAGGAACAATCGGCAATCGTGAGTACCTACTTTTTGTGTTTTGTTTTGATAAAATTTGCAACTTGGGATTTTTTTTCAGAGTTGATCGCAATAAATATTATTATTTTTATTTTTAGTGGCTACCGTATATATATGTATGCTATATATGTATAGCACCGAAGTACCTACCTTCATATTATTTTATAAAATACTTATTAAAGTTTATAATCGTCAGACAAAGCGAAATAACTGATATCTGACTAACTGTTTTTCGCGGCACCGTACCTACGATATACGTTGTAACCATAAAATTAATTTCTGAGATAATAAAAAGTGTGCTTTAAATACATTCTTTTAAATAATAAAACATTAACAGTGGCTGCTCGAATCACAAACAAAGACATGGTTGATGGTATGGGCAGGGTTGGATTTGGGTACGTTGAAAAGGATTTAAAGGATCGCATCGTCGCAACTGCTACGTTTTGCAATTCTGCACCTCTTTTGGTCATTATTTGGACTACTTCAAATTATCGTACATTTGCGTACGATCCTTACATATGGATCGTATATCGTACCAAGCCTGAAATTATAGTACAAATACGATAATTATCGTACAAAATCCAACCCTGTGTATGGAAGAGGATAACAAGGCATTTGTTTTTTTTTATCTCAAGCGCTAGTGACTAGTGACGCGTATTGATACTGATAGCTTAGGGCATAGCCCACTTGAATACTTGATAGCCATAGGCTTGTTGAATAAGTATCGATATATCGATATTTTTTATTTAAAAAATCATTATTTTTAGTCGATACATTTCGTTCTGATGTGTCGATATGTTGATACAAAATATCCAATATCAATATTTTTGAGCTAAATACCCGATCATCTCGTTCGAATTGTCGATATTAATATTTTTATAAATATCGATACATCGATCTATTTTCCTTTCACTTCCGACATCCCTATATAGCCAAGGAGGGGACAATTCGATTTGACTATCGATATTATCGATACCATAAAATATGGTAATAGCTTTGATTATTTATATGTATCAAAGGGTAATAGTATTGCTGGTAGCGTAGCGACTATCAAAGCTTAAACTTATAAATCACACTGCTCTAGTAACTATACATAGATCAATAATCGATAGTACTATAGCACTAATAGCCTAGTGGTATGACCGTCGACTGACAAATCAGACGTCCCGAGTTCGATCACAAGGCGCGCACCTCACCTCTGACTTTTCGTAAGTGATGTGCGTATTATAAATTAATTATCAGTTGCTAAAACCGTGAGGGAAAATATCGTGATGAAACCAGCACATCTGAGAGATTTTTCAATGGTGTGTGAAGCCATGTCAGAGGCCTACGAGAGGTTTAAACTCTGACTCCAGGTTGATCAACCACTCGATAAAAAGAAGATCGATAGTAGTCAGTACTCAGGCCTATAGAATCGATCGATAGCCCTCAACGCACGATAGGTAATCGATTTTTTTTATAGTCAATCGATTTTCCGACAACACTAGCGCATGTTAAGGCGCGGATCGCGGAATCCGCGCCGAAGTCCAACACAATCCCATTTTAGCGCGGCAGCTTTCCGAGTGACGTCAGTTTACGGGCTTCTTATGTTCTTTCTCCACCATTTTGAAGCCATCCTTATCTGCCTTCTTTTTCATTTGGGAAGGACAGAGGTAGGTAGTTTTACGGCTGCTGCGCAAGCACGACGTGTTTTATAGCTGACATCGCCTCAGCGACAGCAGAAGTGGGACGGGCGGAGCGAAGGAGTTCATCGCTCTTCCTGACGTCGGCCACTGGCAAGTCTGAATTTGCTGACTTGCAACTTGGCGGCAATCCGTTGTAATTTGCTCCACATCGAACAATATTAGAAGCCACGATCTACTTACTGCCACCGTGTTGCGCACGATGGCGTAAGTCAACTATTTCGGTACACAATTCACCTATGGTGTTTAGTGAAGCCTCCAACTTCAATTTTACATCAGCCAGACTTGTCCTTCAGTCTGGTTACGTCGACGTGGTCAAACTTGACTAGGGGCAGCTTACGCAGTTCTTTTAGCATTATAATATCTTGAAGGCTTTTCTCTTCCCTTTCGTCCTCCGTGACGGCATTTCGTCGGCTTTGTCGAGCGACTCGTTTAAGAGCGTCTGGTAATCTGATTCTCTTCTTCCGAGAAGTTTTGATCTGTGAGACACTAACCTCGACCGTATATAGTCCAGTGTATTCCACAGGAACACCAGGAGCTAGCTCACCACAAGTTTTCCGATACTTATGATGATGTTTACAATAGCAGCGACTGGTCGCCCTTAATTTAAGGCGGTTTTCACACTGCCCCGCATGATGCAGCGTAGCGCGTGGATGCGTGTTCTTCCGTTGCTTGTAAGTATCTCCGTTTGTATGGAAAACACGCACAGTCCGCGTGTATGCGCGTGATCCGCATGAACGCGCGTGGATGCATTTTCGGTGTGTTAGACTGTGCGTGTTTTCCATACAAACAGAGATACTTACAAGCAACGGAAGAACACGCATCCACGCGCTACGCTGCATCATGCGGGGCAGTGTGAGAATCGCCTAAACCGTACGGTGTGGATAATTCGGTCGTATTTTAATAATTGTTCTTTGTTAAATAATCGTTCTAACAGCCACGTCAACTGTGCGAGTGATTGTTATCGAGTATAATTATTATTGTACCCTGTGCTATCACATATTCATGCTGTTCATGCACTCGATACTCATACGATCTCGCATGCATCCAGAGCCTATAGCAACAAGTGCCATTTTTCAATAACACTTATTGCTGACGTGTTATGGATTGTAGGTACCTTCCTACGAGTAGGTAAATCAAATAACCTTCAACTTGGTATTTACTAAATTATAAAAAATACACGTGTTTACTGAGGAAAATAAGTGTAAGACTGAGATTCAACTAATAACTACATCGTAAATTTTATAATTACGAGAAAAATTTACTAGATTGCGACGTATTGTCTCCGTTAAACCAATGATTATGATAATGAACCTGTTGAGCCAGTCAGGTTAGTTTTTCTCATTATTCTATGTAAAATTATCGTGAGATTTCCCTACGACTAGAGCGTAGCGGGGGACTCCCCGCAAAGCGACTCCGTCTGTAATCTGCATTTTATAATATTTCGGGTATTTCCCGATTTCGTGACATTTTACTTTTGTTAATAAGTACTACTGTGTTGTTGATGACACACTTCCAAAACGTAAGGGGCGATCATGTTTTTTTTTTTAATGAAATAATTAAAAATATTTTTGTGATTTTTTTACTTGTTAAATTATTACACATAGTCCCATTGTCCCATTTTTGACAAACTTACATTTGGGACTTCGGACTAGCGCTCATGATAATAAATTAATGTTTGTTTATGTTAGAGTTCCGGGTAGGTAATCTAAGTCTAATAATAATAATAACTACTTAGCCGCACAGCTACCATGCCGTAGGTTTCCGGCCTAAAAATGGAACTACCCCTACTCATCCCGCAGGTGTCGTAAGAAACGACAAAGGGAAAAATCTGGAGGAGGGGCAGCAGCATCCTACTGTTTAATAGCAATTTAAAAATATATCTGTGGGAGAATCACTACTTTGTGTGTGCGATATCAGATACGACAAAGCTATGCATTTAATCTACAAATTCTCACATTTTTTAAATTGTCCTTCATGTCGCCAGGGCGCAGATGCCGCAGCTTTCCGAAGCTGAGAAGAAGCGTATTTTAGACGCCCAGAGACGGGAGTACGAGAGAAAATGTCAGGAACTGTTGGCGGCCCAAAATGCAAAAGCGATGCAAACTGCAGCGGCGACGTAAGTCCATCCAATATTGTCAAAAAAGATTAAACTCAGTGGCCGAGGCCATATAACTTGATTCCTACCGGCTTCCCATTGAATAATGCTTAGTGACTGTGCCATTGGCTTTTCTCCGCGTTGGCTCCGGCTTACTTACCTCTTGGAAAAAATCACCCTCCGTCACTGCAACCACTGTCTGCCACTGCACGCCAAAATCAGAATCGAACGTCGATGTTTCGTTTCGAAAGGTAACAAATTAGCGAATGAGGAGTGCCAGTCCACCTCCTTCCATCATCAGATTAGCTCGATGGTACCCAATTATTGTATTGTCATCCAGATTACATATATCTATACCGTATTCTTGCGAAGTTTCAAACCGATACGAAAATTAAAGATTTTTCCAAGATTTTTTTTCTTAGTTTGTTGGTATCAAGTGAAGCTAAAATACCCCTACTCGTCCGGCGGGTGTCGTAACAAAGGGAAAGATCCGGAGGATGGGCAGCAGCATCCTTCTGTGTAACGCAATCATCTGCTATTGCGATCGGCAACCCGCTTGCCCAGCGTGGCGATTATGGGCAAATACCTCCAATGAGCGCACAATAGTAGCGCGCATTGGGAGAGGCCATGTTCAGCAGTGGACTAATACAGGCTGATGATGATGATGATGATGAGTAAAGCTAATATTTTAAATATGTAAAATTATTTATACATACAAAAAGGTGTACCAATTTATTATTCTATTGTAATTTATATATTTTACTGATCAATATACTAGCCACTGGACTAGTACATTTTAATACCTCCCAACGTCTTAAAGAAATTGCCTTGATAAGAAGACCGCTCATTGTACGACTTTATCATGTAGCTACTGTATTTAGGTAGAATAAATAGTAGATAATTGAATCCTTGTTTCCCTAACTGAGACAGATCATAAGGCATTTATTCATTTGCTTAACATGTATAACCTGCATGTCTATATGTAGGTATGTATAAAAACAGTCATAGGTAGATACATAAATTCTGTGATAGCGGGTCGGTTTCCGCAACTTCACGATAAAGCACGTAGATTTCGCGCTAGTACAAATTATTTTTGAAGTTTCTAATGTGAAACTCTTGAAAGTTTAATAACATTTTTTTGTTCATAGCTTGGAAAGAGAACGAGCCCCGTATCAATATGACCGAAATGATTTGCACGGTATTGGCGCGCAAAATACTCTGTATCCGAACCTGAATAACAACGTCCCTCACCCCTCTGCCAATGTCCCTCACCCCTCTGTCAATGTCCCTCACCCCTCTGCCAACATCCCTCACCCCTCTGCTTGTGCCCCTAACCCCTTTGCTAACGTCGCTCACCACTCTGCCAATGTCCCTCACCCCTCTGCTTGTGCCCCTAACCCTTTTGCTAACGTTCCTCACCCCTCTGCCAACGTCACTCACCACTCTGCCAACGTTAACAATTCATATCAAAACCGCGGCCAACCTAACGTGCGACCTCCTCAAGAATTCGTCTTTGTCAACAGTTATGGACAACCTGAGAGGTAAACTAACTTTTTAAATCCTTTAGAGTTTAGAACATTTCGCCAGTTATAACATAGCATGGCATTCTTGTATTCAAACTCAACATACCATTAAATTAGTGATGCCACGAATAGTGATTTGGACGATAACCGAATATTCGGCGACGTTCTCGGCCGGTGGGCCTATAGCGCCGAATATTTAGAAAAAGATGGATGCATTTGCAAGCGTTAGTGCGTGGAGTTTAGGCGCATTTGCAATTTATCGGTGGTATTTTCTGAAGCAGATATTATTTTCGAGGAATTTCATTTGTTTGCTACCAACATATGCTGAAAAAAGATTTTAATTTCTTTCACAGCTTACCACTAATTCATAATTTCCGACTTAAAATGAGTGTGCCTCTTTTTTGATGTTTCGGCATTCGACCGAATTTTAAACAGGCCGAATAACGAATAGTAGCAGAATATTCGAAGCTTTTACTAGGTGTAAACCTTTTTCCTAGAATTCCAACCCAGTTATTTGCCAATCCCCAAAAGCTAAACGCGCTCTTTATTCTGATGATATTGATATCATAATCGGCCAATCACATCATTAAATAAGATAATAAATAAGGTATAACATAGCCGGCGAAACGTGGGTGTACTGCACACCTCTGCCTACCCCCTCTGGGGAATACAGGCGTGAGTCTATAAATAATAAATAAATAAAAAATAAATAAGGTACAACAACTAGTTATCGGTTGACAAAATGGAATTCTGTTCAGCACAAGCAAAATGTTGATAAAATAATTATAGTAGGGTTGCTATCTAATACCAAAAGCAAAAATAAATTAGATTAAAAAATAAATTTAATAAAAAATATTTTCGGATATTTGAATCGATAGAGGGAGTCAGTAGCCTCTTTAAATTCTGGTAACTAATCTACCTTTAGAATATCGTATCCCATTGGGCTTTTTTGCAGTGCAGTTACAGACATACAATTCTGATTAAATGTTTTTTCGCCAACAGGGCCCCAATGCCGACGGCTCCATCAGCTCCACGAGAGAGATCTGTTAGCAGGTAATATTGACTTCCTTACCAATGTGGCATAGAACATATTGCCTGGCGAACCTGGTTACAGAGTACAAACACTTGGCAAACAAATCTGACCTTTTGATGGTAAGTGTTACCGTAACCTATTAGGGGTATTACAAATTCCGGCAAACCTTTGGAACATGAAGCAGCATAGTAGGAGAAAGTTCGCGCAGGTTCACAACTGAATAACCACTCGCGTGCGACTTTGAGGAAAAAACAACAGCAGCTAAGAGCGCCCTCGAATGGGACTCAGGCCTCGGTTTAGGGCGTTGCTTAGGGACATATCTTATATTATCGTTGATTAGGGACTTACTAGGGACATATCTGGATCTGATTTTGATTATTTAGGGACATGTTTATGGCTACAGGCTCGGCCCGGGCTTCGCGACGGGCCTCGTCGGCGAAGACTCAGTCTAAACCTGGTCATTCATACATGGCTCTACCACCATGACCTTTGACTAAAATTGACGAAAAAAAACTGGTATTAGCAACCCAATTTCAGATCGTTATTCTGAGAGCGCCTGTTTTTCTTTTACAGAAATCGCAACACTGCAAATGACAAAGAGTATAATTGCCCGACCTGCCACTGTCGTTACGGGCTGGTGATCTACCAATGCCCCAGCGGACACAGTGCGTGCAGTGTGTGCAAGACTACGGGCAGAAACTGCCGGCTGTGCGGGCAGTACTTCCTTGACAAAAGAAACTATGATTTGGAAAGATTTATTTCCCAGGTAGGTTTGAGATCAAAGTACCTACCATTCCACTGCCAAGGACGTACTCCATCTGGCTATCCGAATTACAACTCTAATATAAAGTGATTAATGGTGCTACACTTTTTTGCGATCTGACAACTTCAGGATTTTTCTCTTTTCTAAATCTAAGAATTTTCCCCCGAAACAAAAATAGCGAGTCTGTGGTCACACGATATTAGATTTAGACTACCTTCGCCATACATTTATGAATCTATACATTTATTAAAGATTTTCCCCGAAACAAAAATAGCGAGTCTGTGGTCTCACGATATTAGATTTTGTCTAGCCTACCTTCGCCTTACATTTATAAACTTTAAACTCCCGCGCAGGTTAACAATTGATTTCGTTTTTTGAAGGTTTTAAACGAGCGTTGAAACTGGTTGTTGTATATCTGAATGTAGCGTGATGTTATTGTTTTAGATGAAAGTGCCGTGCCCAAACGCTGGCGACGGTTGTAAGCTTTACATCAGTATGGCAGACACAGCTACTCATATCAACGAGTGCCCTTTTAAAGAACAGTTGTGCCCTCTTGCAGCTATCTTTGGCAACTGTCATTGGAGAGGTAAATATTTTCCATAGATAATTATTTCTGATGTCGTTGTTAAAGTTGTGAGTTAAAAGTTACAATGTTTTTATCTGTGCTGTTGACCGCTAAAGAGTTTCTTTATCTGGGGCTAATCCTGGATATCGATTCAGGTCATGGTTTACTATAAAAATGCATTGTCATCGGAACTAACATGCAAAAATTCAACTCCGTACGTATATTCAGCTTGCAAGGTTCCACCCAAACAAACATACATTGCAAGTTAAAGCTTGTAAAAAATAAAGCTCACTATGCATATTCCGAAACTAGATTTTGTGTTGATTGTAGAAAAATCCGTTTCAAATCTTGGTCTACATCGTCTTAAAATACATTTATTTAATCGTAATTTCAGGTAAACTAAACCAAATATCGAAGCACTTTGACAGCATGCATTCAGCTCAACGCCAAACCGATGTCGACACAGAAATGCGTCTTACGAACATCAATCACAACAGCCAACAAGTTCACCTCGTTGTAATAGGAGTATACAACTTCCTCGTCCACATCAAGGTTTCGGAACGTGAGAAAAACATCTACATGACAACTCAGCTTATTGGCACCAAAATGAGCGCCGCAAGATGGACTTACGAAGTCCACGTGTACAATAAAAGTGAAAATCGCCGAAAATTCACTTATATTGACAGTTGTAGTTCTTCTAGCGAATCTGTGGAAGATATTTTTAAAGATGGCGCCTGTGCTACGATACCTGTTGCGTATGCGACTACCTTTGTAAACGAAGGCGCTTTGACATTCAAATTTCTCATAAAGAAGACTAATGAGGGATTCAGAGATTTCGGTAAGAATCACCGTGGTAGGGGAAGAAAAAAAGAGTAAAAAATATTATGATTTTCTTTTTTTTTTTTTGTCGTCAGTTACATTTTTCATTACTTTATAGTTAAGTGAGCTGAGAGGGGTTGATTTTTAACCTGATGGTGTTTCCTGGCTTAAGCTAACCTTTATTATGATTACAATATTATGTAATTATACCATGCTCGTTGCTCAGGTCATACATACCTACATATACAATATCAATACTTCTCTGCTACATCTGGCAATAGCCCCTCTCATATTTAATAATTATAAGATTTTCAAGTACAGAAGGCAACAGTTTTCAAAAATATGTAGGTAAGATATTAAAAATAGGTACATGAAACCTTATCTTACCTACCTACCTACACAATAACTTATTACATATTTTTGGAAATTTGGTTTGTAATTGCGTATACTTATCAATGCAGCCAAGACAGTAGATCGACAATTTCGCCAAATGTCATCGTAAGAAATTTGGTCACTTCCACACACTGCCACTTTCACACAATGTCACTTTCTCACAATGTCACTTTCACAAAACGTCCTTTCCTCAAAAGGCACTGTATAATGTAATTCACATTTATGATAAGTACTACCCGTGCGGTTAAGAATAGGATTAAAAATGGCGCCAGAACTATTTGCTTCTCGCTCGCACACTATGTCTTGGATGTATCTTGTTCCTACTCGCACCTACAGGTTACATGACGAGAAGACGCCATTTTCATTCCCATTCTTTATCCGCACGGGTAGTACCTAATACTAACCACTACAGAATAATAATAAAAAACATAAAAATCGTCAACAAAATCTTTATCAAATTAAGATTTGCTAAAGTGACTTTTTGAGAAAGTGACACTGTGTGAAAGTGACTTTCTACGAAATGACATTTTGCGATAGTGATGTTCTGCATCAATAGGTACTGTGGCCAACTGTATGTTTATTCAAGCGCTCTGGTACATAATCAATACAAAATGGAGCCTTTTAGTTAGTATGCTTAGATTTATTTACCAATAGGTACATATATTTCATGTTGTCTGATCTATATTAGTATATAGACATTAAAATGGTTTGGTTTCAGAACGTCCCATTCCCAAACTCGTCACTCTGTTTCAGATGGTCCCATTCCCAGTTTGTCCTATTCCCAGATCGTCCCATTCCCAGTTTGTCCTATTCCCAGATTGTCCCATTCCCAGTTTGTCCTATTCTCAGATTGTCCCATTCCCAGATGGTCCCAGGGATGGTAACGCATGACGCAGTTTTTAATGATAGGGGTATGAATAAAAAATAGTACTTTAATTAACATGCAAATTATAATATCTACATAACTTTATAATAATATATATATAACTTTATAATAATATATATAACTTTATAATAATATATATATAAGTTATATAATTATAGTTATATAAACCGACTGCGTTTGTGAATACTGTGTAAACTATATATATTTCTATAACTTGTTTCTATCTTTTTAGTTAGCAGTCGGGTTTTTCTTTTTTAATAGTATTTTTTATTTAAATCTTTTTAGTTTTCGTGATTGAATTTAAAGAAATTCCCACGAAAACGACTTAAATATTTTTGCTATTCAATTTTTTTATACAAAATTAAATTCAAACATATAATTTATGAATATATATTCCTGATAACCTTTTAAAATCCTTTGTTTTGATACCCCACTCGATAGATTTTGAAGATTTTTTTTTTTCAAAACATATTTTGGCGCCAAACCTCCGCCATTGTAATTTTTAAAAATTTTAAAGTAAGCACCTAGTGTCACTCTCACAATTAAGACGAATCTAACGACACCAATCTTAAGTTAAATGCAACAAGTCGTTTAGGCTGTAGGCCGTGCCAAAGAAATATACATACATATTTTACTACTAAAAGGTGACAACTCTTTGATTCAGTTTATTTTTCATACTATATTGTAATTAAAATTTGTTAATAAAAGTTAATTTGTATGTTAATTAAAGTAGTATTTTTTATTCACACCCCTATCATTAAAACTGCGTCATGCGTTGCCATTCCTAGGACCAATTGGGAATGGGACAATCTGGGAATAGGACAAACTGGGAATGGGACAATCTGGGAATAGGACAAACTGGGAATGGGACGATCTGGGAATAGGACAAACTGGGAATGGGACCATCTGAAACAGAGTGATGAGTTTGGGAATGGGACGTTCTGAAACCAAACCATTAAAATAAGTAAACAGGTACCAAACTTGCATGGTTACCTACATGATAAGGCGAGGCCGGATGTAAACTCAGCTGACGCTATTAATTGCTTGTTTGCTTTAGAACATTAAAATGTATTAAAACATATGAATATTATTCAAAAAAACAAAAAATGGATCTTATTATTGACTATCAACTTATATTAATTAAATAGGGTATCAATTAAAAAGTCGTAAATACAAGAATTTAAAAATTATAACTTTAAATTAAGAATGCTAAAACCCCAAACTTGACAAGACAAAAAACTTGTTTTTTTTTAGCCAAAAACACTCGATCATTTCACTTAAAAAAAACAAAAATTGGTTCATCCGATTGGGAACTACGATGCCACAGACAGACACGCACATTAAACTCGTAAGACCCCTCAGTTTTCTATTCGTTGGGGGTAAAAAATGTTTTTTCTTGTAATAAGTAGGTATGTTTTTCTTTTCTTCGTAAATCATACGATTTTCTAATAATGGAAATCGTTATTTTGACCTAAAACTTTGACTTTCGTTGCTTTCTGACTTTTTTTTATATTACTTTATAAATGATTCTTGCTTTCTTAAATTCTGTCTTAGATTTCTATACTATAATAAATTTAAAATAAACTGCCTTTACACTTCTTTTCTTAAAACACATTAAACATAATTTTCCTAAAACACATTTAACATGATTTATCTAAATGAAAAATACACTACTGAACTAATTGATAACTTCCTCCTTTTATTGGAAGTCGGTAAAAGAAACATTTTACATTTGATTCCAACTCTAAAACTGTCATGAAAAAGCTACAAAATTATACCTACATGACGCCATGGCGAAATAATAACGAAACGTCTTTGATGTTTTCTTTGAATAATGTTTTTTATGAAAGACGGGAAAATGCTCTAACATAACGTAATCGCGTGCCGACCTCGCCTTAACGAGTTAAATATTGATCTTTATTTTTAACATAAAAGTCTAAGCAATTATTTTAGATTTGCAAAGCTCCACAAAAGCTTCATTTATGTTATTAAGTGTCAAACTAATTTCTACCAATTTGGTAAGAAATTAAATTACATGTTTACCTGCTCTGGTTTCCTAGTTATATAAATAATTATGGAGGGATGCTATATACCTACCCCTGGCGTCCAAGTATAAATTTTAAGGGGAAACAGAAATTATGTTCCAAAAAAAGGATAATTTCTGGAGCAGCAAATATATTTTGTTTCATTCTTACTAAAATTCAGACCATTTTTACACTTGACTATCAAAACAAGTTGTAAGGTCTGTATTTAATTTGAGTGCTAAACGCATTATTTACTCGATTGTATTACATAATGATTTAACACAGACACTAGTGTTGCCAGCAAGGGTTTACCACTGGCTAGTCTGGACGGATTTTAAAATATCTGCCAGATGATTACCAATATTTCGGATAGGTATAAACCAATGCCATAAAATAAGAATGGAAAGGGATGTAATTTTAAAATGTAATCGTAATTTTAATGTTATATTCGTAATTATCGCAGACTTTTTGTCGGAGACTGAGGTGGGCAGACAAAAAAGAAGTAGATCAAGGCCTCGGAAGGGAATAAGAAGCAAAGAGAATAGAGAGACCTCTTTACAAAGGCATAAGTAAATACGAAGCTGTTTACTATCTTGGACAAAGCCGGTGCACCACTCTTAAGGCTAGAATCGCTTGCACGCGGCGTCCGAACGTAGCGCTAATCCCGTCCCTACGCACGTTGCATCGTTAAAGCATTTGGATCGCAAAGTGGTGCACCGTTAGTGTCCGCGATAGTTAAGTAGATAGAGTTGTCAGAAATTATGGGAGTCTTGCAAAATAATGCAGAATTATTTGATCTTTATCCTATTCAGCTTGTCTTGACATAAAATCTTAAGTCTTGACATAAATAGGTTACATTAAAAAACCCGTTAAAGTTAAACAGTAACACCCTTTATGGGTAGGTACTCTACCATCCATGGCCGGTGATGGGATTATATCAGATTCGCATGGACTATAATCCACATGGGTGTTCCTCGCCGGACCTCTGCGCTGGTCGAGGTTCACTTGCGCAATCATCGATCTCCATCCAAAATGTTTATTAAAATTTTTAAAATACTATAAATGCATAAATGTGAAGATTGTTTAAGTATAACTCTAGCCAAATTTCATGACCGCCTTAAAGTTGGTATTCCGATGCGCAAGGCTCGCCGCGATGCGCTTTTTGTATGACATTTACTTCTGCGCAGCCATTGTAGCCAAGTTCAAGACCTTTTGTGTTAAGCCAAGCTGAATAGGGTAGAGAATCTTAAAGTTGATTGATTTGATTATAAATGAAAATGGGTATCATTATCGCGAACTTGGTATCTAATGATTAAGTATGGACATTAAAATGTATTTTAATTTCATTAATGTCAATGTTATTATTTTGTAGGTATAGGATAAGTAATAGATCACATCGATTTTCAATAGGTACTTACCTAATTTTCAGAAAAAAAATCTGTTACGCGCATGGTGCATGATTGTATTTTGATGACAAATTTATTATTATTTAAGGGTAGGTACAGATTTCTTAGATAGCCAGAGAATATGTGATAAATTCGTCCCAATAATAATTGTTTAAACAATAATTGGTCCAAAGCGTAAAGTCAGTGTTGCCACCTTAGCACTTTTCGGGCTAGATTTAGCACTTTTTATCGTAAGTTAACTCGTTTAATATAGTCTCAAAGTCTTAATAGTTTTTTTATGATGTTAAATAAATCAAAATATTTGTTCAAATGGCTAAAAACTTCTGTAGATATGATATTAAAATTCATTGTTTCGTTTCTTGCTCATTTTGGCCAAATTTACTATGCTTTTAGCTTGTTCAACTGTCACTTTTCAAAAACAATGGTGGCAACACTGTGTAATTCGACGTTTGGCATTATTGTAAATGTTGTTGCTTTTGATGAACTATCGTTGTATTTTTCCTTTAGGTTGGTGCCATACAATTTTATCAACCTTTTGAGCGCCAATTTTCTGAATACGAAAATTTTTGTGCCCCACATGCCACGCCGTTAAATGAATAAATAAATTGTGGCGTATGGGGCACGAAAATTTTTGTCTTCTACATACAGGGTGTTACTTTAAAGTCCTGCCAAATTTTAGGAGGTAATAAGGTTCACTTTCCTTTCTAACCTAACTTTCCCCAAGGAACATAGGTCGAAATCTGAAAACGAAAATTTAACTTCTCATAGTTACAAAAGTGAGTCACGTGACCAGTCCACTTTGTGTGAAAAGTCAATTTTCGATTTTCAGATTTCGACCTAGGTTCCTTGGGAAAAGTTGTTCAGTATCATGGACCTTATACTCCCCTAAAAATTGACGGTCTTTAAAGCAACAGGGTGTTTAAAAGACTGGCGCTCAAAAGAATAAAATTTATATTTTCTGGCGATCTTGACGCTTTTGATCAATGCATGCCTGTAATGTTTAAATTTATGCATATTTTTATTATTATTTTTAAAACATTGTTGTATTGTATTAATGTTGCATCATGTCATATTCTTAAATTCAATAAAGGTTTCAAACAATTGTATTTTAATTTTGTATTGTCTAATACCCATAAAATCGCGGACAACAAAGTTTTCAGAAGTCACAAACCAGTTGTTTGAGATAATGAGAATCTTAGAAAGTTGACTGGCAAGGCTAAGGTTTAAACCCAAAGCACACACTTAAGTTATGCGCGACATTATAAATTAATATCACCTGCAAATTGAAATTGCTCAATGCCTCTAAGAGCCCCATCAAAATATGAGATAGAGGGAATAGATTGCACTTATATCAGTATCTATATATTATTATCTTCTGCGTAGTAATCTAATCGTTGTTGGCCGATCGCCGATGTGACCGAAATTCGGTCAGGAAGTAATTAAAAAAAAAAGATATATATGGTCGACGTATATTATTCACAAGCTAAATTACAGGCATCACACAGTGTAGACATAGCATTAACAATAATCACGTTGAAACATACATAAAACAAAATTTCATATTAAGTGAACACTTTTAATTCGTATATTAAAATTTAACATTAAAAAAGGTCACTTTTTTAAATTAAAACATGGACGGCTCGAAATGGGAATTTCGGAATTTATTTTCTAGACTTAAAGCTGGTTGTTTCACCATTACATTTAATTGCCGCCATATTAAAATACCGATACGGTAAGTTACAATGAAGGATTGACAATTTAAATGCGCTAATTTTTATATGAACATTGCGAGCGTATTATCGCCGTATTATTATCGTAGATACGCGTTTTATATAAGACTAGGAAACGACTTTCTGCTTAAAAAGAAATTAAAATAAATCCTACTAAGGGTGATACCTAGAGCGCACTTTGCCTTTGCTTAATTAACGGATGTAAAACTAGAAAAAATATATATGTATAAATTTATAGGTAAATAAATGTATTCAGACTAGATGTATGCGGGTGGCGATCTGTAATTTCTGCCTACCCCCGTGGTAAAAAGGCGTGTATGTAAAGTAATTCTATTTCTATTTTAATTTCACAAGTTTTAAATTAAGTATTACTTAGTATTAGTTTAGTAATCTAAGATTTTGGTTAGCCCTCGATTTTGTGAAATTAGGGTTTGCTCTAACCTTTAATATCTTATCAATATCGATCTTATAACTTCAGTCTACGAGAAGTACACTATAGTTTCTCACCCTAAAATAGTTGAACAATGAAGCAAAAAAAGTTAAGTCCAGGATGTATCCAGGGGGGATGTTCCCCCATTTGATCATTTAGCAGGTGAAATATAGAAATTTGTGATTTGCCCCCCTGGGCCTTCGCCAAAGAATTCGCTAGGTGTATTTTTGAGTTGCACACTGCGCTGCGCCCGCGCCTGTTGCAACTGTAATGTGCGCGAGCCTTTATACTTCAAATTGTACTTATCAGTCTGTTGACAGGAAGAGGTCATTAACTTTCCTTTTCTTATTTAAAACGTGTACCTATAATACTAACATGATTCGTACATCTAATAACAAACTCCGGTGATATAATTATGTATAGTATAGGTAGGTACTAGATATTCAGAACAACTAGTTTCTTACCCTAATATATCAAGATTAGTATTTTAAACAAAAAAAATGTATTATTGAAGTTTTAATTTATTTTACGAATTTATTCGAAAAAAAAAACAATTATTATCATCCAATTTCAACTCCCTGTATTAGCCATTTGCATATTCGTTCCAATAGACGTGAAATAGAGATTTTGTTTTTACAAAAAAAAAGTCAGAAACTTTTAATTTAGTCTATGAAAGATTTACTTGTCAAATTTCATATTTTTAATTTTAGTTCTAATAAAATCCGCTATCTCACTATACCATGGCCTATCCTTTGAGTTGTTACGTAACATTTTATTCAAAATTCAATCATATTTTTTTAACACAATATTAAATTTTAAGCATTAAGTATCCAATTTTAACAATTAAAAAAATGACTAGAATGTATTAATTCATTTAAAATACAACACAAACTATAAAGATATAAGTAACACAGAATAGTAAGATACAGAATGTTTGGACCACACAACCAATTTAGGAACTATTTGTAACGTATATATTCTTAAGGTTTTCGATATAATTTCATTAACTGGCAGAACTCTAGACGGTTTGTACGTCTAACTGAAAGTCACAACTCACAAGTACAGACTGTTAAATTTTCCCAATCAACTTTGAGCCTAATGCTTTAGCGAGAAAGTTCAAAATCTATTAAGAAATTTGACAGATTGTTGTAGTTTGATGTGCTGGCGTCTGTACAAATACTGCTCGAAAAATGTAATGTAATAAAGCACATTTTTTAATTTAACGTCGGACCTCGCGGTAAAGCCTAACATTTAACCAACAACGAGGCAGTTAGGGAAGGTTCATATCTGACGTATAATACGCCGAGCGTATCATCAGTAGTACTAACGTATCATCGGTTGAGTGTGAACGGTCAAGTGTTTTTCTATACATTTGTCTGTTCTGGCGTTACGCGACCGACAATACGCGACGCATGTTCCGTCAGATATGAACCTTCCCTTAATCTTTTGTATGGTCCAAACCTTTTGCCCTAATTAGTCATGTGTCGGTGTCACACAAATATAGTGATTAAAGTGCTAAGTGTCAACTAGGTGTCAATGAAAAAAAACTACTGAAATCCATGATTTTGCAATCGATTTTTTTCACGTAAAGGCAATGGGAGAGCACACATCGGTTCTCCCGATTACTAAGGTTAAGCAGCCAAGCTTTATTCGTTGCTTTCTCGATAGACATAAAGAATAATAACTCATTAGTATTAATACTAGTATCATAATATTATCTGTGGTAATACAGGCAACAAAATCAAGACTGTGTCCTGTTTATAATACTTAATTTTTTTCATATACCTAATATACCTTCTCTGTGCGTCGCAGCGGCCTGGACCGCCGCGGCACTACCCAAGGGGTATCGCGAAGCGATTCACAGAGATTGCCTGTTTTTAAAGATACGACCGACGTATGTAAGCGCCGCGCGAGTTCTGATCTTAATTTTTAATCAAAATTATAAATGTTATATATGGAGCTTCCGGTAACTTCTTACTAGGCTAGAGCTACTAATTACTAGTACTACTACTAGTACTAGTAGGTGCTTTTTAGCCAGAGGGGGAGGGGGGACGTCGCAAAGTGGAAAGTTTCCGAAGAACTGTAATACACGATACCGTAATTATTTATACTACTGCCCATTGCCTTTGCCTACATAAACATAAACTAAATAATTATAAAATAAGTACAGGTTCAAATTATATTCTAAAAAATTAAACTTAAAAATAAAAACAACATAATTATAAATTGGCATTTTAAATTTGGAATGTCATATCAAAAAACTACTTTTTTTTCTTTTGTCTTAAGTAGTAAACATAGGCACTGCATGCCGTAAGAATACCTACCACAAGTTTACATCTTAGCTAGTGTTGCCAGCTATCCCGCTTTTGGCGGGACGTCCCGATTTTCAGCCCTCTCAGCACAAACTCTCAGGGCGCCTAGTCTTGCTTTTTTATCTAAGCAGCTAATTTAGCGCGGTGCCCAACCTACTGTAAAAAACTAGTACGCCATATTTGTTTGCTACTTATGACAAAAAAAAAATACCTACACAATAATAATCGAGATCAATTATAAAATGCAACAAATAATACTTAAAAAAAATACATTCAATAAACTCCATGCCCTGTTTACCGTATTTCCAAAACCACGACATTTCGAAATAAAAAAAATAACATGTCAATGACAGTACCTGTCAAATTAAAAAAAAATCTTATTGCACAAATAATGGTCCACCAATAAAAATTGGTGGTCCAAGACGTTTAACTAAATATTATTAGAAGGTAAGGTATACAGTTGATTTAATTCACATAGGCGGTGATCAATTAACACTTGCAATTGTGAATTTGAGTGGTAAATAAAAAGATTAATATTTATGTACTGTCACGATCAAGAACGAAAATATGTGAACATGTAAAAAAAATTAAAAGCCAATTCAAGAAAAACGGCTATTTGAAATGTACCGTTTGGTACTATGGTAGGAACTAATGATCCCCATGAATTTCGGGGACCTGGGCACACGCTCTCAGTGCCTAATGGAAAAGAAGGGTCTACCCACAACTGTGACAAACCCACTATCGTGAGTTAAAACATCTGCACCTTTCCCAACGAACAAAATTAACGTTATTTTAAATTTAGTACACATTAATTTGTGTCAATTACGTTAAATAGGTGTAAAAATCACAATCAATAAGATCACAAATATTACCTAATTAGTGAAGAATTAAAATTCTCAGTTACAAAGTACATTTACGCAAATGACGATTTATTTTTTATGGAAAAGGGGCAAATGAATAGGCGTGTCACCTGATTGTAAGTGATTACCGCCGCTCATAAGTGATCCCTTCAACGGTCGCAGTGCGAGCAAATATGCACCTTCGGTTTTAGAGCATACAGGCTGATTTAAACTAGCATAATTTCTCAAGGCAAATTTAATGCTATTCCTGTATTTCTCGCCGAAAAACTTCCTTCACTTAAAAATAACAACTTTTATATACTCCATTTTGTTATTACTCTGTGATAAAAGAACAAATTATAACAACACAGAATAAAAATATCCCCTTACCCACTTATTTATCCGGTGGATAGTGAATAGTGATTATATCATAAAAATAACAGTTTCGCAATATTCATAATGGAATATGTTGGCTCATAACTAGGGTTACCTATCATCCAGATTTGTCCGGACACGTCTGGCTTTTTGGCCTTCATTTAACAAAATTATGTTAAAATTAAGAAATTTAACGTCCCCCGCTTTTTCTTGTTTCAACTTCTCGAGCGCCATCCTTTACGCGATTTGCTTAGTTACTCAATTTTTTTTACAAAAATATCCGGCGCTTTTAAAATTTCGAAATGGTAACCCTACTCGCGTCAAGTAGCCCTAGTACGAGTTTTAAACGACAAGTTTTATAAAAGAGAGAAATAATACCGTTTCAAGAAAACTGTGTTCGCGCAGTTCACAAGCTATGAACTAGGTCAAATGCGTTCCTGACTGCCAGTAGTAGCCTGAGAGTCAGTAGGAAGGAAGTTTTCCTCACCTCAAATCACCATTGATCTTCTTCATAATTTTTCAACTTGTCAATGTCGTATCGTGACCCCCACCAAATACTAACACCATAAATGTAGACCCTCAAGATTTGAAACCATACATTATTTCGAAGCTCGTCATACAAATGTAGTAAAACGATATTACGTAATACATTTTTTTTTACTTCAATGTAACCTTTAAGAAGGTTGTTGGGCTTGCACTGTTGAACTGTTGTTAATAAACAATTATTTTTTTCACTGATGTTAGGTACTAGGCTCGCCACAGTGTCACCTTTGAATTTTTTTAAATTATAAATGTTTGAATGAAACCTTTTTTTTGTTTCAATCTTTGAGTTTCATGACCAACTGCTACCGGGGGTCATACAAGTTGAAAACCATTTTACCTCTGTTTTTCTACTCCGTTATCATTTTGATTCATTCAGAAATCAGATCTACAACACTAATTTTAAAAACCATTTTTGTGTGTCAAACAGTGTCTTGAAATTTTAAATTTAAGTCACAAATGCATGGTGCCAATTTAAAAAAGAAAAAAAAGTGTTTAGTTATTTATGCCTCCATTGTAAGCGTAATCTGCTTTGTTATGCATCACCAGACGGTTGTCTACGAAGTAAAAGCTGTCAGAACAGGTCTCAAATGGGGCAGCAATCATTTCATCAACTGGAAGGGAAAATAATGTTTATTAAAATACGGTTAAGAAGCAGTATCAATTAGGTCTGTACGCACAGGGCCTATGACCACACCACGGTTAAGTTTTGGGTCCTACATTGTCTGTGATATCTCTTTAACCAGTAGGTCACAGGTTCAAATCCTGCTAGTAATAGATTTTTTTTATCTACGTTTTTTTTTAACTTCTAATAATAGGTACAATTTATATGTAGATCATTATACTTAAGTAAGACGTGTTACGAACATAATCGTGTCATGGTGTTTGTGGTAACACTCTTACGAAAAGGATTTTTTTTTGCATGGTGTTGGAAGTAAATTGTAAGTAAGTATTTTTACTCTTCTACCCACCACACGGGCGAAACCGCAGGCAGATGGTTAACTATAAATTTAAATAAATCAAAATTGTTGTACTTATAATAAAATAACTTACCCAGATCAGGTGGGAGTGTAGGAAACTCATATATGTGTTCACAAGTATTTCGAGAGAACGGAATACAGAAACCAAACTCAAAATCAAAAGTCTTGAGTAAGGTGTCTCTAAAGAAATGCTTCTCAATCATTCTGAAGTGATTTACGGGACGAGATCCAACAGTAAACTCCACACTGCAAGGTAAGTTAGTATTCATCAGTTGTTTATTTAAAAAAAATAAGATTAGAACTATTGTAAGACATATAAATGCCCCTGAATGATACAGAGTGGTCCACATAGTTCAGTGAGGCATGCGACGCCACTGCATATACATATACTCTCTCATAAAAATGGACTCCGTTTGAATTCAAAACTAGTCAGGTATTCCCCGAAACCAATGTTGTAAAGCCATATTTATTTATTTAGAAATAAAGCCATTTTCATATTTAATAAAAAATGTAAGTATGACTCACGCAATTTATTATTATAAAACATTAATCTATTTTAATTATTTATTATACATACAGACTTGCAAATCTCAATACACTCTACTATCTTGGATGTATAGAAACTTCTTGTTAAACTTATTATTAAATCAATTTAAGTCAAGGAATTTTCTCTTTTCTAAAATATCTATAAAGCCTACCTAATGATGCTATGATTAACTTTATATTATGAACTTACGTTGCTCCAACAGTCTTAAGTTTCAGAAATTGAGGCGTAAATTGATAGCGGACAAATCTCCCGGCGTTCGGGTCCAGTGGTTCTTCAGGAGCGTCCTCAGTGCCTTCGCTATCAACCCCGAAGTCCGTCGGGGGCTTTGCGATCTCAAACAAGACTGTCCCCGTTTCTAGGTCACGGATTTTGAATCTTGTGAAATCTATATCGTATACATTTGCTTCCGGACTACACATATATGTATCCGTAATCCGATCCTGTCGCAAAACATCCTCAGGAGTTATTTCACTCAATATCATTACGTCGTCTTTATTTGATTCAAGTAGCGATATTGATTCACATTTTTTCCCGACCAAACTCATTTTCGTATTCGGAAATAAGAGCACTCAATAGCAGAAAACTGTAATCTCAAAATATTATAGGCACGATTGATGAAAAGTCGAAGGCATGAAAAACTCAAAACATTTAAAAAAATGTTGATAACAAATTACTGATTAAAAAATATTCACTTCCATGAACTGCGTGTGTTGCCAGAAATTCTAGTCAAACTTCCCATTCCCAACTAACAAAACGCTAGTGTTGACGTTCAGCTGTCTAATTCAGTAATGATGATATTCTGCATACTGCATTTTGTTTTTGTCTTACGTGTCTAAGTCTAGCTTGAGAAAATAATCTGGAACATCACAGTGAAATAAAAAAGTGCTCTAGGACAAGTGTACAAGCAACAGTACATTGCTTGCCCTTATAACTATTAATAATTGTAATTAAATTAGGGTTATCATAAATTCATAACTTGTGGGAAACTCCCAATTATTCGGGAAAGAAAGTTATCGGGCAATACTGTTTTAATGTTTGTTTTTCACGTCAACCATCTGAAACTATGACGCGGAATTTTCAATTTCTGTCCCGGTCCAAGCAGCAATGATTACATTTACATGAGATTTGAAAATCCTTCAAAATCACCTACAAAGTAAAAGTAATTAAAACGTTTTTTAATTTTGCGTAGTTTGGATATTTTTGCTTGCGTGGTAAATTATGCGTTTAAAGAAACGTTTACACATCCGGTTAATAAGTTTTCCACTACACGCTAGACGTTAAATGCTTCAGGTAAATATTTGTGATATTATCAGACCGCTTGACAATAATTCAACACTTGATTAAGGTCAAATTGACAGAATCAATGATATTCTAACGATTTTTTAACGATTGTAATTATTTTTACAATTTTATTTTGGAATCACAAAAAGTGCAAATTGAGATAAAAAGGAACGTAACTGCAATAGTTGACGTAACATCCGTTGCGTCATAACGAAGCATGCGCCTTGTCATTTTCATTGGCTGGTCATAGATTAAAATTATAATAATCTACCAATAATCGGGCCATCGCTCAAGTCTCGTTCTGTGATAAGTCTTCGTATAAAGTGGTAGTGGACTCTCTGATGTGCATTTAAGTGTTACAATATAAATATACAACATGATTATCAAAGAATAGTGAGTATTATGTTAAGGTTATACAAGTTTGCGAATACAAATCGATTTTCGGACAATCTACTTGAATATTTGGCACGGGTGGCCTAGTTGTTCTACCTTATCATTGGACACTATTTGTAACGTGAAACTTAAATTATAATAATAAATAAAAAGCTTCAATTATGGTGTTGAAATATGAAAAGGTAGTGACAGTGACAGATGTTCAGGTCAAGGTTTGTACGTTGAAGTAGTGAATTTCCGCGGATTTTATCTAACAGATGTTACTGTCATTAAATTATAAACTGAAAAATTAAACGTAGTTTTCTTTGTTTGCAGCCGCGTCACGCTTCCCCTAACAGTTGAGGAGGTAAGATTCTGTTTTGAAATTAAATTTCAAGGACAATAGTCCTGGTTTATCCCAGATCTCAATGATTGACCTGTGGCAATAAAATTATGTACAAGTGATAAATTTGTAACCTCCTCTGAAACTTATATTGTAGATTGTGTTCTTCTTCTATTATTTATACCTATTCTTTTAGTTATTAATATTGGTACCATCAGCAACATAATTATCTAGTAATATTTAAAAAGTTTCAGAAGTGTTTTATAAATTAAAATATGATTAATTATATTATTTGTATGTAACAGATTATAACAAAACAGAGCAATAGCATTCTGATCAATAAAGAAAAATATTTAAGTATGTCTTGTAATAAATTAATTGCTAATGTAGTATTTATAGTTTTAACACATCAACATTACAACTATTAACATATTTAGTACTTAAGTTATAGAAAATACATAATTATAACGGTGATTTCATATCTGTAAATTGAGAACAAGAAAGAATAGCATACATATCTACATTTCGAAATAGTCATTCAACTATTTAGCCAATAATTTACTAAAACCTACCAAAAAGTTTCAGTATAATCTAGTCAGCTTCTACCATTCCTACCGTCTTAGGCTGAAATAAAATTGTGGTCTTAACTTTAAGAAAAAAAATGGTCTGGCTGCAAATCATCCATTAATAAAAAAAAAACAGTATGTAAGCTTAGGTATTAGAGAATACTGCCAATAGTGTCGATGTGTCAACAAAAACTTGACAAAGTTCTGTATGACCTGCTTGCTCTAATTTTCGTGTATATTGCCATACAGGAAAAGATAAATTAAATATTATTGATTTTTGATAAAGCTGATAAACTAAAGATTTTGAGTAACTAATGTCTATTACCTATATGCTTATCACTGCCAATTTTTATCTGTGTGTGGCTGGCACAATTTCAGTTTTATAACAAAAACTTATAATGATATAGGATTTACATAATGCTGTACCTTATTCCTAACAATAGCAGCACATGCAAAAAAAAAACAGAATGTTGCATCAGCTACTAATCTATGGTGTGATTCAGTGTTGAACCTATATAGTTAGTATATATTATTATGTGGTGTAAAAAAATCACAAAAATATTAAGAAAATCGTGCATCGTGCCTTCTAAAACTGCAAAGTTTGGAGCCGGATACGTAAGGTATTACAATAGATTTACCACATGCCCTAGGAGTAGCAAGAGATTTGAAATTTCGACTGATTCTGATGGAATACGGTGGCTCAGCGGTAAGAACGTCGGCACGGTACGCCGAAGATCGTGAGTTCGAATCCCATCCGTATCAGTTGTTTTTTCAAATTTCTTATTAAATAATTATACCAAATGACGTAATTTACAACGAAATCCTTTTATGGATATTATGCATTTTAACCCGGGAATTCCGGTATTGATAAAAATGTCTTATCTCACGTTTTTATTAAATTTTACTCAACAACTATCAGTATATTCACGCCGAATTTTTTAGCCATCTAGCAATGATAATCTGCGGCTAAAATGGCTGTGGTGACACAGACAGTCGGACATGCCGAAACTATAAAGGTTCTTGGTTTTTTATGGAACCCAAAAACAGCTACATTTTGGGTGCCGTAGAAAACCAGGACGCAGATACTGTATTCCGATATCGACCCCTGTTCATGATTTTTTTTAAATGGCGGGCTGGACGTTCACGCGCTGATAGAATGTAATCTTTTTATCGATGTTTTATGTCTGACCCGGTGCCAGAGATAAAGCCAGAAGTCTTTAGAAATTAGCTTTACTTGCGTGTCGTACAGTGGTACTAGACCGGCAAGTCAGGAATCTCAAGTTCAAATCCCACTGTTACGGGGATATTTAAACAACACATTGTAGAACTGAAATTTAAATGACGATTTAGAGTTTAAGCGAGCCTTCTGCGCTTGGTATCGCAGGTTCGATTCCCGCACGGGACATATTCGTGTCATCCAAAAACACAGGAAAAATTCCTACGTTTAAAATTAAAATAATGAAAGATTACAGGATATATGAAAATATATAGGTACCTATCCGTCCTCATCGAGGTCTATACCGGATCTGTTTAGCATATTAATAAAAACGCTACATCATTATTTTTAGGTGACTTTAATTACCTACATCAATAAACTTCACAGATTAATAATTAATTAATTATATTATAACAGCTCACACCTAGCACTGATAGCCTAGTGGTATGACCGTCGACTGACAAGTCAGAGGTCTCGAGTTCGATCCCAAGGCGCGCACCTCTGACTTTTCGTAAGTTATGTGCCTATTATAAATTAATTATCAGTTGCTAAAACGGTGAGGGAAAACATCGTGATGAAACCAGCACACCTGAGATATTTTTCAATGGTGGGTAAAGCCATGTCAGAGGCCTACGGGCGGTTTAAACTCTGACACCAGGTTGTTCATCAACCATACGATAAGAAAAGAAAGCTCACACCTGTGACTCAACAGAATCACCTGCTGCATGCCTCGAAGAGCACTTAAAGCCGTTGGTTCTGACTTGTGCGCCTAATTTCTCTCCGGTCGTGTCGGATTGCCGTTCAGTAATCCGTCAGACTATGAGAGAACATAGATATTCTTTTATTATTATCGTTCGAAGCCTCTATTAAGAGTGCACCTGTGTTACACAATGCAAAGGGCACACCGTTGTTATCGGCCGCTGTGACCGAAATTCTGTCAGAAGGACATTATAGTTATTTCTATATTCACCGCCGAAAACATTGTAGGTTTAATAGATACACTGGATTCATGATGTCTGATGTCATGGTAAACCTTGGCTTGCAATTTGCGTTGGATTTGACCAGGTAGTAATAAGAGAAATAGATTAAGAATGGTTTAAATACTCACTCTAGGCATACTTATCTAAAAGCCAAAATATTACCTGTGTATACTAAATACACATATGCAGAGCTTTGATGGCAGGCCTTTCAGTGGCGGAGGCCCCATACAACTCCTACCGGCTAGCGGCTTCTCATTGAAAAATGGCACAATTAATAATGCCTACTGGTACTGACTGAGACATATTCCCTCCGCCACAGTAGGCTAGTGACAACTGATCTAACTTTATAATCTCGTATCCCTTGGGTTGCGAAGGTCAGATAGCCAGTCGCTCTGTAAAAAACTGATATTCAGCTGCATGGTTAGATTAGAAGCCAACTCCAACAAAGTTTGGAAATAATATGGCTAAGAGAATAATTACTAAATACATAAATAATTTATATTTTAAACATTGCCGTAATCGTAGCCTTGTGTCGATAATTTAAATAATTAAAAAACTTAACTTAAAAATAAGTCTTCCTTATTCTTAATAGCATTAATAGTGGTTATGTTGTGTCATGTTACTCATGTGTGTGTGTTTGACATGTACTTACCTATGTACTTATGCTATTATTTATTAGTTATATGCTGTGGGAAAATAATACCTTGTTGGGGACATAAATCAGTTGAAACATTACGAAAGATACTTCTTTTTTCTCTATTGTATGGTTGATGAACTTGGTGTTAGAGTTTAAACCGTCCGCAGGCCTCTAACATGGTTTTACAAACCGTTGAAAAATCTCTCAGGTGTGCTGGTTTCCTCACAATGTTTTCCTTTACCGTTTTAGCAAGTGATCATTAATTTCTAATACGCACATGAATACGAAAAGTCAGTCAGTCAGATGTGCATGCCTGGGTTTCGAACCTACGACCTTTGACATGGCAGTCCACTTGACTGACTTGACACAGTCTGACTTGACTAGGTATGTAGACGAAGATTATTGTCGAAGATAATGGTGTTTGTAAATTTTTGGCTAGACAGAGATAATACAAATGACGTCATTTCTTCTTACATAAAATGAGCGGGTTGGCGATCGCAGTAGCAGATGATTGCTGCTAAAAAAGGATGCTGTTGCCCATTCTCTGGATCTTTCCCTTTGTCGCTTTTTACGACACCCGCGGGACGAGTAGGGGTGGTACTATTCTTAGGCCGGAAACCATACCGCAAGTAAAGTGTGTTCCAAACTTCCAACGTAAAGTCTATAATACCACTTACCATGACATCAGGTGCTTTGTAGTCAAACATATACTTTTTCATAATTAAAAATACTAACCTGTAAAAAATGTCTCTAGAGTAGTGACTAGTGTATTTCTTAAGAAGGTATAAATAGTTTATGTAGCTCAACACAATGTGATGTCAAGACGAAGGTCATAAGCCAGGCTCTAATAACAGGCAATTAATGAACCGTATACAATTAATTTTACACGCGATATTGCGTACAATCTGTAAGAAAATACTATTTCTATTTATCAGTCTGGACGGATTACACGCTCCAGGTCACAAACTCTTTTCGTCACGTACGTAGTTCGTCATAATTCGCGATTGGGCACTTTCGCTGGTTGCCATAAACGCCGTACGTCATCAACTCTGTTCGCCACAAACGAGTTACGTCACTAACTCAGTTCGTCATAAACGTAGATAGTCATATTTTTATAGCAAACCTCTCGTAACAACTAATTTCATTTATTCTTATAAAAAGTGGGGGGAAGCTGGGTATGGCCTTTCCTTTTGATGTTAATGTGCCACTTAAAATTTAAAAAAAAACTTTTATAGACATATTATTATATCTATCACATTGAATTATTGTACCTACTTACATTATTATGATTTTCTTAGCCTTATTATTGCTAAACTTTGTTTGGTGTCGGCTTCTAATCTTACCAGTTTAAATTGTATTGCCATTCAAACTGGTTAGATTAGCTAGATTGTATTGAAATTGAATCATATTATAATTGAATTGAATTGTAACTACAATGGTCAATAAATAATAAATTGTAATATTTTATAATATACCCACATTTTTCTACATAAATATAAAACTTCCGATTTAGTTTCCCCAAAGCGGGTATCTAACAGTTATAATTTACGTAATGTTTATTTAATGTACACAGAGAATATAAAAAAATGTCTACCATTTCAATTATAACGCGTGAAGTTATTCTGTAAACTGTATCTAAGTGGTATAGTAATCTGTCATACACTAAACATGTATAATTTAGGTTGGTCATGACAAACAGCGTTTATGGCGAACGGCGATTATGACAAATCGCGTACATGGCGAATTACGTTTGTGGCAAACATCGTATTAGACGAATCGCTATAGTGACTAACTGAGTTAAATCAGATAGCTATGACCAACTGAGTATGTGACGAATAGCGGTTGTGACCAGGAGCGTGTAATCCATCTGGACCAACACGTTACACTTAGTGCTCCGAGCCCCCGTACCATACGAAGACAACAAATGAAAATCTCCTAGTTGTTAGTGTCTCTATCATATGCTATTTTCTCCGTAACCATGCGATGTATGACTTTAAAAACTGAAAAATTAAAGATAGGCGGCACAATGTTATAAAAGCCTAGTTTTAAAAGGGGGCCTAAGCTTACCTAGTAGCTTTAAAAGTTGGAAAGAATGTTCGTTTTTCACTCCCACTCGTTATTCATACTCATTTTGAATTGTGTTTACAACATTCTAAATAGCAGCTTACCTGGTTTTAAGCCTTCAATTTTTGACAGCCTCCTGTTTGACAGCTGTCTATTCCATCTACAAAATTCCAGCAACTTCTTACCATTGACTGTCCAAGTGTCCATAAGACTCAAATAATCCTTTTTGTTCACAGTATCAAGTGGGCCAGCTTTACTGTGTGGCTGAAGTCTCCAAAAACGAAACCGGTGGTGGAGAAGGAATAGAAGTCATAAAAAATGAACCTTTCAAAGACTTTCCCTTACTCGGTAAGTGATTTCAACTTGATGTCAATTACTGTTGAAGAACCCCTAGCATTTGCAGCAGAAGTATTGGCGAGTACAGTTTTGTACCAGTTGACGACGCTCATCCCAGGGAAGGTCTCTCAGTGAATAGACCGCTTTGTTCAGCACTTAGTGTAAGGAAATCCTCCTCGCATCTTTACAGAAGGAACACGTTAGCTCTTATCTTGCCACAGAACATTAAAAAGGTTAGAACTGCCATGTAGGCGGGTGCGCCCGAATTAGAAGCAAACGGGTATAATTTCTTCGCAACTCGCGAGGAATGTTGTCGCCCGAGCGCCGTTTAATGGTGAAAAGCTGAGATAAAATATCGATAATATTCTTGCTATTACTTGCAAAGCAACAATCGAAGAGTTTAGTGTAACAAAAGCTCTATTTCTCTCACCGATAAGTCTAAATGTGTGTGCGACAGCGGTCTCGTTACAAAAATGAATCGAAGGCACTTCTAACCTTTTTTTATGTTCTGTGATCTTGACAGACGAAACCCAATGGCTCCCCGGCACAGTGATCAGTGATCTGTGCTTATGTAAAGGCGGGACCGTTAATTTAGACAGATTAGCACAAACTATTGCAGTCTGTTGTATCAAGATTTATGCAACTAGCAGGCCGATTACATAAATTGCAGACAACTTTTTCAGTGACAACTGCCAATTTCTTGTCGTTAAACGTCAACATGGTCTGTCGCAAAAAGTGATCGTTTTTCACTACTCTCTTTGGCCGGATTTGCTTATGCTAGCGCGATCACTCGCCCCGTTTATAAGGCAAGGCGCCGTGCATCTTTGAAAAAAATTGTTGCTTGTTGTTTTTGCAACCGTGTTAATTTTGTAGAGATAGGCAATTGAGGGCTGTGTAACCCGGTTCGTAGGGTTCGTGTCTGTCGCTGGCAAAGCCAAGAATTGGAGGCAGATCATTGGATCACAACCGGTTTAGTTTCCCAACTTTTTGGAAGAAAAACACAGCTCTCACTCGCCTATTTCTACAAAATTAACACGGTTGCGAAAACAACACGCAACAAAATATGTGTTTATATGATGGTGATATACGCGGGAATTTGTACATTGTATCTAAACATCGCATCATACTAAAAAAGCCCTAACTACTTTCCAATTAACAAGTCTCTCCGTCATTTTGTGAGAACCTCAAATCTGTCAGTCTGGCTGCTGGCAGACCATCAAACTGATCGTACACGATATGAAGGCCACACTTGTCCTTATCATGAACTACTGTAAAGCGATACATGCATTGTCAATTATGTTTGAAACATTATAAATATCGATTTATATCATTAGATTATTTCTGGTAAAAAGTCATCCCGCAGTTCACGGATATGCATTAACTATCAGGTAAATTCAAAAATAGAAACAAATTTTTATATGAAATTATCTACCAGGTTCCTAAATGTCACTTTACCAGTAAGCAGTGCAACAGGGTCTTGGAGATCTGTGGCACGTTCTGGACTTTAAAAGTTAAACTTTTCCGGGGAAAGCGATAGCATAAATTGTCAAGACAGTGTGAATGTCAGTCCACTTCAACGTAGCCAAGCGCTCAAGGAGCGTAAATCAAAAAAATCCTAGTAGCCCTCATTACAACAGATTCCCATTCCAAAATATTCCCACGTCAATGTTGATGTGACCTCAATTAACCTTATAACAGCTCTTGTTGGGTGTATTGAAACATGTGTAAAAGATTTCTGGATGTCAAAGTGCCAGTAGGATCCTTTTGTCCCTTTCCGTGTGATATTCGATAGCTAGTTTCTGTTTTCTCTTGGAAATATTCCCTGGATTGTTCCCTTGATTTACTGATAGGTACAGGTAATACCTGTAGTGGTATTATTTGGCAATAATAGACACTACTGACTGTGCTATTTTTGAGCCTCCACTATAGGTATAGACCTATCGGAGGAACTAAAACTCCCTCTTATGTACCTACATTTTGGATGTTATATCTAGTAGTGTAACACTGTTCTTTAATAATTTTAGCCTGCACCTAAACTTTTAGCTGGCCTTGACATTGTAATCTAGGCAATAGGCTTCTATGTTCATATTCAAATGAAGCAACTCTTTGCAAATCTAAAAAAACTAGTTATTAAACACGTATTTTGAAACAAGATAAGCTTTTAGTAAAACCTGTTTTATTTGACGTAATGTTATACGCTGTAGCAATATTAAATGACGTAAAATAAAATGAATTTTATTCGAGTATGAAATGAAATAATCACTTGCTCAAACGGTGGAGAAAAACATCGTGCGAATTGTTCTCTGTCAAGAGCTAAGGCTGTTAACGCATTGGTAAGGCCCCGTTCCCACTGGCAGTTTCGACGGGATCACGCGACCACGGATTGTTAAATCGAACGAAATTGTCTAGTGGCAGAACATTTTTTATTAGAAGCCGTTCATTGAATATTAGACGGATGCTGCGGTAAAAAATGCTTAGTCCGGGATTATTTGTTGAGCTTAAGTGTTGATTGAGGCGGTCCGGCGGCAAATCCGGCCCAATCTTTTGCCGAATGCATCTTCGGTAGCATTCATAAGTTCCAACAAGGTGCAGGTACAAGCCACGCGTAAAGTACGTACTAGATTTTAACCATCTACTCATTACGTCAGCGCCAATGAAACTTGCAATAAAACATTATCGTTCTACATTTGGGACGTCAATACTTATACTTATTGTTTTAGTACCATTGTTCTAAGGCATGTTTGTTTATCGATAAGTCGGAGCACGTTCCTACGACCGAGTAATATTGAAAAAACGTAGTTTTTGCTTTTGCACGTCATACTTTATTCTTGTTTTTATTGATTATTCTTCGAACAACTATTTTGCAACCTGCAAGTCTTATTAATACACACTCTTAACAGATTTTTAGAAATTTTGTTTTATATCTAGAACATTCCTTTTTTTATGGAGTATGCTTAATAATTTTTTAATATTTTTTTTGCTAATGTAATTCAAATTTCTAGCCGACAAACCTAATAAAAAAGAAACACCGAAGCAACCATTACCTCCGAACACGGATAATAAGTCTGCTGACTCCTCTGATTGCGGTACCTGTCCAGCTTGCAACGCAGCCAGTACGCCTTCAATGCATCATCTCGTACTCTTGGATTCAGAGACGTCAGTTACGATGCCAGTGTATAAGATGCCAATATGCAATAAGACGCCAACTGTCGTTAACACGTCAATGAGCGACGACGACGGTAATGAGCATAAAACTGTCAAAATCCGTACAATAATAACGATTTAATGCTAGATTATAGTAAACATGACATCTCTGGGTCCGACAGTGAGAGTATTTAAGTTATATAGAGCGCTGGCTTTGTAGTTAACCTACCTGTATCGTTGGCTTTCATTTAAGCGATATTTTCTGCACCTCATGAGTTGATGTAGAAGTGTGTGACAGTTACACAGTACAGTGCAAATTCAAAGTATCTTCAGATAATATAGTTAGAGTCATTCAGCCCTTAGGGTGGCGAGTTTCCCCATTTAGTAAATAGATATGTTTTAGGGATTACAAACAAAGAAACTAATAAATTCCCATTTGTAGATATCTTACTACATAATTAGATATTATTTCTTATTTATCAGATATTTCTTAAATTTTATTTTTATATAAAATATAACTGATTTCAAACCAAACCTGAATGAGGATTTGATTTACAAGAGCTAGCAACGTTTTCGAAAAAGCACTGTGTCTGGCTTTCAGATACTTCTTTTCTTATTGAAGTTTGGTAGAGATGCGGCACATCTGGCTACTGGGAATGCTTGCGTTAACCAGTGCGCTACTGCGCATCCCATTTGTGTTTTAGTAGTTTCATTAATACTTTCTAGTACACATTATTTTACATAATTATATCATTTAAGCAATATTGAAAACTAGTTTTTACCCGCGGCTTCGCTCGCGTTAATTTAGAACACGTGGCGCCATCTATTATCATAAGAACGTTATTGTTGTTTTCCTCGGAAACAGTAACTATCAATAACTCTACCCAAAATTATTTTAATATAGGAAAGCAAGCACAAATGAGATGCGCATTGGTCAATGCAACTGCTCCCAGCAGCTAGATGTGCTGCATCCTTAGTACCAAGCTTACTTTTATTCGTGACGTTGCCAGCTCTAAAGCGCGAGCCACACTGAAGAGACGTAATGCGAAAACGAGACGCAGACTCGCATTTCTCCATACATTTCTAAACAGTCGGACGCGGCCGCAATTGGAAAAGTATGGAGAAACATGCGTCCGCGTCTTGTCCTCATCTTACGTCTTTTCTGTGTGTCTGCTCTTTGAACCATCAGTTTTTATTAAATGTGGACTGACTTCGTGACAGCCAGCAATTTTTGGTACAATTGTGTTGTAGCGCGTAATGTGCTGTTTCAGCGTCTTACTCAAATATACAAAAAAAAAAAAAAAAAATTATAAGTACTTTACTACTTTCTTATATTCATACTCTAGTTCAGATAAACAACGTGCAACATTTTATAATATAGAACATAAAACTAGGTATACGTTTTGATGTGTTCCTGTGTACATTAATTATGTTTAGTTTTTTTTTTTACATTACCAGTCATGTCGACTTTATGAATTTATATTTTTTTTTAATAATTGATACTCAATAATAGTATAAGCCAGCTTCGAAACATAATATACAATATTTTTGTTAATCTATAATTCCTAAACTTTGCTGAGCCGGATTTTTAACCTAACCAGATGCAGCTCAATGACAGTTTTGTACGGAGCGACTGCATAATTCTGACCACAGCAATCCAAATTTTCTTTTTGCTTCTCAAATTGGTTGTAGCTTAATGAAACAACTTTTTAACGGATATAACTCGCTTTTGATAAAACAATCCTGACGTTTCGAGTGCTTTGCAGACAGATAGGCAGACAGAGAGAGAGAGAGTCTGCTTGCGACCACGAGTGCTGCAAAGCATTCGAAACGTCAGGGTTGTTTTATCAAAATAAAAACGCGAGTTATATCCATTAAAAAGTTGTTTCATTATGTTAAGTGTTCGCGAAAGTTTGAGACTATGTATATTGGTTGTAGCTGATTCGCTGGTGCGTAGTAATTTTTAAGGAAGACAAACCAATAATGCGTAATTTTCCTATTAATATTAAGTTTATAGTTGGAGAAAACTCCATGCTTGTATTTTTTACGTTTATGTATGTTTTATTCAGCCCCTAGAGCTGAAAGAGACTGTAGGTTAGCCTAACCGACTGAAACGATCAGCGAGATGTATTAAACTTAGAAAAGTTACATGGTTTTTGCAATGAATTAAATCATTGTTGCGCGTGGTGTGAGCTTCTGTAACTGCGCGTGCTTGACCAAAACTTAGTCCTGGTGGCCTACTCCGAAATTTTAACAACGAAGCTTCGATTGTCGGATCGCATGTTTGTTCGTTAAATTACCTTCTAATAGATTGTTTTTTTTTATGGATTTGTAACTAAACGACAGATGAGAGCACTAACTACAATTAAACAGTGGTAATTTGGTGGTAAGGATTGTGTTTGATGGTTTTTATTATTACGTTCCGGTCCGAAACATCGTTGTTCGATTTTCGGAGTAGGGCCCCTGGCTCAATCCCGACACTTCGACAATTCATAAAAATGAACTGGCATAATAGCATCTAAGTACTAATACAAGCTTACGTGGCCTGTCCCCAGTCCTGAGGGTTCGTACGGATACTTCATGCTGGCAAACATCTTCACAATTGAGCAATAATCGAGTTTTAGGTCTCTTTGGTGGACCGAGGAAATTTCTTAAAATATCTAAAATTACATAATTACATATTCTTTCGTATATCTATAGTTCTATTGTATAAACCTCTGTTTTAAATCTCAGGCCTCATCTCCAAGAAAAGTTAGTAATACTGACATTTTTATTACTTCATGAAAACTTGCGCAAGCGCTTTGCGTAACGCGCATTATTAACGTTAAACGAGCTTTACATGTCATTAAAAATAAATATGTCTTGCAACATACAATAGAAGACCGAACGAAACACTATACGGTACGGTAGATTTAAACAAATCTTGCAAATTAAGTAAATGTAATGTAATGTAGTAGGTACATTTGTTTTTAATTTGCAGTTTTCTTATTTAGTTAACTTATGAGATGATTAAGAAGTTCTTTATGCTAAAAATATAATTTCGCAGAGAAAAATTGATTTTAAGGGTGTTTTTAGAATTGGTGAAAATTGTATTTTGAAGATTTATTCGCCGTGATGTCGTCAAGCTGGTAAAATGAACATAATTTTCGACCATGAAAGTCAAATATAGACTAGAAAGGTTTAGGCGTGTAATCACGGGCGGATCTACTTAAAGGCTTTTTGGGCTGCAGCCCAGGGCCCCGCGAATACAGAGTGCCCCCAACCGAACAACATCACTACAGAAAACAGTTTCTTGTCAAAATGGCAATTAGTTGAGTAATTAGGTAGGGCCCCTAAGCAGTATTAGCCCAGGGCCCACAAATTCAAGATCCGCCCCTGTGTGTAATGCTAGAAACGCAAAATGACTGATATCGCGGAATGCTAGAAACGCAAAATTAAAAATTCTTTGATGTTGATGCTATTTCAATCAATCAAGGATATTTGGTTTTCCTGAAAAACAAAACACAATTAAAGCTAGTTCGCTCAGTTATAGCACAGCGCGCGCACCGCGCAGGCGCATGATGATAAAACAATTACTGATCATTCGAGCGTACTAACAGGCCACCATGTTCATGAAGTTAGTGTAGCTAATTTAATTTGTTGCTTATATTATTCAGAACTGAGAATACTGTTATGATAGCTAAGTAGTCTGATAACATTCCATTACTTACGCCTGTATTTTTCCAAAGGTTTTGCAGAGATTGTGTCTAAAAATTCATCTTTTTACATCCTACATATAAATACCTTTCTGAAGATGTTTATGAAAGCTTAAGTTCCCTTCTAGATTAATCAAACAATTGGCGTTTTCAAGTGCGCTGCTAGTGCAGCTTGATCGCAGCGAGCAGACCAGCAAATGTGGCATAGTTCGAAAAAAAAGTGCCACATTCGCACCTTGTAAGGCACTCCTCAAAATAGCCTTATTTGCTCATATTGAGCTTGCAAAGGCCAACTTGGGTTCGAAGGTTTTATCACGGCGGAAAAGCTTTTCGGTTAGCCACTACCATCAATGCGGGGTTCCCATACCTATTTTGTCTACTGCCGACTTTGAGAATAAATTCTTTTTTAGCGCCCCATAAAAATGGTGATTTTAAGTGGTTTTAAGTAGGTGAAAAATCGCCTATTTAAAAACAAACTTCAAACTAAATCAATTAAATAAAAGTACATTAGTTAAATGAACAAAACGTCCCGATTTGTTTTCTGTGTCTCTTACCTTTACCTTGGCGTTATCGCCCACTTTGAGGTGCTTTACATCCTTCGCAACTTATGTTACAAGAAACAGGGTGAACAAGCCTGTTGCCCACTTAGCAGAGAGTAGAACTCTAAGCTGGAAATAACATCCAGAAAAACTTACTTTAGTAACCTGGAAGCTAGGAATGAATCCCAGACAATCCCAGTTCACAACCACACAAACAAAAAAGTTTCAATGGCTTGATTGTAGAGTAGTTATATCTAGCTATCTTGTTACAATATTGATCTAGGCAGCTCCGACACAAACATAGTATTAAATTAAGGCTGTAATCTCTACTCTTGATAATATTACGCAGTGCGTTATTACTGTTTGTGATATACAGGTAATAATAGACCAACTGTGGATTTTTCTATATAATAAATAAATAATAATGTCCTCCTGACCGAATTTTTGTCTCAGTAGCCAGTCTCAAAGGAGATTAGCCAACTACGATCGATATAGGTTTAGTGAACATCAGTGCAATCTCTCCAATCCCCACTCATAGTCCGATGGGACGGCAATCCGACACCATCAAAGAGAGATCAGGTGTCCGTGTAGAGGTCCGGTACTCCCAAAATTAAACGTCGATGTTTCAGATCTAAATGTTATAACGAAGACTCGAAAACCTTATCCGTTTATAAATAATACAGAAACATGAATAAAGTATTTATGCATGTTATGCGAAATTGCGAACACTAAAGTTCGGAAGTTTGTAGAAAAAGAAATAAAAGGCTACTGTTTAATTGTACTAGCTTTCGTCTGTCGTTTCGTTTCAAACCAAAAAAAGGATGATTTTTATTCACAATTGGATCTGGTAGGTGGCCCTGTAATCAGGTTAAATAAAAAAGAACCACGGCGCGTGAAACAGCTAGTTTAAGCTAAGCTAAGTTAGATTCGAACCTGAGATCTCTGACTTAGCAGTCTAACAGTCGTACCACTAACTTATTACCTACAGTATTAGTTAATCTGAACAATTGAACGGTGTTTGTGACAAGCCTGTTGAGAATTAAATATAAATATTATGAGCCGTGACGGTCAACGAGTTCCTATCGCTATGCGAGCCTAATCTAATTTGGGTATGTTACCGGAAAATAATAATAAATGTAGTTTATAATTTAACGGAAAATTAATTTACTTTAAAAAAATTGATTTGTTTGTAAATGCAAACTTAACCATTTTTATAAATAATTTATGCAAATTATGCGAACGCTAAAGTTCGAATTTTATGTAGAAAAACATATTCTGAGCTCGTAACCTATTTTTTCTATCTATAAAAATTAGCTAATGTGTGTAACATGTAACTTATCAATGTTTCTAGCAATGTTTTGGTCCGATTGACCAGTATCTATACCAGCGGGCCATCGGCCCCGGCAGCTATAATGCGTGCAGGATGAACAGGATGATGTTGCGGCTGCCGCGCAGCCTGCCCGTTAGTGAGGCGATTTTTTTCCGCCAAGTTGCATCAAATCCGTCGTCATTAATTGACTAATTTTTTATTTCGGACTTCGTAATATCTTTTAACCCTCTTTAAGGTGATATCAAATATTTAAGTAATTAATTTTAAACAATAGTCATCTAACTACTATTAGAAACTAAATAACATTGACTTTTCCTAAAACGCTATAAATTACTATTTCGTAACGTAACTGTTCATTTCAGAACATAGTCAAAGAATATAATTATACTATTACATAGTCGTCTAGTTTTAAATAAAATGACGTCATCCGTGAGTTTACACAGATGTGTTTCAGACTTCTATTCAATATAAACAATACATTGTTCTTTAATAAATATGTATTTATTGCAATGAGAAGATTTTTCAAGTTCACCGCTAACATCAAGCAAATACTGCTAAGTTTTTGTGGCAATACAGCAATGATAAAGTCCAATATGAGTCCAATGCTGAACGTAGGCCTTTCCGAATGCGCTCCACTACTCTCAATGGAGGTATTTGCCCATAATCGCCACGCTGAGCAAGCGGGTTAGCGATCGCAGTAGCAGATGATTGCTGTTAAACAGAAGATAGCTGCTGCCCATCCTCCGGATCTCTCCCTTTGTCGCTTCTTACGACACCCGCGCGGGACGAGTGGTTCTATTCTTGGACCGGAGACCACGCGGCAAGGAGCCTTAGAGGTTTAAAAAATAATACAAACTCTAAAGAAAAAAAATTGGTCAATTAATGATGAAGATGAGTTTTACATTGTTGGCTAGACGAGAGTCTATAGCTAGAAAATGCTGTCATTACTACGTAAACGTAACTCCTAACGCCGAACGAGTACATACGAATCGAAGCAATTGACTACTAAAAATCGATCTATATTCAATATCTATTATAATATTCACAGCTATCTTAACCACAGGGCATTACAACTTAAAATACATGGACAGAATTTGGATAGCGCTATGCCCTCAATAAATACTCAATGTGTAGACACATATAGTATGTTACGTTATAGTTTACAGGCTTAAGTTTTTAATTGTGTAAGTTTTACGATGAGAGAGCATGCGAGGGATTTTATATTTGCTTACCAAAAAATATTTTAGCGCCTACAAATTATAAATAGCAATAACTTACAAACCTGCATTTTAACAATTTTTGCAAGGCACTACGCTCTGGAACTTTAATATAAAAAGAAAACATCAGAAAAAACTCACTGGTACGTGACGAAAACTAAATCTATATGTGTAAACTATATTGTAGATGTTGGTATATGTGTATATATATATGACGCTGATAAACAACCACACCCATTGACACACCACTTATCATTTCATATCATTCTTTCATGGAAAGGGTTTTTATGCTGACCTGTCCTCTGAAGCGAATCCATGAGCAGAAGCTGCTTAAAGGTTGTAAGCCATAGCGTAGCCGATGTTAGTGAATGCCTTATTGTATAAAAGTAGATTTTGTAGTCCTGGTATCGTTGTTGAAAATAATTACCTACACGTGATGCCGCTATAGTGTGTCCACTAGCGCTATATCGCCCCTTAGGTAGCTGCGCGGCTTACGCTGGAGCGAGGCGGTGCCTGGGGTAGCTGCACAGCCCCCGTGGGTGTGAAGCAGCACCTGACGAAGCTATATGGCTAAAGAGAGCAAGCTTTACTCATCCTTTTACTTCTCTTACACGTTTTTTTACACATGAGCAGAAGTGAAGAAAGGGAAATAATAAAACACTGAAATAGTACTTTATTTTTATTCCATGAGAAAAAAATACTTATTAATTGACTGTTTTCTTCAAGAGTATGGTGTCGCACAGCGTAACGGCTCCCCATAACAGAGCGTCCGCAACCAACACACACCAGGGTGGCGAGACTCTGCCATTTATAGGTACCTTCTTCTAACCGTTGGTTCAACAATACATTACGGGCATTACAAATCAATCCATTTGTGGGAAGCTGAAAAATATGAAAGATATATTTTAAAATAATTACTTAAAGTTATCTAAGTAGCCAGTTTTACTTACAGTATGATTTCGCAATTACTCGACTAGTTTCGAACTCGAACGGAACTAGATATTAATTCAAGAGCGTCCGTAACACCGCCGCCGTAAACTCGGTTTTAAACTATCAATTAGCAATCCCGGAATCATCACGTTAGCAAAGCATTTTCGTAGTTACTTTGCCAGTAAAAAATATATCAATGACAGGTAAAGTGAATTATGATTATAAATACCACTTGGTGCATACCTACCTCTAGTATACCAAGCCATTCAGACAATGTATTTTGTAACTGCGGTGTTAAAGTTGTTATATTATGCCTTCGCATTTGATTAGTAGATTACAATTCAGACATCTTGACATCGTGAACATCGAATCCAAAACGTAAGCAGAGTAACAAGTCCAATATGCACAGCAGAATATTAACATCAAAGGCGTAAACGAAAATCTAATAGACGATAGCGGCGGGTCAAGTAATATATATAACGGAGTCACAAAAAAATAGCACAGTAAAACGTGATCAGATCAGCTCAAGACTTTGCTTTTTTTAAATATTTTTTTATTTAGTTTATCCAAAAGCGCGGGAAAGGCAAATGAATCTAGTCCATACAGCCCGTGTTTTCCGTCGACGCTATGATATTTATTTTTATCTACTCCCACTTTAAATCCTCTATAAAAGATTAGAAACAGTTACATTATTGCCAACATTAAAACACCCAATGTAATTAAAACCCAATTAAAAGAACCAATAAATCATCCAAACGGATGATAATATAATGTTGTACTGAATTTCATTTTTTTTCGATCACTTTTGCGCAAAGGGTTTTAGCAGACAGCCACATTCTTACTTATCGATGCGTGACTATGTATGAATTTCAAAAAAAGAACATGGTCTTTCACGCGCGTTTCAATTTGAATTTGAAAAAAAACACTCATGTGATACCGTTATCACACCCACCTTCGTGTTTTAATACCCCTTATTATACAACAGTTGCATAAAGTACTATTATAGTTGAGGCTAACAATATTGTTCAGCTTTAATATTATACTTCTACGAAGCTATAATAAATTGTTTGCCTTAGTTAAACTACTTATACTTTTTTTTGAACTTGCCTTGTCATCGTAAAATAATTATAGAATGATCAGATACACACATGCATAATGAATATCACTATCATTTTGTCACCGCACCGCGTTGTTTTAGGTGTGTATCCAAACACATGTTCAAATGTAGAACCGTCCAAAAAATAAATCCTCTGTGGAAAAGTACGAATAGTTGAAGCCATAAACGAAAAAAAAATGACGAATTTAAAATCGTTCTATTTTTGATTAAAGGCAAACCCAATCAACATAAATACCACACAAATCAATTATCATATTATTATATTTTTTGCAATTTTTCCTCGCATGCTCTAGAGAAATATGAATGTTGCGATATATTTTATTTTATTTTAAAAGTAATTATTACTTTATAGTCATTACTGCAGTCTCCAGCGTTCTGGATTGATTTTGAGGGCAGGAATTGGCCACCTATTTTTGGAAGTGGATTCCTTTTATAAAGTAGGCATCACAGATATAGTGTATACCTATCTATATCTGTGGTAAGCATCCACTAAGGAAGGATTTTTGGAAAATCCTAAATAGGAGACGAAAGTTTGTCTACCTTTTATAATGTAGGCAGGCATGCACTAAGAAAGGATTTTTGCAAAATCCAAAATAAGAGATGAAAGTTGATATGAACATCCGTCACTTTTGAAGAGAGACAAGTGTATATTGGGATTTGCCTGCTAAGTTGCTGACCGTGTGTCGGTAAAGTTAGAGAAACGATATTTATTATAGTTTTGACGACATTTACTCGCAAAAATCATTACACCTTTGACCAGTAAACACATGAACAATTTCTCAAGCACAAAATACATACACAGTAATGACATAACGCATGACGTCATCGTTCGACGTTTTAATTTTACATCAGGGTCAAAAGCTCGCGACCTCTGAGCTGGAACGTCGCGTCCAGTGGATGCAAATAAAGGCATCAGAGAGACAGAATCTAAATTTAATCTCAATCTTTTTTAACAAAACAGAGGGGTGTTTTAAGTTAAAAATGTATGAATCTGTGTAATCTGTCTGTGGCGTAGATCGTAGTTCCCAAACAGATGAACTGATTTTGTTTTTTTAAAGATATATTTTGAAGTTTTTTTTTGTGATGGGGGTTTTTTATTTAAGTACATATTACATACAAATACCAGTGACAAACGAACAAGCAGGAATACCAAGGGAACTGAAGGCGCGTTGTCAGCTTTTGAAGGGGGATATTATTATTTCACGCCGATGAGACAGTAGCAAGTCGGGCCGGCCCATTCGAGCTGATAGTCTATTGTCGATTCTCTATATTAAACACAAAATAAAATCATTCCTTTTCTAAAGACAAACGAAAGAAAGAGACAGCATTATGTTTACGTTTTTTGCGGAATCGATATCAGTATTGATGAATAGATAGGCTGAGTGGTCTTGAACTACAAGATTGATTGATTATGCTAAGTTTGAAGGAACTCCCTCGAGACGTCCCTTGCTATGCTTCAGGAATCTGGATTATGGCCAGGGATCGACCATCCTTCAACTTCTTACTAATATTATAAAAATGTGAGTTTATGAGGATGTATTGATGAATGGTTGTTTGTTACTCTTTCAAGCAAAAACTAGTGAACGGATTTGGATGAAACTTTGCGGTAATATAGCTTATACTTCAGAATAAAATATAAGCTACAATTTATCAACAAGCGACGCGGATGAAGCTGTTGTGAATATACCTAGGAATTAGATATTTTACTTTACACCGCGGATTTAATAGGTAGGTAGGTAGGAATTAAAACTTGCAGGGGTGATAAACTGATAATTCTCTTTTGTATGTGAACAACTGTGATTGTCTCCTTACGACGGGACTTAACTGCAAAGTGACTTTTTCGCCTGCCCTGGTCCCATGTTACTTGGGGTGGGCGCAAAATGTCTTCTTCTTCCATTCCTCTCTATCAGCCGTCATCTGAACATTTACTCCTTTTTCATTCATATCAGTGCTTACACACTCCATCCAACTTTTCTTTGGTCTCCCTCTCCTCCATCCATCAACACTTATATTCATCACCCTTTTAGACACATGTGTTTCATCCCTCCTCATCACATGCCCATACCAAGACAAACGATTACCTTTCAACTTATCTGTTACTGGCGCAACTTTTGAACTTCCCCTAATAGACTCATTTCTTACTTTATCCCTTCTTGTCGCTCCACACATCCATCTCAACATTCTCATCTCTGTTACATGCAATCTTCTTTCATCCGTATTTTTCACGGTCCAGCATTCAGATCCAAATAGCACGATAGGTCTGATCACAGATTGTAAATTTTGCCCTTTAGTTTGGGGGGTAACCACGGGTCACAATCACAACTCACAAGGTGTTCCTGTAACCTGTCACTCGGAATAATAAAATATGTATTCCGTTTGAGTTCGAAACTAATCGTGCAAACCCGAAATCCCTAGCGTAAACCCGAAATAATAATTAATATAGCTTGACTCACTTGAACACGGAACGTTATTATTGTTATGTAAAATTATACTAGGAACTGGTTTTAGCCAGCCGATGTCACACGTGGTTGATAGCCGCGTGTAGCATCTGTGCCCTTCGTGTTCACACAATGGCGGCCAATGTTTACGTAGTACTTAACCATTTATTAATCTGTGCCAATGTTGACCAATCGCAAGCTAATTGTAGCTAAATTACCAACAAAACGTGATATAAGATATTGTAATCTCACTAGTTAACTAGTGTTATTATACATATTATTTTAAAGGCTTTTAACCCCTGACTCGACGCAAAAAGAGGGTTAGGTATAATATAAGTTTGAAGTGTCTGCGTGTCTGTGGCATCGTGGCTCCTTAGAAATGAATGGAAAACGATTTTGACATATTTTTTTTTATTTCGATCAAGTCTTGTTCTTGGTAAAAAAATCTTATTTTGTGTTGAGGGTTTATAATTTTTTTAATTTATTGTTACCTAACTAATCAGATGTAGGTACTTGTAGTGGCGGACTAAGCCTGTTAGGGGCACGGGGCGGCAAAACTCAATTGGGCACCGGCCCTGGTCTTCTTAAAAATTGACGTTTTTATAGTGTATTTTGTAAAAAAAAAGTTAATTCGCTGCGCGGAGGGGACTTTAGTCCGCTGTCTGGTACCTACTTGAATTTAAAACTAAAGCTACTGAAATCCTAACACATTCCAATACTATTAATGTTTACTTAAGTGTTTGGAGACGTTGACTAACAAGGAATAAAAGGTACCTACCAAGTGTGAGTTGGACTCATGGAGGGTTGGACTGTACGTGAGTCCAACTCACACTTGGTAGCTTTTATTCCGTGGGTTCCGTACCACTAAAAAAATAAAAATAAAAATTCAGGAGACACCCCCTGTATTTAATTTGTCATAGCACGATAGCAACCGAAGTTTACCAAAGTAGGTTGTGTAAAAAATAGTGTCTTGTTACCAGACAGAAAGACAGACACTAGACAGGGAGTCGAGACTGATAAAAGGTGACTTGGCATTTTTTTTCCACTATTGCAAGTTTTTTTTTTATGCCAATCGATAAAGCGCAATTTTATCGTTACCTACTGATAATTACCTTACCTACTGATAGCTAGAAAAAATGACATCTACCTATTATTATCGATTTATAAGTAAGTATAACCGAAACCCGAAACGGTTTCTTTTATTATGAAACTACTGTTCCCCGCGCGACTTCGTACGCGTGATTATCCTACTTCAAGGCCTATTCTACCCCTACCCTACTTTACCCACTACCCTACCCCTAACCTACCCTAATCTACCCCTACCCTACTCTACACTACCCCTACCCTACCCTACACTACTCCTACCCTACACTACTCCAGCCCTACACTACCCCTACCCTACACTACCCTACCCTACTCTACCCCTTTTTCTCACCTTTTAAACCTTCCCTGGACCTCCACAAATAATTCAAGACCAAAATTAGCCAAATCGGTCCAGCCGTTCTGGAGTTATAGCATCAGGAAGGAAAACCCGACTTATTTTTATATAGTAGATGTATATTTTATTTCATTTACCCATACATAATACACTTTGCAAATATAGAATCCACCCTAGTTCTAGGTTTTACTGTAACATGTTACATATACTGAAACAGTCTGTATATCCATCTTTAATAAATTAAATGTAATTACACGTTCACAATCGTCCGTCAGTTTACATTACAACCTCGTATCGCTGGTTATATTATGAACTACCGGCGCTTACAATAGATTTCCGAACATCGACGACACCAAGTCATTATAAAACAACATTGAGTCTTATTACAACGTTATTAAGTCGAAATTGGAATGGAGTAGAGCTCTGACGTCATCCGATAACATCGGCCGGTATTTAGGTAAGTCACTAGCGGTTTACGATTGAGCGAATAGCGCGCGCATGGTAACGTGCCCCCCTCCCGGCCCGTGTCTCACTACCCTCCCGCGCCTTCGCCGAACGCCCGGCTCGGGCAAACGCGAGCTAGTATTTACGCAACACTGCATGGGAGTGTACGTTTGTTATTTAGAAGAACGAAGTCTGTTAAAATTGTGGCTATGTCTGCGCCTTTATCTGAAGAAGATGAAGATTTTAAAAAACGATTTTATAAAGAACTTGCTGATCTGTACAGTGGGAGATCGGCGAAACCAGAGTGGTCGAAAGACAGAATTAATAAAGTAATTAAAGAAATAGTAGATTTTAATAGAGCGCCTGGATTAAGAGTACAGAGAACTAGTTCACAGTATTATTATATGAGACATTATGAATTATTAGAAGAAGCGGGTGAAAAGAGTTTAATATTAAAACGAAAAAAACCAGACGACCCGCCTATTAAAATAGTGCCACTTGAAGATTATTTCGACGTGCTTATGACCATTCATCTGACCACAGGACACGGTGGACGCGATAAAATGATTTTTTGCATGAAATCTGTATTTTCTATACCTTCGCCTGCAGTTATCGCCTTTATAAAGTTATGTAGCAAATGTCAGAAGAAAAGGATGAATTTAAAAAAAAATTATTACCCTCCCACGATGGGGGCACAACTGAGGAGACGCGGCGAGGTGACTTTGATAGACATGCAATCGACACCAGATGGAGAGTATAAATGGATCTTACACTACCAAGACCACATCACAAAGTTTTCATTCCTTCGTCCGCTAACTTCAAAACAAATATCCGAAGTAGCATATGAGTTACTAAAGATCTTTCTAGAAGTGGGTTGCCCGGCCTTATTACAAAGCGAACATGGGCGCGAATTTATTACTGACTTAATAACGGACTTAGCTAAACTATGGCCTACTTGCAAAATAATCAACGGGCGACCAAATACAGTCGTTCAACGCAAAGAATCTGCAGAAAAAATTGTAAAGGAAGTAACATTTTGGCAGCGTAATAATAACTCCACAAATTGGGCAAAAGGCATATATTTCGTTCAGTTTGAATTGAACTCTAATATCAATGACTTTATCCTAAAAACCCCCTTCAAAGCACTTTTTGGGGACGAACCTAAAGTAGGAATGCAAGGGAAATTGCCTGATGGGTTTACAGGTATCATACAGACTGAGGAAGACATAGAAACAATTTTAAGTAATGAAGACAACTATAAGCCGTCTTCGGAAAAAGAAGTATCCGCTCAAGATGTAGAAACGAACACCTGTAACACGTCTACAGATCCACTGGTGTTAGATCCGACTTTACCACCAGATGAAAATACAGAACCGTCGAAAAAAAAAAGCAAGTACGTCGTTGTTGACTTACCTCCGAATTTAAGGCTTGTTCCCAAAGGTCCACGAGCCTATTGTTCTCAAAAAATAAAAGTTCATACTTGACTTCCCAACGGGTCCATAGCTTTTTAAAATATTAAATATTTTTGTTCCCAACAGGTCCATGAGAATGTCTGGTACAGTCGGCAATAAAAGCATGCTACGGAATAAAAGTTTATTATTTTTACAAAATAAAAAAACATACACGTCGAATTGATAACCTCCTCCGTTGTTTTTTTCGTCGGTTAAAAAGACAATGAATATAGGTAAGGACTAGGACTGCCTCGTTGGTCTAGTGGTAGCAAGCGCGACTGCTGAGCACGAGGTCCTGGGTTCGATCCCCGGGTCGGGCAAAGTGTTATTTGGTTTTATTCCATTACAAAATTCTCAATAGCAGCACGGAGTCTGGAATTGTGCCCAGGTAATGGCAATAGCCTCGCCCCCTATTACATGGGACTTATAACATAGCCGGCGAAATGTAGGTGTACTGCACACCTCTGCCTACCCCCCTGGGGAATACTGGGGAAAAAATATATAGGTAACTAAGAACTTTTTATTATCTTTTATATGAATCTTACAATAAAATAGACTTAAGCATTATAAAAAATTTCAGCAATCGAATAGTTACAGGATATTATCCATATCTTACACTTAAATAAACAAACATTATAAAAAATCACAGTTTCAGAATAATCACAGTAAATCAGTCTCAATCTCGGACTAAAATAGACTTAAACATTATAAAATATTAGTTTCACAATAATCACAAAAAATTGCACACAAATAGTGCGCACGTCGCGCTCCGTCCACTTGGATCCATTGAATGAATCCATTGATGGATCCAAGTACACTTTTTCCTCCACCTGAGTCCATCGTACCAGTCAATTCCAAATAATGGATTCTAAGACACTTTAAGGTGCACTTGGATCCTCCAAAGAGTTTTATATGCTAATTTAAATTATACTTAGTTGATGGGAACTGGCTAGTTAAGAGGCCACTTGATTATAGATAAAATTATATGACAAGCATAACGAACGTAGAAAAAATAAATGAACATAGGCAAAAACAAGTGCATATCGGCAAACACAAGTAAACGCCGAAAAAACTAGTGAATGCCGAAAAAACAAGTGAAAGCCGAAAAAACAAGTGAACGCCGAAAAACCAAGTGAACGCCGAAAAAACCAAGTGAACGCCGAAAAACCAACTGAACGCCGAAAAATAAGTGAACGCCGAGAATATAAGTAAACTAGGGCAAAAACAAGTGAATATCGGCAGAAACAAGTTAACGCCGAAAAAAAATGGACGCCGTAAAATCTTGTAATTTTCTTAAATACTCGTAAACCCGTAAAATTGCCCTAATTCACTTGTTTTTTCGGCGTTCATTTGTTTTTTCGGCGTTCACTTGTTTTTTCGGCATTTACTTGGTTTTTCGGCGTTTACTTATTTTTGCCGATATGCACTTGTTTTTGCCTATGTTCATTTATTTTTTCTGCGTTCACTCCTTTTTCGGCGCTTACTTGGTTTTCGGCGTTCATTTGTGTTTTTCGGCGTTCAATTGTTTTTTCCGCGTTTACTTGTTTTTTCGGCGTTCACTTGTTTTTTCGGCAATCACTTGGTTTTTCGGCGTTTACTTGTTTTTGCCGATATGCATTTGTTTTTGCCTATGTTCATTTATTTTTTCTACGTTCACTCCTTTTTCGGCGTTTACTTGGTTTTCGGCGTTCATTTGCCTTTTTGGGGGTTCAATTGTTTTTACCAATATTCAGTTGTTTTTGCCCATGTTCACTTATTTATTCAGCGTTCACTTGTTTTTTCGGCGTTCACTTGTTTTTTCGGCTTTCACTTGTTTTTCGGCATTCACTTGGTTTTTCGGCGTTTACTTGTGTTTGCCGATATGCACTTGTTTTTGCCTATGTTCATTTATTTTTTCTACGTTCGTTATGCTTGTCATATAATTTTATCTATAATCAAGTGGCCTCTTAACTAGCCAGTTCCCATCAACTAAGTATAATTTAAATTAGCATATAAAACTCTTTGGAGGATCCAAGTGCACCTTAAAGTGTCTTAGAATCCATTATTTGGAATTGACTGGTACGATGGACTCAGGTGGAGGAAAAAGTGTACTTGGATCCATCAATGGATTCATTCAATGGATCCAAGTGGACGGAGCGGCACGTCGTCAGGTATTAGTTTCTAATTTGCAAGAAATGCTAATGCAAAAAAAAAATCTTCGTAAACAAACCGCAAAAATTCAATTTAATAATTAATTTAGTTAAAAATCATAATTATTTTTTTTCTTTTTAGTTCCCTTTTTTTGTCGGTTGTTTTTTTTTTGTTAAAAAGTTTTTTTATTATATACTAGCTGCCCCGCGTAACTTCGTACGCACGATTATTCTACTTCAACGCCTATTCTACCCCTACCCTACTCTACCCTACCCCTACTCTACTCTATCCCTAACCTACTCTACCCCTACCCCACTCCACCTTACCCTACCCTACCCTACCCTAATCTACCCCTACCCTACCCTACTCTACCCCTACCCTACTGTACCGTTAGCCTACCCTACTGTACCGCTAGCCTACCCTACTCTACCCCTACCCTACCCTACTCCACCCCTACCCTACTCTACCCCTACCCAACTCTACCCCTACCCTACCCTACTCCACCCCTACCCTACTCTACCCCTACCCAACTCTACCCCTACCCTACGCTACTCCTACTCTACTCTACCCCTACCCTACCCTACGCTACCTCTACAAAACAAAAACCATAAAAATCGGTCCAGCCGTTCTTAAAAAAAAGTATTCTACGTCCGTCTCCTGGTCCTAATCTACCTCCGCACCAATTTTCAACCAAATCGGTTCAGCCGTTCTTGAGTTATAAATAGTGTAACTAACACTTGTTCTTTTATATATAAATAGATATATTTACCATGTTACAGGTACAACTACATTATTATAGGCTAGCCTTATTCTTAACATAAAACACTTTGTAAAAGCTCATTTAGTTCAGCTAACTAGCTGAACTAAAGAGCTATTAATGATGAGCGGTAAATACCGCTAGTTGAAAATGATAGGTAGGCGGAGTGTAACGTCCCCCTTATCCCGTGTCATAAATTGTATCGTTGCAAAATTCCCTTAGAACATCTGTCTGTGTAATCATAGCCGGATTATTAAACAAAAACTATATTTAGTCAATTGTCATCAAACTTTATCTAGATCTACAATAAATATAATATATTGGCGTCAGGCGTGTCATTGCAAGGCATCCTGTTAGTTGATTGCCATATAAGGTATGTAATATTTAAAACCGCTATATTAAATGGCCATTTTCTATTACGAGCATCAAACCAGTGAACGTGAAGAAATTGTTTGTACTGACTGTACTTTAGATAAATCTCATGGACCCGTTGGGAATTCATGTATGAACATTTAAAATATTATTAAATTATTTCATGGACCCGGTGGGAATTGAAGAACAATAGAATCATGGACCTCTGGGAACAAGCCGAATTTAAAACAAGAAATTCCCATGACAGAGGCAGTGCCGCATTCAAGCAGTATCAATCCAATTCTCTGTGCAGTTTGTGATGAAGAAACTCCAGCAGTACATTCTTGTTCTTCCTGCCTTCGAATTATACACGAAACTTGTGGGCAACCATCCGTGAAGCAGTCAGCATTGATATGTAACGCGTGTTTTAAAGAATCTATAGACAAAATAGATGAAGAACATACTTTTTTTGAATTCACACCAGTAAAAAATGAACCAATTGACAATAGATTGGAATCAGAGGAACCGATTGCAATTAGATCCGAAACAGAAGACGAACCGATTGAAAAAGTAATTGAGGGCAATGATTTTTCAGTAAACACTGGCTTAATAGTCTCTGAAGAGTCGTCAAATTTGAAAGGCGACATATTAAGATTAAGGAAATGCAGAAAGGGTAACTTCAATATTGATTATTTAAGATGCCAGTGCAAAGAATCCATGCGACAATGCATTACAGTAAAGTGCATTTGTAAAAAAAGCTTAAAGCCTTGCAACCCAAGATGTCATCCTGAAAATATCTGCCATAATTATCTAACGTAATTTTGTCTGAAAAACAAAAGACAAGCACAGAATTATTCTGTGACATAAGGGTCTATACTCCGAAAATTACACGTCGATGTTTGGCATCGAAACGTAATAATGAAGATGATCAAACTCAAGTCTTACCACCAAATGACTACTGTTTAATTGTATTAATCCTTCGTCAGTTGTTTCGTTTTAAATCTATTAAAAAAAAAAACAATCTATTAAAAGGTGATTTAATGAACGAAAATTGTGCGATCCGACAATCGAAGCTTCGTTGTTCGAACTTCGGAGTAGGGCCCAACAAATATTAGTTTTCAGTAGGTAAAAAAAAACTTTTATTTTCTAATTGTAAATCCCTTATGATGCTGAGTTGTTATGAGAAGATTATTTCTGATGAAGTTTTATTATTGATTTTCTTAATAAATAACAATTTAAATCGAACAATTTCGGTTTTTATTTAACCTTTAAATCCCGTAGTTTTGTAAACTGGTCACATTATTTTGTACCTCAAAGAACAGTTTGTAATAGTTCAGACAGGTTGAAAAAAAAAAACATTTAGTTAAATCATAAAATTGCCGTAATAGTAGAGTACTACAGTATTTCTATCATAACAGTGATAGCCTAGTGGTTGACTGTTGGACTGCCAAGTCAAACGTCGTAGGTTCGAAATGAAGACTCGCACCTTTGACTTTTAGGATTCATGTGCGTTTTAGAAATTAATCTCTATCTAGATTAGATAGATCTATCTAATCCATACCAAGCTTATCGTTTATTTTTATAACTCCCAACTATTTGTACGGTGAATTGAACGAGTGTTTTTAGCAAAAAAAAATGTAGGTAGGTATTTGTGTCAAGAGTTTTTTTAAACTTTTATTGAAGTTAACTAGTTAAGTTATTTGTGATAATCGCCTGTATTTGTAACAATTGAATAGTCGATTTTAAAAGTATTAAAAAAAAGTAGTTAGCAGTAAGTTATAAAAATGTAAAATGCATTTTTTTTGCTTACTATATTATAATGACATATTTAATAATTTATTGAGTCATGTTAGTGATTAGTTTCTTAATTTTTATAGTTTTTAAGAATACTTCTAGGTCTTCTACAGTAGAAGACCATGCTGTTGATGAAGAAGAAGATGAAGGTCATGCTGTTTAGAGCAGTAGAAGTTCTACTACTCTAAACAGCATGACCGATTTAGATGAAATTTGTGTCTATTTCAATGGGTTCTTGGATGGTTTTAAAGCACAATTGAAACCGGTAGGTGGCGCTGCGACGCCTGGGTTCACTAGTAGGATATAATATTTGTGTTCCACAGATAAATATTTAGTCCAGTCTGCGTATTTGAGATTTGTGAATGGTATTATATTGAATGATCTAGTTTTAGAGAATTTGTTTATGTATTCAAGTGTACATTTTCAAAATTACTACTACTACTACTACTGTTAGCTTATATCATTCCACTGCTGGGCAAAAGCCTCCTCCCATGACTTTCAAATTGCAATGTAAAATATCTATCAATATTATTGTACACCGTCATATTTAGTTGTAAGTACCAGTTTTTTTGCAAACTATTATTGTGAATTATTATAATTGCATACCACATTGCAGTTAGTCCTAGTGTACTAAGTCATATACAGGGTTATTTGTAAAACACCAGCATCCTTAAAAGGGATTAAGGGATTAAACTCATCATTATGAACAACTTTTACTCTGGGACCAACCCTGAAATCGCCAAAAAAACAGCTATTCCATACATTTTGTTGAATCATGTGAACATAAGTGTATGGAACAGCTGATTTATTTTGTTTATAATGATGAGTTTAATGACCCCTTTTAAGGATGCTGGTGTTTTACAAATAACCCTAACTTGATAGAATACTTAAAATTCACCTCGTCTAGTAAACGAGACTAATACAACCTTTATCTGTAGGTGGAAAATTCTCATCTGGTCAGTATACGTACAAGATCTACCACTTGGCGTCGAAGGTGCCTGCGTTCATCAGGTTGCTGGCGCCTAAAGGTTCATTGGAGGTTCACGAAGAAGCGTGGAATGCGTACCCTTACTGCCGAACTGTGCTCACGGTAAGCACCTATTTTTACAAGCTTTTATTTAACTTGCACTGTATGTCGTTAGGGTGGAATCTTGAACTCTGAATTAGAACCAAAAAAAAATCAAAATATTTTTTTTCATAGGCACTTATGAATAGTCATAATTCTAATATTATTATAAGAGTGACTCTAGTTGCCAGTTCCAAGGGCAGCTTACCCCTCATGCAGAAGAATTTAGCAAGAAACACCATGGTTGCTCTTTTAAATAATGGCTTTCACCACTTCCTCTTATCCTACGGAGTTGATTTTTTGCATGTTAGTTCAATTCCGATGACAATGCATTTTTATGGTAAGCATGACCTGAATCGAAATCTAGAATTAGCTCCAGATAAAGGAACTTCAACGGTCAACAGCACAGATACAATTTTTGCATAAAAGTTTAGTTTAGATATTTATTATTTGGTTAAAAACGTTGTTTTTAGAAAAACTTATTTATGTTCATCTGTACATCTTCACACTATTGTTCGTTCAATCTATCTTGTGGAATGCGCTCCTTGTGGAATAGATTTTCAATTCCCCATACTATACGGACCAATATTCCCCATACCATACCAAGTCTTAACTCACACTTAGCCAGTTTTTAGATCTCAGCTAGGAAAAAAAGCACAAATACTAGAAGAAACCGCTAAAAACACTCGAGAATTTAATCTAAACTTACAAATAGCAACACCTATCATCGATAAGGATTATTTTATAAATTCTGTTCTTTATTAACATTATTAGGGCACTTAAGAATTGATAGTACTATCTAATCTGTTTAATAGTTATTTAATAAAAAGCGGTCCGAATGTGTACTTTAATGTTAACCAAATAAAGACTACAAATAGATGTTATAGATACTTTATCATCGGTCCTCGTAGTCATGGAATCGAAATGAACAGTTCTAATATAAACCTTATGTTTACAGAGATAAAGTTCTTGCAGACTAACTAAAGGTTTCGGTGTTGTTTGAGTGTTAATAGAAAAATGTTACCGTAAATTATTTTAGTTTTATGATATCATTGTGGTGTGTCATTGCTTTGTATATGACGAGGAGTTGTTTCCTGACACACCTAGTCCCCGTGCCGTCCCGTTTGCCGTGTGGTTTCCGGCCAAGAAAAAAACCACCCCGACTCGTCCCGCGGGTGTCGTAAGAAGCGACAAAGGGAAAGATCCTGAGGATAGGCAGCAGCATCCTTCTTTCAACAGCAATCATCTGCTTAAAATACAAAAAAAAAACATACAGTCGAATTGAGAACCTCCTCCTTTTTTGAAGTCGGTTAAAAACTAGATAATATCTTTTTATGAATACTACTCAAGGTGTCATGAAATATATCTATATTTGAAAGAAACGTTCACGTATTATTCCACTATGTAGCACCGAACTTACACTGACATGACGCCAAGATATAAAGATAACAAGAAATAGGTGAAATATACAATTAACTTCTGTTTATAGTACAGGACAGTAAAATATTATACTTATCTCTTATTAGTAGTGAGGGGAAGGCAATGCCGCGAACTGTCAAAACTATTTTTTTGGCGGGAGGTTCCCGTTAGTGATGCGATATCGAACACTTGATCGATTTGCCACAAAAGTTCAATTTTTCTCTTGTGATAGGCTGGTTAAAAAAATCAGGTTGTATATTAATTACAATAAGTACCTAATTCTACATTAATATTTAATTTTTTTATCTCTTTCTTTCCAGAATCCTGGCTACATGAAGGAGAACTTCGTAATTTGCATAGAATCACTGCATTTACCAGACGCCGGGGACCAATACAATGTAAGTTTATTATAAGTACCTACCTATTATATTTTTTGATTCTAATAAAATATATTTGCCGTGCGAAGATATGACGTGTGGTTTCTGGTCTAAGAATAGAACGACGCCTCCTCGTCCCACGGGTGTCTTAAGAAGCGGCAAAGGGAAAGATCCGGAGGATGGGCAGCAGCATCCTTCTGTGTAACAACAATCATCTGCTACTGCGATCGCCAACCCGCTTACCCAGGGTGGCGATTAGTGTAGTAGTGGGTAGTGGCGCGCATTGGGAGGGACCTATGTTCAGCAGTAGACTAATACAGGCTGATGATGATGATCATTGATAGTCTGCGGGTAAAATTGAAAGAAAGAAAGCAACATTTATTAGACAAAGACAAAACCACACCTATAAACACGTATTAAAAAATAAAATAACAAATTCTTAACTCAAAATACAACAATAAGCATAATAAATTACACAATAAATAGCTTTGCATAGCGTTATACACAATAATTAGGTACTGTATGTAATAAAATAATAATTGATTGAATGATTGACAGACAGACAGACGGATATAACAAAATAAGGGGTTCTTGATTTTACTTCGGATCCCTAAAAAACGTAAAAATCAACAAACATGAAAACAGAGTTTTACAGAACAACATTCAATGTATTATGTACCTAGTAACAAGTAACCTTACTACGTCATTAACTGACGGTGCAAAGGGCGTTTAAAGACAGGTTTTTGTGACATTGAGTAAGACGGTAATAAAAAATGTTTACTTATGTCATAATTGCTAAGTCCAGCCGCACACCAATACTACAAATGTTGTACATCGAACATTTCGCTTATATTTTTGTACTACATTTGCGACAATTTTATATTTGAATCGTGATAGCCTAGTGGTAGCTTAGAGGAAGCTCCACCGACAAGAGCAAAGTTCTTACATAAATTAAAAAAAAGCCTAGTGGTATACCCGTTGAGCCAAGTCAGAGGTCTCAGGTTCAAACCCAAGGCGCGCACCACTGACTTTTCGTAAGTTATGAGCGCATTTTATTAATTATCACTTACTTCGTGTCTTGGTGATTGATTATCACATGCTAAAAAGATGAGGGAAATCATCATGAGGAAACCAGCACGCCTGAGAGATTTTTCTACGGTGTGTAAATCCATGTTAGAGGCCTACGAGCGGTTTAAACTCTGACACCAAGTTGTTTATCAACCATACGATATAGATGACTTTATTTTAGGTTACTTGTAGGTTGTTCTTAGTACAAAAAGATTCTAGCTAAGCCTAAAAGCACAGATGTCACGTAAAATTACACTAATTATAGTCAGCACGCGACATATAATCACAAATAATGAGATTACAGCTGCCATTACAATGTGACGTTGGTTTGAGACTCGAGGTCGTTTCGCACGAAATTTCATTATTTTTGTTATTGTACTATACAATTGCTTTTAATGACCACAATCTCATTTCACTGAGAACTAGCTTCTTGATTGACGTAGGTTAACCGATTCGCGTTCGCGGTGTTGCTGGTTTGATTCCCCGAAACAAAAGTATCCATCGGACCCATCGTGTATCGTGTGGGGTATACGGTAGTACAAGTTTGCTAGCCACGCGTATACTGACATCGTTTAGTAAAAAATAATTTGATTTGCCGAATGTAATCCGAGAATTCACGAACATTATAAGTTTCTGAATCTAGACTTTTTGGCCAAAACCGAAACTTTGGTCTATCATTAAATTATTTATATACAAACTTAAGCTTGTTTTCTTGACATGTTGGCAGAGGAGAACCACATTTCACCAGTTACAAATCCAAGTTTATAGAATCGTCTTCTTATTAACGGATGGTTGATGAACAACCTGGTGTCAGGGCTTAAACCACCCGTAGGCCTCTGACATGGCTTTACACACCGTTGAAAAATCTCAGGTGTGCTGTTTTCATCACGATGTTTTCCCTCACCGTTTTAGCAACTGATAAATTAATTTATAATACGCACATAACTTACGAAAAGTCAGAGGTGCGCGCCTTGGGATCGAACTCGAGACCTCTGACTTGTCAGTCGACGGTCATACCACTGCTACCAGTGCTATATTTATAGAATTATTTACTTACGTTTTACCATCCTTCTTCAGGTACACGAGCTCCCACCAGAAAAGCTAAAGAACCGCGAGGTGGTCCACATAGACATCGCGAATGATCCCCTGCAGCCAGCCGACTACAAGCCAGAGACTGATCCCACGAAGTTCAAGTCGACCAAGACCGGCCGCGGGCCCCTGACCAGCTCCAACTGGAAGAACGAAGTCAAGCCCGTCATGACTTGTTATAAGCTCGTCACTGCTGAGTTCAAGTGGTTCGGCCTTCAAGTAAGTATGAATATTGCCCTCGACTTTCTTCTTGACTCGTCATCATCAGCAGTCAGCCCAGTGGTGCCAACTAAGTTTTAGACTTAGCTGTGATTAAGCTATTACGTGGAACTTACAAAACTTGATTTAAAAGTTGGTTCGGATTTTGTTACCATAACCAACCAAAATAATTTTATTCATGTAGACCATTTTAGGCACTAATTAATAGTCATCATTCTAATGTTTTTATAAGAGTGACTCTAGAAGCCAGTTCCAAGGGCAGCCTACTACTAGAGAGAAGAATCTAGCAAGAAACTCACTAAATAAATGGGTTATAATATCGCTGACTGAATTCAATAGTGACACAAATCAAAATCTTCCCATTTTGAGCTAGTTATGGATTTTTGTTCTAAATTACGTACTTAAGTACTTTATTTTATGCAATAAAGAACCAACTTGTTAGTTCATAAAAAACCCTATAAGTGGAGCTTTCAGTAAGGAGGAATAGTGCGCGCGCACGTGAGAACGAAAACTTTAAAGCGTAATTTCACAAATTGTTAAATTTTATCTTGTGCCAATATTGAATTCAGTCAGCGATATTTTTGGTTACATTAATCTGAGGTTTAACCTGATATACGCTAGTATTACCAGGGGTGTACCTTGCTCTTTGCCGACCCAGCCCCGGATCTTGAATTTTTTATTTCGTCCCTGGGTATAAACAATATATTTACCTTCATCATCATTACAGCCATAAGACTGCCCACTGCTATCAGGATAGCTCAGTATATAGTATAGTATCAGACTTAGGCTTCCCGCAAAGAACACCACAACGATCGAAGCCTAATATGATTAGAGGGTGGTACTACCCCCGGCAGCCGGTTTATTCTTGCTGTTGGCTCTACTACCTTTGACGGTGTAATGTCTTTTTGTTTTTCAGAGCAAAGTGGAAAATGTGATCCAGAAATCAGAACGGCGGTTGTTCACCATCTTCCACCGGTTAGTAAATCAAATCACAATATTTTTATTCATGTAATATTCACATAAGAGTAACACTACTTGCCAAGGGCAGCCAATTCTTTATGGAGAAGAATCTGATGAAATTTCATGATTATATTATCACTACATAGTATAAAACAAAGTCGCTTGCTCTGTCCCTATATCCCTATGTATGCTTAAATCTTTAAAACTACGCAACGGATTTTGATGCGGTTTTTTTAATAGATAGAGTGATTGAATAGGATAGGAACAAACTACAATTAAAATACTTTTTATTTATAGGCAAGTGTTCTGCTCAATCGACGACTGGTTCGGAATGACCATGGCGGACATCCGCGCCATCGAAGATCGCACCAAGGAAGAGCTGGAGAAACTGCGGCGCGAAGGTGAAGTACGCGGCATGCGCGCCGACAACGAGTAGGTGCGCATGCGTGCGTGCGAGTACCCGCGCGTCACCCTGCGAGTACCGCGTGTGACGTGCGAGCACCCGCATGTGACGTGCGAGCACCCGCACGTGACGTGCGAGAAGCGTGCGGGCGAGCGTCGGGCGCGGCTCCACAAGCGTTCCTTAACAACCAAAACGTGCTTGAAAATAAGTACTTGAATTTAAAATTCATTTCGGTATTAGACTTACTATATAAATGTTAGGCGTTAAATAAAGGGGTTCACTTCGTGTTGAAAACAATAAAGTTTTGTCCATTATAGTGTAGTAGCTCAGTTGATTTGAGATTTGTCATTTGATTGCGTGATGTTATAGTTATGAGCGACGTCAGTTGTTTCTGTAAGCAATAATGTTCCGCGCTCGGCGATTCGCTCACTGCCCGAGCTGAGATACTTGAGATTGCATCAGTGTTACCATGAAAAATAATTCAAACGTGACCAATATTTACCCAAAACTCAAATGCTACTAAACGTCAAATAACTCGGCTAGAATAAATGGCATAGTGAATTTTTAATGTTAATAGTGTTAAATAATTTGCATTTCTTATTTAAATAATTTATATTACGAGTTGTATTAAACATAATAAGTGTACCGAGTTTTAGACGTAGTGAAATTCGTGTTAGATTGAAAACCACAAGTGCTAAGTCTTTATAAATCACCATTTCTGACAAAGGATTGTATATTTTATGTAGTTTCTGATTTAACACAGAACGAGCCTGACCTTTTTTTTTCATGGTAACACTAACCCAACTGCTGGCAGTTGTGACAATGCGGGATATGTATTTGTAATTACTTTCACCGTCTTCTGTATTGTTATGCTTAATAAATCAATTATATGTATGACCTGTTAGAGAAATGTACTCATCACCCATTGAAAATAAATGCGATCTCAGTAAAGCGAGGGCATAGTTTTACCATTAGAAAAATTATATAATATGGTATAGATAATATTTAATAACTAATAAGTCGATGTAGTCAGTGGTTAACAGGTAGTGTTGTCGTTACCTAAATAATTAATAAAAAAAAAGTATATAAATGTAATTCGATTTGACAACTACATTGCAAGGAGCCCGGTGTGAAAACCGCCAGAGTTATATATATATATATTGTTCTGTTAGGTCGGAGCGACAAGCTCATCTGTTGTGTATTTATATTATAAATAAATAAATAAATTCTGCGCAATAGTACCAACGTAATTCTGGCACATTCATAAATTATTGGTGCAATATTTTTTTACAATGGCAACCCTCTTGTAGTTGGGTTATTGAGAGGGTGTTGCAAGGTGAATGTTTTATGGTGCGGTGTCTATGGGATTATTTTTATATTATGATAACCTCGTTAACTTATTTATTGGGAACGGGTTCAGGTTGCAACACCCTCGGCTAGTGATTTTTCAAATATATTTTTATTAATAAGTTTTTGTTGTTTAACAAATCAGTATTTTTAATAATTGTGTGACATTCCAGTTTCTATCAACGGTGACGTTCATATCGTTTGCTACTTAATCTTTGTTCGCTCTCTTGTGTTTCACGCAATGTATGGGATCAGTAAATATAAAATAATTGAATCAGTACAATATGAAATTTTATGTGGATCTTCTACTTGATGAAGTTATGTTCCTGTTTTAACCAATATTTCGATGTAGCCATGTATTTGTCTTGGAGACCTCGTTCAGACCTCCCTGCGGACTGTTCTTCACAAATTCCGAGAACGCGCCGGGAGTTGTGAACGGGGGGCGATTCTGCTTAATTTTGCACTTTCTTTTTAATTAAGTTTTTTTACTTATGTTGTAATAAGTTTTACATCAAATACAGCGTGATAATATATTTGCGAGTAGTCGTTTTTTTTTTGTAGAAATAGTAAAATTGTTGCCAACCCGCTTTTAGCATCGCCTAGTGCTTCTGTTTGTAGAGTACTTAACTGTTCTGTGAATAACTTCCATTATAAATAAATTTCACAGTGTCGTGGTACACGGGAGGTCTGTAATATAATAGAAGCTTTGCTTTGATGTTGTTAAAGCTTATTTGTTGCAGTTACCAAATAAAGTTAAGTACACCAAGTTATTTTATTTTATTTTTGTACCTCCACAGATCCCATGTTTTGTGAATTAAGCTTGTACAACAATGTTACCGTCGCAGGCTCCACACTAAGTAGATAAACAAATAAATCATCGATGCATAGTTATCTATATAGACGCTAAAATTGTCAATTTTTAAATGTTTAGCTAATTAAAAAGTTTCGAAAGTTCTTGCATTGATAAGTATACTTAATGTAATAAAATATAACATTTGTTGTAAAATGTACTATGAATATTTTGATGCCAACACAAATAAAATAATTTAATCTGTTGTGATTTGTTTCTGTTTTGTAGTTAGATTACTTTGTACACAACATAATACAAATACATAAATACACTGTCTTATTCAGCAATATAACACTGGCAGTACTAGTTCATAGGCTCTAGTACACCTTACACGCAGTAGACCATAGAAATCGTCACTACGTCGAAACGTACGCAAAAAAATAATCCAATCCTATTAATATTATAAATGTGAAAGTGAGGTAGGATAAATGGATGTTTGTTAGTCTTTCACGCAAAAACTTCTGAACGAATTATGATAAAACTTTACAGTAGGTGGTGGCGATCAAAGTGGCCACTTACTGGGCGCAAATTATTTAGGATAGACGTACCATCGAAACGAAAAGAAGTAGGTAATATAGCTTATACATCAGAATAACACATAGGCTATTTATCAACATACTACACGGGCGTAATCTAGTAATTTTTAGAAGTATTTATTTGAGCGAAATGTAAAGTAAAAATAATTGATGATCACAACTTAGATAACTATAAAATCTGACTTGTATATGTAACATGAAAGGTCAGGTAACAAAATAAAAATTCAACTTAACTTATCATCAATTTGATCTTTTATTGTAACCGCATAAGTAAATATAAATTCTAATCTGAAATATTGAGACTCCATATCAAAGTAGATTACAAACTGATTCATGAACTACGTATGAGTAAGCGGACACTTACTCAGCCGGGCTGAAATTAGTCTCAAACAGAGTCGCAGTACATTTCAAGGACGACATTTAAAAAAAAAGGGCAGTGAATGCATTAAAGCGGTCTTTCATAATTTGAAGATGGCTACAAAATAAGTACTTAAAATTAACAATAAATTCAAACAGCATCAACATCAAGTTATTCTCATTTATAAAATCTACTAAACAACGGACTAGCATTTATTTACATCAGTAACGTTAGACGAAGCCAGGGTAAAGGGACCAGATACGATATATATAAGGCCTTTGCGTCTATTGCAGACGATTTATGGCGTAATGTCTGCGAGACAGCGTTTTTGGTGGCAGATACGATACTACAACAATTTTCTACACATTGCCAGGGCCTGAATTAAGATGGCGCACACAAAAGCTTATTCTATCTAAGTACTCTAGGTGCAGTGGCGTGCCTAGAACCTTACTAGAGTGCACGCTCGAAAACCTTTTTTTAAAGGTTTAAATTGTTGTAAAAAAATGTTTTACGTAAAATTGTTTTATTACTACATTTGTATGACGGGCTTCGGAAAAATGTATGGTAAGCACGCTACCGTCTAGATGTAATTAGAAATGGCGCTAGGATAGCAAATTTCATAAAAATTGTACTGTGTCATCCATAGAACCCAGGCCCTAACAGTTTTATTAAAAACATGTAAGTACCTACATATTGAATTTCATCCTTCCATACCCTGAGTTCACCTAAATAACATTGTACATAATTAGTATTTCCAACACTATATAATTGCCTCCGATCTGACTATTTAGTTAACAACCATCTTTCAATAATTTAAATTGTATGAAATATAAAATTATAAAATAACTAGGTATATGAATGCAATAATTTTTAAGAATCAGTTTTTAAATTTTTATTGATTCCTTTGTTCAACTAAAGTTTAGTTTCGTAGAGTTCCGTACAAGGCCTTTCATACCGCACAGGAACTACCTCAAAAACGGGGTGCCAAATCTAGGTACCTCACCAAATGTTGTACGAGGACAACCTACCAGGTACAGCAGCAGTTTAAATAGACGGAATAATGTCGAAAACCTTTAAAACTCAAACATTAAATAATTTAAAACTAAAAAAAGTGGCCCCAAAGACAAAAAAAATAATGCATATTGATTTGGCGCATGCGTAACTGCAGGGACCAACCATTCTATGTTTTGTTCGGTGTAAAATAATTAATAGTCCTATCCATACACTTGTATTCCTCTATTTAACTCTTTACCTTCTGATTAAAACCTAACAATATAAAACAAACAATACATTTTTTCTTACATAATATAAAAATGATAACGATTTTCGTAAAATTATTTGTTGTTAAAAAATTATTTCTCAGAAATAATCACATGCAGGATTTTAAATCCCAAAAAAATTAAAAATCTCTTTGCTCCAAAACACAATGTTCCATTCCAAATACAATTTTCTATATCTTTAAAAAAGACACTGGAACATCTGTCTGAACTAAATTCAAACAGGTCCTTACCACAGACTTAAATTGAAATTCAATATTATATCTGTGGTCCTTACCTATGAAACTTGTCTTTTTTATTTAATAAATAAATATATCTTTTAGTCTTTGTACTCAATCATCTACTTCCAGTTCTAACTCAATGTCTGCAAGGCTGATTCTCCGTAGCGTGTTGATGACCATATATCTGGACATGGCTACATAGAGGTACCGAAACCAGACCATTTGCGACCGATGCTTCTTCATGGCGCGCACTATTCGCCGGCTCTCAGTCCAACGAAGAAAATATCTGGAAGAATGCAATAAAATAATAATAGTAATGTCCACCTTATTAAGTTTCGGTCACAGCAGCCTATCTTTACGGAGATTGGCCATCAAAACAGGAGATATTATAATGCTCAAATGTATGCACAAACACAGATGAACTCCCTATTCCCTCATTCTCATAGTCCGATGAGATGGAGATGATGATGATGACATGAGACAACCGCAGAGAGATTACCCAATTTGAAAGCTAATAGATAAGATGGCATTAGACAAATTTCTGCAACTGAACTTTAAGACAAATGATAATTATATTATTTCAATTATTAAAAATTTTAATTAACAAACATGAAAGTGGCCTTTGCCTTTGGGACAATATAGGCTAAAATAAATAAAGTGATTCTGATTATAATTTTACGTACCTTTTTGAAGACAATACAAAGCTCAGTGGGAGATCCAGAAAGCCCATATATTTTCTTAATAAATTTACTGAATCCAATGTGTAAACAGTACATTCTGAAAATTAGAATCTGAGTATAGAATGTTTTATTCTCAATAAAATTGAAAGATTATGGTTAGGTTAGCGCTTGCAAGCACAACCACTGAGTGCGAGGTCCTTGATACAAACCTCAAGTTGGTGGTGTTATTGAGTATTTCTCACATTTATTAATTTAAAAGAAAAAAACCAGATACAAATGCACAAAAGATATGTAAAGCCATAATACTTACTCTGTGGTATTAATTTCTCAACAAACATATAAGCTACAGCATAAAAAACTGCAGAGTGATTTGCATGAGATGATACACCTCCTCTGTCAAACGTAACTAGCGTATCCATATCTAGTGATTCTAATTTGTGATTTATTAATTTAGCTATTACTGGCACAGGCCAACTGGCTTTAGGGTTGTCCCGTAACCGAGTGTCCATTATTATACAAATGTTTTGGTTTGGAACGCCAAGCTCTTGACATGCATCCCATAATTCTTTGCGACGTATAGGACCTTTGCCTTCGTAATCACCTGAAAGTAAGATTACAGGTTACATGTATAAATGAGACTTTCATTAAAAATTTAAAAACACAAAAAGATTTTTCTTGTCTAGTTGAATTTAGATTATTTTTTCAAACAAGATTCTTTTATGGAAATATGAATAAAAATCCTATATTTTTTATTTAAATTAATGTTAGTTACCATTGGACAAACACAATACATGGACGTCAGCACCCTGCTCACACAACCTGAAGATCGTCGGCCCGAAGAACATGCATTCATCATCCGGGTGTGCTACGACTATCAACACTCGCTTGGCACCCAATGCACCACGCGTCCGTGTAGGAAGGCGCCGCGCGTACCGCCGGTACACCACACAACACACCAACAAATACCCTATTAGCCATAAGCTTATATATAAAGCGAAATTTCTAAAATATAATAATATTTCCGCAAGGAATTTTACGTAGAAATTGTAGAAAAACTCAATGTTATATGGCGATTCATGTAACATTTCTGACTAGAACTTAGGGAACTTTTGGTCGGCACAACTAATATAAGAGTTTGTCATGTGTTTCAATTAATGTTTTTGACAATATTTTATTTACAATTCGAATAGTTAATTTTTATAGTTCGAATCGGAAGCGAAATCAGTACAAAAATGTACATGACTTAACAGTGTCATTTTGTGACAGATGTCAGTGAGTACAGTGTTGCCATACCACCTTGTATTTGGATTTCCCACAGATATATAAGAGTATTTCCCTAGCTTTTTTCTGCAATGTACAAAAATATAATTTATAATATTAAAAGGTAAACGCTAAAATTTAGAAAAAAAAAGAATCACAAAAAGAACATTTATTACTTTTTCCGGACTAAATCATCAAATAAACAACGCGTTCAACTTAGTGGTTCAATTAAACCATGAAAAAGAAATACTGAAAGAGTGACTAAAGAACAGTGTTGCCAGGCTAATTTTGGAAATCCAGGAGGTATCCAATAACATTATAGACATTCAGGTAATCAGGGATTAAGGGGCAGGGCTAAATGAAGCGAAAATGTATAGTAACTAGAGATAATGTCTAAGAGACATATATACATTTAATTAATTAACGTACGATTAAATTACGCATTTCATTGCGGCCAATTTTATAGCACAGACTAAATAAGTAATTTTAAAAATGACAACTGATAGCCTTGCTTGACAGTTGACACTGACAGTCTGTCATTGTTCATTGTGTTGTACTTTGTTGGTAGAAAGAATTCTGATTAGTCTTTCACAAATAAGCTATTTACTTGTTTTTATAATTGTAATATTCAGTGATTTTGAAGATGATACAGCCAGACTACCCATCAGCCATGGGTTTACTTGCCCATTTAAACTCAGATGAGCTAAAAGAAATGTTAAATGATGATACCAAATTCGATTCTGTACTGAAAGATGTAAAACAGGTAATTAACATTCATTGAATAATAACACATTATGTTTATCCCATCTGCCTCTAAAATGACACTGACCAAAATATTGTCTATCTTGTTTTGTTTAGCAAGGTAGGTACTTGAATGTTCTAAATATAATGGTTCATAATTATTGCAATCGTTTTACGTGTAGCTAATAAAGTTTTTTAGATTCAATCAATGAGTCATAAAGTATAAATTATTTGTTATAGATACAAGGTTTTTTGTAGTAATGTTTTGTGAGAAAGGTTTTATATCTAAAATGTGGATAAGGGTAGAGGTAGATCAAAAAACATAGAATGAAAGCAGTCATTGATATGATATGATTGCTACAGGGTAACACATTTATATATGCATATTTGCATATTCGCAAAGGATACATTAGAAAAGGATAGAAGATTTTTAGAGCCTTAAAACTAGTCCATATGTGTAATATCAAGGAAAATTCAAGATTGCATATCATAGATTCATCTCGACTCATCAAATTGACTGTTTAATTTTCTGTCATTTTTCAATAGTGTAGTGTCAGTTATAAATAATAATTAATTGTGTGTTAATAGTTATAATATTGCTTTGATATCCAAGTTTATATTATTATATTTCACAACATTTAAAATCCCCAAGTAAGAAAAGATGAAACCCTGATGAACCTGCTTATGTAATATTACAACATTAGCACATTGTTGATATAGCAACTTAAAACTAATTTAATTTGTGAGACTTTCTGGGTTTATCTGGAGATCTCGCGAGGAACATCTCACATAATGCCAGCTAAACAAAGACTAAGGCCTGAAACTCTTTTTTGATTCAGGTTAAGGACTGGGAAACAGAACGGGAGATGACAATAGCCAGCAACAGGTCTCTGGCTGAGTTCAACCTGAATAAGGAGCCAGAGTTAGAGGAGATGAAGTCACAAGTACAGGAGAAGTCAGGGATGGGAGAGCAGCTGTGCACCCGTATACAGGAGCTACTGGAAGAATATAGTAAGTATATTTCTAATTAATTACTTAGCTTGGAGTATAATTAGAATTTAAGAAAACTTTATGAATCATCTGGCATCCATGACGGTTGATTTTATATGATTTTATTTTTGTATGCAGTTTTTTAAATACAAATAGATCCAATTTCAAGTTTTTGGTACTAGGGGCATTTCCCTCAAGTGATAAACTGGTCTAAAATTATTATTTGAGATCTACCTGGTAACCAAGCTGTTCAGCAATTAATACAACTCCACTGCTTAAACCCAAAAATAATTCATCAAAGATCATGTAATCTGACACAATAAGATAATCATTAGGCCCTCTACCAAAAACATCTTTTTGATCCTCTCTGCTTTAGTTCCTGCCCTCTTGTACCGCTGGGATACAAAAGATCTTAATAGTAACAAATATTCTTGTTTCACAGAAACAAAGTCAGCAGGCATTTCACCAGACACGACGCAAGCATTACTACAAACAGCAGCAGCAGAATCCGAAGAACAATCAGAAAATCTAGCTCAAGACTTCCTATCAGGAAAGATACCAGTGGAAAAGTTCCTGGAAGACTTCGAACCAGTACGCAAGAACATGCACCTACGGAAATTTAAGGCAGAGAAAATGGCTGAACTTCTTCGTTCCGGAAGTCAAAGTACTTTTGGCAATGGTTTTGCAAAGCCATATCTCCCATACCCTAGTTACGGACCACCACAGAATGTCCCCAGCGTGCCATACCCTATGGGGCCCCTTAACATGCCAATGCCAGGAATGTATGGTAACCATTTTTGAATGTGTTCAGATCTTTGTCTATAGATGATCATTTTTTAGAGATTATAAATATGAATCAAATATTGTTTTATAGTGACTTGTTGTGGCAGGAGTGGCCATACTTTAAAATATCTATGTAAAATATTATACTATTGGTCACATGATGAGATGTACGGATTCTGTATGTAATAGCTGTTGTGGATTCACTTATTTTGGTGTTGGTACCGTTTTCCTCCTAGCCTTATTATTCCCAAACTTGTTGGGGTCAGCTTCTAATCTTACCAAGTGCAGCTGAATATCAGTTTTCTATGGAGCAACTGCCTATTTGGGTTCGAATGTGAGACCTCTGACTTGCCAGTCATTGGTCATACCACTAGTCTATCACGGCAATTTTTTTTTGTGGTAATTTAATGATTTTTTATTTAATAAGTAAATGACTTCTGTTTTAATTAAGTCTTGTTAATGATTTTGTTTACTGCCTTAAAAGTGATGTTAAACTTCTGCTGTTATATACAGAATTGGATATTTAATGGATTAAAATTACATTTAATTTTATGTATGGTATGTTTTTAATTTTGTATTTAGTCAATTTATAATTACTGCCTATTATTTAGTAAAATAATTTTGAATACACAATGAAAATAGGAATTGTTTAGAGATGACTAAATAATACCAGCCTAGCTATAGATAGATGCATTCTAATCTGTAAACCATGTCTTTATGAATCAGTGTTGCAAAAGTCAGCTTAAAAAACCCAGTCATTATGGGAATGCGTTTTCCCATTGCGACAGACAACTTCTAGATAAAATAATTGTGTCGAAAGTTGTATGTATTCAGGGGAATCCCTGCATGTCTGATGCCACGTTTTTTTTTAATGTTACCTTATCAATGCAAAATTTTATTATTAAAACATTTGGGGAATCAAGAAAATCAGGATTTTGCTGCTTAAAATTGGATGTCGGACCAGCCGTAGTAGCCAGGGCAGACAATAGCCAAAATCTTAAGATCTCCCGATAAATCAGGAACTTTTGTAACACTGATTATTCATTTAGCTTCTTTCCGATCATTGCTATAGCACCACAATAAATGTATTACTATCACATTAGCGATTGATTATATCACAAATCTGGAACCATTAGACGCATTTATAAATCATGTTCAATAAATAGATTAGGATCGACCTTTTAAAGTAATTAGTTACATTTCACAGATTTATATACGCACAGATTAGTAATTCCCGTAACTTATTGTGTCAATTGTAGTTGTATTTCGTGTTTTTACGTATTTGCCGATATTGTGCTAGCTTTTTCTCAGTTAGAATCGACATAAAACATAGGCCATAATTGCCCATTTGCCATGCATTGTTGGGCATAAGGCACAGTTTCTCAGTGTATGGATAAGCTTTACAGCTTGGCAAAAAAGAGTCTGAGGCAGTGAAAGTTGGAACTAAAAATAAAAATCTTAAAAACTAAGTTTGTGAGTACTAAAGTAACTTAAAAGTGAATTATTCTATGTACCAATTAAAGTGCACCAGTGGCGCCCCCAATTTTTGCAGACTCTTTTACCAAATTGTACCAACTTTAATATTGAAAAAAAAGACGGCGGGTAGCTATGCCACGAAGATTCAAATCCCTTTGTTACACGATTAATTGTCATCATGAAATTATTGCTGTTTGTATCGATTTTCGTCGAATTTATATTGGCATTGGTGAAGGTTATATTTATTAAACACCACAATCCTCTTATTTATTATGAGTGGTTATATAGATTTAATGCAATATTGGCCCATTAAGAACAAAGGTTTTGCAATTTATTAAGAGTAATTTTATTGGTTATTTTAAACATTAAACTGTCCGCTTGATGTTGGTGCTTAGTAGAAATGTGATTTAACAATGACATAAATAATTCGTCTATTAGTAATATTATATTAAAGACTTTGCTCTGTCTTGAAAAAGTTTTATTTAATAGGTACTTTAAGGTTTTTGTTAACTGATCAAAAAAGTTTTTTTTATTACTCTGAAGGTGGGACATAGCAGTTTCATATAATTCAAATAATAATTTTACAATTCACAAACACCCAGTAAATGATAAATAAATAATAAAAGAGCAATAAAAAATAACCCCCTTCACCTTCCTATCACTTTCCAAGATGAAATAAACCGCGTGAGGAATCGTTTCAAAGGGCTTTTTATAAGGATTTCAAATATTAGCCTAACCTTTCTTAAGCACTACTAAAAATCGTGAAAATCGGTTAGTAACAAACTAAACAAACAATCGAATTGAGAATCTCTTTGAAGTCGGTTAATTAAACAGTAGGTAGATAGTCTTCTTATCGTATGGTTGATGAACAACCTTTTGATGGTCTTCATTATTATGTTTCGATATGAAACATCGACGTAGGGAGACGACACTGGAAGTTGGACCCCTGTATTTGCGTAGTTTGGAAACTCATTCTAGCCCCCAGTAACTAATGTCATCCTATTTCGGTCACTGCCAAGCTCAACGCGTAGATTAGCTAACTACGCAAGAGATATTATATAGTGCACAAGTGTATGCGTAAACACTCTCTACTCCCTCCATTGACATAAGAAACCCGCACTCCCTCACTCGCATAGTCCGATGGGACACGATAGATCAGGCGCAAGACCAAGGGCTTTACGTGCTTTTCGAGGCACAGTGCAAGTGATAGTTAATTAATCATGCGCACATAACTTACAATAAATCAGAGGTCCACGCGCGCCTTGGGTTCGAAACCCCCAGATGCGATGCGATATCCCCTAAGGATATACCTAAACATAAAAGTGCATATAGCACGATCGTATTCAACAATTCCAATCGGACACTGGCAAATAAGTCTGAGAGACTGTATTGATTCAAGTAGTTGTATCCCGTTGATGCACTGACCTCTAATTTATTAGAGGTCAGGGCGCAAATGCGTTGTAGCTTGTTGGGATACAAAAGATACATTTAAAGCGCAACGTATAATCCTATGTATCAACATATAAACGCAGTACATGGAGTGTGAATAAATAATGGAAATCTTTGTATGCACGGTGTCGTCGGGTTTCTTGTGATTTAAACGATAACCATCGATAGAAGGGAATTTTATAGTTTTCTAGATACCTACCTAATAAGATTACTTAAGTAGTTTACGTGAAAAAAAAATTGGGTGAACTTTTGAACATTCCTATAAAGATAAGTACCTACCTAGATACAGACGGCAATGTTTTTTTTGTTTGAGAAAAGTGCACAGCAAACCAATAAGATTTAAAGTCTGGGCTGAACGAGCAAAATTATTCATTCAAGGACTGACCAATGTGGGGTGAATGCTAAAAATATAGACTTAGGTTAAAGTACTCTATGTGTTAACGAATTAGCGAAGATTTTTAGATTTTTAGCTGACGGTAGGCCGACGTGCTGACCAAAGACGGGACCAATAAACGAGCTAAGAACACAAACTTAATAGGTGCGCATACGTTAACCCTCGTTAACGCATTAAAAAAGCCCGGGAATGACAAAGCCATTTTAACAGTGTTGCCACAGAGGTTCTTATTACAATGTAGACTAGCCTCAAAATTTCATCAAAATCGGTACAGCGAATCACTCCAGAGTTTAGTGACGTACCTACACCAACGATCTTTAAAAAAGAGGAAGATCTTCGTGTATAAAAGAATAGAAAAGTAGCTCTATAGCTCTATCATTGACCCGTAAACAACAAGATGTGAAGCTGACTTCTGGACTCAGAGTACCTACATTATTAATGCTGCGATTCTGACTATTCTTAGAAGCTTAAGCTATATGAAAAGAAGAGATTCTGAAATTAATCATGCGTAGTCATCCCTATTAAGTCTGTGAAATAATCTGTCTGAAGCTGAGTTCAGTCAAAAATATTAAAATTACGTTTGGATACATAGTCGAAAAAGACTATCAAATAACATTGTTAGAATCCCAGATCCCAACCAAAAGGGATATAAACGTTCAATAGTTTGTAGGTAATAATCACAAAATCATGAATATTTTATTAGACATTCTATAACGTTAAATACCATTTTACGATTTTATCAATAGTTACTCAAACTGTCAAATATTTCAACATTTCTGACATGTATCCAAAACGCCGAGTTCTTTTCTCTCTGCTTTTTTAATATGGCGGATACACTGACCGCCGTACGGACGTCTGCATTTTTTATTATCGCAAAATAAGAAGTGTCTCGCTAATATTTCTCAAGTGTGTGAAACTGAAGTGTAATAATATAACTGTGCACCGATTACGTTTATAACTGAATAATTGCTGTGCTTCGAATCGTCACATTTAGCAAAAAAAATGGTAATGATAGTTTTTTGTTTTGATACTTTTTTACAAACTTTACTTTGTTGAAAAATGTGTTTTCCTCATTTTTCTTATTTATTACAATGATTATTACCTGGTTTAATAGGGAATCAGGTTATTAATGATAATGAACCTCATAAAAACGGGATTTTTTCGTTTTTTTTCTTTGTTTTCAATTTTTCTAACCAAAAAAAACTGTCATTGGGTGATGTCGATCTCACATGTGATATTATTTCAATGTTTCTTTGTTAGATTTGTAATTTGATTGTGTTCCCGAGGAGTTAATTATTCAAGCTGGGTGTGGCTGTATTGATTTTCTTGGAAGGTTCTAGGTATAGTGTTAGAATACGTCTTGAAGTACTGCACTGTGCCTATGTCTAGCACACTGCTACAATGCGGTGTTAACGCATTGGAATCGATTGTATTTTGATTTTGGACGATAAAGATGACTCCTTATTCTTATAAATACGCTCTATTAGTAATTTGAATAACAATAGTTCGTATATATTTAGATTGAAATGCAGTAAGATTGGATTTTAGAGTTGCTCAATGCATGTATTTACTTATCATGGAGGAAAGTAAAATAGTAATAAAAAGAGCATTATAAAACCATGTTATCAGTTATGTAAGGTTTTTTACTGTATTTTGGTGCTTTTGCCAACTATAGGTAATGTAATAATTCAGACTGTGCCAAGACTTTTGTGTTATTTCTGGTTACTCATAAAACTTGTCTATGATTTATATTATCCTTTTTTTTTGTTATATTTAAACTTATAAGTATTATAATATATAATTAGAAATTATATACCTATTTCTTACTAACAATATTCTAATTATTACACCTATTGCTTTTACTTATTAGATTTGAATTTTATAAAATGACATAAGTATTAGACATTTATGATATTATGATATACCAACATATTACTAACTTAATTTAAAATTTGAATTGAGAAATTACTTACACTACAAAAGGAACTCACAATTGTACAATTTTTTATGACTCAAATTGTATGAGAATATAAAAAAAAATATGTTATCACCTAAAATTTCTAAATTATTCAGCAAAAGTCAATAAATGAGACACATGAAATCCTTTATTATGTGCCACCAGGATGCTAAAGATTAGCTTAACAGTATGTCTAGCTTGTGATATTAATCAGAAACGAGACACAATGAAAAATAAAAGTTATGTCATATTAATTGTTATTGGATGCCAAACTTCAGATTTTAGAAATGGTCTGCTGAAATCTTAAATGTAAACAAAAGATTAGTAGGTACCTAGTACAAAATTAAAATTCACATTATACAACTTGAGATTTTTAAGCCCTTTAAAGAGTACAATAATTTCGTTTATACACATTCAACAATTTTATATTTTTAAATACAAAAAAAAAACAAACACATTTAAAAATATTAAAGACACTGATATCCACTGGTATGGGAATGGGGTCCAAGCTACCAGTGGTCAGGGCTTCAAAGAGAGGAACCTTCAGACTATGCAAGCCATGTCCACTAATAATAATAATTATTACTACGTTATTACTAAAAGGACACCGCATAGGACCAACAGCGCTGGCGTTAGGGCCACTGACACCCTGGGCAAAAATATTTTGATGCCCACATATTGAGTGTTATTTTTTTGCTGGCGTAGCACAGTATTGATGGTATGAAGCACGGGGGTAGGAGACTCCAGACCTCGGCGCTCCTACAATTTGGCGTCCTGGGCCGTCGCTCGCCCCATCGCGCCCCTCTAATGTACCAGCGTACTGAAGACTCATTACAGAAATGCCTATGTAAATAATTCACATAAATACAAGTAAAAAATTTGAGGTTTTTGTAGGAAAACTATCCAAAAATTTTCAACAATATTATTAGTTAAGGATCAGTCGGACAAAAACTCATCTCTGAAGTTGCAGAGACTGCATAAACATCTAAATTTAAATTCTTTAATATAAAATGAATAAAAAAGTTCCAAAGTTGCCAATTTATTCTTATTTCTAGTACCACATAATCATTGTACTCTAATGTGCTCCGGTTATGTAGCGCTGATCGGAGCGCAAATGATTTAAGATCAAATATTTAGATAAGAAGAATGTCTTCTTTTTTTAAGTTAATAGTTTTTTTTTGTCAGACAATACTTATAATTATGAATGTAATATGTGTACATAACAACAACATGAATGAGGTTCAGAATGTAAAAATTATAATGAAGTTAAATGTCATTCAATAATTCTTAGTAGAGAAGTTTGTGTTTTAATATTATGAATCATATGTGATTCATAAGACGAGAAATATTAAAATTGTGTGACCAACATGTTGTAAAAAAAGAAATCTTATAGGCAAAGGGGGAAAATATACGACATTTATTATTTGTAACCAAGATAAGAAACATACATTTTACATTTCATGGTTTTCCCCTTGTATGGTTTGGTTTTAGGCTCAAATTCAATGTTTTGATAATGACCAATGAATGAACCAATTGACCAAGATTATTACTATTTAAGACGCTTTTGTCCCTTCAGCATATATTTCCTCCCAGCCTACTAATAAATTCAACAGCAAAAAATTTCTTGTAAAAGCCATTAACCATTTTAGTTGAATCTAAAGTCAAGGGCGAATCGATTTTCGCAGCACAAGTTAAAATATTTGCAATGTGTTTTAGTTAAATTGCTACTTAAATAAAACATTAATAACATACACTGCAACTTATAAATTAACTTTTTACCAGTGGCGGAGGCTCCATACAACTCGATTCCTTCTGGCTTGCCAGCACAAAATGGCACAGTATTTAATGCCTACTGACTTTGCCACTGGTTTTTCTCCAGGATAAAAACAGTTTAGCTCTTGGAAAAATTTACCCTCCCCCACTGCTACTTACCATCTTGCAAACTGATTATGGTACATAGGTAGGAATGGCAATGGAAAATGGTTGCCTATACCAATTGATAATAATAGCCCCCAGTTTAGTAGAAAGCCATTTGAGTGAATTAAATGTATACTTTGACATAATCTATACAAATAAAAATCAATTGCCAAAGATATTTGTCTACACATTGCTTCAAAGTGGCTGGACCGATTTTGATTAAATTTTAATTAAATTTTTTTCGTGGGTTGGAGTGGTTCCATGGATGGTTTATATTCACAATTGGACCCGGTAGGTGGGGCTGCGTAAAGGTCAACTAGTAACATAATTTTTAAACAACATTTTGAAAGTCATAACTGCAGTAAGTAAGTAGATCCAGAACTATGTAGTTTTTAGTTTGACTTTTTCCATAATGCATGGTATTTAGAAACATTAACTTTTACCATCCTGGCAGCAACTAGGTATGTAAAAAAAACTATTGTTGGATGATACTGGCTGGTTCTATTTTTTTTCTAAATGGATCATTATCATGAGAATTACATACTCTCCATGATATAATTGTGTGAGCTGTTATCTCACTTTGACAATCAAATACTGAAACCATTGTATATTTAACTGCTTTTCTGATCTAGAGGTTATATGAATAATTAGAGTTGAAATCCTTTTCAGGCTTTTAGGCTAGTCAGGCATTTAGATTTTCCTGTTACACATGGCATCACATCAAGCAAAACATTTCCAGTAAAAGCTAACATCTTGTTGTATACAATGTGAGGTCAAAAAACAAGAGACAAGGGAAATAAGAAAAATTACCAGAATCTAATCGAAAAAATTACGAGAAGCCAGGGCAGCTCGCTAGTTTCCTTATAAATCTCGACTAGTATGTTGGGAATATACCTAATTTAATGATCAATATAGAAAACAACCTTGAGCCAATTTTTATTAAAGAAGAAAGTCAAGGTCTGTTATAGTCTGACACGAATTCTTGATTTGTGAAGGTTATAATATCTTATTATGTGATTTTAATATTGCTTAATTATACTATATGTATAACTTTTTATTTATTTATTTATTTCGGGTGAAATTGGTACAATATGGTGGTAAATTTTATACATTTATTGGGCGAGACACATTCCGCCATAATACAATGGCATGCAAAAATAGGATAGGATGTAACTAGGTAAGGATAAAGGAAATTAAATTAACACCATTCTAATACAATTTTTTTTTATACAATGCATTTCTGAAGTAGTTGGAATGTGAAGAATATTTTTTAAGAAACTCGCCCATAGTATAGAAACATTCTTTTATTAACCATTTCTTTAGAGTCAATCGGAACTTGTTGTAGGGTAGGTCGACTATCTCTCGGCAACGAATTGTAAATGAGCGGCGCTATATACGCACAGCTCTGTCTTATCATCTCCAGTCGTGGCACTGGTGACTGTTATAAGAATTCCTTTTACTTTCCCACAGATAATTTTTTTATTATTAAAAAGATGTATTAGTTTGGCTGAATGTAGGGGAAGGTATTCTCTGGTAAAATACAATTCTTAAAATGTGTTTTTTTTTTTATTCTAGTCTAAACGGACAACCTACGACGATGAAGACAGTCCACCGACACCCTCTGACGACTCAGATTTTGATGATGATGAAGATCCTGACAATTTGGAAGTGCCAGGTTGGTTTTTTTGTTGTTATCATCTGAAGAAGTTTATGTGATTATTTTGATGGCATGCAGAACATGTATAATGGAGGTTTAACATCTTAAACTGTACTTAACTTAAACTATACATTAACCACCTTTTACTTGTAAGTTCCTGTTACCTTACAGATTTATCATACAAATTTTGTTCCAATTTTGAATTTATCTAGTAGTCAGAGCCTAGACGGCGAAACAACCTACACCAAGTAACATCTGCCATAATAATTGCTACGCAATTACTTAAGTTATTTTTATATCAATCGATGTGCCGACCTGTGTAGGACGGCTAGGTGGGCGTGCATTAATATGCGAACCCCTGTTAGTAACCCAACCCCCCAACTTGTTTTCATAAACATGATAAATATATTGTGATTGTGACTATTTCTGACTAACAAAAATATCTCCTTAAATAGGTGGATTCGGCCAGGTTTAGTTTTGCACAAAAATATTATATTGTGTTGGAAATAATACAAATAAATTGGGAAAAGGGCATGAAGATGATATGGGAATCTTTGGATGGGAAAAGAATCTTTGAAATAGGCATCTCGACTTGGTTGTCTCTTTTACTCGACGCAAAAAGAAGGAAAAACCAATTTACAATGGGAAGCCGTTAGGAATTGAGTTGTATGGAGCCTTCGCCACTGGAAAGGGTGGACTACCCCGGCTCCTCCTCCTCCAGTCGATAGCTCAATGCTGAGCGTCGTGATGCTCCCGGACCCTCTCGCGACAGAGCATTTTCCACCTGTCATGGTCTTGAGCGTGATGAAGCGCCTCTGCGATATTTGTGTCCAATTGATTTGACACTTGGTCGGACCATCTTATCGGGCTACGTCCCCTTGATCTCCTCCTTGATTTCCTTCCATCTACCCCGGCTAAGCCTGGTCATTCCTGTTGATGGTTTTTACACCACTTATTTTAGTCTTTTTACATCCGATATTTCTTAAAGCTAAACAGTAAACACGTAGCACAGTCTGTTATAAACCCGATTTTTGTTTCATCATGTTTTTATTGAAGAAATCTATAGTTTCTATCATTTCTAGTAGTAGAGTAAAACTCCGGCTTCGTTACGACTTGTAGTTTATTTTTAAAAAAATGCCAAAGTTTCGAAATATCCGCAACAAGAAAAATAAAAAAAAATATTTTACAAAAAAAGGGAACAATATATTTTCGTTTCGATTAATTACGTTAACTGTACGTACAATAACCTAATTTTTTACCAATTTCTGTTAATTAATTACGAACGAGAAGCGAGATATGATTTTTTTTCTCATTTTTAGTTTTTATTTTTTTATTCAAGTATAACACCGTATTAGCTTGTGAGTTCTACATAAAACGATTGCTTTAACTTTCTATTATGTACAGTATTAAAAGCACCAACTAATTCCTTGTTATCCAGAACTTATTGCAATTTTTATTTTTATTTCAGGGTTGTCATTTTTGTAATATCCGAAAAAAATAATTAATAATACATTTTTTATATATATATTTTTTTAAACATGTTAAGGCCATGTTATGCCTATACAAACTTCAATTTTTAAAGGAAACATTGAAAAAGAATGGTCACGAGTGGGACTTGAACCCACGACCTGGGCACGAATCGGCTACATTTGTATTTCTGATTATGACCAACCGCATCTAGGCGGTGTAATATAATATAGAGCTGCTATAACCAAAGAGCCTAACTACTTTTTAGCACTAGACAATACATCCGCTTCATGTAAGAAGCGTAGTCGTAACTGACTCATTTGCTGCACTGCCTGCTCACACGACTTTTAGCTATTTGCTGTTCTTAAAAATAAAATATGCGTTCTATTTGTGTATAATAAAGTTCAAATAAAAATTCAAATAACTCAAAAGCGATATAACCCTAGGCAATAAATAACTAAAATGTTAACACATGCAAACAAAGTAACTAGTAGGGAAGTATAATCCAGTAAGTTTTTTAACAGTAAACATTTCAAATATAATAATACTTAAAAAATTGGTTGAATTGACAACCCTAACTGCGGATATTTCGGATATCACTTAAAATTGCATTAAGTTCTGGATAACAAGGAATTAGTTGGTGCTTTTAATACTGTACATAATAGAAAGTTAAAGCAATCGTTTTATGTAGAACTCACGAGCTAATACGGTGTTATACTTGAATAAAAAAATAAAAACTAAAAATGAGAAAAAAAATCATTTCTCGCTTCTCGTTCGTAATTAATTAACAGAAATTGGTAAAAAATTAGGTTATTGTACGTACAGTTAACGTAATTAATCGAAACGAAAATATATTGTTCCCTTTTATTGTAAAATATTTTTTTTCATTTTTCTTGTTGCGGATATTACGAAACTTTGGCATTTTTTAAAAAATAAACTACAAGTCGTAACGAAGCCGGAGTTTTACTCTACTACTAGAAATAATAGAAACTATAGATTTCTTCAATAAAAACGTGACGAAACAAAAATCGGGTTTATAACAGACTGTGCGTAGGTACCTTAGTATTGTTTACGTCTCTTGGATCAAGGTGGAATAGTAACGATGGTTTTTATATCAAAATGAATGTAAATATATTCTCATTTTGAATATCATTGAAAGAGTGCATTCTATTATATACCAAGGTGACATTGGTATACATAAAATATTGTATATTTACAGCTGCTGTTGGTATAGATATGCGTGGATAGATCCGGACTTATCCGGAATTTTGGAATTGGTATAAGAAATAATATGGAGTGGCGTTGTAATTTGTTATCGTCAATATTTTTTAAAATTAATTTTATATCGCTGGTTATTTATTAAAGCAATTAAGGAGGTATAAAATGTATTTCATTCTGTAAAATCTCTGTCTTTCATTAGTATAAAGTAAGTAACTTCTCGTAAGTTATGTGCGTATTAAATTAATTATCTCTTACTCCGTGCCTCGGAAAGCATGTGAAGCTGCTGGTACTGCGCCTGATCTCTGGTCGTGTATCTCCAGCGTAGTTGGCTAACCTCCGTTGAGATTCACCGCTGTGACCAAAATTCGGTCAGGAGGACATTATTATAGTAGAAAACGCTGTCGTGAAAAGTCTCTTATGCTAAGGGTTTAAGGATTTCAAAAAATAATTATATTGGATTGTTTATATCAAAAACCTTCAATAACAATGTTCTTTGTTTCTGTACAAACCACTACTTATTTGACTCTACACATACCGCGTCACGGGATCTTGTAAGACGGACGTATTGCTTCCAAGTGACATATAGAAAATAAATATTTTAATATTATTTAATTAATATTTCATTTCTTAACCCATACCTCCTATAGGTTATATATTTGATAATACTAGTTGGTCCAGTGCAGTGTAGTCGCGAAAGTGGACAAAAAAAAACTAATTAACTATTTCCATTTTTTTTATTGATAACACAATACTGAGCATCTAAATAAAAACAAATAGATTCTCCAACACAAGAGAAAAATATGTTACTTTTGTTTTGCCTCTTATTTTCTCTTTGGCTATTTATATCATAATAATAAGATGGCTGCTTCTAAGATGTAGTGCACACAGTGGGGGGAGAGCTTACCCCACCCCATTACATTACCGGGGGTGGCCGACCGTGAGGTTCGAGAAAATTATTAATTTCATGATGTCTGAAGTTGTTCTATATCGATCAGTAATCTAGACATGGCGGCCAAAAGAACTTAAGTAATTCCAAAATCAATATGACTTAAGTTACTTTATCCTTCCAAGTCTTTCATGTGAATTTTACATCTTGGCAGTTTGGCCGTAACCCATTTTCACGTGTCAGGGTCTTAGGTGGCTTAGGGTAGCTACACACATAGTCGATTCGGCACATTCTGTTCGGTATTTTGGAAGCAATTTCACCGGGACTTCTTCGAAAATACCGAACCGAATGTGCCGAATCGACTATGTGTGTAACTACCCTTACTCGTGAACTACGAATCCCATCGCAATTCTATTTTCATTATGCAAAATTTGCAATCATTCCTAAAAGCAATCTGTGAGTAAAGCCGTTATAGTATTTAATAATAATTAGTATGATTCACGAAAGTTATTATTTTAAAAATTCCTTAATCGTCCTGTTTTCAGTATTGGCACGGGGTAGCAACAACATTGCAAAGACTTCGTGGGTATTGGGTTTCGTGTAGGTATGGTTGGGTATGGGTGGTATGGGTAAGAGTAACTTCCCGGAACTGTGGTGTATTGCTTTCGCATCTGCTTTTTAGCCATGAAAAGCGTCTTTTAGAAATTACGTCTTAAATCGATTGTAATTGAAGCAAAGGCCAAAAAAATGTTATGGACACATATTTAGTAGTATGAGTACCACTTCAAGAAAAACCTCAATTCGCGTTCCAACCCTTTAAAATTAGCTTGTTAAGGTTCGCTGTCCGACAACAGACACAATAGAAATAACTTAAGCATGAATCATACGTGATTTACGGGACAGTAAAAAGGTTAATTATGTCATAAAAATCTAGTAATAATGTAAATTAATTACTGTTTTCTGTAATGTAATGTATTGCCAGTCGTACCCCTGCCAGCAGCCTCACGTACCCCTTTCAACAGCCTCGCGTACCCCTTTCAACAGCCTCACGTACCTCTTTCAGCAGTCTCACGTACCTCTTTGAGCAGCCTTACGTACCCCTTTCAGCAGCCTCATGTACCCCTTTTAGCAGCCTCATATACCCCTGGGGGTAACCGCATTAGGAATGGAGAGATACTGATATACTTCCATGGAAGAAGTTATTTTATATGTAATTTCATTGACAGGTGGAGGCAAAACCTTGGCAGCGGCGGCAAGCATGGCCGCCAAGAAAGTCACCGCCCCACCACATGTCACTGTCAAACCAACCACAAATCCACTTGCAGGTCAGTTACTTGGTTATGTTGCTATACAAATGTGCAGTGTATTTCCAAATAAACTTGCTAAAACGCGAAGGCAGGCTACGTGAGATGTCTGGATGTGGTGTGAACTTCCTTTCAAACTGGCAAGAGTTGATGCAACATAGCGACAAATGGAAGAAAAGGAGAGAGGCATTTGCTCAGAAATGGGACAAAGTAAACTAATAATATAAAAGGAAAGTGTTGTGAAGAGAACTATGACCCTGATGTTTCATGGAGCTTTTTCGTCGTGTTTCTATACATCTGGAAATTATCTTGTATCACTGCTGCACGCTGCTTCCCTTTCAAAGATGGCAGACTGAGCGACCAGTTAACTTTATTAAAATTAGTATATTCTCAGATTTCTGCATTGCTTCTTGGTCTAATGCAAATACTGATATAATCATAACCCTCCTTTTTTTGTAGTGCATATATTTGTGTCTCCACAGCGCCCTCTGGCGTCGCTTTCGGGCAGGCCAGTAACATGAAGCCTATCAAGATATCTGCCAGTTCTCTCACCAAGCCTATCAGCTTAGCAGGCCTAGGCAGAGGCGGAGGTAACAATTTCTTTGTATTTCGACAGTTTAGGATCTTTAGATGTCCCAAATTGAATGGAAAATAAGGGCTGATACATAATCAAAGCAATGCGACATCGCAACGCATAAGGTAGCGATGCGATGCGACATTGCGTTTTAACGTAAATAAATTATTTGGGTAACCATGCATGCAGTCGGGGATCGTTACGACTTTTGATAACTTGTCTTCTGACTGGCTCATGAAAAGCGTATTGCAATCGCACTTCAATTATAAAGAGATTCAAATAAGTATGGGAAATATTTAATTCTTTAATTAAATTATTAAATTAAAAGCGCGACGTTAAACATGTCGCAATATTTTTGCGTCGCGGCAGGCGATGCGAGTTCGCCGATTTTGGCGTTGCATGCAACATCGCACCGCTTTGATGTGTATCAGTTCTAAGGGTAAATTTAGATGTGTATAAGTTGTCGAATGTGAAATTGATAACAAATGTTTGTGTAAACGTGAAAGACTAAGTTTGATTTTAAGGTCACTTACAGACTGACATCGTGGTTATAAACATAGTTTATTAATTTTTCATGTATTAATATATTTACAATCCGTTTGTCCACGACATAGATTTGTATTGTTGTATGTCACCAGAAAATCATAAGGACCGTTATATAGTTTATCGGAATTAGCTCGTAATTATTTGAATTCGCTTTTAAATACTGTCGTTAAATTATCGACGGAACTAAAACTACGATGTTACTAACTATATTTATAATTACTCTTTTTCTAGTTGCGCCATGAAAAAGTATTCCTTTTAGTCAGTAGACCTTTAATGAGATATTTGAATTTTGGGTATTCCGAAACATCCCCTTTACTTTTCCGATATTTGAATTTCGGGTACCTCGACCAAGTTAGGTTAGAAATATCTAACCTAACCTAGTCGAGGTACCCGAATTTGAATTGATGAATGAAAATGAATAAAATTGAAACTCAATTTCGGGCACCTAGAATAGGTGGATAGGAGGAGCCCGAAATTCAAATATCGCAGTAAAGGTAGTTAACTAAAAGGAATGACACCTAACCGAGTCGGGTGCCCGAAATTTAAATATCGCAGTAAATGGAGCTAACTCTACTTTGATGCGGATAGACCTATTACTACCTTTTGAAAATCCATCGAAATTGTATCATCTATGTCAAATTGTATATCTATATAAATACCTTTCATTCTTTCTATACAACGGATTTGATTATTCCGTGAAATTATAAACTAACGGTGCTTAAATTTTTCCGATGACGTATTACAAACTTTTCGTAGGCGATGTGATTATGGAATATATTTATTAAAATTGTTTATGATCATGATATGGTGTGGATTCAGAAGATATAACTTTCACTATACTTAATTTTATACACTCTTTACTTGTGATAATTACTTTAATTTAAGTTAAAGTCTTCTAACACTTCAGAATCGATACCACTGACACAAGTTGAAAAAAAAACAGGCATTGCAGTGCTCTGTTAGGGTAGCTACACACACAGTCTATTCGGCACATTCGGTTCGGTATTTTCGAAGAAGTCCCGATGAAATTTCTTCTAAAATACCGAACCGAATGTGCCGAATCGACTATGTGTGTAGCTACCCTGATACTATCATTCGCATCAATGTTGACGAGCATGATAAAAACTAAACGTAAAATGTTGTCAGCAAAAAAAATCGATTTATAAGAAAAAATGTAAACGAAAAGCTGTTAAGTTAAATTATTTTAAAAAGAAATTTGAAAAAGAACTGATACATAAAAAATCACAATATGTGAGTTCATAGGTTTCTTCTAAATAATGCTAAAATACCCCACAATTATTACATTTTAAAAAACATTTAATAAATACAAAATAACTTTTTAAAGCGATGCTCATTTTGAGGAGTGACTTTTTTTATGATTCTGAAATTGAAAATGATTGAAGGAGAAGTTACAAATTCATTATAAGATGGAATTTGGACTAAAATATGGTGCAGATCCAATTATAAACCACGCGAATACTGTTTTTTAGATATAATATATCCGTCTCTGTCCTTCCTGACGAGTATAAACGAGACATATATATTGCTTCTTGTTTAAACTGTCGGCATTTGTGTAGTTTGCAAACTCGTACTAGGTACTGTTACTGGAGAATCGGTAATATGAACTGAATCTTCTTGCGGACTTCTTTAAAAATAATTTTAAATTAAAAAAAAAATACTTCTCTGTATAACTTTCAAGAATCCGTACAATCCAAGTTTGGGTAACCCACAACAATAAAGAACAGTTTTTCTTTACATTTTTTTTTACTTACACAACCTATTGTCTTTTGGCATTATTGTTATACATCTGACAATACCCAAGTCCCTAAGGCTGGCTTTCCACCAAAGCTGTGCAAGGAAGCTAAGCGATGAGCGAGGAAATCTACTTACTGTACTTAAACAAAAGAGCTCGGGGCTGAGAAGTTGAAGCAATCCTGTTGGTGGATTTTTCTTCGCTCACCGCTTACCTAGTACAGCTCTGGTGGAAAACCAGCTTAATAGCTCAGTTAACCTAGGAGAGTTTCTTGGAGCTAGTCTCATACGATCGGCAACGACAAAAGTACCAAATTGTAGCAATACTGTAGTCAAGAATCCTGCCTGACTACGGTCCGCGGATGGGAAATTAAGTATTATTGGAAATGGCAGTGGATAAAATGGAGATCATTTTGACAGTTGATTGTTGGACTAACAGTCAAAACTGATCTCCGCTCATGCATTGCCATTACCATCCGTATACTATAATCTTGAGATATTTTGATTTGAGATTGGTCTTGAGAGATTTGTTGGTTCTTAATTTCGGTCTATAAAAATGTGTCTAGCAAATTTCGTTGTTGATTATACTATATCTATTTTCCTCGCCAAGTAGACAGCGATTCTTCTAGAAACTCTGTTAGAGTAAATGAGCGATAGTCAGCTTACTGACTCTTTGTAGCGCCCGCGGTGGCGCCGCCGTCTCCGTTCGCGGCGGGCTCGTCTGCCGCGTACAACGCTGCTTCACTACTCGCTCAGAGTGAGTACGGCTGTAGTGTGCCCGCAATCTTTACGCTCATTCACACGGGAAATTTTTAAACTTGCATGCTCTTGCGCACTTGAGTGTGACAATACTGACTACCTTAAAAAATTTGATAGCTTTACAAGTTTTATGGTAATGCTTATCAGAATCAAGGCATGCAATTTGACAAAGGCTCCATGGGACTTTAAATTTGGCGCCTAATTTAGAGTCACAGTAATCAAGTACAACGCTTGAGCAATTTAAATCATGAGCGATATTCAAGGCTTGGTTAATAGCGCGCTCACGTGCGGACGAAACCTTAAAAAGCTCCCGTGTAAATAAGCCCTAACGCGTAGACCGCGATAACATCTATTATTCTGTAGATTTGTACTATTATATGAACTTTAATGGTTTTAAATTTCTGACTGTGTCACGTTCGCAACAATTTCTATTGTCAACTTTGGTACAGGATAGGTTTATTACATAACATACATAAATTGTTTTAAAACCATTAAAATTTTTGCGAGTATATTTTCATTTTAATATTATTTATGACAACTCTCTATAAGCTTCGTATTTTCTTTAGAAGCATCTAACATTTCATTGTAGTTACATAGTATAGTATGCAAGCTAATAATCGATATTGATCGAAGGCAATTTTGCTAATTATTTATGATGTATCGGTCTAGACTAGTTTAATAGAAGCCTCGTACTGCCCAGCTTTGGTTATAAATATAGATTTGACCTGGTTTTAGTTTTCATTATGATTCGTTTTGATAGAAATTAGTCGCAAAATTGATATTTCCTAAATGTTGATAAGGTATTACCGTATTCGTAAATAGCAATTTATGCTAATATAAATAACTATTCTTAAAAAGTAGGGGACGGCCACAATTACTTTTTTACATCAAGTGATACCGGTAAGAGCCTATCTCTTAAATATAAGAGAGAAATAACTATTCCACAGATACGAGAATGTAGAGACTAGAGAAATTCTGAAACATCTTAATGTTAACAAGTCGAAATGTTGATGAATATGAAATTTTTGTAACAACGAGTATTTGTATCCGTTTTACCTACGTCTGCGTTGGTTTGTGTTAAAAAAACAATTTCGGAGGTAAATTGCGACGTCTTCTAAAGCCATACAGTAGCTCAATACCGTAATAAAAAAAGTTTGCGTGGGTGAGCACATGACTTATAAAATGATGTTGAAATTTTGAAGCTCCTTGCGTAGTCACAAAACTTTGTGAAACCTTTGAAAGTTACAAGCAAAGAACTTACAAGTATGTATATTCAAAAGCCTGAAAAACTCCACCTAATTGCGTAAAACGGTTCAATATCTCCTTGGGTACGCTTTTTTGTTTACGTAAACCTTAATTTTTTTAGCTAAGAACACTAAATCGAGTCACCATTCAAATAAATAAAACTAAATCAGATTAGGGCCATTTGTTTAGGAGCTACGATGCCAAACACAGACACACAGACATGTCAAACATATAACACTCCTACTTTTGTGTCGGGGGTTAAAAAAATTTGTTCTCAAAATGAGTCTTATTCAACGGGGTCAGTCATCCGTCATTTTATTGGTTTCGATATCAATCAACCGATTTAATAAAAGATAATTTTATGATGTGTCTGCACGTGTTAACTTTTAAGATTAGGAGATGATAATTGAAATTGTAATCGAATATTCGTTGCGCATAACAGGCTGATTGTGTTCTCTGTTTCAGAGTTATTAGATTTTAGTTTAGTTACATATTCAACTGGGGTTTATTATTTATTTGTACATATTTTTAGCGTTCTATCCTTGTCTATAGATACCTAGTGCTATTCACGAAGACGCACTCATCTTCCTAATTGCCTACAGTGCACAGACATTTATATATTTGTACTTTTGTAATAGCATATAAATCGTATCAGAATAATATAGATGTACTAATGTAAAGGTGATTTTATACCGGCCGAACGCGGCGTAGATGAGCCGAGCAAGGATTGAAATCAGGCTTACCCTTTTACACCGAAAGATGTCCATCGCTATACCGTATAAATTATACATATAAACCGTACCGTATATAGGTATAAATTACAATACAAAGGTTCAGCAAAAATAACAGTTTGATCAGAATAAGTTTGCATACATAAAAATATAGTAGCTTTAAATGATTTTTTATTTATGCAATTTTTATGTATGAAAACATGTTTCGATCAAGCTGAAAACTTTACTGAACCTTTGTAATGTTATTCTTCTTAATTTGGTTTGTTTAAATTTTTCATAACTGTATTTATTGATTTTATATCTTGAATGTGCGAGCGAGATAGCCTAGTCCGATTAGCATTTCACGAGTTTTCATGCATGTATAAAAACTGCGCAAATGCCATCCGCGGCTAACTTCACTGACTTGAAAGATCCATAGTGCGTTCAGTTATTGTTTCGATACAACTAAAAAGCTAACGAAACGTCCGTGCACTTGTACTGTAAGCGAATCGGAAGAATAGAGGGGCGCGTCTTTGTCGATAACACTACCTATAATAATAATCTCTATTTAATTGTATTTAAATACATTTTGTAGATGTTGAAAGTAGTATGGTTCTGTACATAATGGTTTCTAGTGAGTTTTAAATGAATGCTTCATAAGTTACCTCCAATACTGAGAAGAAAGGAGCAACAGCAGCTGCTGTTGCTTGAAGTTTAGCTAATGGGAGTCGGGCCTCGGCTCAGGGCGTTGCTTGGGGACAATTTGAATCTGGTTATGAATATATTGGGACATGTTTCTGACTACAGGAACAGCCCAGCATAAGCAAGGGTCGGGGAGAGCTATCAAAATAAAACTAACCACTACTTCAAAACATTAAGTCGATCATTATGTACAGAACGAATGTAGAAATAATAATATGCTTTTAAAATGTATGGTTAGTGCATCCTATTAATATTAAACATTTTGAAATTTGATATTTAAGTAGTTTGTGTGTACAGTTTTGCGTTGTAAAGGTATGCGAATTTATTCCTTTAGTTTATACAATATTCTTGGGTCATTCCGGGAACTGATTGCCATTGTCTCAAGGAAAAAATTATATATTCTTTGTCACTGAAGATTGAGATACCTAATAAAAAAAAACTGTATAATCGACGAGATTCGATAATATATTAGTGCTATAAGATTATGCAGACAAAGTGGTGATGGTTTATTCAACTAAAATGCAAAATGGATCCCGGGGGCTAAGAAACGATACATTTTCCTTTGTCTTGTTTGTGACACTAAGGTTTCTGGAAAGTTCCTGTTACCTTAACTGACAGATCATTCTTACTAATTGTTTTCTATTTTTTAATTTACCTAGTAGTTAGAGCCTATCCGGAACCTGTTAAAATGTCTGGGCCTAAATGTTTTAATATTTTTTCTCGGAATGACTCTCCCGTAGCATTATAGCGCCATCTATTATCAACTAACCTTTGTTTCCTCAACAGTGGAGATGGTGGGCATGACTGGGATGAACTCGTATTTACTGCAGAATTTAAATCAAATTTTGGCGTCGGGCATGGGTGGACCGTTAGCAGGAATGTTTGGGCAGTTCGCGCAGGTTGGGCCGGTGTGGGGGCAGTCCAAGCCAGGCAATATGTGGCAACAAGAGAAGGTATCATCATTTTTTTTTATAAAATCGTTTTATTAAATGTCAACATTTTTTGAAAAAAGAATTATTGATTGCGAGAAGGATTTTAACTTGTATCCTACCTACCTACTAGTACGGGCAGAATTACGAATAGTTCAGTTGGCGAAGCGGCTGGTGGCTTTAAGCAAGTAAGGCACAGGTTCAAATCCTGCTTGTAACATAGCTCTCTAGTACTTCGTACTAAGGGTGGATGTAACTTCTATCTGAGATGGTTGAATGAATGAATGAATGAATTTTGGTAGCACGGGCGGGGTTATAAATAGCTTAGTGGCAGAGTGACTAGTGACTTTAAACAGCAGGTTGCAAATTCAAATCCTGCTTATAATCGATTTTTTGTCTATAAAAATTTCAAATTTTAATGATCGCATCGTATGCATAAATGCTTTACAAAAGTATTTGATTTCAGATGGGAGGTGAAGAAGAAGAGGTCGATGATGAAGAAATGGGTGTGGCAGAGACATACGCAGATTATATGCCTTCAAAATGTAAGTAAACTTAGAATATTTACCATGCATGATCGGTTCGCATATGATGGTGTGATGTGAGTTTAGCTGCGGGTTGTGTTTCCTTATGGAATAGTCGCAACGTTTATTAATCGAGATCAAATAAAGAGGCTGACAAACATCACATGCGATTTCGTGCATTTAGGGCTATTTAGACGCAAGTACTGCACAAATGCCTTATGTATACTGTACCTTATGTCAGTGCATTGATTTGAGGGCCTAGATATAACTCAAATTATGCCATTTATATATATATTTTAAATATGAGTTTAAATGAAGAATGAAGAAGAATTATTCCTCTATATTTTCCTGTTAGTATTAGAGGCTTAATCCATGGTATAAAATTTCGGTACGTTTACCAGCCAATTATTTTTTACACAAATATGATTGCTCCAATAATATTTAAAATTTTAACTCTAATGTTAATTTCCACAGTAAAACTAGGCCGCAAACACCCGGATCCAGTAGTAGAGACTGCCTCCTTATCATCGGTGGAGCCAGTTGACGTCACCTACAAAGTCGGCCTGCCAGATGAAACTATCCGGAACGGCCTGCTCTCGGCTCTACAACTGGAAGCTGTAGTGTACGCCTCGCAGGCGCACGAACACCTGCTGCCCGATGGCACAAGGGCTGGCTTCCTAATCGGTGAGTCATTACTAACATTATATCACCGGTTACATCATTGCATTATAACTAGAAGCTGTAGTGTACGTCCTGTACCATATGAACACCTGTATTGTATGCCTTGTAGATGTATACACATGTAGTGTACGGTTTGTAGGCGTATGAACACCTAGTGCACCTCTACAGTACTCAGTACTCAAGGAACATTTCCTCCAAAATTCGAATCTTTTGGATCAAAGGTTTAGGTTGTACGTTGTGTATTAGTCGAATCAGTCAGTCACGATATTGTTTAATAAGACTACCTACAAATTATGGTGGCTCACCACAGTGGCAGTAGTGTGGCTCACCACAAACTCACAGGTAAACAGTTGCACACATGCCTTTAAGATGCCTATCACTCTAGATTTGCAGATCCCCCATATGATATATAGGATATGGGCCATATCCCTAAAAGCAATTTCTTCCAGATGTCTGGAAGAAATTGCTTCTAGCGTTAAGACTGCCAATTGTGCATTTTTGACTAAATAGTAATACTCTTTGTTCTTTCTTTGGTGTGCAATAAAGTATAATCTATCTAAGTAGTATTCTGGAAACACGCTGGAACTCAGCAGCTGGCATCTCCATAGCTCTAATTTTAATCACAAACACTTGTTGCAGGCGACGGCGCGGGGGTGGGCAAGGGCCGTACAATAGCGGGCATTATATTTGAGAATTACCTGAAGGGTCGCAAGCGAGCTATATGGGTGTCAGTGTCCAACGACCTCAAGTATGATGCTGAGAGAGACCTCCGTGATATCGGGGCTGGCAAAATTGAAGTCCACCCACTTAATAAGGTAATTATAAAGTCTAATATTTCTGGTTTGTTTAAACTGTGCGAGCTACTGAGAATGTTGTTGCGCCAATTTTATTTACAGCAATAAAACTTGTACGGGGATGGTTAAGTAATTGGCCTCTTGCTCCAAGCTTAGCAGGTTCGATCTCTCTACGAGATTTATATATTGTGAAACACAGATATTTATTTAGGACATTTACACACAGATATTTATTCCTACATGTATTGAACCAAAGTTCAATACAACCACAACTAAATTATTTATTGAACCAAAGTTCAATACATGTAGGAAAAAACCTAATCACAAGAAATTACCATTAATTCTAAACTACAATATGTGCCACGGTTCTTTAAGTCCGAAGTTAGTTGCAGTCAGCGTTTGCGTATAGGAACTACAGGTTTGAAATGACGTCGGTTGCCAATAGGGCTCTATATTTAATCTCGGTAAGTAAAGGGTATATTTAAAAGTTAAAACGTAACTATTCCATTAGAAAATATCTCGCAGCTAACTTCCCAGACTTCCGTGGTGTGTACTGTACAATAATCGAAACTAATATTATAAATACGAAAGTAACTCTGTCTGTCTGTCTTTGCTTCACGCCTAAACTACTGAACCGATTTGTGTGAAATTTGGTACAGACATAGTTTGGAACTTGAGAAAGGACATAGGATAGTTTTTATTACAAAAAATAAAATACAAAATAAAATTTATTCCGGACATACAGCGCCATCTATTGGTCAAGACTCGAAGTCAAGTCACTATTCCACGCGAACGAAGTCGCGGGCAAAAGCTAGTATTAAATATTTCTTTAAACAACTATCTTTAATGAGCCTAAACATCTGTGTCCCAGTTCAAGTACGCGAAGATCTCGTCGGCGGTGAACGGCAACGTGAAGAAGGGCGTGGTGTTCAGCACGTACTCCGCGCTCATCGGCGAGACGCAGTCCTCCAACACCAAGTACCGCACCCGCCTCAAACAGCTGCTGCAGTGGTGCGGGGACGACTTCGACGGAGCCGTATCCTTTTATATTATATAAACATTAACAATATCCTCCTGACCGAATTTCGGTCACAGCGGCCAATCACAACGGAGATTAGCCAACTACGCAGGAGATATTATAGTGCATAAGTGTGTGCGCAAACACAGGTGCACTCTCTATTCCCTCACTCTCATAGTCCGATGGGACGGCAATCCGACACGATCGGAGAGAGATCAGGCGCAGGGCCAACGGCTTTACGTGCTTTCCGGGGCACGGAGTAAGTAGTACTTAATTAATTTATAAAACGCACATAACTTACGAATAGTTAGAGGTGCGCGCCTTGGGTTCGAACCCGAGACCTCTGACTTGCCAGTCAACGGTCACAACCACTAGGCTATCACGACTTATATCAATATTATGACAACCACAAACCTACACTTCACGAAATTATTTTTACAAAAACATTACTAGGAATCTGTCATTTCATTTGGTAATGTTTATTCATCATCGACCTATAGTAGTCCATTGCTGGACACAGGAAGATTTTTATTGAACAACTAGCTTTTGCCCGCAGCTTCGCCCGCGTGGATGTTGAACCAGGATAAAATTTATATTTTTTGTTAATCCAGGAAATATGGTTTTTATGTTTACCGAGTTCTATTCAAATCAAAAATGTTTAGGTAACAAACATCTTCACAAACTTTTATTAGTGCAGATTAGTAATGTTATGATATGACAGTTCAAGTCCGCCCAAGTCAGTTGTTTTTGCGAGTTTCTTATTAAGCAAAACATGTGCATAAACATTTAAATTATCCAAAATATTTATTATTGAAAACATTATATATTGCCATTAAACATTATCCAGGACGATGCAATGGATAGAGCGAAGGGGAAGCGAAAAACCCGAAAAGCAGACCCCACTATCATGTGGGAATAATTATTGCACAGGAGAGAATGAGAGATTTTTTTAAATATACCTATTGTATTGTGTATGTTTTGCACATTTGAGAGCAATTATTCCAACAAAGATTAGTTTTATATTTAAGTCTTACTAATGTATAGGGAAAAAGAAAAAGTTATAAGTGCGCTTCGCATATTTTATTGCATGATTTCTGACCTAATAAAGCGAAAAACCTATGTAAAAGAACAAAAGTTTCGTATCAATATCAAATCCGAACCAGGATATTTAGAAAAACATACAGATTACTTTGTTTGTAGTTTTGCTCTCGGGAGCTAAAATGTACAGAGAGTCAGGACTGGTGACCCGAGAGCAAATGACATACAGTCTATGTGAGGAGAAGTTGGTCCTGAGATCGACACTCGCAGACTTCTCATGGCGAAACAAACGCCCACAGGAAACTACACTCGCTTAAATTGAAAGGGATAAATGTGGAGAATTAGTGGTACATGGTGTAAACACTGTCTCGCCAATACCGAAACCCGTTAGAATTTGCGCCTTGATGATTTGCAGATAATTTACATTAAGCCATCAGGCCATCATTTTCTGGGTCCCTTTACACAATTTTAAAGGCGTTAAGTTCCGAAGAAGCATAATCGGGACACCGACCTTCAACTTAATGACGTCCGTCGGAAGTCCACTTGCAGTGAGGGAATTCAGCAATTTTACAGAATAATGAGTGGCGTCATCTTGATTGACAACAGTGTTTATAAATGTGTAAAACACTTCATTCCCTTTCATTTATAAAAGAATGCATTCGTTGATTGCTGCAGCTTGATTATTTTTGGGCGTTTTGAGTTGAAAAATTCTTGAGCATGTGGATTCCTACTCAGCCGCCCATAATTATTGTCAAGCTCAACTTATGAATACAGGATCATAAAAATAATCGTTTCAAAGAACCATTCACCTCATCAGCCCCAGTTCCTCGCGTCACCACAGGCAGCGTTCAGTGGAAATTGCCGCTGAACATAACTGTGACACCACCCATTATGTGTTGGTTCCTACGGATGTCTTTTAGAGTTCTGTGTACCGCATCAACTGCTTTTCTGTTTGCCATTATACATTCATCCCATCATACGATCAAAGAACAATTCTTAAGCAAATGCCTGCCTTGTCACTATTTCGTGACACATCACAAACAGGTGTTTCGTTGCTCTGTAAATTGATGGGAATCCTAAACATGGTGTGCGCTGTTTTGTCACCAGAAAACAACGTGGCAGTAATCGCCGAAGACGCTACTGCAATTGTAATTTTGCCCTGCCTCCCTGCAAGGATGCCAGTGGTTATAAATATTTTTCCTGTCCCATCAGGAGTATCCAAGAAAATTATTTTTCCTCAGATTTAAATCGACTCCTAACGCCATCTAGTTAAGAAAAAGGAAACATTATGTTTTAAATAATAATAATTTTAATGCTTCAAATTAAAGCGGATTTTTTTTACGATGCGCGTTGCTTCCTTCGGGTTTCAAATTGAAATATTTAAAAAAGAATTCCGCTGATCTAAATAGACTCTAACGCCATCTAGAACACTATGTTTTAAATAATATAAATTTTATAAATGTTTCAAATTAAAGTGGTGACGTTTTTTACATACGTACATACATAGACTCACGCCTGTTTCCCAGAGGGGTAGGCAGAGACAACGGATTTCCACTTGCTACGATCCTTGCATACCTCGTTGCATATACGTTTTTTATAAGTTGAAAAATTATTAAAAAGCATGTTTCCTTCGGGTTTCAGCCGGTAAGTAATAAAAGTCATTAAGAATGAAATACCACAAAAATACATATTAATTTCAATGACAAAAAAAAATACAAAAGAATCCACAAAAAGTTTGCGGAACTGGGGATCGAACCCAAAGCCTTACACTTCCAAGGCGTTCGCCCGACCGGAAGGCTATGAAGTCTGTTGACATTATGACAAAATAATCGTTCCTAAAAGATATTATTATGTTATGTTATGTAATGTTTAGCTCCTTGTGGATATAGCGTGATAATATTTTGTAAATTGAAATTTAATAATATTTTTCCCAACAACAACAACAATTCTGCAGCAAATTCTAGAAATACGCTGCTTACTACAATACTGCTCATCCCCCATAATTATAAACGTGATAATTTATACCCTATAAGTTGACCAAGAATTTAAAAAGTATATTTGCCGAATTTCAACTAAATCTGTCCAGTAGTTTTCGCGCCAATCAATTACATACATACTTCGTTACGATTTTATTATATGTATAGACAAAATCTAACCTAAGAAATATATAATTATAAACATTTATCAGCATTCAGCGTAAAACCTAATCGTTTTGCGCCGAATGCATAATCATTGCGCCAATCGGCGCAAGTCTACAGACGTCAGTTTGACTGACGTAACGGGCTTTTTGTTGATCATTTACTTCATACTCGATTCTATCGCCTGGCATTATCAGTCAATGCCAATCCACACACACACATACCAACCCGTTACCTTGTCGTTTAAAAATATGTATCCACGCAATTGCAATGGTTAATTGAAAATGATCTTCAAACCAAGATAATCTCCTCAACGCCACCCAGATTGTATTCGACGAATGTCACAAAGCCAAGAATCTTTGTCCTGTTGGCTCCGGGAAGGCCACGAAGACTGGTCTAACGGCCCTAGAGCTGCAGAACAAGCTGCCCAAGGCCCGCGTGGTGTACGCCTCAGCCACTGGCGCCAGTGAGCCCAGGAATATGGCCTATATGGTCAGGTTGGGCATATGGGGTGATGGCACACCTTTTCCCACTTTTATGGACTTCATCAATGCTGTTGAGAAGAGGTTAGTAGATATTTTTTACACGTTTTGCTGTTTAGGATTCTAATCTAAGTATCTTAGACACACGTAAGGTCTGTACTAGAATAACTAGGTGAACTCAGTCATATCTTACTTCAAGATCTTCTGTCTTTTTATAACTCCCGACGCAAAAGTGTTATAAGTTTTACGTGTCTGTATGTCTGTCTGTGGCATCGTAGCTCCCAAACGGATGAACCGATTTTGATAAACTTTTTTTTATTTGAAATGTAATTTGATCGAGTGTTCTCAGCTAAAAAAAATTGAGATTTTTCTGTATCCGAGGGTTTATAAATGTTTAATTTATTGTTATTTAAGATGAAGTGCGACGATATATTCGTTAAAATACGATAATATATTGGCGATCTAAATAACCCAAGTGCATAAATTTGTGCTCTTGACTGCACATCGACAGGATGACAGCGTAGTCTTTTATTGTCGTTAATTTATAAGACCCTGGTTACCACCAGATCCTGAAGCATAGTCAATCAGTAATTAATATCCATTTTAACAGAGGCGTTGGTGCTATGGAGATAGTAGCCATGGACATGAAGCTCCGAGGCATGTACATCGCGCGACAACTGTCCTTCCACGGAGTATCCTTCAAGATCGAGGAGGTGCCTCTCTCTGACGCCTTCAAGGAGACCTACGACAAGTCCGTGGCACTGGTCAGTAATTGTAATTCTTTCACGGAGTATCTCTTGGTGAATAGATCGCTCTCTCTTTTGCAGTGTGGGCTAATGTTTTGTCAACTTTCTGCAGTTTAAACGACTGCTATTGTAAAAGGGTGGTTGCCAATTTTAAAAAGAATAATATATTTACATATACATAACATATTTGATATCATTTTATACTGTTAAAACTAACGCAATATGTGAAAAAAAAAATACAATTAGTTGCTGAAATTAGAAGCTTTCTACAATTCTGGAGAGGGGGTTGTTGCTATCCTCTTTCCGAAAATAAAGTATGTATGGAGTGTCAGTTCTTTGAATTCGGCATTAGAACATATGACGTCATATTTTAACTTTGTACTTTTTTTTAAATGGGAATAATACAATAATTTGAAAAACACAACATCCCTATTCTGTAAACCTCAGACTGATCGTACGAAGCTTAAATGATAGTTACTTTAAGGCGAGTGAGTGACGAGTTTTAAGACTTTATGAGAAGCAAATTGAAAGAAATTAAAAAAAAAAACCTTCCATAGACGGAAACGTTAGTTTTATAAGGAACTTTCGTAGAAAATACCATGTAATTTAGCTAGTAATATTTTTTCTAGTGGGTGGAAGCGATGCAGCGCTTCACGGAGGCCGCAGAGCTGATCAACGCGGAGTCGCGCATGAAGAAGACCATGTGGGGACAGTTCTGGTCGGCGCATCAGAGGTTCTTCAAATACTTGTGTATTGCTGCCAAGGTAACGTTTTAAATTATGTAAACTTTAAATACCTATTTTTAGTAAAGGAAAATGTTGATAATATAAGCAACCTTTAAGATTACGTGCTACTGTTTTTTACTTAGGTATTCGTAACCCTGCTTAATGATAAAAATTTCCTATCTATCGGAGTTGCTTTAAATGTCATGATGATGATGATGACGTCACTTCTTTTTTTTTTTTAACGCGTTTTAATTACTCATTAACAAATTCAGAGCGAATAGACTTTTTATTGTTATTTTAAATATTTACATATCTCTTGCTCTGTAAGTACACCCTTACACCCCTGAATGCCGGGGTGTATGACTATCATTACAGCATAGGTTTTGGAATTTGAAAAAAGAACTGTCATACTCATACTGCACGAAGAATATTTTTAAAAAGTTAATATTTTTTTTCTTGGTATCGATTAATTACTCGAATCGGAATCTAGACAATTTATTTTATAAAGATTTTATTTTAAATATGGAACTAATTGTTTCCACATCGTATGTTAGATGGAATCGATTTAAAAATCAAACTGGCCAGCAAGATTTGACGCGCTTGCGTGCGTGAAAAAAAAAAAGGCAGTCTACTAGATTCCTAAAAAGAACGTGACCATATCTCTTACAAATTGTAATAATTTTACTATTAATTTTAATTAAATACACATTTTTTTCTTCTTAATAAATGTTCATTGAAACCTGCTGTCTTGTTGTTTACTTACCTCACAATCGATATGTAAAGCAGAGTATTTATCTCGGGCGTAAGCATCAATTGCATACTCGGGTTAATTAGCGCCTTCGCTTCGCTCAGGCGCCAAAAACCTCGTATGCAATTGATGTCATACAGCCCTTGGTTAATAATCTACTATTAATTTTATAAGTTAGTTCCGCAAGCTTTAATGCATTAGAAAATAAATTACGTTATAGTACATTGTATTACTAGAGCGGTAAGTTCACAATTACTATCGAGGGATATAATTTCCCGATGTTAGTAATTGTTGTACCGCCCGAGGGACATTGTTTTCATAATATTCTTGCGTGTAAGTAGCAGCGTTACTGCGCAGGTGAACCACGCGGTGGTGACGGCGCGCGAGGCCGTGAAGTGCGGCAAGTGCGTGGTGATCGGCCTGCAGAGCACGGGCGAGGCGCGCACGCTGGACCAGCTGGAGCGCGACGACGGCGAGCTGTCCGACTTCGTGTCCACCGCCAAGTCAGTGCCGCACCCATACTACATTGTATTTACCGCCGCCACTTTGTACAACTCATTATTCTATTCTACCCTTCCCTACCAATACTACACTACAGCTCTACCCCTATCCTACTCTACCCATGAAAATCGGTCCAGCAGTTCTCGAGTTTTATGTACATAGATTAAAAATAACACATCTATCATTACAGACAATGTGACCAAAACATTTATAATAAACACTAAATACATACTTTTAAACTATAACAGCTTTCTTAGAAACAATTTTTTTAAATAAATTATAATTTAATAATATAAAATTCAAATATAATTCGATTAAAATTATAAAATATAATTAATAAATAAATCGTACTCTTTCCTAAATTTCGTTGTAATCAATTGATTCTACCTATCTTACTTTTATTGTGCATAGCCAAAGAGCCTTTTGTATTTGTAATTCGTATTTTGTATTTCGAGAACACTATAATTATTTTATTTGTGAATAGACAATTTAAAGGCAGACAATATGCCCACTGTGGAACACAACACTGCTGGTAAAAAAAAAACGTTTTTTAAAAATAATTCAAACATTCGTTTTGGAGCTGGTGCCACAGCTGAGTTAATAATAAGGAATATAATTATTCCTTTTATATTTACATGTATACATCTTTTGGCTTGGCACGAACCAAAGAACGCACTATTTTGTATTATCTGTAGCTTTTTAGTCATCAAGTTGGTAAATAAAATGACTTTCGTAATATACCTTGAAGTACTTTACTCCAAGAGAAATTAAATAACAAAAGCTAATTTGTTGTAATCATTTATTACAAAAATATTTCTTTAAACGTAACAATGTTCTGAATCATATTTTTGGTATCTTTTTAATACTAATGACAACCCATATTTCCATCATTTAACTCAACATGTAGATTATTCAAATTCACTTTTTCTACCGGCCTTATTTTACTTAATTCTCTTGCTAAACGCCCCATAGAATTTAAATTAGAAGCATTAGGATTATCCTTAAAAACTTTACTCAGTCTTCTGAACTCATCGTTCAACGCTTTCAATGCAATTGCGTAACTATATTTCATAGTATCTACATTAATTTCTATAGAATTACTTATCCCCTTTTCATTTTCTACAGATCTATTAGTCGAATTTTCTATACAATTATCAATTTTTTCATTATCATCTAAGGGATCGCAAAATTCTTCCATTTCTTGTTTAACTACATAATAATATTCGTTCGCTTCCTCATTTGAAGATGTTTCCTCAATATCACGATCATCCATATCTTGTTCATCTTCCACCGCAGGTTCTAACTTCAATCCTTGGTTCTTCACATCTTCGCCAGCTAAAGCTGTGTAAAATGATCTCTTATCTTCAGGCAAATCAACGGTCACTTCTATTGAATGTAGGACTGCACATAAATGCTCACATAATCGACCCTTTACACCTTTACAGCAATCACAACATAAAGTATCTGATCTAAAAATAATATGTTTTCTAAGTTTCTTTTCAGTGTCCAATCTATACTCATTCCCAGCAATGTTCATTCCTAAAGTATTCATAACTGTTTTGTCTTTGGCCAAAAATTTTGTGTAAGTCTCTATTACTAATTTCCCTTTTAAATGAGCATGCAGTATTTGACACCAATAACTGTCTAAAATATTTAATAAAACATCTATCATGATTACGTTATTGTAAGTACTACATTTGCTTAGTAAAAACTGTCTTAAAGTGCGTATGGATATATATGTTAGCTGGTCCTCGTGTTGTTTAGTGTTTAGACTGCGTTTATTCCATATATCTTTTAAATATTCCTTCAGTTTGGGCGTGGACTCTACTTGCTGATCTTCCTCTAGTTCCTTATAATACTTGGCCACGTCTTCGTCATCGTCTGCATACAACAGTGAATGAAATAACACCATCAAACTATGTCGCTTCTTTCCTTCAACTTTACTCTCGCCATCACACATTGTTTTCCATATTTCTTCAGCCATCGACGCACGCGATATAAACAACTGTTTATTAGAGAATATTGCATCTAAAGCATGTTCTTGTTCGTCTATAGCATTGATCATTATATTTTTTGGTTCGAAAGTTTTGAATGTCTGATATTCTAATAGTAATTTGGTCGAAAAGAACGCCTGACTGTAACTGGGTTCGTTGTTCTGTGAGTGGAGTGCGCAAGCTATAGGCAGCGCTCCCAAAGGTGTAGGCACGAGGAAAAATGAGACAACACACTCTTTCATTGGTGTACTATCTATTATTACATCTTGAAGATCGTGACCAGTAAGAACATTTTTCATGAACGGGGTAATTACGACAGTAATACTGTAATCATCGGTATACTGCATCACCCCGCCGGCTTCCTCTAAAATCTTCTTTTTCTCAGCGATCGTGTTGCCTACATCGTGATTCAATTCTCCTTTCTTTTTTCTAAATAAATACGAAATGTGACGTAAATTTGGATTAATGTCCGCATTTGACGAACATTCCCCGCTAGCGCCGCCGTATTTTGAAAGTAACGCCAATTCGTGATATCTTTTCGCTGAAATAACCGTATGTCCTTGCGAAAAATATTTATAGAAAGTCTCATTAGTTTCAGACGAAGACCTAATTAAATGGAATGATTCCCTCGCTCTCACTCCGTGTGTGTGCGTAAACTCTATATAAATGTTTAAATTCAATCCTTCTTTTAAACTCTTATCATTCCTAATCGTGTTACGGTTTATAAATTTAATTTTGAAGTCCACCTTAGCTTTGCATTCCTTGTTCCTTACACCAGCTTGGTCGGCCTTCTTTTTATTAAAACTAGAATGTTGACACACAAACACTTTTCTATACAAAAGTCTCTTCAATTTCGGGAAACTACTCCTCACAATCCACGAAGTTTGGGTAAATTTTGAAAATTTCTTTATCCATTCTCTGGCGTAGTCATTGTAAAACTGTATACTTTGATTATCATCCACTTGGCATTTCATTAAGATGCTATACTTCTCTGCTGATACGAAATTAAATACGGGGAACGTCGCATTTTCTGATAAATCCTCCAGAAAACGTTTTAAATCTTGTTTAGAACTCATTGCCGTCAAAACACACTGGCAAAACCATAACAAATACACTATTTACGTACAATACTCAATAAAACACTAAAACTCAAAGTTTATTTTGACTTTACAAACATTTCACAAATGTGCGCATTGTTAAAATATGTCCAACGCCAAATAAATCAATGCTCTGATACCGTGTCTAGTTTCAAAAGCGCATGTGTAAGCGAGAGCTGAGGCGGCGTATTGTTCGCAATCTAAATAACACTGTAATGGCGGCGAGGTGAATGACTCGTTTGGACGCCGCACGTGGCGCTGGCACGCTAATGACATTTGAACTTGTGCGGCTTCCGAGCGCGGGAATATTTGAATTTAGCGCGAACTCTATAATTATTTGAATTTTGACAGTCAATTTAGTAGTCGTTCCTTTTGTTTTTTTTCTTTTTATATGCAATTTTTATAATGTTCATAGACTAATTTTTAACCGGCTTTCAAAAAGGAAAAAAGTTCTTAATTCGATGGGTATTTTGTCCGTGGTTTAAGTAATTCTTTTTTTCTTTGAATGAAAATTAAAATAAAGAAACTAATAAAATTAACAATATAAAAAAAAACTGACTTCAAAATACTAACAAGCTAAACATAACAAAACGTACAAAACGAAGGTGATTAAATTAATTTTGGATCTCATTTGGCTTGGCACCGACTCCAAAACTAATATTTCGACTTTTTTTTCAGTATTTTGAAGCTAGATATTTTTATTATTTATTTAGTACTTCCTTTAGTTTAATTTTGAAAATAAGAAGTAGTCATTAGATTCGTTAAACAATTTTTTATAATTCTTTAAAAGTAAATACAGACTGATAACGATTTTTTTTACTTGTGAATTTAATGATAATGATAAAATTCATTAAAATTTTTTTCAAAATGATAAAATTAATAAGTATTTTTTTTAATTATTCAAGGAAATTTATTAATTTTTCCTCACGAGTGACGCCGTTTTCGGATATCTTTTTGTAGTGTACCAAGACGGGGGAGTCAGAAACATGCAAAATAAATTCAAAAAATAAAAGAAGTAATTTTGTCTTTTCAGGGGTGTTTTCCAGACCTTGGTAGAGAAGCACTTCCCGGCTCCAGACAGGGACCGCATCAACCGTCTGTTGGGTCTTGAGCCGCCGAGAACCAAACCCGCACCCGCACCTCAACACACCACGCACACTGCTCATAATGGGAAGAACGGAGTCGATGATGAGGCCAACACTTCTAAGAGGAAATGTAAGTATACATCTAGTGGCAAAGGCTCTTACAACTTGATCCTATGTCCCTCTATTTTAATAAAGATTTTTTTTTAAATCTGCCTCTATTTTTTTTTCCATAATTCCTAAATAAGAAAAAAAAATAGTAGGTAGTTATATTTAGTTAATACTTGTATAATAATGAAGATGATAGGATTAGTTTTGATATACAATTATTAAAGATTGAAGAAACTGTCAAAAGAAAAAATAAAGTATGTAGTCTATTTTGTTGTATGTAATCCTCAGTGACAGCTCGCCAGCAAGTGAATGCAGCAGCCAAGCGCATGCGCGGCGGCTCCTCGTCCGACGAGTTCGTGCGCGGCTCCGACGACGAACTCGACATGGACTCCGACGAGGAGCGACGACCGCCCGGCTCCGACTCCGAGCTGTCCGACTTCAACCCCTTCAGGGGGGGCAGTGATAGTGATGACGATGACGGTACGCGTTATATTAATGACGTGGACTTTTTTTTAATATTTTTTTTTTTTAAGGTCTATGTTTTGCTCACAAACTCTGATTTTTTCCAGAACCCTGGCTAGGTCGTAAAAAGAAGCCGGTAAAGAAGAAGAAGGCGGCGTCTCCTAAGAAGAAGCCGTCGTCGACACAGGACAAGATCGAGACCATGTTCGAGCGTAAGAACAGTACAGCGCCCCCTCCCACGCTGACCGTCAGTACGCCGACCGGACACCTCACCGGCACGCCCGTCGGCACCAACGGACTCTATCTGGGTACGAACACTACACTGTACAGTACCCGTGCGGGTAAAGGATGGGATTGAAAATGGCGTCCTGTAGGTGCGAGTAGGAACAAGATACATCAAAAACAAAGTGTGCGAGCGAGAAGTAAATACTTCTGACGTCATTTTCAATTCCATTCTTTATCCGCACGGGTAGTACCTACATAACTAACTGCGGTATGAGATAAACATGGACGAATGATAATCACGCAAGATTTATTCCGAGAAATTTTTTCGTCTACTTTATACGTGAAAATATTAAAAAAGAGGATACCACTACTTCATACTAGTGACATATTTGTCACAGTAATGCCGAACATAGAAACAAGTTTGGGGGCGATTGTGTTTAGAACGATGTTCCCGCACCCTGCGCAACGGGGCTAGATATAACGTCCACAGTGAAATATCTAATTTAAAATTAATTGTTTTCGTAGCTAGTCTAACGTAATAGCGATAAGCCATTTATTAATTTAAAACACATTTAAATATTTGTTAGGTCCCGCCCGCAACCAGCCACCGCCGCGGTCGGCCATCGAGCGAGCGTGCAGCATGAAGGAAGAGTTGCTGCTCGCCATAGAACGCCTCGGCCGCCGCCTGCCGCCCAACACGCTCGACCAGCTTGTTGACGAGCTCGGCGGCACCGACAATGTCGCCGAGGTATGTATCTTAAAAAAAGAATCACCGCGCGAAACAGCAAAATATTTTTAGCTTATTACATCTTTTGACAAAAGATTAATACTAAGTCAGGATGTAGATTATTCAAATGATTCAATAACTTTTCGTTCGTCAGTAAATAATACGTTTTGAAGATATATATTTGCCCCTCAAATATACACATAAAACGTTTAGGTATATCACTTTGGAGGTTCTTGACTATTTCTAATTTCGATTATTCCTTCAGATGACAGGTCGCAAAGGTCGCGTGGTGCAGACGGAGGATGGACAGATCTTGTACGAGAGCCGCTCTGAGGCCGACGTGCCGCTGGAGACGCTGAATCTCACCGAGAAGCAACGCTTCATGGACGGACAGAAAGACGTCGCTATTATATCTGAGGCCGCCTCCAGCGGTATATCGCTGCAGAGTGACAGGAGGTGAGACGTTCAGACATTCACTTATAACCTATCGCAATGGACTTAATGCCATTGATTTGTTTAAATAGGGAAACATAAGTGAGAGAAACTTTCAAGGCATACTAGGTATCGATGATAGATGATGTAAACAATAAAAAAGAAAACATTGGTAGGTACTTGGCGCCAGAAATAGAATAAAATATATTTTTATTCGTGCAAAACATTTCAATGAAGTTTTGTTCACTAATTTGATTTAACCCTTTATAAGATTTAAACTATTTTAAACTTATATTAATTATTTGTTATGTTGTCATCAGAGCGCGGAATCAAAGGCGGAGGGTGCACATAACGTTAGAGTTGCCGTGGTCGGCCGACAGAGCTATACAGCAGTTTGGTAAGTATAATTTTACACAACTTTACTACTATATATTGTTGTTGTACTAACTAAGATAATAACTACACTGTCTTCTCCGCAGGTCGTACCCACCGATCGAATCAAGTGAACGCTCCAGAATACATATTCCTGATCTCTGACTTAGCCGGGGAACGTCGCTTCGCGTCCACTGTCGCCAAGCGACTCGAGTCACTAGGGGCACTCACGCACGGAGACAGGCGGGCCACTGAGACCAGGGACCTTAGCCAGTTTAATATTGATAATAAATATGGTGAGTATACCAGCCCACGTCTACTTTTCACATCTTTTTCCTCAAACAGTAAGTAATTAACGTGGCTGATTAATTATATATAATTATTATACACAACGCATAGTATAAACCAGTAGACCTAGAGACTTGAAATTTAAAGGAAATATTTCTTGGATACGCCGAAAATGCACTTATGTAAGAATTTTTGAAAATTACACCTCTAAGCGGGTGAAAGAGAAAATGAAAAATCCAGAATATAGCGATATATAGTGTAACATAGAGGTAACTGTGGCTATGTTGGTCAGGTCGCGCGGCGCTGGAGGCGGTGATGCGCGCCATTATGAAGTACGAGCCCGTGCCGCTGGTGGCGCCGCCCGCGGACTACGCGGGCGACTTCTTCCAGGACGTGGCCAGCGCGCTCGTGGGCGTCGGCCTCATCGTCAACAGCGAGGCCGCGCCCGGCGTGCTCACGCTGGACAAGGTAACGCCATAATGTTGGAAACAAACTCTGAAATTATATAATTACTTGAAAAAAAAAAGAAATACTGGTCATTTAACCCTCCCTTGACTTTGAATTCAATTTCTTCCCGTTCCTGCTCATTTGATCTAGAATGACAATTTAGTTTATTATTTTAACAATTTAGTTTTTCCCTATACATACTTTTTGGAACACGATGTAAATACGATTCAATGTTGTCCACCAACTATTATAATTTAACATAGAGATTATTTCTATTCTAAATTTTAAATTTCTCTTCTTCTTTTATCATTGACTCATACTTATATTTTTCGACCAGTAACTTACAACTTCGATAGCCTTTTTCGTTGCCTTATTCAGGTCTTGTCAAATGTCAGGTGCTACGTTCACGTTGTACAGGTTTAGCAAGAAAGTAGGTGCACCAGGTTCTGTATAAGGTGTAGTGTAGCTCCTGACCAATTTCTAATACAGTATAATTATTTAATAAGAAAATTTGAAAAAACAACTAATACGGATGGGATTCGAACCCACGATCTTCGACATACCGTGTCGACGCTCTAACCGCTGAGCCACCGTATCCCATCGGCACCAATCGAAATTTCAAATCTCTTTAACACGCCTAAGGCGTGTGGCGACATCTATCGGAATACATTACGTATCCCGACTCAGTGCTCTAAACTTTGCAGTTTTAGAAGACACCGATGCGATATTACCAATTTTCTTAATATTTTTGTGAATTTTTTACATGTTATAGCACATGATAGCTTATTAAATATAATTATTTAATAAGAAAATTTGAAAAAACAACTGATACGGATGGGATTCGAACCCACGATCTTCGACATACCGTGTCGACGCTCTAACCGCTGAGCCACCGTATCCCATCGGCACCAATCGAAATTTCAAATCTCTTTAACACGCCTAAGGCGTGTGGCGACATCTATCGGAATACATTACGTATCCCGACTCAGTGCTCTAAACTTTGCAGTTTTAGAAGACACCGATGCGATATTACCAATTTTCTTAATATTATTGTGAATTTTTTTACATGTTATAGCACATGATAGCTTATTAAATATAATTATTTAATAAGAAAATTTGAAAAATCAACTGATACGGATGGGATTCGAACCCACGATCTTCGACATACCGTGTCGACGCTCTAACCGCTGAGCCACCGTATCCCATCGGCACCAATCGAAATTTCAAATCTCTTTAACACGCCTAAGGCGTGTGGCGACATCTATCGGAATACATTACGTATCCCGACTCAGTGCTCTAAACTTTGCAGTTTTAGAAGACACCGATGCGATATTACCAATTTTCTTAATATTTTTGTGAATTTTTTACATGTTATAGCACATGATAGCTTATTAAATATAATTATTTAATAAGAAAATTTGAAAAAACAACTGATACGGATGGGATTCGAACCCACGATCTTCGACATACCGTGTCGACGCTCTAACCGCTGAGCCACCGTATCCCATCGGCACCAATCGAAATTTCAAATCTCTTTAACACGCCTAAGGCGTGTGGCGACATCTATCGGAATACATTACGTATCCCGACTCAGTGCTCTAAACTTTGCAGTTTTAGAAGACACCGATGCGATATTACCAATTTTCTTAATATTTTTGTGAATTTTTTACATGTTATAGCACATGATAGCTTATTAAATATAATTATTTAATAAGAAAATTTGAAAAAACAACTGATACGGATGGGATTCGAACCCACGATCTTCGACATACCGTGTCGACGCTCTAACCGCTGAGCCACCGTATCCCATCGGCACCAATCGAAATTTCAAATCTCTTTAACACGCCTAAGGCGTGTGGCGACATCTATCGGAATACATTACGTATCCCGACTCAGTGCTCTAAACTTTGCAGTTTTAGAAGACACCGATGCGATATTACCAATTTTCTTAATATTTTTGTGAATTTTTTACATGTTATAGCACATGATAGCTTATTAAATATAATTATTTAATAAGAAAATTTGAAAAAACAACTGATACGGATGGGATTCGAACCCACGATCTTCGACATACCGTGTCGACGCTCTAACCGCTGAGCCACCGTATCCCATCGGCACCAATCGAAATTTCAAATCTCTTTAACACGCCTAAGGCGTGTGGCGACATCTATCGGAATACATTACGTATCCCGACTCAGTGCTCTAAACTTTGCAGTTTTAGAAGACACCGATGCGATATTACCAATTTTCTTAATATTTTTGTGAATTTTTTACATGTTATAGCACATGATAGCTTATTAAATATAATTATTTAATAAGAAAATTTGAAAAAACAACTGATACGGATGGGATTCGAACCCACGATCTTCGACATACCGTGTCGACGCTCTAACCGCTGAGCCACCGTATCCCATCGGCACCAATCGAAATTTCAAATCTCTTTAACACGCCTAAGGCGTGTGGCGACATCTATCGGAATACATTACGTATCCCGACTCAGTGCTCTAAACTTTGCAGTTTTAGAAGACACCGATGCGATATTACCAATTTTCTTAATATTTTTGTGAATTTTTTACATGTTATAGCACATGATAGCTTATTAAATATAATTATTTAATAAGAAAATTTGAAAAAACAACTGATACGGATGGGATTCGAACCCACGATCTTCGACATACCGTGTCGACGCTCTAACCGCTGAGCCACCGTATCCCATCGGCACCAATCGAAATTTCAAATCTCTTTAACACGCCTAAGGCGTGTGGCGACATCTATCGGAATACATTACGTATCCCGACTCAGTGCTCTAAACTTTGCAGTTTTAGAAGACACCGATGCGATATTACCAATTTTCTTAATATTTTTGTGAATTTTTTACATGTTATAGCACATGATAGCTTATTAAATATAATTATTTAATAAGAAAATTTGAAAAAACAACTGATACGGATGGGATTCGAACCCACGATCTTCGACATACCGTGTCGACGCTCTAACCGCTGAGCCACCGTATCCCATCGGCACCAATCGAAATTTCAAATCTCTTTAACACGCCTAAGGCGTGTGGCGACATCTATCGGAATACATTACGTATCCCGACTCAGTGCTCTAAACTTTGCAGTTTTAGAAGACACCGATGCGATATTACCAATTTTCTTAATATTTTTGTGAATTTTTTACATGTTATAGCACATGATAGCTTATTAATATATAAATGGGATTATATAAATGGGATACGGTGGCTCAGCGGTTAGAGCGTCGACACGGTATGTCGAAGATCGTGGGTTCGAATCCCATCCGTATCAGTTGTTTTTTCAAATTTTCTTATTAAATAATTATATTTAATAAGCTATCATGTGCTATAACATGTAAAAAATTCACAAAAATATTAAGAAAATTGGTAATATCGCATCGGTGTCTTCTAAAACTGCAAAGTTTAGAGCACTGAGTCGGGATACGTAATGTATTCCGATAGATGTCGCCACACGCCTTAGGCGTGTTAAAGAGATTTGAAATTTCGATTGGTGCCGATGGGATACGGTGGCTCAGCGGTTAGAGCGTCGACACGGTATGTCGAAGATCGTGGGTTCGAATCCCATCCGTATCAGTTGTTTTTTCAAATTTTCTTATTAAATAATTATATTTAATAAGCTATCATGTGCTATAACATGTAAAAAATTCACAAAAATTCTAATACAGTATTATATTGTTCACAGGATTACAATAACATGTCGAAGTTCCTGAACAGGATACTGGGTATGCCGGTGGAGTTACAGAACAGGCTGTTCAAATACTTCACTGACACACTTGCAGCCGTTATGGAGCAAGGTATGTAACCATATTTGATGACTACGTTTTGGGTGAACCTCCCCAAGTGGAACTTCCTCCAAGTTTCTCTATTCTCAGCCAATTCTTTGAATTCTTGATACGACATGACATTCACTTATTCCAATTTCTATGTTCTCATTATATAGCCTCAAACTTTTGCGAAGTTTAACATAATAAAACAACTTTTAACGGATAACTCGCGTTGATTGTATATTTTTCACAACACACTTGACGTTTCGAGTGCTTTGCAGCACTCGTGGTCGCAGGCAGACCACGAGTGCGATGCGGGGAACCGTCGATATGTCGATACTAATGAAGTGTTGTCCCTTGCAGCGCGGCGCAGCGGGCGCTTCGACCTGGGGATCCTGGACCTGGGCAGCTGCGGCGAGCGCGTGCGCCGCGTGCGCTGCGTGCGCTTCGTGCGCAAGCACGCCACCGGCCGCGCGCCCGTCGAGCTGCACACCGTGCACGCTGAGGTACGTGTGTGCCCGCTGCACCTGCACCTGCCCAGTACCAATTTGGCACTAAAATTACATTTAAGTTATTAACTAATGTTCAAATTAATTTTGATATCTACGTACCCTGATACATAAAATTTGGCTTGTTGCCTCCTATTGACTCAAATTTTCACTAACAAAAGGATTCCCTGATAATCCCACGGTATCAATATAAATATCACGTATCAAAATGTAAAAAAAGTCAGAATTAAACGCAATCGGAGTAACTGAAACGGTTAGCAAAATTATTGGTTTAAAAAAATCTACTAACCAGTTCATATATAAAATCAATTAAATTATCACCAGTCGATTAAGGTTCCCATTCTACCTTCTAGCGCGGCATGGACTGGTCGGAAGCGCTAGAAAAGTGGTCAGAACTGACCGGCGCCAAGGAAGGGTTCTACATCTCACAGCAGGCGCGCAACAACAAATATACCGCCGTGTTGTGCGTGTCGGTCGTGTCCAACACCAAGAAGGAGAAGCTCACGAAGAAGGATTTCATGTTCCAGATATACAGGTCAGCTTACAGACAGGTCCTAGGTACTATCGCGGAAAGGAACTGTGCACCACTTTGCCATCAAAATGCTTTGAACGATGAAACATGCGTAAGGGCGGGGCTACTGCTACGTTCGGATGCCGGGTGCAAGCGATTCTAACCTTAGGAGTGTTGCACCGGCTTTGCTCACGATAGTACATCAAAACTCTAATAGATTTTTATCTATTAGAAGCCTTGGGCGCTTTAGAATGGAAATAATTTCAATGGGGCTAAATTCAATGACTATGATGGATGATAGAGACTCAGAAAAAATAATATATTTTGTCGGTAATAATTGACATACGTATTTAGCTCATGGCTCTATCTAATGGGAACCGTAAACTATAAATGTTCCAGGCCTAACACCGGGCTACAACTCCGGCTAGAGTCGCTGGCAGAGATCGAGAAGAAGTACCGTCGAGTGGAGAGCAACGAGGCGGAGTCGTGGTGGCGCGCGCAGTACGGTGCGTCGCAGCGCGTGTGCAGCCACGCGTACTGGCGCGCCGCGTGCCGCAACGCCGCGGACTGCGAGGTGGGGCTGCGCGTGCGCACGCACCACGTGCTGGCCGGCTCCGTGCTGGCCGTGTGGGCGCGCGTGGAGCACGTGCTGGCGCAGCGCGCGCACCTCAACAAGATGCAGGTCGTGCGCATCAAGACTGACGACGGGCTCAAGATCGTCGGTACGTGCACCTACACCTACATTAGTGCTTAGCTTGACCCAACCACCACGTACTACAACAATCACGTCCACTTGCAGGAACGCTGATCCCAAAGAACTGTGTGGAGCCGCTGAAGGAGGCGCTGTCGTCGGACGCGGTGTCAGTGAACGAGCAGAAGTTTGAGCAGAAGTTCGAGCAGACCGACGCGCTGAAGTGAGCCGCTATAGTTCCTCTCTCTTTGTTTTATCTCTCTCCGGACGACGCCGCGGGCCACACCAGTCTACTGACTTGTTCGGAGCGACGACTGATTAGAACACCCTTAAGTGTTTGATGATTGACGTTTCGAATCGGACTGTGTTGTCAACAAACTAAGGGAACATGATATATAAAATGATGGCCTAATTTGTGTTGTACAGCTTTTTGATTGATCTATTATATGAAAACAACGCGAATTTATTTTGGATTCTTTATTTCTAATTCATGTATGAGGCCTAAAACCCTTTAAAAAATTCGAAGGAATTTCAACAGCTTCGAAATAATGTCAAAGTATTACATATCTTAAGTCAATTTAAAAAGACACACAGTCCAACAAATGATATTATTAGCAAGTTATCAAATACTTAGGGAAGCATCGGTTTCGGGACCGAAGCGATTGAATAAGGTGGCGTGCTGATGACGTCACACTTACGTCACGCGTGGCTGACACTTGAGATTTTATATTTATTTATCGATTGTAGGAGTACGTTCTACTGTTAGTACATTGAGATGTAGTCAGATACGTTATAGCTTAGAATTTTCTTCTTGCCGTTACTTTCTTAAGATTTCTTTTGCTAGTTGATTGGTAAAAAGTTCTTTAAAGACAAGCGAAACGTATTATAAACACAATAGATGTATAACAATGTAGGAGGTATAGTTGCGCGCACGCATGGCGTTTGTGCTGATGTCACAACACAAGTTTAGTGAGAATGATCTACATGCACGAGTGCATAAGATTTACTTTTAAGTACTTTACGTATTTTTACTTATTAATTAATACATTATGACCGTGACCAGCCCTTTGAGTGCTTCATTATTTTTTTAACTTTCCTTTTTACATGACCAAGTCACCACGGTACATTCTTGTATACGAATTAAATGAATTTTTAATTTTTTTTTGTACAAATATCCTAGTATTTTATTTAATTGTTCGATGTTATAGTTCTTTTTTTTTGTTTTACGCTGACTGTCCGAGGATGTAACATAGTTTTAATATAAATACTAATTATTATGTATGTTTATCGGATGTTAGCATACTATAATTGTATCGAATGCACGTGCAATATTGTATTCTATGTTCCCACCATTTAAAAACAAAATGAGGCGTCATCTCATGACGCGTGCAAGAAAAAAAATGTTGAATGTAGCCAGATATGTTTCTTATTGTGGTTATAAATAATAATCGAATTGCTAGTCTGTAACTGCCTAAAACGATACGACATAATGAAGAAGTTGCTTCGTACACTAGTTACATTCCCGCATATACAAAACATTATGTCCCGTTCGTTCAATTATCCAGACTATTCAATTAAGCTTTTCAATGCTCATGCGACTTCGAAGTTGTGTCGAATTGTTTTAGGTAATATATTTTTCAAATCAAATTACTCAAAGATATTCTGTACCTAGGTGTTACTTTACTCTCAATTAATTTTTACGGCTTATTATTAATAAATGTTCCAATTAGGTGTCAAAACAAAAAAGTTCTAAGAAAAAAAATCTTAGGACTACTAGGAGTGTTTAATTTAAAATATTTTTCTTTGTCTAGTAATTTAAAACGACAACTATGGATAGAGATATTGAAAAATATATTTGAATTCAATATTTTCCTAGTAGATTAATATTTAAGTGGATATTAATATAACACACGTGAATTTAATAGTGTTGCTACTGCGCAACGATAGATTTGTATAAAGGATAATATCGGGACGTCTAATGGCCAAAATGGTACCATTGTCACTAAATCTCTACATTTCTTAATGTGTAAAAATTAAAGACAAAAAATAAATGTGTATATAATTTAGCGAGTTATTTTCTTTCTCATCTCCTATCCAACCTCAGTCTTGACATAAAGCCTACTGTGAACCTGCCACGGGTTGCAAAATACGCTAATACGGACAAAGTTTTCTGACTTGCACAGCAAGAGAGAGACAGTTGTGTCTGGTCTTACTGAAAGTAGTCGCGTCTCAGTGTGAGGAGGTAACCCTAAAGTGCCAAAGCACACAAGATCATTTTTAGCTGCGAATAAAATTCATAGGTTACCACAGACATATAAGAGTAGCAGACCATACATTAATCACTAGTTGTAGCGAGTGATAATACTCGTCTCCCTGAACGCATCGGTAGGGGCATTGCGCCAGCGCGGTACTCTCCGTAGCGGGTATCGGAACGTGCCCGCGCGCATGCGCTCTGCGCCGACCAATAAGAGGTCATGGGCACCGTGAGCTTGTTTGCGGTTGGCCCAGCCCAGAACTAAGACTAGTTAGTAGGCTTAAGATGGCGTATTGTGCCTTGTGATCGAGTTATGTGTAGTTTATACTTAGAGTCTTGTTGCCATTTTGTGTAAGATTAATAAAGTTAGTGGAACATTTATCTCTATAAATCATTTACCGACCCACCCCGACTACATCTTGGCGCCCAACGTGGGGCTGCTTGAAACGACGACGACGACATCTTGAAAATTGGAATCAATCATGTCGCGGAGGCGTAAGTCGGCGCAGCACACAATGGACGACTCAGAAGATACTACTAACGTCACTCTTACTCAAGAGGCACTGAATACCTTAGTGGCGTCTATCCAACAAACCCAGGCGGAGTTCTGCAGCCAACTTCTGCGCGAGGTTCGTTCTTCAACACCTAGGGTGTTAGATACCACGGCCATGAGGCACGTGCCCGCCGCAAACTTTGCCAAGTGCTCATCAAGATTCAGCGGCAACCCAGACGAATGCGTTGAAAATTTCATAGACGCTGTGAAAGTCTATAAGACGTGTCTAGGTATAGATGACGAAAACGCTTTGTTGGGTATGTCGATGCTGCTTAGTTCGACAGCTGCAACTTGGTGGCAAGGCGTGAAAAATTCAACAAAGTCTTGGGACGAAGCCCTTACTAGACTTAGGAGCGCCTTCGGTGAACGTCGCCCGCCGTTCCGGATTTACGGCGAGTTATTCTCTCTGATTCAGGGTCAGGAAAACACAGACCTTTTCGTGGCTAAAGTTAGAGCCTTGTTTGCCAAACTGCCACACGGAGATTTGTGCGAGCGTGTTGAGCTTGATATGACTTACGGTTTGTTAGACCGTCGTATCAGGAAGCGTCTGGACAGAGATACGTTTGCGACGTTCGACGAGTTGCTAAAGAAAACGCGTGCAATTGAAGATTCTCTGAATGAGTCAAAGCGTGGTCAGCCGTCTCAACAAAGGTCCAGCGGTCGCGAACGTGAAGGCGCACAGCGCGCTGGTGCCCGTGCCGGTGCCGCCGAGCCTGCGCGTGCCGCCGCGTCTTCTTCCCGCCTCAACGCCGCCGATAGTCGTAAAGTTGACACAAAAGATACGAGTGGAAAGGTCAAGATGTTTTGTGTATATTGTAAACACAGCGGTCACACAAAAGAAAAGTGTGAAAAGTTAAATAAAAGTGAGAACAGTAACCCGAAAAGTGAGGACATAAAGTGTTACGGTTGTGGTGCCGCGAATGTCATTAAGTCAAAGTGTCCGAAGTGTAGTCCTAAGGTTGGTTCATACGGTGAACATACTGCGTTTTATGCTCTAACTTCGTCTCATGAATCTCGCTTGCCCACTGGGTGTGCTGAGTCGTCTCGCATGCATAGCAATAACATGATGACTGCCAGCCACACTGCGTGTTCAATACCCAAGCAACACAAAACCTCTCACCGGAACATTCGAGGTAACCCTGCAAATGCTGCAGGTGATTTTGTTTATGTACCTAATGTTGGTTCAAATGTTTTCACTATGGACAATGATAATGTTCCTTATAGTAATAATTGTTTTGCCAATAATAATGTTTCTTGTCAAACTATTTTAAATTTAAAGAATAGTAGTAATAGTTTAGATGACAATTTTAGTTCACCAAACATGTTGTGTAACAACAATAAGTTAAATGATGTTTTTGTGACTTCAAAATATGATAATTTGGATAATCAAAATAATATGTTTGACACTACAGTTGATAATAATTATTGTTCTGTTTATAATAATAATTGTTCAATTCAATGTAAAGGAAAATATGTTTACTCATGTACTAAACCTAATGTGTGTATTTGTACTACTTGTGTTCAGGGGGAGTTTGTTCGTTCAGTGTCTCCGGTACAGGTTAGTAATAATGATAAGTTATATTCAGAAATTCTAAATGGTTGTCAATCTTATTCTGGTAATTCCGACGGATTAAAATCTTTTACACGCGATTTTATGCCAGTTGCCAGTGATTATAAACTATTTCCGAATATTTCCAGAGACTCTAAACATTTTTCCGAAAATACAGGTGGTTGTCAACATTTTTCCGAAAATACAAGTGGTTGTCAACATTTTTCTGAAAAATTTTCTTCCGGTAATGTCAGAGATCCTAAACATTTGTGCGGAACTACCAGTGATTCTCAACCTTTTTTCGGTGTTCGTACTAATGGTAAATATTTTCTACGGCCTGTATTAAAAATAAGTATTTTAGGTGAAAATGGTACTGCGATGGTAGATTCAGCAGCTAAGAGCTGTGTTGCTGGCCATTCGCTATACACTCTCCTAAGGGCCAAAAATCATCCTATGTTGTCTTGTATGGAAAATGTGAAACTAGCCGATGGTGTCAGTAGGTTAATGAGGGTACTCAATACAGAAGTAGAGGTGACTCTTGAAGGTAGAACCAAGCTCGTAAGTTTTTTAATTTTTCCAGACTCGGACAGTAATAACACTCTTTTAGGTATAGATTTTTTAATAAATTTTAATATCAGTGTTGATTTCGGGAACGCTAAATGGCACTTTGCTGATAGTAATGAGCAGTTTGATCTTCTTTTTGAAAAGAACGTTTATCTTGCACCTGTCGAAGTTGATAGCGTACTTAGGGACGAGGAAGCGTCACGGCTTAGCGACGAGCAGCGCGAGGTTCTTGCCCAATTTCTCTCGGAAAATGATGATATTTTTTCGTTAAAAGGCGAACCGACTAGTTTCGCGGAACACGTCATAGATACTGGTGACCATGCTCCTATCGCGGTTCCTCCCTATAGGTTAACTCCCGCTAAAAAAGCTATAATGCAAACGGAGATAGAAAAGATGATAGCCGACGATATCATAGAAGAGTGTGAATCGGCATGGGGCTCTCCAGCTTTATTAGTACCTAAGAAGAACGGTCAAGTGCGTTTTTGCGTCGATTACCGAAAACTGAACGCGATTACTAAAAGTGATGTGTACCCGATGCCGCTTATAGACGAGCTCGTGCAGTCTACTAAGCGCAATTGCATCATGAGTACTTTGGACATGAGAAGCGGATTTTGGAATGTTTCTGTTCGCGAGAGTGACAGAGACAAAACGGCTTTTTTGACACCCTTCGGAACGTTTCGTTTCAAAAGGATGCCGTTCGGCCTTAAAAACGCTCCGTCCACCTTTCAACGTCTTATAGACAGATTGCGTTCCGGCGCGTCACTTAAAAATGTGACCCTGCTAGCCTATCAAGACGATTTGCTCGTCATATCGGAAGGATTTGAGCAGCACATCGCAGATTTACAAGCAGTTTTTGAGAGGTTGCGCATGTACAATCTTCGCGCTAATCGCGAAAAGTGCGTTTTCGCGCGCGAAGAGGTGAAATACTTGGGACATGTCATCAGTCAGGATGGGGTTTCGCCTGATCATGACAAGGTTCGCGCTGTGGCGGACATGAAAGCACCAAGTTCGTTACGTCACCTCAAGACTTTTCTCCAAACCTGTTCATGGTTCAGAAAGTTCATTTTGAACTTTTCTGAAGTCGCTGAACCATTAACACGGCTTTTAAAGAAGAATCAGCCTTGGATATGGGGCTCTGAACAAAATCAGGCGTTTCAAGAGTTGAAAAATCGCCTAACGTCTGCTCCCATTCTTGTCCAGGCCGATTACAGCAAACCATTTATCTTGCGTACGGATGCAAGCAATTACGCCTTGGGTGCGGTATTGCTGCAGGGTGAAGGTAATGACGAACGGCCGATTGAATATGCGAGCCGCCTCCTTAACCCTGCCGAACGTAATTATAGTACTACCGAGAGGGAAGCTCTTGCTGTAGTTTGGTCTGTCGAACGCTTCAGAGGTTATCTTGAAGGTCAGCAAATCATTGTTGGTAGCGACCATCAACCTCTTAAGTGGTTGTTGAGTTTAAAGTCGCCGTCAGGTAGACTGGTCCGGTGGGCTCTGAAACTGCAGGAGTTCAATATTCAGTTTGAATACACTCCTGGCAAAGCCAACGTTGTCGCCGACACCTTGAGTCGTCCTACCTGCGAAGAAAATAATAAAGATCAGTGTGGTGTATGTTCAGTAATTGTTAACTTACCTTCGAGAAGTCCCGCTGATCTGCGACAAGCTCAGCTAGATGACCCCGAGCTGAAAAAGATAGTTAATGGTCTTGAAAGTAACAATGCGGTAGAAGAGAAACGCTGGTCCGAAAGAGGATACTTTATGCAGCAAGGAGTACTTTATAGGTACAACCCTGACATAGATGTTGAAGAACCACAGTTCGTACTTCCAGTGAGTTTACAGCTCGATGTTTTGAAGGAATGTCACGATACTCCTATTGCTGGGCATCAAGGCATCGATCGGACATTGCATAAGCTTTCCCAACGTTTCTACTTTACTGGCATGAGACGTTTTGTCGCCGATTATATTAAGTCTTGTGCGACATGCCAACGTTACAAGTCTTCAAACGTGAAGCCTTCAGGCCTTTTACAAACCCCAGTTTTACATCAAAGGGGGGAGGTTTTGGCAGTTGACTTGTTTGGCCCGCTCCCACCTGGAGAGAAGGGGGAGAGGTACGTCTTACTAATCGAGGACACGGCTACCCGTTGGGTCGAGCTTTTTGCTCTTGTTGACGCCACGTCGGAAGTCTGTGCTCGAACGTTGATTGAGGAGTATTTTCTTAGGTATGGCCTACCGCGTCGCATTGTTTCAGACAATGGCGTTCAATTCATCTCCTCAGTGATGCAACAGTGCATGTTTATTCTCGGAATCAAGCAAGACTTGTTACCTTTATATCACCCGGAAGCAAACCCGGCTGAACGTAAAAACAGAGATCTTAAGGTGCAGCTGGCTCTGTTGGTTGACACCGAGCATTCTTCGTGGCCTAACCATTTGGCATCGGTTCGTTTTGCCATGAACTCAGCCTTGTGTCAAACAACAGGCGTCTCTCCAGCCTTTCTTACCTTTGCCAGGGATCTCCGTTCTCCTATTGACGTCAACTTCGATATCAGGTCCGTCTTGGAAAAAGATAATTTTGTTCCACAAATCACTCCCTATCTTAAGAAGTTTTTAAACTCTTTATTTTCAATTAGGGATAAGGTAGAAAAGGAACAAGACAGACGTAAACATTATGCGGATAAGGGTCGCAAGCCTGAAGAGTTCCATGTCGGTGATCAGGTTCTAGTAAAGTCGCACGTATTAAGCAATGCTGGAAAAGGGTTATCAGCCAAGTTTGTGCCTAAAAGGGACGGTCCCTATAGGGTTGTTAAAATAGCTAGTCCTACTACTTACCTGATTTCTAAATTAGATTCTCCCGACGAGATTTTGGGCAGGTTCCACGCGTCCCAACTCACGCCTTTTGTTAACAGAGACGAAGCGCCTCCTCTTCCAATTATGCCAAAGCGTAACCGAGGTCGGCCTCGTCAAGTTGAGCATGTTTCTGACGTTCATGAGCGGGTCCGTGAGCGAGGACGCTCTTACGAACCCGAGGGGGAGTGTGTAGCGAGTGATAATACTCGTCTCCCTGAACGCATCGGTAGGGGCATTGCGCCAGCGCGGTACTCTCCGTAGCGGGTATCGGAACGTGCCCGCGCGCATGCGCTCTGCGCCGACCAATAAGAGGTCATGGGCACCGTGAGCTTGTTTGCGGTTGGCCCAGCCCAGAACTAAGACTAGTTAGTAGGCTTAAGATGGCGTATTGTGCCTTGTGATCGAGTTATGTGTAGTTTATACTTAGAGTCTTGTTGCCATTTTGTGTAAGATTAATAAAGTTAGTGGAACATTTATCTCTATAAATCATTTACCGACCCACCCCGATAATTAGTTATTGTTTAATAGCTTATTACATAGATTTTTAAATTTGGAGCTTAATCGTATATAATTTTGACTTATAACAACAGAAATAAAAGCATTTATGAGTTAGTTTGTTGTAAAGTTGCAAATATTGACAGCTCAAGTACTACAATATTATCGAGGGGCGTGATACTTCCTGGCAGCGCCACAGTCGCGATTTGAATCGGGAGCCTCGTACAAATAAAGGCCGAAAATTGTTCATTTTGTACATCATTATAAAAAAAATTGTTCTATAATGGATTGCGAGATATTTAACAAAACTTGTGGCGCTGCCAGAAAGTGTGCTCTCCAGCAGCGCCCCGTCATACACTGCAATTATAGTCTAAAATTGTATACGACTCACTGTTAAACGGTAGTACGAAAAATGTTCATTCCAATAATGACGAGAAATACTGCAAAAAGCCATTACCTACATGATACAATTATAATATCTAAACTAACCTAAAATAATACATTCATTATGGCAGAACTGTCAGGGGGCGCCCATTTACAAGGGGGGTGATTCTCATGCAATCGATATTATTATCTCGGATTGGAATAAAATGTCGAATTCGAACTCATCTCGAGTGAAATAATAGAGTGATAACATTAACAACATAATGCCTTAATGGCGTTGCACTACACTATCAGTTTAAATACCTAGGGCTTAGAGTATATTATATATATAGGTATTATGATATATACTCTAATGTGGCTATTACATTATGATCTTTTTAGAAAATCTATTTAGAAACACTCTAAACAGAAAATCGAAAGCCAGCGATTACACCAGACTAAATAGAAGCTTAAATAGGACAGACAACTTGCAGTCGTAGTAGAATTAGGTACATTGGGTTGCAAATTGTGTAGCGATGCAATTACAGTCACTAAGGAGCTAGTAGCAGTTATTATACTGTTGAATATTTAGAAAATCATTTTAGAAAACAGGAAGATCTAATTTAAGTTTCGATTATGAAGGTGTCTTTTTACGAATTATATGAGTTAAAGATGGGCTAGTTACCCATTAAATACCCGAACATTTGGTAAATACCAATTATTTATCGTATCATAATTATTTATGTGCGGGCAGATCTCACAAATACCAGAACAAAAAATACTTGCATAGAAAAATTACTGTTGTCAAAAAATAAGACGCACAATCGTGTACCAAGTATTTCTTTCGCAAGTTAATTTATATACTTATATAATTTAGTAACATAGTTCATAATCTCTTGTTTTTACTAAGCATTATGGATCATCGTTGTAATCTGACAATTAAATAAATTATTATCTCATTTATATTTTAACTTTTTTTTGTGACTTTAAATAAAAGATCTACGTAGGTACGCCACTACTGTTTTATTAAAGACAATACGTATCTACAACAAGCCGTATACAGCACACCGCACGCACGGGGTCGGAGAGCAAAGAGAAAAAAAGTTACCTATCAAGATGGCCGTTTACATAAACAATGTTGATTATTATCATAACTTATACCAATGTTGCCAACTTTAAAATATCTTATTGATATGTTCACACCACCCGCCAATAAAATATTTCAACAAGATAAACTAACAACACTTTAAACTTCTTTAACAAAAATAACAGATACTAGACACTCTACTTCCCTTTAATTTCTAAATACACATTTGAATGCCTCTTAATTACTAAACAATCTTCCCCTTAATTTTTGAAATGCAACTTCCCCTTGCCGAAAGCCTTGGTAAGTAGGTACACTGTTTCTTAGAAAACTATAAAACTGAAAATCCATTACACTTTGAATACACAACTTGTTGTTGACTTATAATTACTACACCCTCCCCAGTCACAATCACCTTATTTTCCTTATCTCTATAGTACAATAAACATAAATCACATGTCTCTTAAATACCTACCTATCTTAAAATATTAAGTAAAAGCTTATACTACGTACTTACAGTAACTCAGATGCACAACTTTGATAGGTACCTACTCAATGTATTCACAACTGCACAAATATCTGGTTGTACCCATAACCAGATACATTAAACTCCCTATTAATTTTCTACATTTCTTCTATATACAAGCATTCTCTGAACTATCCCTTTTAAGTATATGAAAATTATAATATTATCAATAGGTAACATCAACATCTTACAATATATCATATTATACCTATGTATGTAACAATTTATATATAATCTTTAATAGGTATATATAATTTATATATTCTCTTTGTGAAATACTTGGTAGTGCACCCATTAATCAAATCCTGTTTTGTTTGAATATACCCAGAAATTTACTTATAGACCCCATTTTCTTCATTTTAAATGTTTTATACAAAACATACCTCAATTTAACAATTGTTTTTCACAATTTCCAAAATACAAAATGTAATTGACATAGTTATAATAACAAAAATGTTTTCTTATCACCTGCACATAATATATAATACAAACAATTATCATTTTTAGATTGTAATTAGATTAGATTTGTTATTAGATTGTACCCCTATGACAACATGACACTTGTGAAAGTTTCATTCCAATACTTAGGTGCCCTTTTTTAACCATACAATATTTTACTTATTTAATTTTAAAAGTTTAACATCTGTTTCTTCAGGCATTGGTACTCATTATAAGTCTTCATCCAATTTTTAAAAATTCTCCACATACATTCATCTGGTACATTGCAAATTAAACTTAGTTGCTACACTCATAAAAATCCTAAATTTGTTTAACTTAGCTAATGGGGCATAGGTACAATTCACATTCATTAATTCATTCATACTGTTCAAATCCTCTTGCAACTCACCTAAATTTGAAAATATTATTATTATTATTTTTAGTGAGAATACAAGATAATCTCGATTGCGAGATTATGTCTATTGCACGAGAATTGCCCCCAGATGCGACCATCTCATTTATTTACCCCATATTTGGGGAGAAAACCCCTAAGTTGGGAAACTTGCATTAGAGCAATTTTCCTTACAAAAATGCCCGTAATTGACTAGTCCAAAAAACATGTAAAAAATTCACAAAAAATTGGTAATATCGTATCGGTAGCTTCTAAAACTGCAAAGTTTGGAACAGTGAGTCAGATACGTAATAATATATTCCGATATTCTAAAGTCGTAATAGCCTAGTGGTTGTGACCGTTGACTAGTAAGTCAGTGGTCTCGGGTTCGAACCCAAGGCGCGCACCTCTGACTTTTCGTAAGTTATGTGCGTAATTAATTATCACTTACTCCGTGCCTCGGAAAGCACGTAAAGCTGTTGGCCCTGCGCTTGATCTCTCTCCGATCGTGTCGGAAGGCCGTCCCATCGGACTATGAGAGTGAGGGAATAGAGAGTGCACCTGTGTTTGCGCACACACTTGTGCACTATAATATCTCCTGCGATTGGCTAGTCTCCGTTGAGATTGGCCGCTGTGACCGAAATTCGGTCAGGAGAATATTATTATTATATTCCGATAGATATTACCACACGTCCTAGGCGTAGAAAGAGATTCGAAATTTCGACTGATTTTGATGGGGTACGGTGGCTTAGCGGTTAGAGCGTCGGCACGGTACTGATCAAATTGATTTTCTGCCTAACGGAAATATCGTATCAGATACGGACGGATCGTGGGTTCGAATCCCATCCGTATCAGTTGTTTTTTCAAATTTCTTATTAAATAATTATATTTAATAAGCTAACATGTGCTAAAACATTTTAAAAATTCACAAAAAATATAAATTTAATTTAGAAAATAGTAACATTATTATTATTATTATTTTATTATATATATTTATATATCTCAGGACCCTGAGGTCCTGGACCTTTTAGAGGCGTACGAGGGGCCGAAGCCAACTCGCAGAGGCCCTTTAAGAAAAACTAAATATGAAATGAGACATCAACCGGCGATTATCCCTATATGCACTAGGCAAGTGCACCCAAGGACAACCCCCGGTTGGTGTAGAATTATTGTTGGTCATGGAATTAAAAGGAAAAATAAAAAAAATATTGGACTATGGGTTTGAATTGGTTGCGTGGGCTAGGTACCGAGACTATGGAATAACTATGGCCCCTGCCTGTCCAATGGTTATAAACACAGATAAAATTGGCAGGGGGTGACTTGCACACTCAGTAAATGGGCCCCCGAAAACGGCCGCTAGCACATAGTGACGTGCGACAAGGGGGCAACATATTTTGAGGTGCTTGAGGAGTGGAGAGGTATTTCACGGCTATCAGGACAATCCCGGAAGTACGGTCAAGATCCCTACCAGCATCTTACTGGAATACTTCCTTCCCCCGAGCACGTTTGCTCTTGCGAATCTCCACTCAAACCAGCCAATAAAGGCAAGAGAGAGGTGGGAGCCTTCTTCCTCGTCAGTGCTCACTCTGTCCGGCCAATTAAGGCAACCCAGAGATGAGGAACAAGAGTTCTCCCGGGAGCGTCAGGTCCGTGGGGTCGCAACTGCCCAACAGCTCGCCACAAGCTGCCCTGCGGGTTTATTATTATTATTATTATTAGTACATTTGTTCTTGCCGCTCGCCGCGCCGCGCTAAGCCGCCGCTGCGAGCGGCGAGTTCGTGGCCAGGCCGTTACTTATTGCTCAATGCTGATGTACTGATGTGCTGAATTTACAGCTGAGGGATTATAAATTAAGTTATGTTAACTAACCTTAGTTAACAAAAAAAAAAAAACTGCTTCCACTAGTATGCAATCGGTTTTTCTTCTAGCGGTACGATCATGAGGTTCTAAACAGCCTATGACACTAAAGATGAAACGAATGACACCTCATAATAACTATTATTAGTTTTTGAGATTTGAGATTGGTTTTATGAGTAAATTCACTCGCCATTCAAAAGAAGTGAAGTGAGTAAAAAACGTTCTTTGCTGGGGTAATTTATTTACACTCAGTGACAACACAAAACTAATAATGTCACGCACAACGCTGTCATGTCAGTATGTCGTCTTACTCTCACATATAGCGCTACTTCACTATATAATTACTCAAAATAATGTGGTGCTCAAACATTCTATTCGGCAAAATAAAATCAAATAGGTAATTTTTTTTTTTACTTTTGATTTAGTAAAATTTTAACAAAATGTAAGTTCCCTTTGTTGCTTTTGTGTTCAAAGCATTTTTATTAGGCGTGTGTTTAAACGTCACCCAAAAAAGTACCTATTTTACTACCAAAAAAAATCTAAAAGGTTACCAAAATGGATAAATGGTCACCAAATAACGTTTCCTAAAATATTATGAAATCATAACCCAAACAAAAGTCACTTGTTTAGGCTAGACGTATGCTCTGCTCTGCGCTGCTGGTGGCTAAGGGTGGGCTTGGTCGACGGAGCCCCGCTTCGCGGGGCTCCTACTTCTGGGCGGTTTATAACAAAATAACCGCAAAGGGGATGGCGGGGTCGAATAGACCCCGCCATCCCATCACCATCTCGATCCCATCCCCATCCCACCATCATCCCATCCCCTTCTAACCTAACCTGTCCGAGTCGGGGTGCCCTAAAGTCCAGATTGCATCCAGTTTCTCCTGTTAACAATAGTTTGCTAGCACCATAAAGTAGTCTGGGATCAAATAATGTATTTTGGTTGACGTCTTACTATTTTGGAGAAAGATTTTTGGTAGTCATATGAGTTGGATAGAATTTGGTGACCGTTAATCCATTTTAGGAACCAAAAATAATATTTGGTTGCCGTTTAAATTATACCCTTTTTATTAGGGATTGACATAGCTTGCTCCGCACAAGCCACGGAGAGTGTAGGTAGGCAAGCCGAAGACGGTATGCAGAAGTCGATGTCTCTCGCCACAAAGCAGCTATCTCAACTGCCCAAACGCAATAATATTGAGATTACACACCTGATTTAGTTTTTGTAGTTGAGTTGTTTGACGTGTGATTTGAGTGGTATGACTGGTAATTCAGAGGTCTCAGGTTCGAACCCAAGGCGCTCTGACTTTCCGTATGAGCCTGTCCAGAAAGCGCTATTTACGCGCGTGTCCACTCGCGTGTAGGCACTCGCGCGTTCTCGAGATACTAAAGCTACATACATCCCGTCCAGATGCTCTCGCGCGTTACCTCACACGCGCGTAAAACGCTTGCAATGAGCGGGACTCTCGACTCGCTCGTTTTACGCGCGAGTCCAGATACTCCGGCGCCATTGCTGCATCCAGCACTACGCGCGTGTCCGTGGCGAGTGGACGTAGTCAGTTCGTATATAATTACTATTTTTGGCGTTGTTTCAGGTTTTTATTATTATTTGATTATAGTTTTATCAATGTAATACCATATAAACAGTAATTAAATATAATCTCTTAATATATAATATCACAATGCGCCATCCTATTTCTGTGATTTTTTTCTTCGGCTTGAATACTTTGAGAAACGCATCACTGTAAGTCCGTAAGAATACCACGTGACCTAGCTGAAAATTAATGTTATAGCAACCCAGTCACATACTCGTCCGGTTCGATCGTCCCGCGGTCGGTTGCCGCCGCGTTACATGGATGGTGCGTCTCTATCGCACATATAATGTTCCCGGTCGCGCGCGCCTTCTAGTGGTGGTGACTGGCGCATGATTCATTCCCGGCGCCCCGCTCCGCAGTCCGCTACACGCGTCGTCTGAGTGCTCACGTATCACGCGCCATCCACGTACCGCGCCGCGCTCCCGCGCCACGACCTATGTGCTCTTTATATGCCCTATTTGCTGTATTTTAGTTGTTACACGAGTGTTTCTAGTTCTACGAACCTACTGTGTTTATGTGGAATATATACTTTACTGTTTTATACCGTAGTTTGGTTTAAAGACTCCCTGAAATCATCTCTCATATGTGGCGCTCCAACGTTTGTTTCGTGTGACAATTTAAGAACAGTACAGTGGTGAATATAGTGATAATGTCAGTGACAAGAAGCAGAGCGGCTAGTTTAATTCGCAGGGATGATGCCGACGTTGCATTTGCCGACCCCTCGCAATCAAACGCGCCAAACGCGCCGTCCGCCCATGTTCAACAAGATGGCGGCGACGCGCCCTCTTCGCCATGCCCCGACGCCGACGCTAACGCTACGTTTTCCAACGAACACGTGGCTTCTATTATAGCATCGCTCCAACGCTCACAGACAGAAGCGTTCAGAGAGCTGCTTGACTCGGTGGCGCGGGCGAATGCATCAACTCCGCAGTCACTTACATTACAAGGTCATAGTACCCTTGCCCGCTGCAAAGCCACCTTCTCCGGCAAACCGAAGGAATCGGTAGAAGCATTTATCGATGCCGTCGAAGCGTACAGCGAGTGCGCGCAGGTGGCGGACTCAAACATTCTACGTGGGCTAGCTTATTTGTTCAAGGATGAAGCAGCTACGTGGTGGCAGGGAATAAAACATTCCATAACATCGTGGCGCCAGGCGAAAGAAAACCTAACTAGTGCTTACGGTGACCGCCGGCCGCCTCATCGTATTTATATAGAAATATTTTCGACGCCACAGCAAACTGAAAATACAGATATTTTCGTGGCGCGCATCCGTGCTCTCATGGCGAGATTACCGAAAGGTGATGTAACAGAGTCTGCACAAGTCGATATGACGTACGGCCTCCTCCACAGTAGAATAAGGAAAAGGCTACGGAGAGAGGAATGCAAGAACTTCTCTGATCTACTCCGCCTCGCACGTAATATCGAAGACTCGTTCGACGAGAAAAATAAAACTACGACGCCGACGAGTGAACGCCGAGATCTAGCTACGCGCCCACCAACGTCAACGTCGCATACCCAACGCGCATATCGCGCGCCGACCTCGACATCAAACGAAAACACGACGACACGCGCGAAAGCCGTCGCCGGCGCCGCTGAGGCTCCAGCCGCCGCGGCGCCGCGCCCTCGGTCGCCGGTCGCCGCCTCGGCGCGGCGCCCGCGGTCGCCGCCCGCGCAGTCGCCGCCGACTCAAGAACTCACTGCGAACGCAAAGAAGCAACGACCTGTATGTGCTTACTGCAAACGATTTGGACACACTAGGGACCAGTGTCGTAAGTTACAGAACCAAGGTGAGTCCCAATCTAATAACTATGTTGAAGTGCGCGCTATAAATGACAATTCGAGTGATCAGTCATCGTTTTATTGTGTCGAAAATGTCGAATCTTGTAACAATATAAAGTGTAAACAAGCCACCTGTCAAAATGGTGACAACTCAGAAATTTCAAAAAATGATTTTAATGTTTGTTTGCATATAGGGGACAACCCAAAAATGTTAAAAAATTGCACATGTTCTAAAAATGATACTAATTCTATTTTTTTTCAAATAAATGATTGTGTATGTGCTAAAAAATTTTGTAATAATATTATAAATTGTAAACAAGCCGCCTGGCAAACGGGTAACAACCCAAATTTTTTTAAATTTGCACATGTTCAAAAAAATTGTTGTGAAGATGTATATTATAATAATGTATGTAGTTTAGCACGCGGCAACGATCTTGCGGGACCTTCCTTACGCTGTTTACGACCTATTTTTAATATAAAAATTTTAGGATTTAACGGTACAGCACTAATAGATACTGCGGCTAAACACTGCATTGCGGGTCACAAGCTATATACTCTCCTGCAAAGTCAAGGAGTTCGCTTTACCTCATCTCACAGGCAAATTAAACTGGCTGATGGGTTAATCCGCACCATGGAGTGCAAACATACTACTTTGGAAGTCGGCTTAGAAACGAAAATTATTAAAATTCAATTTATAATTTTTCCGGACTCAACCAATAATGAAACACTATTGGGTATAGATTTTATTACTGCAGCTGGAGTAGTTATTGATTTTAATAAAGGAGAATGGCACTTTAGTAACAAAAATTCAGTAACTTATAACTTGTGTTTTGAACCTATTTCACGTACCGTGTCCTGCGCCTCTACGGATGTACTTAGGGATGATGAAGGCGCTCACCTTAAACCAGTTGAGCGACAGGCGCTCGCTGACGTCCTTACCAGGCACGCGCACATCTTTAAGGCAGGGGGAGGCCCAACGCCGTATGCGGAGCACCGCATAGAAACAGGTGAGCACCCGCCCATTGCAGTACCACCCTATCGCCTTAATCCTTCAAAAAAACAACTTATGAAAGCTGAAATAGATAAGATGCTACAAAGTGATGTAATAGAAGAATGTGAATCGGCTTGGTGTTCACCAGCGCTGATGGTGCCAAAGTCAAACGGTGACATCCGTTTCTGCGTCGACTACAGGCGCCTGAATGCAGTCACCAAGGCCGACACATATCCGATGCCACACATCGACGAGCTGTTACAGAGCACGAAACGAGACTGCTACATGAGTACACTAGACCTGCGATCCTCATACTGGCAAGTCATGGTAAGGGAAGCGGACAGAGATAAAACTGCTTTTATTTGTCCTCTAGGTACTTATCGGTTCAAACGGATGCCGTTTGGGCTCCGGAACGCGCCGGCGACATTCCAGCGTCTTATTGACCGTTTCCGCTCCTGCTCTGCGTTACAAGAGGTAACCATACTAGCTTATTTGGATGATTTATTGGTTATTTCTCAGGGTTACCAGCAACATCTGCAAGACCTCGAAGCAGTTTTTAGACGTCTGGCTGAGTTCAACCTCCATGTGAACAGGGAGAAGTGCGCTTTTGCAAGAGAAAGCGTAAAATACCTCGGCCACGTCATCACACAAAATGGTGTCTCCACCGACCCGGGGAAGGTGAGTGCTGTCCTCGAGATGAAGGAACCTGGTAACCTAAAACACCTAAGAACCTTTCTACAAACGTGTTCCTGGTTCAGAAAATTTGTACCAAATTTTTCAAAGGTTGCTGAACCATTAACACGTTTGACAAGGAAGAGCCAAGTCTGGTCTTGGGGACCGGAGCAAACCCAAGCATTTAATGAGCTGAAGCGTCTTTTGACCACAGCTCCAATACTGGTGCAAGCCGATTTTAGTCGTCCCTTCATTCTGCGTACAGACGCAAGTAACTACGCCATTGGTGCAGTTTTATTACAGGGCGACGGCAATCAAGAAAGGCCAATTGAATATGCCAGCCGACTCCTCATTGCAGCCGAGCGCAATTACTCCACAACGGAGCGCGAAGCGCTTGCTGTAGTGTGGGCGGTGGAGCGATTCCGACCTTACCTGGACGGCCAACCAGTCGTAATCGGCAGCGATCATCAACCTCTCCGCTGGTTGCTATCTCTTAAATCACCAGCAGGCAGGTTAGTCCGTTGGGCTCTCAAGCTTCAATCCTTTGATATCCAATTCCAATACACTCCTGGGAAGGCGAACGTCGTGGCAGACACGTTAAGCAGGCCAATTTGTTCCAGCGATTCTCGCGACAATTGCGGTATTTGCTCCGTCATCTGCGATCTGCCCTCAAAAACACCAAGTCAGCTTCGCCTGGAACAGACTTCAGACCCTGAAGTAGAGAAGATTATCAAGGAGCTTGAAGGACCTGATGATCTCGCAGCCCGAAGATGGTTAGAAAGGGGTTACCTCATGGATCAAGGAGTCCTGTACCGATTTAATCCAGACTCTGAGAGCGAATCCCCTCAGCTTATAATTCCTGCTGGCCAAGTTGCGGACATTTTGAAAGAGTTACACGACTCTCCAACAGCTGGCCACCCAGGAATCGACAGAACGTACCAGAAGGTAGCACAACTGTATTATTTCACAGGGATGCGCCGCATAATCAGCGATTATGTCAAAGCCTGCATCCACTGCCAACGTTATAAGGCCAATAACGCCAAACCCCCAGGTTTACTCCAGACACCAGTTATGAACCAGCGTAACGAGGTGTTGGCCATTGACTTATTTGGCCCACTTCCGGAGGGAGACCAGGGGGAGCGATGGATCTTGCTTGTTGAAGATACAGCTACCCGATGGACGGAACTGTACGCTCTAAAGGAAGCCACAGCAGAAGCCTGTGCTCATGTCCTTATCGAGGAATTTTTTATGCGCTTCGGTTTGCCTCGCAGGATCATTTCAGACAATGGAGTCCAGTTTGTTTCCGCAGTAATGCGCCAAGCTATGTCAGTCTTAGGCATCAAACAAAACTTTATACCATTGTATCATCCGGAAGCGAATCCTGCGGAGCGAAAGAACCGCGATCTTAAATCAATGTTAGCACATCTCGTGGAAGGCGACCACAATTCATGGCCCAAGAAGTTGCCGGTGATTCGTTTTGCCTTGAATAGTGCAAAATGTCGCACAACGGGCAAGTCACCTGCTTATCTATCCTTCGGCAGAGAAATGCGCTCCCCCACAGAGGTCGTACATGACCTTCGTGTTATTAACGACAAAGATAACTTTGTCCCTCAAATTTCCCCTTATCTTAGTAAATTTTTAAACTCATTATCAGCTGTTCGAGAACGTGTGGAAATCCAACAGGATAAGACAAAGCAGTACGCCGACGCATCACGCCGACCTTCTGAATCATTCGAGGTAGGTGACTTGGTTCTGCTGAAGTCGCACTTGTTGAGCAAAGGCTCCAAAGACCTTACTGCTAAATTCTACCCACGCCGCGACGGACCGTACCAGATTATGAAAAAGGTTAGTCCCACAACTTATACAATTGCAAGCACAGAGCAGCCTGATATCATTTTAGGGAAATATCATACCCAAGATCTTACCCGTTACCAAGGTAATGAGGAGTCTATACCGAAACCCGTTGTTCCCAAACGAAAACGCGGGCGTCCAGCTAATGCTGCTAATTCACCAGTCCAGGAACGGGGGCGTTCTCCAGGACTGGAGGGGGAGTATATAGCAACCCAGTCACATACTCGTCCGGTTCGATCGTCCCGCGGTCGGTTGCCGCCGCGTTACATGGATGGTGCGTCTCTATCGCACATATAATGTTCCCGGTCGCGCGCGCCTTCTAGTGGTGGTGACTGGCGCATGATTCATTCCCGGCGCCCCGCTCCGCAGTCCGCTACACGCGTCGTCTGAGTGCTCACGTATCACGCGCCATCCACGTACCGCGCCGCGCTCCCGCGCCACGACCTATGTGCTCTTTATATGCCCTATTTGCTGTATTTTAGTTGTTACACGAGTGTTTCTAGTTCTACGAACCTACTGTGTTTATGTGGAATATATACTTTACTGTTTTATACCGTAGTTTGGTTTAAAGACTCCCTGAAATCATCTCTCATAATGTATTATTTTAGGTTAGTTTAGATATTATAATTGTATCATGTAGGTAATGGCTTTTTGCAGTATTTCTCGTCATTATTGGAATGAACATTTTTCGTACTACCGTTTAACAGTGAGTCGTATACAATTTTAGACTATAATTGCAGTGTATGACGGGGCGCTGCTGGAGAGCACACTTTCTGGCAGCGCCACAAGTTTTGTTAAATATCTCGCAATCCATTATAGAACAATTTTTTTTATAATGATGTACAAAATGAACAATTTTCGGCCTTTATTTGTACGAGGCTCCCGATTCAAATCGCGACTGTGGCGCTGCCAGGAAGTATCACGCTATCGAGGGACGGATTTGGGAACAATTCAAATGATTTTTTGTAGATATGGTACCTATACCTAGATTGTTAAATATTTACGACATCATATCCATAATAATGCAGAGCACAGATTGTCAGCTGTTATAATAATAATCTACAAAAAATAGTCGCAGAAGTCTTAATTATTTTCATTAATACCTATGTCGATCATTCACATTTTTGTAATTTCAGGTAATTCAGATCAAAATTAAACAGTATTAATAAATCTACCAGGTTGTTCATCAACCACACGATAAGAAGAAGAATAAATATATCTATTTTTATTATGTCGTGATTATGTCTTATTCACCATGTCCTAAATGCGGCCCTGGCATAAATAGTTGTTCAATGTGTGCGTTTTGCCTACGCTGTTTAAACTTTATATTAGGTCTGCTACTCTTATATGTCTGTGTAGGTTACCGCCAAAAAATACGTTTTGTTCATACTTTGGCTTCTTATCGTTTTCTATAGCAACTATTTTTTTTATTATAGGAAGAAATTAAAAATTACAGGTTTATTAAATTACATTTATTATAATCGTAATTATAATAACTAAAGAAAGGAGTAAGCAACCATGCATAAACGGAGAATCCCGATTAATCTTTGTTACATATAATGCGTTTAGTTTCATTTTCTGACAATTTGACACCTTGCTCTTGACATTTTCCTTCTTTATCGAAACGTCATTTTCACGGGCGAAATGAAAATGGTCGGAGTGCTTAAGTCTATTGTTTTCTTTTAGATTTTGAATTTTGACTTAAATTATTAGGTGTGTCTCAAACATGACTGAAAAGGATATTACAGTGGAAGAACTTGAAGAAACGGTGAGTCATCAGTTTTATTTACTAGTAATATTTTTTGTTAAGTACAGTTAACGGAATCGAAATGTAGGTCACAGAGCCGCATCCTCCTTAAATATAATAAATTGCTGGATTATACAGCTGTAGGGCTAAATAGGATATTTGTCTTATGCTTAAACATTGTTTTTAGCGATATCACTCGCTCATGGTAATAATTTTCCGTCAATTTGTACCTAAAAACTGTGTTTACACATCCTCATTCGAACAAATTAAATATTTACATAATTTTGTATGAAGATTTCTTAACTATAGTGTATTTATGACTGAACTTAGCTTTAAAATTATTTATGTTGATGAGGATGGAACTTCATTCTTATACAACTTGTTTTTATAGGTATATTTGAGTTGTAGTAGTAGCCTATAACTATGATGTGGAGGAAATTTCTGACATCACACACATTACTACTGTATAACTGATTCATGATTCTGAAATGACTAAGACACCCTAATGACTGAGAAAACTTTCAAATTGGCAACTTCTATAAAAATATTATAAATCAAAAGGTCATAATATTAGTTCTATCATTCCATATATTTAAACTACCTACACTTAAAAAACTACACCTTGTTTGTAATATTATCATATTTGCAATGTGATTATGAATGCATTTTAATACTGTTTGCTTATAATGTGGGAAGCTGCCAGCCTTGACCATTTCTTTTTAAATATGAATTGTGTTGTAAGTAAGATTAGAACATGTAAAGCTTAAGTATGGTTAAGTGATTAAGAATCTTCTATACCTACCTCTAAAACAGTACCATGACTGACTGACAATGTACAGCTTTTTTTTTTTTTTTTTAAATCTTTATTTATGTTTAGGGGCTTTTATCCGATAGATATGTCAACCCCATCGTACCTAACTAGTAGACCTGTAAACTTGAAATTTGGAGAAAATATTCTATGAGCACCCTGAATGAAGATGGACAAAATAAAAATAAATTTGATAATTTCACATAAAATAACGTAAAATTGAGGATTCGACATCAGAGATAAGGGCAAAGTGCTTAATCATCGAACCATTATCCTAAATTTATCTCACATGTTTGGTAAGGTGAAGCGCACAGACGAGCAGCTCGACATGATGGAGTGGAAGATGGATAATGTTGAAAAGGACCTTGTGGCACCCATCAACACACAGGATATGTGCATCATGCACTTGCTCAAGTCCGTGTCCGAGGTGAGAGCGGAACATTTCCATTATATCTGTACAGCTTAACTTTAACAATTAGTATACAAGATCACAGTTCTTCTTTACACACAATATTGACCATAGAAACAAAGTAAACCTATTAATGGTGCTAAAAATATTTAAAAAAATAATATAATTTAATCTATGCTAGCATTTGTGCAGATTTATAAAAATAAATTGTTAATTTTATGGTGCCTTAATGTAGGATGTGATGGTCCATTATTTTTCCTCTTAATATCTTAAAAAATATGGTCAGTTTGGAAGTCTATTAACAATGTACTTTAAAAAATGTATTTATTGATTGATATTGCCATAATAATTGTATTTCCTTACAATAATCTGGATTTAATTTTCTAGATAAAATTGAGGGTAGATAGGGGCAATATAAATAAAAATGTTTGCATAGATTTTTACATACAGTACTAAAATACAATTTTATCTGTCTGGAGTCTGGACAGATAGATTGGTGGGTACTATAAATTTTTATTTTATAAATTAGGAAGGTACTTATTAAAATAAGAGGATTGCTTTTTAATTTAGCTTTGTACCAAAACCTCTTGTCCATCCCCCCTAATTATCTCTCAGCTTGTAAATTTTCAATGGACGTTAATTATTTCGCCTAATTAACGAAGCGCTACTCACATTAGCACCTCATAATTTGCGCGCTTCACAAAAGCATTAGTATAATTAAATGTACAATTCTAATGCAAATGTGAAGAGAGACGCGTGTTTTCAAGACCATCTATATTATTAAATTGGCATCTACATCTAATATATCTTTGGCATTAAACAATTTTTTGTGACTAATGAGGTGTGAACAATGGTGTCATATTTTATGAGAATTTGTGCCTCAGATCTTTGTGTGCATGAAGATAGCAGCAGGTTGGTTTTCATCAGAGAATAGTTGGTTTAGAGCCGATTTCACCACTGACACTAAACGCGATCAATCAAGTTAAACTCGGTTCAAGCGTTTAACTGTGTTCAGAACTGCATTCAACTTCATGGTAAAATTAGGCCTTAAAACACATTTTTTAATAACTGAAATCAAATAAGGACGTAAGCATCCCACACGTTTTTAGGAATTTAGGACCAGAAACGAAGTGAAATAAGACACAAAAAGAAATCCATTGTTACGCATTGCCGGCGCCGGCATCCTAATGAGGCTTGATAAGTATGCGAATCCGCAAATCCCAACCTTTACTTTACTAAAGTGCCTAAAGATAAAGCAAAACACTAGGTATACAAGCAAACATTTTTAATAAATTAAGTAATTTAATAGTAATAAGTAATTATAATTAAAATATTCAGCGGTGATATAATATTGGTCGAAATACTGTTTTAATAATTGTTTTTTTATAAATTGTATTATATTATCAACACATACATACGCCCACTGAAGTATCAGGTATCATAGACAATATGGATGTATAAATATAATATTTATTTTTCAGCCAATGCGTTAGTGTCGCTGCCAGGTCAGACAAATGATTATACAGTCATGTTGCTTATGGCTTGTTGTTTTTCCATTATTTATAATAAATAAATAATTTAGTTGATTAGATAATGGTTGCACTGAAGTGTTAGTAATGGCGGATATTTGTTTATTAATTTAGTTATCTTTTATAAAATAAACATCCCTGTGATTATTTGTCGTGGTTTTAATTAATCTTTAATCGTAATTTATTCCAATAATATAATAAATGCGGACTAACTTATGCAAAATAAAGTTTTTACGTAAAAAAATTACAATCTTATAAACATATTTTAAACGTAAAGTTTATAATACTTTTGTTGAATTAAATACCTACATTTTTATTGCCAAAATTAGGTATTGACAATAGGTCAAATATATTAAAACTAAAACATGCAAGTATATAATTTAAAACCTTTGTAAAAAAAACTTTAATTTACAAAATATTTGTAGTTCATTTTACCCCTTTCCACTCAGTGCAACTAGTAAACTGCGTAAATATATAATGGAAACTGACAAGCCACAAGATCATGCTTATCGATATATAGCTGAAGCTAGGCTTGGCTGTGGTACCGAGTCTAAGCCTGGACAAAGCCTCAGAAGTCGGGGCCGCTTTACGGCTTAAACATTGCGGGACTTACGTCTTCGGCGTCGATATACGATATTAGATGGGACGCTTGGTAACTGCTACAATACATTTTAAAGAAACACTATATTTAGTAGCTATCATCTGCCTAGCCTTTTCCCAACTATGTTGGGGTCGGCTTCCAGTCTTACCGGTTGCAGCTGAATACCAGTGTTTTACATGGAGCGACTGCCTATCAGACCTACACAACCCAGATACTGGGTTACACGATACCCCTTGGTAAGACTGGTTGTCAGACTTTCGGGCATCTGACTACCCATAACGATTGTCAAAGATCTACAGCCGGGGCAAACAGCTTAAAGTGCTATCCGAGGCACGGAGAATGATAATGAATTTAGAAATGGTTAAAAGTTAAAATTATCTCGATTTTAAACGCAATGAAATTAATACAATTTAATTTAATTTCATGAGTTATTTCTGGCCCGCGTGTCGACAAAGGCTTGTACTAGCAATGTTAAACCCGTGCTCAAACAACTCGCCTAATTAATATTATATACGGGCGCAATTTGCCCTTTTGCTATTTGCAAACCTTGAATATATGTTGAAGCAGTTACGAAGCGTTCTTTGTTTATGAAATAGATGATATTTATGTACATGTATGTCAACTGTCCTGCTTACGTTATCTATTATGTTCGTTTTCCTATCATTATGTTTGTATACCTTCACCTCTTACTCACTGACCATCAGGATACTTCAAGATATGGGACACCATATTCATGCCATTAGTTGTTTTCTATCCGTCTTCAATTCTCAATTGAGATAGACAAAAATATATAGAATATTTATATATAGACTAAGATATATAAATATGTGCGTTTATTTTTTGCACATATATGAAAATGTAGTTAAAACATACAATAAAATAGTAGATATTTTTGTCTATGTCAATGTATTAGTAACAGTAAGTCAACTCCGACTAACAATATTAATAATATTCTAAGAATGTTTATTTTTACAATAGATCTTGAGGGGACAAAAGTCTATCTGAAACAAGTACAGAACTTTTGAATATTAACTAGACATTACATAATTTCTTAACAAATCTAATAATTTCATAAAAGGAACACAGTCTCTTGCGCATCTGGAAAAAGAACTAAAAAAGCAGACTTCGCACTTAGTCTGTTTTAAGTTCTTTCCTACAAGTCCTTTGACACGTGTTAGCCGGAGCTGACCTACCTATCATAATAACATCGGGTAACAATAGCTTGTATACGCAGGTGCGCTCAGACTACCAGCAGTTGAGGCGCGAGCTGGTGGAGGTACAGGCGTTACAGCGTGAGCTGTCTTCAAGGCTTCGCGCTCAACTGCGGCTCGTCCACGGAAAGTTCGCGAGGCTGCGACAGCGCATCGCTGCGGCTTCCCCGCCCCGTTAAAGTATCTCCACTCCTCTCATGTCTTAGAAATTTTGTGGACCCTTATTAGAATGGAAATTTCGAATGAAATTTATATGGAATCGCAGTAATGGACTTTTTACGATGAAGGAATTGATAAAAATGAATTCATTTGATAAAATTCTGCTGCTGGTTGGAGTTATTATGAAACTTTATGTAAATGTCTATTCCCAACAATGGACTAACTTGTTGTGAACTTGCGAAATGTATATTTTTCTTTTTTTTAATGTTAATTTATGCGTTGTTAATTCTATTTTGAAACAGCTTGCCTGCTGTGTTTTGATATCGAATATTTATTCTGAGATAGTCGGGCCTAATTTATTTTATTGTTAAAATTATTCAAAATTATCAAAATATATTCTAAAAACGAACCTATAGACTAACTTAGCTAAAATCTGAAAATTCTTGTAATGATATTAAATTTTATATTTTCAAATTGTTGAAGACATGAGGGGCTTAAACGCCTCGGAACTAGAACTATTAATTAACGTATGTATCATTAGTGCCCTATAGTAAATTATGAAGTATATCGTAACTATGTGCCAATACTAGATATTATGTAATCACGTCGGCACTTAGCACTCTTGATCTCACATCGAAGAGGTTTTACGAAGTCTTTTATACGAAGTTTTAATTACTGTTAGTGTCAGCTCATATCATCCCACTGCTGGGCATAGACCTCTCCCTGTGATTTCCAAGTCTTTCGATCCAGAGCCAGTGTGGACCAGTCACTATTGGTTCTGTCTAATTCATCCCGCCATCTTGTTCGTGGTCTGTGCGTCGCCATCTTGCTGTATCAGGGCTCCACTTAGAGGTTATTTTGGCCCACAGCTCATCAGGCATTAAAGTTTTAATTATTTGTTTTAAATTTATTCGTACGACATGAGCAATGTAGCTGGCATTTTCACGTATCACACAATAACATACCAATAACTACAATTACAAATTTCCTTTTTAATTTGTAAACAATAATTGTTTACTTTTCAAAAGGAAATAATAAGAGTTGAAACATATCTCCACAAAACACATTGAAAAAAAAAAAAAAAAAAAAAATTGCCAATTGATTGCTCATAATTTTAATTACACTTCCTCTCTTAAAGTTTTTTTTATATTTTGACATGTTATAATAATTAAACTTGGTATAAAAGACACACCAACTCTTCGCTACACTAGTCCGTAACTACCATAGATGAATTTTTAGTCTATACTCATACTTAACAGTTAGTAACCCAACGTAAATGTTTGTATGTAGTAAGTCGGTGCTAAATGGTCTGTAAGACGCCACGTAAAGACGAGACATGGCTAAATATATGGGATAGGCAGTCGCCTCGTTGCCTCAGATCAATGGTTGGGAAATTATGAGAAACTCTCAAAAGTAGAAAAAAAATATCGATTAATAATTTACCTTCTATTTCGTGATGACATTTTGCTTGGATATTCCATTGAGATTAAGATTTCAGAACTTTCAAAATTCTTTATGGAATTTGAGTTTTTTTCATAACATTTTTTATAATGGCAATGAATTTATCTGAAATCTACGATTAAGACGAGGCACTATGAACGAACATACGTAAGATATAAATCGAGTGCAGAGTGTCGAAGGAATGTAAAGCCGGGTATACATAGTGTGCTATACAACATGCAACGCACTAAGGAACGTTTCCCGAACGAAGTAATTATGCGATTTTAAGCTAAGCGTCCACTGCGGGCCGGGCCGCATCGCAACGCAAAAATCCGTCCACTACGCTTCTAACGGACGCAGTTTCATATAAAATCAATATTATATATCAGGCAGATTATTTTGCTTTGCAGTATGGCCCGGCCCGTCCGTCTAGTAAACGCCTATCTTTAGTCCGTTAATGACCACGCCTTGCATGTTGTGCAGTATATAATCTGTAGATACTCTGCTTTAGGAATGGTTGGTCCAAGCACTGTCAAAGGCCATTAAGACCTTAAAATCAAATTAGAAGGTCAATTTAAGGCGCAGTTGGAACGAATTTAAGCGAGTGCTAAACGAATAATGATAATAAAATGTAGCAAACGTTAGCAATATTATTATTTTTTGGATTTCTATACTTATTATTCTTTTTTGTATAATCTTTGTATCTCTGATCGCAATATTTTTGTAGGTTTGATACGGCAAAAACATTCTTAAAGTCAAGCTTCTAATTCAAATTAATTAGACAAATTAATTACTATTTGATTCAATTAAGAATAAGTGTTTGCCGTCTTAAATCTACGCTTTTCCCACACGTCTTCCAATTAAAACTATCGGTTAGAAAGTAAACAGCTTTGAAATTTTAATGGTGACTTCGAATTCGAAGTCTTTGATTGGAAGATGATTGGAGCTATGCTTCTATACGTACATGTTCAGTTGTAATTCTAGTTTCGTAAAATCATATTTATATGCGTATGAGTAATTATGAATATTAAGTTGCCCAGACACTGGTGCTAAAGCCATGAGTCATGATGACTAAATTATTTAGTCTCACTCACTCTTTCAAATCTTGAGTAAGTTTTACCGCTAATCTCGCATTTCAAGTTCTGGTGTTGTCCAGCGTCGAGTCGTGTCATCCGAGTTGACGATGTATACACCCTTATCTCGTAGTAAGGAAGCTTTTCGGTCTGATTCCAACTCGATAAATGTGGAAAAACCTTAGAGTATATAAGAAAATATAGAGCAACCCTATAGAAGTATGAACTGTGAGCACGGGTATGAACAACGCGGCCGCGACACGAACTCCGTTTGCGATCATACCTCGATCAACTGCGGTTCAACTAGGCTCCACGAGCGAAAAAGTTACATTTTAGCTTATATCATGGTTAACTGCTGAGTTAAATTTTGAAAAACGTCTAGAAAACATAATTTGAAAAAATGACATTTTAACATTTGTATGGTGCTTTCGCTCCGCACAAAGCAATGTGGTTGACGTTATCACTCTATATTTTCTTGAATACTCTATGGGAAAAACCCTTATATTTGAATTGTTTTCGAATGGACTAAAAATATTCAATAACTTTTTGGTGTTATCAGATTGAAAGATAAGTAAGGCTAAATTGTTTAGAGCGTCCTTAAAAATTAGCACCATTATCAATATGTATGATATAATAATACTTTTTTTAATGAAATTACTTTTACTAAAAGAAAATTTAAAATGTTATTCTGTAATTCCAACAATGACATCATGTCGTACTGGATATGAATGATATTACTTTCCTAGTGAAATTATTAATTGGTAAGTAATAAGTCCAAGGGGATGTACTCACAGGCGCCTAATTACCGCGTTAAAAACCGTTATAATCATGAAAGAAATAGTTTTTTTTTGCATTTTTCATACGTTAAGGCTTTTATAACTCGGCACTGTTTAAGAAGCCTGTGTATTTCTTTTTAAACGCGACGTTAAAAGCGCTCGTCTGTATCACTCTAGTCAATATTTCTTAGTGTTTGGGCTTCTGTAAGGTTTTGATTATACATTTTTTTAAAAAAAAGCTCGGTGGGGGTTGAAGCAAGTGTTAGATAATTCCAAGGCAATCTATCGACTTGACATAAATAATTTAAGGTTTTTTGAGGAGCAAATACTTATTTTAGTATTTTTTTTTACATTTATCATCTTAAAATTATTCTTACTAAAATATTGGTATGATACAATGGCTCTTGTCAACTTACAATAATATTAAAAATAAGTAATCAGTATGTTCAATACATTTACTATGCACAAAAGAATATCTAAAACATCACTTGAATCCTATTTTTATAACATTATTGTAATATATCAGCTGCCATAGTATTGAGCCGCTATTGTACGTTGGAAATGTCACGCAAAGAAAATATAATTGTGAGAACCCAATGTCCCATCGTTTACATAAACATATAATATTTTCTTTAGTGTAGTCACTGAGTTATCCAAACATCGCTTCGGGAAGCCATAGAGCCTGATTTTTATATCCTTGTATTTTTTATATTCTTTATTGAATTTTTTATTTTATTTTATACTTTAGTGTTCCATGGTTAAACATAGAATAATAGTTTTTCATAAATAAGACTGTCGACGTCTTTCGACGTGAATTTCTCGGTTTGTTAGTAGTAAGGTACCGTCAGCAATATAACTCACAATTTTAGCAAATTTATTGCACATATCAAGCACTTGCATGTTTTATCATAAAGTTTTTTATTGATATAGTTAGGAAGGTGGGTAGAACGAAAAAAACATTAAAAGAAATTATTTCAATTTAATATGAATTAAACTTTTAATGTTATAGACTTAATTACGTGTGTTTATGAACGACGAGAGCTTAATTTATATTTCACGACTAATATTATTCATCCAAAAACTATTTTTTATTTCTTAATATTTTTTTTAAGTAGTCAACATGCTCAAATATTATAATTAAAATATTTTACAGCTCTCGTCGTATCAATAAACACGGCTCACCTGAACTTAGTCAAAATACTAGTTGTAGTTTAAGGAAAATACATGTCTGATACTATGTCTAAGTAATGTCTAAATTACCAAGTATACCTGATTTATCTAGGCTAGATTAGCTATAGTCCCAATATGGTTTTTGATATAGTTTTACACTAGATGGTTGGAGAATATCGTGGGCAGTTGACGAAGATGTTGTCGATGTTGAGCTAAAAATATTGCTTTCAATCTGGATGTAGTATTTCAATTTTAATTATTTATTTCAGATAATAGTTTTAAACTAATTCATATTGTGCGTAAACAATTTTGATATATCCTTTGTTATCTAAATTTGCATTTTTTAAAGTCTGTTTTGCTGGATTTTAACACTGCAGGGCTGCACTTCCCTACTAGAGCTTGTTAATATAAATATTACTCAACAACGTTGAGAGATTACAGAATTAAAAATGCATTTTTACATTAAAAGACGTGTGAAAATAGTTAAAAGTTTATTTAATTAAACTGACTAGAGCCGTGGTCGTCAAACTGAGGCCCGGGTACGATATTTGTGCCGCCCGACACAGCAAACATGTTAGTAGGTAGATAATGACAATCAGAAGATGCAATGAGGGTAGCATGAGGTTCAAAGAAATTAAAAAAGACATTGTCCTCTGGGACCTTTGACCAGAACAGTGTGACGACCACTGGACTATAGTACCTATATAATTATGTTCACTTCCTGCTGCACTAGATCTGCAACTGTGTTTTCCGTATCCAGTGACCCTGGTATGGATTATCCAACACGAAATGTTAAATAGCTTTAACATTTTTTTTTAAATAACTGTGTATCAAGTTCAACATCGACAACATTCCACGCACAAACCAGTGATCGCCTCGAGTCAGGTTGCCAAATCTATATATTCGAAATCGAAGTAAATGAGAGAGTTAATTATTAAGTAGTATGGTTATTGTTCCCGTATAGTTTAGTTGTTGATTAGATCATAGCGTCGATGTTGTGGACAACTAGATTTGTAACCTTTTAGTTTTATGCATGACTTGTTTTGTAGAGCCATGTGTGGGGTTTTAGACAAGATGATATCATAATTTAATCCAAGTTAATCTGATAAGGGATCATCCTTGCTTTGTCACTTCTTCTGACATTGAAGATATGGGTATTGTATGCAGGATTATCTGCTAGACGAAACAAAATAGATAACGTTCCCAATCATTTCTAAACAACTTGGTGTAAATGTAGGTACATTTTGTCTAGCTCCTCTGATTGGCTGCATGAAGTTTACTGAGAAATGCTTTTTGGTTACAAATTCATGCAGAAATAAGTCAGCAGCTTTATACAGCTCTTTCACAAACCTATACTAAAATATAGGAATGATAAAAAAGCTGTTTTTGATGCAGTTTTCCCTGTTTAAATTTTGCGGTCGCAATAAATTCAAGTTTAAACTAAATAATTACGTAAAATATTTGCACAATGTTATATAGATTAGCTAGAAACGCAGGTAGTTCTTGAAATAGAATGGAATCTTTTATTTTTCGATGCATCGTACTTGAGTACTAGTTTGTAAGCACGTCCGTACATTTGATAGCACTGATGTAATTCCTACTAATTCGCGTTGTGATTAACTATATTGCTAAGTTCTTTTCTGAATGTATCAACTGAGTCTGCATAGTTACTGCCGAATGCCGAAGGACTGATCAACTAAAATTTGCTATTAATTCTCTTAGAAGGTATTTTAATCTGAGATCACTATTAAATGCAAACAATTTTCTTCACGATAACTGTTAAAATGAGTTGTGTATTTAAGACATCCCTAGATTACAATCACCGCCGCCAGAAGCCTACTTCAAATATCAATAACAGCAAATAATATTCAACTGATTTATATGACTTGCCGCCACGCAGCAGTCGACACAAGTGTTTGTGATGGTAGACGATAATGATGCCTCTCATTTAAGTTATCGGTGTTCCGTAGTGGCTGTGCAGATGGCCTGTTTTTTGGCTAAAATCAATCTTATTTAACGATCAATACATAATTCTAAGTTCAAAATGCATTACTTTTTAAAACTTTCAAACATTTCAACAACTAATCAAATATTTGATAATATTAAAATTTGACGCACAATTTCATTTTATATTCATAATCAAAGCTTCAAATTAGGATACCAATGTTGTAATTAATTAAGTCTTGTACAAACCCATTTTCTATAACTATGGCATCTCTCACGCCTCTCGATTAACTTGAACCTCTGGGTACTCTCGAAGTCCAATGTATGACAATATTATTGTGCACACTTCCTATCTAATGTAGTTTACTTTTGTATATTTCGTATTTTTTTGGGTGTCACACAGAACCTGCAGTACATACTGAAGCTTATGCTTATACGAATAAAGTACAATATATTTTGTACGTTATTTATCTTATATTTTTTTCTAGAAGTGAATTTTCTTGGGCAGAATTTTGTCTAAAGTAAATCATAGATATTTTATAAGTATTCCCCAGACCAGTGTTTCGTCGTGCTGTCTCCGTGACTCCCAAGAAATATACGAATGATTCTAGAATTTATCGATATCGGTACAACATATTCGGTGTTGTAATCTGTAGAATAAAACTAATATTGTTTGAGAACGCAATATATTTTCTATGTTCCTTAGATACGTTCTAACCGTTATGTATTTGAATACCTATTTCGAATTTGTTTACAAATAAAAAATATTTTACGGTTAACTTGTGTTTATATTTCTTTAAATGTCTAACCTTAAATGTGTGCTCCTAGACTAAATATCTAATTCAAATATAACACAATATTATAATAATAAAAAATTACAAGTGTATTAAGTGTATAAGGCCCTGTTCCACCGCTTACTTATCCTGTGTGGTCATTTCATACAAATTCTGTTCCTACAATTTTTTAATTTACTTAATGAGTCTATCCATCGACGGTGAAATAAGCCATGATGTTTAAAATATATTATTTAAACAAAGAAACACAACATTTTTAATTTACACACTACATAGAACATTTACCTCTTGCAGCTAAATTCGTGTATTAGTTCGTCGTAAAAGAATGCTCGATCGCTATGAACATCACAGATTACTTAGAGATACATGAGCATTATGTTTAACTTAGTATTAAGAGTGCACAAGGTGTATTCCGTTCTGTTCTACTGCTCTTGTTCTACTAGTAGAACAGAACGGAATACGCGGAAACATAGTAGAACATATTCCGTATTGTTCTACTTCAAAACATCCAATAAGTCACGTGCTGCAGTTGAACAGAACGGAATAAAAAAAATAAAAATAATTCCGTATGGTTCTACCTACACAAACAGATTACGCACAGAATGGTTTATGTAGGTACTAGGAGAACAGAATCATGAATAAGATAAATTTAGGTGCACAACTTACAACATTCTAATTCATGGTACTTACTTCTATAGGTACTACTTACTAAGAGAACAGAATCATTAAGAGTGTGGATTTATTATTTATGTAGATAAGTAAATTTTTAACATTAAATACTTAAAGCCTGACGCGTCGGTACCAGGAGCTCATAAAAAAAAAGAATTTGTGCTTTTATAAAGGAACTCAAAATAGTTGTAAAATTTTCATGGGTGCAAATTCAAACTCAAAAACTCAAACTCAAAAGTAGTAGAGTTCATCAAGTAGTAAAAAGACTTAGAATTTTTTTCAAGTAATATATAGATTTTTGAATAGGTATCCCATATCATATCCATTTCCATATCCGGTCGCGGTTTTGCCCACATGTTATAATTTAATATCAATACAGATATCATACTTTCCATCTAATATATCTATTATCCCGCATATTTAGAAAAATATTATCCCACAGGCCCCGCAGCTAACTTCATAGACAGCCGTGGCGTAACGACTTCATTATTTTTATTTTATGCACACATTGGTAAATTGAGTCGCTCAGTGAATACCTCTTACATTATCCTGCAATCCTAGTACTTTTAAACAGAATTTCCATAATAACTTCGTGAATCGTGTCCATTTTTTAAATCCTTACAAATTTTATTGAAATAGATAAAAGGTCGAGCACAAGAATATAACTAACTATATTTTTTAAATTATTGACGTGACAACGTCTTAAATTAGGTTGCGGCTGGGAGTCACTTATGAAAAAGTGTAACGCTCGGTAACGTTACGATGAGTCACGTAACGCTCGGTAACGTTACGTTGTCACGTAAAATCTTCGCCCGTAAAACCGACTTTACAGGCAACCATTTTTTTTTTTATTTCCTTTTGGGTTGGTTCTTTCTGTTTTTGAACACAAATAAAAACACCTCTTTCACCAATCTACTATTTACAACTATTTCGAGTTCCTTCATAAAAGCACAAATTCTTCTTTTTTATGAGCTCCTGGTACCGACGCGTCAGGCTTTAAGTATATTAATGTTAAAAATTTACTTATCTACAAATACACTCTTAATGATTCTGTTCTCTTAGTAAGTACCTATATAAGTACCATGAATTAGAATGTTGTAAGTAGGTAAAAACATTGTGCACCTAAATTTATCTTATTCATGATTCTGTTCTCCTAGTACCTACATAAACCATTCTGTGCGTAATCTGTTTGTGTAGGTAGAACCATACGGAATTATTTTTATTTTTTTTATTCCGTTCTGTTCAACTGCAGCACGTGACTTATTGGATGTTTTGAAGTAGAACAATACGGAATATGTTCTACTGTTTCCGCGTATTCCGTTCTGTTCTACTAGTAGAACAAGAGCAGTAGAACAGAACGGAATACACCATGTTTTAGAGTTTTTAATTGAACCATCGTAAGGACGTTACACGATAATGAAATCAGTGTACGCAGCGTGTACAAGTGTGTACCTACCCTTTAACGATAGGTTTGTTTGACCAAAAATAAAAATGCAAACGCTGAATATATTCCTTTATTTATTTGTACTTATAAACAGATACAAAACTGCTTGGAATGCTGGAGACGGAATACTCGTTGTTACCACTGTTAATTTGTTAAAATATGTCTTTATTCTTGAACGCCAAGCATTTACAAGTTCAATACACTTCAGGCATTATTACAATACTACGAAGGTTCATAAATGACGTTGGCGTTCAAATACTTAGAACTAAAAAGTATAAAAATTAAAAAGTATTGATTAATAACTAAAAGACACCTATAATACTTGTTATTGCGGCGTTTTACAAACATAACGTATCACAGATAAGGTAAAACATGAGCACGACAATGTCGAACGTAAACGAATTACAAATAATAATTATGAGATTGAATTTGTCGAAATTATGTTTAATAATGCTATGATTGAAACACTTATATTATTAACAACTTTATGATAAATTGCTTTGCAGATAAACTTACCTTTTAAATTTCTGATAATAATTTATTTGTCGTTAATAACACTTATCAGTAGCTACTACACAAAAAAAATCCATATTTTGTAGCAAGAAAAAATCAATTACAAGCGGGATTTGAATCCCAATAGCATGCTATGTTTGATACAAAAAAGTGATTCACAAATAGAAGAAATAATGGTACTGAACATAAAAAAATATAATAAATTATAAATATGGTATATTTTTTACTTAAATCGGAAAATGACCATACAGTATATGGGTCTGTCAACAAAATTCAATCAATATGTACGTAAGAGGATTTTTTTAAATATCTCAAAACTCCAATCATAACATTATTGTACATTACAGTTACATACAAAATGGCACCCTGTGTCACAAAAGTACAGATCAGACTTTAAAAGAAAACTAAGAATAATAAACTTAAAACTAACACATAACATTTATTTTGTTAATAAATTAATACAGTTAATGTATTGTCCGAGTAACTAAGTCTACGTCTTGAGTTATGTATGACATCGACTCTTAGGTAACATTATCGATAAAAGTTTCGATTAATTTTAATAGGGTAACCCTAAAGCAGGTTACATATCGTCGCGTTATGAAATATCGTAATAAAACGGATCGGATTTCCATGTGGATTTCTTTGCGAATTTTAAAACGTCACTTTTCTATCGCAGAGAACTGTATGCTCTTTTAAATGCTTGTCTGACCGCACGTACTAAAACCAGAACAGACCAAAAGGCGCATAGCATTTTGTCTATACATATAACTTTGTTGTCGGCTGAACTAGCCATTTAGACATACATGAAAAATCCGTGGTGATTAATTAAATTAATTGATGGAATATCTGGCTTTGATTTTATTGAACAAAAATTTAGATTATCCCCATTTAAACCCTCCAAAAATTTAAATATAAAAAAATACATACTTACCATAAAATTTAAACAAGAAATCATTTGAAAAAACAACAATATAATACATAAATAACTTTCTAGATATTTTATCTTAAAAAATATCATTTTTTTAATATGTTTCAAATTAACCGTAACTTCTATCGACACTTACGTACATACAGAAACAGTATGCTACCGTACATTGGCATATAAATGGCACAGGTATAGATTTTTATAATTTAATTTGTTATAGTTTAGATAACGTTCTTTATATGGAGTCTTGGACAGAATTGAATGGGACTTTTACTATTGTGTATAAGATTTATCTAGTAATGCAAGAGAATGGATAGCGAAGATTATATTATAATAATTAAGTAGGTAAGTAACGCATTAAGTAGTTTTACTCAAGTGGATGATTTAAATAAAAATGTATTACGTAGGTACTTGTACGCATTTTTACAATATACCTACACTTGTTCGCAAGAATATTCTAAATATCGAAGTCAAACAAAGTCTTCGGAAAAATAAATAAATAATTATTTCTAACGGATACTGCTTTTTTATTGTAATTTTTAATAAATTACTTATAAACTATTTAAATTTAGAAATTACGCAACGCAGCAAATTTAAATTCAATTCATAACTACCCCACAAGTCATTCCAACTCGATACAATACAATCTCTAAGCTATCCATTCTCTAATGACAATTTAAGTAATAAAACATTTCCACTACAATATAAAACGGTACAAATATTTATGTAACTAGTATAGAAAACAACTTTTGTATATCCGTATATCTGCTTAAGACACTATAACAATAATGTTAAAAAGCAAAAATGCGTCGCAATTTGAATCTAAGCTAGAGTTAATTTTGACTCTAAAGCGAATACTGATCCAATTATTTAATTATTTTTTTAGAATAACAATGGCGCTGATTCTCTTGTACATCACGCTAAACTAATATTAGTCCAACTATATCTCTTTCTAATAAACACCATTGAAAAAGGACAGCAAATTGAACTGTCAAATTAATGTCAAATTATTATTATTATTGAACGTTCCATTTCACGTCGATTGGAAGGGTCCAATCGACGTGAAATGGAATGTTGTAATTTTAGTTATTTTAATTCTCGTTGATATCAAGCAAATGGACTAGTTTGACAGCTCTAAAAAATCTATCCTTTTCTTATAATCTCTGTTAGAAAGAGAGATAGTGAGTGTAAATAAGTTTAGAGCGTGTGCAAGAGAATTAGCTCCAACATAAGTTAATGTGAATTTGTCAACGCTTTCAACTTTTTAAGACTAATCAAATCTTAGGTTGAAACCCGAGATATGTAATAAGTTATTGATGTTACGAGCAACACAGGCAGTAAAGGCAAGAGCACCTTATAAATAGGCCATTTAGCCTTTTATTACAATACATAGTAACAACGTCAAGCAAAACTTACTACTTCATTATTAGTCACCATTTTCACAAACTGCCGACTTTAGTCAAACTAGACGACTTTAAATTCTTGATGGTATAGGTTTCCTACATTTTATACAATATAGTCATAATACAGCGTCATTTTGTAGAAAATTCAAATATTTATCTAATTGACACTATTTGAAAGCTACATCGCGTCTAGGTAATTCGACGATACGGTCGTCGTAAACGCTCGAAACGGCACACTCACACAAACATGTAATAATACAAATAAGATAGAAAATGTCAACAAGCTCTCTCTTTAAGAATTGATAATCCGATGGATTCATCATCAAAAATCTACAATCAAATTATTCCTATAAATATAATTATTTATTTAAGTCTGGAATATAAAAAAGCATGGATACACAAATATTTAAGATATGAGATGGAATGAATATCATATTTTATAAAATATGTATTTACAGTTGATTTTAATAAAATAATTACAATAACGGTGTAAAGGTATTATAAAATTGCCTTTTTAGTTAAATAATAATTATTCTGTCTTGACCGATTTCGGCTACAGCGACCAAACGATACAAATTGCATCGTTCTAAGATGGAAAATTGTATGGAAATATGTTTTCAACTTGAGTATATCATTGTCAGGATCATAGTCAGAGTTAAAAAGACTTCAAAATTTTCACAACCCTTAAAAAAATATCCTGTATTTTTGCACAATGTTTTTGCTTATTAAATGATATTATTTAACAAGGAAATCGCAAAAACAACTGACTCGTTAAGAAAGAGATTCGTAATTTCGACAGAAGCGGGCAGGACTCGGTAGCTTAGTTGGTAAAGCGATAAAACGGCACGCCATGGATCGCGGGTTTAAGTCCCGCCCGAGTTAGTTGTTTTAGCGAGTTTCTTATTAAGTAATGGTTTATTATATTTGATAGTGGTTGGGTTAGGCACATGTCCGGAGTGATTTATTATAATTCTAAAAATTATTGTAAAACTCAATTAAAATCAACTACACCGCAGTCTTATTAAGGCACTGCCACAACTGGATCGTTCCAATACACTCGTCACTTACACTTGGACAGCGATAGGCCCGACTCTGTCTCGCAAATGGAGACATTTCCAAGTACTGTTGAGTATAATTTTTTTATTTTTTGAGTATCTTTCAGCTAATCATTTCTATTCTTATGAAAAAAATACATTAAATACAAGATTGCATTGCCTAGTAATTTTGGTAACTGATTTTATATTTATTTATTTAATTTATTTCTTAGAAAATTATAGTAGTTCTGTTGTTAGAACTTTTACAGATAAATGTAACATTAGGGCATAACACAGATAAATGTTTATGTTGCTAGTAAACTTAAGGGTTCAACCCTTAAGTTTACTAGCAACATAAACAGGCATTATACGAGATTAATAGATTTAAACATTTGCGAATACAATAGACCGCCATATTGTTATATCACACCCTCATCCTTGTTATATAAAAGAACAGAACCGAGTTATCGGCGACCATCACTTGAGTTATCTTAGCAAATACGCCTATTCTTATAACTTTTATTACGTCCGCCAACATAATCTATACCAACTATAAAGAAATATGAAAGCGACATTCACCAGTCATTTCTCACATTCGCCGTGAGTACACTCCCAAGCGATACGAAGGTTTGTACAGTTAGCATTCGCAAGTACAACGAATCAACAATTGTATAACTAGTGTAACAAGAGTGGCAAGACTTTTTTATTTGTTGTAGTACAATGACTGACTTTGTAAATCGAAATTGGTGATTTTGCAAAATGGAGAACTTTCAAATTTTTAGCTCAAAATAAACGTAAAACACTTTTAATTGATTATAAAAACTTTCTGAGATTATAAACTATTATGTAAATGGTTTAGTTGTCTTTTTCTTTCAAGAACTCAAAGTTTTATTTATTTATTTATTCTCCTTAAATAAATGAGAATTATCATCAAACAATTCATTACTACTACTATTAAATAACTTGTCATTAATATTGATTTATGACATTACGATTAACTTCTGACATTCGGGAATCTACTATAGTCAGATAAAGTTCAAATTTATATTAGTTTGAACTGTTTTTTAAATAATAAAAATGTATTTAGACCTCGTGCGCAAACCACTATTTTCAAAATACATGTCAGGCATTGTAACAATGGATCTATATGACACGTTCGACAGGCGACTCTTCATTTGCCCCCTGCCTACACTTGTCGTCCATATCCTTGCCTTTACCGTTAATCTTCAGATTCGCCAGACTCACGTAGTTACTTCGCGAAATGCCCGGCTCCCTTCGCTTGGGCAAAGGTGATTCACAAACCTTTTTTTCTACCTTCTTTTCAGGGACAGTTGCTAGAGCAGCAATGTTATTTATTTGTGAACTTCGAATCAAAGGGGCTAATTTTGTGCTCTTTTCCACTGAACTGACTGGAGTCTTAATCCTATTCCGACCTAATGGGATAAATTTCGGGTCTTCGGTCGGTTTCGGATCATATTTTGCTCGGCGATCCCTGTAGCTGAACCTGCCGTCTGCAAAGTCGGGTTTTTCTCCTAAATGTCGTCTGAATATAGGAGTCATAGGTTTGCCCATGCTGGCTAGCTTTATATCTGATTTTAATACGTCGTTGTTTATCACTGGTTTGTCAGTATCCAGAGGTCTTATTCTATAAGAGCGACCGATGTTGCTCGGGGACGCAGGTCTTTGTACGAAAAACTTACTTCTAGACTTATCCTTTTCTTCTACTTCTTTATTTCTGACAACTTCTGCAGTATTTGGTTTGAAGAGTCTACTAAACTTAGGTGAGAGCAAATTCTTGTTGAAAAAGCCGGTTTTTTCCTGTACTTTCTCCTTTTCTAACGTTTTAGTTATATTTTTCACGCCTTCAGCCATCATTGGAGTTTTGGTTAAGTAGTCGATATTGTATCTTCTGTAATCTACTTCAGGTATCTTCCTCTCGTGTGTCAAACATTCCGCGTTTCTTAACTCTACATTGGTTACGTCATAACTAGATTTCTTAGCCAACAAATTCTCTCCTTTCTTAACGATAGTTGCTATAACATTTTTGGGATCTACTTCCATTTTGTCGAAAATTTCAACATTTTTATGCCAAGTGCTTAGAATCGGATCTTCGTCGTCCGATGAATCGGGTTCATCGGAGTCGGGAGTGATGTTGGAGCTGTCGGGAATACTGATGTGTCTACAGAAAGGTAAAAGGGGGTCTACCTCGTGTTTGTACTGGCTCTCGAGACCTTCGACTGACTGGTTCCTAAGGAAGGCTGGGAGAGCTTCGAAGTCGTCAGAAGTTTCAACTTTCCGTGTCTTGTTGGTATGTTCGTCGAGTTTGTTGAGATGCGTGTCTGGACTTGTTCTTTTCAGTGGAGGGGGGTCCAACCACTTTGTTATGTCGTCCACCTATAAAAGGAGAGTTGGTCAATTTTTTTTTGTTAAGATTTTAATCTGGGTAGTTTTACACCATTTTTTAAAAAATATTGCTTAGTGCAGATGAAGTTAAATACCGATAATCGATCGATATTTAACTTCGATCGAATCGATAATCGATTAGATATCGATCTTTTTTAAAGCCAATGATTGAGTTGGCTACTGAGAGAAATGTATCTAGAATAAGAAGCCAATTTTTTTTATGTTTTATGAGATTTACTAACCTTGGTGATGTTGATGGTGTTCCCGGCCGCGTGCAGGATGTAGCCGGCCGTGTGCAGCGCCTGCGTGGAGCGCGACAGGGCCTGCGGAGCGGCGGCCGGCGCGCGCAGCTGGCTGGCCGACACGCACTTGCCCAGGCGCCAGCCGCGCTCCCCCACTGACGCCACTGAGTTTGACTGCAAACACAATTACAATATATAAACACATTTAGCAGCAACAAAGATGTGGCGGGTACGTTCACATGACAACTGCCAATTACCTTAATAACCCCGGCGTCAGGCACGCTGAGCTCACTGTCGGCCTTGCTGAGCGCGCGGCTGCAGTCCCGCTCAGTCCTGCGCTGGGTCCTGTGCTCGTTCCGGTGCGCGGCGCCGCGCCCGTACTGCACGATGTCGGCCAACAACGTCGGCGGCACGGAGCCCAGTTTGGACAGGTACATCACCATACTCTCTAACCAAATCTCTATCACCTCGAATGGTGGTCTGTAGACAACGATACACCAATTACTATTTATAGGAATACTTGGATCACACACACACACCAGCCTGGGTCTTTTCATCATACCTAGCAGCTATACAACTCGATATACAGTCAATAATGCCTGACAATGCCATATATTTTTCTCCGGGTTTGCTCAAGCTTACCTTTTGGAAAAATTCACTCTCCGCTACTGATATCTAGTGTTATCTTCTTTATTCATCTCACATTCCCACAAACATAAACAATACTTTTTAGTATATTAATATCGATAAATTATCAGTTGATTGAAATAGAAACTACAAGTTTTATAACGTTACTTACCTCGTGTCAGGGTCTAGATGGCAGGCCAGGAAGGCGATGCGGTAGAAAGGCTCGGGACAGTCGGTAGTTCTGCAGAACTTGTCAACAAACAGTGGTTCGTTCAGTCCGAAGTCTATCCGTCGCGGCAGAAAGTCGGGGTCCGCTGATACTCGACCTATTATCTGTACAAAATATGACGTGAAAATAAGCTTATTAAATAATGAGCTTGTATATTTGGCACAACCAAATTTGCTAAATTAATTTTAATCTTTATTTTTTAGTAGAGAAAATAGCAATACTCAAATTAGTCTATGGCTTTGAACCTGACGTATAATTTAATGGAATTTACAATATAAGGCGTGTGCGTTCGATGGCTCAGGCGCAAAATGTCTTTTTCGCAAAATGTCCCCTGGTCGTAAAACGTCGCTTTCGCAGAATGTCTCATTCGCAAAACGTCTCTTTCGCAGAATGTCTCTTTCACAGAATATAATTAGAGAATAAAATTTCGATTTTCAAAACAAAATCATTTATTAAAATTATAGAGTAATTATGATTATTATTAGAGTATTTTGGTACTTAAATTTACTTAAATCAATAAACAAAAATATTTTTTTTTATTTATAATATACTTAAGTAAATTTAAGTACCAAAATGTTGACTTTGTTGTAATTTTAATAAATGATTTTGTTTTGAAAATCGAAATTTTATTCTAAGTCCCTGGTGCGACATTCTGCGAAAGAGATACCTATTCTGCGAAAGAGACATTCTGCGAAAGAGACGTTTTACGACCAGGGGACATTTTGCGAAAGAGACATTTTGCGCCTGAGCCCGTTAGATGACGCCGGCGCAGTTCACATTATGATATCCTCTTCGAACTGCACTAGTGCGCTAATCATTTAATTCACAGGAACTGGAAACAATTTTTGTCGGAAATGTCGGCGATTGTATGATGCGCAACGTTTCTCGATCTCTTGCGTCCCGACCCAACGGGACGTAACAATGGATTTTCTATTGTGTGTAATTTTCTGACGTTAACGAGTTAAATTGACAGCTAGACTTAGTAGTTACCTCGCAGAGAATGATGCCGAAGGAGAAGACGTCGACCTTCTCATCGTACACGTTGCCGTTCATCATCTCGGGCGCCATCCAGTAGGGGTTGCCCACCACGGTGTAGCGCTTGCGGCTAGACTTAGTAGTTACCTCGCAGAGGATGATGCCGAAGGAGAACACGTCGACCTTCTCGTCGTACACGTTGCCGTTCATCATCTCGGGCGCCATCCAGTAGGGGTTGCCCACCACGGTGTAGCGCTTGCGGCTAGACTTAGTAGTTACCTCGCAGAGGATGATGCCGAAGGAGAACACGTCGACCTTCTCGTCGTACACGTTGCCGTTCATCATCTCGGGCGCCATCCAGTAGGGGTTGCCCACCACGGTGTAGCGCTTGCGGCTAGACTTAGTAGTTACCTCGCAGAGGATGATGCCGAAGGAGAACACGTCGACCTTCTCGTCGTACACGTTGCCGTTCATCATCTCGGGCGCCATCCAGTAGGGGTTGCCCACCACGGTGTAGCGCTTGCGGCTAGACTTAGTAGTTACCTCGCAGAGGATGATGCCGAAGGAGAACACGTCGACCTTCTCGTCGTACACGTTGCCGTTCATCATCTCGGGCGCCATCCAGTAGGGGTTGCCCACCACGGTGTAGCGCTTGCGGCGCAGCGTGTGCTGGCGCTCCGTGTCGCTGCTGGCCGTGCGCTGCACGATGCGCGCCAGCCCGAAGTCCGCCACGATCACCGTCTTGTCCTGCGGAGTACTGCACGGTCACTAGCAGCTGACGACACAGCCACGTAGTTACATGTTGTATACGTTACCTCTCGCACGAGGCAGTTGTGTGAGTTGAGGTCCCTGTGGATGACGTTCATGCGGTGCAGGTAGCCCACGCCGGCCGACACGTCGCGGGCCAGGCGCGCGCGGTCACTCCAGCTTAGCGAAACTTTGTTGTCCTGCAAACATAACATTATCATTAACACTATTAAAACAATCTAATAAACTGCTGTGAACACTTCCCTGGATTATTCAAAAAGCTTGATAAACACGTGAGTTTTTTGAGCTTGTTGTGATTTTTGACAGTTTAGAACAATGCTTAATTTGATTTTATTGTAAAGACAATAAAATACAATCTTAATAAGAACGTGCCGCTGGGCGGCATGTGGCACACAGTTTATAAGGATCATAATGAAATTCAGGATTCTTAAAATTAAGATTCTAAGAATAAGTTAAATTAAATCTACTTTAAAATCTGGATGTTGGGCTCAAGACTACCACCTGGTGCCACATACTGACCTGTATGAGTTGGTACAGCGTGCCGCCGGCCACGTACTCGGTGACGAGGTGCAGGCGCTTGTCCTTGTACAGCACGCCCACGAAGCGCAGCACGTTGGCGTGCCGCAGCGAGCGCAGCACCGCTACCTGCGCCACAAGTGCACACCAAAGTGACAGCATAATTATGTTTTCATCCCTTCTATTCGAAAAGTGTGGCTTTGTTCCTCTACAAGTTAGCAAAATAGTTCTTTTACTGGCTGGTATAATAGGTATAAGTTCCATAAAAATGGCGATTTTTCATGCGTGATAATACTATTCTGTAACTGACCTCCTTCAAAAAGTTCCTCTGCGCGTCTTCGTCGACGCGGTACAGTTGTTTGAGCACCATCACCTCGTTAGTGTCGCGGTGCGTCACCTTGTACACCTCACCGAAGAAACCAGACCCTAGCAGCTCGCCCTGAAGTCAATACATAGTTGATCTTAATACATACACTTAAAGGTCAAATTCAAATGATCGTGTCTTCATCATTGCAGAGATTCAACCACGGTAGCAAAGATTGGAGACAACGGGAAGTTGAGTCTCTATTAACAATGATTGGACAGCGGATTTGGGGACGTCTGTTGAGTGTCAGAGGTTCCAATACCTCACGGATTATGATGGGGTCTTCATTAGTGGGCGGCTCCTGTCGGGGGTTGCCGAATAATGGCAGTTCGCGCAGCTAACGTGGGAACACTGGGATGGTTTTAGCTTTAAAGAGTCATGTTCAAGCATGGATGGATAGGGAAGATAAATCGATAAATCAAGCATACCTAATACCTACATTGCAGCGTGTCAGTAATATTCCGTTAAATGTGGCTAAAAGTCAAAGCTTTCGTATTATTTAGTCTTGTATGTATGTATGGTTGTGTTTGTGTACCTGCAGTAGATCTGCGGCTCGGAACACCTTCTGTCCGAGGTCGGTGTCGGCGCGGAACGATCGCGCTCGAGATAAGTCACACAACACGCCACTCGGCTCCTCACCGTCCACTCTGAAATGTTAATATGTATTAATTTAAGAAAATTTACAGAGAAAGTTCTAGCATAAACGTTGGTCACCAGAGCGGTGAACAGCGACTGATTAAAGTAGAATTCTCTAAATTATCAATTACCTTTATTGGGGGATCCCTCCGCTAAATATAAAAAAACTAGGTCCGCTTGGAAGTTAATGGCTGTCAACCAATACTTTCCTACCAATCATACAATTGTGAAACACACAATTATACGAGCAAAACCAATAAATTTAATAAACAAATTACAAATATAAAAACTTTTTTGTAAAGCATTTATGCATGCTATGCGAATACTAAATTTCCAAATATAATATAAATATAAAATATCATAATTACTTACACATCAAGCAATTTAGACATACTGCTACTTCTCTCCTTATCCCCCAAAAGCGGAGACGACGGCGTCTGTCTCCTTTTATTTACCCACTTCCCCCCATCTTCACCTCCTTTCCTCTTAAACAGTCTTTCTTTCCTCGTCTCCACATCTCTGACATCCTTTATCTCTCTCTCTGTAGAAAGTCTTTTCGAGTCTTCTTTGGTGTGGTGTATTTTTCTTTCGACAGGTGACCTGTCCTTGAATTTGTCGTCATCTGTTTGCGTGTGTGCGTGCGCGGTTGTGTGTGTGCGTTTTGTGTTTGTCTCTGGACTGTGTTCAATGGTTAGCTGGAAAAGAAAGAGAAGTTTAGTTTTAAAATCTTTGTTTTCATTCTAATAGTGAAACACTGCTGTATACTGTGTGTAAAAAATTAAATAAATAAGTGTATACTGGTCCTGATGTAATTACACCATAGGAAGGGTCATTATTAGTATCAGATTAATATGACCAGCCGAGTTCGATCTTAGTGACAGCAGCTAAAATCACTGCGTGTAAATTTTTTTTACCCGGCTGTCAAAAAAGGGTTATTTACTTAATAATTTCAATCAAAGTGTCAAAAGACCACTCTGATGGATTCGCCATCGAATTACAATCTAATTTTAATCACTGAACTACTTGTCCTAATATATTTGTTACCACACAAGGGCACAATATTACCTGTATGACTGCATCAGTCTTAGCCAGTGCTCTCTCGATCTCATCCAAGGGTCTGTTCCTGACAGGCGTGCCGTTGATCTCCAGGATCTTGTCTCCAATGTGCAGCGTCAACACTCCACATGACGAGTCGATTCTAGAACAAGTAGTCATAAGTTCGAGGCCATCAAGTGACATAATTCGCATTAATGGAACCAGGGGCGTGGCTAACATACATTTTTCCGAAGCTAGGTCGAAGCTTGTCGTATAAATGTAGTAAAAAAAATATTGCGATTTTTTTTTTGCTTCAATATAACTTTTAAAAAGGTTGTTAGGTAAGTACTAGAGACGCCACTAAATGCTACAACTGTGTCTGCGTCTATTGAGCAGGGCTATGGTGTCAGAGTTCAAGCTATAGGTTTCCACAATTTCATAGTGAGCAAGAATTACCTAATTCATTTCTACGGCGCGCATAAACGCGAACTATTACGACTAGGCAGACTGCACAGTGCACACGACTACTACTACTACTAAAAATACAACAAAAACGTTCGTTGACGTCGTCGGAGTCGGTGCCAAGGCATAGGATGAGGTGTTTTAATCTAGAACCCGCTTAACTTGGTACCTACACTACAACTGACGTTTTTGTATTATTTTTAGCTTTTAAGTGTTTGAAAATTTATTTTTTAGTAAGTATTGATTTTTTTACTGATGTTTAGTATTAGTGATAGAGCCACCTACCTTAATATGAGACGGGTACAGATCAACAACTTGTATATTTGTTGTATAAGTGTTTTCTGTTTAGACAAAAAAGTCCAGTTACAATTCTATGACACTATTTATTAATGAAATGGAAAACACTTAGGAAAACACGACATGTTTGTCAGTAAAACAAAAGACCAATATGATTATGACACAATTATGACAACTTCTGGAAATACCTGAACATGATCTGACTGCTTTTTAGAACGCTTGGGTAAACAATGCCATCGTTTTTTATACACCTAATCTGGCATACAACCATACAGTCCGCCTAATGGTTACGATTACCATAATCTATGGACACTTGCAACATTAATGGTATCACTTGCGCGATGCCCATCCAGTGCGACATTATGTAAAGGGGTGACGGCCTCCGGTACGAAACACAACAGTACGTTCGTACGAATACTTTCTTACGATATTTTCTTTCTACAAGAATTTTGAACTAAAATAGGGAATACTGTTATTTTACACTGATATTCTGTGGGGTAGTACTACCCCGGTTGACTTAACCCGTTCGTGCTGAGACCCGCATGGCTCTATCACACAAATTATTCATCAGCGTTTGCAATATCTTAGCACGTTAATTTTTATAACTAATTGAATTACTTTGGCTTGTATACCTGCTTAAACACTGACACCAAGCCATTTTGACGTTCTCTATATAAAACCAAAACAGCTACATCTTTATAAACATACACAAACAAATAAAAATGTCATCAACACATTCTTTATCTACGTGAAATATAAAACATTCATTGTATAACATTTTAAAAAGCATAAACGCTACAAAACATTCACTAAAATAACACTGTGTAAAGCCAAGTCAGAGGCCTAAGGGTGGTTTAAACTATGACACCAGGTTGTTCATCAACCATACGATATAGGAAGAAAGACTAACAAGTTTTTGCGCTATCACTTTACCGATGGAATTGTCAAGTTAGTATGGTAAATTGTATTTTGGCTTCTGATACCGACGACCGGCTAAGCCAAAAAGTTGCTCAAACTTGTAAGCCGGAGCCAAGCCGAAGAAAAACCAATGACACAGTCAGTAGGCATTATTAACTGTGCCATTTTTCAATGAAAAGCGGGTAAGGGTAGGAATCGAGTTCAATGAAGCCTCCGCCATTGCAAACTTGTGTAAACTAATGAGATTGAAAATTGTGCAATATTTTTTTTAATCTAAAAGAAATATTTTTTTCCTTCTTTGATTTAAGGTAGTTTTTTTTGTGTCATTGAATTATAATTGTTGTATTAGAGAATCGCCATGATTCTGCCATATAAATGAATGGTTGTTGTATTAGGGAGCCACGATGATTGTCATGTCATGTCATGATGATTTAAATCCTCTATAAATAAATAAAGAAAAACCTACATAACAATTAAACTTTACCTTATATTAATGCACATTGTAAATCCTTTTTTATATAATATAAATATATATGTATCTATCTATATAAATATCCTTCCTTCAAAATCGTTAGTATAAGTTAATAGATTTTAGACACGATTGTTCTTTAGATCCTTCTCTGAGAAGAGGCCTTTGCCCTGCAGTGGGACAGTTACAGGGTGATTTATTATTTTGACACGATTTGGTTCAATTCACTTTCTGCAATTTATAACTTTGTTTTTAAAATCTCACCAACTAAAACATCTATTTATAATTGTGAAGTAAATTTTCCTCACGATAATTGTAGAACTTTCAAATCAGTAACTAGCACTCACTAATTAATAAATCACAATTAAAATCACATTCACTACGTAGCGATATTAATGACTAACCAATACAAAGATACAGTATTATTGTCACTGACATGTCATTTAACATTGAACCCAATGTTTCAGGATAATAAACACATAGAACAAGAGAATATAAATCCTATGCTGTTTATCACAAGGTATATTTTATTTTAAACAACACGTAGGGCACGAGTTTTCCTGTAAATAATCCTTGTTTATGTAATGAAATATAAATAATGCTTGCGACTTTGTCCGCGTAAATTTCTAATTTTTCAACTCCTCTATTTCCCGCTCAGAGCTGGAATTTTCAAAAATCCTTCCAGCGGATGTGGGTTCGAACCTGGTATGTAACAATAGGACTTTTTCAATGTCATACTTTCTTAGTTAATCACACCTATGACGTGTGAAGGAAACATCGTAAGGAAATCTGGACTTTTACAGTATGAAATCGCCAACCCGCAGTGAGCTAGCGTGGTGATTAATGCTCGATCCTTCTCTGTATGAGAAGCCCTGCAGTGGAACAGTTACAAGCTTATTTATTATTATTATTTAATCATCCATTTTCAAATAATAAGTACCTAAGGAGCTAAGAGCTTACAAAAACTCCTTACTTACATTTATTTATCCTTAATAATGCACTTTTGATTTATTACATTACGTCGTATTAAATCAAAAGTGCATTATTGTTATCTCACAACAATTACATCGATACGTACCATTTCCAATAATTAATTATATGAACGTGACTAACTTATCGTAAGCTACTTTATTTATAAACACAGTGATTCATAACTGCCTGACTCATTTTGCATTCGATATTTTGACGTTATTAATTTTAAAATTAACTGTTAAATGTATAAAGATTTCTGAAAACTTTTATAAACTAATTATACCTATACAATTTTTCTAGGCAATGAACGGAACTAAACCGTCATCGCGTCACGCTCAGGTCAGTGACGCTGATTCGAGTAAACTCGGCTCTAGTCGTCTTTAGCCAAGCGATGAACTCATTCATGAGTGTAAGTTATCCATAGCAACCGTTGCTAGGATACGAGATTGTTACTTAACTTTGATAATAAAATATTGAATTATACAACTTGTTTTTGTAAAGACCAGCCAAATTTTAAGAGGTTATAAGATCCATGAAACTGTATAATAGGTGTTAAGTATGATAACCGTAATCAATCATAATCATCATTATCAAAATCATCAATCGGAATCTTGTTTTCTTTAAACCCTTCGTTTGATTGTTTTTTTTTCTACAATATTTTTACTTTTTTTTTGTTTATTGTGATTTCAAATGTAATGTGTGTTTTGTTTTGTAATAAATAAATGTTTTATCTATCATGTAAAACCCATTAAAATTTTAAGGAAAATAAAGTCAGCCCTGACGTATCTATATCTCATTAAATTTCCTTAAAATTGTATGCAATATTTGTTACACCAGGGTAAATACGCGCAGGGAACAATCATGGGACAATAGCTATAAATAAAATATAACTACTCACTCATGCCATCTAATGCAAACAAACATGCTATACACTGTAAAAAGCGCCAAACTTCTTGAAATTACAAGACGCGAGGGGTGAATTTCATGAAGTAAAATAACAATATAATATAAATAAAAATTTTTTTTACGTAAAACGGTTTTGTCATCAAAACTAAAGCTGTGTACCAAATATCAGATCAACCTGTCAACAGAAGGGGGTGAAATATCGATTACTAAATTTGAACCAAATAATAAACAGGTCAAGCTAAATAAAACCGTTTCATAATTTGTGTGTTTAATTATTTAATTATAACAGCTAGGGGCTCAGCCGAAAATGAAAAATTTGTCCACGGACAGAAATTATAACTGCTCCTCTCTTCGACATTTTTGGTGATAGTCTGCCTAAATGGTATTCTTTCCCGTAGAGCCTCAATTATTCTTTTTTTAAGTTCGGTATCAACCCCCGGGGGGTCAACATAATCTTTGGGAATTACTGTCAATTTCTTTATAGACGTTGACCCCCTGCAGTTCGGCATCGACCCCTGGGGGTCAATCTATACCACTTTGGGAATAACTGTAATAGATGATCCAGCAATAAATTACGGTAGTCTGAGATTACACTGCACTCTATTAAAAGCGAGCAAGAAGTTTGGCGTCACTATACAAGCATGCTATAATGCTTATTTCATGCTTTCAAAGTACTCGGGGATTTGGTTACTGACAGCAAACCTTTGAACCAGCAGACGTTTGATTTCTACATTCCTGAATAATGTATCAGGCATGATGTTAAATTTAAATAAAGAAAAAATCTATTACAAGCAGAATTTAAAACCTATAAGGTTTTTTTTAAATAAATTTGTAGTACTGGTTTCTAGCTGCAATAATAACAGTTATCTGACAGTTTATCAACTTTTAACTAGAGTTAACTATGTTATTGAAACCGGCCGTCAACTCACTAAGATATTTGCTTTGATGACAAGTCTATACTCACAGCGTCAGAGGTTTGCAGACACAACCTACCCCATTGCAGGCTAAATGAAGCACATGTAAGTACCTATGGCAGGTGAGTTGTATGCAGACGGACAGTACGGCGCGTAGCAGCGCCCGCGCCGCCGCCGACAACTTGCGACCGCACGAACTACCCACAGTTAGTATACGTTTGTTACTAGGGTTACATAGTGCCCCGGGAGGAGGATATTATACCGAAAGCTAATAGATATCTGCATTAGAAAAATCGTTTTAAAAACATTATTGGATATACATACTTTTTTTATTTGTATAAAGGAGAACATTCACATTTCATACAAAGCTGGGCCCAAAACTAAAGTGCCAACGAAAAAAATGTGAGAAGATTTACTCAGCATTTTTTACTATGGCAACATATCTCTACGACTGTCAGTGGGTCATCTTAGGCGCGGAGTGAATATTAAATTCTAAAATCAATATTTTAAAGTTGAAATAATTTCCGTAAAAAGTAAAAACTTTGGGCCCATTATAAATGATCTCCTTTAATACTTATATTATTTTCAACCTAAGGTCATGAACTTAATATAACTTTCAGCTGCTTCTAGAGTTATTAATTAAGTATCTCTTTTTGACACCATTAATTATTTTTTTTAAACAGATTTTACGGGAATGTATTATTTGGGTAATTACGGAACCATATAAAGGGAAACTGGTTCCCTTTTATGGGTTCCGGAGCCAAATGTCAACAACGGAACCCTTATAATTTCCTTATTTCCGTCCGTCTGTTCGTCTGTCACAGCCATTTTACTCGCAGACTATCAAAAAATAAAGTAATAAAGAAATGAAGTCTTACTCCTTGACGGTGAGAGTGTTGGGCGCGGCGGCGACTCGCACGGTGGCCGGCGGCACCTCCACCACGCGGATGCTGTGCGATACCGACCTCACTGTGTTGTCATAGCAACTGCCACTGTAACAAATATTTCACATTCCCATATTTTATGACACTAACTGCAACTAGCCTATGTCAGAAAATTGACATTAATTCGTTTTTGCATAGTTTTGTCGCCATCTATTGAATAGTTATGGTACTAGTAGGTATTAAGATATATATTTACAAAGCAACTATTGACTCGCAACATGTAACGCAACATGACATACGCTACTTCTTCTTATCGTATGGTCGATGAACAACCTGGTGTCAGAGTTTAAACCGCCCGTAGGCCTCTGACGTTACACACCATTGAAAAATCTCTCAGGTGTGCTGGTTTCATCACGTTTTCCCTCACCCTTTTAGAACCTGATAATTAATTTATAATACGCACACAACTTACGAAAAGTGAGAGTTGCGCGGTATCATACCACTAGGCTATTAGTGCTATTACACGCTACAATCGAATGGAGCGAAGAAACTGCTGATCACGGCTAAAGTAAGTAAGCTTAACGACTTTTTCCTCTTCAGTTAGCCAGATTAAATAGACAGATGAAATGGGAGAATTATTTCTTAATATTCGGAAAATCTGCTACGAGTTCGATTGCATGGAGGTTGTTTCCATTACTTTTTTTCCAGTAACCATAGCAACGACTGTATGTTCACAATAAACATACCAGTATAAATTGGACCTCTCCAGCAGCGCGTAGGGCTCGCCGTCCTCGATGTGCGCGGAGCACGCGACGCACGCGAAGCACTCCGGGTGGAACCGGTGATCGCCTGCCGCCATCACCGGACCGGTTATAACCTACAACAACAGATGTTTAAACTTTTAACTATACTTACTACGTAACTACCCTTATTGGATATACAGGGTGGGCGGAGAATAGAGGTTCAAAAATTTTTTTTAGATGCCCCTCTCCAATAGCTATTCGAATAACCCTCATGTATGTTCAGCGATTATTTATAGTTTAAGAGCTAGATTTTTTTAACCAATTTTTGGAAAAGTATCACCTGACTTTAGATTTTATTTTTTTTCTTCTTCTGCATTGTAATTCTTAAAAATATTTTTTGTTATATTAAGTCCTTATAGTATGTTCTATGATCCATAAAAAATCTGTCTGTCTAATCATCTCATAAGGTGCCTCAAACTTTGCTCAAAAGGAAAAAAAGGGCAAAATAAAATTTGTTCCAGATTTTCATTTACTCGAAAAAAAAATCAAAAAATGGTGGCAATGACCTCGAAGTAGTTTTAAAAACTCCCTCGGACTTTCAGCATTTCAAAACAATCAAAATATTTCCTACTTTTCGGGACATTATTTTGTACAATCGTCGTTCAAAGATGGTAAAGAGAAAAAATCTCAATTAATTTAATTATTTTCTTCCCAAATTTTTATTATTTGATAGCTTTTAATTCTAATGGAATACAGTTTACATTAGATATAATACAATAATAATACAAAATTTTTGCAAAATCCGTGCTTAAAAAAAATTCTGAACTTTTAAATAGAACTTTATTTAAATGGTTTAATTTGTTGTAGATTTTTTTCCCGGGTTGTATCTTTTTGATTGCAATAATGTAGCTAGTTAAAATGCCAAAATTTATAGACTCCGATTTATATGGCGCTAATTAAAAAAGAAAACAAAGCCAATTTTCCTTATGAAAGTGATAAAAGGTTGTTTCAATACATTATTTTCGTGATAATAATATCCTTCGGACCGATTTTATTCACAGCGGCCAATCTCAACGGAGATTAGCCATGAGATATTATAGTGCACAAGTGTGTGCGCAAGGGTACTTTCTATTCCCTTACTCTTATACACCGATGGGACGGCAATCCGACACGAGACTGGAGAGAGATCAGGCTCAGGGCCAACGGCTTTATGTGATTTCCGAGGCACGGAGTAAGTAATAATTAATTTATGGCACATAACTTATGAAAACTCAGAGGTGTGCGCCTTGGGTTTGAACCTGAGACCTTTGACTTGCCAGTCAACAATTACTACCACTAAGGTATCACAACTCAATGAACTTTTCATGATAAGAATGTATTAAAACAACCTTTTGTACTATCAAGTAAATAAAAAAATTAATTGAGATTTTTTCTCTTTACCATCTTTGAACTATGATTGCACAAAATAATGTCCCGAAAAGTGGGAAATATTTTTATTGTTCTGAAATGCTGAAAGTCCGAGGGAGTTTTTAAAACTACTTTGAGGTCATTGCTACCATTTTTTGATTTTTTTTTTGAGAAAATGAAAACCTGGAACAAATTTTATTTTGCACTTTTTTTCCCTTTGAGCAAAGTTTTAGGCACTTTATGAGATGATTAGACAGACAGATTTTTTATGGATCATAGAACATACTATAAGGACTTAATATAACAAAAAATATTTTTAAGAATTACAATGCAGAAGAAGAAAAAAAATAAAATCTAAAGTCAGGTGATACTTTCCCAAAAATTGGTTAAAAAAATCTAGCTCTTAAACTATAAATAATCGCTGAACATACATGGGGGTTATTCGAATAGCTATTGGAGAGGGACATCTAAAAAAAATTTTTGTACCTCTATTCTCCGCCCACCCTGTAGATCCATGTATGTTTTTTTAGTTAACCAACGTTAGAATTTGTTGACCCAAAAGCCGAAAGTAGTTTGTTCAGAATCAGTAACTGAATCGATTGCAATGGTTTTGAACCAAAAATTATTAAGGTCAGACACCCATTTTTATAAGTAAGTACCTACTTAACGAAAATCGGCGCCCACATCGACCAGGGAGGTCAATCACTTTTTTGGTTTTTAGTTGCGTTTGCATTCTTTTTATGATTTATTGGCAGATAAGGAGCATTTTTGGAGCTCGTTATCACGTCAGTTTAATTTTTTTTTGTATTTTTTCACCTTTCAAACCAAATTTAAATTGGGGTATTTCGGCTTTTGGGTCATAAAATTTTAACTTTGTATACACGCGGCTAAATAGCGTAGCGTAGCGTCACCCGACTGGACCACTGTGTCGATGTACGATTACCTCACAGGACCAATAAATATTTGTAAGATTCCAAATGTTTATTTCAGTCTGGGGTGTTAATATGAAATTATATGTCTTGAAAACGATTCTATAAAATATAAAATCAACATTATTTAAAACAAATACATAATTAATAATACCTGGGCACATTGCTGACAGCTCTCACCATAGCGCGTCCAGTAATCGCTCTGACAGAACAGCAGGCCCGCCTTCTCGAAGTACCACGTCGACAGTTCAGCATCACACACTGAGCACCTACAACAATACTGACTGTTATCTCCACGAGTGAATAGGTAAGCACGCACAAAGGTCGATCGCATCGGTCTAATGGAAACCTATCTGTTCACATGTGAACCATAATATTTACTTCAAGGAACCCTAATTAATTTATATCAACACAGCAATCAATGACAAATTTATTACATCGACGCATCTTGGGACAAAGTACAGCTCAGCGTCAGCATACAACTGACCGAAATGCTGAAGACTGCAGCGTCGACGCAACACACGGATGGCACACAAGTGAATAGGCGTGAATGTGTATTTAGTTTAAGATTAGTATATAAGATTTTAATATTGTAAATAAAACCAGTCATTACATTGAATCCGACTTTGACTCATTACCCTGTCACCACCTCTCACTGCGGCCAAGACACCTTTAGCCGTCAGTACGATCGGTCTTGTGAGCCTGCTTGACCGGCAGTGAGAAAACCCTCTCTCCTGTGTACATTGCACTACGTACACACCCCTGCTTCCTTCATAGTTTCCGTCTGTTGCCTTAGGTCTCCAGGCAACAGGCTTCCCGTACCTATCTATATAATTATATGTTATCAGTACATATGGTTAGGCTAGGGTGGTAGGACTATTACGAGTGGTACACAGTAAGGAGTAGGTTACGTGCGAGCGTTGGTTAATTTGACCCTACAAATTAGCTTATGCCCGTACACTATCTTATTTAAGATGTCAACAAATACTTTTGTGGTGTCACATTTCCGGTCCCATTATACGCTGTTAATTTACATTAAATTTCATATATTTAATAACAATTTTATTTATTTATTTATGTTAGTAACGTGAAGTGTTTTTTGTTTTTCACAAAAACATGTGCATAAACACATGTTTAAAAATATATTTTTTAAAACATTGGTGATATCGTTTTTATGCTTTAAGACACCACACGCCTTAGGCATTAAGAAAGAGATTCGTAATTTCAACTGAAGCGGGCAGGACTCGGTAGGTTAGTTGCTAAATACGGCACGCACGCCACAGAACGCGGGTTCAAGTCCCGCCATCGAGTCAATTGTTTTTGGGAGTCTCTTATTAAATTAAGCAAAACATGTTCATTAACATGTAATAAACATACATAAAATATATTAAATAAACCGAATTTTCGATCCATGAACCTACTTACCTAATTTGGGTCAAACACCGGAATTTGGTCGAATTTCAATATTACCGTATGCGAAAAATAAATCTGATTTATTTTTTTATATGGCGCAGACATTCCTATTCTTTTTTTTAAACGCTTAGATAAATCCAGTACAATATGGTCTTAATTATTACTAGTGCTTATAACTCAGCGGCCCTTTATGGGCGTAGCAAATTCGAAAGGCATTAAACAAAACCATATAGGTACCAGTTTAGAATTGCGCAAAATGTTTGTAGGTACCATAGAAATATAAGGTACAATTGTAATGGACCCGGTCAAAGGCAAGAAACGGTCAATAATACCCTACTCGTTAACTTCTGCCCCAAAAAAATATGCTCTGTAAGCGTCGGTCGTTACAATAAATGATTTTGGACGTATATCGCGACCGCATCGCTTGCCAGGAATCTGTAGACGTCTCGAATGGTCGGGGTCTTTCGTCCCTACACAGAGTTCATTGGCATTAACATTCTAGGTGAAGGTTACAGATAGGACAAACGTCGTTTCGGCTTAGATCGATAAATCTAATCAGTCTGGTTCCCATTTGCTACAACAATAGTTGTACAATATTTAAGAAATTGGAGCCCAGACTGATTACATTTATCGACCCAAGCTTTGGCTTGAAATTTCTTAAATATTGTACATCTATTTTCTGATAGCAAATATTACGTCAATAAAGTTTAAATAGCAGTTATTATTTATTCATGGGACCACAAGAAAATCATAGTAGTTATTCGCACGCGTTATTTTAAATGTAATAATACCTACCTACATTTCGTTGATAGATTAAGAATTGGAAGAACCGTTTAGAAGATAGTCCCAAGCACGACGAAACCAAAATAGGTAAAAGAAAGGATGAAAGGCCTTTGCCCTGTAGTAAGACAATTTAGCCAGTAAAAACAAAAATGTGCGTTTTGGAGTCAGTGCCAAGCTAAGCGGGTTCCAAATTAAACCACCTCCTTCTTTTTGATGTCAGTTAAAAACTTATAAATAAACGATCTTTTTATTGGCCTACAGTTGTTTAACTTAATTTTTTAAATCCATATTTTTCATTACCGTCTTATACCATTCAGTGTTATAATATAACTGAATGCAATATGTAAGAACGCTATTATCGTTCAACATTTAACCATGTATGGTAATAAATAAAAAGTATAATAATAAAATTCCATTACGTACACAAGGAAAGCCCCTATATGAACCATTTATACATTACTCCACTTTCGTAGCCTTGAGTTTATGCGGGAGGCGGTCCCCGAATGAAAAAAAAATAGACATTACGCATATTATTACGTTACTGATATAGGATACTGGGAAGGAAAAAAATAGTAGTGAATAGTAACATTCAGTACCTACTAATCCTAGTATTTTTCGTCGAGAGCAGAAGAGCCGTGATTGCGTAGTGGTATGGCCGTTGACTGACAAATCAGATGTCTCAGGTTCGAACTCAAGGAGCGCACCTTTGACTTTTTGTAAGTTATGTGCGTATTATAAATGAATTATCACTAGCTCCGTGCCTAGGAAAGCTCGTAAAGCCGTTGGTGCTGCGCCTGATCACTCTCCGATCGTGTCGAATTGTCGTCCTATTGGATTAAGAGAGTGGCGGGGAATAGAGAGTGCGCCTGGTGTTTAGTTGCGCACACTTGTGTACTCTTTATTTTTAAGGTAGTTAGTTTTGTATAGATAGAGATTTTTATGAAATATTGTTGTCAACTTTTATGTTATTTAGATAAAAAAAAACGTAATAAATATTTTAATATAATTATTCGTGAATGTCGTGGTGGCGCATTGGTACGGACCCGCTTTACAAGCGAGTGGGTGTGAGTTCGAACCTGGAATTTACCAATGTGACTTTTTCAATGTCATATGTATTTTCTTAGATATTCTAAGACACCACTGACTAATGGTGAAGGAAAACATCGTAAGGAAACCTGGACTTAATAGTCTGAAATTGCCAACACGCAGTGAGCTAGCGCGGTGATTAATGCTCAATCCTTCTCTGTATGAGAAGAGGCCTTTGCCCTACATAGGGACAGTTACAGGCTAATTTATTATTATATAATTATTAATGTAACAAATATACATGTGTCTTACCGAAAACAGTCTTTGTGCCAGTCCTGGTTCAGAGCTGACACATAGTCACCTTCACCAATGTCATTTAAGCACCCCGCACAGCTGGGGGACTCTGAAAGTCGAACAATGTATTGAAGGCTTGCAGCTACTAGCAAATCAGGACTGAATAGATATTAAAGGCAGGTGTTCCATAGACCATAATACTGCTTACCATACAGTGGGATTCTGTTCAAACGCGCTTTATCCATTATAAAAAATTAAAAATTGAGGTAGAAATCCTATATCCAGCAGTGAGACAGTATAACTTGGTTTATTATTATTTTTGAAAGTGTTGTGGGATGATCATTGACTTGTAGTACTATCTACCTAGGTATTTAGTGCAAATTACTCTTACGCTAGTGAACCAATAAACCGTTTGCTCAATATGTATACTCGATGATATCAGTTTTACAATATTATATGTACCTACAATCAATCTAAATAATAATATACCTACCTACGCTCGACCCGCTCGCCACGGAAAGATGATGGAGCGGCGAGCGCGGCATCCCTAGCGCGACCGCCGAGAGTAGGCATAAAAAACGCAGTACATACATGAGCTTTACTTCTGTACTCTCGGTGTTTTGTGCTTCTAGACTCTGACTATTCATATGTTATGTGCATAATATAAATTCTGAGCCTTGGAAAGGCAGTAAAACCATTGGTCCTGCATCTGATCTCTCTCCGATTGAGACAATTTGTCATCCTATCAGACTTTGAGAGAAAGGGAATACAGAGAGAACCTGTGTTTGCACACACTTGTGCACTATAATATATCCTGCATAGTTGGTTAATCTCTGTTAAGATTGGTGGCTATGATCGAAATATGGTGAGAATGACATTATTATAAAATGCTAAATTCTATACCAGATTGATTTAACTATTTAATCCAAAGTGTCATTAATCCATTATTGAATAAATAACCTGTCAAGTGTGAGTCAGACACATGCACTAAATGTTCTGTAGGTACCTTCCTATTACATTTAGATTTTATGTTGTTATCTAGGTATACTATTATTAGTCATGATAAAAGCCTAACAGTGACAAACAGAAGGACCTTATTTACTAAATTATGGACCTTATGCTACTGGACCCTAATAAGGCACATTACCTAAGCATATATTGAGTGGATAGGCTTATAATTTTATTTAAAAAAGTAAATTTAGAATTTAGCATTTAAATACATAATTTGATCATTGCTACGTCCCAATACCTAATGTATCCAAGTAATTAATTGTATAAACTATAGATAACTATGGCCTCAAGAGCAATATATGTATAAATAAATAATAGTCATGCTACTTTTATTAATTTCATTATGAACTAATAGTGTAAGTAAACATTAGTCTCTTTAGGAAAATTTTAAAACACAGCTTTTCATATATGGCAATAGTTGAATGCCAAATACCCTTCTAATATTTTATATAAAACAAGACAAAATGTTAATTTGTATTTGTTACTTATCCTTGAAAACCATCAATTAAATAGATATGTGTACTACGGAAGTAAACATGTTTATTCTAAACTATACAACGCAATTTGAAAGTTGTATTTACAGTCTAATCTGAAGTTTTTAAATAAAAACATGTAGTTAGCATATCTGCAATAAGTTATACTTAAGTTACAATAAGTGAGACGCAGGTCAAACAAAAGATATTTCGTGATTTGTTACAAGTATCGCCCACACACTATCGTGACAGGTACTACACTCAAAACATGACTAAATGTTTACTTTATACACTTTAAATACGTATTATAAATGGTTCAAAACTTACCTTTAGTGCTTGATCCCTCCATTTCATTTCAAAAAGGAATGTTTATTCATAAATTGTATCACAAATCGCAAGTTACATGCCTGAGATTCCAATGTACTTTTGAGAATTCGAGCGAGAATGACGTATTTCAAGACATAGAATATCTGTCATGATGACACAACGTTGCGATGTTGCTAAATTAGAAATATAAATAATTATGACTTTTTTTTACATAATGGTATCATTATGTTCACGCCCGTAATCCGCAAAGGGTAGTGCAGAGTGCAGTTAACTAAATGTGATGGTTTTACCCATGATTTTAACCCATGATGCATTTCGTTGCCTACCATAGGACTATAGTCATCGGGGTTGAATATGCAACTTAAGTTTGTTTCTGATAGGAAATGTATAATATACAATATTTACTGCGCTTAACTAATAACTCCTATTCCATGTTCGTGTTTCGTGTTAGTTTGGTTGGTGCGACATAAATAAGCAAATGTTTGCACGTAGGTACAGAAGAGCTAATTTAAAATTATAATTTAAAACGAGACCTTTACGCTATGCTAGTTTACAGCAAGCTTATCCCTATTTCTGTCAATATAGGCATTGTTTTTAAGACTTCTGAAAAGGCTAATAGATATGACTTGCTTGTATACATTGACTCAATTCTTAATGCACATTTGATTAGACTCGCATTTGGCTGATCAGCTTAAAGAGTATGTGAAAACATATGCTAAAACGAAATGTGTGCTCATAGATATTAAAAAATAATATCTGAAGTGTTTTTTCTCGCCGCGCCGCGCTGACCCGGACCAGACTGTCAAGTGGTAACCACTACGCCAATCGCCAGTTTTAGTTTTTATAACTAGTATTAAAACACTGTAATAATAATAATTTTATTTGCATAAAACATGAGTAGGTTTACAATACAAAATAGTTTGCATGAAAGGTGTTATTAGAAAATAAATATGATCTACATGTTTTGCCACGTAATATGGCGTGCAAAGTTAAAAACATTTTGTTGACTAAAATAATTACATAAAATAAGTTTATTGTAATTTCCCAAAAATAGAATCTAAGTTTACATCAAAATTATATCTAACATTGTAATTTTTATGACAAGGGCGCGAATATAATGTCAAATATAATAAAAAAATGTCATAATATTAGGAATCATTCAGAAAATCAGCCATATTATAATAGCACTTGTCAATTAGGAACTTTTTAAATTTTTGTTTGAAGAGTTTTATGTTTAAGTTTTTTATTTGTTTCGGTATTTTGTTATATATTTTTGGAGCTAAACATAAAACACTTTTGTGCATTAAGGCTGTATTCGGTCTAACCATACAAAGTCTGTCATTATCCCTTCGTGAACGGATAACCACATCTGAAAGACGGTCAAATAGATTAGGGTTTGTTTTTACAAAAATTGCAATCTCATAGATGAATAAAGAGGGAAGAGTCAAGATGTTATATTTAATAAAATATTGTCTGCAGCTGTCGGTGGTTTTGAGACCAAACATTGCTCTAATACTTTGCTTTTGTGATTTAAATAAATCCTCTTTATTTGTGGAATTGCCCCAAAATATGATACCATACCTTAAGAGCGAACCTACAAGACCATGGTATGCCGAAAGAAGGGCTTGAGTGTTTATCACCGATGCGAGTTTGTAAAGTGCAAAGGCAGAAGATCTTATTCTTTTGTTGAGATACTCTGTGTGACTTTTCCAATTAACATTTTTATCTATATTTAAACCTAGAAATTTTGCTGAATCAACGTTGTTTAATGTCTTCCCTTGGTAATTTATATTAATATTCGGAGTTTCTAATCGTTGGCTAAACCACATTATGTTAGTTTTTGTTAGATTTATTTTTAAGTTATTGTTCTTCATCCAGGTTATTAACGATTCGATTGTGTCATTTATGTCTTTCTCGAAAGTACTTTCATTTTTACAGTCAATAACAACAGTACTGTCATCCGCAAAGAGCGTCATTGGGTATTTTGTTGCTTTCGGTAAGTCATTTATGTATATGATAAATAATAAAGGACCCAATACGCTTCCTTGCGGAACTCCGTATCGTACTGTACCGTTGTCTGATTTGAATATTTCCTCCCGTTTTTTGTTAAAATTTATTCTAGCTATCTCAGTATACTGCTTTCTATTTATAAGATACGTCTTAATGAGTTGTAGTATATTTCCTCTAATTCCGTATGATTCTATCTTGTTAAGTAGGATATCGTGATTGACATAGTCGAAGGCTTGAGTCCATGGCCGTAGCTAGGGGGGGGCATTGTGGGGCAATGCCCTACCTTGAAACCACAATGCCCTACCTTAAAAATATCTAAAACTAAGATAAATTATTATAATTAAATTGTTTGTTCATAGTATGAGAAAAAAAATGTAGCGATAGGTATCTAAGTTTGCAACAAAATTTATAATGTGATGGTAAGACTCTTGTATTGGTTCAAACTAAAGCCGATGAAACGGAACGCACCAATGACAAATGTCATGATGACATTTTGCTGAATAAAAACAAAACGTCAAAACAAAAACAACCTCAAATGGATATTGTTTATATTTTATTGAATTTCAGGTGTTTTATCAGTGAATGCAAAAAAAAGTGTTACATTCTTTGTTCTGTGTATAGATGGCATTCGAAGCGCCATCTCATGAAGCGATGGGTTTATACAAAGAATTAGAATAGGGCTATAGTTATTATTCTAAGGGTTTATAGGCCTTTTCATCACAATTAAGCGTTATACGCCCATGACATTTTAGCCACCTTTCCAATTGTTTACAATTGTCAACAGTTGAAGATTCAACTGAATTATGTCCCTTTCACGTAGGAGTCTGAAAGGGACACCGTCTTATCTAAGAGCGAGAAGGCAAGATCTGGATCGTGATCCAGATTGAGCGTGTACTGGGCGCCAATATCTGTGTGATGCAGAGGGAATCCCCGTACCATAGACTGCAATATGGGCTATATTGCAATCTATGGTACGGGGAATCCCCTTTTAAACCTGACCTAAAGATTGATTATGATTGTTTGTAGTTTGGTTAAGTGAAGTGTACGGTGAAGAGTGCTTTAGACAAAAATCGATACAATTGTTATTTGTATTGCTATAAATTGAAGATTCATTTATTTCGCGATGGATATACGGGCTTTCTTTGGAAAAAAACGAAGACTTGAGGAGCAAATTGACCACGAAAAACCTAACTGTTCAAAACAGGTGGAAGCACCAAATACAATCGCTACTCCTAGTTCCGTAGCAACAGGTAACGTTAGCTATGGTATTCCGTCTGATATTGCACAAATCGGAGAACCAATAGAACAAGTTGTTTTAGACACATATCCAAAACAACACAACAGGGCCTTTGTTTCCGATTGGTTCAAGCGTTATAAATGGTTGCAGTATTCTGTCGAGAAAGATGCTGCTTTTTGCTATCCATGCCAGCAATTTTTACCTCATGGAAGCAAACAGACTTCGTACACTTCCACAGGATTTAGAAACTGGAAAAATGCCACTGATTCTAAAACTGGTTTTCCAAAACATGAAAAATCAATTTCTCATATTCAAGCTATGTCGATGTGGCAGGAGAAATTACAAAGAATATCTGCATCTAGCAGTGTTGAAACGTTAATAAATCAAAAAGTATTAGAAAAATATAGGTATTATGTAAAGTCTGTCATGGAAGTAATACAATTTCTAATTGTCAACGAATTAGCTTTGCGTGGAAATTATATTTTGGAAGAAGAAAAAGAACAAGGATTATTTCAGAATTTATTTGAATACACATGTATGAAAGATCCAAATTTGAACGAGGTTCTCACTCATATACCACAAAACGCAACATATCGTTCACCCGAAATTCAAAATCAAATAATTCAAGCAATGGTTCAAGCGGTACGAAGTTCCATTGTCAAAGATATTAATGAATCTGACGTGAAATGGTTTACTCTAATGGAAGATGGGACGAGAGATAAAAATAACCGCGAAAATATTGCATTAGCAATACGCTACGTCAAGGATGGTGTCGTCAATGAGTCGTTGCTGATGGTTAAGACTACTGAAAATCTTGATGCAGCCACTTTCACGGAATTAACGTTAAATACTCTCACGGAAAATAACATTGACCCCTCTTGTATGCTTAGCCAATGCTATGATGGCGCAAGTGTAATGAGTGGGAAAGTTTCAGGAGTTGCGACTAGAATAGAAAATAAATTGGGCCGAAAAATTCCTTACGTCCACTGCTATAACCATCGCTTGCACTTAATAGTCATCAGGACTATCTCAGAAATGACTTTTATTCGTTTATTTTTTGACCAATGCATCATGTTACATGAATTCTTTCATCATGGCAAAATAGCTGCCTTATATGATGGAAAAAGGATTGGCCGACTCCTCGAACAACGCTGGTCTGGACATTTAGCAGTTACAAAAGTTGTATACGATAATTATTCATCGATTTTGCAGACTTTGAAAGAAATTAAAAATGGCAGATTCAACGGTGATGACGTCGCCAAGAGTATAGGTATTAAAAAAGTCATGCTTGATCTGGAATTCCGAATAGCCATGGTTGTGGCCAAAAAAATCTTATCCACGCTACAACCTGCAGACGCAGCTTTGCAAGCCCGAAGCGCAGGATTAAAAGATGCCATAACAATCATAAAGTGTGTCAAAGATGAAATTATTAAATTAAGATCAAATCAAATGTATAATCAAATTCTGGAAGAAGCTAAGTCTTTAACAAGCAATGACTGCGGCGAATCTGAAAATAGGACACAGACCTCGAAGAGGCAAGTAAAAAAACCAAATCGGATGGATGACTATTTGACGTACACCCCCTGTTCCTCCGCCAGACAAAATATAGATGAGAACGACGAGCCATTTAAGTCTGAGTATTTCGAAACGTTGGACATTTTAATTGCTGAATTACAAAGAAGGTTTTCGGACAACGATGATTTAATTAATTCGATTGCAAGTCTTGATGAGTTGGATGTAGATAAAATGGTTCCACTGAAAAATTTGGGTAAGTTTAAAAAAAAAAATAATTCAAAAAAATTGTCATGTTCAATTTACAATTTTAACTAATTTTTCAGGTCTGAAAGTTCCATCAAGAGAAGAGGCTAGTGTGGTTAAAGCTTACTTGAGTCGTAACGAGGATATAATGGAAAATACATTGCAAGTTTTGTACAGGCAACGAGAGGCGTTCAAAGATACATATGAACTTTTTGCGTCTGTGGCGACCATAGGATGTAGCACTGCAGTGTGTGAATCTACGTTTTCAACTTTAACTGCAATCAATAGGCCTCAAAGGCTGTCAATGGGTCACGAGAGAATGGCTGGTATGGTATTTCTGGCCTTTGAAAAAAAAAGAACAAAATCAGTTGATCTGAACGAAGTTCTTCGCATTTTTAATAACATGGCGAATCGTAGAATTCAGCTGTTTTAAATGTTTTTTATTATTATGTTAGTTAATTATTATAATAAGTACGCAAAAACAATGTGATCTTAATGATATTTTTGGTCGTTTCTATTTACTCGTATCACCCCACCCAATAATTAATTATTACCTCACTCTCACTCAGACGTGGATCTCTACATCCAAATCTGGAAGTTCAACCATCTTATTCACTTGTTCTTCATCATTGAGGATTTAATAGTTCTTAGATCCATGCTCATGCACTGTCACAGTAATTATTTGTCTACGAATAACTATTCACATGATGGTGATATACATGGTGATTGATTTAGGAGCCCGTGTTTCGACGGCAGATCAATTATGATAATTTTTTTACTTCCGCCCTACCTGTAACTAATGCTGCCCTACCTCAAATTCGACCCTAGCTACGGCCCTGCTTGAGTCATGTCACAGAATAAAGCACATACGGGGTTTTTTTCATCAACGTTTGTTATAATGGGTTTAATAAAATCAAAGATTGCCATATTAATGGTTTTTTTTTTGCGGAAACCTTTTTGTTCTTTTGTTAAAATGTTATGTTTCTCTAGAAAATTGTACACTTGGTCAGAAATGTATTTTTCAAATATTTTTGAAAATATTGATATAAGTGCAATAGGTCTATAACATTCCATGAGCTGAAGGTACTTATTTACAAGATTTTTAATCGAAGTAAAAAAAAAACTTTGAAATAGTTTAATGCTGTACTGTTAGTCGTAATTTTATTTGATAAAACAATTATTTAATATAAGTAATCTACTTGTGTTTTTTAATCTCTTTCTCCTTTTCCACGTTCTTCTTAACTTTGTATTTGTTGAACCTGACCTTGACTTTGACTTTAACTTCGAGGCGTTTCATCAGTTCAGACATCTCATCATCCTCATCAGATTCAGAGCTAGAATCTTCATCTTCTTCTTCCTCACCGTCTGGTAAACAAAAACAAACATTAATTTATACAAAAAAATATAGAACTTAGCGTCTGTCAAGATATCTAAGTCTAGGTAGATATAGTAGTGCCAGTTCCCACAGCTCAATTTTGAGCTATTTCCAGTAACTCACCTTCTTCTTCGCTTTCTTCTTCTCCACCGTCTTCCTCTTCTGGACTAGCTGTAGTTGGTTCTTCTTCCTCTTCTGGAGTAACTGTTGTTGGTTCCTCTTCCGGAGTAACCGTAGTTGGTTCTACTGTAGTTGGTTCTACTGTAGTTGGTTCTACTGTAGTTGGTTCTTCTGTAGTTGGTTCTTCTGTAGTTGGTTCTTCTGTAGTTGGTTCTTCTGTAGTTGGTTCTTCTGTAGTTGGTCCTACTGTTGGTTCTTCTGGAGTAACTGTAGTCGGTTCTTCTTCTTCCAGATTTTCAAAGTCAATACCAGTCACAGTTTTGAGCCATGACAGGTAAGGTGCCGGACGGATGAAACCTGGTGAATTGTTTATAATGAACTTAACCTTAAGGCAATCCAATAATAAAATCTATTCGGAGACACAATTAGGCATAGAGCCTTGAAAAATGTATTGTCTAGAAATAAAATTACAATAAAACTATCTGTATCAGCAACAGTAACAGAGAGGGGCAATGAAGTTCAACTTCTTGTAACGAGTAGAAATTATAAAAATAAGTTGATAAAACAACGATATTCATACAGAAATTAAATAAAGATAATTACCACCAGGCAATCCGGAGTGGCAGCCGAAATCACCGCCAGCTACGAAAGAAGCGATACCAACTAGAGTCGGAATTCCGTCGGAACCGACATACGCTAGAGGACCACCACTGTCACCCTGGTATCAACAAAAAAAAACTTTAATCCTTCTTAAAAAAGAAAACGCTATTATTAAGAAATTTCATACACAGTTTGGCATAAAAGAGTCTGGAAAAATTGGGGGCGTCACTGGCGCATTTTTCATACTAAAATTCAAAATTACAAGTTCTTACATATTTCTTTGATGATTTTTTTCTCATCAAATATAATTAAATTAATCACTTTTAAGTATTTTTAGTACTCACGAACTTAGTTTTTAAGATATTTTTTTTAGTTCCAGCTGTCACCGCCTCATACGCTTTTTTGCCAAGCTGTACGAAACTTACTGCTTTTTTTTGTCGTGTGGAAAACTCTTTTAAGAGAGACTTACCTGGCAGGTAGATTGGGAGGTGACATTGTAGAATCTCGCACAGATACTAGATTCGACTATGAGGGCTGTGCCGAAGACTCTTGCGCAGTCTAAGTTCGACACCCCGCGCAGGTACACCCAGTTCAACACCTCAGGCAACGGACCTTGGACAAAACAAGATCCCGTAAGTTAAATGTATAATAGTAATTTGTCATACATCTCTTGAATTGGTACCAGTCTGACTTTATCTGATAGAATTTCATCCTCATTTTATCAGACACGTGTGTATTATGTACCTTGGCTTGGAACAGCCAACTTAAGCTAACTTTGCAGATCTTAAAAATAGTAAACATATTTTTAATTTTGTTTTAAATATTATTTCGGGTATAGACCCGCGCGCAGATAATTCAAAATAGTCATTATAATATTCAATAATACAGCGTGTAACAGAAGTCCGAAATAATACTTAAGGCCATGTATGTATATCATGAAGAGTATCACCTGTGAAAATTATGTATTGAATGCAAAAGAGGCATTTCTTTTTTCATACAAAATAATTCTTTTGATTTCATTTTCTTCAATAATGACAGATTTCATTATCCTACGCGTGCCTAGAGCTTACTTAAATAATTTATTGATGGTAAATAACCAGATTCATGTAGATTCACCTTTCTCAGCTGATGTCTAGGGCTGTATTTGAAAGATTTTGGTGAAAACTTTGACCATGGTTTACTCGAGTATTGTTTGGGGTTCGGTTCCAAAACCTATGCTCAAGGATTGTTTATAGGGTACCTTATACGCCCTTAATGTATTATTTCGGACTTCTGTTACACGCTGTATAATAGTCAAAGTTATATTTAAAACATGATTCCAATTCGCGAAAGTTTAAGAACTTCTATATCTTTAATTTGGCATCAACGAAAAATTTGGATTTGTCTGGCTTAAATTTTCAATATTGATTAAAATCTTGTGCACGTAATTAATTACGCGTGATAAAAACTTTCTGTTAATTAAGATTATCTAGATAACAACAATAACTGATAACTGATATTTGTAGTTTTGTGCAAATTGTTATGATACTTTAATTTCCATAGAAATTCCCAAAATCTGTTTTTGTTAAGTCTTTGAGGAACTAGGCTTTCGTTTTAATATCCAGAGATTATCATTTTGAGACTCACAGATGGTATAATACCCCAGTCATTTGGTACGAAAAAAGGGGTTTACCTGGAAAGTTTTTAGGGAGTCTTGAAAATTGGTATCTTTATGCGGCGCTCGTACGCCAAAACTATTGATCGTAGAAAAATAATGTTAAGGCATAAATTGTAGGAAATTTTCTCAGCTTTAATGTTGTCTAAAGTGTTTTTATCGTAAAATGGGTAGGAAATGAGATATTGTCGAAAAACTGCAATTTGGCGCCATTTTTCCAAGATGGCGGCGTATGCGCAAAAGTTACGAGGTGGCAAAGTCGAAATTCGGAAAGAGCACATCAAAATCTATAAAGATACCAATTTTGAAAACTCCCTTAAAACTTTCCAGGTAAAACTACCAAATGACTGGACTAAAAGAGGATTGTACAATAAGACAGGTGGTTATACTGACCGTTAGTCCACGTCCTTCCGTGTCCGCTGGCGATAAGCCGCTGTCCATCATAGTTCCTGTGAACGTCAGCGCTGGGCTGAAGACGAATTGGTCGGAGTAATTCTGAATAAGAACAAGTCAAGATAAGAATATGGAATGAGAAACAGTGTCGATAGAAGCATCGCAATTAGGAATTTAGAATACCTACTTGAGTTATTTCGGGAAATCCCCTCACACAATTCTTAATTCTCGATAACAATTAATTTGAAATTGGTATTTTTTGTATTGATTGTTGATAACAATTGATTAATGATAAGCATACGAGAGAAACCCAAATTAGTTTCTTTTGTTTGAGTTTTTATATTGGAGTCAAGATTAGATGCAATTACACACTTTTATTTTAAGATATAGTAAAAAATGGTGCAGAATGTATAAGTACTCACGAGTGAACACGATCGGTCGATGGAGCTTTAAGATAGAGATGTCATTTGTCTGCACAACTAGCGGCCGATCGGTATCGAACAATGGATGGTTGTATATCTCAGTGGTCTCATACAAGTATTCCGGGTTGGTGAGAGACACAACTCCACCACGGACCACGATAGTGACACGGCTGTAGAAAACCAAAATATATTTACACACAATTTAAGTATAGTATAGGTAGCTCTCATTAAAATAATGCCGCATTAGATATTTCAGTAGGTACTATCGCGGACACGAACGGTGCACCACTTTGCAATCAAAATGCTTTGAACGATGCTACTACGTGCATAGGGGCGGGGCTAGCGCTACTATCGGACGCCGGGTGCAAGAGATTCTAACCTTAAGAGTGGTGCACCGGCTTTGTCCATGATAGTACACTAGGCTGTTTTAAATAATTGACTTGCACTAGGCCAATCGGCCGCGATTGCAATTTAATTCTGACCTGTTGTTTTCAAATTTTGTCAGTTCAAAGAGTAGCACGGCGATTCTTATGGTGAATAATTTATTGGTACTAGAATACCACTAAAGGATAAGCGATTCACTATAGTTTCGCATACAATAGTTGTTGTGAGCCTAACTTACCCCGCAGTGCAGTGCGCAGCAGTCATTACCCATTCCTTAGAGATGAAGGAGCCTCCACAGCTTGACACTCCTCCAATAGCGCTAACCATGCGCAGTGAAGCGTGATAAGGGAATTGTCCTGGCTTGGCTTCCCATCCTGACACTATGCGTGGTGGTGACTGCCATTCTAAATCAGAGTTAGTAGATTTAAAAGTTTGATTCCGTAAGCAAAGATAGCGGAAGGTAGTTCAGAGCCTAGATCCACTCTTGCACCTAACTAGGCGGTCCCAAAGATTAATTCATTCCTTTTTCAACGGTTTGTAAAGAATATGTCTTAAACTCTGACACCAGGCCGTTCATCAACCATACGATGAAGAGAAAGAAGATTCAGAGTCCTGCTCGCAAGACGATGATGATAGCAACCTACCTCTCTCAGACACATTTTCAATGAAGTCTGGTTCCACGTATGACGTGGATTTGGCGGAGACCTGGAATATAAGAAGACATTGAAGAAATAAGCGCAGTGATGGAGATAAGTAATGCATGTCATCATATAGAATAGGTATATATACTCTTAGATATTTAAAGTCAAGATCCAAATTACTAATCTGCACACAATTTTTGTCAGTGCATATTAATTTTTAACCTAACTATAAAACTATAGGTTTGACTTTACAGCGAAACTTTCAAAAACTCCAATACCTATAAACTTTTATTTGTTTCTTGTTTCTCTTTTAAATATTATTCAAGTCAATCTCATTCTCACCTGTAGTACAGTCACCAGGAGCAGGAAGAGTGCCGTTTTCATTAACATCTTTATTAGCACTGATGAGTGCCGAAACCTCAGTCACCTTATCGACTTCCAATGGATTAGAAGCTCAAATCACAGCAATTATATCGATTAATATCTAATAAATATTACGATAAGATTATAACATTGACGACTAAGTATTCAAAATATTGATTTATCATCGTAATCTCATTACTTTAATTCTACAAACAACACTCGTGTTTTTTTAAGAGATGTGGGAAAATGAAGCAGATTTTTTTAAGTCTTGGGGTTCCATATTAAACATACTTATATAGATTTTGAAAGGTGTCCTTCAAGGGTTTTACTTAGGACCCATAGGTATTGACATCAAATTCTCAAGTAGGTATATGTAAGAGACTTCCTCATTATCTTACTTAATCATTATCAAGAGAAGAGGCCACAGCTGGGCATAGATCGTCGTAGAGTCGGTTTACAAAGAGATTTTTTTCTGAATTCTACGAGCGCTTTTTGCTTTATTTAGAGTAGAAGTTTTATTGTTGGGCGAAATAAAACTAATGGCTGATATGATCTGGTCTGGTTTACGATTATGATGTTGAATATACGTTTAAGATCTTTGATACAAAAAAACATTCCTCCACTTCTACAAAATTGAAAGATATCCTACTTAGGTACCTACCTACTTATTTTTTTATTTTGATATTTTGCGTGCAAGATCGATAATAACATCCATTATCGCGTAATTAAATACGACAGGTACATTAATAGGAAAAAATATAATTAGATTACATGATTGCATAGGTAAGTATATGTATACTTACCTACGTAAAAGGAAGGTCCAGTAACCTGAAAAAGTGACTGGTCAGTATGAATGAATGTATTTTAGTCTTCTCTAATTGTGTCTTGGTTCAAATAGGTACATAATTTAATTTAAGTAGTATTGATTTTATTTATATTGAAACCACTTTTGCTATAGGTACGGATTTTGATGAAACTTTACAGTGATATAACTTATAGATACCTCAAAATAACACATTGGCTAAAAAGTATCAACATACCACGCGGGCAAAACCGCAGGCGGAAACTAGTATATAACTAGCTACTAGCTAATCTTAAATCAATTAATATTAAAACAAATACAATAAGAGCGAAATGTAATCTGTTTTGTAATAGATTTGATATGTTAGACGATTATAACGTACTTCTAACTCACCGCTATCTTCCTATTGATAGTAGATTACCTAATATGCGGTTTTATTTCCCTACCTATTCTAAAACCGCTGACTAATGACGTGTGTTGGATACGCACAAGCATATCATATCTGTGAAATCAGGCAGGTCGAAACTAATTCTGATTTTAGGGCACTATCTCTGATTTTAGGACACTATCTCTGATTTTAGGGCACTATCTCTGATTTTAGGGCACTAATTCTGATTTTACTGGGACTGCTGCTGTCACGGACACGGATGGTATTATAAAGTTGTGGCCTAGAAGGTACGAATCCCATTGGATGTCTATAGATGTCCATGGCGGCCAAAGGACCAAAAAATATAAAAAGGAAAAGAGGGTAGTCAATAAAAATCTCTGAAATATTGGATACATTTAATATAAAACAGTCATTGCAACAAGTTATCACATACTCCGTCACATTGACCAGCTGTAAACTGGGCGGATGGCTTACACTGAACGATTCTAGACAATCATTTGTTTACCGGGATGTACAACTACGCGTATGGTTGTAGACGAAAAGGACTCGAGCTGGTGGACAAAAGGTTACACTGTTTGCTGGTAGAATCACGCAAGAATGGGTCGGATCGTCCGAAATATCTATCACAGAATTTCGGCTAGTTTTGTAGATCAGTAAAAAAATAACCGGAGGCCCAATCCCCCCTCCCCCCTTATGCAATGCAATGTGCAAATGATTCCTCTGGTGGTGCAACTACCATCAGGCGGCCCGTATGCTTGTTTGCGAACTTATAAGTATAAAAAAAAACTGAAAAAACTGTTTTATGAAAATGTAGTTTTGCTTGAGTCCTTTAGTCAGTCACTTATCGGCCCAAGCCTTTCGCTTTACTAAAGAACAAGCTCAAGTTTGTGCGTTTTAAACACGTTTAGTCTTTACAGCATAATTCAGTGAACCAGATGCCAGACATGCTCGTAATTTGTGCAAAGTTTGTACAAATCTATAATGTGTCTCATCTATATTAAAAAAAAACTGATTCACTACATTTACGTTACACACACACACACACTAATAAACTTAATGGGTGTCAATAATAGTAATCCATTAAGACGCTACGTTCATATCCACACGTAAATTAGTGTGCGAGTTGTATGTGTAAAGGAATAACAAACAGTGCTAATGGATTTATGTCTCTTACTGTACATAATGTGATTATGGGAGTAACAACAACTCGACTGTCATTGCCCTGTGGCAAGAGGTTTTAATGTGTGTTGTGCATTAATGAAAGGAGTAACTGACACACACTACAAGTCTTCTATCTGGCTCTGGTATTACATACATAGAGTTTCATATTTACAAATATTAGTGAGGTATATTTATTATTAACTAAATATGTTGCAATAATGACATTATTATTACTATAACTAAGTTGTCTATGACTATTATATCATTCATAATGACTATTAACAATATTTGTATCGTCTAAAACTAGTAGTTTTATTAAAATTACTTTTTTAACCACGCGCCCAGCTTGCCAGCCTAAACAATTAACTACATAATTACATTTTTTTAACACTGGTAACACTATTCGTACATACTGTACACATCACCACATTCTCGTTACTTAAAGAAAAACAAAACATTAAAAAAAAGACACCTTTTACGATTAATTATAAAGCTGCAAGATATTCATAATAAAAGCTTTTTTTTTACGATCTGTAGCATCAAGACATTTTAAATATACACGCGAGAATAGAATCTGAGACCTTACATTTTTTGCCGCGCTTACTATTAATGAATCAATGAGAGTGGTAATAATCGAAATATTTATGTGATACCTAGACTATTTGATCGTTATCTTACCCTGATACCATTACTAAACACAAAATTACTGAAACTAAACATTTCCGACAATTTTAGTAAAATTTTAGTGGAACATTAAATCTAAAGATAAATAAAGTAGATATTTAATCTATAATAAAATTAGTTTGAACCATATGCAAACTGATAATTTTATCTCAATCACGTTTCGATGCCACAGGCCGCAAACTACCCTCAAATAACACTAAAAAAACAATATTTTTCTCTAAAACTAGGCCTCAGAACCTATTTTATAGGCCTCTATAGGAACATAACATTCAGACTTAAACACACAAACTTCAAATATTTCACTAGGTGCATCAATTTAATCATAAAATAAGCTCATTCAGGTTAAGACTCTTCAATGGACAGAAAACTGTTAATTCAAATTTGGAAGTACAGAAGACTTAATTTAAGATAAACTTAACCGAAGTTTAACAAACCATTGAAAAATCACCCCTTATTTTAATAAAAAATCCATAATCTAGTATTAATCATAAAGTTCTTAGTCGTTTACAAAATATGGTAGACATTAGAGCATAAACAATGCTTTAATATACTCGCTATAGTATAAAAGTAAATGCTCATTAAATTAGGTTATAAAAATAAATAAATGTTCTGCTAAGTTCTATTCTCTATGGTATGCATGCACGGATGACGTGTCGATTTTGATAGCTAACTTTCTCCCTTATGGACACCATGGAGGTTTTGTAGTCTTAAAAACTTGATGTCAAAATTGTAACGTCACCAAAGCACGCACACCCTTATGTTAAATCATTCGAAAATATATTAGTCTATTACAAATAACTCTATAATTTATTACTATCAAAGTAAATAAGCATCAAAATGTTACGTAAAAAGTTGCCTTGTGTATTATACAAAATGCAAAATATTGCAGTCGAAAATGGAATGAATTTGGCATAGGTACCGGAAGAAAAGGTAGGACCGGAAGAATTTAGTTCACACTCACGCACAACGAATAAATAAAAGCTATGGTTTATAAGTCACAACGCGCCGTTGATTTTAAAACCACAACAATCCAAAAAATCTCAGTAAAAATAAATTTAGTAACATTCCTAAAGGCGCAGACAGACATGCTAGAAAGATATACAACAGCTACCTCCAAAAACTCCCCCTAATTTAAAAAAAGTTATAGATTTGCCCCCCTCCCTCAGTCAAAAGCTGGCTATGTGCTTATGTTATTATATTTTTAAATTAGCTAGCCAGGGTTTAAGCTTCTGAGCTGAATTGGTTCCTAGTTCTCCTGAGAATCTCCTGCACATTTATCCACGATGTTCTGAATAAAATAATATTTTGCTGCTAAATGTCTGTTCGCTTATAAACTTAGCTTTAGCTCATACATCCTAACAAACCGCAACGATGTTTTCAATAGAGATTCAATATATTTTGACACAATAATTAAAATTGCACGTCTACTTCTTAATGTAATAATGACGCAAATGTGAAAGACATACACTTGGACTTCACTGGTCGACGAATTTCAATACCTATTCATATTATTAAAGTTAAAGTTAAGAATCCATTTTTAACTTTCATAGGCGAGAGTCGTTGTTATTTATTATTATAAAAACTGAAACTATTCTCCTGTTGTAAGGACAAATAATATTTCTACTATCTCATCTAAGCTAAAATAAATTCTGAAATTTCTGGGCCGTTAAGGAATTATTAAGAAAATGTTTACGTTTACTAAGAATGAACCTAATTCTAGTGAAGTCCGTGTGTAAACGCCTTTACAATCAAGTTAATAGGTCACTATTAAACAAAAATCACAAATCATGTTAAATATTACATGTAAAAGAGAAATAGGTGAAATTTTTGCATAATTACATACAATAAATAATTATTACTTACTTTTTATTATTTTATAATGGCATGAGAAATGTGTTTTTTAGATCTCGAGAAAATTTCACTTATTTCCCCTTTTTCCACAAGAGTAAATAGCCGATATAAATAAGCTAAATAGGCCAGAGCGGCACACAAATCGAACCTAAACATACAACTACTTAGTTGGTGTTTTTTCCTTACATTCAATAAAAAAAATCTATATATAGTTACGCCACGATAGATTTGTGCAGGTATAATATATAAATAAGTTACATGTGAATTCCTTTATATGAATGCAAAAGAAAGGCTATTTGCAAGGAAATTAACACTTTAATACCATATACTTTCGTATCTATAAATTTTTAGGATCGTACAAGATAGTCGCTCAATAATGTTCCACCTTTGTTCAATCTCAAAATAACAAATTCATTCGTTTCTCAAGATAGTAAAGTAGGTGTGGACCTGTGGACCGTTTCGACAAAGCACAGGTATTGCATCTTTGCGATAATGATACGCGATCGGCAAGTTTAAACTAAAAGTCATCGAATTGACGAAATGGTCACAGAATTAGCGAGAATGGTCACCGAATTGCCGGGAATGGTCACTGAATTGCCAGAAATGGTCACTGAATTGACAGGAATGGTCACCGAATTGACGGGCAGGGTCACCCAACTGAAGAGAATGGTCAACATGGCCTTAGTTTATTTTGATAATGCAAGGTGGAAGCATATTAGAGCAGTGTCAACTATTTATTATAACATAAACGTGCAAATATGTTAAAAAGCAGTTTGCTACACTTAAAAGCTTGTGCTGCTGTACACACAATATATTTCTATATAAGCCACTATAGAAGCTTTATTTTGTTGTTACGTATAATTTATTTTATAAAATTATTAAACTTTACACTGACTTTTTGTATTAAAAATAATACTTAGCTATATTTATTAGTATCATAATTTTTATAAGTATCACGATATTAACGGATACGATACGACCTATACAGGGTTATTTGTAAAACACCAGCATCCTTTAAAGGGGTCATTACACTCATCATTATGAACAACTTTTACTATGGGCCCAACCCTGAAATCGCAAAAAAAAAAACAGCTGTTCCATACATTTTGTTGAGTCATGTGAATATAAAAGTATGGAACAGCTGATTTTTTTTTGCGATTTCAGGGTTGGTCCCATAGTAAAAGTTGTTAATAATGATGAGTTTAATGATCCCTTTTAAGGATGCTGGTGTTTTACAAATAACCTTGTATATTGAGTATCCCGGATACTTAACTTGACAACTTATCAAGAGCTGCAATCTAATAGTGTATTTACATATTGTAAATATAATTGCTGTAAAATATATTTCGGTAGTTTGAGCACCTCAGAGTTTTATTTCCAAGAATGATATTGTAATTATTATGTTTCTAAATTAAATGCAGAATTGTTAACATTATACACGTAATTATTGTAAAAAAAAATTAGATGACATGATAGGAAGTTAAGTTTTAATTAGGTAATGAGAAAACGATTAAGTATAAAAATATTTTTCAACTATTCGTACAAAATTTCAAGTGAAGTAAATGAGAAGTCTAGCTGAAAAATGTAGTTCTCATAAATTAGTTAATTAAAACTCTCAATTTTATTTTCGTCAAAAAAAATAGTACAGATCCGTATTAGAACGTACAAATATGTCCAAGTTGATTATAATAATATGTTTAAAAGCCGTAAGTGAAGTTAGGTTGCCAATAAACGACATTTAGGTACTTAAAAAGTCGAAAAATTGGGGCATAGGATAACAATATAAATTATAAATATATTCGATAATTTCGTTTACGAAATTTATGACTTACGAATATATTAAAAAATTTAATGAATGTGGCAATTTTTTAAATATAATTTTTACCTAAAACTACTACCCAGGTCGATTTAATTTTGAGGTTGACCAACATTAATGACAGCGCCATCTATCGTCAAAAACAAAGAAGGTTAACCTTAGCTGCCGATAAGAGATGGCGACACTAGCTAGCCTCGAGCTAACTTAGTTTAGAGCTAGTGTTGGAACAACTTGGGTCTGGCTTTAAAAATAAAATAATAGTACAATGACTATTTTGAACGAAAAGAGTCTGTATCCTATACATTTGTATTACATGTAGATATCTTGAAGGTTTATATGTCCAAAGGGTAAGGATTTCGGATCACTACAGCAGTACTGGGTTACATAGCTGCTTAATATTCTTAATTATCATTATTTTCCATAAGTTTGTTCTACAAAACTTTGCTTTACATGTTTATAACAAGCTAAATAGCACATTGCTAGTTATCCATCAACTATGACACGTTATATTCAAAGTCAAATGGAGACAAATTGCCAACGCTACAATTTACTAGCCAGCTAGTGAAATAAACAAAATATAAATTACATAAATATTTTGGCGTTAAATCTCTCACTAAACACCCGTCTTACCTAACATCAACCATTTATTTACTATGTATAACCATGTATACATAATTACCTTACGTATAAATAACTTATACACGGTGTAAGGAATATGTAAACTTATACCGTAGGTTCAGTACCTACATGATTCTAGACTGTTGAAATTTTTCGTTGGATCTGTCTTTCATATATTTTGTATGAGATCACTTGTGATCTTATAAAGCCTTAATAAAAACGTGCCGCGTACAAAAAAAGAAAATCAGACAAAAAATTTAACGTTTTCTAGAATTGAAATTTTTTGTGTTCTTTTCTAGAATAATCTGAATACTGAATCCATGGTAATAGGTTTGTCGTTAATATATTCTATCCATCGTGTACAACACGCAAGCTCCAAACCAAAGCTACTAATTTATAGTAACCATTACTTATACAGCGCATCGCGTCACTTCGCCCCACGTATACCTAGATATTCAAAGACCGAAAACAATTTTTTATCTAGAAAAATAATTAAAAAGCTATGTTTCTAAATATCACACCAATTACAAACAATTCGATTACACAATATGTCACATCTACAGGGAAAAAAGGGTTCGTGTTATAATGGTCTAGGAAGTCTAAAGTATAGTCCCGGGAGTATAAGTATAGCCGTTATACAAATATATGTTGTAGTAATGAAGTAATAAGTATGATAAGACGTCCGTCACGGCAGTCTACCGGCTGGGCTACCGGGAGGGCTACCGGCTGGCCCAGCGGCGGTCTGCCGGCTGGCCTAGCGGGCCTACCTGCGTGGCCTGCGCGCGCGCCATCAGCTGCGCTTGTGGCGCGCGTCGCCGCCCGCCGCCGCGGCCGCGCCGCCCAGCAGCATCTTGAGCGCGCCCGCAGACATCAGGTAGAACCAGTACAGCTGCGGCAGCAGCAGGATGCTGATAGATATCTTGCAGCCCGTCGGGAGGGATTTTATTGCCTGAACCAACAAATTGCTATGTTTAAAAAAGCTGGCGCAGCAACAAAATGAATTACAAATTAAAGCAAAAGTGCCTCAATGGTACTCTGACGACTAGTTGAGACCGTTGATCAAATTGGTTCACGCGGCAAAGTGACTAATTGTGCATAAAGTTTAATATTTATTTTAATTTTCTAAAGTTTATTTGCTTAAAGAGAATAGCGATAACCCCCTCCAAAACCTAGTTTAGTTATTTTTAAACCTTCTTTAAGGTGATATCAATCACGCAGTAGCTTAATTACCCGATCTTGCAGGCAAAAACCCAATTTAAAATTTGACTAAGTAATCGAAATCTAACACAAATATTTTTTTCTGCAAAAACTACTCACCTCAATATAAGGTAGGCCTATAACCCTGCTGTACATAAGACACACGTAAGGCAGGCTGATGACCCGGCAGAAGAAGAACGTGAGCAGCATCAGCACTCCGTTCACGACGTACAGCCGCGAAGACTTCAGCTTCAGCCGGGACAGGATCCCGCGGACTGACACGAACGGGGTGGACAGCTCCATTAGGTACACGAAGCCGAACGTGCAGTCGCCGAGGTTGCCTCGGAGATACTACGAAGTAAATAACAAATTATTATTACACTCGAGAGTTGCCAATTTTTTATACCAATAAAGTGGCTAATGGGCATATTCTTGCAACACCAGAGGACTCTGAGCGGGATTATAGAAAGGGAGGGAAAAGGAAGTGGGATTATAAAAGAATAGGGGTATGTATGGTCCTCTAGTGCCCTAACTGAGCATACGTATTACAATAGTACGAACACAGTGTTTATGCCACATATATGTTTGATTTTGTTTATGGTTGTGCGTGTACAAAATAATGATTTTCTTTCTTTTAGACCAGTCAATAAAGTTGTTATATACCCCCTTTTTATTTTATTTATTTATTTTATACATAACTTACAAAAAGTCAGAGGTTTTCATTAGTAAATTGTCCGTAGCTGCATAGTCTGGAATTGTGCCTGGTTAATGGCAATAGGCTCGCCCCCTATTACACGGGACTTAGCCAGCGCAACGTTTATGTACTGCATACACCTCTGCCTACCCCCTCTACAATACAGGAATACAGGCGTGAGTCTGTTTTTTTTCATGTCTAATCAAATAATTTCAAATAAGGTTAGTATTTTGTGAAAGGGTGAGACCCAGGTCCCAAGTGGTAAGTAGCGTTGTGGTCTACATTGGAGCACACCTACTATACTTCCTCGACACATGAAACGGTGTACTCACCACAATAACCACGAAGCCGAAGCCTCCGATGAAGAGGTGGTGCATGAGGATGACGGGCTCGTGCTTGCAGTACTCCAGGAACGACGTGCCGCTCTTCTTGAGGCCGGCGCCGTCGCCCGACGACAGCGGCGCGCCCGACCCGTTCTTGGACGGCCGCCGCTTCAGGCCCGCGCCCTCCGAGCTCGAGTTCATTTGGACGTGTACCTGGGTGTATTATCTTATTCATTTAGATTTTATTATGTTTATGCTTCCGAAAGATATCTTGGGTAATGGGATTTTTTCAATCGTCTATATTCTAATTGAAAATCCGTTTGGGATCCTTCCCTTTGATTACTGTTGCCACTAATGCCGACGTTATAAGCTCTTGAATTTTCTGGAAATGACAATCGCTTCGATTCGTATAGAATTTGTTCGGCGTTACGTCATACGTCATTTCTTATTAAATGCTATCTCTGTCTAGCCAACAATTTTTAATTTCATTTAATTATTTTACATATAGGGTAGATATGTAAAATAAAATAAAAAATACCAGATTTACCGAAAAAAATTGTAAGTAGCCGGAAAGTATCAAAATTTTGATGACGAATTTAATTATTATAAGTTTGAAAGAGTCATTATAATTATTTAAAGCATTAAAAAAGTGCTTAGACTCACCATATACATGCTCCATATGTCATAGAAGAAGTAGGCGGCGCCAAACCACGCGTAGGCCTCTGACATGTAGTGAGAGCTGCGCATGAAGTCGCGGGTACAAGACCATAGGCACACTATGGCTCCCGTCACGCAGGATAGGGCTGCTTGCACCGCTGATACCACCCTAAACAAGAGATTGAGGTTCCTTTTATATAATGATATTGATCCAAATTCTTTTGCACAGGCTATAACAGAGATCATTAGAAAAGGATAGAAGATATTTTTTAAATAGTTTAATTTGCTATCCTTTTTCGATTGTGTTTATTAGATTATTTAAGCAACTTTTTCGTGTACCAACATTATGTCAGAGACCTATGGAAGAAGGTCTGAAAGATATCGTCCCAAGTTTCGACTTTCTGCTGCAAATTTTCCGTCTTACAAGTGGCGAAGGGTCCACAACTCCATTCCTACTAGCTTCCCATTGAACAATACCAGTTTGTAGAATCTACTGACTGAACATTCGCTTTTTCCGGTTTGGCTCAATTCTCCTCTTACAAATTTAACCCTTCGCTCCTGCTACTTACTTGTTAGTAATATCCAGCACATCGCCGCAACTGAGCCTGTACTTGTGTCGAAACCGTGCGCCCGCGCCGGTGAAAAGCGCAAGCGCGTTCAGCAGCTCGAACAACGTCATGAAGTAGACGAAGCCGAGCGCCGTCAGCGTGCCGCCGCGCTTCGCCGATATTCTGAAAAAGTGCGAAATAATAAGGATATGGATAACGAGGAATTCAGGGAGCAGGGCCGGATTATCCATAAGGTATGTACGTGCCCCATATACTGTAATAAATAATATGAAACCCCATAAAAAATAATTTGACGATTTGTATCCTCAATGATAAAATTTCCCGAGAATTGCTTCGCCTAGGGGCCCCAACTATAAATATACTACTACTACTAAACTATTAATCCGGCCCTGACAGGGACCATATCCAAGGACAATCATCTTTTTTTCCGAATCGAAACCTTTTCTTAGAGTTTAAACCGCCGTTTGCTTTTTGCTTATACGATGTTTTCTAATAGGCAAATTATTCGAAATAGTAGGTAGCACCCAAAGGATGTACTAATTTTGATTTATTTATTTGAAAGGTGACTTGAGCTAATATTCTTAGCAAAAAGTATCTTTCTTTTTATATCAAATGGTTGATGAACAACCTGGCGTTATAAACCTCTGACATGGCATTACACACCTTTGAAAAATCTCTCAGGTGTGCTGGTTTCCTCACGATGTTTCCTTCATCTTTTTACCCGACTGCCAAGGAAAGTTAATTAGCAAGTGATAATATAACAGTTAAAGAAATAATGCTATGTAATCTTACGAGCGGTTTAAATGCAAACACTAGGTTTTATCAACCTTAAGATAAATAAAAAAAGATCACATTCACCACGTCTATAAATACATTATCTACCTATCTACAATAATTCTAGATCGTTCAAGCGGTCTTAGTTCAAACAATACATCCTAAAATATCATCATCCAGCATTATCATATCAGTGTCAACGCTACAGATAGGGTTACTTTAAAATACTCTTAAAACAATGCGCACAGCAGTTTTATCACGCGTTAATCATTTAGCAATGTGCGCAAATATTTGCGCTTGGTTTGTGTGTCAAGGTTGGTAGATCGACTGCTGACCTAATTAACACAGAGTGCTTTATTGAAGTGGTCGTCCACAAAATATTATAGGGTTTTTATGTTGGGAAATTATATAAGGTGCTTCTAAATTATCTGCCACGGCTGCAATGGGAGATAATATTGGTTATTAAAAATTCTATTACAATAGTGAAGTAATTTTTTTTATCTAATGTCACATTTTCTTTTCTTTTCCCTGCGTTTTATTGCGTAGGTTTAATTCTGCTCCATGTTCCAATTTTTTTTTTATTCTTCCGGGGTACGAAATTTCTTTACTATTGTAATCTATATACCCAATACTTTCTCCCATTGCAACCGTGGCAGATAATTTAGAAGCACATTATATAAGGAAAATATTCAGAATTTCTGATAGGGTAGAGAGCACAATGTGTTTAGACCTTGTTACACTTATCGTGGTATGGACATGTGATGCGGGGGAATGTAAGACATGTTGTGAGAAAGGTTTTAAGTATGAATGTGGATGGTTAAGTATGAGGGTAGAGGTAGACCAAACAAAATATGGATGAATTGTATCAAAGGTGACATGGATGGAAAGGCAGTAAGCAGTAACATGACGGCTAATAGATGAATGGAAGAAGACAACCGGCGTAATAACGCCGACCGCGACCCTATAAAATTAGGACAAGGGCAAGAAAATGATGATGATACTGAAAAAAAAAATCTTACTGTTTGTTGGTTTTGCACTGTTGCAATTTTTACAGTTGCATTGTATACATATTGCAACTCTGAACAGTAACACAGTAATTTCTACTGATAACATATTACTACTTACTTAAAACCAGATCTCATTATTAATATCTACTTAGTTTCGCTCTATTTTCACTATGCATAATAATATGCGGGAGGGGGGGAGGGGTAAATTTTTTTTGTGATTTTTATTTTACATGTTATAGCACATGACAGCTTATTAAATACGTGTCGACACGGTACGTCGAAGATCGTGGGTTCGAATCCCATCCGTATCAGTTGTTTTTTCAAATTTTCTTATTAATTAATTATAGGGGTAAAATTTTATAGGAAAAAAACTAATAACACTAGGAACCCGACCTTAGAAATTGAACCCAAGACATCGTACAGCGCAGCTTCTATAACAGTCTAAAAGGATTCAAGCCAATTCTATTCAACAACTTTTAATGTTTCCTACATAACCTTGAAAGTTTTAACTAACTTTTCATTTATATTCTTCATATCTACTCCTTTACCTAATTTAGGTTAAATATTTACTATAGCTCCAGAAGCGCCATTATCAATCGTATTCAAACATCATAGAGTGCAAATTAAAATACACTTGCGTTCACGCCGTCTGCGATAATGACGTTTCGACATTATTATTAATTACGATACGAAACGAACGCGATGAACTGAAAAACTGTTTCAGTTTTACCTCGTTTGAAAACTTTAAATTATTGGAATGGAATGGTTAATGCAATCAACTTTTTGTAGATACTATTATATTAATGTATAAGTATGGAAAATTAGGACCAACTTACAGTCAGTGGGTTTTTTTTTTGATGAGTTGAAAGGCGCCAAAATCAAAGACAAGATAATAGAGATTGATGAATTGATGATACATACCTAAAAAGTTGATAAAAGATAAAAATAATTAATTATGCATGTCTTTTTTTTTCAAAATCGAATTATTTATTTGCTTTAAACATGTTAATCTGTACCTGATCAACATGATGAAGGAACAGGAAAAAAATCATGTTTTAAAAGAATCAATCTTCAATTGATTTAAAAGAAAATGTATTGTTCTTCCGTTTAACATCTATGTCTGCCAGTGGATGCCACACTAAGACTCAACTGCCTAAATGGCGAAAGTAGTGAAAATTTTTCCCTTAACAAAATAAATCATTAATATGCGTGACCAGCATGACACAACAAAGACACGTTGTGTACACTCTCTAACCCTCTTGTATTCCACTCCTAAGTCCCACCTTACATTTACTTCCTGTGTATTATTTACGATCTAAATTATAATATATCGTGCTCCAAAAACGCGTGAACACTACAAGGTTAATTGACGATATGGGGCGCGAATAAGTGTAGTAGTCTGTACTTGTAAATAATAAACAGACCGAGGTTGGCCGAAGCAAAAAAACGTGGAGATTTATTGATGACTCTGCCCTGGAGTGTAAATGTGGCCTACAAATGATAGGGCACTTAATATCGTGCCCTGCATGTCCTATCGTTTGTTCGTTACAGGAACTGATAGACGCTACTGAAGGCGCCAATCTCGTAGCCCAGTTCCGGACTGACACAATTTAGATTGTCATCGACACGCTAAGAAGAAGAATAATAAATAAGTCAAACCTATTCCAGGATAGTGCAGTATAATAATGTGAAGCAATCCAAGATCTGAGAAAAGTGGGCTGGATATAAGTGTCTTCTGCTTTAGCAATGCATAAAAATCTCTTTGGCTAGTTCTCATGGGGTTATTAATAGGGCAGTGGTCATTGCTTACCATCGCGCAAATACTGAGCAAACTGTGGCGGTCACTTTCTAGTGTAACCTCGTTGTAACTCGCCTGACCTAATCTAGAAGAGGGATCCCATTTAGCGAAAAGACCACCTTTGGTATTTACCACTTGTTTCATTCATATTTTAAAAAAATAAAGATTAACACCTAAAAGCCATACTTACTTGTCTTCAGGATTGAGCGAAATGACCAGGTTGGTGGCTGCCACCAGGGCGCCGGCGTTGCAAACAGCCAGCACCGCCATCGCCGTGCGATGCTCAGTCTGAAACCGAGCAACTTAGAGTTACGAGAACATACATATAATTGTAATATTTCACCTACAACGGTGAGCTAAGAGCTAATTATTATATTTACGGTACTGCGTCATCTAATCTCGCGAAGGATTGCATCATAGATGTCAGCAGTTTGACAGAATATATATAGCTAACCTTTATTCACGACATTCGTTTCGACACTAAGTAATAAGTACTTTACTAAGCCAAATTAGCATTTTGTTAATCATCAAAAGTCGAGAAATGAGACACAATAGCATATCCTACTGTTAATTGTTACGTTCCGTCGAAATACAAAAGATCTTTCATAGGTTTTACCATGTTTCGACCGACGAAGATCGAAAAATCGCGACATAAATTCTTATCATGAAGCCTAAGATGAAAGTTTAGAGCGCTGAAAAGATACATATAAGATATCAAGTCGGCACCACCGCTAATTTTGCTTGTCAGGCCTGTGGTAGATTATACCACTCTCGCAATTTTCTTGGTCATCAAAAACGCTGTCTGTCACATACAACAATTCAATATACCGTACCGTAGATTAGCAGTGTCCGCGCCTTAAGAATAAAATTCCACGATGTATGCCATATAACAACCTACATAAACATAGTTTTTTCTTGTCTACAAATACTAATGACGTCCAACCACCTAATAAACCCAGAACAATCTATACTTATAAAACAGTACCGTGACTGACTGACTGACAGACAACGCACAGCCTAAACCGGTGGACCTAGAGACTTGAAACTTTGAGACAATCTATACTTATAAAACAGTACCGTGACTGACTGACTGACAGACAACGCACAGCCTAAACCGGTGGACCTAGAGACTTGAAACTTTGAGACAATATTCTATAAGTACCGTAGGGGTGCACTAAGGAAGGATTTTTGGAAACTCCACCCCTAACTAGGTAAAAAGGGGGATAAGAGTTTGTATGAAAGTCCGTCGTTTTTAAAGTTAAATGTACGAAACTTGGTATCCAGCTTATCGGTCGTTAGATGAAAGACGAGCATTGGTTTTTTTTTTCAAATCTACCCTTGAGTGGATAAAAAAGGGGGTGAAAGTTTGTATGGGAAGTTCGTTATTTTTTAAGTTACATGTGTAAAAATGAGTATTAAGCTTATGCTCTAAAAATAAAAAAGATGTGTATCAAAAAATTTGGATTTTTTTCCCCTAAAGAGATATAAAAGGGGATAAAAGTTTGTATGAAAATTCTTAATTTTTTAAGTTAAATCAATTAAACTTGGTGTTTAGCTTTTCGATTAACAAATAAGACATGTTTCAGCTTTTTGAAAACTCAACCCATTAGGAAAGAAAGGGGGGGCGGGGGTAAAAGTTTGTGTAGGAAATTCGATATAAGAAAGAGACATCAAAGTGTTATTTATGCAGTAGTGTTATACATCGAATTATTCCCCTAAGGTGTGGTAGGGTAGGGTAGGGTAGAGTAGGGTAGAGGTAGAGTAGGTTAGGGTAGGGGTAGGGTAGGGGTAATTTAGGGTAGGGAAGAGGTAAAGTAGAGTAGGGTAGGGTAGGGTAGGGGTAAGGTAGGGGTTGGGTAAGGTAGGGGTAGAGGAGAGTAGAGTAGTGTAGAATAAGGTAGGGTAGAGTAGCGTAGGGTAGGGTAGAAAAAGCGTAGAGGTAGAATAATCACGCGTACAAAGTCGCGCGGGGCAGCTAGTACTATCTATATAAAGAAAGAACCCATAAAAGACATAAGCATAGAGTTGATAGCGTAGCACAATACATATAGACACAATAAACAAGTTATAGACGACGTCTCTTTACTACAATCATGTCGATTCACGCTATTGTCGATGCGAAATAAGCAGAACGTTTTGAAGGTATTAAATCAAGACCAAGTGGTCTTATAAGTGGCAATTCGATTTAATATAATTTATTGCATGCCAAAGATAAAAATGAACGTAACAGTAAACAAAGTTATCGATAAAAACAATTTATTTCAGACTACAAAGATATTGTGACTTAAACAAAAATAAATCAGCCACTGACATAAACTACAAACTACAACTGACAAAAATAACTGTCCCGCTGTTGGGCAAGGGTTTCCTCTCATACTTACAGAGAAGGATCGAGCATATATCACCACGCTAGCTCACTGCGGGTTGGCAAATTATCCAAATATTAAATCCAGGTTTCCTTACGATGTTATCCTTCACCGTATAAGTCAGTGGTGTTTTAGATTAACTGACAGGTAACAAGTACATAGGCAGAAGCGCGTATCGATGCAGCCTGCATTCTTAGTCAGATAGTAACGATACTCATGCCTCATAGTCATAACCCCTCCATTAAAAACCCCGTTCACCCAAATCTACAAAACATAATGACCCAATACAAAGACCATGTTTACTGTTTAAACACTGACGTCATATAGCAGGTCGATGGTAGGACGACATGACTCATTTTGATTCACCGGAGTACGCTCGTAACCGTCTTTATGAGATAGTGATCGCTATACTATGAATTGACGCCATTCCTTAATGAATACTTACAGTTGACGCGGTTATATGGTTTTACGACATAGAAAAACCAGATTTGCAAGGATTTTTAGTAGCTTTTCTACATATTTTTGGGTTACGTAGCAAGTTTTGAGGTTAAAGCCGCGGTCGTATAGAATAAGGGTTCCTTTCTAGCAATACTAACCTCTAAGAAGTCTTATTAAAGCACTAGCTTCCGCCCGCGGCTTCGCCCGCATGATATGTTGATAAATTGTAGCCTATGTGTTATTCTGATGTATAAGCTATATTGTGGTGAAGTTTCATTCAAATCCATTCAGTAGTTTTTACGTGAAAGAGTAACAAACATCCATACATCCATACATCCATACTTACAAACTTTCGCCTTTATAATAGTAGTAGGATTACTTAAGGACACAGCTAGCTCGGTTAAAAAGGACAAATCCTGAACCCTCTATCCTCTCTCAGGATTGCATCTAAAACCAATTTCCGATCGATTTACTTGTCTTAAATTTAAATATGAACCTGCGTTTAAAACCATTCTCAATAGTATGCTAGTTATAGCATCTACTTTAAATAGAGATACTTAAACTTAAATTATAATACTGGTTAAGGATCACCACCACTTAAAACGGAATCCATCTCAAGAAGGAGGTCAACTTGGACACTCTTCAACAAATAAAAAACCAGTTTGATTCGATTCGATGAAGTTGTGTGTATAATAAGCTGTAAGAAATGTGAGAATGTATCATTTTACTCGTTGACCCTTGGCCTGTCTATATGATATGATAAATATGCAGATGTATGTATCGTGTGGTTGTCATTGTATTAAACAACGGCGGGATTTTTATCGTCATTGGTCTCAGATTTTTTATTTGTCTGGGGATCGAGTGTGTTTTAGTACACGAATTGCCATATTTAGCACAGGTGTAAATTGCGCTATCAGTATCTTCGCTTTCCATCGACAAATTAAGTTTTCTTTTTGGATAGATTAGCTTTATGATTATTATAATACTGCAATACTATAAATGAGAAAGTTTGTGTATAATGTGTATTGTGTATGATTGTCACGCACAAATCGTTGATCGGATTTGGATAAAAATTGGCACACAGGTAGACCATGTTTTGGATTAGAGAGGAGGATTATCCCGATTCAACCTTCACGCCGTCGGAGCCGCGAACAAAAGCTAGTCGGATATAAGACTAATGGACTTTCACTAGCAGTAGAGACCAAGAGAAAAGCATAAAATGACGTCATTAAACGCAAAAACATGAATTAACGTTTACATCATTTATATTTGTATTTTTAAAACTAAATAATCATTTGACAAACATAACAATAATTGTTTATTTAATAACAACAACTACCAAACCATAGAATATTTAATAAATAATTATGGTAGTTTGTGATTCTTTAATAAAGTTCAATTGATCGTTTAGAAACATCTAATTGCGTAACGTATAATAAAAATGGAAATAATTTACGACTTCATACAGACACCCCTACAGCAAATACTAGCCGTTGTTATCGATTTGTGGTTTAGAACAATACGCGCTTGTCTGACCTATAAAGGCCATTGCTGAGTTGATTACATAACTTATTATGTAGTAAATAGAGACTTTCATTTACATAATTAAAGTCAGTCAATATCCTCTTGATAGAAGCACTAAATATAATCAGGAGACGGCCACAGGTGTCAAGTTTACCTTTTTTAAGCTCATTCCTGTTATTCCAATTTCAATAACGCTATTTTATAGCATTGCAATTATTGTAAACCTCTCAAATCCTCTCGGGCGGCGCTTCGACCATTCTTCGACCATTGATCCACAAAAGAAGTTATCAGCCTGGATAACAATGGATTTTGGATTCTGTTTGTGATCAAATTGACGACTCAAGTGGCAAATCATGCCCTTTAGATTACTAAGGTGGCAAGGAGGCATACGGCTCGCTCAAAGATATTCCTTGGGCCCGCCTGATGGTATTCGGTTCTATGGGTTCTGTAACCTATTCTATTATTGGTCTATTATAGGTTACAGAACCAAGTGTGTGTTGCTACAAAAAGACGTGAAAATACGTTTGTAAGCAACGCGCTTTTTTCGAAGAAATCCAAGCTAAGAAAGCCTCGGACAAGTATCTCAAATAAAAGTGAGAATAAATTAACTTCAATCACTTTTATTTAAGATAGAGAGACTTGTGTCTTGATCTTGACAGAAAACCTTCGATCGGAAACGACCTTGTTTTGAAGTAAAACAAAATCGTAATTTATCCAATGATAAACAGATGCGCTGCGAAATTAGCTTATCTATCGCAGTCGTAAATACTTGAGGTGGTGAGGTGAAATCTGTGTCGAGAATGTAAATGGATGTCCGTTGTTACTTGTTACGTATTAACAGCGTAACTATTAAGCATTAATGTAATTAAGTAGGTAATCGTGGTAGTAGGTCATGTGCCTCTTTGGAGATGTTTTCCGTCTTTTGACTTCTTGGGTCTTCGCTCGCGATTTTGTGCAAATGGATTTCAAATTATTCATCCCCTATTTTACCCACTTAGGGGCGGAATTTCCGAAAACCCTTCATTAGTGCACCTCTAGGATATTCAAGGAATATTTCCTTTAAATTTCAAGTCTCTAGGTCCAATGGGTAAGGCTTATGCGTTGTCTGTCAGTCAAGCTACTGTTTTATAAGTATAGATGAAATTGAAGACGACGCGTGACTGCTAACAACCACACGTGAAGGAAACCACAAATATTCTCTGCAGAATCCTTTTCTTCAATCACTTTCAGACGGAAACAAATAACAAGAGCGAGAAATATTGCCCTGCAAATCTAGTCGAGGCTACTCCAAACTATTACGCGATGCTGTACCATGAATCAATCAATCATCAATAGATGTGTAACGCGCAATGATGATTGCATCCTATGCAGAGTTATGGAAGGGAGAGATTGACCTCTAGTTCTCTTAAAGACCGTACAATAGTAAGAATGCTGTTATTCCACGCCGATATTGATATTTAGTTAGAGGGTGCAAGGTACTGTCTCGATAGAACCGGTCCATTCATAGCCTTTACCACCTAGAAAGTTGGGAAAAGGATAGATGATACGCCAGTAAATCCATATTTTGAAATAGAAACTAAAACTGTTTCCTGATTTTAATTAGGCAGGTACCTATTTAAGTTGCACAATTTGAATTTTAGTTTCACTGAAGATCATGCCTAAACACGACAAAGTCGATTGGCGGCAAGACTTTGTCGGCCGAAACCTTCAAACCTCTACTTTTTCTTCTTTACGACCGCTGAGCCTGTCACCAGAAGCAGCTGATTGTTATCGCTGCTTTTAGCTTCGCTTTGTGACCTTAGTGATCCCATCATTAATCAACTTTTACGATACGCAGAGGCATATACCAAAAATAAATATCCTAATGACAGGAAATTTTACGGAAATAATTAAGATAATCGTTGATAAATCAAATAGAGCACAATGGAAAAATATTCGGCCATAATAGCCTACAAACAATAGACGTAAAAGTAGGCCTTGAATTTAATAGTTATGACATGATACCTATTATAGATTGACAGTATTGGAAAGCTATTTGAAAACATTATATGTGGCTGATGTGGTCATTATTTGTACCTACAGTACTTCGCCAGGAATCTTTGTATCTTTGTAGCTGCAGATTTATTTTCCTATGGAAGTCACTTTTAACGTCCCTACCGTGCTAAGTTGCTAGCATTCGCAAATTGAAGATATAAAGTCAATTAATAGGTAGGTATGAAAAACCGCAAAAAAACATGTTAAGGAAAATAACATTACAAAGTTTCAGCAAAAATTTCAGTTTAATTGGAATTTTACATACTTACTTAAAAATTGTATAAAGAACAATTCATTTTAAGCAAAAATTTTTCATAACTACATCCAGTGATTTTGATTGTCAATGGGCAAACAAATTGTGGGTTTAGAGTGATAGGCTTCTTAAAATGTGTTGTTTATCAACTTCAATTAATTGTAGAAGCCGTTAAGCCCCCATGCATTTTTATGCATGTTCACACAAATGCCACCACAGCTAACTTTACAGACACAAAGTTCCCTGATGACTACTGGAATTCCTTAACTGTTTGGATTGAGGCCTATTTACAATCAAATCAAGACTTGTTATGTCTTTTTATTTGAAAACATGGACATACCCAGGGGCTGGAGTTAGCATTCCTTAAGATTTAGCCAGTTATATAATTATACAGTAAAAGGTTTCTGATTGGCTCTTCATTCTATGTAATTTACCAAATAAAGTGATGCAGAATAGTATTTTGATGCATAACTACCAATTTCTTTGCTTATTGACACTTAACTATTTTTTTGGCATGTGATACAATATTTAAACTATCTATAATTGTTTAGAGACCTATTTTAAGTAGCCAAAATTAATGTAAGACCTATAAGTTTGTTAAATAAATAGAAAATCATAAAACCAATGGGATAATGGTTAGTGTATTAACTAAAAAAATTGCTGGATTAGTAGACAATCTAGCAAGTATAAATCCCATCTCCCTTTATTTATATAAAATATTAATAATTACCATAGACTGGTCCTCAGCAGCTTTAGATAGAGGCAGAAGGAGAGAAGGGTGGCCTTTGCCCTGCAGTGGGAAAATACAGCCTTGTAATAACAGGTAATAATAACAACCAAACCAACACACAATTCTGACATTTTCATTATATTGTAACTTATAGAAAATTGTTGCAAAATTTTGGGTCAGAATGTCGTTTTAAGGGCGAATGGCATACAAAAATACAAATTTATTCGTAAAGTAAAAAGTCCTTAGACTTGATTGACAGGAGTTCTAAAGTTCTTAGTGAAAAGCACATTTTCTAATAAGTCGATAGGTATTGAGAATGCGCATTAATGAAAACTCTGTGTAATTAGAAATAATAAATAACCTACGACACATAAAAAAGGTGATTCAATTTTGCTGCAATTTTTATTTGTCTGAAGAATGACGAATCGGGTTAGAAAACTGCTGGACACACAGAATATGATTTAAAATGTATGCCTTCTTGATGTTATAGATAAACACATCCAGTTTTCTAATTATTACAGTGAAGAGTGCAGAAAATAAAATTGAAAATTTAAAAAAAAACTAAGTCGATCTTATGAGTTGACATTCTTACCTTAGAAACCGGAGCTTCCATGATTACTCCTTTAATATTAATATACAAAAACAACTAATTAAAACATTGTTTTTTTGCGACAATAACCCGAAAATAAATAAAATCTAATAAAATTCACAGATTTTCGGCAATCGCAAATTTCCTCACGATTGTTCTATTTACTAGAACCACAGACTACAGCACATGAACAACCATAAACAAAACGTCACTGTTTTGTCAACTCGGTGTCATTAGCAAAGACAAAAGGTATGGTCCAAATTTTATCCTTTTCGAAATTATTTTAATTGTTGAAGTTAAATTATTTTAAAATGTAAGTGGAGGGAAAGGAAAGATTTATCGAAAAATAATAAAAATCTAAAATGTGTTTTAATCAATTGACCAGTCATATATGGAAATTAAAAGTAAAGAAACTGCGGAGTGAAGGTTTGAAGGGTTTGAAGGGGTTTTGATGGGTTTTGTAAAATAAAAATGTTTCTTTTATATTTCTATTGTTCTATGCGTAATGAAGTATCCCAGTCATCCCAGTTAACGGTTTTATGTTTAACAATTAAAAAATATGTACCCCTACTTCGTTCAAAAATTTGTACAATCAGAATAAAAAGAAGTTACTTATGTAGGTACTTATTAACATGATTCAATAACTACCCTCACTTTTACTTCACTTGCTTTTTCCTACATTTATTCTTTGTCTTACGTTACTAAATTGCACACAGCCATCATGGAAATGGATACAATGGACATGGTGAGTTTAGAAAAGCTTTATTAAAAATCTGATACGATTTTCAGTTTATCATTTGGTAATTTATATTTTATAGGATGTCAAAAGACATAATAGTTTTACCAGCCCTAATGTGAAAAGGGCTCCTGTGGCTAGACGAGCTGGAAGAGAACGCTGCCACAGTTATCATGCACAGACACCAAAAGTATCAAAAAGTACAGAAAGAGCAAGTCTCTGTGTCCCAAAGGTAAGCACGGCATCAGATTAGATCCGGGTAGATCATTTAAACTCTCTAAGATCAATATCCAAACTCACAAACGTTCTTAGAGATAAATATCATATTAATAGTAGAGTAGAAATATTTGAGTTTTCCATCGTCAAAAAATTATAAAATAATGTGATTTACAGATATAAAAAGTCAAATTCAATGATAAGATTAATTATGAACACGTCCATAACTATATCATATTTGACGTTTTTGACATTAGTTTGACAACTGTGTGTTGCGTTCGAAAATATCGAAACGTCTATAAATTAATAATTTGTAAACCTAGCTCATTAATAAGTAAAATAATTATTTAAAATACAGAATATAATTTACTGCTAATTTGGACTTTATAAATAGTGGTTTCAACTTTATTTTTAACTTTCATATCGAGATTATCATCACTAAAAGTAGTGGCTGCAGGCATTACCAAATATGGAGTTTGCTCGTTTTCCCAACCGTCCTCCCTTCGATCCTTAGTAGCTCTCAGTTTATTTTCTTATAAAATAATTGTGTTATATTCTAATGTTTTCATTGCATTTTCTAGTGTAATAATAAATAATTCTTCTTTTTATAAAACGTGAGTTGGAGTTCTTTATTATTTGTAATGTCAAAATATAGGTCACAGTGGTGTATAGGTTATGTTATAAGTGAAATAGTCAGATAGTTGTTGTTTGTATTGTTGTTAACAGAGTTCTTTTCGCGTTACAGATGTCGTTTAGGGTGGTGCGCAGTTCTAAATTCCGTCACGTTTACGGGCAGGCCCTCAAACGTGAGCAATGTTATGATAATATCAGAGTGTCAAAAAGTTCATGGGACTCTACGTTCTGTGCGGTGAATCCTAAGTTTCTGGCTATAATCGTCGAGTCCGCCGGCGGAGGCGCCTTCATAGTACTGCCACACAATAAGGTGAGTTTATTTCATTTACCAGTTTGTTCTTTTCTCACAGTTTAAAATGAAAAAAGTAGTTACTAGATTACTCTTATTAACATGAAAATATTATATTGAGACGCTTAGTCATGCTTTCCTAATTTATAAATAACTACTTCAGAATATATTGCGTTATATCCTACATGGTAAATTAATTTTATTTGTTGTTTTCTAAGAAGTTGTGCTGTTTTAAGCTACATAAAGTCAACCAGCACAAATCCACCCAAAGATGATCTAAGAAAAAAAGTCTTTTATTCTATGGCAAACATTTCGATTCTCAGTGCATAAATACTCTATATACAGGTAATAAATAAAATAACAAATCTGATATCTAATCAAAAGTGTATATTTTTAATATTAACATTTAAATTTAAAAAAATGACAACTCTCAACAGAGTATTTCCACAACTTTGGAATATAAATTTACAGAAATGCATCTTATTGATTAACAAAGTCCACTAGGTTTTTTCAAATAAAGATCAGATAAGAATAAAAACAATTACATTAAGAAATAAATTCTTTTTTCTTTCTATAATACCTACTTATTTCCTAATTAATGTGAAACAATGTGTGTATCAGACTTTGATAAAGTCTATCTGCAGAAAAACATCATCATCATCATTCTACTAAGCATGGGTTGAGAGAGATTATCTTTTACTAACTTGAAAACAACAATTAATTCAAAACTTGTTTGTCAAGACTTTCCAAGTCATTGAATTTTCTACAAGGTTAGTAAAATAAATTGATGACTCAATTTCTTTGCATACATATCTTGTAAGGCCCCGATAAAGCCAAAGAGACAGGTGCTTCATTCTATATGTTAATACTATTCAAGAATTAACATTTTAATTGCCAACTACATCCAAACTCCCTTATAAACATTATACAATGTGTGTATAAAACAGCTACATAAATTTGAAACTGTATAATTATATTTGTTTGTACCGTATATACTGCGTCATCCTGAACTGTTCCGCTGCAGGGCTACAGCCTCTTCTCCTACAGAGATATTAATTATCATTATCAGAAAATGTTTTGGTGGTGCATTGGATACAAATCCGCTTTTGAAGCAGATTCAGACCTATGTACCAATGAACTTTTTCAATGTTATATGTACTTTCGTAGATAATTTAAGACACCACTGACTAATGATGAAGGAAAACGTAGTAAGGAAACCTGGACATATTAGTCTGAAATTGCCACCACGCAATAAGCTAGCTTGGTGATTAAGAAGAAGAAAACTACCTAAGATATTTTTAGGTTGTTAATCAACCATCCGATAAATGGAAATTATTATTTATCCAACAAAAAAACTAGTTCTCAAAAGTCCGTACCATAGACTATATTGTGTGAAACTTTTCTTAAAGTCCATAGAGGATTTTTTTTATCTCTAAATCTTTTCTAGTGTTAGGCATATTAATGTTAATTAACATTTGTGTATAATTATTATCATAAACCTCGCTATCTATGTTTGTTATTATGTTAATCAGTGTAATAAAGATTGTTTAATTTTTACTGTTAGCATAGTAAAACATTTTGCTGTTTAACTTTATAAAACTGGCTCAAGATAGACAAAATTATGTGGCTAGTTTTTGTTATTTAATTAATTTTTGTGTAGACATTTTTTTTTAATTTCTATGAATTAGTTTTTTAAAAAATAAGTCAGTAGTTTAAACATAACACTAGACCAGAAAATCTGTTGCCCACAAGATTTGAACCCACGCCACTAAGCTCAGAAGGCAAATCAAGTAACTGCTACGCCAATCGTGTTCACATTACATAGGTATATCACGCAGAATACGCGCTAAGACGTGGACCTGCGGAAAACAGCCCGCCATACCAAATACATAGGTATATCTAAATAGTTGGAAAAATTCCACTTTTATCAGTTCTAAAGGTTATTTTTCTAATTGTCATTTGTTTTACAATGTAGAAATAGAACATTGCTTCGTTATCTGAAAATAAACATAAGTTTGTTGTAGTTTATTAATTATGCTGTGTACACATGGATTATAAATTAAAATAAATTAGTTTTCCTTATTCCATTGTAATTAATATGGTTACATATTTTTATCCTAATAGAGAATCCTTCATTTTCTCTGATGTGTCATACGGTGTTGTTATGTGATTCTGTATTGTTATGTGATTATGCTCTGTTATTTATAAATAAAAGAATCACATTTATATCATACATAAGTCGCAACTTTCAGCACTATTGTCTACTTCGTGGGTTCAAACCTTGCATGTACCAATAAAAATTTAATTTTGAACGCCTACCCCATCTGCTTAAAGTTTGAGAACTGATCGCAGATTAATAAAAAAATAATAATAATTAAGTAACGGGTTTTCAATCACGCTAGGTGACTATGATACTAGCCACATGCATGCTCTGTGCATCTGAGAGCACGTAAACGCATGTCGCGTCAGTCCTGCGCCTGGTCTCTCTTCGGTCGTATTGGATTACCATCCAATCAGACTAGAGTGAGGAAATAGAGACTACACCAGGTGCTTAAGCACACACTTGTGCATTATAATATATTCTGGGTAGATGGCTAATGTCGGTTGAGATTGCTAGGAATTGTGACCGAAATTTGGCCAGGAGGACATTAATGATGTCAAAGCTGAATGTTTTGTTTTTTTAGCTAAGAACAATCTATCAAGTCAAATAAAAAAGACTAAATTAAAATCGGTCCATTCGTTTAGGAGCTACAATGCCACAGACAGACAAACAGATATGTCAAACTTATAACACAACTTTTTGTGTCGGAGTTAAAATCCAAAAAGGTTGAAAACGTACAAAATCTAGAACTTTCTTATCAGACCTAAAATTATTTTCCCTTTCTTAAAAATACGACGTTACTATCACTAAGACAATGCTCCGAGGCGACAGATACTGTTCATTGTGCAACAGATACGGACAAACAATGGCACGGAACAATGCGCACACGCATCATTTGTAAAAACTAACGTGTATGGGAATGGCAAGTGGTGTAATAACTATTAAGTAAATAGGTTTATAGGTAGGTATGTTAAGTAACTATGATATGACATGTCTTGAAATGGATATCAAACTTTATATCCATGAGAGGAAAGAAAGAGAAAAGAGAGGGACACATTCGTTTATTACTTCTATATCCTAATCAGTTAACAGTGCCGTGTGGTTTCCGGCCTAAGAATAGAACCACCCCTACTCGTTCTGCGGGTGTCGTAAGAAGCGACAAAGGGAATGATCCGGAGGATGGGCAGCAGCAATCATCTGCTACTGCGATCGCCAACTCGCTTGCCCAGCGTGGCGATTATGGGCAAATACCTCCAATGATCGCACAATAGTGGCGCGCATTTAAGACAGTAAAGCCACGTGCAACCTTACGAACCTTATACATAATTACATATTAAAACAGATAGTTCCTACGAAACAATGGTCGACCACAATGGGGCGACTAAAAGCTGGTGGTGTAAATGTTTACTAACTGACCCATGCTTTTGTTGATGTGTCATCAAATTATATCGTTTATGCACCTGATATTCTCCCTAGTTTATGTATCGTGATAGCCTAGTAGTGATAAATGAATTATCACCTACTCCATGTCTCGGAAAGCACGTAAAGCCGTTGGTCCCGCGCTTGATCTCTCTTCGATCGGATTGCCGTCCCATCGGAGTTTGAGAGTGAGGGAATAGAGAGTGCACCTGTGTTTGAGCACACACTTGTGCTGTAATATCTGCGTCGTAGTTGGCTAATATCTGTTGAAATTGGCCGCTGAGACCGAAATTCGGTCAGGAGGACATAATTCTTCCTGGTTTTAATCGGACCATAATTTTGAGCTGTATACTCATTTTAAAAAATCGTAATTAAGTTGCGATCATTCTAGAATGATCTTTACCCCTATTACGAGTTTGCAAACCACTAGTTAACTGACAGTTTTATTTCGCATGCCTGATGAGCTGTAGGCCAAAATAACCGCCAAGTAAGGCCCTGATACAGTAAGGCTTCGAGCTTCGCGGCAAACCGCGAAGATGGCGGAGCATTTTTAATAAAAATAAAACTTAAGTAATGGCAATGACCCGACTAATGCCCTTCAATTTTACCTTTAACAACATAAAGAAAAAAAACTGTAAAAATAAACCTGCATTCTCAGAAGGTAATTATCATATTTTTGGTCCTTTAGTACGGATAAGGTACCTTATCTCCGTCTCCGTGAACTTACCTTGCTTGATATATGCGATAACCGATAACACGCTATTACGTCATTTGTATAACTTGTTATATATTTGCATTTATAAACTAATTAAGTTCCTTTAGCTCTGCTTGGAGTTACCTCTATTTTATATACCATCTTTTAGTAAAGGCAGTTTTTAACTTAAATATTTGCACTTGTCATCTCGCCTTATCAAATTCTGTGTCAAATTTACTGGATAAAAGATCTTTATCAAAGTACTCTAGATTTCAATTTCTGTTTTAGAATTAGGTTGTTTTTATAGTCGAGTAAAGAACGCGAACGTACTGATGTATTAAAATTGTCATGATACGTTTGATATTTCATTTTCATTCACGCGCAAATTTGTCTGCAAACCATAATAATCTAATTTATGTATAATAAAACCTTTACCCCATAGTAAGTTCGCGTCATTCTTCTTTCTCTGGAAGTTTCAAGAAAGGGATGTCGTAGCATTATAATTATATTATACCCTTCCGTCAAATAACCAATCATTTACCTACGACAGATAGCGTAACACTTGTACCAAATATCCCTTCACAATATTTATCAACGTTATCTGTCTGATAAGTAATCTACGACCTTCGTCAGGATCACGCTCAGTTCAGACATCCTAAACAATAGTGCTGTTGATATAATGATAATAATTTATTTAACTTGTTCTAGGATTAAATAGGTCATTTTATCAGCTATTATATAGCATCCTGTTGGAAATAAGTAGATATATCTGTCGTCGGATATGTATGTAGTCCGTCATTACACAAAATTCCTAGGAAACTGTTAGGAAATGGGTGAAATAAACTTTATTTTATTTTTGGACTATAGGAATTGTATGAAATGACGAATAGTACAGTAGGAAATGTTAAAGTCCATCAAAATAAAAAATATAATACTGTGCCGTGTGGTTTTCGGCTTAAGAATAGAACCACCCCTACTCGTCCCGTGGGTGTCGTAAGAAGCGACAAAGGCAAGGATCCGGAGGATGGGCAGCAGCATCCTTCTGTGTAACAGAAATCATCTGCTACTGCGATCACTAACCCGCTTGCCCAGCGTGGCGATTATGCGCAAATATCTCAAAAGTGGCGCGCTTTGGAGAGGCCTAAGTTCGACAGTGGACTGTAGGGGTAGGGGGCCCCCAATTTCCTTCGAACCTAACCCAGGTTCGAGGAGAACTCGGGGCTCCGTCAACACTGCAACATGAAATAAATTACTGATTTGATTATGTAACAACGATTAAACATAGGCAGGCCTGTAATATGATTATTCTAATTATAATTATATTTATTTTTAATACACCTTACGGCCCAGTACAGTGTACTTAAAGCCTTAGAAATTAGAGGAAACAATTTCATCTTATTTTACTATGATTATTCTGTTAATAAAATTACCATAACAGCTATTAGAGCAGAGTTCTGGATACAGTACCCAGTTGCATGACAATATTTACAGTTTTGGCCATGTGGTATATGGTCTACTTACTTTCTATTGGGTTCCAACCAACTTTTAAATAATGACTACGAATAAAATAATCCGCGTACTCTATTCCTGTTATTCTAATATTGTATACATATGTTATTACTTTAGTTTGTGTATCATTATTCATTTAGCAGCACAGTGGCCATGCTAAATAAATAAATCTGTTTATTTTCTTACGTCGGTCGTTATTGTAAACAAGGAGTGACCCTGGCTAGAATCGTATTTGTTAGTGGCAGTCACGTCCTGTGGCTTTGAAAAGAGACTTTTAAGAAAAACCTGTAAAAGGTGTTTTGTAATAGCAATATTTGTGTGTTGTGTTAGTTCCCTATTTTATCTATTGTTATCCCTAGTTTTGTCATGAGTCTTGAGCACCGTGCCTTTAGCCTTCTTCTATAGATGTAGATATTTGCTTCGTGCTATTTCTATAGTTTTATCGCATCTACATATATTGAGGTAATATTCATCAAGTAAAGACCGACTGTGTAACCGTTGCACTACCAAGTCAAAGATCTTAGGTTTAAATTCTAAACTTGCTCTAAAACATTAAGTGATAAAATAATATCATTAGAAAAACAGCACATCTTAAAGATGTTTTATGCCCTTATAAAGGTTTACGGGCGGTTTAAACCTGGCACTCGACGTAGATAGTTCGTTCTAACCGTTCAGTAAGAAGATCGTACCTTAGGACCAGTTATAAACAGCACTGAATTATTACTGGTCCTAGGATACGTACTTCTAAATACCTCCAAAGCTCAATAAAATGAGCATCCGTAGGGCAACGTGTCAAGTTCGCGTGGAAACCGCTGGACATGTCTATAAACGAAACAAGTATATTTAACGCGCTCCACATCGAGTGAGCGCACGGAAAATAGATCCGACGTAGTTTCTCATACTACAGTTTCTGCTACTCACGTTTTTTTGGGTTGGTATAGTGACTGGTGAAATAATTGCACATGTGGAAGTCGTTTTGCCACACTTGTATGTCAATTGAAATCCTATAGAACCATTATTTCTTGAGAAACTGACGATGTGCAGATGTCTATAAAATGACCTGCCGGCCGATGACTGATCTGCGTCTCTTTTCCATTTAAATTGATTTATCCAAGTTGCTTACAACTCAACTTCAACTTCAGATCGTCACTGGAACCTTGGTTATAGTTGGCTATACTGGGGAATCAAGCATGTACATAAACAGATCGAATCCTGTAATATCCTGATCTCCTAATACCGATTCATTGGGATCAGGTTTCCTTGTTATAAGAGTTAAATTAACGTCGTTACCAATTTCCATTAACATCGCCAAGTCCTATTTTATTTTGGAATTAGATTTATTCTCTGAATTAATTTACCACAGGTTGCCCTAAATATTCTTCTTAGAAACGTTCAGTAAATGTTTCTGCTCTCGTATAAGTACCTATTTTAGTTAGATGTCAATTAATTAAGTGTCACGTTACGGGGAGTTTCTGACATCGTATTAGCGCATTTAATTTATTGTGTACTTGTTTAGCGTGTAATGTGTCTCTTAATGTCATCCAACCAAACATAAATTATTACAAACTATACTAATCTACGACTAAATTTCGTGCGTGAAATAATCGTGTAGTTGGAGAAAACAGGTCGCTATACCTACACCTAAATCTGACCTTATTGTTGAGATAAGAAATAGGAAAATTCAAACTGCAAAGCTCAGTGCCTTTTTAAGTGCTTTGGTAGCAGTAGAAACTACGCCTGTAGCTTTACCTGTCATTTTGTAAATAAAATCTCAATTGTAACCTGTTTAAGGGGGTACAAAATGTTTTAAAGAAGTTTGTCTAAATAATTTTTGGTATGGTCTGGTGTATTTCTTGTGACACAAACAGTGGTCAACATCTTTTGATGTTTATAGTTTGCAAAAAATTACCATAGAAACTTAGTAGATGGGCTTGACTTCCTCCTAATAAACAATACTTTAGTTGATAAGTAAATAAACATAAAAATATCTAACTCGCATAAGGTCCGATCTGTTATTGTGTCTGCAAATTAACAGCTCAAAGACTCGTCAACAACCTGCATCTGGGAGTCCTCATAAGCGATCTAAATCGGTTCATCTGCATCCATCCCTAAATCTAGCCGATTGTGGTTTCCTCTATAGGACTGTGTTGTTATTTGTTTGTGGACACGAGGTCTTTTCTGTAAACACTCTTGCATGCTCGCTTTTTTAAACCATATCGTTAGTTTCTTCCGTCTCTTTCTAGTCTTTAAGGACCCCATTAATATCGGTAGACCTTGTTAATATTTATTTATGTTCCATCGTCTGTTATACACTTGCATCACCAGTAATAATTTGCTACTATTCCCGTACATTAGGTCATTCTATCCAAGGTCAAGACTGGATGTAGACAGACGGCTTTCAGATTGGGGGTTCCGTTCCGCAATTGTTGGTAATGTTGATATCATTGTTTCATGGTGAATGGTGGCACAACAGTCGTGAGATAGTAGACGGGAAGCGATAGGACCAGCGGAAGTTTAAGATAAAATGTTATCGTTATATGGGTGCCCAAATTAGAGAAAATTGTAAAGTAATTAGTTTTAAATCTTTTAAAATAAATTAGAAGTGATTCAGAAATTGCTCAATAAGGACAATTTATTTAAATGTACCTAATAGTTATAGTCATTGGATGCTAATTTACTAAGATCAAGGAGTCGATGGCTTTTAAAATTAATTCATTAAAGTTCGCATCATTATAATATGAATTTCGAAGTGAGTAGTTAAGTTCTCCACAGCCATTTTTTTTAAGTTTATTTATTTATTTAAACTTCATGTACAAAATCAGTGTACAGAGGCGGACTTAATGCCATAGGCATTCTCTCCCAGTCAACCTTAGGGTGATGCAGAGATAAAACCATGGTAGATGCACAGAAAGTAATATAGTTACTTAATAAACCTAAACTTAGATTATTAACAAACATATACTACACATATACATAAACTGGGTACATATATAAATATATACACATATACATATATAGCTCTTTAAATATAAATACATATATAATAAATATATAACAGGTCACAATTGAAATGATTCTGCCAAGCCTTGTTTGTAAATATGTTCTCGAATTTTAACCTTAAATGAATAACGACTGGTAGCCATTCTGATTTCGAAGGGGAGCGCATTCCAGAGAAGAATAGACTGTATGAAAAAAGAAGTTTACCATAAACTATCTTTACCTACCTTTAATTTGACATTTATTTGACACTTTATAGGCAAATTTTTGTATTCGGTTAGACACCAGTTTTGTTACGTTAGTCACCGATCGATATGAATTTGAAAAATAAAAAAACTAGAAATCCTTAGTACGCTTTTATTATTTTTATATGGTTCAGAGTTTAAGAAAGTTTAGGAAAAACGACATTATAAATAATTTTAGCATCCATGCCATCAGAACTTGATAGATCACAAATCAAGAAAGTTTTAGATTTATCTGCAAGACTCCCCTTAGATTATTTGGCGTGCGATTTGCATTAATCATTGTAAATGGCAATAAAATGAATACAAAAATATATTTTTCGACGCATCGATGACTCAGACTTATTCGTAGTTACGTCTAACATACACATGGGATAATGAAATGACTAATGTAAATAAATTTTGGCTATCACACAATTGTTAATGACAATCCCAAGTTATATTTAGCTATTTACAAACATTTTAAGCTAAAATTACGAATACTAATTTATGATGTGTGTGTAGATCTTCCAATCATCCAATGTTGGTCGGGAATGTCAAATTTAAGATTTATATGGACTAAGAAACCAATTAATGCACAAGTGTAGGACACTGACGAATGATTAAGACAATATGGAAACTCGAAATCTATATCTATACTAATATTATAAAGAGGTAAAGTTTGTATTGTATGTCAGGGGTAATCTCTGGAACTACCGATCCGATCCTAAAAATTCTTTCACCAATAGGAAGCTACTTTATCCCTGAATGCTACAGGCAATTTTTTATTCAAAAAACGTTGAGTTTTCAGTAAAAAATAACAATATCAGTGATTCAAGTCAGAAAAAAACAGGTAATCTGTCTGCTTATCAACGTGTGTTTACGGGAAAATTTTATTTAACGCGGACAAAGTCGCGGGGAACAGCTAGTCTAAAGATAAAAGTGTCTAGAAATGAAGGTCGCTTTCTGAAATGGTTTACACATACAAATTTTGATCTTGTTAAGTAATAATAAAGTGTGTAAATCATATTTTGTTAAAGATAAATAAATGTTAAACATAATAATATACCTTTAAACCTTTGACCTGGCAATTTTTAATACAATTAAGATCTGTTGATTTTCCGGTCGATATAACTGACTCTCTTAACAGTCACTTGGTCATTGTAACCAGAGACTCAAACTAACTTATGACGATAAATTCCAAGTTCAATTTACACACAGGATGGCAGGGCACACTATCAGACAGCGACGAGGCAACTTGCCGTTTAAGTACATCGAGCCCCATAACCGATACTTTATCCCTCTAGTAGACTAAGGAGGTCTGCATCGGGCCCCAAATCTCCCCCGCCCAACGTATTAATTTTTTTTACAAAATGTATACAAAACACTTCATAAATGTCAATTTTTGGAAAGACCAGGGGCCCGTTTTAGTTTTGCCGCCCCGGGCCCCCGACAGTCTTAGTCCGCCACTGCTGTATAATAATGTTTATAACCTCCTCCTTTTTTTTTTGAAGTCGGCAAAAAATGCTGCGTAACTGAATCTGCTACCATCCTCAGGTGTGATTTGAGCCCAATGAAAGATAATCCCGATAAAGGTACTCCCAAAAACAGTACAAAGAAAATAATCTTCCTTGATTCAAAAAGATAATGACAAGCTATACAAATATTACTTACAAAACAATTTTAATACGTGCTAAAATTAGACGTTATTATTTAAGGAATCTATTTGCGTCTGTTTGTGTATTGGGTAATAATTCGGCAGACGGAAATCGAGGGCCCGCCTACGCGCGCCGAGAAAAGCGTAGCGACGTGTGCAGTGCGCGTGCGTGTAACGATATTAGCGAAAATTTGATGCACAGGTACCCGAGAGCTGTAGATGAAGTTTGGTAAATATCGAACACTGCAGAGAACTGGAAATAGACTTCGTTATATTCTTTCTGTTTTTTTTTTGTTACGGGACAAAGCATATTATCATGTCCCAGTTGCGACTTGCGTTGTCGCATCGATTGTCATAGAGCTTATCTAAAAAAAAACAATGGAGATCCCAGGCCTAAAGAGATTTAATAAATTGTAACAGCGGAGGATGTGTTTACCATTCTGTAAGAAAACCTACCTTTTATATCGTTCAATCCCAAATCCTGGAATCATGTTTAAATGTCAAATTGTAATTTTTCAAAAGCGTTTTTTGTCGATTCTAAAAAATATCCGCATCTCTCTTAGACAAATAGATTTCGCAGCAATCGTGGTAGTTGAGAAGAATCTCGGACCCCTTTTCGGTGTATCTCAGTAAAATAGCTTTGATGCAGTATGTTTGGCCGACTCTCCACTGACTTGAGTGATTTGAAGAAATCTCCAACTTAGCTGCACTACAGGAACATCTTAATTTCGAAATTTAATGTTCAAAAGACTGACTAACTCATAACTATTTCAATCTAAAAATTCTATAATAGGCCATGCGAACATAAGGATGCGTTACTGATATGAAAATAAATGTAAAATTCATTGATAAGACTTCTCATTTTTCCACCATTTAGCCGTTTAGATGGTCATTTTTAGCCAGGGGAGTCTTTTAAACTTCAGAAAACTTCTCGGAGTATCCAAATAAGAAGTCCACGTGTCCCCAAACGCTCTGGTTCACAAGAACATCTGTAGTTAGCGACGCGTGCCACACACCTGCGTGTTGAATGCGATCTCAATGGAGATAAATCAACCGTTTGATTGTTTTCATGATTTATTAATAGTTACATTCTTCGCGGTTTGTGCGCTATAAAAGATTACGTATTAAGCGGACATATAAACCAATCTTCATTTTGTTTCTAGGAAATTATCATCATGTACAGTTTGCTTTTGCCATTTTCCTCGATGCTGTGCTAATCGCATCAACATATTTCCTTCACCTTTCCATAAGTCATCGACCCAACGCGGTTCTAAGAAAGAAATACGTAGCTTAAATTACATTTAGGTCTCCAAAGCAGCCATTTTTGGAGCTCAGAATGCCGCCAATTTTAACAACATGTTGTACAGGAAACGTTTGTAAACGAAACATTCAAGGTTAATTTTTATTCCAGCTTTGTAGAGAATGTGCGGCGAAGAATTCCATGATTCTGAAATGAATTGACCATGAAATTGCAACCTAATGAACTTTCCAAAGTGTCATCGAAAATTTAAATCACAAAGACAATCGTTCGTGAACTTCATTTCGTCGTATTAGTGTCGACACTTAAATTATCACGTTGTTCGACACATCAAAACAACACGAAATTGACACGCTTTTGAATAATTACTGGCTTAATGTGCCAAACGGTCATTCAGTACCATTAGTGAAGTCAGTATGACACAGTGGCTGTCCGGAACACTCGGGGAATTCGCACAGTAATAATAATGCCTGGTTGGCGACCTGCCATGTACTCGAAACATAGCGAAACCAGGGGCGTGCACTTCATATAGGCAAAAAGGCACTGCCTACCCTGATAAAATTCTAATTAATATTTTTATAATATATTCTATTTAATGTATCTAATTGTTAAAATCGCAATATAATTACACAATTATAACGCTCAATAATATAAATTCGCAACCCTAACGCCATCTGTTGGCACATTACGCACGTAAACACCGAATCCCGCGCTTGTCGCCTTCAAAGAAACGTTGCTACTTGCAAGTCCGGCACAACTTCTTTTGCCTATCGTCTCGTAGACCAAATCCTATAACGCGCATGCGCGCAGTAAGTCACGTGGATCTTTCTACCAATTCAACCAATCACATGTCATGCTGGATGTATCCACACTGACATGTGATTGGTTGAATTACTTCAAGTTCGTGCGCGGAGAACCAATCACATCGCTTCTGTGACACCAGCTGTTTACAAAGCGTAATGTCAAAAGTTTTCAATTGAAGTTTTATCTATTATAATTTTCATTGATTTTAATTACTTGATTAGTCTGCTAACTTACCTTTATATATGGATAATAATAAATTATATCAAAATACTGAGAGGAGTGCTGGCTGTTTGTTTGCAGAGGTTAAAATCTACAGTGTTTCTGTGTTTGTCGTTTGTTAAATTGCGTTAAAAACCAAATTATAGAAAAGTTAATATTGGAAAGTCAATTCGATCAACATGGTTGACTTAGATAAAGTATTTATAAACAACATACAGTTTACAGAACGAAGATAAGTGGTGGAGTTTTATTGTTGTATTATTTTTTGGCCGGTGAATGCCGCGCGCGAGTCGCGCCGCACGCAGTGTAGGTACCTATTTGTTGTATCATTGTTATATGTTTATGCAATCAATATCCTTATTTTTCTATGAAGACTATAACTATCTGCTCAGGTATGTCTTTATTAATGAAATACACTTTACAGTACAAAGATAGATATTCTATTTTTGTTCTTATGATTATTATCTTGCCGGTCGATGATGCGCTGATGTTTGTGTGTGTTTTCGGCCTGGAAATATGCGCGCACGTACCTACTTACACAACTATATTTAAAGGGTACAACGCCGACGCGACGTAATGGTAGTAGGTATTATACCATAAAAAGTGGTATTTGTCCCAATGAAAGTAAGTTTTTGTATCATGTACCTATGCCTGCCTACCCTGTTGAAAATGTCTGTGCACGCCCCTGAGCGAAACACATAAATATTCGTACAAATGTTTGATCAAATGTTACTTGTATGATGTAATCTGGTTCACCTGATACTCGATAGAGATTAGATTAATTTTTTTTTTTGGTCCTCGTATCCGAAAAGGACCAATTTTCCTAAGACAGCAGCGTGTTTTTTTTTCTGCAGCCTATAGAAAAAAAAATTGGCAATACCGAGGAATCCATCGCATAGCTTCTTATAAGATCTCATTACAGGTTCCATGAGTTTCATCACATCTAAGAAATCGTATTCTAAATCTGACGTAACAATTTTATTCTTTAGTAATCAAACGGGTTGAAAGAATTGATGTCTCCTGACGCCTTTTAAATATTATCTTACACATTTGGCGACTCACACTTGTTTCTATAAGAAACAATCTAAAAATATGAACACTTTCGTAACCTATATTTTATTCTAGTCATCTACAAAATTGTTAGGAATTTTTCTATTTATACTACACACACCGGCAGATTTAGCGGAACATAAAAAAAAGATGGCTTTTTTAGAAAAATTATAGGTATTTCGACTAGTAGTTCTGTTATTTGAATGATTAGGCGTTATTTCATTCAAAATTAAGAAGATTTTTGTCAGCTGTTAACCTTCTAACATAAATCAGACCCTCATAAGCATTTGTTTCAATTTAAGCTTTTGAGTGTTTTTGAGAAGAATGTTGATTTAAGCAGTCAATGGTGGCCCTAGCTCATTTTGTTTGTTTTGTTTAGAGAGTTTATATTGTATTGCATACAGAATGAGTGATTTGCCAGGACCTGATGTCGCCAGGGCTATATCAGGGATTGAGGAAGGTGACACCTACCGTTCAGTCATTCGAACTTCGGTAGTATCAGTATCCGTGATCCACCGTAATGTTTATCGATCCAGACAGACAGGGTCGTACGTGCGCAGGCGAGGCCAAGGCAAAAATCGTGCAACCAGTGCCGTAGACGACTGTTTTGTAAGGGTGCAAACTTTGAGAAATCGTCGACAAACTGCTGTTCAGGCCCAAAATCTTTTAGAAGAAGTGCGTAACGTTCGTGTTAGTGAACGAATAGTGAGGAGAAGGTTAAATGAAGTTGGTTTGAAGTCATACGTGCCAGCAAGAGCACCTAAACTTGAGGTGAGCTATCGAATAGCAAGATCGAAGCGTTTTCATCAAATTTGGTCCAATGAGTAGAATCGCGTTTTATTCTCGGAAAGAAAAGACGGACGGAAAGGAGAAGATGTGGACATCTGAGATGTCCACATCTGTGTTTCCGTCGATGAAATGAACACAGAAACGGCTTTCGTCAGAGAATAGAACTCGACTCTACTCATTGGACCAAATTTGATGAAAACGAGCGAACGCTAATCTTGCTATTCGATAGCTCACCTCAAGTTTAGGTGCTCTTGCTGGCACGTATGACTTCAAACCAACTTCATTTAACCTTCTCCTCACTGTTCGTTCACTAACACGAACGTTACGCACTTCTTCTAAAAGATTTTGGGCCTGAACAGCAGTTTGTCGACGATTTCTCAAAGTTTGCACCCTTACAAAACAGTCGTCTACGGCACTGGTTGCACGATTTTTGCCTTGGCCTCGCCTGCGCACGTACGACCCTGTCTGTCTGGATCGATAAACATTACGGTGGATCACGGATACTGATACTACCGAAGTTCGAATGACTGAACGGTAGGTGTCACCTTCCTCAATCCCTGATATAGCCCTGGCGACATCAGGTCCTGGCAAATCACTCATTCTGTATGCAATACAATATAAACTCTCTAAACAAAACAAACAAAATGAGCTAGGGCCACCATTGACTGCTTAAATCAACATTCTTCTCAAAAACACTCAAAAGCTTAAATTGAAACAAATGCTTATGAGGGTCTGATTTATGTTAGAAGGTTAACAGCTGACAAAAATCTTCTTAATTTTGAATGAAATAACGCCTAATCATTCAAATAACAGAACTACTAGTCGAAATACCTATAATTTTTCTAAAAAGGCCATCTTTTTTTTATGTTCCGCTAAATTTGCCGGTGTGTGTATGTTGTAAGAAAAGTAGCGATTCACAAATTCAGACGACAGCGGGATAATGCTGACTCATGCGATATTTAGTTTCATATGGGTAGATACTAAATACTTAAAGAAGGAAACCATTCATAAGGGCAATTGATTTTGATTAAAATCTGACTCGTATAAGGTCCAATTGGTCTGGAAAAGAAAGTTTTTATTTGTAAGCCAGCACCAGCTGCTTCCAGGACAAATTCTGCACGTACTATGCATTCCAAATTCCGACTAAATTAACTTTGCCATGACTTAGGAATCGTACCTAGTAGGTACTTGGTGCTCAGCAACGTTGCAACCACAGGTTTTGATAACTATAATTAAATTAAAATAAAATACAAATCTATGCACCTTGCAGCTACGCTACGTCTTCATTGCATTAAATTTATTTGTATTAAATTTCAAATGTCGTCTGTGTTTCGACCCACATTAGCGATTTATACTCTAGTTGTGGCGCCAAAAATGTTTAATTACGTGTTTTCGTACAAGATGGCCGACTTTCACTAGGTCGTTAGTGCATTGTGAAAGTTTTCGCGCCCATAATTTTCAGAAACATCGCGAAATAATTAATTGGCGCGCAAGTTTACAGATAATTAAATTGTGTAGTTTTTATGGCAACACTTTCACATTGTGCATTCTGTTTTGGACTTGTAAAGGAGAAATTTGGAGTCCAAAACTAAATTTCAAGTTCCATAATTAATATGGACCTTACACATTTCATTATGGGACCTTTCTTAAATTAATTTATTTATTTTTATTTATTTATTTACATTAAATAGTACGGCCTAGGCCAATTACACTATTCAGTCACAATATCAGAAAAATAATAATAATAATAATAATATAAAAAATAACATAAAAACAATTAGAATTACAATAACACTTTCACGCCTTCATCTCACAATACCTCAAACAATCTGACAGTAAAGACTTCCATTCATCCGCAAACAAATCAAAATTTGGTTTCGAGACCAAGAGAGCGTTAAGCTCCTTAAGTGATCGCGGTAAAGGCGACATAGAACGTGCGACCGAATGACTGAAAGGAACTGACAGCAATTCGTGCCGCCGACCACGGCAGTAGTTGTCAGGCACAAACAGCCCACAGATTTCATTGTGAAGATCCGGTGCGTCAATCATACCCTTAAAGATTTTGCATATTACAAACATCTGATCACATGACCGTCTCACTTCTAAGGAGTTAAAACCTAAACACCCCAGTAGAAATTCTGTGGGATACAGGTAAGGGTAATAACCATATAACTTTTTGTAAAGGCTTCTAAGAAACGCTTTCTGGACTTTTTCCAACATCAGGGTATAGTTCTTTTCGTAAGGATTCCACACGCATGAACTGGACTCAAGTTTACTGCGAACTAATGCTCCAAAAACAAGTTTAATGACATGGGCGCTGTGAAAATCACGACAGTTTCTTAAAACAAAACCAAGGCGCCTGTAAGACTCCTTGGATACTGATGAAATATGCTCATGAAAATTGAGCTTTCGATCGAATATGACTCCCAAATCTTTCATAGAATCAGTTCTTTGGATAGTGTTATTGTCTAAAGTCTTGTTGTCTTCCATTAAAACAAAATAATCTTAGAACCAAAAACGTAATCAAAAATATTTTTGGTCTTGCTGATTCTCAAGACAACATTACACTAATTTATCATTCTAAAATAGCTTTAAACCTTGTAAGCAAATTGTTTATCTTTGTTACATCTGCTGTCTTGTCCACAACTGATTTAATGAATATCATGTATATTCGCATATAAAGAAGCAAAATAATACTATTTTAGGAGTATAGGTATGACGGGCTGATATCCGCAGACCGCGTTACGTCGTAGCGCGTATTTAGCGTGAGGTATTTTAAGAGTATTCAGTCTATCGTAATCCACTGCTGGACATAAGCCGCGCCCCAAAACCCCGTAATTGTAGTCCTTTCGAATCTAACATTTATCTCATTTGGTTACAGGTTGGCCGCATCCCCGCGGATCATCCGCTAGTAGGTGGGCACAAAGGCCCCGTGCTAGACATTGCATGGTGTCCTCACAACGATAATGTCATCGCCAGTGGCTCTGAGGACTGCGTTGTCAAGGTAAAATCACACTATAGCTGGTGAAGACGATAACTTAGCCTCAGAATGATTACGTCATTACCAATGGGCTTGGGATCCCCTGCCCTGAATACCCTGGACTGGGTTGGGTTAAGGGGTATGTCGGTCGGATTCTTACCAACCCAAAACATCCCTTTGTTCCAATCTCAGCATCTATGAATCTATCAATAGCCGACATTTCAGCCGAGGGGAAAAAAGTGTACAGAACCTATACTGCATACCTTAGAAGGGCATGGTTCACAATGCGCGTCACCGCCCTAGGTCAAGATGTCGTTAGGGGTGACAGACATTCCCTAAGTCTGACATTCCTGCTGGATTTACGGCTCATAACAATTGGGATGTTGTTGTGGAGCCACCCTTCCTTAGGCAAAGTGTCGCAAGCGCAGCTGCGGTAAATTAAATCTTGTACATAACGGTCGTTTTCTTCTCCGTTATAGGTGTGGCAGATCCCGGACGGTGGTCTGTCGCGCACGCTCACGGACCCGGTGGTGGACCTGGTGTTCCACCAGCGCCGCGTGGGTCTCGTACTGTGGCACCCCACCGCACAGAATGTGCTGCTTACTGCGGGCTCTGATAATCAGGTAATATATTACCGTGGTGGACCTGACCACCACCAGTACCAATCAAGAGAAGAAGTTCCTAGCGAATTTTTACTCTCTTCTTCTTCACAGATCAAAGTCAAAGGTCAGGTCCAATTACGTGGACCCAGTATTCCACGGTATTGGACCTGACCTCTTCGAAGAAAAAGAGAATAAAGCATTCAATACCATAATGACATAACTTCTAGCGTAATTAAGGACTACTTCATTAGAGTGCGTTGCGTTTGACTTGTGATTGCAAGAGTAATCTTAAAGTTGCTCCGGATTTATGTCTTCTGTTTTATTTAGAAGTAACTGGTAACCTCTTTGTTTTCGGGAAAGAGAAGAATAATAAAGATATGTAAAAGTTGCTGAGTTGTGAAATGGAAATACGCTACAAATAAACAAATTACATATGAAAATATTTCTTATTCCTCTTACAAAGCTACACCATGTCATTGTAGATAGCGATATGGAACGTGGGTACTGGCGAGGTGTTGTTGACGCTGGACTGTCACCCAGACCTCATCTACTCCGCGTGTTGGAACTGGACCGGTTCCAAACTGCTCACCACCTGCAGGGATAAGAAGATCAGGTACGTGCAGCATTTTTTTCAGCGACAACACGAAACGCGTATTCTCTAGTAGAGCAGAGCTCTCTAAACTTTTTTGTCTCGTAGATCACTTAGCTATTTATTTTGCTTTGTGTAGATCCCCAAGCTTTAATTATTTTCAATACCTGTTAAGGGGCTCAGCAGTCAGACAATTGGTCCGCGGATGGAAATTATCGTTTCTTACTTCGCCATTTTTGGAGATAGTCTACCTAAATTGGATCCTTTCTCGTAGATATCCCATGCACCTCCAATTTCTTTTTGTACCGATGAGGACCGCTTACAATTTTTTATCGTTTAACTTATTCTTTTGAAATTTGTCAACTTCGATCCAGTAAATATGCCAAAAGCCCTTTTGTGCCCAGTCTCCAGTGCGCATTGTCGTAGAACCTACTCGTACTACGTCCTCAAATAGACCAGCTTATCAAGATGTTTACAAACTATCTGGAATGTCTACAGAATCATCGACCCTCGTAAAGGCGAGGTGGAGTCGGAGGCTATCGCTCACGAAGGAAGCAAGGCATCGCGAGCTATTTTCTTGAAACATGGACTTGTGTTTACCACTGGGTATGTTATCTTTATCAGTTTCTCTTGTGATTTAAATCTTTAAAATTTTCATTATAGGCGCTATTACGAAGCTGAAAAAAATCTGTTTTTATTCTATTTTGCCGATTGTCCTTGAATGAAGTATATAAAGTATGCAAATTAAAATAAGATAGATAGATTTATTTTTTTGTAAAACAAAATAAATAATATAAGTACTTACATTAGGTGTCATTTAGGCGGTTTTATCGCTTAAAGCAATCTCTTACGGACAATCTTTGGATAACTTTGAAAAGACGAAATAGGTAACTCCAATCAAATCAAATAATAACAATTACTTAGAAATAGACATCCTATCTATTTACGACTATCAAAAAATATAGAGTGCCTATAAAATTAGACCAAAAGGACCGAAGGACCAAATTTTGTGATGGCCAACTATGAGTATATGTAATGAATCACACAAATTGACTTCAACCTTTATCTCCCCAGGTTCAGTCGCATGTCGGAACGTCAGTACTCTCTGCGGACGCCCGACGCGCTGAACGAGCCCATAGTGACCGTGGAAATAGATACCAGCAACGGAGTTATGTTCCCCTTGTACGATCCCGACACCAATATGATCTATCTGTGCGGCAAGGGAGACTCGGTTATACGGTACTTCGAGGTCACACCAGAGCCTCCATTCGTCCACTACATCAACACGTTCCAGACACCAGATCCTCAAAGAGGTATCGGTATGATGCCGAAACGGGGCTGCGATGTGGCTACCTGCGAGATCTCTAAGTTCTACCGTCTAAACAACTCCGGGTTGTGTCAGGTAACTACTTTTTTTTATGTAGAAAGGGAGAAAACGAACCTGCCGGTTACTTGATGGTAAGGGGTCGTCTGCACGAGCGAGAGAATAGCGGCTTTTTTATACAAAGTCACTCGACGATTATATTGCCGTTTGGAGACAGCCTGGTACAGTTACTATTAAGTTTAATGGCAAGACAAAACTATCGCCGCGATTTCTCGCTCGTGGAGACGGCTCTTAAGTCCCTAAGTGGTCACTACCGCCCGTAGGCACTTCTTCTTCTTAGCGTGTCGATGGCAATCTAAATTGTGTCAGCCCAGAACTAAAAATACTATACTAATGGCAATACTATATCAGGGGAATTGCAGGCGTGTTGCCAGTCTTTGTAAGGGAGGGAGGAGCCTTCTCCTCTTCCCGCCCTGCTCCTCCATTGGGCTTACATTGCTGTCACTGACCGTACGCTGCCACGATTAATGCTACCTTGGTCGAGCAGGCCCTTTCTACTGAAACTAGCGTGGCTCTATCATTTCAAAATTAATTTAGAAATAAACTTATGTTTTGAACAATACTCTGGATATAAATTTTTCTGGCTCCACTTCCACATGTAAGCATCATGTCGTATCTTAGGCAGTCGTATAGTATTTCAATGGTTTTTATTTTTAAAATAATAAAGACACTATGATAGAAGTGTACATTTCTCAGGTGGTATCAATGACAGTCCCGCGGAAATCGGAGCTGTTCCAAGAGGACCTGTACCCCGACACACTCAGTGATGAAGCCAGTCTGACAGCGGACGAGTGGCTCGCGGGAGAAGACGCGGAACCTTGCACCATGTCGCTGAAGGTACCTTAGGACTACACGAGTAGGATTGAGTAGGGTTTCATGCATTACACGCCATGAAAGACACATAATATCGGCTCTCTGGCAGTCAAAGTGAGATAGTAAGAGATATTATATTATATATCAACGGAAAATGTCACTCTGACATGACCGTAGATTTCGTTTGAATTCAATTCAATTTTTATGTTATTTTTTTCATTTATATTCAATTCTAAATTCTGTCTTCCGAAATTCCTTTACAAGTAGCAGTAGTACTAGTAGCAGTAAGAAGATTAAATACCTACTATAATTATTATTTACCTTCCAAAGAGAGTAGTATGTTTTTTATTGTTTGGCATGTTTTTATTTTTAAGCGTTTTTTTTTTAATGTGACAGGTAAGTTGGCTTTTTATTTTAATAAAATACTTATTAACAATGAATGCATTTGATGTCTAAAGGCTGATTTACACTAGCCGATATAGATAGATGTTTGTTTTCTTTAAAAAAAAAACTATTGTTTAGCCTGATGAATCCGACATAAAATAATATTGTTATTGTTTCCATTCTGAAGTGCCAAATTTTATCCTTTACGACATGAGTCATGAGTATAAGGGTCATATTGGTGCTAATTCTTATGCGCACGCTCTTAAACTTGATTCACTATCTCTCTTTCTAACAGAGATCATTAGAAAAGGATAGAAGATTTATAGAACTATCAAACTAGTCCATTTATTATGGAAATCGGTTGTTTCCAATTTTGGCCACCTGAACAGTTAAGTTGGTGGTTATACCTTTTACGACGGTAAAATTAAAAATTGTTGCTTTTAATATTTATCAGTACTAGAATTACATTCTGTCGTGTTTTTATTGTTTAGACAAGGTGCAATTTATGGTCAACATTCTACAAAAATCGCAATTAACGAATATAATAACAATTAACGAAACATTTCAATTTGAGATTTATTTATATCGTTGCTCATTGTAAATTGCACCTTATCTACATCTCCTTGGGTTTAAAATAATGCTAAGCGTCTTGAATGTATTTGTTGGCTTCATCTAACGACTATATCTTGCGTTTTTGACTGTTGTGTGTTGTATACCGTTAACTGCGACAAATAATCGAATTTGTGACTTGTTTTTGACGTGTTACTAACATTGAATTGTTTTTTTATTTTGTTTGATTTTTAATTTAACATAACTATTAGACATCTTTCATAATTTTGAGATTCTATTTTTGATTTTCCATTTCTTTTATTCTACGTCTCTAATTTTTTACATCTGTGTGATTTTTTTTCTTTGACAGATGTTATTTGGGTTAGATTTAATTTTTCCATTTTACTATTTGTGTTTTTGTGCTAAAAAACTGTTTAAATTGAATTAGATATGACAAAAAATATACTTTCAATTTAGACAACATTGTTTTAAATTTTCTTTACTTAGTGTTTTTTTTTTAAATGTCTACACATTTTAATCATAATTAAATCTATAACATAGCTTTAAATAAACCGAAAACAATTCCTTATATCTTAAAATGGCTAAAAAAATGAACATAAGAAAAATACACAACATAAAGTAAGTAAAGTACTACCTCGATAGTCCTTCAAAGCCAACAGGTTCGTTCAAAACAGATGCTAACGGTCCCCCGACCAAACTATAGGAGCGCGCTCTTGTGGTACAGGGTGGCTACGTGTCGGGCCGCGCGGCGCAGCAGCTGCACGTCACCAAGAAACATAACGCCTTAGCCGGCGCCAAGGAGCGCGACAACCGCTCGCCCACGCCGGCGCAGCGCCGCGACGACAGCCACGCCGGCACACCCGCCGCCAGCACGCCGCCGCCAGCCAACGCGCTAGTGGTACGCTGTCCCACGCCACCCCCACTCCCTCCTGTCCCAACCCCACCAAACACTCGTCTGTATCTTATTAATTCACTAGCGACCCGCCCCGGCTTCGCACGGTTAAGCTAATATGCATGTATTATACATATAAACCTTCCTCTTGAATCACTCTATCTATTAAAAAAAAACTGCATCAAAATCCATTGCGTAGTTTTAAAGATCTAAGTATACATACACATAGGGACAGACAGACGTGGGAAGCGACTTTGTTTTATACTATGTAGTGATTATTACTTGCTAAAACGGTGAAGAAAAACCACACCCCTGATGATGACACAGCACCGATGAAAGATTTTTCAATGGTGTGTAAAGCCATGTCAGAGGCCTACGGGCGGTTTAAACTCTAACACAGGTTGTTTATTAACCCATAATATGATAAGAAAGAAGAAGACTTATCGTATGTTTAATGAACAACCTAGTGCCAGAGTTTAAACAAAAATCTCGCTAGTCATGGTGTATGGCCCATAATCATGAGCGGAGCGAATCGCTACATAAATAGGGTGGTGGTGCAAGTGAACTTGCACGCCACAAACCCATAGGCAAGAGGACATGGTTTTACCCCGTTGAAAAATCTCTCAGGTGTGCTGGTTTCCTCACGATGTCACCGTTTAGCAAGTGATAATTAATTTCTAATAGGCACGTGAATCTGAAAAGACAGTGCGTGCCTAGGTTTCGAACCTACGTGACTTGATGAGTATGTCGTTGCGACATAAATTTGAATTTGTTATACTTATTAATATGTAAACTACTTATATCATTAAACATTATTATTTAACTTTTGTAGGAAAAACAACTGTCGGATTTAGTGGACGAGATTCGAAAACTAAAATCAGTGATCGTCAAACAAGAGAACCGCATCCGAGCGCTCGAAGCGACAGTGAAGACTCTTCCCGCGGCCCCCGCAGCCCCGCCCGCGCCAGCCCCGCCTTCGCCAGCCCCGGTGTCGGCGCAGCCCAGCCCGCTGCCGCCCGCGGACAGCCCGCAGCACAACCACGACGACGACGCCATGGCGCCCGACGAGGTCTGAGCGACAGGTAGGACGGCTGGCGTTTTGTGTTCCAATCTAGTGCCATGTGCAGGGCTAATATATGCCGACTTGAAATTGGTTTACAAAAGCTTTGAGCATTTGAATTGTTTGGTATGAACTTCATTTAATGTTGTGTTAAATGTAGGATCATAATATGCGTGTATGAAGAGCATCAAAGTTAATCAACACATAAATAGGATACATGGATTATATTGACTCAGTGTTCATTCATTGATCATTTAACTGAAGCCCAACACTGGATTAAAACACAAAGCTGACGAGTCGATATTCATTCTAGATCTGTTTTTACAGACTTTAAAAACTAAATCAAAACAGTTCAGAATTTATATCGACGAGGTGAAAAATCATTACATTTAAATTTATAAAAATTGACAATAATTATACTGTAATTAGGATCGATGTAAGTCAGAGCTTGTTAAAATGTATTGATATTTCATTATAATGTTATTATTGGGGTATACTGGCGTGCAGAATATTGTGCATAGCTGTTCTACAGTTTTTTTAAATTTATTATTGTTAGCAAGATGTATTTTTAATTAAGCTGTGATGTCGAATTTTGAAATATCTTGGTCGACCCTTAAATACATACAGAAAATATACAAAAACAGTTGCTCTTTTGTCCACCAGTACACCTCACCTATTTATTTATATAAATAAAAATAATTTTGTAAATAGTAAATATAGTGAAGTGATAAAAACGCGAAATAAAATTATGTGCCTTAATTCAATTAATTATAATAATTACAGTCACAAGTTATTTTAATAATGCTATATAAATTGGTGATATGCATTTTGCGTGCCTTCCTGTGGGTATACACTCAGGTCCCTCGGTACTGAGTCGAGACGGTGGAGTGACTCTGACATTCAAATCAATATGAACTTCTCGTACTACCGCGTTTAGTCCCGGTATCAGAGTTCTTCAATTAGGCGCATAACCTGCTAAATTAGTGATACGTAATAAAAAACTAAAACTTGACTATACAAAAGCGGTTTTTTTATATCCGTATTACACGTAGACCTTATTTTCCAAATTACAATTAAATAAATACAAAATAGTTAATGAGTTATAAGAGGACCGGTAAACAATCTGACATTCTTATACTGCTACATTATTTCATACCGCTACATTTTTCCCTGTGGGAAGTAAGATTTTCGGCTTAGCTGTATAAGATAACACAAATTTTTGACTTTTTGATTCTGAAATTAGACGACTAATTTGGGCCTCATACATAGATTACACAGAAATGTTATTTCGAGTATGTAAGAGCTTCCGTCAGTTAATTTCGACACCCCTAATTTTGTGAAGCGATGGAATCATTATTATTTTATGTATTTATTTTCTGTCTTTATCACTATAGGTCGGTAATACCTTCTTGCATCCTTGTCATAAATTCGACTGGCATAATTTATGTTACTAATCTATCACATAGGCGGGGCGTAGCAAATTAAATCTGGCTACCACCACAATTGACTTCCTATGTATATTTCTGCAATGTTATCTTAAGATTACAAGCAGGCTAAAAAACGAACTCTTAGTTTTCGTAATTGTGAAATATAGTATATTGTATTATCGCGTATACCTTTCATAATGTACGTAATTTGATTATTCTGTAAAAAAAAAATTGTATAATCTTTGTCCACATATACGTTTGAATATTCTTAGTCACTCCACGCTTTTGATTGATCTTGATATTTTCTGAGGGTTATAAGTGTTACTAAATAATATCTTTGCTAAAATTAGTTTCAGAATAATATAATAATTTTACTGAGTCAAACTCAAGACTCAGAACTGAATTCCTTTATACTAACATCAGTAAAAAGATAAAAACTGGCAACACTACCACGAGTTTTAGTAAACTAGAAGATGTGATGATATAAAAAGTTCTGAAACTAATATAACACGAAGATACTAAATATATATGTTATGTTTCACACTTATATAGTAGGAACGAATCAATCTAACTTAGGCACACGTAGTCGCTGTTAAGAATAAGATTATGTTATTTATTATTAAAGCATTATACGAATATTATTCAATCAATTTATTAACACTTCGCAGCACAGCTGGACAACATCTGATCTTATTAACTTCGTACATGCAATAATCAAATAGAAAAAGAGTTTGTAAGCATTCAAAACTATTCATGAATGTCCAGAAATATACGACGAAAATCGTAGATTTCCGAACGTTCTAGAATTTTTTGATTAAAACTATTAATATTGGTGCTATGATCCGAAAAGCTTCCAAAGCATTACTAGTAATGTGTGTAATTGTAAAATAGTACATAATTATTGCAAAGAGACAACTGTAAGTCCTTTAAAAAAACCAGGAGAATGCGTATACGTTTACATTATCAAACTATTGCACATAATGTTTCTCAAGAACTTTCAAATATATGATATACTATGTTAAATTATCTAAGGATTATGAAAACTGGTGTGGAAAAGGTTTTTACTACTAATTAGACAATTGATTTGATTATCTGTGGAATTCTAAAGCTTAATTGTGTAATCATCAGAGACTAATGAATTGTAAGGTCAACAACAAAAGCTTTTGTAAATTTTGTATTCAGCCTTTTTTAAAGGATGGAAGATTGTAAGGAATTTATATTGGTATCGTATATTATACGTAAGCTATCTTTAAACAACTGTAAAAGGGAGAACTTCATTGGGCCGATGACCCACACCTGGAACGCTTGAACGCGAGTCACGTATTTTAAGCTGGTTAATGATAAGTAAGTAACTGTTAGCAACAGTTAAACTGTGCAAAATCTAACAGTGAATTCAAAGATTTATAAATCGCTTTAGAGCATCCTTTTTGTCGACCCCCAGCCGGCCTTACGGGGCCCACGTACGCTTAAAAGAATTCTCCCTTAACTTAATTGTTTGGACCAACAAAATCCTGAAATATATAATTAAGTCTGTTAGTCTTTTATCCAACAATGAAGTCAATTGTCAAATTGGAAATGATTCTAAGTTAGGCTTAAGAGTCCAGTAACTTGGTGCTTTTGTAAATCTTTTATATTTTCAAATAACTTAAGGCGCAACGCTTCTAAACAAATTGCTGGCTCAATGCATTATTAATAATTATTTTATATTATTATTCTAGTTTTATAAGTTTGCTGTTTTATTAGATGATTTGTAAGATTTTCATTAATTTGGCGCCTAAATCTAACGCCATCTTGATTTTTTAACAAAACAGCGCGTCATTTGTTGTTTTTGGCTTGTTCAAAATTTTATATTGTTTAACAAAATTGTCAAAAGGACGCGATTTTCAATAACCTAACACATTTTTATAGTATTATTAATAATTTCATATCATTGGATACATTTTATGGTCCTGGCAGCTAGTCATGTCACATATGAAATTTGACATTTGACAGTAAGTCGAGCTGTCAACTTGACAGTTAGTATTATAGTTTAAATTTTAAATAGTATTATTACGACAATTTATTAATTATTATTTTTCTTATCTAATTTATGATGGCGTAAACTTAGATGTTCGTTTAAGTATCATGACAAAGCAATGTATGAATTTGTATGAAATAAATGCTTGATTTTACCTTTATGAATATTTGTGTAAATTATGGTGACGATCATTATTTTTTATCATATTTAAATTATTTACTGTATAAATGTTTAAATATGTAAGTATTTGAAAGTTGTTAATTTAAATGTGATAAAAAAATGGTCCTTCTACCAAATACTTCTCCAATTTGTAAGTGATGCTTTTGTATTATTTTTTTCATAATCGAGTTTTTTTTTCTTAGCATTTTTTTAACCTTGTGTAAAAACGCGCTATTTTAATGTACTTAGTTTAAATTTTATAATCGACAACAGGGCGAATTGTTTTTTCGGATGTGTTTAGACGAAACAAGACTTTTCCGAATTTTTTTATACAATCCATGTCACAAAATATAAACAATTACACTGTATCTGATAGGACCCTTACGAGTCAATGTTTAAAGGGTCTGATTATAAAAGTTATGTAAGTTTCGTAATAATCACGTTCGTAAACATTTCCCCTAATGTTAGGATTTCGACTGTTAATATTTTGACGTTAAATAATTTTTAATGGTGTTTTTTTTTCTCTTACCACCGCTTTAGACGCTTTCCTAATTAATAATGTATTTCATGTTTAACGAATTTTTGACTTGTTTGTTTAAAATTAGAAGTTGTACTCTCAATGTAAAAAAAAAATTCTCGGATTTTTTTAAACGTTACATAACACAGATTATAATTTTCTTGAACTTTTTAAAAAACGAAACGCATTTTTTTCTTGAAACTTTTTTTTAACAAACAAGTTTAAAATTTTTACTGCAATAATCGTAATGTAAATATAATCTCTACTCCTTTTTTATTAGAAAATGTGACAACTGAAAACTGAAAATAGTAAAGTATTACGCACAAATAACTATTACGTTATCATAGAATGTATAAAGACTGGATAGTCCATTCAGATTTAGTAAAAAATGCATCTAAGAAAACGTATGTAGATTATAATGTATTGGTGCTAAATGTTTATCCTGTCTTTCGACAGCATGACATTATACAAATAAGTAAAAGAGAATAAAATAATTCTTGGTGTGATAACAGTAAATGATGCATAAAACTGGGAAATGAAACAAATATTAAAATCTTTAGCGAGTTAAAGTAATATTGCTACATAATTGTTGCCTTAAATATGTTATATCCATCCACTGACACATCCAAGACTGGTTGCATAAACTGAATTGTATAAACTTAGACAAAATAACTACCTATTGTTGTAAGAAGTCACATATTCTACGACTTTATGACTAACCTCTTATAATTCTGTGAAACGTGTCGAGAACGATGCAACAATGTTTAAAACTCTGTTTAAAAACCTATTAATTTCAGATAAACATCTTTACTATAATATTTGTTACTCTATATCTAACAAATTTACGCTCAATTTTATTATATATCAATATTCTAATCCAATTTTATACAATCTAAGATTATTTACGCACGGTGCTAATGTTACAGTCTTGTGCCAAACGCTCCAGAGCTAATATTAAAATTGTATTACTTTTACATAAAATTTGTCAATGTTATTAAATAGGTGTTAAGTGCCTTGTTGTGTTGGTAGGTAATACTCAGATCATTAATGTTGCTACGAAAGTTGAACAGAAATATATATTTATTTTACTATTTTCATTAGTTGTATTATTGTAATATCCCTCCCTGCGTACACACCATAGATAATAGAATTTAAGTAACCGCAAAAATAAAGCAAAAAAGTAAGCAAAAAATCTTAAAAACAAAGTTTGTGAGTACTAAAATAACTTCAAGTTCATTTAATTATATTTGATGACAAAACATTCCACATAGAAATGTGTAAATAACTTGTGATTTTGAATTGTAAAATATGAGAAGTGCGCTAGTGGCGCCCTCAAGTTTTCCAGACTTTTTTTTGCTAAACTGTAAGGTGCCTTATTCTAAATCTATGCTAAGGCGAGACTAGAAACAATACACAAGTGTGCGTGTCTATGCAAGTGTGCACATGATGCGTCAAAATTAGGCAGCATTGGTTTCGTTCATAAATGACGTCGGAATCAGCGCATGTCTATCTCGCTAACATACGGTTGTACGTACATCCGTGTAGACAATACTATGTTCTTTCTCTTATCGATTGCCTATCTTAGGACGTAGGGTACCTAAAACTAAATCTTTGGTACACACTTGTTATTAGACTAGTTTTATAGCCAGAGACAACAATACTATACTAGTATAACTACGACATCATTATTTTTTAGCGTCGCAGACTTAGACTATAAGTAAACAATAAGGGCTCCGTACAGCGTTTTTGTACTGATCCCTTTATGGAGAGTCCGACTCGCACTTAGCCAATTTTTTTAAGACATCTATAATTTTTTTAAGAGTGTGGTGGCCCATATTGTATTTATTTTATTACGAATACCTAAACTGTTGGCAGAATGAGGGATGGAATGAAACAATAAAACCTTATTATAACTATTTAATTAAACTTTAAACTGCTCATCAAATTGTTCTTCAGTTATTTTCCGTTTTTTAAGTTTCTTCATAAGCGCTATATCTGCTGCGAGCTCATCGAGTTCCTCTTGAGTCACAGCTTTACGTTTCCTCTTCTTTCCGCTTTCTCCGTCTTTCTGTTTCAGCTCTTTCCGCTTTTTCCTTTTCTGTTTACGCTCTTCTTTATTTTGTTTCGCTTGCTCCCACGGTTGAGATTGTAACTGAAAATATATAATATTATTTTAATGAGATTTCTTTTTATCGTATTTATGGAAGAATTTATTTGAAGAAAAGTGCATCTGAAGAATTTTCAATTCTATGAGAAAACAGATAAGTATGTAATTTGAACTTATAACGAAAAGGTATTTTTATTATATTTTTGTCTCTCTTTTAAACTCGAAATAATTTAAAATATCGCAATATCGCAAGCGAGGTGCGTTGGCGCCGATCGCCGTTTACCTTAAGACTTGTAGCCAATGAATATTTTACAAAACGTTGTTGTAACATGTAACATGTGTGTTAAAAATATTTAAAAAACAAAGTATCTCCTTACCATTTTCTTTTTCTTCTTCGAGGGCCACACCCCCGTCTTCTTAAACTCTTCCAATTTCTGTAACCTACTGACTTCTTTCTGTTTATCTTTGTACGGTATACTGTTAAAATCGATCTTATCTGTCGGACCGACAAATTGGTCCTTGTGTTCCTGCTTAATTTCTGGCATGATTGGCAGTTTTAACAGGCCGTAGCTGGTAGCTATATGGCCTAGAGGAAGTTCTTTGAATTGCAGGAGGAGGTTACATTCGTGTTTTGAATAGGCCTGCATGTGAGAGACGAATGCGCGCTGCCCTTTGTCAAATACAGACCGATCTTTTTTCTGTTGATCGTGGAGAAGTGTTAGGACCTGGAAATAATTTAGTTTTAATTGACCCATTTGTATCTATGACTGAGGCGGGGGCTAATTTGGATACTATACTTCTTCTTTCTTTATTGTATGGTTGATGAACAACCTGGTGTTAGAGTTTAAACTGCTCGTAGGTCTTCGACATGGCTTTACACACCGATGAAAAATCTCTTAGCGATAATGAATTTTTAATAGGCACATGAATCCGAAAAGTCAGAGGTGCGTGCTTGGATTTCGAAACTACGACCTTTAACATGGCAGTTATAGCCTAGTGGTAGTTAATACCACTAGGCTATCACTGCTGTTTGCCAACACAAATACATAAAAAGTCATGCATGAAAAAATATAGAAGATTTTTAGGGAAAAAATTGTCAGAATTTAGTCTATTTGTTAGCAATGTGACAATGTAACAATCCGAATTAATTGCGCCACGGCCCGGTTATAGTTTCAAGGTTACTGGTAACCATTGGTACTTACTTTATCCTTTAATTTAGAGCTTATTTTAATTTCGTCTCTAGATTTCCTCCAGTCTTTTAGCTCCACCATCTGGTTGGTCTTGATGAAAGGTACATAGGTGTCTTCGGAAGGCAGCAGAGGTAACAAGGAGCACCCGGCTGCACCGCCCCGCGCAGTGCGGCCCACGCGATGTACTAGGGACGCAGGGTTCGTAGGTGGCTCCCATTGTAGGACCCATTCTACCTCTGGGATGTCGAGGCCTCTGTTAAGTTAGGGTTAGATTAAGTTAAAAGACAAAATAAGAGCAGGCATACAACTTCACTATTATTTTTATAAATATGTTTATGGTGTGAAGGATTTGCCAATATTATTAACAAACTTAGTACAATAATTAGTAAGAATTGTAGTTTACTGCTTAGATATAGAAAATAACGAACCTGGCTAATAAATCCGTGCACAGCAATATAGTATTATCAGCCTGCCTAAACTTCTCCAGGATCTTACTTCTCTTCAGTTTCATTTTCCCATGTATAGAAAAGATTTTTATATCCGGCAAGAATATTGGCAACACATCCGCCCAATAATCGACGCAAGCGCACGTAGGTAGGAAGAATAAACCCTTAGCGATTTTCCTGTTTCTTATAAAGTTTAGAAGGAATAGAAATTTGTCTTGTGGTTCTACTATGACATAGTAGTTTTCTAGGAGTATTGGTGTGCTAATGGTAGATTTTTCCTTGACGCTGACGACGACTGGGTTCCTAAGGCCAGCTCTGACGAGATCTTGTAGTTCTTTGGTTTGTGTGGCTGAGAAGAGTCCTGTGCGACGCTGTCGTGGCAGATATTGCAGGATGGTTGTGAGAGTGGCACTAAAACCCAGGTCTAGAAGGCGGTCAGCTTCGTCGAGAACTAATATTTCCTGCAAATAAAAAATATGTTGTTATAACAGGATGCTCGAAATATAATAATTAATTGCTCAGCCATGGCCCAGGAACATTGAGACTGCAACTGACTAGGGAGAGGGTAATTGTAATTTTTTAATGGAACCTAACCCTCCATAACTTTATTATTATAAAGTTATGGAGCATCATGATACAGTAGTAAAAGTATGTATAATATACCAGCCGCTCGGTACAACTTTGTATGCATAATTATCTGACCTCTACGCCATTTCTACACTACCCTACATACAGCCTAATCAACTTACCAATTCTTTCAATCTACCAGCAAGGTTCAGCTGTTTCCTTTCAGCTAACAGGTCCCCCAGCCTGCCGGGAGTACAAACGGCTATATGGCCTCCTTTCTGTAAGGTCTCCACATCCGCTTCTACTGGTCTCCCTCCCACAAGCAGGGCTAAAGTTATATTGGACAACTCTGGCTCTTGAAGAAATTGTTCTATGACCTGAAAACAAGAATCTAATATAAGGTATCAACTTTGTTTTATTTTTAAACATAGCAACACTAAAGTATTTCTAACTGAAAAAACTAGTGCTTGTTTTGAATACAAATTTTTAAGGGGTCTTACTGGAACAAACCGCTCAACTCCCAGCTAGGATGATATTGTCTTAGTTTGATACCATTTCTGACATTATAACAACATTGTCCTGGCACAAAGATTTTCTAATTTTTCAAGTTCACAAAACAATAAACTTAAAGTAAATAAGAAGCAATAGAATGCGAATTATTCAGTTTTTATAAGCTAAAATTACAAATTTCCAATTAAATGGCTCCATAAGGTGATTCTGAAAGGTGATTCTGCCAAATTTCAATGTTGAATGAAGCTAGTATGATACTTTTCAACTTGGTACGACGGAATGATGATATAGTATATTACAAAATACCCAGTTAATTAGGTTATTGCATAATAATTGCAAGAAGCTAAGAGAACAACACTAGTTACGGAGTTAGAGTCAAATTGTCTTAGGTCAGAGGATACGAAACGGGGCACTATGAAAAAAAGACTTATTTTTATTCTATGCATGGTCGAGGGTAGGCTTGGTCGACGGAGCCCCGCTTCGCGGGGCCCCTACTTCTAGGTGGTTTATAAAAAAATAACCACGAAGGGGATGGCGGGGTCTATTCGACCCCGCCATCCTCTTCTAACCTAACCTATCCGAGTCGGGGTACTCTGAGTCGGGGTGTTAACCATATTATGATGCTCGACTCCGCAATTTCGGCTTTTTGGTCGCCTTACGCCTTAGTAAATGAAATCCTTTCTTCATCAGTTTTACGGCGAACCGATTGTTGGAGACAAAAATCACCCAGATGCTTTTAGTCTTAAATTTAGGTGTTCTATACGATAGAATCGAAAAAACGCGATATTAAAAAAAATATATATTTTCGTCTAAATTTTTCTAAGTGTTTTTTCCTCAGTGCCCCGTTTCGTACACTCCAACCGTCGTTTACCTTAAAAATTTGTGTCGCTAATTCTCTAGTAGGTGATATAATGACAGCGTAAACGTAGTCCTTCCTCAACGGCACATCTTTCTGCTTCTTTATCAACATTTCTATCATCGGTACTACAAACGCCAAGGTCTTGCCAGAACCCGTCACGGCTTCCGCCACCACATCTTTGCAAGATAAAATCAACGGTATTGTTGCTGCTTGGATAGGAGTCATAGCTTTGAAACCTTGTTTTTGAATGCAGGATAACACAGGCTTTGATAGCCCGAGCGAAACCTGGGCCCAGTCTTTGTTGACCATTTTAAAATTCTAATTTATTGAACCAAAACAGAAACTACCATGTGGATTCAGGTTTGACATAGGTAGCTCAACTTTGTTTATTTTGAAATTGACATTAATGACGTTATTTTTTTTTTTTTTAAATCTTTATTCATGACCATGGATACATGTCCTTCAGTCGTATAAACATACTACTATTTCTTAACAAATAACACTATAACCACATAAACAAGTAACAAAGTAAATTATAACTAGCGAATACAAAAATCAATAAAAATTAAAATACAAGTTCAATTAAGTAACCTCGAAACTATTAAATTTTTTCCAAAGTATTTAATATAAATTTAAATAATGAATTGAAATAAACACTTTTGGAAAGTAATTCCTGAACGTGGCGGGGAACACTTAAATGGTTTTGTTCTGCAATGTCACTAACTTCACTCACAAGTATTAGTCTTTGTATGGCAAACGATTGACATTCAAATAAAACGTGTTTTATATCCGCATTTTCCTCAGAGCAAAAAGTGCACTTGTTTTCACTGATGATTTTCATCCTGTACAGATGTGCTGGGACTAAACAATGGCCAAAACGCAAGCGATTAATAACAGTAATGAACTTTCTGCTGGAGTATTTGAATTTATTATACCACGGCGTTGTTGGTAAGTCTTGCTGTAATTCTGCATACCATTTTCCTTTTGTTTTAGTCGTTACGTCCCAATAATCCTTCCATATCTTCTTAAATAATCTTTTAAATTGATGATAATAATCCGTGAAAGGGACCTTGAAAGATTCTGTAAGATCCTCGTCGTGGTCCTGACGAGTTGCCAGATCTACAACCTCATTACCAGCTATGCCACTGTGAGATGGAACCCACAAAAATTCTACTCGTTTTCCCAACTTTTGTAGAGTGTACTTAATTTTATGTACAATATAATTTTGTTTATAACTAAGGTTACAATGACTTAAACTAGATAAAACGCTCTTAGAATCACTTACAATTAATATATTATTTACATTTTTGCTTACACTATGTTCATTGGTATTTACAATATTATTTACATATGTTAAAGCAGCTAGTATAGCCCAACCTTCTGCTGTGAATATGCTACAGTTATTGGGCATTTTAAAGCATTTGGTTACTCTTCTTTGTGGGTCATAATAAGCTGCTTTAACATAATCATCAGTTTTAGATCCATCTGTGTAAATGATATAGAAATGTGATTTGTCATTCAAAAATTCTAAGAATTCATATTTATTTTTAATAGTATCTAAAAAACACTTGATATCAAAGTAAGCTAATAAATTATTATATGGGAACTCATATACTGGCCACTTATTTTTGATGTACATGTCTCTTGTCAGGTTTTTTACATTAACTAGAATGGTTGAAATTTCAGGCAGTGAACCAGAAATAAAAGTATTTGCTGAGATGGAGTATGTTACAGCTGACTGTGTGACCTCTAGAGGATAGTCAATATTATCAAGAACTGTACTATTACTACAGGATAACTCTTTGAGACAAAATCTCTCAGCCAACTGTAAACGTCGCAGGGACAAGGGAGGTATAACATTTTCAATTTCCATAGTATTTATAGGGGTGGTGCGCATTGCTCCACTAATTATTCTCAAAGCCATATTTTGTATCACATCCAATTTTCTTAACAAAGTAGTAGTTGCATTCATATAAGCTAAGCAACTATAATCAAAATGACTTCTGACTATGCTTTTATACAACATACTAAGCGTTTTTGGATCAGAACCCCAAAATGTTCCTGCTAGACTCCTAAGGACATTAATGCTCTTCATGGCATTTTGACAGATGTAGTCAATGTGTTTATCAAATTTTAGTTTATCATCTATTATAACACCTAAAAATTTATGATGATTAACAATAGGAATCACATTGTTATTATATACAATATTTACAGTGGACTGTGCCAATGAATCTTTACCAAATAATAACACTGAACTTTTCTCAGAACTTATATCTAGTTTTAAAGTATTACTGTAATAATATTGTAATTGAGCCAATGCAGTATTCATATTGTTTACAGCCATATTTAAATTTTGATTTATTGTGTATAAAAGCAAGTCATCAGCAAATTGTAATATTTTGACTTGAGAAGTATTCACATATTTAAGAATTTGAGATGTATAAAAGTTATACAACAGGGGTGAAAGTGTTGCTCCCTGCATTGTGCCTTTACTAACCAGCCTAGGGCCATGTAGCTTATTATTAAATTTAACATATAAAGTTCTCTGGTACAAAAATTTAAAAATCCAATTTAAGATCTTACTTGGTAAGCCCAGTTCATGTAAAACACGAATTAGACATTCAATATTAACATTGTCAAAAGCACCTTTGATATCTAAAAAAACACTTATGACATTAGAATGACTGAGTTTAGCTTTTTTAAGGTCTGATATGAATGATACAAAGCTTTCAGAGCAACTTCTGCCTTTTCTGAATCCATACTGTATATCCGGTAACTTGTCTTGAGTTTCAGCAAAGTAATCCAAACGTAACTTTAGCATATTTTCAAATAGCTTACCTATGCAAGATGATAAAGATATAGGTCTATAGGAGGAAGCACTATTTATAGATTTATTGGGCTTCAAAATTGGAATCACACATTGAGTTTTCCATGATTCTGGTATAAGTAGACTATTCCAAAGTTTATTATAAACATTTAATAAAATTTGTAAGGCATTAGGGTGTAACTTTTTAATTAAGATGTATGGTATGTTATCCAGACCTGGGGTTGTATCTTTTCTACTCTTAAGTGCTATGTGCAATTCATTTATTGTTAATGGACTATTAAGAAAGCAGTTAGTCTCAGATTCAACAGACTCTTTTAAAATATTATTTATATTATTTTCATTCAATAGTGCTGAGTGAGATAAATTTTCTAAGAATTCAGGTACCCAATTATCATTTAAATATTTGTTAGAAGAAGAGCCTATACGTTTAAACTTTTTAATATAACCCCATATTCTTGCAATAGGTGTCATTCTATTAAAACTACTGCATAAATCATGCCATGAATTGATATTCTCCTCTTTTAATGTTCTTTTCTTTTGAGCATCAAGCTTTTTGTATTTTATGAAGTTTGGAATACTTGGCGATGTTCTATATTCTAACAAAGCTTCCTTAGATTTTTGAACTGCCTCATTACATGTTTGGTTCCACCAAGGAGCTGGCTTTCTTAAAATTCGCATAGTTTGGTTTGATTTTTGTTTTGGGACTGTATTTATTCTTAAATCATGTAAAGTATTTACAAAGTTATCATACAAATTGATAGGTTCCATATTATCAATATTTAAATGTGAGAAACATGTTTCTGATAACTCATAATATTTAGACCAATCTGCTTTACTATAAATATATTTTTCTTCCACAGGCCGGACTTCATATGATGATGGCTTTACATTTAAAGTCACCTGGGTTGGGTAGTGATAACTGCCCATAGGATCGTCATGAACCTGCCATTCACAAAGAGGAGCAATTGCTGAACTAACCAGAGCTAGATCAATGGCTGATGCATTCCTGTTTGGGTACTGTACAGTGGTTGCCCTACCATCATTTAAAATGCACATGTCAAACTCATCAATAAGATTATATAAGCTGTTACCCCTATTATTGTTTGTATGACATCCAAACAATATATGATGTGCATTAAAATCGCCCATGATAAGACATGGCTTAGGAATTTCAAGTAGCACCTTTCTCATTTTATTAGTATCAAATCTGTTGCTATTGGGAGGACAATAAACACATAGAATATGTAATCTACCCATGGATGTTTCTATGGAAATACATATATTTTGGACTGTCTCATAAAAAGTTGTTTCTATAACATTATAAGCCAAATTTTGTTTTATCAAAATACCTACTCCATTGTGTGCATTAACAGAATTTTTATATATAAAGTTGTATGATGTAAAATGAGGAATTATACTACTAGTTTTAAGCCAAGTCTCATTTAACAGGCATATATCTATTTTTTGTTCAGATAGAAATGTGTTTAATAAGGCCCTCTTACTCTGTAAGCTTTGAACATTGAATTGTGCTATATTTAAAAATGTATCCATCAAGTAATAATTAAATTTGCTAATAACATTTCTTTTATTCTTTTATTTGTTATTGGAACATTATCTTTATTATTACCTAGACTAATTAATGATTTTACAATGGCATTTATAATTATTTCATTATTTACAATTTCTTCAGCTACTGACTTTGAGTTCTCACCCAAAGTCCTTTCATTTGGTTTTTTGAGAGCTGGGAAAACATTTGTATCTGACATAGCTGGAGGAGGTGTACTCACCACACTAGCATACGACTGGTTTCGATTAAGGAACTTCTTCTTCTTTTCTTCCATTTTTTGCTTCTTGATGGGGCAATCCCTTGAAATTGCTAGGTGATTGCCACTGCAATTTATACAAATAATTCCCTCAACGTCACAGTCTTTATATGAGTGCCGACCAGCACAAGAAGAGCACATTTGTTCACCACGGCAGGTTCTCGCAGAGTGGTTATACTTTAGGCATTTATAGCATTGTAGCAAAGGTGGTACATAAATATGAACAGGGTATCTAAACATTTGTATATAAGCGTACTGTGGCAATGTCGTTACGGCAAATGTAACTGCTATGGTACCCAATGGCGTAAGTTTTCCATCAACTTTCCTCATAAATCTTTTGATAGAGATTACTTCAACATCACTTTGTATGTTTTTGTAGATTTCTTCGTTAGACATGGTTTTCGGTACATAACGGATAACGCCTGTTGTTTCCGTCATATGTGCAGGAACAAAGGCTTTTAATTTATTCTTTCCTAAGAAATGGTCCATTTTGAGAAAGCTATTCGCTGGTGCAGGTTTTTTAAAAGTTATTCCAACTTTGTAAGCATTTACGCGATGAACACCTATGATTCCTTTTACATTCTCAGTAAATAACTTAGTAAGTCCAATTGGGTTTTTGTTGCCCAGCTTTTCATTATCTGATGCTTCTACAAAGACTACACAATCACCACTATGGCATTCGGGAAATTGTCTTTTGTAATTTGGTTTCATGAAGATTTTATATGCAGACTGTGTCGAGTCCATATTAGAGAATTTTCGTTTTTTTGACTCTTTATCGATGAGGGCATCGCCCCCATCGCTTTCCGTTTCCATTTTACTATTTACTTTTATATTCTAATGAACTATTTAACAATTAAATACAAAAATTTACAAATTAATATTTAAGAGAAATTTTATAGCACCCGCGCAATTTGATTTCCCGCCAAGAAAAACATTAATGACGTCTTAGCTTTGTAATTTGTATTGCAAGTCTTAAAATTAAAATACTTTTTTGTTTTTATATTTGCAGCCTGGTCTTTTGCTCTTCCAATTCTAGGATTGTGTAAAACGTGTGTAAAACGATCTAAATAATATGTGATCTCTATCTTAAACTACGTTCGCATTTTGATTTTTATTAGGCCCACGATCCAGCATGATTCAAACCTTTTCAAACCCTTCAAACCAAATCATCATTTCATCCGTTCGAAAACAAAATTACTATTTATTTTTAATTGGATGTCAATATTTTTTCCTTCTTAATTTATTTCAGTTGATACATGAAAATAAAATAGTTAAAGTCAAAATATTTTTAAAGTTAGTATAATTGAATATAGTTTTTTGATTTCAAAACTGTACTGCAGGTTTTCAATCTCAGACAATCAATATGGCGCATGTTGATATGAAAAATTGACAGCTGTGTTTTGTCTCGTACAATAGTTGTGATGTTTATTTTACATCTCCAGACAGATAACAACAATATATAACCATGACGAGGCCGTTTGGTAACAGTGATAAGCGCTTTTCAATTGACGATGCTTTCGAAGAGGAGACCGATGAAGCCATAAAAGTATACGGTGCTACGGGCGACAGATCGCCTTTACAGAACAAATCTAAAAATGGAAGTGAATATCTGTCAAGGTAATGGTTTAAATTACAAAAGTTGTGCATTAAATTGTTACTCTGAACATTTAGTACCTTCTCTTTGTTGTAGTCAGTTCTTGATGTGTAGTCAGTTCAGTGTCAGTTATTTGATGACCTTATCGTGAGTCATAGCGCTTCCTTATTGGGGCAAAGGCAGTTGAACTTCGGAGTCGTAACTTGGTTTACAGACACAGTTCAGCGTGCTAAGACGCTAATTGGTTGTTAACGTTCGCTAATTAATATTGTACGCTGACCTATTCTGTCTGTACTCTTTTATTGGTCTTAGGTATATACTTAGATAAAGTTTGTGTACTTACCTACTAAAACCGTTATTATGATAAATTTTATGGCTTGGCTTTATGGCTTAAATACTCAATCAGTAATTTCTGTACACAAAAAAAATGGTACAATTTCTTTGTTTAAGAAATTTACTATTTAAGAAATTACCATCTACCGAATAGATGAAAATAAGAATACTTAATGATTTTTATTATTAATTTTAAACCTCTTTGTCTATTCATAGAACTAAATTTGTTCAATACATTTCTATGCAAATCATGAATCACCAAGGAAGCCTAGCCAAAATAAGTATGAATATTTTTTCATATATGGCATGGGCATACCAATAAAAAAATCCTGTTTGGACTTGCCCACCTTGAATCTCTAGCTGCATATTAAAATGTCACAAGTCAAAATAATTTATGTACTGAATCAATAATTGGACTTGTGACATTTTATATTTTATCTTAATAAATAAGTAAATTGAAAACTGGAAGCGATTATATTTATAAAAATACGTACCTACTTGTTTTCACTTCATTATCATAATCATGAATTATAAAAACATTCCTATGAATCCTACTTGTAGTATAAATGCAAAAGTTTGTAACAGCTACACAGATTCAGATGAGCACTTGGCTCAAAGGTAGTTTGAAAAAATTCTATTCTTGGTTTGGTTTGGTTCTTCAACTGTACTTCCCATAAACCTTATATGTATGGTCCGCAGTACCGCTTTTAGGGGGGGGGGCGCGGTTGGGCAACGGCCCAGGGCGTCAAATTTGCGGGGCCGCCGAGGTCTTGAGTCTCTTACCCCCATGCTCTATACCCCTAATACTATGTTACAAAAAATTTACACTCGTATGTGGGCACCAAAATATTTTTTGCTCAGGGTGTCAATGGCCCTAACACCGGCGCTGATGGTCCATCCACACCTTTGGCCACCTTTGGCCATAAAAACAATATATGCCCCAAGCCTAATGAACAAAGAAACACCAAAACAAACTGTGACAAATGCGTAAAAGTGAGATAGATAGACAATGCGTATGTAAAGTGACGTCATATTGGGTTGCGCCGGCGGCCAACGCCAGTAAATAATCAGATGAAAACAAGTTTGTAAGCACTAAAAGTTTTATTTTTAGGCAGTCTTGATTTAAATTTCTTAGGGTCTTTAGCATCGGCTGAAGATTGTGGCGATAGCCAGACCTTTGGTTGGACACATATATATGTATATCGAAGTTTAACATGCCAAGATAACTCCTAATTACTTATACAGGGTTATTTATAAAACACCAGCATCCTTCTTCTTATCGTGTCGATGGCAATCTAAATTGTGTCAGCCCAGAACTGGGCTACGAGATTGGCGCCTCCAGTAGCGTCCATCAGTTCCTGTAAAGAACAAACGACAGGGCATGCAGGGCAAGATATTAAGCATCCTTAAAAGGGATCATTAAACTCATCATTATGAACAACTTTTACTATGGGACCAACCCTGAAATCGCAAAAAAAAATCTGCTGTTCCATACATTTTGTTGAGTTGTGTGAACATAAATATACATATACAGGATGGAATATTCGAAACATACTTATGGGAATGTACTCTAAATATTACTATACTAAATACTCTAAATAATACGTAAGTTTTAAAAAAAGAAGCAAAACAGCATTTGAAAATCTTTTAAAATATGCCAAACCTAGAAATAGAACCGTTTAAAATTCCAAAAAAAAAAACATTTTCGAAAATCCAACCTGTAAAAATAATTTCATAATGATGTCACTTTAATCTATTCAAAAGTGCATTGAGCAATAAAAAGAAAGAACAATAAAGAAAAATTTTTTAATTGTTCTTTTTTTCTAATGCCAAACTATTGAAGAATTATGTTTTATTCATCATATCGCTGATATATCAATACAACCTTAAGAACCATCACAGTTAGAATAAATAAATAAAAAAAAAATATTGGCAATAATTTACGGTTCCCGGGATTAAATACCTGATTCCGCCCTCTGGTTATTATGTATAACCATTGGCATGTTAATTGTATGGACCGCTTAATTAACACATAATTAAACCGGGAACATTTTTACTCTGCCCTCTGGAAGGATCTAAATTAATGTACCACACATTCATCTATTATAATTAAGTGATGACTAATTCTAAAAGGTCTTCATTTTGATCATTTTAACTTGTGTTACTCAGTTGCGAATATTTCCTCAAAGAAGTGACTTGTTAAGTAAAGTAATATTGTTTTAATAAATAAGACACTAGAGTGCTGGTTGAAAATGAAGTGCAATAAAGAAAAAAGTGTTGGTACTATTTTAGTCAATGTTTCCTTGGATAATAACAGGTCTGTGAATTTGGTCTCTTTATATTACTAGTGTCAAAGTCTCATACAGGCCTCCTGATGGTAAGCCGATACTAATTGTAGTACAAGATCTATAAACAAGTATCGCGACATCTGTTCTGCTCCCTTAGTATTATTCTTTTTTTAAAGTACTATGGTTGTCACGCCATTGACCCCTGCAATTTAATTGGTTTATATAATTCAAATGTCAACATAGGTATAGTATTGATTTCTCTTTAATGTAACCTTTAAAAAGGATGTTGGGCTACCCACCGGTATAGGTGTAAAGTAGGTTCCACACCTTCCAATCCGATCCTAATAATCGGATGAAATCGGAGAATGTATTGTGCGTCAAATCCTAAAAATAAAATTACCCTCTTAAACTCCGTTGCGCTGCTAACGCCGGTAGTGCGCTCTGGACTTAGATCGGCGCTCCGAAAGCAATTATTTTATGCAATAATAAACAAGCGTAAATCAAAGGCATTTCATCATTTGCTTTAGGGAATACCTAAAGGGCAAATTCCTTAGGTATTCCTGAATAAGAATAATGATACCTACTCTCTCATAATTTATTATACTATTTCACAAAACACGAACTGTCGAAGCTCATTACGACGCATTATAGTATTATACAACTTGTGATAAACATCGAAGCCTTATCGGTATCATAATTTCACAAGTCAAGGTCATATCATGCTACATTTCATGCTGATAAGTAGGGCCCGGAAAAATATGTATTAAAAAATTCAAAATATGTACATATAATATGGACGAAAAAATGTAAAATATGGAAAAAATATGGAGTAAAAATGTAAAATATGGAATAAATATGGAGTAAAAAATAACAGTAGGTACCTTTAAAGGGAGGTACTTTACCTTTTTCATTGCCTTTTTGCATTAAAGACATTGAAATGAGTAAAGTACTTAGGTAACACATAGGTACATTAAAAAAATTATAAAAAGATGTTGTACTATTGTAATACAAATAAAAAAATAAGTAAGTTATATTCAAGAATAGGAATCATTTATTTGCTTTGCATTTATCAACTTCCACTACATCAGGCACTACACTACACTACATGGTTGCAGTAGTCAATCAAGTGCTTTTTTTAAATTTTCAAAATTAAATCTGACGACTTGGTCTAAATATTTATTGAATTATTCATTCATTTATTGCATACATGTGGTATAGCTTTATATTGGCTGAAAAATCTTTCCACGTGACATGACGTAATGAGAGCATACATAATGTGGAATGAACTTAGAATCAAAAATCAAAATACGACGAATAAAACGCGAGAGAAATGAAATACGCGCGGCCGGTCATGGTGGCGAGAATGCAAACACGTAAAATTATATCAATTTTTGTGAACTAACTCTTGTTCTATGATATAAAAATGGAAAATATGGAGGATTGTGATATATTTTTGTAAAATATGGACTTAACCTTGAAATACCTTAAAATATGGAAAAACTAGCTTCCGCCCGCGGCTTCGCCCGCATGATATGTTGATAAATTGTAGCCTATGTGTTATTCTGATGTATAAGCTATATTGTGGTGAAGTTTCATTCAAATCCATCCAGTAGTTTTTACGTGAAAGAGTAACAAACATCCATACATCCATACATCCATACATCCATACTTACAAACTTTCGCCTTTATAATATTAGTAGGATATGGAAAATAAAAATTAGTTTTTCACATTGTAAATATGATAATCGATGTAGAGAACACATTCTAGACCGAAAATCACGTAAATTAAAAATATGTATTTACATATTAATCCGGGCCCTACTGATAAGCTATGGCTAAACCTAACTAACATATATACTCTTTTTTTCCACAGTAAAACTTACAAATGCACAGAAGATACCACATCTCGGGACTCAGACTCTCTAATCCACGAATATGTCGAAGCAACGCAGTCTATGTACTGCTGGAACCATCCCAAAGTCAGAGAGAACTGGAAAACCGTGTGTGCTGCAGTAGTGTTACTCCTAGTTGGTGTAGGACTACTTGGTATGGGAGCTTTTGCTGTTGCTGAACCAGAAAACGGCCTCCAAGGTGCAGTATTCTTCGTAGCTGGTATGATCTGCTTCGTACCCGGAGCGTATCACGTAGTTTACATCTGGCTCGCCGCAAGAGGCCAAAGAGGCTACGACTTTTATCACCTCCCGTTATTTACCTGATTTATTTTACTTTTTAAGTTTGTGTAAGCTTGTAAAATGAGTGTAAATTATACGAGGAGTTCGAATATCATGTCTGGAGATGTTTATTTCGCAGTTTTTTAATTTGCTCTCTATGAAATTAAATCGAACAGATGTAGATAACTAACAATAAATGAATAATAAGTGTAAGTCAAATTATGCTTCTCTTGTTGGGATAAATAAAAATATTTTAAAAAACTTTCGAAAGATGCTTCATCTCCTGTATACGTTATGTATGATGTTGAATGAAATTGAGGAACTATTTATTGTAAACTAAATTTAAATTATGTTAAAAATTGTTACGTAGATCGACTTCATAAATGAATGTCCATTTCAAATACGTAAGGTTTCACGTATCTGCGGTCCATGTCCGCTGTCCTAAAATTGTAATAGGTACGGGAACCTTCGCTATTTCAAAATTACCTATGTAAATAGAACCCACGTTGAAGATTATAATGTTACAATTTGACAAAATGTATTGAACAGTTGAGAAATTAAAATATTTTCTGCAAAATACTTAACTATTCGGTAACTAAATACCTAGTGATAATAATAAAATAAAATAATAATAATAATTTAAACATAATTTTAATAGACTATCGAAGTGCCTAGTTGCATAGATACGTAGAAATTTGAATAATTACCGTAGCAACTTTGTAAGTTTTTTTTTTTTACCTTTGCATCAATAAAAATTTTTTTTTTACAAAATTTGACATGAAATTTTTACAGTTTTATATAATTTTCCTATATTCTAGAGGTCAGAACGTGAGACTGATGCTAAAATAATAATATTTAAAGTCACCAAGTTTATATAATACCACTCCATTAAAGAAATTATTTTTCTTGTTCATTTTCTGGAAATTTATTGAATGATGTCATTTTTTTAAAATGAATGATTTAAACTGTTAAATGTTCCTACCGAAAAAGAGGCTATTTTAGGAGACTATTTAGAATAGATATAATTTATTCAATTAAGAGTGCTTCATAAACCATTAAAATTATCACTAAAATAGCCCCTTTTTACTTATCTAAATAGCCTTGAAATTAATTTTGATGTGGTTTTTCACCATAGAAAATAATCAGTGCCAATAACAAGCAAACCTAAATTATTAGTTTTAAAATTAACTTTTACTTCGAAAAAACAGGATTTTACTTTTTAAACTTGCTAGACTGTGTAAAGAGAAAGTATTTTATTCGACAGCAGTAGACACATCTAGAAGGCGAATATTATAACATACAAATTGTATGTTTGAACTTAGAAGGTTACTTATATTTAATGGATCACCGCTCGCACGTAATGCGTTGAAAAGACAATCGCTCAGTCTGTTTATATGTCCTTGACGAATCAATGTGATGAAATCCAAAGCATTTTTATTTAGTTTTTTTCTTTTACATAAAACCTCGTCACAACGTTATTACCATGGTTCTTATTAATAGTGAAAGTCATCACGTTAGTCTATGCTCTTTTACGATGTGTCTGCAGTTTAAAACTTTCACAACTTTGTTTTACTTACATATTATTATTTTTGTATTTATGTATAATCGATAAACCGGTATCTGGTTGGTCCTAATTTAAGAGTGCAATATATTTTCTATATTTGCTGTGCTAATGAATTATCATAAAATACAATTTAGCTGTGACCGCTTCCTATAAGCTAAGTTCTTATCATTTGTAATACATGACAGAACAAATAACTACCTATTTGTAGGAGAAAGCTAGCTTTGTAATATAAGAATTTATAAAGAAAATAAAAAAATAATTCCCGTAAAATATACATCTATTATAGTTACCTATTGTTACAATGTATATACATATATTTTATTTAAATCAGCAAGATTAGGATGCATAAACAAGACGTAGCTTACAATCTTCTTGTGACAAAGCCGTGGGATCCTGTAGGGATCTATTGGACCCCTTCAAATTGGTACTGAAGTACCGGAAAGGCGCTAAACAATTTTCTTTTATTGGATTGTAAATTACGTCCTGTTTAATCCCCTCTGATTGAAGACAAAGTGAAAACTATAATGATATACCTATTAACTAGTAATGTGTTTTGTTTTTCGATAATTCCAAATCAGCTTATTATGTAGAGCAAGGTTAAGCCGTATTTGGTCGCTTCTTTTTTTACCACATTTGAGAACTGACCTCTAAACATTTATAACTTATTAAATTGAACATAAAAACTAATAAAATTTAATTCCTCAATAATTATTATTTTATATTGGATCGTGTTTATATTAATTGTGTTATTTATGGATTAGTTATTAATTTATAGTATAGGTTTACCTTTACTAGAATTATTTTTTATTATTATTTTTGTAAGTGCTGTGGAGTTGCTCTAAACCTTTCGTAAATACCTTGAATATAGCCTAATAATAATTAATTAATACCTACTTAAGAATTGTATGCCCCTGTTCAAATTTTATTGTCCAACGTCATGTTGATCAAAGAAATTGGATTAGTTTATATGAATTATCAAATTCAATAAATCAAACACTAAGTATCAAAACTTAATTAAATCTTGGTCAAACATTGATCAATAGAATACCACCCTTATACCGATACGAACAAGGTAGTGATTAGAGTGACTCCATCATAAAATGCAAGGATTTTATGACTGACTTGTGCGTAAAGTTGTATGTTAGGTTACCTACTTGGATATGTCATTGTAAAACTAGTTCTCTAAAAGGTCAGTAGGTAATACATTTTTACCGGCCTTTAATAAAATTTCGAGTTTCGTTCCGTACCTACTGTTTTCCAAAGATTTTTACGAATTAAATAACGTATCTCAAAACATTTTGTAATTAAAAATAATACAAGTGACCGAACTCGAAATTTCTCATTTTCGCATTATGCCTAGACTATGCTCATTATAATTTAAGATTTTGTCTTCGCGTGTGATATCTATAGTGACTGATTTTGTACGACATATCAGATTATTTATTTGCAATGGTGCGATTCGGAAACATGATAGTAAAAGAAAAAAAAGGTTAATTGCAATAAATAAGTACTTAGTAAGCCTTGAATATATTTTGAACAGGCTGTGCCCTATCATATAGTCTAGACCAAAAATTTATGAAACATAATGGTAAACATGTTTTCAAAAGCTAATTCTAGAAAAACGCGAATTTAAAATGTAAACTTGGATTTTATATTTTTTTACAGATTTTTTTTTAATTCCTCTACTATCTAACCTATTCTCTACTCTATTTGTTTATTATTTACAATGTGCGTTAGTTTGTTGTTAATTTACTCACAAGCATGATGAAAAACATTATGTCACACGGGCGGTATGACAATTATTACGCCGATAATAATTACGTACAGACGCCAGCACATCAAGCTACCCGAAACTGTCAAATTTTCCCATTCAACTTTGAACCTAATGATTTAGCGAGAAAGTTGAAAATCTATTAAAGAAATTTGACATATTGCCCGTCCTATTATGCTATAATTAGCATGGTAATTTTACTATTTAAATAATTCTTACGTCATGCTTCGAATAACGTAACTGTTTTGACTAAAACATATCTGACACATTTCAAAGTGAGTCATGTTATGTTAAACAAATTGAAGGATTGCTTTTATTTTCAAAGAGACAAGAAACGGTCCATTTTTACCTCCAGTCAGTGGGTGTTATGACATATTTTTCCTCACAGTAGGTACATAAATGAATCATAATATAAAACAATTTGCATTCTGATTGAGTTATGTCGTCATTTTTATTATAAATATTATAGTGCGAATATATTTGTTTGTTTACGCAGACACGGTTGAACTGATCTCAATACAATTACCTAATTGAAAATTAATGTTATTTCTAATTACAGGATTATTAACTCTACTGCGCGTTAATTAAGTTCATTTCAGAATGGCTAAAACTACCTTAAAAAAGTTTCCAGAATAGGTATCTACAAATTGCGTTTTAAAATATGTGTTTTTAGAGGGCACAGCATGAGTAACTGTATGGTTTCCGAACGCATCTGTAGCTGATGTGGGGCTATTACTGTAATAAAATTATATTTGCGCTGATAAATGTTCCTTAGATTGTGTTCAATGCTGGGTTCCATTCACTCCTATTCTATACGTTATGGAAGTTGTAAATAATTCTTAATAAATTAGTCATCTTTCTTCAAGATTGTATTTTATTTCAACATGCCATCTTATTTGAGCGACTGACCCGTGGTACAACTGCGATGTCCAACTGGTTGTACTACGGAGAAGTAAATTTACCCATGGTACAACTGGTTGTTCTATGGGGAAATATCTTGACCAATGGTTCAACTCGAGTGAGTTGTTCTTTCCTTGTTGGGCCAACTAGTTGTACTTCTGGGAATTGAATGTATCTATGGAACAACTACTGGTAATAGGTTAGAAGGGGATGGCGGGGTCGAATAGACCCCGCCATCTCCTTCGTGGTTATTTTTTTATAAACCACCCAGAAGTAGGAGCCCCGCGAAGCGGGGCTCCGTCGACCAAGCCCACCCTCGACCATGCATAGAATATTTTAAGGTTTGGTTAGATGCCATTTGAGTTAGTGAAGGTTCATCAAGGTCAGATTAATTGACACCAAGGTCAAGGTCACCTTCGGTCAGGTGACCTTCAAGTGTCGCGTCGTGTTCCCCCACCCTACTACTCCCACATCCCACCGGGTCCCGAAGGCTTGATAAGGCAATAGTTTTTGGTAAAAAAAAATCTAAGTCTTTTTTTCATAGTGCCCCGTTTCGTGTCCTCTGACCTGGAATTTTCCAAGAGGTATGCCGGAACCAAATTAGTAGGCATTACTGACTGCCATTTTTCAAATTGAGAATTAGAACTATGGTTTTATAAGCAATGTCTACCAGGTTCGATCCTGCAAGTATAAGTATATAATTATATGTGATCCACACATAATTGGTCTGGTTGCTGGGTGTTCTGTATGTTTGTAAATGGTATCTACAAACATACAAGACACTCCTATCTTTGGGTACGGTGAAACATAGTACAGAAATAAAACTGAAACAAAATCTTAAAAACTATATTAAATGTTTTCTAGCTATTCTTCTCAACTTGAAGTGTTGAAGAAATCTCAATTCTCCATTCCAATTGCTCAAAACTTCCATTTGTTTATGGTCTAAGATATCAGGCATCTCTAAACCACATGTATCAAACTCTTCTTGTTCCTTTTTCTTAGTAATATTAATTATATCTTCTCTACTAGCGTGTTGGCGGTTCTTCCTTTGCCCTACTGAATTCTTTAAAGCAATCTGTTCCAACTCCTCGTCAAAACGCGCCAAATACTCCTCTATCAACTCCAAAGCCTGTTCTTTATTTAAAACCACACATCCTTCCGGTACTCTTTCTTTGAACCAGAGTATCTTTTCACCAATGAGGTTTTGCTTTATATGAGTACCAACTTTGTTTTGATCTTTCTTTTCATGTTTTTTTATTTTACTGATTATTTTTAAGGTTTTTCTGCTGTTTGGATGTTTCAGTTTTTCTATACTCTTGTTATTTTTAGGCATTGTAAACTTTGTTTTGGTTATCTTGAGGTTTTTCACGTGTTTCTATTTTCAAAGTTTTGAAAGTCAAAAGTATCACACACATGTCAACGTCACTGTCAGTCAAGTGTCAAATTCAAGTTCAGTACCTACGCATTTGCGAAGAATGTATTTGCTATTTGATAGAACGAAATGATAGTTCGATAGTTCATAGTATAAATCTTTGGCAGTCGGTACATAAATGTTTGGCGTACATACTCATACCTAGTAGATTTCTATTAACATTTATCTCTAAAACGGCTTAACCAATTTTTAATCCAGAATTTAGAGAATTCTCAAACACAGCTAGTGGCATATTATTATGGTAACACTACACTAATTGGTCACACTATTGTACTTACCCTCAATAATATCAAGATAAAATGCGAATTTTTGTTACAAGTTTATCTCAGTTGATATAACTGTTCCAGCACGTCAGTCTCAGTCCTTAGTGCACATTATTTTCAGTGATACTCGACCCTATTCGACCAACTTTTCAGGTAACATTTTTGTGACGATCTTTACAAACGTCCGTCCTTATTTGTCAAAAACAATAACCTCAAAATATAATTATGGATCATTCTTTGTTGTTGACATATTTTGTTGTTTGATTTTATTTTACAACTTTCATTATGATTCAACGCCCAAAACCCGGTGAAGATGAAGACGATATCCTCCGCATGCAAGAGGAATTTCTGAGAGAGAAGCAAAGTCAGAACTTACAACCAGCAGCTGCAGTAACTAATTTACGGCCTCAACTTACAAAAAGGTCGAATTCTAATGAATCGGGCCGAAAATTATCAAAATATGCCCAAGCCAAAGGTCTCAAAGGGCAGCCGGAGAAAAGAGCGCGAACTGAACCCTCCCAATCAGCAATTATGGGAGACGTCTTGGAAAAAAACTTAGATGTGCCAGATAATACGGCGCCAGAATTAGATGATGATAAAGTGTATTACCCTAAAGTTATACCTTCGTTACTCGGTGAAATTGTAGAGAAAAATATAAATGATTTTGTTGAGTTTGAAATGAAAATGATGCCTTCTGAAGGATTTCCTGTAGCTACTAAGAGAAGTATAATATTTAGTAAGAAAAATGCATTACAAAATGTAATTAAGACGGACACAATAAGTATGGATATAGATGAACCATCCTGTAGTACAAGTAATAAACAATTACCCAATATTAATCTGCCAACAAAAAGTTTTATAGTATCATCAACTGATGCTAATGATATACATAGTGAAAATGTTAAAGTTTTAAGTGCAATGTCTGAAGAAAATATTTTGGAAGAGCAAAATAAACTGCTATCAAACCTAGATCCCAAAGTAGTAGAATTTTTAAAATCTAAAAGACAACATAATAGTACTATGGGCACAAAGATAGAACCGTCATCTGCTAGAAAGAGCACAAACACCAAAATGTTATTGGAAAAAATGGATGAAACAAACTCTATACCAGAAAGTGATAACTTATGGGAAAATGATGTTTTATCACATCCTGGAATAAATAAATGGCTACATTTTGACTCCTTTGAAAGAGACAAATTAGAATGGATGAAAGGCATAGAAGAAAGTAAAAAAATCAAAGCTGATGAGCCTTACGAGGCAAGATTTGATTTCAAAGGTTATCTTTTACCATATACAATAGAATATAATGAGAAAACAAAATCATTATTCCATCACGGAGATGAACCACATAGACCTGGATATTCCATTACGGAGTTGGTGGAGTTATCTCGGTCAACAATTACACAGCAAAGAGTTATGGCACTAAACACTATAGCGGGTATCTTAGAATATCACAGTGTGGGAACATATAAAAACATCATAGATATACCAATAAGCAAATTGTTTTTTATTGTAAGAATAGCAATGGATGAAAACAAAATTATAATTTTAGAACCAGCTTTGAAAGCTATGAGGAATCTATTGTTTAATAGGATAGATGAAGCAAGTCTTGATGCTTTGATAGGGTTTGAAGAAGGTACATTGCAGCCTTGCTTAGAAAATGATAAGTCAGAAATTGAAGAATTACAGTCTAAAGAATCTGAATTTACAGACTATCATTTAGCTGAAATAGATATAATGACAGCACTTCAGAGAACAGATATCCTTCAAAGACTGTATTACATTTTGGAAACTATCAGACCTAATTTTAACTGTGTCCAATACTCATTACAAATTCTATCCAGATTAGCCAGAGATTCAGTGGACACAGCCCTTAAAATAGTAGAGACAGAACATCTGATGATGTTAATAATGAAAAACTTTGTACCAGTGTCTTCTACCAATTTTGTATTTGATCCTAGTATTGTTTATAATGGAAAGCCTGTGTTGGCTGCTATGAAGCTTATTAGAATCCTATCTTTGCAATCCATTGAAATAACTAGAATTTTACTAACCAAATATGAAATATTAAAACCAATATCTGAGTACATTAGTTCTGGAGTTGAAAGAACATATGGTTTAAAAATTCAAATAGAAGCTTTTTGCACACTGTCAAACTTGCTCTGTTTTGGCTTAGGAACTGAAGTGGCCATATCTTTATTTCCTGTCATAGTCACTGCATTGCACAAACATGTGAAAGGAACAGATATATATGTTGAATCATCAATCCTTACAGCAACACATGCTGCAGTGGTTCTTCAACTTGTAAATCGACTTTTGCGATGTATCTTGAATGGTATGGATAGTTACAAGACGCAAATTTATCCTCTATTGAAAGAAGGTGTTCAAAAATGGATGGTACAGATGTCACATGCTGGCAGTTACACTTGTGGACATTTACGCCTTCTTTGCTCAGCTGTGGACTGCTGCAAAACTGTCACCTTAATAGAAAACCTTCCAATGAAGTTTCTAAATGATTCCTTAAGGACTCTGTCACAATCCCAAGGATTTCAACTGATAGTTAGAAATCTTATACCAAGTTCAAACCTGTTGTCTGGATTGGAAAATAAAGATCTACATTTGACTAAGAATTTGATGACTCTTGGGGGCTCTGTTATAGATTCTTGTCAAAAGGTTTTACCAGTATTAAATATTGCATCACCTGTTCCATTTTTGGCGTCCCTCTTTAATTTATTGACTTACGTAAATGATAAAGAAATATCTGAGTCATTCTTGAGACATCTGTCGATATATTTAAGTAAAATTAGCAATAATGTGCCTAGTCTCTGTGATAACTGGTTCACTAGAATGGAAACAAATCTTTTATTCAGTATTATAAAGTTATCAACGCAATATGACATCTCTGAAGGAAGTAAAGACTTGCTTTACACGGTAGCAAATAAAGTATGCTATATTTTGAGGAACGACAGGAAATACGAATTAGACTTTCTGTTTAATTGTGTTGTATTTAACAAGCATTGGTTCACAGCTGAAAGATTGTTAAACCTTGTTAATCTCACGGACGCCGACGGTTTTTCAAAAGCTTTGACGTCAGTAGAGGACATAAAACTATGCTACAATAAGGTTGTGAATATAAATTATAGAGATACAGGACCTAATATCAAGTTTAGGACTTGGCAAGAACCAATATTACCGAGAGATTGGATTTATTTGCCGATTCTAACGTTGTACAGTAGGAGTCAAGAAACTGTTAATGCTCCTCAAATGGTCGGTGCAAATGCAAAAAAACTTGCAGAAAGAATCGCCGCCGAGAAAGAGTTTATCATTAGATGTAGTTTGGAGTGGATATTATTCAATGAACTATGTTTCCCCGACCTTTTGGACGACATCGACGTTACAGACAGATTTTGTCGCATCATGTGTGTTTTCCTATGTGATAACTCATTATTTTTGGATTCTACAATACAAATATTGATGAGGAAATGTGTTGAGGTTCTATTCAAAAAGAAATCCAAGTTGAATTTCGATACACAATTGGTTGGATTGAATAACTTCCAAGATTTCTATACTCAGCTTTTGGAGCAGTTCCAGTCTGTGAGTTATGGAGACCCTACTTTCGCTGCGTGTGTTCTGGTACCGTTAGCGCAGAAGCATGATGTTAAATGGCGGAAACTTCTATGGTCTGAATATGCGGGGTGTCTAAGGGCTCTTGATTGTCCAGAAGAATTGCTTTGTTATGATATAAAGGAATATTTATACCCTGAAGAGACCGAAGAATCCCTTATAAAATCGTATTTTCAAGCTCTTTCTACTAATTTGCTTCGGCCGGGAACGATTGCTCATACAATAGCGTCTCATCACACGGAATGTTACAAAAAACGTTCTGTAGTATCTAAAGAATAAAGACTATTTATATCTGTGATTACAATAAACGAAATTCTTGAAATAAATTGTTGTTTGTTATGGTAATCCTCTCTCAGTCGGCTCGGCTGTATTGTTTTATAACTGTGACGACGCTAAATACCTAGGTAGGTACCGAACTTATTATTTTAAAGAAAAGATCACAGAGCTTATCCTTAATACAAAAGCACGACTACCTACTTAATTGCAAAGAAGAAATTGCTGTTAAATTGTTAACAAAGAAACCGGATCTTTTTATCGTTTTACTAATCGCTTAGGTACCTATGCTAATAAATTCCAGGTAGGTAGATATACAATCCATTGTTTGATTTCCTAACAGTGAATTTTTAAATTCGTAGGTAGGTACTTATGTCACAGAGTACCTCCAAAATATTATAGAATAGGGTAGGCAAACAATAAAAGACATTCTTTCATATTTCTATGGTATAAAATGGTGTGGCCAAGTGTTCCTTGTCATTAATTTAGTTTGCTTTCACACTTTGCCGGGACTACCTACATCAACTAGCCCTGAGTGTCGTGTCAGTGTTAACAATCGCAGTGTTACAATAAGAACCTACTTAAAGTAAAATTTGTGCTGTAGCAAGTCATTAGGTAGGTACACCTTCGAAAATGGTGTCCAAACCAAATCAGAGTTGGTCTGCTACTACGTACGTCGACCAGCTTGTAGATAAGCAAAGAGAAGCTCAAAAAGCTAAGAAACCACGGTTGCCATTCATACCGGAACACATACGTGAGCTTCGCATTCAGGAGAGGTATTACAAGAGAGAATGGCAAAAGTATGGAAAGCCACAATTTAGAGAAGAGTCTAAAAGATACGGCAAATTAGTGAAAACGGAGATCCAGCAGTATAGAGAATGGATCCAGTTGGTATATGGATCTAAAGTTATTGATTCACAAAATCCTGGAGTTTTATGTATTCCCGCTGGTAAAACGCAAGCCGAGTTCGAAACTGAAATGTGTTTCTACCAATCGCTCGATTTTAAGAGGTTTAAAACTGTATCGGACCTCCTTAAAAAAGGCACGGATATTTTAAATTTACTCGAGGTTCATATGGAGTACAAAGATATAACTGCCGCTGTTAAAGATTTTAGGGCTTCATTAAAAATGCAAGCTGAGCAAGGGTCAGATGGCAACAACATAAAAACCAGTGAAATTACTTCTTCGGCATCACCTTACATGGATGGTGCGGAAGATAGAATAAGTTATTTGTTAAGTGTTTTAGAACAACTAAGAAATTACGGATTACAGAAAAATAATCTAACATTGCTTGAATCGCTGTAAATGTAGGTATTTAATTATGATTTATTTAATGTACCTATTAAATTAATAAAGATTTACTTTCTTCTATTTTTTACTGTTTTTTTTATACACAGACAAAGATGAACTTTATTATGTAGGTATGTAAGTACACAGTAGTGCTAGCGAGAGTAATAAAAGGTTCTACCTAAATAGGAGCTAACATTTTTACACAGCATTCACTCGGTAAGCTCTAACCAAACATAAATAATAATAAAAAGAATTGGCAAAACTTCTTTTACACATCTAACTAATCATATTATCAGCCATCGTATAACTTATTATATGTGCTTATCTGTAACGTTTTCCAAATATTGAAATTGCTTAAGATGCAAGATGGCGTAGGCGTAGTGGTGAAAACCCCGCCTTTGGTGTAAGGGGTCGTGGGTTCAAGTAGGTACCTACCTACCGACTCAAAAAATTAAAATTCGTTTAGATATCTTTGGTAAGCCGTATTGATTGAACGCTGTGTAAAGTTTAAAGCAGTTTGCAATTTGCTCCGTTTTTATACAGTAAGCACAGTCTGAAGCAGGCCCGCTGCTAGCTGTTTCGTCGCCCGCGTGCAATACCAATTATAAAATACCCTACGACTAGATTACTTACTCTAAATTTCGACAAAAAAAGGATAATTAGGTAATGTTTGAAAACAGATGTCAATAGATGTTAGGTTAAGGTCATTCGGTCGAATTTTTTCCACGCTATGACATTTCTTAATATACTTATGGTGGGGTGGGTATTATGACAATTACATAAATGTGTGGTAAGACCCTCGATTTGCCGCCCCCCTAGGTGTGCCGCCCGCGTGCAGTGCACGCCTTGCACGCCCGCTTGCGGCGGGCCTGGTCTGAAGGACTAATTTCAGACAGCATTAGACCGAAACAAGTGGAAGGAAGGAGGAAAGGGGAGGAACAAAGGACATATTGCACGTCAGTATCTATTCGAATGTATGTCTCAATATAGAGAAGCCTTAAAGTAAAAGTACAAGTTGTAGTATTATCGCAGTTTATCATGTCAGGAAAACTAATAATTTTGGAGCAATTATTTATTATAATAATTTAATTAGAATAACTTAATAGAGAATTTCCATACCAAACAACTTTGTCATCGAGTTTTTTTTCAATAATCGCGACGGTGCGGTAGGCGGAAAGCAGCGGTTATTATCTTCAAAATATTATATTGTAAGCGCACAATAAACTTACCTACTGAAATGACAACGTTTTTGAACGAATCATATTATTTGGCGGGAATACCGGTTGTGTTGTGGTGACAGTTCAAATCTGACATTTGTGTTGCCGAATTTTTTATTTTGTGCAGGTGTTTTCTTTATTTCCTGAAACTTTGCCTTGTTAGATTCGTTGTAAATATGTGTTCCTGAATAATTGACTGCCAGTTTGCGTCCATGACGTGCCAAGATGTTCATAGAAGATATTAGGAACGATTTCTACAACGTATTACTTGGAAACGTAAGTTTTGTTTACAAGTTTACAACCAAACTTTTCGTTTTCTATTTGAAGTAAAACTCATAAAACCTTTGTTTTTGTTTCAGAGAGTGTTATTATTAGTTCATTACGACGTGGACGCTATATGTACATGTAAAATACTGCAGGATTTGTTTAAATGTGATAATATTTCGTATACGTTAGTCCCTGTAGGGGGTATTGCAGAGTTAAAGCAGGCTTATGAAGAAAATAATGAAGAGATAAAATATGTTGTGCTGATAAACTGTGGGGGGACGATAGATTTAGTTGATATCCTGCAGCCGGAGGAGGAGGTTGTGTTTTTCGTGTTGGATGCACACAAACCCACTGATGTGTGCAATGTGTATAGTGATGGGCAGGTTTGTGATGTTTTGTTCTAAGGTAACTTCACAATTAATATTGAGTATAGTTTACCGACTCATTAAATTCATTCTGCTTGTGAATAGTGAAAGGTTGTGGGCCTGATAACTTAAACCTTGTTATAGTAACTAAACTTAATTTCTTTAACTAAATTGCTTCTTTCCACAAATTGAAGATATAGAAGGTGTCTGACACACAATAATTCACCATTTTATGTTATTAGAGACCCATTTAATGTTGAAATGCTATATCATTTTTGTCTTAATCAAGATCAAAACCTTCGACACTAAGTCAATGAGGCTGTGGTGTTGTTTGTAATATTATTGATACATTTATATTTTTCCAGGTGAGACTAGTATATAAGGACAGTGAAGAAAACATTCCTAACTTTGATGATATATTCAGAGATGATGATGAAGATGAAGAGGTATGTTTTACAGCATTTTTAAAACTCATGCAAGATCACTCTTATCATTTTTTTTTTGTACAAAAGAAAATTTAACTATGATAAGAATTTGAACCACTTACTGGTAAAAGCGAAAATGTTACAAACTTTTTTTGTATTGGTAGGTAGAGTGGCTAAAAAACTAAGTGTATTTTCTGCTACAGCACTATGGCTGTGGCCAAACTATGGAAGTAGTGGGTTACATGGCACTGCCATCCAATCAGAATAATGTTGGTCGTTGATTTTATTTAGCTTAAAAAAAGTGACTGAAATAATATAATGTAGAAAGAAATACATTTTTCAATAATATTTTGTTAAGGCCATGATATGCCTAGCACCTGTAAGGTCACTGAAATGAAAGAACACCCGCTTTTGTCTTTTTAATCTTTTTCTCAAATTTTTCCTAATAAATAATTCCTTTTTTTTTTTTTTTTTTTTTTTTTTTTTTTTTTTTTTTTTTTTTATTCCTTTTTAAGTATATTCAATATTTGTTTAAGAACGAGGAGTCAGAGAGTGGTCGTGAAGGTCTGGAGGCGATCGTGGAGCGACGTCGCGAACGACGCACCTGGGAAGAGAAACGAAACACTCTCATGTTTAACTACACACAGTTCTCCTACTACGGGAAGCCAGTAAGTATAGCTTTATTTTGGACTAGATAGATACTAGAAGCCAAGTGGAGGTGCTGAATGTCCTCCCTTCCCACAGAGCGCATGCGTGGGCGTGCAGCTGGCGTGGCGCGTGTCGCGCTGCGGCTGGGCGTGCGTGTGGGCGGCCAGCGTGGCGGCGGCCGCGCAGGCCACGCTGCACACGCGCACGCCGGCCGCCGCGCTGCTGGACGCGCACGACATCCACAGCCATCTGCCGGCACAACACGACCACACGGTATGTACTACTGCTGAACACGACCACACGGTATGTACTACTGCTGAACACGACCACACGGTATGTACTACTGCTGAACACTCGCACACTAAGTGTACTACTGCTGAACTCTCGCACACTAAGTTTACTACTGCTGAAGACTCGCACACTAAGTGTACTACTGCTGAACACTCGCACACTAAGTGTACTACTGCTGAACTCTCGCACACTAAGTTTACTACTGCTGAAGACTCGCACACTAAGTGTACTACTGCTGAACACTCGCGTACTGTTTGTTTGTGTAATTGAATAATCATCTACAACTTTAACGCATAGACCTGTCGTCCAATTTTAACTTCAGCAAAGTATCATTTCATGAAACAGCTGCTAATCAGCGACGAAGCGTTTACGAATACGAAGCTAAGCTCCAGAATCTTTCTGTACTCTACATCCATTTCGAAAGTTTGCGGAGCGTATTCGCCATCTTATCTCTGTAGCTCCATTTGACCACAGGAATTTTGTTTTACTGCTCAGCTAGCATCCATACGCTGAGCAAACAGTTCGCTTTAAGGTGATTACGCGTGTCTTGGAACGCCATGTCCATGGAACGCAACGTTCCAGGACACGCGTAACTAACTACGCGTACAATATACGCGCTGTCCGTACACACCTTTACGTTGGTGTCCGCAGGGCGTGCGCGTGACCCTGGAGAAGGACGTGTGCGTGCCGCTGTACCGCGTGTGGTCGCTGGACGCCGCGCTGCGCCACGCGCCCGGCCTGGCGCCCGCGCTGCGCCTGCACACGCTGGCCGGCCACGCGCGCCTGCGCCAGCTGCTGGTGGACACTGGGTATGTATGTACCGCGCGTGGTGGACGCCGCGCTGCGCCACGCGCCCGGCCTGGCGCCCGCGCTGCGCCTGCACACGCTGGCCGGCCACGCGCGCCTGCGCCAGCTGCTGGTGGACACTGGGTATGTATGTACCGCGCGTGGTGGACGCCGCGCTGCGCCACGCGCCCGGCCTGGCGCCCGCGCTGCGCCTGCACACGCTGGCCGGCCACGCGCGCCTGCGCCAGCTGCTGGTGGACACTGGGTATGTATGTACCGCGCGTGGTGGACGCCGCGCTGCGCCACGCGCCCGGCCTGGCGCCCGCGCTGCGCCTGCACACGCTGGCCGGCCACGCGCGCCTGCGCCAGCTGCTGGTGGACACTGGGTATGTATGTACCGCGCGTGGTGGACGCCGCGCTGCGCCACGCGCCCGGCCTGGCGCCCGCGCTGCGCCTGCACACGCTGGCCGGCCACGCGCGCCTGCGCCAGCTGCTGGTGGACACTGGGTATGTATGTACCGCGCGTGGTGGACGCCGCGCTGCGCCACGCGCCCGGCCTGGCGCCCGCGCTGCGCCTGCACACGCTGGCCGGCCACGCGCGCCTGCGCCAGCTGCTGGTGGACACTGGGTATGTATGTACCGCGCGTGGTGGACGCCGCGCTGCGCCACGCGCCCGGCCTGGCGCCCGCGCTGCGCCTGCACACGCTGGCCGGCCACGCGCGCCTGCGCCAGCTGCTGGTGGACACTGGGTATGTATGTACCGCGCGTGGTGGACGCCGCGCTGCGCCACGCGCCCGGCCTGGCGCCCGCGCTGCGCCTGCACACGCTGGCCGGCCACGCGCGCCTGCGCCAGCTGCTGGTGGACACTGGGTATGTATGTACCGCGCGTGCTGGACGCCGCGCTGCGCCACGCGCCCGGCCTGGCGCCCGCGCTGCGCCTGCACACGCTGGCCGGCCACGCGCGCCTGCGCCAGCTGCTGGTGGACACTGGGTATGTATGTACCGCGCGTGCTGGACGCCGAGGTACAGGACATCTGGCAACACTACTGTGAGCGTCAGCTAGTTAAACATTAGGATAACAACTCCCTAAACATTATAGGATGATATTAAGCCTAGAATAATGCTTTTTTTTCTTCCAGCATACCACTCCAGCAAGCTCGTCAAGCCTTTCGTTCGATGGATGTGGAGCTCCGTCGAACGCTCCTCACAGCCCTGGAGGTCGCAGCCCCCAAACACAAGCTACCTGACCCCACTCACACCACGTTCCTGCTACAACGCGTACATTCTCCTACGCTCGCCTCCACTGATGTGGTGTATGCTATCATAGGACTTATTGAACATGTAATATATAGTTTATTCTATAAAGACAATCTACCTGATCTCTCTCTTAGCTTGCCGCCACTGATATCATCCATTGATAACAAAAATATTAATCCTTATGTGCCCGTAGGTCTAAAAAGTAATCAAAAACCACTTATTTTAGGAAACGATACCAAAAGCGGAAGGTTTCCAACACGCTCTCTCAGCGCTAGACATAGCAAGCGGAGAGAATGAGAGTCGGAGACTTGGATGGGTGTCCGCGCAGAGAGCGTTGGAGACTGTGGCGAGGATCGTACACTCCACGCTCAGCGGCAAGAAGCTGCATCTCGCTGGACCATTTAGCTATTTTATAGTGCAAGAGGTAAGTTAATTGAAATACTATGGCCAAACAATTCGATTACAATTACTGGTTAAAGCCATCAGCCGCTCTGTTATTAAACTATTCGTAATCCCGCTCTTGCTATCGAAGTTTTCTTCAACATTCAACCATCCCAGAGAGTATTTTCATTTACCCCTTATATGTATGAAGTAGTAGAGGCCCAGCTTGGCGAATCATGTTATTTATTTTGCTAAAAGGGGTAAATGTAGTCTGTTTCTCTTACGCAGGGCACCCCGGAGGCGCGCCAGGTGCGAGGCCCGCAGTGGCTGGGCGTGGCGGCGCGCTGGGCGGCGGCGGCCACTCCCTCGCGCGCCGTGCTGGCCAGCGCGCCCAGCGACGAGAACAACTGCATACTGCTGGGGGTGCCGCCGCGCTACCAACACGAGCCTAGGAAGTATGTCGCTTGTAAACAGATATAGTTAACATGTACCGTCAAGTAGAAGTAGTTGTCGATCACATTGACTTTCAAATGATTTTAGGGTGAGATTTCCATCCAAATAAACAGGATTATCGATTTTTGAGATTAACTTATGTTGCCTTGTGTGCTCTTTACCTTTCAATCAAAGTATATTGGCTATCGAGAAAGGCCACATAAGACGAAATTTTCATGGACGATCTCATGACGTTGTCAGACTGAAAATAATGGAAGCTGTTATTAAAACATATAAGGAAATCAATGAACTGTTAGACAAGAGAGAAAAGTTGTTAACACAGATAGAACAGGACACCGACCGGTAACAATTTTATTGGAAAATCTGATGCATAATTACCACTGACATACCGTTCACCGTAACATCCTCATCATTTGCCTAGCCTTTTCCCAACTATGTTGGGGTCGGCTTCCAGTCTTACCGGATGCAGCTGAATACCATGTTTTACATGGAGTGACTGACACCGTTCACCGTAACATCCTAAGACCTAAATATTCCTTGTTTGTTCCAGTCTATTCGGTGCGGCATTCGAGCAAGCAGCCACGAAATGTGGAGCGTCAGTATCGCTGGATCACGTGGACTCTTCCATCATCACGCTTCCCCTAGCGCAGCGTGCGCAGTTCCTCGATGCCCTCACCGCGCTACTGGCGTGATTGTACACTCCGCGCCACTGGCGTAATAGTACCCTCCGCGCTACTGGCGTAATAGTACCCTCCGTGCTACTGGCGTGATTGTACACTCCGCGCTACCGGCGTGATTGTACACTCCGCGCTACCAGCGTGATTGTACACTCCGCGCTACCGGCGTGATTGTACACTCCGCGCTACCGGCGTGATTGTACACTCCGCGCTACAGGCGTGATTGTACACCGCGCTACCGGCGTGATTGTACTCCGTGCTACTGGCGTGTTGTACCCTTCGCGCTACAGGTCATGAGAAGCGCGGCGCATTACTTCACATCACTGCCTTAAGACTAGAATATTTTGAAAGGTACGTGATTGTTAAAAACTTGAATATCGATCTGTGCGCGTGGCTCGCTTAACTCTGTGGACGGACTATACTAGGCGTGAAGTTTACGCTGGCGTGACTGGCTTAAGAATCGACGTCCGTCAATGCCTCCGGTACTTAATTACCTACGTTTCGTTGGATGATGCGATGCGTTTTTCAAGTATTCTTGTAAATAACAATTATAATGTAAGCCATTTTGTTTGAGCCACGATGCAGCTGGCTAGTAATTATGAACTGATCCCGACTCTCGTGCCTTAAAAATATCCTACAATTTAATACCTAATCAAATAATGTTCTCTTAATTTCGGTTAAACAGTAATTAAAATTAATAAATTAAACAATCAAAATGCTATTAATAATTTTAAATTTACCAATCGAATAATAATTGACTTATGATTTTGAATTATTCTCTAATATTCTGTGTCTCGTAATTTCAAATCGGTTGTCAGCAAATTTTCCAGTATGTATTATTTTTTTGTAATTAATTATTTAAGTTTGTATGTTATTGGAATGAAGAACAGTAGTTAATTCTTTTTTTGTAAGAAAGCTCGTCCACTCGCTGTGGACTAAAGAATCGGCCGATAGTCGGCAGACTTTAGAGATGGAAGAGTTTCAAATCGATAGGTGTTCGCACTCGATCTTTATCTCGATTAAAGTAACCGGAACTATCAACAACAGTTGGCTAAGTCTGCGGGGCCTCACTATCGCTATCCACATCACAAATATATCTTCAAATATAATCGGCAAATTAATATAATTTAAAGTAAATATATTTTTCAATGCTCGGAGCACGAGCCCGGAAAATGAATTCTGAATTACAATGCTTTGAAGTTCTCGTTCTCAAGTATTAAAATATTATATTCTTTGTTTTGATAGGTAAATACCCATCCGCCATTTTCTGCGGGCTCTTAGACAGTCAGTTATCTTATAAGCACATTTTCTAGCATTACAATGTAAATAATAAGAGGACTTACAGCTTGGCAAAAAAGAGTCTGGAAAAATTGGGGGCGCCGCTGCTGGCGCACTTTTCACACTACAATTCATAATTACAAGTTATTTAGTGCTTACATATTTCTATGAAGAGTTTTTTGTCATTAATTATAATCAAATGAATCATTTTTATGATAATTTAGTACTCACAAACTTAGTTTTTAAGATTTTTATTTTTAGTTCCAGCTGTCACCGCCTCAGACTCTTTTTTGCCAAGCTGTACTATGATTTGCCAAAGCGAGAATTCGTTGTAAAGATGTCATTATGCGTTCTGTATACTTATCTATAATCGTGATAGCACGGCGCCGTGCTGTAGTGATGTAGCAAGGCCGTAGATATTAAAAGTTTAACTACTGTTCAAATAATGTTAATTGAAATGACTGTGTTTCTAATTATAAGCTCCTAGTTATTAATATTTATTTCTAAATAATTTAGTCTAATGAAATTAAAATATTCGATATATATAAAATTTACTTTATTTCTTCAGTCATAATTTTACACAGCTATCACAACACAGAGATACAGATTAATACTATACATTAGAAAATTATTTATTTACAGTTTTTTTTAAACATACAATTACCTTTGTTTATGTCATGTGCCGTTGATCGATTAAATAACCATCCATTACCATAAATAATATTTCAATAAGCCAATTCTAAAGACTTAGGTTTAAAAAAATATTTGATGGTTGCTTATCTCCGGTCTAGGTAACGAGGATATTATATAGCGACAAAGATAAATGGGGTCAAGACTCGCTCCCTTTAGATCTCATGTACCTAAAACCATACGCTCGCGCTGAGCCGTATGTTGATAAGATATAATTACATACATATTTTGATCTTATTATTATGATATTATTGAATTCATTAATTAAGTCTAAATAGGTGTCTTAAACCTTTTTAATGTCTAGCGCCGGAATCATTTTGCATCTCTATACAAATTACGGACTTATCAGTTTTTATACCTCATTTTTTTTTCGAGTAGGCTCAAAATTATGTTTTATCTATATTTTTTTTATTTGGCAAGTATTGGGCCCAAAACAAAATATTCGGGGGCATTTGCCTGCTGCGGGAAATTATTTTTATTAAAGTGTATATAAAAGAAGTTACTGTCAAAATGAAGGCAGGCATTTCGAGTAAATTCAATTAATTTACCTCAGGCACCAATACAGCTGATAATGTACACATGGACTAAGAAATCACAGTTATATATCTCAAGTTCTACATTGACAAAACATCGATTGCATCATCAACTTGGCCTAATGCAGTCAACTCCTAAACAAAGGCGTATGTCAAGTTGCGTCTCGCCTCCCGACCCTCAACCTTCCGCATCTTCTCTACTCCAGCTGCTGTATTTTGAGCATTATATGTGCTTAAAATATTCCTTGACTGTCCACTTAAGTGTTCAGTAATTATTAGTTATGAATCTTTTGATCAAATTCAGGGCCCAATTCGGCCTATCCTTTGGTACCATATGACCAGCATTCCGAACTAACACCTCTGATAAATTGCCAGCGCGTTTTATATAACCAGCTACATTTTTTCCGACTTTCCAAATATGTCTTACAGCTTTCCTGTACTCTTCTGATGCCGAAAAATTCAAATTACGCAGAAAATTTACCGTCAACGGGTAGGCAACAACGATATCTAGTTGCCCATTAAAGAACATGATTCGATAATGTGATAGTAGTTGAGATATAGCCGGGGCAACGGACTTCAACATATCAAGTCCTAATACTAGATGTACTTTTTCTCCGTCCTGGAACGGTCGTCCACCAACATGCATGCTACTTCTCACAGCATCCTGGTGCAGTAGCTTCACGAATGACGCCGCACCATCGGTAAATACTGGATACTGGTAGTTGTAGTATGAAGCGTAACCAGTGTAGAATTTGAAGAGCGAAAACTGTGACACTTGTCCATCCATAAGTCTGTCCATGAGCATGTTTGCTGTGATCCAATTTTCTTGCTTTATTTCACTGTAGATATCGATTTGATACTTCAGAAAAACCTTCAACTCGTTATTATCCAATAACCCATGTTGGTATAAGTAGTTACCGTAATCCAATTGATTTATTGGATCGCAATAAGCATTTCCCAACGCCATTCCTTTTAAATTAATTCTGTCTTCTACTTTAGCGTTTTCATTATGTATTTCCATTCCAAGAGTTGGTATATATTTACCAGCATACGATTCACCGGAAATGTAAAAATCATTGTCTCTCAAATTCGGGAAAAGTGTGAAGAACTGTTGTAAGGCATTGTACAGACCTTTAGCTATGCAGTCTTGGTCGCTACAGTAGCCGACCGTGTAGTCGGTAAAGCTGTATCCAGCTCCGACTGGATTGTCAATGAAGATTAGATGGTAGTTCAGGGCCCAGTGATATTTTCTTATCCTGATACGTTGCTTCTTAATCATGAGAGGTCCTAACTCTCTAAACAGTCCGTAGAGAGAACTACCTCCGGGTCCACCTTGAAGCCAGAGGATAACAGGTGCTGATGACTCCTTAGAAAATGGGGGGAAATACCAAAAATATAAATTTGAGTTATATTGCTTATCGATCGTAAAGAAACCAGCGTAACTCCGGATTCCCATTTTATCAGTCAAGGGAACGCGGGATAGATTCTGCGCAAGAGATACCACCCCCTTTTCAAGATATTGTGTAAGTAAGAGTGGTTCACCAACGTCTTTCGACGGCTTGGCATTTAGTTTCATCCGCGGATAAATATTTGGAAAAGCATTTATTATACAAAACAAACTTAATACGGTGTTGAAAATCAACATAACATACAACATAGCAACTATCTCGTATGGCGGGCCGAGCAGTTTCAACACAAGAAGTGCTAAAATACTAACTAATTTCAACATAAATGATAAATGCGTGTGACTTAGCACGTTGATATATTTCATATTGACATCAGACATTTTGAGTTGTCAAATAGTTGTGGGTGCGTAAAGTTTATAAAGAGTTTTTAGAAGGAGAATAAATGCTGATATTTTCACAGAATATAATATCTAAATTCAACAATTTTATTATGCGGTTTGAAAGAACTAAGCTGGTGACTACTGACATAAATCCTGGAGTCGGTGCCCAGCTAAGCGGATTCCAGATTAAACCTCCTCATCCTTGGCACAGACTCCTAAACGAACGTTTGTATGTTATTTCTTGCTTATTAGTGTTTTTTTTCAACTTCAGGGGGCCAACCCCCCTTTTTCGGAAATTGGTAACCTATTTTCAACACTTATAAACCAAGTGACCTCGTTTGCTATCGTCCGATGAGGAGTTCTGTTATATATCTCCGAAGTTCATCATCAAATCATGACTATATTTCTATAGGACTAATCGGAGAGTCTACACTTTCGAACAAAAAAATAAGCTGTTCCATACATTTCATGTTTACATGACTCAACAAAATGTATGGAACAGCTGGTTTTTTTTTTTGCGATATAGGGTTGGTCCCATCCCATAGTAAAAGTTGTTCATAATGATGAGTTTAATGCCCCTTTTAAGGATGCAGGTGTTTTACAAATTTCAAATCCCAAATATTATGAAGATGATCGTATAAATAAGTCGACACAAAGTTTTGGCGCTGCCGCCTCGTACCTACCACGCGCGCATGGTGACTGGAGACTAAAATTAAGCCAACTTTATTGAACTTTACTAATTCTTCCTGGTACCTACATGCTTCCCTTGGCAATTAAACCATAGCGTAGGTACTAAGCGCAAAAGGAGTTAGTTGATTGAACTAATAGGGTCAGCGCAAACCAGCGCAAGGCTAGGCATAAAATCTTTATTGGTCAAGTAGGTAGGTATAATTTTAAAAGTATAATTTTCCAAGATTGGGTTACTTATATAGGTAGATATTGTGATGATGCTATAAATAATAATTATTAATATTTTTTGTGAAATTTTCAAGTACATGTTTTAGCACATGTTAGCTTATTAAATATAAATATTTAATAAGAGAAGAGAGTTTTTTTTCAAATTTCTTATTAAATATTTATATTTAATCATTATTAATTCGGGTCTATTCGCGCACAGTTAAGATAGAAGACTCCCTTAGTCTTCACGTGACCACGTCGAGGTTAGTTAAAAACATGATTGTGATGTGGCGATCACGTTATTTTTAAACTACTACAAATGCTTGCAGTCGTTCTAAGTAGTTGAGTTGCGATTGTAATGAAAAATGTTAACAAATTTTGAATATTAGCTCTCCATATTCAATGTTAAAAATAAAAAATACAAGTGAAAGAATTACGCTACGTCAATTAGTTTCCGATGTGTGATGTCATCTCACAACACTCGCTCAGTCTGATCACGCTCTCAGCTCGGTGTCGTATTAGAAATTACAAATACTTTCAAAAATGTCCAATCCAAATACTAGGCAATCATGTGTTGTGCCGGAATGTACAAATACAACCACCAAAGCACCTGACTAATTTGCTTTTTACTAAGCGGAGCGTTGTAAACTGACGTCACACGGTCACGTGACTGTAGCGGGACTCGTAAGTTTAAATGCCTGTAAAATCAAAACTAACAGGTATTTTGAAGCTTTACTGTAACAAACTCTCAACCAATTTGGCATACCTATTAACATTCTTCATTAAGGTTCGATTTAACTGAGCAGATTTTGGTATCGCGTAAAAGTTCAAACGTCAAAGAATAAAGAAAAATCCAAAGTTTAAAATGTTTATTATTAGGTAGGTACTTCACAAAAGTAATAAAACAATAAAATGATCGAGCTGTGATCCTAAAAAAGTAGCAATATTGTACAAACTATGGAGGAAATTTTTTTTTGCCTTGTCAAGTAAATACTTGAAATGACAGCGGTCACTTTCCAGCCGCGGCGAGTTGCGTTTGAACTAGAAGTATCAAATTGTTAGCGCGAATTAAATTAGTCTCTTCTTTTTCGCTCATATTATTCCTGGCTAACTCCATCCATCTTTTCTTTGGTCTCCTTTTCTTCCTCCAAATCTAATATTTATCATTTATCACTTTTTTAGTCACATGCGTTTCATTGAAATAATTATATTCTTTATTTTCAATGAGATAAGTATAAAATTACAGTAATACATCAAAATCCTGTCCTACACTGTCTACTGGTGTGCGCTAACCTTTATACTTTGAAAACTAACTATTGGTTGTTAAGCCAAATAACAATACTATATTTCCCACAATACAATAAATACAGAAGAAAATAATTTTTTTTAAAGGCACTTTAAAATCAAATCAATTATTGAAATTGCAAGATTTTAATTAAGCTGACATTCAAAATTAGACAAGTTATTCACATTACACACATAGTAAAATTTGTTTGTTTGTTAAAAACTATGACAATATACAATATGACAGAGGACTAATGTTTAAAATTAATACATTTTTGATATTACCTTAAAGAAGATTACTCATGTCTGAACAAATCATTTAAATTGGTCACTAAACGACAAACTTAAAAGGGTTTAAAAATTGCTGGCTAGAAAGAGATAACATTTAATAGACTTGACGTTATGTTGCTTCTCACTGAAACTGTAAGTGTTTGTGTGGTATGCAGATTCATACTAGGGCAGCAGTAATTATTTATTAATCTTATTAAGTAAATATCATCATACCAATACCATACCATCATACCTATAAGTTAATACACATATCTAAAAATTTTGGGGTATAATTTAAACGGCCACCAAAAATATTTTTAAGACTCTAAGCCTAGGCAACAAATATTATTTTTGGTTACCAAAATGGATAAATGGTCACCAAATTCTATCCAACTCAAAGATTAATATTACTACCAAAAATCTTACTCCAAAATAGTAAGACGTCAACTAAAATACATTATTTGATCCCAGACTACTTTATGGTGCTAGCAAACTATTGTTACCAGGAGAAACTGGATGCAATCTGGACTTTAGGTTAGAAGGGGATGGCGGGGTCGAATAGACCCCGCCATTCCCTTCGTGGTTATTTTTTTATAAACCACCCAGAAGTAGGAGCCCCGCGAAGCGGGGCTCCGTCGACCAAGCCAAAAAAGGATTCATTTCATAATATTTTAGGAAACGTTATTTGGTGACCATTTATCCATTTTGGTAACCGTTTAGATTTTTTTTGGTTGTAAAATAGGTACTTACTTTTTTGGGTGGCGTTTAAACACAAGCCAAAATTTTGTTCAAAACCTTCTACAATTGCCAGAATGCCTGTGCAGGCGACGCGACGCGTAACAATTGATTTCCTTTAGTGATCATATCTTGGTGTTTGATGGTTTAAATTTGTTGTTTGTATCTCGGTGTTTGTTGATCGCACAATAAGGTACAATGGGGTTGAAATATCCTTATCGGACAAAACCCAAATAAATAAATACAAAAAATTATAAAAAAACATGTTATTTCTTAGTAATCTCAAAGACACTCCATACAAAAAAAAAGGATAGCAATTACCTTCTCCAGCAAGTACAATATAACTTCGAGAGTAAGTAGCCGATTTCCATAATTATTGTTTTCAGATGTATTAATTTTATACAGTAGTTACCTACCCTATTGCAAATGAACAGTACGGACATTTTACACATAATTATACACAGATTATATCTCTACCTTTAACTCTGTTCTTGTTCAAAATCATAATCATTACTTATAAACCTTGTAATTAAATCCAAACACCACTTAGGTTGATCCTTTGGGACCATGTGTCCGGCATTACGTACAAGTGCAAGTGTCAAATTGCCTGCTCTCTTCACATATCCTGCTATTTCCCCATCAACTTTCCATATATTCCGTGGTGCTTTCTGATACTCTTCCGAACCATTAAAACTTAAATTTTGCAGAAAATTTGCTGTCAATGGATATGCCACAACAATGTCTAGTTGGCCATTATAAAATAATATCTCGTATAGAGATAGCAGCTCCGATATTGCTGGCGCTACAGACTTTAACATATCAAGAGCTAACAGCAGTTGCACTTTCTGTCCATCATGAAAAGGCAGACCCCCAACGTGGACACTACGTCTAACATTATCATTTTGCAGTAATTCTATAAATAGACTCATGTCTTCAGATTCTGATGTCTGTAAGAAGTTGTAATAGTAATCAAAGCCAGTGTATGATTTAAAATACGAAAAATTTGTCAATTCTCCATCCATTAGGCGGTCCATTAGTACGTCTGCCTGTTCCCAATTCTCTTTAACTATTTGGTTCTGGATCTCAGTTTGATATTTAAGAAATACTTTCAACTCATTGCTATCTAATAATCCAAGCTGGTATAAATAATTGCCATAATCTAACTGGTTGATAGGATCACAGTAACCATTACCAATTGCCATTCCTTGTAAATTGATAAAATCATTACCATTTGCATTCTCCTGATGTATCATCATTCCTAAAGAAGGTATGTATTTTCCTGCATAAGACTCCCCAGTAATGTAGAAATCATTATTTTTTAATTTCGGGAATAGTTGGAAAAACTGTTTTAAGCTTCGGTGTAGACCGTATGCGACACAGTCTTCATTGGTGCAGTATGCCTTAATATTATCTGCAAAGCTAAACCCAGTCCCAACTGGGTTATCAATAAATATAAGATGGTAATGCAGTGCCCAGTGATATTTTCTCAAAGAAAATCCTTCTTTTCTGGCTATTAGAGGTCCTAACTCAGCAAACAAACCAAAAAGAGAACTACCACCAGGCCCACCTTGTAACCAGAGAATAACAGGGGCATCTGCCTTCTTCGAAAATGGCGGGAAATACCAAAAATATATGTTAGAATTGAATTTCTCATCGATTGTAAAAAAACCGGCGTGACTACAGAATCCAATTTTATCCGTCAAAGATACGCGGGAAAGATTCTGAGCGAGTTCTATCTGACCCTGTTTGAGGTATGGTGTAATGATAAGAGGGTTACCGGCATTCGCTGATAATTTTGATTCCAGTTTTAATCTTGGATAAACATTCGGGAAAAATACTGCATTGATTAGAGAAAAAAAACTTAAGATGGTGAGAATAATCTTCCAATAATGATGTTCAATCTTCATCTTAGTAAAACAAACTGAGTATAAATCACTTATTATTTAATTAGGTTAAATTAATACTTGGAAAACACCGAGCTACTACATTCACTTTTACAGTTTTGTTGTTTATTTATTTTAGTTCGATGAGTGTAGAGCCGGTTGACGTTGACATTTTAATGACCACAGATTATTATACACTTGTATTATGCTGTATTATGCTTGTATTATTTATAAAGATGTGTATTATTTCTTGGCATATTCTTGTTTTACTAGTATTATTGACAAAGAGTTTTTTTTTTGGTGACATTTGGCTTGGATCTTAGAGTATAAATACTCTAAGGCTTGGATGCTTGACAAGAGTGTATAATCACTGACCGAGTACATTATGGACTGACGCTTGATTAATAATTGATGACAAAAAAACTGTCATTGTCAGTCACATCAAGACCGCAGGCTCTGCAGGCTCGCAGCCCCTTAGGCGTCGTTCAAACCGACTGCAGCTGCGATGGCGGCAAAAGACGCCACTTAAGGACAATATTTTTTGTTGATCTTAGTGCACTGTATCAAACAATTATTGTTAATTTAGAATAATAACTTTCGTGAGTCGTACTTACTGTTACTGTAAGCTTATAGAACAACCCACTGCTGGGCACAAGCCTTCTTCCACGATTTTCATACTTTTCTGTGCAAAGCTATCGTGGACCATTGTCCACCGCTGCCAGTGCGGTGCCGCTGTCGACCGGCTCGGTCACCACGGTCTATCCTGTCAGAAGAGCCCAGAAAGAATTCCACGCCATGCCTGCATTTATGATATTTTACGAGCTCTTACCACCGCCCACTGTGCAGACATTGTGTCGCGGGACGATGAAACACTAATTCCATGGAAGATGGAATGAGACGCCTGGTGGATCTTCCTGGAACCCAATGTAGGGCAGGCGCAGCAGAGGAATCAGCTAAGGCCCCTTAAAAGGCGCAATACCCTGGATAGCGGCTACTTATTTGAGCCTTTTGGGCTCGAGATGCTGGCGTCGTGGAGGCCAGAAGCCCGAAAAAATTTTAAAGACCTATCTGGGCGTCTGGTAGAAGCTACTCGGGATCAAAACGCTAGCCTATACCTAGCTCAAAGGCTTACCGTTGCTATTCAACGTGGCAATGCAGCCAGCGTTTTGAGGACATTGCCCACTGGAAGCGGTCTTTTAGATTAAGTTTTTCTTTTTATTTTATTTTTAGTGTTAGTTTTTAATATAAGTTGTAGTTTAATGTTAGTTGCATACAATTATAAATTGAATGGTAATAAAATAAACTTATAAAAGGTAAACGGGATAATTTTGAATGATTTTAATAATTTTCTGTTTTACCCGTCATATATGTACGCTTTCGCACGGTTGGTTGAAAAATTTAAAACTGCCTGCGACCGCAGGCCAAGGGGTCGGAGTTTGAGTAACTCGCTCATAGTCATAATTATTACAAATAAAATGCATGTCCCTGCATTCGCGTCTGTGCGAACGATGCCCTAAGGAAGTCGATTCTAAAGTCAAATTTCAAGTAAACCTTTTCCTAACCTAGTGTCGTCTTTTTCTCTAGTACGTCATTAGTGAAGGAGTGAAATTTTACATTTCAGTTTACGTTACTGCCGTTACTGCTTCAGAATCACAGCAGCGATTTCATGTAAAATGACTATCACAAATAATAGTTTGAGAAATAGTGAAATAGCTATCAAAAGAAGAAGAAAGTGAAGAGAAGCTACTACTGCTGAAGAGTGGCGGATAATCTGATTTGGTAGCCCAGCTGTGAAAGACGTAGTATTATATTCAGTTGTACGGGTGGAAAAAGACACTACACCGCTAACGGAATTGTCAGAACCAGAGCCTCGCCCGTAAATCAAACGGCACTGAAAAATATTTTTCCCAAAGAGATTTGTAAAGGTCTAAATAAGTGGTGGCTTTTAGCCAATAAAATGTATTTAAAAGTGATAATGTGAAAATTTTTCAAAGTGATGGGGCTCTCATTGTGGGCTTTACTAATTTTTCAAGCTATTTTTAATACTGAGGGTTTACTTTTTAATCTTTACCCGAGTATAAGCTTTGGCAAACTCAATAACAGTAATACAGGATATCCCTTGTTCCTCACAGACTTCATTGAAAACGGTAATGTGGAACAAGGCAGGGTTCTGGCTCGCGTGCCCTTTACAGAGACTCTTCAAATCAAAAGTTACGCGGGATTCTTTACGGTGGACAAGACGTATGACTCCAACCAATTCTTCTGGTATTTCCCTGCTATGTCATCTAATAAAAAGCTCGCACCCGTCGTCGTGTGGCTGCAGGGCGGACCGGGTGTGTCTTCTTTGTATGGACTGTTCACTGAAAACGGACCTCTTACAGTGCAAAACAACATTTTTGAAAAAAGGAAGTACAATTGGGCCTTAAGTCACCACATGATATACATAGACAACCCTGTTGGTACTGGATTCAGTTTTACAAATGACAGCAGAGGCTACTGTTCTAATGAGTCACAGATTGGTGAGCAATTATACTCAACAATGATACAATTCTTCCAACTCTTTCCTGAATTGCAACAGAATACGTTCTTCGTGACCGGTGAGTCGTATGGAGGGAAGTATGTGCCTGCTCTTGCATACACTATACACAAGAGGAATCCCAATGCTAGGTTCAAAATTAATTTAAAAGGAATTGCAATTGGCAATGGTTTTAATGACCCGGCAAATCAGCTTGCCTACAGTGAATATTTGCACCAAATAGGTCTGTTAGATTCGAACCAAGCTAAAGAATTTAAATTATATGAAACAAAAATTCAAAAATTGATCAAAGAAGAACGTTGGGAAAAAGCGTTTGAAATGTTTGATCTTTTGTTAAATGGTGATTTCACAAACTGTACGAGTTTGTTCAAAAATGTGACAGGATTTGACAGTTACTTCAACCTTTTGCATACTAATGAAAGCAATCAATTTGAAGATTTTAAACCGATGATTCACAAACCGGCACTTAGAAGGAGCATACATGTTGGGAACTTATCTTTTCACAACGGATCTGAAGTTGAAAAGCATCTTAGGCAAGATATAATGAAATCTGTAGCTCCATGGATATCGGAGCTTCTAGATTACTACGATGTGGCTGTGTACACTGGACAATTGGATATCGTCGTAGCTTATCAACTTTCTGTTAACTTTCTAAAAAAATTGAAATTCACTGGTGACTCTGAATATAAGACTGCTAAGAGGAAAATTTGGAGAGTGGACGGAGAAATAGCTGGCTACGTGAAGAGAGGAGGCAGGTTGGTTGAGGTCATGATCAGAAACGCAGGACATATGGCGCCCCGAGATCAACCGAAGTGGGTACTTGATTTTATCACCCGGTTTACACACGGAAACTTCTTTTGATAACTACTGACTTAATCGAATACCGCATTTACACATGTGTGCTCGTGATTCGCCTCAGCATTCCACGAATTGTTTGGTGGATATTCGTGTGGCTTTAGGCTATACGAGTGACCCTTTACACATTCGTGTCTATTCATTTCTATTTCTAGCTCAGGGTAGAACCCTTAAAAATAATAAAAAGTTAAAAAAAATAATAGTAGGATGAAACCCATTGGAAAAGAAGGAGAATATTATAATAATGAAAGGAAAAATAATTTACGGGCAATCTGAGTTCGGGTAGTGGGGGGTTAAAGGGTAAAAAACGGTTTATCTCGATTTCCGGCAAAACTACAAGTCCTATGGAAAAAAGTCAAATGGCAAAGTTGTAGGTAATAAAAAGATCTATAACTTTTGTATTTGCACTTTTTCACCTCAAAATGTATGTGAAAAATTTTTGGTGAAAACTTGCCTTTTTATGTCCCAAATACACTGTAATTTATTTGATTTGAAATATTTATTTTTTCACCTTATTTTGACTTAATATCGAAAAATAACCCTAATTTTCAATCGAAAATTCACCCGTCAAAATATCAGCTTTTTTCAAAAAGTTGGTGTGCTTTCTGTTTGTTGAAATCTCTACTTTCCGTTGAACTCAGATTGCCCGTAAATTATTTTTCCTTTCATTTTTATAATATTCTCCTCATTTTCCAACGGGTTTCATCCTACTATTTTTTTTTTGTCTATTCAGCTTGACGAAATGGACGACGACGTCTTCATTCTAGCGGCTTTTGTATTGCACTTACAAAGTCAAGATATTTATTTAGAGGTGGTACAAATAATAATTAAAAGGAAACGTCGCCTGATATACCAGTCCGAGCATTGTATACTTGCTGCTTATTATTATGATTAGTAGGTACGCTTTGGATTCCAAAAGCATCATCATAACTTCACTGTTGGTACAGTCTATTCTGTATATTGCGTTATAGGCCGTTTGCTACGACATGAACTAGAAAATGTTTATGTGTGAACACTAGTTCATCTAGCCACTCTTTCCCTTTGACTCGTGTCCAAAAAACCGCTCCCGACGCGAGCGTCACGAGCGTCGATACGAAACACGAAACTAATGACGAACTACCATTTATTGCTCGTGCCTTTACTCGCCGCTCGCCTCGCCACTCGCGCGAATGTGTAAATACGGTTGAATTTCTTGCTTCACTAGAATAATAAATAACCGGCCCAGAGAGAATCGGATTCGACACTCGTGCTCGTACTCGTACTCTTGCGTTTCCACTTGGGCCAAATGTTTCTGATTTGAATTTTATTTTGTGATTTATATACTTTAGTAATAGATTTACTTATTAATTTTAAAAAGATGCAAAGTTGTGCATTTCTTTAAGAGTTGGAATGAAGTATTCTTAGCTTAGGCCCTGGACAGGGTACGGACTTAATTCACGCGTTGATTACAGGATTGCTCGACTATTCGGACTCCGGAGTCCATTTTCAAGAGCGAGTGTGATCACGCTACAGCGTCGCAGGCAGACCCGTGTGTAATGATTATCTACCTACATAATCTAAGATGTATGTTAAATTATACTTTTCTTATTATGTACAAACACAATCCTAAACAGGTAATTAATTGAGTGCCATTTGATATAATATTTAATGAGTTTCTTTTGTTCTAACTATAATAGTGAATAGAACTATTTAGTACTAGCTGTCCCCCGCGATTTCGTCCGCATGAAATTTAATTTACCTGTTTATGTCGTTAAATTAGACTATAGCAGGCTACTCATATACCTGCCAAAGGGGTAATGTAGGGTGTAGGTGTGAAAATTACCCTAAATTGCATCCTAAGTTGTGGTGTAAGCGAGCTGGAACCTAACCTTGGTTCTTAAGGGGGCCGGCATGGCAGGGCTTAAGAACCTTTTTAGCTCCCTATATCAGTCCCTACCGCTCTACCACGATTCGTGATCAGTTCGCCGTTGACGTGCCTTTTCTTTTCTTTCTTTTTCCTTTTCTTCACCTATTACTTAACTATAAGGATTTCATAATAAACCCTCCATCACAGTGTCATCGTATGTATTATCTTTTTCTCTATTTAAGCCATTTTACTTGCAAATTATTAATGATAATCTACATTGACATTAGATTACATGACCGAAATTCGATCGGGGAACATTATAAGTATAAAAAACGTCCTTATTCAGGTCCCAGGCTATCTCTTTGTACAATTTAATTATGATAGGTTCAGTCTTTCACATAAAGGGTTGTATATCTATCTTTTTCCAGGTTCTAGGCTATCTCTGGGTCAAATTTGATTTCTGTTCAATCTTTCCAGTATTTCTTGTAAAAGTAGGTTATGTCTTGTTCCAGCTCCTATTACCTTTTTGTAAAATTTCCCATATAGGTACACCGTAAACGTAGTCTCCAGATTCTAAGCTACTAAATTTAATTTCTATTCAATCTTTCCCTAATATCACGTAAAAATAGCACCTATATGTCCTTCTCTAGGTTCTAGGCTACCTGTTAGAATAAAAAATAGCTTACAGCACTCTGCTTTCGAAAGAATTTTCAGAATATGATCGGTAGTTCCGGAGATTATTTAAATTGAAAAACTTATTAAAATATTCCAAAAAAGTTATAACGATTTGAACAACCTTTACTAGACAAAGAGTAGACAAACATGTGGCAGTACGAACAAATGACGTCATAGTTTCTTAGGCAAGATCAGTCTTGGATGAACTATGACTCGCTCTTCACAAGTCGAAGTTAAAAAGCTGTCATTCCTCCTTTATGTTTATTTAGAGGAAGGAGTCAATTACCACCTCTAGAAATTAAAACGTCTTCGGCGTTAAGATGCAGTTTTTTTTTACACATCGTGTTATTTTAAAAGTTATATTAATCAAATGTATACTTTTTAACAATAAGTAGCCAGGTAATTTCACTATTGCAATAAATTACTTTTTTAAAATATTTTTAAAATTATGTCGTAAAATAAAGGTTTACAACTTTGACTTGCATTTGGTATAATTTTCTTAAAAAACACTGATTTTTAATTTTTTAGTAACTATTGAACGGTCTAGAGTTCCAATTTCAGAGAGTCCAAATTAGAAACCCTTTTCCGGGTTCTGTAGTAAAACCCTTTGAAGAATCATCTTATTGGAAGTAGCATAAGAATGTTGCATGCATCAAACGTGAAATCATGTAGGTATCCCTGTCCAATACTAGGGAGCCTAGCAATGAGTAAAACCGTAAAACCATGTCAATCATTCGTCATGTCAGTCTGTCAATTTTACTCGCAGACCATCAATGAAGAAAGCTGCAATTCGGAATTAATATACAAAATTATAACGCCGACAAAGATAAGAAATAAAATTAATTTAATAATAAACATTACAATGATCATAATCATAAATTTTTTCCAACGGTGCGTGTGTTTTGCCTTGTCGGGAGGCCTACAGCACCTACAGCGCAACAACGAAACGATAAAGAAAAAAAATTAAATACTGAAGGATTTTTCTTACTCCACTGGCAACCCTCAAGTTCATTTTAGGGGAATTCCTCGTACAGTTTGGCAAAAAAATGGGGGCGCGCCACTGGCGCACTTTTCATGCTACACTTCAGAATTTCAAGCTACGTCGTCAGTCTGTGTGTACTTAGTAAAAACGAAAACAATCTAAGGCCAGAACTATCATTTCGAGTGAAAAAGGGATCCATTGTTTTCATCTTGGTTATCAAAATCCAAGAAATTAGTTTCATGATTTTCTGTTACAAAAGGTCATATTATTCGTACAAATTATTCTTTCATTAGCAGAATAAATGATAACTTCGCAGACAAGCAGCATAACTTGGAAGAACTATATTGACAAGGGCAAAAAAAAATCTATCAGTGTTGCCACCTTAGCCCTTTTAGGGCTAGATCCAGCAATTTTTAGTGTAATAGCTCCATGTTTGACGATATGGCCCTAAAGCAGCTATTACAATATGATCTATTTAGAAATACTTTAAATAGAAAATCAAAAGCCAGCAGTTACACTATGACTAAATAGAATCTTAAATAGAACCAGACAACTTGCAGTCGTAGTAGAATTACATTGGGTTGCAAATTGATTACACTCACCTAAATCGTATACAATTTAGAGAGAAGAGCGACTAAATAGGTAATTTAGCCCCTTTTTGAGGCCAAATTGCAAAATCTAGCTCTTTTTATTTTAGCTTGTTCAATTGCTCTTTTTCAAAAAACAAGGTGGCAACACTGCCTTACTATTGTCAAAAAAATATTCAGCCCAGCCTGCTGTGGGACCACAGATTAATAATTATAATTATGAGCAAGGTTCGACGGTCGTGCCCATGCCGGTCTGCCAGATATACAAAACAAACACCGCAATATTGTTAACAATAATCGCAAAGGATGATAAAAAGGTTATGACATCTATTTAGGTCATCATTATTATTCGGTATTCGTCTCGGCTACAACTAGTCTTGAGATGGCGCGCACGTTGTGGGCTTTACTAGTTTTTCAAGCATTTTTCAATGCACACGGTTTATTTCACCGCTACCCGAAGTTGGACCTTGGAGAGCCTGATAGTGATGAACCAGGATCTCCTTTATTTCTATCTCAGTACGTCGAGAGCGGAAAAATTGAAGAAGGAAGGCGTTTAGCTCGCGTTCCCTTCACTGAGAGCCTTCGAATCAAAAGTTACGCTGGATATTTCACAGTGAACCAGAAATATGACTCCAACCAATTCTTCTGGTATTTCCCTGCTATGGTACCTGATAACAAACTCGCGCCGGTAGTCGTGTGGCTGCAGGGAGGGCCTGGGGCAACATCTCTATATGGATTGTTCACTGAAAATGGTCCTCTTAGAGTGCGAAACAACAAATTCGAGAGAAGGAAGTACAATTGGGCTTTAAGTCACCATATAATATACATAGATAACCCTGTTGGTACTGGGTTTAGTTTTACAAATGACAGCAGAGGCTACTGTACTGATGAAACACAGGTCGGTGAGCAGTTGTACTCAACAGTGATACAATTCCTGAAACTTTTTCCTGAATTGCAACAGAATAAGTTCTTTGTAACCGGTGAGTCATATGGAGGGAAGTATGTTCCTGCCTTAGCATACACCATACACAAGAAGAATCCTACAGCTGAATTAAAAGTGAATTTGAAAGGAGTTGCGATTGGCAATGGTCTGAGTGATCCTGAACATCAGTTAATATACAGTAAATATTTATATCAAATAGGTCTATTAGATTCTAACCAAGCTAAATTATTTGAAGAATATGAAAATAAAACTAAAAATTTCATCAAACAGAAGAAATGGGATGAAGCTTTTGAAACATTTGATTTTTTACTCAACGGTGATATGACCAAAGGACAGAGTTTGTTCACTAATATGACAGGGTTTAATTTTTACTTCAATTTCTTACATACCAAAGACTACACACAGTTCGAAGATTTTGGACCAATGATTCAGAAATCAGCAGTACGAAAAAGTATACACGTTGGGAACTTACCTTTCAACAATGGATCTGAAGTTGAAAAGCATCTTAAGCAAGATGTGATGAAGTCTGTAGCCCCGTGGGTGGCCGAGCTCTTGGACCACTACTACGTGGTGATTTACAATGGTCAATTAGATATCATTGTTGCATATCCATTAACTGAAAACTACCTCAAAAACTTAAATTTTACGGGTGCTGAAGAGTACAAGACAGCAAAGAGGTACGTTTGGAAGGTAGATGGTGAAGTAGCGGGGTACGTAAAGCAAGCTGGCAAGTTGGTAGAGATCTTGGTTAGGAACGCAGGGCACATGGTGCCTGGAGACCAGCCGAAATGGGCTTTAGATCTTATTACACGGTTTACTCATGAGAAAACCTTTGAAGGTTCTAAAAAGAGTATGTACTTAGGTGCTAATTAAATTAGCAGGGGTTTTTATTAAGAAATAATTGGGTGAGATAAGTAATTAGTTTAGACTACGAATATTTTTATTTCAACATCATTCCTATTTTTAATAGAGGTACCTATGTGGTAAACTTTACATAAGTATGTATAATTGTAGGAATCAGTACTATGTTGTTTAGCCCAGTGCAGCACTGTGAATTAATTATACATACATACCTACATAATTAACCTATTGACCACCCCATTTAGATTTAGGTAAACATTCAACAATTACGGTTCATTGTCAGATAAATTGATAGGGGTGGTCAACAGGTTAAAAAAAGTTGATAAATCAAATACCTAGTTGGTTGGTGTACCTTCCCAGTAAATACCTACATACTTTTAAGATTACATACATACATACATCATGGTTTATATAATAATACCAGTTGCAGAGATGCAAACAATTAGGTTGTTTACTTAATGAACCATTAGTTTCCTGATATATTTATAGCCAATAAATAAATATTTTTATACCATCCTGGTTGTTTAATTTCTGTTGTTATATGCTTATCTATTCATTATGGTTTTAATAGTAGGTACAATGGCATGACTAAAGATGCCTTTGTGATGTAAGTAATATTTTATTGTATATTATTTGCCTTTGAGTTATGGTCAGTTGTAGTTAGTGATAGCCTAGCAACATGGCACCTCTGATTTCGAATTCATGTGTGCATCACACATATGAGGAAATCAGCCTACCTAAGACAATTTTCAACGGTGTGTAGAGCCATCTTAGAGGCCTACTGGCGGTTTAAACTTGGACACCAGGTTGTTAATCATCCATATGATAAAGAAAGAAATAAGAAGATGGTCTATAGGTAAATGTCTCATTATAATGTGGCCATCTATAGATATAAGTGGTTCAGCAGCAGCGCCTAGGAGAGCGAGCGAAGTGCCCAGGCATACTAATTGACCACACCATGACACCAGGGTCAAGCATGGGCGCAGCTAAAGAAGCATGCACTGGGCCCAAAAAAGGCGTTACGAGCAGTAGGTACCTACCTACAGCAGACGGAAGCCGATTTGGACAGAAATGACGCTTCTCTCCAATGGCTGCCCGGTCACGTTGATCGCGAATTAGTATCAACGTGACTGCAGCATCTAAAGGAGAAGAGCGGTCATTTCTGTATGCGGCAACTATAGGACTTTAGGTAGCTTACTAAGCTTGGGTGGCGGTAAACATAAATTCTGTCTCAGAATTTTAACATTTTTATTTAGACTCATCATTAATAAATTGCATTCAGAAGCGGTGGTAGTCTAGAAGACTACAAAGTCAATGGTTCGAAACTCAGGCACGCACCTGACTTTATGGATTCGTAGGTATGCATTTTAGAAATTAATCAGAATAATGTTAATAAATATTTTTGTAGAACAACGACGATGCTGAAGTAAAGAATTTAGCTAGACATAAAACTAGTTAAGTTAGGTACAATTTTTGAGATAAGAAAAAAATAATTAAGCGAGCTAGATTTGAAGGTGATTTGGGGATCAAATCAAGTTCACTCCAGTAGCTTACAGAACATAAAAACCTAAGATAAAAACCTAAAAAAAATGTTGAGCAAAGGAAAGATATCATTCTAAATTTGAAAAATCTAGTTTTGTGTCGAGATTCTAAATCCTGGCTCCGATTTCGACACCACCTAGAGGCGAATCTTATCACCTACGACTATAATGGGAATAGAACACGCGACCCCTAGCAGAAAGGTGATTCGCCAAGCCATTGCGCATGTAGCCTTCAAAAGTGCCTAATACTAGTTTTATCTGTAAGTATATTCTATGGTGGCTAACGTGGGTAGTCATATTAGCACACAGGATGCTTTTATCGCTATCAAGAAAACCGACGGTTATTACCTACTGTGCTGTCGCTAAAACTCAGCCTCATCACAGGCTTTCTTTCACTAATAGAATAGAGACAGCGATACGTTTGTGGCGAATGTCAAGGGGGAGGCGCAAAGTTATATTTGACTGTAGGTACTCAAGCCTTTATAACTATTAGTATTTTCACAAGTCGATAGTGACGTAACAAATTACGACCTTGAGAAGGACAAAAGGTTGCACACACAAATGCACACGTCTTGTTTCATACGGACTTACAGGGCAGTGTTTTAATTATTCAGTTTCGTTTGAACTGATAAAAGAATTTAACATCCTAGAGTTGCCTACTCAATCAGCAGAATCATAACATTTTGATTTTTTGTTTACATCCGGTGTTTTTTTTTTTAAATATTGTAGGTAGGTATAACATTTGAATACCTACAACATTGGTATATCAATGACCTACAATATTTATTATGAAATAAATTATTTGACCAAGAGAAGTTGGGTTATTATAACTAAATTATTATTATGCTAGTGCACCTAATGAAGGCTAATATTCCACTTTATTAATTTATAGGTACACACAGCAAAGCTATGTTGGCAGGGGCGCTCTGGTTGTGTTTATTTCAAGATGATCAATGCAATTTCATTTTTACACACATGCAATCTTCTACAAAAAACTTTATTCTTAACTAGCGGCTCTGATAGCTTTGCTGTGTGTAGGTACATAGCTATAAGTAAATGCTCATAAGTCATAGGGGTAACTAATAAAAATAAAAGCCATATCACAATATCAAATGTTATTTTAATTAATCTTCAAACCGACAGTTTGTATCTGGACATGAAAGTTGGTGTGACAACCAAACAATACTACATTCCAGAGAATGTGAACATTATCTTAGTCAAATAATCTGAAACACACTTGTGTTGACAAAACAATGTTTTGAATGCCCAGCAAGTTTCAAAAGTGGTCAAAAAAAAAAGTATTTATAATTATGTAATATTATAATATTAATTGTAAATCAAATCAGTTCGGGCACAAATTATTTCTAGTCAATGTTTAGGTTGCAGGGCATTCAAAATCTTCAAACTAAGGTACAAAAGGAATGAAATGTGTTATAATCTATCGACCCTCGATGTATGTTGATAGTTCAATTTCTTCAGGCAGCTCAGTAATGTTGACATCAAAGCGATCTTGAACTTCATTAAGGATTTTAGCATCATTCTCATCAGATACCATGGTGATAGCAAGGCCTTTGGTACCAAAACGACCTGCACGAGCTACTCGATGCAGGTAGGTGTCAGAGTCTTCTGGCATGTCATAGTTAAACACAATGTTGACTCTTTCTATGTCCATACCTCTTCCAAACAGGTTGGTGGCAACTAGAATCCTCTTCTGGAACTCCTTGAATTGCTGGTAGCGTGACAAACGCTCATCTTGAGTCATGTTCCGATGGATACCAATGGCTGGGAAATTTTGATCTGTTAACAGCTGAGATAAAGCTATGCAGCGCTGGACAGACTTCACAAATATTACGACTTGGTTGAACTCTAATACATCAAGTAGCTCAAATAGCTTCTTGTTCTTTTCATTCTCTTTAAGTTTAACATAGTGTTGCTGCAGACCATGCAGTGTCAGCTTGGCTTCATCATCTACATACACTTCCATAGGGTCCTGCATGAACTTCTTGCACACTGGTCTGATATCTTTGCTGAGTGTAGCTGAGAACATCATCACTTGCTTGCCATGAGGAGTATTTCTGAATATCTCCTGTACATCACGTCTCATGTCCAGAGATTCTAGCATCTTGTCACACTCATCCAATATGAAGTGTTTCAAATGTTTCAAATTCAACTTCTTATTGTTCACCAACGCCAAAATCCTGCCGGGTGTACCCACTACAATGTGAGGACATGCAGTTTTCAGCACCTCTTCGTCTTTCTGAACTGGCATACCGCCGAAAAACACAGATACCCTTACGCCGGCCATGTATTTAGAAAAACGCTCGTACTCTTTGCTAATCTGGAAAGCCAATTCTCTGGTGTGGCACATTACGAGGACGTAGACGTGGTTTTCAGATGGCTCCAGCTGTTGTAATGTCGCCAACACAAAAACGGCGGTTTTTCCCATACCAGACTTAGCTTGGCACAAGATGTCCATACCGAGTACGGCTTGCGGAATACATTCATGTTGTACTTCTGAAGGATGCTCAAAGCCGCAGTCGACAATGGCGCGTAAAATCTCGGGTTTTAGCAGGAAATCCCTAAAGCCGGAGCTGTGAATAGATACATAGGATCCTTTAACCTCTTTCTTAGGCGCCGCTTCTGTCGCCCCATCAGCGGTCTGCTGATCCGCCTGCTCTTCGTCTTCGTAGTCGAGAAGATCGTCGTTGTCAGCCATGATTTATAGATTTGTAACTAATTTATTTAGTTTTTTAAAGCCGCACTCAACTTGAGCACGTGAAAATTTATTTTGAAAATTTATTTCACAATAATGGCGGCTATGGTTTTGGCGTCAATTTTTGTTTTTTTTTCTATTGATTCATGCGAAGTTGCGGACAGCAATTAGAAACTTGGATATTAGGGTTTTTGCACGAACATCAACATTAACTTATATATTCTAGACAAAATTAGTGACACCCAGCCAGAACTTTTTAAATGATAAAAATGGACCATTAATTAAATTAAAAATCATTTAAAAAGTTCATAATTGTTTTCCATACGCAAGGAATACAATTTTGATTTTTTAGGGATCATCATCATCGGTTCGGTACTTATTAGTAAAATAACTTAAGATAAAAGTGATTCATTTGATTATAATTGATGAATGATGACAAAAAAATTGTCGTAGAAACATGTACCTACAGTTATGTTGAAAATTTGAAAAAAAAATGTAGCATGCATGAGAAATGCGCCAGCGGCGCCCCCAATGTTTCCCATTTTTTACAGATTTTTTTGCCAAACTGTAGTCATAAGACTATTCTAGTATGTGTGTGCTTGTGGCGCCCTCAATTTGTGCAGACCCTTTTTTGCCAAACTGTATAATCCCAATTTTTCCATCATTTCCATTTACATTAATATGCTCTTTTCCTTATATATTTCAATTTATTCAATTACAATACAATTGCTAATTAATTGCTCAATCATGCAGGGTTGATTTTTACTGTTTTAGTTGCTCTGATAAAAGGCACAAAGATTTGTTGGTCGCTCAACGAATCCACATCTACGATAGTGGCTCCGCGATCATCCCATTCATCCATCCCTGACGTGTCATGTCTTGGTCGCATAGATGGGGAATTTATGACGCCACCGTCGCATTTTTCAAGCTCGATTTCTAGCTTTTTTTTTGTCGTGATAGCCTAGTGGTGAAGACCATTGGCTGGCAAGTCAGAGGTCACGGGTTCGAACCCAAGGCGCGCACCTATGACTTTTCGTAAGTTTTGTGCGTGTTATAAATTAATTATCACCTGCTCCGTGCCTCGGAAAGCACGTTAAGCCTCCCCGGCTGTCATGAAAATCTTTGTCAGTTGATTCAGGGAGTCGGTTAAATTACTACCATAAAAGAAGTGTTTATCTAAGGATTCTCAGTCAACGGTTAACATGTTGGTTACTAGTGTACTACCCAGCTACCCTTTTTCTCTTTTGTCTTTGTTGGTTGCAGGGGTCAGATAGGCAGTCGCTCCATACCTTGTGGAAAACTTACATTAAGTTATGCTGCATCAGTTTAAATTAGAAGCCGACCCCAACAAAATTTGGGAATGATAAGGCTAGGAGGATGATGATGATGATGATGTTCGTATTTGTGTCATGTCTTGGTTCCTTGTCCTATTATCTGTCACTTTTAGGGAAACCGTAAAGGGTAAGGTTGAATCTCGTATATGTCCTATAGGAGCGAGATGAATAATGATTAAAACACGTATATTTGCTTTTATATTTTATTTCTTGTTATTTTTATTACTATTTCTATAAAATCAGAACTTACTGAATAAGATTTTAATTTATAATTTATTACCATCGAATGTGGTACCATCCACCGTGTATTAAGTGTCTTACGTCATTTTTTTTAATGGCACGAACCAGATAAGCAGAATTAAGGTCAGCTGATGGTTATAGCTACGGTAGGTCTACCTGGGACGCAGTGGTCATATGCTGCTGTGCACCGGGAAGCTCAGGAGAGATCTATCACTCTTCCTAAGAATTTGCTGCCACAGGAGGTTCCGGAGCTAATTTTTTAAGGGACCCGGGACCTATCTTTATGGGCTAATGGCTGATATGAGATTGAACTGAGGACAGATAAAGAGCCAATGAAATGTAAAAGCCGATCAAAATCGGATTTATAGTTAATTTATTGAGACCAGCTGATATTGGCAATTACTAAAACTATTCCTATTACCTATTACTAAAACAATATCATGCACCTTTTTACTTATAATATCATTGATGGTAATTCTATTTGCTACCAAGTTACTACGTGAAAACAATTTTTACAATATCTAAAAAGGAGACAACTATCGAAATAATACTGAAATAACAATTCATGTTACTAATTCAAACTAACGGTCGTCAGATAACTTTGAATAAATTCCTCACTTTGATTTTTCTTCCATGCAGCTTTCAAAAATTCCCTAAAGTCATGTGACGATCAGGCCTAAAACTGGTGTCGATGCGATTAACGCGACGCTATCTGAGGTTTCATGATCTAGAAAAGTTCTTAAAGGAGACCAAAAGCGTGGAACTCTGGCTGGATACATCCTTATGAATAAGGAAGGAGATAAAGTATCAAATCGCATCGCACCAACTCAGAATCCTACGGTAACTAACACTTCTCACTATACGGCTTCAACGGTTTGAAGTCAGCGTTTCCACTCAGATAGGCATCAACAAAATTCTGAACCGAATCCGTTGTTATTTCATCTCCAAATTTCATGGTCACCATGCGTTGTTTTGGGAAGTCTATAGAAGTTAGTAACGGAACAGCATCGTCTAACCCAATGTGCTCTCGAAGCATATCAGCACTATCAGTTCCATCGATCCCTATATAGAACATGACATGCTTAAATGGCTTCTTCTTCATCCTCGAGTGGCGTGAAGTAGGGTAGTCGAAGTCCATGGTCTCATCATCGGAAGAGTTCTGGTAAGGACAGAACCCTGGGTACTGGATACTGCACTCCTCGTAGTAGGATTCCGCTGATGGTGTTATCACTGACTCAGCGAACTCTATTTCTGAGTCCTCATCATCTGGAAAGATAAAAATAATTTAAATGGAGGAAGTTTGAGGTACTGGCTTTGTGATGCCGCGGTGGTTCACTAAGCTTAGTTGGATTGGAGGCGTCTTGATAAATTGTAAAAGCGGTTGGCTAAAAACGGACGCCATCAACGTGGTGCATGTGGATCGCGTTTCCTAAGAGGCCGTTGCCTCGAGTTATGACAATGATGATGGGACGACTTTTCAGGATGATATCTATACCTATATATAAAAATGAAACCCGTTTTCCGTTGTCACGACATAGCATGAAAACGGCTTGACCGATTTGGCTGATTTTGGTCTTGAATTATTTGTGGAGATCCAGGGAAGGTTTAAAGGTGAGAAAAAGGGGTAGAGTAGGTTAGGGGTAGAATAGGGTAGTGGGTAGAATAGGCCTTGAAGTAGGATAATCACGCGTACAAAGTCGCGCGGAGCAGCTAGTTTATTATAAAACTTGCTAGAGCAAGTTTTCTGCAGACCAATGACCATCAATGTAGGTTATGAGAAAAAACAACTTACCAATAAACAAAACAATTGCTGGATGACGAGCCATCTTTAGAAGAGCTTGTTCGGTCAGCACTGACACTGGCCGCTGAGCCCATGGGAAGTTCTGGAAACCGGAAAATTAGAAGAAAAGAGCCGTCATTATATTTGAAAAAACATACGAGATTTAATGGGTCTTTTGATACTAGACTCGAAATGCTGGTCCGATCCAGGTACAGTAATTTAACGACGGTAGCTAGCTATACGACTCCATGTCTGGTGAATAAATATATCGCATCGCTATAGCTCGGGAGTCGGGGGTAAAATCGTGAAGTATTTTAGCACTCTTTCTGAAGTGTGATTTGAAATTTTTCGTTAAGTAATTTAAGTTCCCGATATTTCAAAGCTCTTGCACCGCACGGGATGCTTACATACTCGTACAACTAAACGGTTTTTAAAGCTAAAAACGTTAATACTTACCACTTACAATTAATACTTACCACAGAAATCTAAAAAAAGGCCTTATTATTTAGATTTCTGTGATACTTACGAAGCCCAATGGATCAGCAGACAGGTGTTGTCTTCCATTCGAGGTAAGTATCTTCCCCGTGCCGTTAGTGATGACCAGGGCGGGTATCCCGGCGACGCCGAGCGCTGCTGGCATGGCGAGTCGCGCATTGGCAGCCGACCAGGGCACTGATAGGGCTCCGACTGAAGAGACTGACTGAACCGTGCGGTTGTAGGATTGTTCGCTTCTGGAGTAGAGAAGAATACATTTTAGTTTAGGAACTTTTTTATACACTAAATGAGCTTAGTTTACTAGGATTGAATTGAAATTAGAAACTGGATTGAAACTGAACAACAATTCAAAAATTGAATTATTTCGTGACTCACTCGTATGAGAAGTTAAATTTTCGTTCTCAGATTTCGATCTATGATGTTTGGGAAAAGTTGTTCAGTTTCATGGACTGTGTTACCTCCTAAAATTTTGTAGGTCTTTAAAGTAACTGGGTACGATAGAGTTCTAACTTGATAAGCCTAAGTTTGTCTTATAGGTATGACGTGTAATTGATTTATCCTATTCCTAATTAATATTATAAAAGGGAAAGTATGTTAGTTTTCACGCCTAAATCACTGAACCGATCATCCTAAAATTCACATACGTTGTCAGGTGACATACTTAGGTACCTTTCATCCCGCAAAAAATCTGCTCCCGAGGAAATCAACAATAACGTTCTTATAACAATAGATGGCGACACGTGTTGGCTACGATTTATCAACATACCACGCGGGCGAAGTTGCAGGCGGAAGCTAGTATTTCATCAACTAAACAATTCTTTCATAAAATCATGACCCATAAAGGTTTTAATCGCCCATAAACTTTTATGTCCTCACTTCACCAATATGATAACTATGCAGCATTTCATGAGGGCTATAAAAGGCACGCTTTTAATGCAGTTAATTAATTACTCTTTCAGCTGATTACCTATACCTGTTTACTTTTCCAGTTTTCCCAGATTTTCTTGTGTGGGATCTAGAGTTTAATATAACTCTACGTTCTAGTGAGGAGCACCAGATATTGATCCCGGGGTATACCGGGATTTATATAACGAATGGAGTTGAAGTGTTAAAAATATTTTACCATTTATCAAAATTATCATCATCATCAGTTATTAATCCGTGCGAGTCAGAAATAGTCTTTGATGGTAAGTGGTATATTATATTTAAAACAAGGGTATATGATTGTAATGTAAAACCTGTGACAGATAATAATTCTACTATGTAGGTACACAAGGCTACAACTCAAGCTATACATTTCTAGTATAAGCTGACACCTTGTTGTACGAAGAGCATAGACAATGCGAGGTCAGTTCATACTGGCTTTGTATAGCTTCATGTGCAGCCATGTGTAGGTACACACAAGAAGAAGAGGAGTAACATCATAAAATGCTCAAAATATTGCAGATAATATGTGTTAGAACATAAATTAAGAAAAAGAAGAAGTGTGGGGCGCCCCAGTTCCGCGAGAAACTTGATTGTATCATACATTATGAATCCCGAGTGAACAGTCCCGCCCCAGTGCGGGATTGCTCCTGAATCCAGGACAAGTTGAACGCAATGAATACGGATTACGACGGGATTGCTATTTAAATTGAAGACAGACTTGCGATCGTGGAATGAAAATTATATTGTGTCTGAGTTAGGTTCACGAAATCACGACTGATCATATCGTATTAATATAGAAAAGATTGAGCAGTATATTTCGACACAATTATAATCTGTCTGTGAATCGAACCGGCTGGATAGGTAAATGTTTTGTACACTAACACTTACTGCATATTAAGCACAAATTCTCTCTTCTTCAATAAAGATAGCAAAAGTAAGGGAAAACGTGAAACCCTCAGAAGAACTAACTAACATTAACACTAAACATATCAAGCGATTTGAATTATCGACTGAAGTTTATAAAATCTAACAAATTCATCAAATGTAACATATCCAATAAACCTGATAAATAAGTGTAAATTACAACAATTTTAGTCGATTTATCTATCCTCACACTTTATTTTTCATAAATTTCGTTGCTGGACGTTGGATTTTTCCCTAGTAAGGGTCAAAGAGGGTGGAAATAACGATAGACACGCGATATTGTATCAAGTTAGTCGGGAGTATCAATAAATTACATACTCTGCTACTGTCGGCGAAGCCCGGAGCGATCAAATCACTTTTTTACGACATAACTTTATGTTCTAGTGAGGAGCACAGGATATTGATCCCGGGGTATACCGGGATATATAACGAATGGAGTTGAAGTGTGTATTACGAAGTGTAATGATAATAAAATACTTAATATTATGATATGTAATATATTTCCGCGTGTCACAATATTGTAATTTCAGATATTTATCTATTCCTGATTGAAATCAATGGTGCACTGCAATGCATTTGTTTTATTGACGCTGCAATATTGGTAACTAGCTGTTCCCCGCGACTTTGTCCGCGTTAAATTAAATTTTTCCGTAAACACACGTTTATAAAGCAGCCAGATTGCCTGTTTTTTGTTTCTTACTTGAATCACAGATATTGAATCACAGATAAAACGATTTTTTTTTCAGAAGAAAAAATAGCCTATAGCACTCAGGGATAAAGTAACTTCCTATTGGTGAAAGAATTTTTAGGATCGGATCGGTAGTTCCAGAGATTACCCCTAACATACATACAAACTTTACCTCTTTATAATATTAGTATAGATATAGAAGATGGATAATTTATTATGATATACTTATTGTAGTGTATAGTCCATTGTTGACAATGCGTTTTTTGTTTCGTTTTTTAAAAAAATCAGTTATAAATATTAGAATTTCTGAATGTTATTTATTAATGTTAATGTAAATTATGGTGAAAAGGAATTAAAATTTAAATCAATTAAATTTGTTAGTGTTACTAAAACTGCCCGGAACTATAGCCCATTTACTCTTTATCCTACGCTTTCGTTTGACAGTAAAAATGATCACCACCCATCGCTCCATCGCCCACGTTTTCCGAACCCGAGCGATTTGGGAAGATCATTTTTAAACTCAACTTTGTAAATGGGTAGCTGAGCGAGAAGATAAATAAATACCGTCAGTCTTGAAGAAACGATTAATTTGCCACGTTCGTTGTCACGCAGTTACGAATTTACGATCTTAATATTGCTTTTTTTATGATTTAACTTTGAATAGAATTGGGCTCACGAGAGAAATCCCGGGATAATATCCCGATCCTTGTAGAGATCGAATTTTGTAACGGCTTATGATGGATTGCAATCATGAAAACACGTTAGTTATAGCTACCAAATTATTATCTGTATCAATTAGTAGATATATTATCTACTCACAGTTTATTCTGGTGCTGGTGTTCACACACAAACAGACTAATTTTACCTCTTTAAATATTAGTTTAGAGAAATTAATTTGAATTCATGACGAGTCGAAATTTTGGGTTTTAAAGATGAGCGGACCCTGACTTAGGGATTTTAATGTTAACAGTAATGAAGCTTAATGTGGAAATTCTGCAAACTTTTTTTTAATACTATTATTGTAAGTGGTTACGGTCAGTGCCGTAACTAGGGTGGTGGTAGCGGTGCCCAGGCACGGCGCGGTTCTTAGAGACAGCCCCGGATCTTTTGGGGTACTCCGGGGACCTAGAAAACGAATACACTAGTCAGATTATACAGCGCCAGACCGGTCGTTGTAGTATTTTTTGCAGGAGGCCTGTGTCCATCACTGGGTGTCTTATGGCTGAAATGACGATGATGATGAAGGTAAAAATATTTGCGGGCGGTATTTTTCAGTTTTTGTCCCATCTCGAAACACCCCCGCTACAATCCCATTGATGGATTTCTGCCAATTTTTTGTGGATTTACCTCGCACATCTCTGGTGAGAAAGCAGCCTAAGAAATCCGTAATCCACTGATTACAGACCTACGGATCCCGAGTCATGTCACGCCGATATAATTCTGTGAGACGGTAGTAGTTACTACCATATCCGAATAAACAGTATTCAAATTATTCAGCATAGCAAGGAGTCCACGTAAATAAACATGTTTCCCGCATAGCAAAATACTTACATAACGAATACAAAACATAATATTTCAAAAGCAAAATTCTGGCACAATATTTCAAAACTTAGTAAGGCAATATTTTGTTAAGGTTTCCACCCACTGTACTGTGCCGTACCCGGACCGTAATGGTGCCGCTACAGTTACATAAGTTTCCGTCTGTGTTCTGGGCATAAAACATCCGAGGTAAACGGATGAGTATTCCATAGCATCATGCTTTAAATTTCATACGGATTTGATATAAATGATGGCCAATGGCCGCCTCGCGGCCAAGCATCGGTTTAGCAACGTCACGTCTCGGATGCCGATATCGCGTATATAACTGTGTCGGATCGGTCTTGAAACACAAGCTTGAATGGTGTTGTAGGTGGCTACTTATAGGCTTCTTCTTTATCGTATGGTTGATGAACAACTTGGTGTCAGAGTTTAACCTGACATGTGTTTACGCCATGACATGACTTTACATTTTGTTAAAAAAAAATCAGGTGTGCTGGTTTCCTCATGATGTTTTCCTTTTCCTTTTTGGCAACTAATTTATTAATTTTTAAAACGCACATTTAATAAATTCGAAAACTTAAAGGTGCCTGTCTGGGTTTCTAACCTATAGGTACCTTTGACTTGGCAGTCCAACGGTCATACCACTAAGCTATCACTGATTAAACTCATAGTAATTCATAAAATATATTACACTACATTTTTCGAGTTTTTTTTTGCATGTAGGTACCGGAATCACTAAGCAAACGAAACGTAACGGTCATAGAGTGATATAGTGTGTGGTGACCTTACACAACACATTTATAGCATGCGGTTGAAACTGAATTCTTGATGAGTGTAACTTTTGTTGAGGTTAAGTTTAATGTGAAAAGTTTTGTTATAGAAGGGACAAACTACTTCCTAAAGGTCAGGTTATCTGACGCATCTTGTAGTGAGAGAAGGGAACAAATAAAACTTCAAGAAAGATTTCGGGGTATTTTTTCCTTAAACTTTGCTTTATTTAGAAGTAATCGTAGAATACAATATATACTTATAGGAAAAGATTCGAAATAGGAACGTTTTCGTGAGAAGTTTTATATAGGTATTTTGTCTTGTTTGTTTGCATGCCATCCGAATATTCACGAACATGTATGAACGATTTTTCTATTATTACCACATAGTTTACCATGTTTCTTGTGAATGTTTAAATAAATAAAGAAAAACGAAACAAGTCCCTATATATTTAGTTTCTTTGTAACCTTATTTACCATGTTTATTCATTCAAACAAGCCATATTTCGATGCGACGATATTTTCCCGCCATAATTTACTTGCGCGCCATTACCTACCCGCGCCATGGCCAATGGCATCCTAAAAATGGGGAAGTATATAAACAAAAACAAAAAAAATGTGTTGAAGGTTTTCTTTTTTGTAATAATAGAAGATTAGCATATTCTGTGAAAACTGTGAAAATTTTTTAGGAGTATTGTGTGAAAAAAGTAAGGTAATTGGTTAGAATGATATTCTCTCATATTTTTTTGATTTATTTAGGTCATGGAGGAAGAATTTTGCTTTTTACTTCTTCCAAGATTTAGGTGTAGCTATTCACTCACAATTTGTTATTGTTTTTCTTAATAAAAAAAATAGTTTATGAATTAAAATTTGCTCTAGCGGGATGAAGATAGGGCTTTTTACATTAAAAAAAAACAGTTTGCATTAAAATATTCTGCAGACTTACCTAGGTATATCATACTTCTCCACTTCTGTGACTACGATGATTTTGAAAAACAATAATTATTATTGTACTTATTTAAAATCTTTAGAGAGATACGAATTTACAATTTCTAATGAGAATTTATATTAATTCATTAATAAGAAATACCTAGGTCCTGTTCTATAGCTAAAATTACCTTTGATTTAAAAAATATATTTAATAAAACATAAAACGCGGCGAAGTCCAATTTACTTTTGGATAGCTTCGTTTCCTACTAAAATTTTATGATGCATATTACTCTGGTTTTAATTTATCTTTTAATATAACAACAAGGTATCATCGTGTACAGCCGGCGCTCTATAAATGAACTCGCTAAGTTCTTAATTAAAACTGGATTGGTTCAAACAAACAAATATAAATTAAACTCTATGGTTGCGCGAGTACTTTTGAGATTTAGGGCGCAATTAAGTCAAGATCTTTTAGTGTAAATTGTAGTGCGTGTGCGGGTAATGATATCCTCGTTATCTTAAGTCTCAACAATTCAACAAGGGTTGCCACTAGTGGCGGACTGAGTCTAGCAGGGGCCCAGGGCGGCATTACTAAATGGGGCCCTCAATTGTGCAGATTTTGTAAAAAAGAAATTAGGCCCCATTATTATCTAATTAAAATAATCTAATTAAAATAATCTATATATACAAACCTATAAACTAAAACGTTAAAAATAAGTAAATATACAAAACCCTTAATCTAAAAGACCGCTACCAGTAGGCACCGTTCCCAAAATGCTGGCTGCATTGCCTCGCTGAATAGCCAGGTACAGACCAGCATTTCGGTCACGAGTTGCCTCGACCAGACGCCCAGATAGGTCTTCGGGTTCAGAGGCCACACCGCTCCTTCCTTAGTCCACTAGATGTTGCCACCCATACTTTATAATAAAGTATTTTAAGTACTTTATTTCAGGCAAAAATACTTTATACTTTCATCATAATTAATTTAAGAGCTACCTAGGCCTTGTCTTTGTCTATGCAATCTATATTTCATGGGAATAAAAGTAGACACGACGTATCTACACGTCGTGTAAACACATTTTTTTTCTACTTTTACTTAATTTACTTCTCATTTTTACTTTTACTTATTAACCACCTAACTGAATGTACTTAATACTTATAGAATGTAGAGATGATCTTTAAAACTAATAACAAGTATTTATTTAATAATTATGTCCTGACCGAATTTTGGTCAAAGCGTCCAATCTCAATGGAGATTGCCCATCTACGCAGAAGAAATTATAGTGCACAAGTGTGTACAAACACAGGTGCACTCTCTATATCCTCAATCTCATAGCCCGCTGGGACAACAATCCGACACGACCGGAGAGAGAGATCAGGGGCTCTACTCCGAAAATCGAACAACGATGTTTCGGAGCGGAACGTAATAATGAAGACCATCAAACACAATCCTTACTAGTAAATTACCACTGTTTAATTGTACTTAGTACTTTCATCTGTCGTTTCGTTACAAACCCATAAAAAAAATCAATCTAGTTATTAGAAGGTAATTTAACGAACAAACATGCGATCTGACAAACGAAGCTTCGTTGTTAAAATTTCGAAGTGGGCCCCCAGATTTTTAGATATTCCTCAAAGCAACAAAAGACAAACAGAAAAGTATTAATAATAGATATTTTATTTTCACGTGTTTTACTTGATTTTTTCCTTAGTTATAATTAAATGTCGGCTTTACGTGTTGTACGAGGCACGGAGCATGTAATCAGAAATATTTATATGGGCCACGGTAATTAGCCAAGTAGTTTTACCACGATTTTATATTCCGTAACTAATTTTATTACTTACTTATACAATTATAATTTTAATCAAACTAGTTCTTTCACGCGGCATCACTCTCGTGTTTCTAATTTTACCGGGATATAAAGTATGTATAGGATATAAAGTATCCCATATCACCCCCGTATCCTCTTCGGTCTAAATAATAATCCAAAAAAACACGTCGTCGCGGCGTCCCGTATGATTTAAAAAGTATAATTTAAAAAAATAAGGAGCCGCATAATTCGGGGTGCAATAAGACCCGATTGGGGTAAGAAGGAGCCTTCATTACCAAGCGCCTGTAGGGGTTCGATAGCCGCCCTTGCCTAAGATTTCATCACACTTTTATAGCGGCATATAAATCTGTATTACTTGGACCCTTTTTTATCTTTTTACGTTTTTATACAGTCAAGTTCTATAATATTCTCAATACTCCTAGCGTAATTATACCCAAATTTATTCGGGTAGGCTACTGATACTACGGATACTGCTGGATATCACAAATCAAAGGGATATACTACGATACCTATTTTAAAGCTGCTTATACAGGTTTGCGTTTGCTCACCGCGCGACTGTATAATTTTCGGAGCGCGGGAGATAAATAGAGATAGATAAAGCGTCTATCTCGTTAAACCACTATCTCGCTCGCACATTCAAAATAATTATAAAACCACTGAATATACATATAGTTAGTAAAAATTGCAAAAAATAAATTAAGGACAAAAACATCACACAGTTACAGCAGGTTACAGCAAAAATTGAAGTCTGATTAAAATAAGTTTTACTACATAAAAATTAAATTTTGTTTAGGCATTTTTTATGAATAAAACCTTGTAAGTATACCTAGCTATATTCAGAGATTTTATATCTTTAATGAGCGAGTGAGATAGCCGGTTAACGCGCGGTATAGAAGCCTTCAGTCGATGTTACCAAATCAAAATTGCAATCTTTAGGCGCTCTATTCGGCGTATATTGAAATCTAAGTACGTTGAAGTAACTAGTATGTTTTCATTGTACAAAGAATCTATCTATATGTACCTATCCATGGAACGCTAGGAGAACGTGACTGGGTACAAGCACTGCCAAAAACACAGTCCTACGCAAGGACCACGAAGCAAATTACATTAAGCCACCTCTACCCTTAAGATTTATCACGATCCCAAAGTCCTAATAAAGCCCGGCTGCTTATTACGGACCCAAACGTTACGGTAGTACAGATTCCGGTAAATTGTCGATTACGCGCCTGTGGGGTGCTGATATACCCCTGCATAAAGTAACGGCCAGAAGGGTTATTTTGGGATCCTCCAGTAGCTACTGGTTTGTTGATCAAAACGTAAATATTTGGCAAGGATATTTCTTGAAGTTTATTAAAAACTTGCAAACAAATTATTATGCATTTAATTTTACCCAAAATTTGGAAAGTCAATGAACTCTGTCTGTCAACTGTCATTATTTTGAAAAGTAACAAGCGCGACTGCTGAGCACGAAGTCCTGGGTAAAATCCCCGGGTCGAGCAGTGTTATTGGGTTTTTCCATTAGAAAATTTTCAGTAGCAGTAAGGAGTCAGGAATTTAAAAAATAAGGTCGAATAAACACCAACTTTACTTGACTTACTTTACTTGACGACCTCTAGTAATAATAATTTGACACATCAATGGTATCAGGTAGGTAAACTAAGTTCTTAATTACCAACCATTCTAAACTTCCTATACCTTTAAACCCCATCCATTTGGGAACCCTACCGGAGTTATCACGGTTTTATGGTGTTAACCCGCTCTGCGAACCCCTTTCATGACAGTTCATGGGCATAATACCCCCTCTGAAAGGGAATCAAATTCAATGGACGCAATGACTACGCAACGACTGCAGTTTTCAGTTGAAAATTATACCTATTCGCTTTCCTTGTGGACGATTGTCAGGCTTATGTTTTAGCATTGATAAATAAAATTAATCACTTATATTTAGAACACCATAATTATTGAAAAAATAAAGCTAGTTCTCTTGCTTATTAAAGAAATAGGACAAATTTTCTTGCATATTTTAAAAAATGGGTAAAATTTTCTTGCACATTTTAAAAAATGGGTCAAATTTTCTTGCATATTTTAAAAATGCGGCAAATTCTCCCGTTTATTTCAAACACATCCTCTTGCATATTTAAACAACGTTCTTTTGCACACGTTTTAAACATTAAAACACACAAACTCTTCAAGCTTCAATTATAATTTAAAACATAAGAAAGCATGACAAACAATGCAACATTACACATTCCCAGGCTAATAAATACAGACAACGTATTACAAATTATACCTGTCAAGTGTCGTGTTGTGGTGCCAGCTTTTCTTTTCATTCTTGCATTTATTAGAGAAACTGCATTCAAGATACACAATAGGATATTGCGAAGAAATTGTTATCTTGATTCTCATTTAAAAACTGCAAGCAGTCGTGCAAGCTAGCTGTTGTCATCGACGTTCACGAATGAGAATGTTTTGGCACGTTCTCAGGATACAATGTAGCATTTTGTATCCAGAAAAAAAGGCACCTGAGTCCCGAGTAATTTAACAAATGAAATTGTATCTTGTTGCAAAAACAGTTAATTCAGTATTGCAATTCAGTAAAGAGTTTAAAAAAAGATTATTTCGAAAATTTCAAGGGTACAAACGATTTCAAAAATTATTTTGCTTTAATATGGATAAAAACTTTGTGTATCAACCATATACTTTTAGGGTACAGCGTCGTGCAATCGGCAATCGTGCCCGATTGCCGTCCCATCGAACTATAAAAGCAAGGAAATAAAAAAGTTGGTCCTGGATAATAATCCTACTTATAGGATACGCCAAGATAAGTGTCGTAGGTAAAGGTCGGAGTCTCATAAGCCTAATAATAGTACTATCACGTACTATGATCATGACGAAAACATTGCAATACCATCTACCGATATAGAGACTGCAGATATCAGATAAAAGTTACTGCTCAACAAAGGGGTGTCTTGTTTGTTTCTTTATTAAATACTTCTGATAAAAAACAATTTATATGTCAGTAGCGCTCACACACAAAGGCCAAACAGTGCATGAGTAAAGTACTAATATAATCTAGATTCCAGGTCCAACAGGCCTGCCGACTCCCATGCAATTTCCGCGTTGATCTGGATTACTGCTCGCAATTTGAAACTCAATCGGGGGAAATGGGTTTTGTGTCCGCGCCGCAGGCATTTTACACAATGAATGTGATTTAAAATATTGCTCCTATATTGCTTTCGGCTGTTGTTTAAAACTTGTTGTTTAATTATAGGGGACATAATACATAATTAGTTTATGGGAAATTAGAAAAGTTTACAAATTAATTGACTTGCCTTTTTGTTATGTGGTGGGACCGGAAAATATACTTGCGAGCTTACTATAGCTAGGTAAATACATTAATATTACTTATATGTATATATAACTCTTTAAATATAATTATTTCAATAGTCACATTAAAAAAATAGAAAAGTAAATCTTTTTCACAGATTTTTTTGCAAAAAAATACCACTTGGCAAATTTTCATACGTTACGGAATGAATATTCAGATAGGTTAAGAAAAGAATAATAAATTAATAATTATTATGGTACCAAGTTAGGTACTGCTTAGAGATAAGACTTTGTAGGTTTCTTGCTTCTTACAGTCGTAAAAATGATGGAGTTTTGTGTTAAAGATGTTTTTTATCGTACATTTTCGTTCCCTTCCCCTATCTTCAACATTTCATTAACTCCACTAAGTTCTTATCAAATCAACGCTCTCAAATATTCCCCTGAGTCTACTTAACATCTATTCATTCGTCCAAAACAAAATGTAGCTCCACGTTTATACGTATTTACAACAAATTTCATTTAGAACACAAACAAGTGAAGCGGTGGCGGAAAGCCATTCAAAATGGCACGGGCCACGCAATTAAATTAAGCCGATAACTGTGTAGGGAAAATAGCTATGTCGCCATGACAGTTTGTACCGCGTACGCAGTTCCCGCGCGAAACTCCCGCCTTTTCACTTTGGACGTTTATTTTTTTTCATGCAAGCGTCTGTTGGCTTATTATGCCAATGGGGAAGATTGAAATGTAATTAACATCTGTAAGAATGCTCTCAATGAATAGCGTTGAATGCGGTTTTTTGTTGAAAGAGAACAAGTTCCTATTATGGGCTTTATATTTGTGAATATCTTTTCTTCTTTGAGGCTTTCTCCTTTATCGTATGCCTGATGAACAACCTGGTGTCAGAGTTAAATTTCTGGCCAGTAGGTACTTATATTTTATTACACATATTTAAAAATGTATTTAATTCAATACCTGGCTTGTAGTAATAGAAAACAAACGAACTAGCCATAAGGAAAATACGACATCCTATTTAAGAAAACAAATCTCGTTCCATTTTCAAAACATAATAATCTGTATCGGGTCGCAGATGGTGCGGCTGTTTTTTGCGCTTGGGTTTTTAATTAAAATTAAACTTGGTACATCTAGAACACTCAGAAAGTTACAAAAATGCTGTCGAGTCCCCGAGCTCCCTCGGATGCTCTCGGAGTTTATTACAAGCATTCACTTTTATGCGAAAATTATCTTTTCTGAGGGAAAATGCCTGTATAAAGTTTGTTTGGTCTCGTTGAGATAAAAACGGGTTTTATGAAGGTAATAATTTTTGGGGTAGGTAAAAGAACAAAACAGAGTAAATTGTTTCAAGTTTTTTTTAGTGATTTTGTTGTTAACACGCTTTGAGGGTTGAGTTTGTTGGTAACTAAGTACTCTTGGGGTTTATAGATCATCTCGGTTTAGTTTTATTGTGTTACAACTGGTATAAAATTACATTCTACCATTGATATTGTGATTTTTTTCACCAGTATTGCCACTGGTAATGTAGGTATTAATTACCAGTAAAAACAGTGTAAGGAAATCACTTGATTGTGTTATCATTTCTATTTGATATTACAACTATGTTAATGTTAGTTTAAGAAGGAACTTGCTATGTTATAACGAGCGCTAATCCCGCCGACAAACTGTTAGGTACGCAATTTGGTGGGTTTAAAATAAGTGTATCCTTGTTTGTTCTAAATAAATGATTTAATTATTTAATTATTATTACCGGAGAAAAATAACACCAACGGCTCTGCGCGTCTTAAAGTTATGACGGAACAAAAGTCAAGCTACCAGCAATCAATACCCAAGTTGTTTCGGGTGGAGGCTTTAGCCGTGGATGGTTACCATCCACCGGCCAAAAGCTTGCCGAGTGGGTCTGGATCTCGACGACATTGTGACGAAAACGTGTTATAGCAAACATCTAATTCCATGACACTCTTATTTTGGTAGCATTAACTTTTTTACAACCTGAATTCCACTTACAGAAATTTTTAGTAGGTCTCAAAGTTAATACTACCAAATTAAAAAGTTACAGATTTAGATGAGCCTTACTTTTCATCCTCATCATAATTATTTTTAATAAAATATCTTGCGTACATTGGTAATGAGCGAGCTTAAACAATTAAGTCGATTCAGTCTTCATTTTTACAGCGTAACAATAAGTAACTAAATTAGCGAAAATGGGCGGAAAACAAAATGGAAAATTTGCCAATCCCCGTCATTACCGCCAGTCTTGCTAAAGTGTCAATTCACAAACAAATGGGATAGAAAACAAATACACGCCGATTTTGTATTCTAATTCTAAATCATAAGTTTTTTTTTATTAAAACGTTTTTTTAAAAAAAAAAAAAACTGAACTGAAATGACAGAAACTGGACTTACATACTTCAACTATTAGGATGTCGGAAACATTCAACATTCAAATATGGAAGTCGAACGTGAACCTCATAAGAGTGATTGTTAACAAACAAGCCGTTAAATTAACTTTAACTTTTGCATATAAAAACACAATCAGCATTATCGCCAAAAGATTTAAATTCAGAACTACGCCACAAAATTACAAGGCTGAACGTACAATTCCTTCTACATATAGCCGCAGACAACCCTACTAATTAGGGCTGGCACTGGTCAAAACAAAAACGATTAATTCGAGAGAAACCCATGAGGGCGATCGGCGTGGAGTGCGAGCCATGGTTGTGTTGCAACTTTTTTAACTTTAATATTTTTCTCTTAATCGAAATTATTTGGCCACCAGGCATTTAGAAAAATGTGTTCAGAAATATTATTATAACTAGATTTATTATGTTCCTTGGTCTTTCTTTATCGTATGGTTGACATCCGTAGGCCTCTGACATTGCTTTACACACCGTAGAAAAATGTCTCAGGAGTGCTAGTTCCCTCACGATGTTTTCCTTCACCGTTTTAGCAAGTTACCTATAATTAATTTATAAAACACACAATAAATCCGAAAAGTCAGAGGTGCGTGCCTGGGTTTAGAACTTACGACCCTTGACTTAGCAGTCCAACTGTCATGCTACTAGGCTGGCACTGCTCATGTTGGTAGGTAAATTCGAATTATCAAAGGAAGCAAAGCATTCGGGATGACAGGTTATGTCCGTTTCTGTTACAAACATCCATCCATCCATCCTCACAAACATTCACATTTATAATATTAGTAGGATAGTTAGGATTGATATTTCAAAATCAATAAAATATGGTTATAATATCATACTCATATTCACATAAATAATGTAATTTTAAAATTCTTTGTTACATTGTGTATCGATCGACAGCCCTAGCCACCCCTTCCATTAGTCTGGCTACCTGTCGCGACTGCGTCTACACAGTGACGTCACCCACCCTCCATGTTTGCCAGACTAGGGGAGTTCGATGGCTACCGATATTTGCAATTATTGAACAATCTGAAACTCAAGTGCATACATTCTATGGATGATAATAAATATCATCGACAATATTATTGTCTATGAACCATAGATCGAATACACAACATAATCAATTCAAAGCAGTGCTAGCCCAACACATAACTATGCCAAGTCAAAGGTCGCAGGTTCGAACCAAGGCTCGTACCACTGACTTTTCGAATCTTAAGTTTAGTATAAATTAATTATCACTTGCTTTAAAAGGTGAAGGAAAACTTATTCAAGAACTAGCACATCTGAGAGATTTTTCAACGGTGTGTAAACCCCATGTTAGAGGCCTATGGGCGGTCTATTGTTAATATTGTTTATTGTGTTGGTTATTATTGTTAATCAATCGTATGATAAAAAAATAATGCTCAAATAGTGGTAGAATTTTTGTGTAACGTACTTGTATTTTGTGGTTTAATTTTTAATTTAAATAATAGGTACACCTCGCTGTTTCCCCTAAGGATTAAACAGCAGTGTACTGTTACTTGTTCGTTAGCAATTCAAAGATAATAATATATTCTATTTAATTTAGTAGACAAATAATTCGTAGCTGGTGATCTACGACTTTTAGAAAATGAAAATAATTCGATAGGCTACGAAATAATAGACTATGAAAATAATTCGTTGGTAGGCTACAAAATACCCCTAAATAATAAAAAAAATAATAAACTAAGGCTAAATAATAGACGGTAAAGTTTTTCGTAGATAGGCTACGAAGATAACGAAGAGTCCATAAATAACTCTAGATGAAACGCTACGAACTAATAGAAAAAAAGTAACTCGTAAGTCGTAGCGGATGGACTACGATAAAATGAAACTAAAAAAAACTCGTAGCTGCGTAGCGTTAAATACATAATAGACGGCGAAAATATTCGTAGTTGGGCTACGACGAAGGAACACCAGAGTCTAAAATAATATATAATAGACTGTGGTAACATTGATAGTCAATAAATCAGAATTCGTAGCTAAAACGCTACGAACTAATAGAAAAAAGTTTTCGTAGCGGATGGACTACGGGATCAAAAACCATTCGTAGCCGATGACCTCGCGTAGTTTAGACTACGAAAATAGTCCTAATCGTAAGTCTACGAAATAATAGAAGAAATCGTTCAACGACAATGTTATACTGTTTTTTTTTTTATTTGGTGTACAAAAGTGTTTAATAAATTATTTATAGAGTAGTAAGTATAGTTAGTTATTATTATTGTGCCCGATCTTGTATCCAGACTCCCTCGTTGGTCTAGTGGTAGCAAGCACGACTGCTGAGCACGAGGTCCTGGGTTCGATCCCCGGGTCGGGCAAAGTGTTATTGGGTTTTTCCATCAGGAAGTTCTCAGTAGCAGCACGGAGTCTGGAATTGTGCCCGGTTAATGGCAATAGGCTCGCCCCCTATTACATGGGACTTATAACATAGCCGGCGAAACGTGGGTGTACTGCACACCTCTGCCTACCCTCTCTGGGGAATACAGGCGTGAGTCTATAAAAATCTTGTATCCAAATATCTTTTATTAAAAATAGATACTAAACTTATCTTGTTTTTTTTTCTTAGCGGTTTTTTCAAAGTTCTTATTAAATAGAGTAGTTACAATATCGTAACCAAGGAGGAGCATAAAGTTCTATATAGGGTTCTTTACAGCTAAGCGTAGTAAAGGGAGCGTTTGCAACGCAGTGACATCTTCAATGCATTTCCCTCGGGCGCTATACAATTTGCTACAAACATAAGCTTATATACGCCATTTATTTTTATTTCATTAAAGGTATTCGTTTCTTTTATCGTTATTTCCCCGAGGTACGTCTTGAGAGAAGGTACTTATTGTTGAATTGACAATGATGGTGGACTCTTTGATGGAAGATTGTCAGAAAAATCTGTTTTAGTTCGAATACGAAACATTTTTACAGATATTTCTATTGAGAGAAATTGAGCTAATTTTATATAGTGTCACATATCTCTGAACTAATGTTACAACCTCTCCTGCTTAACCTCAGACCAATAATATCGACAGAAGGATAATTTATCTTTATTTATTTATCCACACAACAAATATCCTACATGCAAAAGCGATGCAACACTATTGGCTGTATAAATGAAAGTAAAAGTGTTATAAAAAAAAGATATTGCACTTTATGATCAAAGCTAGACCACAAGACCAGAGCATGACGTTATCAGAACATGACAGACTGCCTTTGAAGAGGTTAATGAGAAGCTTAGGTAGCGTCCGCGGTCCGCCAAGCTTGTAATTAAAAAAAAGATAGTGTGAAAAACTTTGTCGTTGCTAAAGTTGCTAATAGTTAGAAAGGATGTACTTGGTGTAAGATTAAAGTGAATAATATGGAAAGGAAAATTGTATTTTCAGTTAATAGTGAATTTATGATTATATACCTAAGTTACCTTAAGTTAACATAGTAAAAAAATTTTCATTGTTCTTATAGGTAACTATTCTGGTAGGTAGGTATATTAGAAATTACATAGTTCAAATAGATGCTCGAAATAGATTGAAAAAAATCCAAATGAACCAATTTCGCGATTTTAGAAAATTAATTCGAAAACACTGGATGTCATTTAAAAAAAAATCTTGATAATTTTTTTGTAAAATTTATTTGCAATGTTGCAAGTCGTAAAATCCAATCAAATGCCGTACTCTATAAAAGTCGTATGCCACATGCTACACGCGTAATGATTTCACCTCACTTCAAAGCCAGTGGCTGTAATCAAGACGTGATGATTTTCTTTGATCATTGCACTAGTTCCTGCCGTCGTATACCTTTGTCACCTTGATGATCTTAACGAGATCCAAATAGAGAGAGAGATTTGAATAGTTACATAATTAGAAAGAGAAGAGTTCTTTTTACAAATTATGCAAATTGTTCAAGGCAAAAGTTTGAGTGAGGGTCAGAAAGAAAAAAAATGCTCAGCTGCCAGTAACAAAGGTTCGGTATTTGAAAAAGTTCGTTCGAAAATGCTTTTTTCATTCGGGATTTTAAAAATAGATTTTATGGCATTCTGCGAACGTTGGGAATTTGTGATTTGGGGACTGTGATTATTTTCAGCTCAGTATAAACCCTTTTAAGCTCGATAATTATCGCATATTTGTAGGTATGTTAAGGCGCATATAAGCGACACGAACTTCAAATCGAGCCTACACGCGTTAGCCGCGCGTGTTTATTATTGGCATGTGTGGACTCTATTTACTCACTGGGTTATAACATTCAAACTCATTGGAATTGGAATGCTATTAACGTAGGCTATGGTTAGTGCCTGATCGCTGTGAATTTCTATCGGGATTATCTATACAAACTAATATCCCAGAGTACATTATTTTTATTTACTACGCATATTGATGGTGACTAAAATACAATAAGCAAGGCTCGTCTTGTATAGGTATACACTCCTACTTCTAATGGTTTAGTTAGGTACTAGAGTCCCTATAAGATCAATTAATTAAATTTTCCTGAAATTGCTTATTACGAATTTTAATTTCCCTATTTGGCATTAGATTCTGGTACACCTATACCTAGAGGAAAACTCTTAGCTCCTAAATTTCTTATTATAAAATTTGCTGAACGTTTCGCTGACTGACATTTTCTATTCGTTTTTAATCTGGCTAAAAGCCTAGGTGTTATTTCAATTATTTTAGTTTATCACACGTGTCGTTTCTTATAATCTTTATTATTTCAGCTCAAATCAGGTATTATATTTGCTGAAAGATCGGATTTTGCGCCATTTGGATATCCGCCAAGAAGGTTTTTTATTTTGTCTATCACGTATCTAATCCGCTTTGTTTATGCTAAACATATTTTTTTCGTCACACCACAGTAGTCCATATCTAAAATACTACATAATATTATAAGAACTATCTTGTATAATACGTATATTGCCGTCTATATTAGATATTGCCCAGCGATCATTTTTGATACCGTTTCGATCGACCGTCGAGGGCCAGAAACATAAAATTGGAATTGGACATAATTTCTGGTGAGTTGTGTGTACATTTTTAGCGCTCATTGATTTGCCTTCGGTTAGTGTAATTATACTAAGTAAAATAGCTTTTCTCAGCTAGAATGATTAATATATCCATTTAACAAAAGGTTAGAGGTAGCAATAACCACAGGTAGGCAAAAGGTTTCTGTAAACTATTCAGAAAGTCCCGCCCTCCTCTTTATCTATGCCTCCCGAATTTTAATGACCGAACTCCTTTCATTTCTGAACTGATTGTAGGAAACGTTATTGGTTATTCGTTTTCGATGTTCTATTGTTTTTTAAACTAGAAATTATTCTTAATTATTAGTTCTTTGAGTAGGTCACGGATAGGAATGAAAAAAATTACTTAAATATTACCTATTGTTATTATTTAGTAGAGTCTCTATTGCATACCTACCAAAAGAAAAACTCAGAAAAGTTATTATAATTATAAAAACATACCTATTTAATTTTTCTTTTCTTTTGACAATGTTTTTAAAACGAAAAACGAATTAAGTTTAAGGTTTTTTTATACATAGATTAAGATATGAGATAGAAAAAGTAATAATTTTAGTAAACATTATGTTTACTTATACTAATAACAACGAAGTTGTTTCCAGTGACTACGCACCATTCAATTTTCCTTTCTGGTTATTCATGAGGAACGAGCTTGTTAAACTGCGGCTCGCAAACTTAAGCAATTTTCACAATATCCAAGAGGATCCAGTATCTAAGACTAAAAAATCGCAATCGATCGTCGGAAGGCAAATGTATTCAATTTGTTATAACGACATTGTGTTACCTATGAATAACCTGTAGGGTTGTCACGTTGGATTGGTTGGGTGTCAACACGGCCGGGCGCGTCTGTCGCAGATACCGGACACTGCTGTTTCGGATAGTACCATACCAGTGTCGAATAGACCGAGTTGTTTGTGTTTGTCTTTATTGTACGGCTGAAACGACCGAACTTCATCCGTTAAGAGGGACAAAGACCTCGCTATTCTTCGACTGCTAGGCTTAATGCTAGCGCGCAAGTGTAGCTTCTTTTCGTAGTAATAGTTAATATTGACACTTGATGTAGTGGTTAAGCGATTCACCTTCTGCGCTTGGTGTCGTGGGTTCGATTCCCACAAGGAACAAATATTTGCGTGAACCACAGATATTTGTTTCGTTCTAAATGTTTTTGCAATGTGAAATTATAAGTCTGTTTGTACTCACGATACAGGTGAAAGTCCTAGTGTGGGGCAACGTTTATAACAAATAAAAAAAGATATCTTTGAAAGAGCAGTGCCTGATACAAAAGAAAATCCGAGCTAAATTTTTCAAAAAAAGAAAGACATAATATCAGAAAAATATAGCAGAAGTGACAACCCTAACTAAGGGTATCTAACTCAAGAGTTTTGGAGCCGAGCCTCGTTTTATTATTCAGCAGGCAAAGCGTCTTATTCGAGTAAATATAAACCAAATGTTTATTTATATAATCTCGAGGTGGGAACTGGAGATAAACATGTACGTATGTGATTTATGATTATTCTATTCTATTATGTAAGTTAATAATAATAATAATAATAATAATAATGTTTATTAACCAATTAAATTTTTTACAATAGTACATGTTACTGGCGAGCCGCAAACTAAGCCTCGGCTTGTGTCTTGCTAGCTCTGATTATTACAATCGTGCATTACAGTTGATAAGTACAAAAATATTATAATCGGAAACATTATGTTAAAAATTATAAAAAAAAAATAAGTAAGTTAAGCTTAGAATAAAGTGAAGTATAATCATAATCACAAAATAAAGTGGTCGAGTGGTTGAGTGTAGGGGTGTATGTATGAGTGTATGTGAATGGATGTAGAGGGGTATGTGCACAGAATATACTGTGGTATGTGTATGTATGAATACATGAAGGTAAATGTGAGTATGAGAATGTGATTTGTGTCTATAACGATTGCCTATATTTCGTGGGTCCTATTAAGTTTTCTGAATCATCATAAGAGAGTTTTTGGAGAGAATTGGTGAGAATTTTTTTACAGGTGCCAAGTGTATAGTTTTCAAGTTTACAGATTTTGATGACATTGTTATAGGTGTTAGGGTGAGAGTATGCGGGGCATCGTCGGGCTATCTCAGACGTAAACGTGGGCGTGGGCACTCTAAAAACACGTTTATTTATTAGTTTTTCATAGTCAGATCGTTTTTTTATAGTTGCTTGTGTTTTTAAGGTGGCTTTTAGTATGAAAAGCTGCCTAACGCGAAGGACTTTAAAGTCTCGATAGACATAGTCTGTAGGGTACCGGAAAGGCTTTTTTAGGGCGACTTTAATTAGCGCTCGTTGGGCTCTTTCTAATCTCAATAAGAAACTCTTACCGGCACACCCCCAAATACCGATACAGTACTGTATAACTGATTGGCATAGTCCATAATACACCATTCGTAAGACATCTAGTGGGGTACAGTGTCGCAGTTTTTTCATAATGTGTATAAGCTTACGTACCCTAACTGACACTGAATTTATATGATCCTTAAATGTAAGGTTTTGGTCTATTGTGACGCCAAGATATCTAATATTTTGTGTTCGTTCAATAGGATTGCATAGGCATTGTGATTGGGTGTTGGAATATGGTTGAGGAAGACAGGAGTGTATTGTAAGTGACAATGTATTTGGAGGGCTTGAAACACTGGTTTTACTGAAGGCTATGTATTTGGTTTTACTGACATTCAAAGTTAGCAAGTTGTTATCCAGGGACTGAGCCACCTTACAGAGTCTCTGCTCAGCCAGACGGTACACGCGATCCCATGAGTTTTCATGAAATAGCAAGGCTGTGTCATCAGCATATGCAATTACATCAGCTTTATATAGTGGGAGGTTTACCACATCATTAATGTAGAGTGTAAAAAGCGTGGGTCCAAGAGTACTGCCCTGCGGAACACCAAAAGATATTGGAAGGAGATCACTGCGTTCGGATCCTATTTTGGTATATTGCATTCGAGCTGTGAGATAATTGCTGAACCATTGCAAAGAAATACCCCGTACCCCTATGTTTTCTAACTTTTTAAGCAAAAGTCCAGGCGAGACGGTATCAAATGCCTTTGCAAGTTAGTTTATTGTATGATTGTGTTTAATCCGGATAGAATCTTATAAACACATTTTTACTTCTTTATTTTCTTACTGTTGTAATCATAATATTATATTATATACAAAACATAATACCTAAATCAAAATCAATGATAACCTGATTACCTTTTAAAAATTGGCTACTTATTACAATAATTAAAGTTTAACGCCATTTAACAAAAAAAAAACTCGCTTGCATCCTCTCTTTTTCATTTTCCTTTATTTTACAAAGGCATAACTTGGCCATAACATTTTGTATTAAAAATCAATATAAATATGATTAAATTAAATAACTGAATAATTAAACTAACTACTACTAAATTTAAATAAATTCTTAATAACTACCTCATTGTGCTCGCAACGATTAACACAATTTAATTTAAATATTTTAATTGGCTACAATGGAAAAAGAAATTCTTCCGAAGGGAGGGAATGGAAGCAAAGATTTAGTACACGACGCGACGCGACTGTTTCCTTTAATTGTAAGTTAAATAAGTAAGGAGAAACGTAATTTTTGCTTCTAGAACGTACTTTTTACGTTGCCGCGGAAAAATGTTGGGTATGAGGTATGACGGTAGATAGGTACTATCGTGGATAAATCCGGTGCACCACTCTTAAGGTTAGAATCGCTTGCACCCGCCGCCGATCCGAACGTAGCGCTAGCACCCTACGCACGTAGCATCGTTCAAAGCATTTTGATCGCAAAGTGGTGCACCGTTCGTGTCCGCGATAGTACATTGCGATTCAAATAAAAAAACATGTAAATTGTAAAGCCGTCGGTCCTGTGCCTGATCTCTCTCTGGTCGAGTCGGATTGTCGTCCCATCGGACGATGAGATTGAGGAAATAGGGAGTGCACCTGTGTTTGTGCACAAACTCTGCAAAAAGCACTGTATTTTATAAAAATATATATAGTAAAAAATCCATGTTGCTGAATTCCCAGAGCCTCGTTTGAAGACCAGAAGAAAAACAATAGCTATTATTTATTCGGAATAGATTTGTACAAAACCTTTTATAATCAAAGTCGGCCGTTCTCTCCTCCGATCCCTGAGGGACCTTAAATATTTCTCTTTGAATAAAATTCACAAAGATACAGAAAGGTTGAGAAAGAAGTATTAAAATATAATTTGTGAATTTATTAAAAACAAAATAGGTTTTTTTAATAAGTTGTAAAATTAATTTCATACTTTTTAAAAGAGATTTGCTGTGGTTTTGTATTATTATATTATTACTAGCTTCCCGGCGCGACTTCGTACGCGTGATTATCCTACTTAAACGCCTATTCTACCCTACCCTATCTACTCTACTGTACCTCTATCCTACACTACCCTACTCTACCCCTACTCTACACCCTTTTCTCACCTTTTAAACCTTCCCTGGACTTTCACACATATTTCAAAACCAAAACTATCCAAATCGGTCAAGACATTCTCGAGTTTTAGCGAACAGCAATTCATTTTTATATACATATATAGATTATTATATTCTGAAGACCTTGAAAGCCTGAAGAAAAATCGATTACAAGCAGGATTTGAAGCCTCAACCTATGGGTAAAGTCACCTATGCCATTAAGCTATCGAAAACCCCGCTCGTATTATTAAAATTCTTTTCTCAATTCAACCATCTCAGATGGTTTTTTTCATACAAAAATTTCGAACTTTTGTATCTGTATAGTACCTGAAAAGGTTTAGGTATGTATTTAAAAGCCTGAAAAAAAAAATTGAAAAGTAGGTAAGTAGGTAAGATTATGTCCTTTCTCCGCTTGACATAGCAAAAATGCAAAAGTTCTATCTCGGTCAAAGACATACATCAAGAGTGATATCGAGTGCAGATCAGGCCAAATTCTTTATACTGAGACCAAGAGCCCTATAAATAAAGTCCCAATTTCCAGAATTGAGCTCAAGTAAAAATCTAGTTTTAAGTATCAATCTTTCTAGAGCGTCGTTTTGGAGAAAGGGCCCAAGATGGCATCTAAGTAGAAGTTCAAAGAAATACTAAAACCCATTATAGTTTGAAAAACAAATCTATTTGTATTAAAATAAGGGTTATTTTACATTGTCGTTGGCGGTCCCGAGCCAGTTGTTATGTGAAATGGTCCCTGAAGACGTCTAAATTGTTAAGACTCGTCGCGCGTCCATTGTTTCATGACAAACACTGCAACACATGCTTTCAAATAGATTGGATTACTGAATAACGTCTTATTTTTTTTTCTGTCGGTTGGAATGTGAAGTTAAAGACTTCTTATCCAGTATTTCAAGACAACCTCTAGTTTTTTTGGTTTGTGCGTTATCTATACATATAAAATGCTTTGTCCTGAATGACTGACGGATCAACGCACAGCCTAAACCGCTGATCGTAGAGACCTGAAACTTGGAGGGTGTGTTCTTTGTATGACGTAGGGATCCGATAAGAAAGGATTTTTCAAAATTCTACCTCTAAGAAGGAGAAAAACGGGGGCAAAGTTTGTATGGGACAACGTGATTCCTTGGTCCAATCTACTTCAAATTTTGCATAAACATTCTTTTACAAAATTGATGGAACACGTGTTTCGTATTTTTTTAAAACTCATCGCCTAACGGGGTTAAAAAGGGGTAGAAAGTTATTTTGGGGGTGATTTGCATCGAAGTTGATATCAATACTCCTTAGTGCTTTGATTTAAACTGGCTTGGTGCAATGTATTATCCTTTAAAATTGGAATGTCAAATATAAATCGTATTAGAATTCGATATTTCAATTTTATTTGTTCTTTTATATTTGAAAGAAAAACTTACCTTATAAGTACAGCTTGGCAAAAAAGAGTCTGAAGCGGTGACAGCTAGAACTAAAACTAAAAATCTTAAAAACTAAGTTTGTGAGTACTAAAATAGCCATAAAGTGATTCATTACATAATAATTGATGACAAAAAATTCGTTTTAGTAATACGTAAGCACCAAATAACTTGAAACTTTAAATTGTAGTATGAAAAGTGCCTCAAAAAGTGCACCAGTGGCGCCTCCAATTTTTACAGACTCTTTTTTGCCAAAGTGTACCTTGATTTTCTGATAGGTACCTGAAATCTTTTAGAATTAGATTATTATCATAGGCGATTATTTGTGATTGCTATACCGACATTATAATTGACTGTCATTCGCCCTGTACCTAATTCTGCTTATACAATGACACTAAAAGTAGTGGCATCGACTCAAAGCAGTATAAGTTGTTCTCATGGGCAGTACTACCTAGATTATATTAATTCGATTTAAATAAATAAATTCTATTCGTAATATTCTATAGTCTACGTGAGCGAAGCCACGCGGGAAAAGCTAGTCAAAATATATACAGTATACCTACCTAAATGTAATAATCGATATTTTCTTTCTACAAAAATTTCGAACAGTACGCGTTCGCATAGTACTTATACTTTATAAAGATGTTTGTTTTTATGAGTAAAATATTCATATTTATATGTGGGTATTAAAATATCTACTTACTAAAAGAGTAGTAGAGCTTTCCGTTTTTAAACAAAATGGTGATTTTTTAAAAATTGGATATAAATATGAAATTTTTGTGTATTTTGTGCTCGTAAATTGTAAATTAATTAATCCGGTAAATTGTTTAAAATATTTCACCAACCTGTCGCTGGACACGAGTATGAGCTGCGTATTTGCATACTTAGTGCGTCGCTTGCGCACAGCCGACAACGCTGCGCATAAACTTGGCGAAAACGACCGGCAGGGGGGACACTGTAACAAAAATGTGTTCATTAGTATATCATTTTCTGACGGTACATACGCGTTTTCTGACGGAAAACGAAACTTGGCCTGAGGCCAAATTGACAGCCGTCCGATTTTTTAAATAAAAATAAAAAAGTAGAATTAGACTTCATTACAAAATATGTATAGTTATAGTCATTTAGTTGAATAAGGTCTACATGGAGGAGTGTTATAGTTCTCTCCTACTGCAATTTGTTGAAGACCTTTGCCCAGCTCTGGGATAATAAAGGCTCATATAAATTCGATTCTTACCCAATGCGCCGCAAAATAGAAAACCCTCACTGCATCAGCAGGCAGCTCTTCATACATCCGACTCTCTCCATCGCCTTGTAGCTGCACTCCCCTCAATACTTCGTTCAGGGGAGGCGGGGGCCAGGGGAACCTCTCGCCGAGTGCGTCGTCGAGGAGAGCGTCTCGCACTGGACGTCCCCTGATCACCAGCGTTGGGACTCCTACTGCGATGCTGTATTTTTGAGTTAAACGGCGCTGTGAAAGAATGGTTCTAATGAGTGAAGTGTTATGTAGGTATATCTACCTATAACCGGGGCGGCAAAACTAAATTGGGCCCCTGGTTGTCTTAAAAATTAATGTTTTTTTAGTGAGCATCATGTGAAAAAAAAAGTTAATATGCTCGGCACCCGATTTATAGATCTGGGCCTCCCCTAGGATTCAGGCCCTCTGAAACAGACCGCTTCCACCGCCCCTTAGTCCGTTAGTTATTGCGACTTATACACCTAATAACAGCAGAGAGGTCCAGGTCGCCGCTGCGACTATATTCACTCTTAAAATGGATTCCGTTTGAGTTCGAAACTAGTCGGGCATTCCCGAAATCAATCCGTGAGTATTCCTTAATTTCATCATATAAAAGCACTCCTCTGTACCTACATATCATGATCAGTGTTTTCCAATTATAATCTAGTGCAAAATCAATCAGTACCTAATCCAGTTTCGTAACTGGCAGTTAATGGTGTAATCTATCTGTCTAATGTACGCCATATGTTACAATTGATTACATTGAGCGGTATTCTATGACTTATTTGGATTGCTCTCAAAATCTCTGTATGAATTTTTGATTGCCCCTTACCTACATCTTAACAATTGATTACAAAATATTGAAACACAATTGTTAGTCCCGGGATTGATTTCCAGCTCGGGTAATGTCATGTTCTGTGTTTATATTATGGATATAATATACACACAATATACCTAAGTAAATTTTTTTTTTTTACGTAAATCGGTTTTATCATCAGAACTAAAGCTGAGTACCTACCAAGATCAGATCAATCTGTCAACAGGAAGGGGGTGAAATATCGATTACTAAATTTGAACCAAATAATAAACAGGGCAAGCTAAGTAAAACCGTTTCACAACGAAGGTATGGAAACTCATTATAATAGAGATGATGAATAAATATTTTTTTATTTAAATTAACACAGAAAAATTAAATGATAAGTAAGTATTGAAATAATAATTAAGTTATAAGACTGAACATTTTTTACTAGACAGAGTCGGGACTTCGTACAGATGACGTCACTTGTTATAATTTTGGACATCGTTATGATTAAATTATAATTATAATTAAATGTTGGTCCAGTTTTAGAAAATACGCAAGAAATCTTCAATTGTAGAGAGAAGGAATAAAAAATAAATCCAATATCGTATTTATGTTTCGTAACACTCCGATAGGAAATTAATATATTTGTCGATGATTCTGGTCACGTAGACTACCGGGACATCCTTCCTGAATACTAAGTGGCCTGCTGAATACATTATTAAACAGTTGGTTACAAAAGTACTTGGACAGTAGGTACCTATGAAAGAATGTATTGCCACAAAAGTAATAAGTTATTACCACAGTATAAAGAACTTTTTGATATTTAGAGTTTAGACTGTGTGACTATTACTACATCCATTTTAAAAAGCCAACTTGATAAAAAAAAACCCGGTCAAGTGCAAGTCGTACTCTATTATAACTTTATTGTACCTTATTATAACTTTTTTTTTTTTTCTTTTATAACGAGCAAAAAAAGGGCAAAAAAATCACGTTTGTTGTTTGGGAGCCCCACTTAAATACTTATTTTTTCTGAATTACCTCATCATCATACATTTTCTTTGAAAATTTCAACTGTCTAGTTATCACGGTTCATGAGATACAGACAGAAAGTGGAGTCTTATAATAGGGTCCCGTTTTTGACCTTTAGGTACGGAATGCTATGCTGTAATACCTACATCGGCCACGGCCACACGTCTTACAAAACCATAAACAAAACTCTCTTGTTAATAATTAGTGATCTAAATATAGCGAGCACAGGAAACCGCGTTATTCCTACTGCGACAGTGACAGTAGCCAGCCCTTGAGTAACTGACCTGCCTTAAGTCAGTGTTTATTTATTTATTTTGGTATAGAGGTGTGAAAAATATGAATAAGTATTTATGGTAAAGTTTTTTTTCGATGCGATCGGATGTTGCGGTCGGATGTTGCTCTATTTTTAAATAGGTTTTAAGTTAGATAATTTTAATCTTTTTACAGTAGGCAGTAGTACTTCTCGTCGGCTTCACTTGCGTAGAGGTTGGACCAATATATGAAAAGTTATTTCTATGTGTAGATCTAGGAAATTTCATCCAAATCTTTTGTATTTAGTACAAGAGGACGTGGAGTGGTCGAAAATGGACCGGTTTTATTTAAATAAGGTTTTAATTTTTTTTATTAACGGTCATCAATAACCTAACCTAACTAATATAAAACCACCAACCATCGTCAGTTTGACGCCATATAACCTATTGTTAGATTTCTTAAAAAGGACTGTTGCACTCACTGTATAAAGAAAATCGTATTGTGTGAAAAAAAAAAAAGATTTTTTTGCGTTACGACTTTTTGCGTTGGAGCCATCGATTAATATCCAAGTGAACTCGTAAAAAGGTGTGAATTTCCGACACATTCAAGTTTACGCTTGAAGCTTTCACATCTTTTTAACGAATGAAATAAAATTCAAAGAAATGGAAGCTCTTCGCAGTCATAAAAGTCAAGAAGTTTCTCCCGGTAGTTGAAGATATTAATAAAGGAATGTCATTTAAGTTTAAAAAGCTTTTCTTTGGTATAAAGTTGTATTTAAAATTGTATTGTAAACTTGGCCCTTGAAGAATACAGTTGACAAGATATTTCATGATTATTAGGTAGATGTACCTAGGTAATGCCCTTTCATCGACTCAAGAATAACCTCTAAATCACTGGCACAGAAATACTTATGCATTCGTCACTATACAAATTCCAAGTTAACATTGTGAAATAAACATAGACTCACGCCTGTATTCCCCAGAGAGGGTGGGCAGAGGTGTATATATGCAGTAGCAGTATAGCAGTCCGCATAGCAATACCAGCGAGCCTATTGCTATTAACCGGGCACAATCCCACACGAGTGTGGATGCTGCAGAGAACTGAGAATTTCCTAATGGAAAAACCCAATAAAACTTTGCTCGACTCGGGGATCGAACCCAAAACCTCGTGCTCAACAGTCGTGCTTGCTACCAAGACCAACGAGGCAGTCTTGTAAAATAAAATATGATAATATTTTGAAATTTAACTCTGCGTCTCTCGGGAGCCGTATGTTGAAGCAAAATGGCGGGTCGCTGTTTCGAACTTTATATTGTAAAATGCTTGCCAAGCCAGACATAAAAATATAAACTTATGAGTAATTTATGTATATTGGGTAGTGGAGAGAATACAGCAAGCAATTTCATAACTAGGTATGTAAGTGCATGCTGCGCAAAAATCTTATTTGAACGGGTAAATTTACGTAAAAGATAAATTTTGAAGATATAAGTTTCTAAATTCATATGGTCACTAACTACTTAGTACATTTCTAATCTATTCGGTGGTACAATAATCAGGATATTGTTGTTTGAGTTTCCAATATGTATATTTGAAATCGCGTTCTCGAAAACGGCTTTAACTATTTCTATAAAATTTCGTATATTAGGTGTTTACGGGAGCGAAATATGTATTTAGCTAAGTCTCCTTTCTAGCCTTATTATTTCCAAACTTTGTTGGGTTCGGCTTCTAATCTAACTGGGTGCAGCTGAAAATCAGTTTTCTACGGAGCTACTGCTTATATCTGACCTCTTCAACTCAAAGGGATATGATATTCGAAAGTTCAGTTCAGATCAGCTGTCAGGATTTTACGAGGGTACCTACTGACTCTCGACTCTTACCTATAAAACCACTAAACAAAAGAACAATATCCTTTATCCTTTACCCTACCTTAACAAAAGTGCAATACCATAAATAAACGAACACACATCTCATCACATTACTCACACGACAATACACACATATTTACATGACGACTGCATTGAAAATACTGCACAATGCGGTCGGTCTGCCACCGACGCTGACAATACGGGCGACGGGCACCAGCCAATCAGAGTAAAAGCTCTCATTTGACATATCGTGGATTAATGAACTAAGTATATATTCGCCATAACCATGCCCGTATGGCATGGTTATGGCGAAAATAGTAGCTTATAAAGAATGATGGTACGATTGGTGGGATACCAGAGAATAGCTGAAAAATATTTAGATTTTTGGTTGACACAATAAGTGTCTACTAACTTTAGAATATCGTATCGCTTGGGTTGCGGAGGTCAGATAACCAGTCGCTCCGTAGAAAAAAGATATTCAGCTGCATCCAGTTAGATTAGAAGCCGACCCCAACAAAGTTTAAGATTTAAGACAATAAGTATCTGTCCATCGAATAGCCGGAATAGATATAGCAAAAGAATAGATAGGTAAGCAATCATTAGAAAATTGTCTTATGGTTGCTGAATTTAAATTGGATCACTTCATGTAAAAGTTCAACAAATTGAGTTTTTGCATGTTTGTTCAGTTCCGATGACAATGCATTTTTATGGTAAGCATGACCTGAATCGACATGCAGGATTAGCTCCAGTTAAAGGAATTCTTCAACGGTCAACTGCACTAACACAAAATTTTGCATATTCTTACGTTTAGTTTCATTAATAGTTTTAGTAAACTTATTTATAAAGCCCTAGATATTGTTTACGATCTCGTGTAAAGACATTTAGGTATAAAAATAGAGACCATTTTTGTTTATAGGACTTAGAACCTATAGTTATGTACAGAAATCACCTCTCCTTATCTATCCATCTCCTTATATCCTGCTACCCTACTTCCACACAATAAGGTTGAACATATTATCCTCCTTAGTATTCTCGTCACGCAAGCTCCGCTATTCTATTGGAGATTTCATTGTTGGCAAAGTTTCTCATTCGGGAATCGAATTGGGGTCTTTTGGGTACGAAATAGAACGGAACTTATTTTTGTACAAAAATAAAGTTATTTTGGTTGTTTGTGTAGGGTTAAACTAAGGAAACTGGGTGGGTTGAATTTTCATTTTCGCAAGTGTTTTTCTAAGTACGAGTATATATGCTATGCTGTAGACTGAAGAACTGAGACGTAGGCGCTTAATTAGGAGTCTTTTCAAGACAATGAAGAAAGGGAACTTAAAATTTAATAGGTGCGATAAGCATAGCATAGGCAAGTGTTGGGTTTAAGCCCCTCTTATCCTATCAATTACTCTCTCTTTCAATTTACTCTAATTTTTTACAGTATTAGCCGTAACATGATATTAAAAATAAATACATTAATAAGAAAATACTTTAATATATAAGGTGTTTCTAAATTATCTACCACGGCTGCAATGGGAGATAATATTGGTTATTTATATTACAACAGTGAAGTATTTTTTTTATCTAACGCCATTTTTTTTTTCTTTTGTCTACGTTTTATTGCATAGGTCTAATTCTGCTCCATGCTCCAATTTTTTACTGTTCCGAGGTAGGAAATTTCTTCACTATTGTAATCTATATACCCAATACTTTCTCCCATTGCAACCGTGGCAGATAATTTAGAAGCACATTATATGAAAGCGCTTTTATAATTCTAAATCAGAATCAACTTTACTTAGACATCAGTTATCCGTTCCCAGATAAGTTTAATTCCGCACAGAGCCTTTAGTTCGTGATATATTACTCCGGTCTGTCTTGTGCAGCCTTGGACCCTTTTCACCAAAACACTGACTCACTAAATTCGTGAGGAAATTAGCACCTGACATTTATTTTTTGAGAAGGATTAAATAACATTTGACTTCAATATTATTTACATTCTAAACCTATTAACTATTTACACTAAATGTTCTCGAAATAGGTACCTTCTCAATAAAAACATTCCTGATTTTTAGATTATATCTAAAAACCGAAAAAAGAACAACATATTCTACTAAAGTGAATAAAGAAACAAAGACAACATAAATAATAATAACAAGGTCAAAATGGATTCGAATGAACTGAATTTTATTTATTTATAGACTCACGCCTGTATTCCCCAGAGGGGGTAGGCAAAGGTGTGCAGTACACCCACGTTTCGCCGGCTTTATTATAAGTCCCATGTAATAGGGTGCGAGCCTATTGCCATTAACCGGGCACAATGCCAGACTCCGTGCTGCTACTGAGAATTTCCTAATGAAAAAACCCAATAACACTTTGCCCGACCCGGGGATCGAACCCAGGACCTCGTGCTCAGCAGTCGCGCTTGTTACCACTAGACCAACGAGGCAGTCTGACCAATGAACTGAATGATGAATGAAATGAATGAAAAATGAACCACACAAAAATTTTGGTCAGGTAATAGGATTACACCATAATTAACCATGCCTAAATGTAATTAGCCATCACAGGAATCTTTTGATACATTATGCATGCAATTTTCTACCAAAGCTACCAAAATCTACAGCTAAGTCATCTTCAGACAAAAACAGACACACTTTCCCCGTAATTAAGTCGTAGAGTAACAAAATGGTCGAGATTAAGGATTTGTTCGGTCGACTGGCCAACGATCAGGGGTCCCTCGTCACGGCGGAGTGGCCACCCTAGCAACACGCAAATTACCGACCATTACAGCCAACCACCTATAACTATAGAAAAGGAGAGAACAAGGCAGATGACTGTTTTGTACGAATTCAATTTTTTTATTTCTGAAGTTTTCATGGGGATAAATCTTCTGTAATTTTTGTAACGGTTTTCTGTTTGGATTTATTGAAACTGAACATTAAATAACGTATTATATATTTTTTAGTAAGGCACAATTCTGACACAGATAAAAAAAAATGTATAGAAACCTTGCAGTCGGGGGCAGCAAAGTTCATATATGTATTTTCTAAGCAAATGTAGCTCCGATCCGAGGTGAGGATTTACCTTTAATGTAATGTAATGGATATGAATGCAGGTAGCTGATTGGTTTCGAAATACTTAAATCTCTCTTATACTTGATGCAGTACAATGTACCTACAGCACAAGTCGTTTGAGTTCCCAATAAATAATTTAGTCACAGACCAATTTCGCTGAACGTCATACCCACCTCGTACCTACAAGTAATGTGATTACTGTATCGAATGTGCTTTACAAGAATCTTATGCCCCCTTCCTTGCATTATCTGTATCGCATTATTCATAAGTCAAGTGTGTTGCTACACAGTGTAGTGTTTTCTATCATTTAAGAAAATTTATTCTTTGGTATCCAAATTCATGCAATATCACAATTATTATTCGAAATTAGATTATTAACTTATTGTAGGTTAACATTATTATTTAAATACGAAATGTAATACAGTAGGTATGCGATAAAAACAAAAACATTACAAAGGCGAGCTGACATCAATTCTGAATTTTCGGCAAGCAAACCTTTGAGTAATAGAGAGATGGGAGACATGACAGTAAGATCATTTTTCTTTATTATTTATGGTAATTATTACGTCTCAACGGCTTCCCTCTCGCGCGTCTTCCTCTTGTCTTATTTAATGTTAGAGACCATTGCACATTATTATTTTTTCAACAAGTAAAAGCATCATTTTAGCAATCTTTCTCGTACTAATTACCATCAGCAGCGACATGAATTTTTAATTTCTCCTAGATGGCGTCGTTTCTTCAGACCACAGAGTATAAAAAGCGTGTTTTAACCGGGGTGTGGGTGAAAGCAGTGTAAATGTCTGTAGAAAAGCGCTCTAGGGTTGCTTTGAAGGGGCTGTGAGGGTCCTTCGCGACGGCAACCTAGCCACGCTACAAGTGTAGCCTTGCTTCTTTTTAAATGACATTTCTATGGGTTTTTAGGGTTCCTTAGAGAGGATATTTTGCAGGATTTTTCAAAAGTTTCGTAACAAACATTGCAGAGTTTAATATTGGTGAATAATACATTTTTAGGAAAATTTAAAAAAGATCTCAAAGGAGACGCCTGGCAATGTCTGTTAGCAATCTTTTTATAGGTTTTCTAACGCAGTGTTTTAACATAGCAGCTTTAAAGCCACCGAACTGACCAGTTCTTATTTAATACATCCTAATATTTTTTTTACAACATAATTATGTAGGTAGGTTCAATCCTCATTTTTATAAATTGTCGTTTTAATTTTCATAATTTCACTTTTTATGACCGATTTCCATACCCAAAGGTCAAAATTGCCCTAAATTCCTAGAAGTTTTAGATTGGCATAGGCATAGGCATTGAAACTATATAATTCTTTGGGAATAACATTGGTTACCTATGTATTGTTCAATGCTTTGTATTCTACACCAACATTTCTATACTTAAGATTATTTTGTAGCTAGATAGTTTTCAGTAAGAGAAATAAATCCCTTTTACAAAATGATCTTGTAATCTTCCACAGATGTCGCTACGAGCAATATATTAAATTGTTTGTCTGTTCTTGAGTGTGGTTCTGTACTTAATAGCACTTCTACGCGGTTCTATCATACCTTCTCATAATTTATGAGTTAGAAGCGTAGCCAAATATTATACATATATATTAAGATTATATGTTTAGATTAGATGTAGATTTCTGACCTCTAGAAAGATATCGTATTAAAAGAGAAAAATCCTATTTATATGCCCCTACTACCATGACCTACCTATTACAAGAAATTAGGACTATACTATAAGTTAATATTATTTTTACTTCGCAGTCATTTGTTAAAAGATCTAGAAAAAGAAAAGAATGTTATATAACAAAAGAAAACGTGCATTGTCTAAAGAATCCGCCTTCATAATAGCAGAAACATTATGTTTTCCACAAAAATGGACAGAGGGGGTAATATCGATCTGCCTTCAAACACCCCGGTAGTTCAGTGAACCTTGTCGTGATATGGGCACATAACGATAGCGGGTTCGATGGCTCGATAGCTATCCGTGATAACTATGGCATTTAATTGTACACAAACGGTTGATTATGACACAGTAAACTGAATGTGTAATTTGTGAGATGTGTATCTATCCTGATAATAATAAATTAGTCTCTGTAACTGTCCCACTGCAGGGCAAAGGCCTCTCCTTATTCGGAGAAGGATCATCATTAACCACGCTAGTTTTCTCTTGATGTTTTCCTTCACTGTTAGTTAGTGGTGTCTTAAATTAACCAAGAAAGTACAATATGACATTGAAAAGTCATAGTTTGTAGGTAGTCAGGTTTGAAATTTCGAACCCACACCCACGTGCTTGAAAGCGGGTCCGTAACCAATGCGCCACCACGACACAGCAATGCCTATTATCTAATAAGAATAGGAGTCAATGACCTCTAACTGTCAACTGTCATTCTTGATGTTTGATTTTAAAGATGTATTTAAAAACCTTAGAAAGACCCAACATAAATATACCTACTTTAATTACTGTACATACTAATTAATTTTTTTTATAATCTGTACAGATAGAGGGCATACACTGATACATTGCAATTCTATAAAAAAGTCCATACCTCAACAATAGGAATCGTTTTAGCGAGGGGACTGAACGCGGCGATTGTTATAAAATGCACGGCGCATGGCACCACGCGACGAGCGATTATTTTATTTGTCAGTCCGAATCTGAACGTACGTGGTACTTTATGCTATGACGTATTACCTAATTAAAATCGTTTATTAATAGAATTTAGCCATTGTAAGCCTTTATATTTAAGAGCAATAATGGAGTTTCTTGCCAGATTCTTCTCCATGAAGGGGTCCCTGTCCCTTGGAACTGGCAACTAGAGTCACTCTTACAATAAACAATAATAGAATTATGACTATTCATAAGTGCCTAATGGTCTACATGAATAAAAATATTTTGATTTTGATTGATTTTGAATATAAAGGAGGCTTCTGGTTATCTAAACTCCTTTATCTAAACTTAGGCAGGATACATAAGAATGAATCAGAATCTTAACTAACCTACTAATATTAAAAATGCGAAAGTAAGTTTGTTTGTTTGTTACCTTCTCACGCCCAAACCACTGAACTGATCATCCTGAAATTTTGGCATATACCTAAATACGTTATCAGATGTACAGAAATGGACATACCGTTCATACCGAAAAAAAGTACTGTTCCCGAGGAGAATATTAATAACGTTCTTATGATAATAGATGGCGCCAGCCGCCATGTATCTTTCCTATTTCCTTTAACCTTCGCTCATTGCCGCGCACTGAGTCCTTAAAAAAATCACAATACAAGGAAATATAAGAATCACATTCTGTTCCTTCTTCTTCTTCTTCTTATTGTATGGTTGCTGAACAACCTGATATCAGAGTTTAAACCGCCCGTAGGCCTCTGGCATGGCTTTACACACCATTGAAAAATCTCTCAGGTGTGCTGGTTTCTTCACGATGTTTTCCCTCACCGTTTTAGCAACTGATAATTAATTTATAATACGCACATAACTTACGAAAAGTCAGAGGTGCGCGCATTGGGATCGAACTCGAGACCTCTGACTTGTCAGTCGACCGTCATACTACTAGGCTATCAGTGCTTCTGTTCCTTAGAAAGCCAGACGGCAAAATTGAATTTAGAATTTAAGATTTACAGCATCACAAACGTCTCAGTGCGCACGATGTACTAGACTACGTCGATGCACTACGACGTACTACGTCAAAACGTGAAATCAATCCATTTTAGAGTGATTTATTGCTTAACTTTTCTCTGATTTGACGGCTTCAGGTTTTTTCTATATTCTGAGTTCATTACTATAATCTTAATTATATATTTATATTAAGTATACGTACTTCAACTTTCTTAAAAAGGGGAACCTAATTTTTCATAGAGTTCCAATTAAAAACCAAATAAATAAATTGTGAGTTTGTAGCTCTACTCAATGCAAAAATCGTTCAAAATATCGTTAAAAAAAGTTAATTTACGACATTACCTCGTTAAGAAAAAAGAAAACACAAAATACGAAAAAGAAACGTATATTTCCAAAGTGTAAGTTTCAATCTACAATTCGGAAGACGGAAGTAGTTATTTCGGTGTATTCCGCTGCTCGGAATTCTATTCCGTTCACCGGTATTCACGGAAATTCCTAAATCCGGTTCACGAGCCGAGCTCACGTAATACAGAGTGACATGATGGGGGAGTAGACAATAGATAACCAGAGACAATGCGCGCTGACATTGGTGCACTCTGCATTGAAAACAGCCAGTGGGCAACGTCGTTTTGTTGTTCTAAATATTTGACAAAAGGATTGCCTAAAAGATTCGTATCTGACAATGGGATTGGTGTCCTGAAACTTTTCTTTTCAGCTAACCTACTTACATATTTTGTGAAGTAAAGATAGTGCTAGAGTTTTATTCGGCTCTATCTAGTTTAAAAATATGTTTGTAACAACCAATTTACATAAATAAATGTAAAATTGACAACAAGTTTGGCGTAGCAGTTAAGCGTTCGCTTTCTACGCTTGGTGTCTTTGATTCGATTCCACACAGGACAAATATTTGTGTGATATTTCCTTCCGGTTTGGGTGTTTGTGTATTGTAAAATTATTCTCTACTCTATCTACGATATAAGAGAAAATCCTTCTAGACGCTACGTTTTATTTTTATAGAAATAAAATTGAATTGAATTAAGCTTAAAGTTATAAACTATAAGGTCCATAATTAACAAATATTTACAATATATAATAGTGAGTAGGTATATCTAACTTAATACCCGGATACGGCTGCCGATAGTACCCCGGGGACAATGCGATAGTATTTGTAAACTAGTGTAAGGGGAGAGATTACATTTTGGTCACACACAGTGTTCGAAGTTTTAAAGGAAAAATATTTTGAGAGTTATTAGAGATGTTTTAAAGATAAAGCCAGGTTACGCACTGAACAAATATTTACTTTATAGATAAAGCCTAATGGCTAATGCCAGGTTACTCAAGAGACAAATATTTGTCAGATAGACTGATAGATGTTCCAGTCAGAGGTCCTCCCAAACTCGAGCGTCGATGTTTCGGACCGAAACGTGTTAATGAAGACTATCAAAGGCAAATCTTAACACCAAATTGCTACTGTTTAATTGTAATTAGTGCTTTTGTCTATCGACTCGTTTCAAATCCATAAAAAACAATCGAATAAAAGTCGATTTAAAGGCCGAAAAAACTGCGCGATCCGTTAGTTGAAGCTTCGTCGCTCGACGTATTTTGGAGTACCTAGGGTTCTATGGACGCATAGAAATATTTCCAATATCTTTGTATGGACGGGTGTATTGCACATTGTGAAATTATGTGCATTTATCTGTACCTACGATACAAGAGAAAACCCTTACTTCGATGCTATGATCGATGGAGCTAGATCTCGATGAAAGGGTCAAGGAAACACTGGGTGATTTTTATGAAAAAATCGTCAAAAATTAACCGTATAATTTACCTCCACTCAAAGTTAAGAATGAAATTAATTATATTGCTTATTATTATTATTAAAACATAAATTACTTGTGTTGTAGTGTTGAGATAGTATAAAAACCTTCCGAAAGTACTTTTGTATTTTGAATCTCTGGGAGAAAATTCATTAAGGAAATGTTAACGTTTTTCTATGAATTATCCCACTAATCTAAAATCTGATAGAGACAATCGAAGCATAACGCCTTGCTTCAATCGATCTACAAGTTTGAGGTGACAAAGTTTCAGTACCTAGTGACTCAGAGAATTAATTTGTTTGTTCTCTGTAAGTTGACTTGATTGATGGTCTACGTAAAACTTAGTTCTGAGTAAGGTTTAGTCGATATTTCCCTTAAGCAGAATTTGTTGTATTAACTAAAATTTAGGAAGATTCTAAAGATTCAAAATCTTTCAAAAAGATTTAATTTCTTTTAAAAATATTCAATATCTTTCAAAAACATTCAATATATTTCAAAAAGATTCAATATCTTTCAAAAGCATTCAAAATCTTTAAAAAACATTCAATATCTTTCAAAAACATTAAATATCTTTCAAAAAAATAAAAAATATCTTTCAAAAAGAATCAATATCTTTCAAAAACATTCAATATCTTTCAAAAACCTAATCTTTTAAAAGACCTTTGCAAGAATTATCTTGCAGTTTACAAAAGTTGTGTCACAACCTGTCACTAGTCACCACAACATCAAGATCTTAAAATAATACGTTTTACAACCAACAGACATGCTTGGCTGCATGTCGACGTTACTCAGAAGTGAATCAAGCACTACCTACAGTAAACAGCAATGATTCTACATTAGTAACCTATTGTTTTGCAGGTCAGTGATATGTTTATAGTTATTGCATTGCAGATTCAGGTTACAGTAGCGTACAGTTAGACAATGGCAGCCAAGTTGATCGATATAATTTTAGCAGCTGAAAGGGAAACGAGCCTAAAAAGATAATAAAGAAGAATAATCATTTCATATGCAAGTGGGATTTCATTAAAGAAAAGAATTGAGGTTTGGACTCGGGAGTGGTTTAGTTCAGACAAAAATGGGATTAATTTTCAATAAATGATTATATTTTATGAGTATGCTGGTGCATTGGTTTCGTACTCGCTTTGCTAGCACGTGAGTGCTAATTTCAATGTTATATGTACTTTCTTAGTTAATCTAAGACACCACTGACTAACGAAGGAAAACATCGTGAGGACATCTGGACTTGATAGTCTGAAAGCCAACACGCAGAGAACTAACGTGGTGATTAATGCTGGATCCTTCTCTTTAATAGTATGAGAAGAGGCCTTTGCCCTGCACTGGGCCAGTTACAGGCTGGTTTATTATATTATATTCAGGTTTTTAGCTTAATGGTTAATAACAGTTATTGTTTTTTTATGTGAATATTTTTTCTTTCCTGACTGTACCTTACATGAAACAATGCTACATATGTTGCTGTTTTCTACAATGCATGGTTGATTCGTGTAGGGTTGACAAGATCGTTTCCTGATACTGAAGAGAGTTTTAAAGTGGCATTAACCTACTGCTAACTGCATCTTAGTTATTGTGGGTGCTAAGCTGTGGTGCTAAAACTAATCGTTGATGTTTTTGTAGGTAATATTGAAACTTATTGCGATCAAAAATGGACCAAAACAAACTTGTTTTGTGCTTATCGTCTTAAATTCGCAAAAGCAGTAAAGCTACCTAGAATGTACTTGATATGATCTTTGGACTTCCAAATCACTATCTTCTATAACCACTCTACAGACCATGGACTATTTCAGGTCCAAAACAAAAAGGTATCAGTTGGAATGATAGTTTAACTTTATCGCCCTTTTTTATCGCAAACACAAGAGATTGTCGATAGTTTCTAAAGTAATGTTCAAGTTACAGGTAGTCGACACTAAGTTATTTATTAGGTACTCATCCACCTCAGATAAGTACAATTAGTAAGTATTGTCTTAGTAGAAAGAGCATATAATAATTTTGGTATCTACTTATGTATTAACGTACAATCGTACATTATAGAGACATTAATCCATTAGCAAGCTATGCTCATATTATTTTGCATATATTACGAATTATTGCGCATGTCAGTACGTGCAAAGGAAATCGGTAATTTATTTATTATCTTCAAAGTTACAAATTGAATGATTGATTAAAATTATGTACTTATATGCGTACATTAGAATAACAAATCTACTTAAATATTGAGTATATTAAAGTAATAAATAATGCCAATGGATTATAACTCTTACATGAACAGACCTCGCATTGTGTAGGCTCTTCGTACAACAAGATGTCAGCTTATACTGGAAATGAATAACTTGATATTTATGTAGCCGTGTGACATCAAAATGTTCAGCTCGCTGCGATAAATACATGTAAAGTCGTTGACTTTTGACTCTTAATTTTGTACATAAAACCCTCAAGAAAATAAGGCGAGCTTTATAAAATAATTTCAATAACGATCTGAAAAGCCTCGTGTCTCGTTAAGACGAAGAGGGAGAATATTTAATTAGCTACAAAAACATTGTACATATTGTGTTACATGGTTCTTATGAAAACATTGGTAATTAAATTAAAAGCTTGGTTGGAAAATAGATGTAATTTGATTGCTTTATTTCCCGCCTGATGAGAGGCTTCTTAGATGATACCTACAAAGAATTATTACCCATGAGAAAATGTTCTCTTGAGGTTGTAATTTGAATCAAATAAGCTGTATAAGGTACTCGTATGTACTTGTCATACAATTATGTAGGAGGTAAACTTCTGTTTTAGGCTGTAGCGACATTCTTCTATAAATGTTACTTTTGGACAGCGTCCAGCGAGTTAAAAGACCAAAATCCCTAATTCAACCCAAGCACAAAGTTTATCGTAACATGAAACTATATGTTTTCACACTTTCAGGCAAAGGCTTTCTATCACAAATCAAATTGGCAAGATAAATCATTAGGCAATTGTTGCTCTGTTGGTCTAGTGGCTAGCGTGACTGCTGGACACGGTCCCCTGGTCGGGCAAAGTGTTATTGGGTTTTTCCATTAGGAAATTCTCAGTAGCAGCACGGACTCTTGAATTGAAACACGAAACGTGGGTGTAGGTACTGCATACATCTCTGCCTACCCCCTCTAGAGAATACAGGCATGAGTTTTTATGTTATCATTATCTCAATTATATGCGTATAATTGTTTTAGTAGTTTCGAAATCTAATCACTTTAAACTTTGAGTTTCAGAGTTTCCTTCCTACAGAATAACTTATGTAAGATTACGTACCAACCCTAATTCCGACAAATATTTCGCTGTGTCTGAATTTCGAAATGAAATTCTGACAATGAATAAGAATGACGCCATTGTTTCTGTAAGTGTACACTTTGGCGACGGTAACATTGTACTTATTTACGTTTTTCGAAATGCGTTGGAATCTTTATCGCATTTTAAGTACATTTTTTTTTGCAAATGTGTCGTTGGTGCCTTTTTCCCGCCATCCGCCATCTTCTTCTGAAGACATTTTGTCACTAAACAAAATGACAGCCATGCCATTCTTCCTACTAGACATAATTCTGTCCATGACCATAATATTTAAGGACGCGCATTGGTATGTTATTGTTACCACCCGCCATCTTACTTAGTGTACTTTTCCTACCCTAATAATTAGGTACTTACAGGGAAAAAATATCCATGGGTCACTCGTTTAGATCCGACTCAAAGGACCAACATTTTCGGTTCGCTTCCAGAACAGAATGGTATAATGGAATGCCTGGTACTTACGATACGATTATAAATAAATAAATAAATAAATTAGCCTGTAACTGTCCCAATGTAGGGCAAAGGCCTCTTCTCATACAGAGAAGGATTGAGCATTAATCACCGCGCTAGCTCACTGCGTGTTGCGATTTCAGACTATTAAAGTCCAGGTTTCCTTACGATGTTTTCCTTCACCGTTAGTCAGTGGTGTCTTAGATTAACTAAGAAAGTACATATGACATTGAAAAAGTCACATTGGTACATGCCAGGTTCGAACCCACACCCACGCGCTTGCAAAGCGGGTCCGTAACTAATGCGCCACCACGACGTCTACTTTTATAAATTACGATTACTATAAATACGTATAAATTACGATACGATTACTTTTATAAATTAAGTAAGTACCTATTTGATCTTCGCCTTAGGTACAGTCCCCTAATTACAATAGAAAAACCAGGTTGAAATGCTGGATCACTACATAGTATAAAACAAAGTCGCTTCCCGCGTCTGTCTGTCCCTATGTATATTTAAATCTTTAAAATTACGCAACGGATTTTGATGCGGTTTTTTTTTAATAGATAGAGTGATTCAAGAGAAAGGTTTATATGTTTAATATATGCATATTAGCGTAACCGTGCGAAGCCGGGGCGGGTCGCTAGTAATAAAATGAATTAATTCATTGATACATTTGCTGTCCAAATGTTCAAGTCGGCACTTAGACAAAGAGTGTTCTATCGAATTGCATAGAAGAAGATATTTATCATCAACTCTGAAAGAAATTCTCTGCTTTTTATGTAGGTATCCGATATTCACAAAAAAATCAGAAAATATCACAGTACGACCTTGGTCCGTATTTAGAATTTTGCGTTCCTACTGTGTTACTATTTAATGGGGAGATTCTTGATGAGGCGATAAATTAAATACGAAATAACGATACTATATATTTATATATATACTATATATTTATATACTCACCTAAGGGACAGAAACGGTGTAAGACAGGGAGATAGGGCAAAAATCTCAGAGATATGCACCCAATTTTATAAGTCTTTATATTCTGAAGAATTGCCTACCCAACATGCGATTGAAGACTACTCATGCCCAGAAGATTTCCCAATGATTAGCGGATTTGAAGTTCATCAGGCTCTAAATCGCATGAAATACAATAGAAGTCCAGGTGCTGACGGTATCACCACAGAATCACTTAAAGCCGGGGAGCACGTTTTAATACCACATATTTGCAACCTATTCAACCAAATATTAAAAACACACACATTCCCACGTAACTTCTGCCACTCGAATATTATTTTGTTGCATAAAAAAGGTGATAAATCCAACATTGATAACTATCGGCCTATAAGCCTTGTCTCGCACCTTTACAAAGTGTTCATAAAGATAATTGAAAACCGTATATCCGGCCAACTAGACCTTTACCAACCTCCTGAACAGGCAGGATTCCGCCGAGGCCTCTCCACTACAGACCATTTACATTCTTTGAACCAACTCATAGAGAAACATCATGAATTCAACTTACCATTATACCTCGCATTCGTAGACTATTCTAAGGCATTCGATAGTTTATCACACTCAGCCATATTTAATTCTCTAAACAGCCAAAAAATAGATAACACATACATCCATCTCCTTCGAAAAATATACAATAACAGCACTGCAGCCATACAATTACATGACACTGGACCATCATTTGCAATCCAAAAGGGAGTCAAACAAGGAGACCCGCTATCTCCTAAACTTTTTACAGCCACGTTAGAAGAGGTATTTCAGCAATTAAAAATCGACTGGACAAACAAGGGTATTGTCGTCGGGGAAAAGAGATTAACAAATCTTCGATTTGCCGACGACATAGTTCTTTTTTCCTCTTCAGCAGCTGAGTTAAGCCTAATGCTCGAACAACTGAGCCAAGCAAGCCTCAGGGTTGGACTTGCGATGAACATGGCCAAGACCAAGGTGATGACCAACAGCACCAGGCGCAACATAGCAATTGAGGGTGTGAGGGTTGAATATGTTCATGAGTACATATATCTCGGCCAAATAGTCTCTTTCCAGGCAAGGCAAGACAAAGAAGTTGCTAGACGCACTGAAAATGCCTGGAAGAGCTATTGGTCGATGAAAGAATCCATGAAAGGAACTCTTCCTATTTCGTTAAAGAGGAAACTTATGGACATGTGCATTCTTCCCACCCTCACCTATGGAGCGCAAACGTGGTCACTCACAAAGCGTCAAAAGTCCGCCCTAGGGGTTTGTCAACGGGCAATGGAACGCAGTATGCTAGGAGTGAAACTTAGCGACCGTATTAGAAACCCTATACTGCGTTCCAAAACGCAAATCGCTGATGTAGGCCATACAGCTGCTACGCTCAAGTGGAACTGGGCCGGTCACATCTGCCGCATGACGGATGAGCTATGGGCAAAGACAACCACGCAGTGGGTCCCAAATAGCAGTAAACGTCTTCGCGGCAGACCCAGGAGGAGGTGGCGGGATGAACTCGACTCGCATCTAAAGGATTGGTCTCAGATATCATTGGACCGAGAAAAGTGGAAGGAGGGAAGGGAGGCCTTTGCCCTGCAGTGGGACAATACAGGCTAAAAATAAAAAATAAATAAATAAATAAAATAATATATTTATTACTGCAATTACAAGTACACGAGTATAGTATGCCGCGGAGGATTACCGACTGTGGGGACGCGACAGCGCGTGGTTACTAGTTGTTGAGTCGGCAAAATCGTCGCGTCGCCACATAGAATTACATTTCATTTTTCATACCATACAGGTGTCGTGAGAATTGCAGAACCGCTGGGTCAGTATCATTTGCACCCTCTTTCATTCATTAATGGTTCCCAAGAAATTCTTTCCTTATAGGTGCTAGGAGTAAATGAGGGACGTGGTATCCGAGTTTTTGGATCTAAACCATACCTTTATTAAGCAGGGTCTTAAATTGGAGAACAGGGAACGTATTTGAGGTAAAACAACTAAATGAGATGACTTTTTTGTAGTAGCCTAGGCAACCGGTATAGAATAAAGTAATGTGATTGGTTCATGGAGGAAAGGGTCTTATGTAGAGATTCACTCGCGTAAATCAAAATCTTCTGGCAGGTATACAATAGTTGACTTAGCGAATCAGCCACAAAGGTTTCATTTAATTTTCATAATGGATTCTCCGAAAATTCCTCAAGAAATTGTAGGGAAGTACTCAAAGAAATTAGATCCACGAACAGCAAGAAAGTATGTAAACGTTTTTTTCTTAATCTCGTTAAGGTGGGAAATTTAAAAGCGCCCCTATTTCGATGTAGCTAAGAACTAGTTTAACTTAAGCAAGAAGGTTGTTAATGTATCAAAACGCACCTGTGTATGTAAAAAAGCCCCTCTCGGTGAAAGTGAAGGGTCGGAAAGTAATTTAGGATGATACATGGCATTGACGCAACCCTCGGCTCTTACCCGTAATTACTAGACCCCTGCTGTTTCAATGAGCCTAGAATCTTAGAGGTAGATGTGTAGATGTAGTCTTACAGTTACTATTCATACCTTGTAATTATGAACGATAATTTCGCGTTTTTCTATTAGAAGTGGAGGATCTTGGTTTCTTTTTAGACATGCATAAAAATAAAGTGAACCTAAGTATTGAAATGATCTCTTGCACTGTTCGCCTTTTGGTTATTTTTACCCGACTACAAAAAAAAGGAGGGTTATGATTTTAGCAGTCTATGTATGTATGTATGTATGTATGTATGTATGTATGTATGTATGTAAGTTTGTTCATCTGTTCCCTCGTAGCTCCTAAAATATTTGTTGTAATTCAATAAATAAGGTGTCTATCGATGCGTCTTAATGGTCTGCGGGTTATAGGATTTATGAAATTTCGTAAAATCAAATAAGGTGGATATTAAAAATAAATTAGTCAGCTCGAAAAAAATAAAGTTAAGGTAAATTTATCGTGTTTGATATCAAATGGAAGGTCTTGATGAGCACATTCAGAATATGTATATATTATCTATATATTCTGGACCACTTCTTAGAATATCAGGCTTCTAACTACCCGTTACGACTATCATAAATATATGTGATTATAACACTGCATACAATGTGAAAACGTGATAACAATAAATATTTACTAATTAAATTAAAGTTTCTACACATCACTGCCTATTAAATTATGATTATATTTTAAAATAATGTTAATTAAATTGAGATTTCTTTTTCGTAACTAGATGGCGTTGGTTTGCGGTTTTGTGGAAGTAAGTAACATAGAGTTAAAAATACCTCCTCAAAAATCCCGGAATCGTAAACATAACAATTAAATCCCGGGATTTTATTAATATGGACTGGATTTTGACCTATAGTTTTTATTAGAATTAATATTGTATGTAAAATAAAACTCATTAATTTAACAGTTTTAGTACCGAACACTTAAGTATTACATTATCTGTTACCGATGTCTAAAAACATAATAAAGACTTTTTATTATAATAATTTAGTTCATATGTATTTAAAACGTTAAATTAATATTTTGGAGAATTTATTAGGCACATGTTTTAACACATGTTTGCTTATTAAATATAATAAAATATTTAATAAGAAATTTGAAAAACAACTGATACGGAAGGGATTCGAACCCACGATCTCCGACGTACCGTGCCGACGCTCTAACCGCTGAGCCACCGTATCCCATCAAAATTAGTCGAAATTTCAAATCTCTTTCTACGCCTAGGGCGTGTGGTAATATCTATCGGTGCCTTCTAAAAACTGCAAAGTTTAGAACACTGAGTCGGATAATTAATGTATTCCGTTCGATATTACCACACGCCTAAGGCGTAGAAAGAGATTAGAAATTTCGACTGATTCTGATGGGATACGGTAGCTTAGCGGTTAGAGCGTCGGCACGGTACACCGGAGATCGTGGATTCGAATCCCATCCGTATCAGTTGTTTTTTCAAATTTCTTATTAAATAATTATACTTAAAATTAATTTCTTATTTCCCGGGAATTAATTGTAATGTTTATGATTTCGGGATTTTAGAGCAGGTATTATCAACTCCATGTTACTTACTTCCTCGAACTTTAGGTAAATGTACTCTATCTAAGATGATATCCCACAAAAAAGGTTTCATGTGTACTTATACAGCTTGGCAAAAAAGAGTCTGAGGCGGTGACAGCTGGAACAAAAAATAAAAATCTTAAATAACTACGTTTGTGAGTACTAAAATAACATAAAAATGATTCATTTGATTATAATTAATGACAAAAAACTCGTCATAGAAATATGTAAGCACTTAATAACTTGTAATTTTGAATTGTAGTGTGAAAAGTGCGACAGCGGCGCCCCCAATTTTTCCAGACTCTTTTTTGCCAAGCTGTACTTCTTACTACTTTTCATGTATACTTCTAAGAAATATATGAGGCCATGTTTTAATAGCTCGAAGTCGCGGACGACACCTTAGAAATAAATTTAATTTAAAAAATACATGACATTGACTAAAGGTTTGAACCGAAGTTGACAGTTAAAGAAATCTACCTATTTAAGAACTAGCACATTCTAAAAAATTGTGATTAAAATGAATTTTATTGGTTTCTTTACCACTAAAAATCATTGAAAAAAAATATAGTATAAAAACTAAAACCCGACTACTTAAAATCTAAAAACAAGCTTCTTAGATTTGAAATAAAATTCTGTAGTCGGAGGCCTTAATGTATTATAGGTAAATAGGTACTAGATAATCTTCTAAGGGTAAATAAATACTTTGTAATTTGGTGGCCTCCGACTACAGAATTTTATTTCAAATCTAAGAAGCTTGTTTTTAGATTTTAAGTAGTCGGGTTTTAGTTTTTATACTATATTTTTTTGATTTGGAATTTTTGTTTTCGATCATTCCTTCTTTCTTTAGGTTCGATTTTAATGTAAATATCATTAAAAAAATATCCAAATACTATATGGATTAGTAGGCAAGTTGTAGATTATTGTAAATAACAGTTCCATTAAAGCTCTAAAAACACATAATAAGTTATTTATAGATAAGTAAATGTTTTATTGCTTTAAAATTGTAAACTTGTTAGAATAAATTTTTTATCAAATCCATAATCATAACGTATCAATGTTTTATAAAATAGAGATTATAAGCGTTCTAGAAAACCGTTGAAGTCTAGAGGCTCTTTATATGATTTATTAAAGCGAACTTTAGATAATAATGGGTTAAATAGGCTTTAAATATTAATTATCTTAATAAACACTTAAACCTATGCCTATATTTACCATACATCACGTATTTGATAGTACTCCAGTCATCATCATCATCATCTTCCTGCCCTTATCCTAATTTTATTTATGGTCGGCGTAATAGGTTTTATTTTTCTATTCATTTTTTACCATCATGTCACTGCTTACTCCCTTTCCATCCATGTCGCCTTTGATACAATCCATCCATCTTTTTTTTGTCTACCTCCCTTATAACCATGCATCCTCATTCATACTCATACATACATACGTTCATACATACGTGTAACCCAGTACCTGGGATGTGGAGGTCTGATAGGCAGTCGCTCCATGTAAAACACGGGTATTCAGCTGCATCCGGTAAGACTGGAAGCCGACCCCAACATAGTTGGGAAAAGGCTAGGCAGATGATGATCATGATGATGATCCACATTCATACTTAAAACCTACTTAAATACTCTAGTATATCTACTATCTATCTACTACTTACTACATATTACATATAGTAAGTAAGTAGTAGATAGTACCTACCTATCTACTCTAGTACCTACATCAAAACATTATGCGAAATGTAATCTTCATCGCGTAATAGCATTGCCATCCATTCTGTAAGTCGATCATTTCTCTGCCGACTCCATTGACTGACCAGATGGACGAGCTACCAGTACCAGAGGAACGCGGAAGACAGCTAATGATTAATGACGTAATGATGTTCTTACAACGTATTGATCGTCCTAATGTGAGGGAGTTTTGGTTTATGTTGAGTTTTAATATTGTTTATAGTGCGTAGATGAATTCATACAAATAGTTTGGATTTGTGTCTAAAATGATATTTAGTTGTAATTTAAAACCAACATTTACATTAATTTTTTAACATGATTCGGCTATTACAGAAAATAATAGCTGACTAAATAAATACAGTACAAATAAATTAGAAATTTAAAACGCTACCAGACATCATTAGAATAAAAGGATAGAATTATCGTTCCTAAATTGATTCTATATTTAGTTAAGTTTGTTTAGAAATAATAATTCGTTGACTAATAAGAATCACAATACTTTAGGTGCTCGAGGAAAAGAGTAATTAAACAAGAATTATCATTGATGTGTGAATGTCAAGTGGTTTAAACTCATTTTTAAGATTATAACTCGATTCTAAGATTGTTCCTCAACCATACGATAAAAAAAGAAAACAATTATGGAAGCTGATAGCAGAGCAGAACATAATCTAATAGAAAATTGTATTGATTCTCAAAAATGTAATTTATTAGAAGCCATATTTGATATTGTATTTCAATGTAGCTAAATATTATTTTAGAAAATAATACTGTGCTGTTTTTTATATCTATTCACAACTTAATAGTTCTCGCTACCTTTTATAGGTATTGACAGCATCGAATTCTATTAATAAAAGATCGATTCGTATGCCTGTCGCGTAGTACGGTAGGAAATTGTAGCTAGGTATGAAATAACCGACAAAGAGTCCTCTGGATTTATCGATATTATTGCACCGGTGTTCTTTGTTTTTGCAGTTAGTATGTGTGCTTGGATACGTTTTAATTTTTAACCAAAGAGACTCGTTAGGTTCCATTTATAAATGTATTGTTTAATTATCTTTAAATCCAGATGCCAAATAGAAAAGCTCTTTTGCTGAACTAGTTTAAGATTTTTGCAAACGTTGTTTGATGCCTGCCTTATTATTTATCTTTGATATTTGCATTTAGTGTGATGTACAAAAATACATACACAGTAACTTAATGAATGACGGTTCTTGAGTTACTTCTTGATGCTGGCCATTTGTAGGGTTGCAATCTTTTTCACTGGCTAATCAGACCTAATGCTAGTTGTCGTAAAGGCATTTAGTATCAAAATCTCAAGTGTCTTCCTTCGCCCACCATCTTTTTTTCCAGTTTTAAGTCACCCGTAGCTCTATGTTATGGCTTTACACACCATCAAGTACATTAATCAGGTGTGCTGGTTTCCTCATGATGTTTTTCTTCATATGAATTGGATAGATGCAAAATCTAATCAACTATTTGCCTTAGTTCTGAAACATGTAACTTTAAATGCCTATTGAGGCATGCCTATGCATATCAGTTGTTTTTTCAAATTTTCTTATTAAATAATTATGCTTATTAAGGCCTTAAATAAAGCTACCAGATCTTCTTTTATCATATAAAAGTTATAAAACCTTGTGTTTCCCCTCAAATCTTTCTGCTAGTGAAATTGTGGTTTACGGTACAGCACACTTGGCTTTAAGATGGCTTTCGATCGAATAAAAGATTCTCAAATTGTAGTGATCTAGAACTACAGATCCCAGAAATATATTTCACTCTTTAGCTGTGCGAATGACGAGAATAATGGCCGTTTAGTTCAAACAAAGAGAATGTTAATGAGACGAATGAGAATTACTCAGACCAGCTGACAATTGGAAGCTGTTTTTCAATCACTTAATTACTTCGTCTATGCCAAAAGATATTTTCTAAATTAAAATTTACGTAAACATCAAAATACAAGCGAGGGAAGCAAACAAAATGTTGTAACACTGTGTACTTTTAATTTCAAAAGTAACTAAACATTTTTAATTAAAACAAAATTAAAAAGAGATTACTTGGAGTGTTTTCCCGAACTTTATTCCCGTTTGATGTTAGTAAGTGGTTTATTCGTTTGGTTTATTTCGCTTTCTCATTTTGATTTGTTTAATTTGCCTGAGAGCTTCTAATGTTTGTTTTTTTGAAGCTGTCAATGATTAAAAGTGTTTGCAGATCTGTGTGAACTGTGGTTATGTTTCGAGATTTATGTTGTTGACATGATTTACATTGTTTTTATATTTTTAAATTTATTTATATAATTTTTATAATAATCCTTCCAAGCATATGGATTCTACGATACTTTACACCTAGAGTTAAGTAAGTAAAGTAATAGTCCAGTCAACGAATGTCTAAAAAGGGGGTATAGAGTGCGTGAGAGGGAACCTAAGTAATTTCTTCAGGAATGTATTTGGGGTGCTTAGGCGGAAAAAACACTAAAAGTCCTGACGTCTAGGAGGGGAACCGGAGGGGGGAGGGGGGGACAAAGGTCCCAATTTTAGGTTTTTCGCAAATATCTCAAAAATGGTGCGTTGTAGCGAAAAATGTTCTTAGATGAAATGAAAGCTTATAAAATTCTCTACAACTTTGATCCTATACACTTTTTCCATACTCCAACCGTTTTTGAACTACATGCTCCAGAAATGTTGAAATTTTAGTTATTCAGCGTGATGACCATTACCTGATGCGAAAATTATCTTAAAAAAATATTGTAACTTAAACTGGGAGTACCTCCACGTGGTAAAGGCGGTAACAGTAAGAAATAATAATATTTTAATAATAATAATTATTATTCCTATCCATATTCGAACTACACGCTCTGAAAAAGTGATTTTTAACCAAAAAATTTTTCTTATTCTAATCATATTTTAGCCTCTTAGATCGTGAGGGTCCCGCCAAAAATTCGAACTCTGTAGTTGGATCTTTTTCCTCGCCCTTCTCAGGGGTAGGTGGTTCTTGCTGAGAGGGCTCTAAATCATCCTCACTGTCTTTCTCGATGTAAGTCATGCTGTTAAAACATTTTCCTTGGCAATGAAGGCATGCAACAGAACATTTTAGCATTGCTTTTCGTCACATACAGGACGTTTATTAGTATTATTCATTTTGGATAACCCAATCACGTTACTAATAAAGTTGTAAATAATATTTTGTGGCTGCTCCCCTGCGTTACCGGGTACTGGGTAGGCTACCGTGCCAAACAAAATATGAAAACCTATAATAACATAAGCCGGAAGGCATGTAAACTATATTAATGGGAGTTTTAGCCAGTAAGATCGCATTTCCTACAATGAGCATTAGAGATGTTGAGCGAAAAGCAATCCTTATCAATATAATGATTGTTTTTCCCGCCTCAGCTCAGTCATCCACTGTTATAAAAAACGCGATTTCTTACTGTTACCGCCTTCACCACGTTACCTCCACGTGTACCGCTAAATATCATTCTTGGCTATCATTCATACTACCAAGTGCAGCATTGGCTCGGGAATGAGCTGCGCCCTCAAGAGTGGGGGTGGAAGAATGAAGGCGATATCTTGAGCGCCAACAACAACAGACGATTTACCAGCACCCGAAGTTTTACTAAAAACAATATTTTGTCGCTGCACCAAGGATTGTAGCAGTGGCAAATGTGGATGCTGAAAAGTAATGCTAAAATGTTCTGTTGCATGCCTTCATTGCCAAGGAAAATGTTTTAACAGCATGACTTACATCGAGAAAGACAGTGAGGATGATTTAGAGCCCTCTCAGCAAGAACCATCTACCCCTGAGAAAGGCGAGGAAAAAGGTCCAACCACAGAGTTTGAATTTTTGCCGGGACCCTTACGATCTAAGAGGGTAAAATATGATTAGAATAAGAAAAATTTTTTGGGTAAAAATCACTTTTTCAGAGCGTGTAGTTCGAATATGGATAGGAATAATAATAATTATTATTAAAATATTATTATTTCTTACTGTTACCGCCTTTACCACGTGGAGGTACTCCCAGCTTATGTTACAATATTTTTTTAAGATAATTTTCGCATCAGGTAATGGTCATCACGCTGAATAACTAAAATTTCAAAATTTCTGGAGCATGTAGTTCAAAAACGGTTGGAGTATGGAAAAAGCGTATAGGATAAAAGTTGTAGAAAATTTTATAAGCTTTCATTTCATCTCAGAACATTTTTCGCTACAACGCACCATTTTTGAGATATTTGCGAAAAACCTAAAATTGGGACCTTTGTCCCCCCCTCCCCCCTCCGGCTCCCCTCCTAGACGTCAGGACTTTTAGTATTTTTTCCGCCTAAGCACCCCAGATACATTCCTGAAGAAATTACTTAGGTTCCCTCTCACGCACTCTATAACTACTTTATTGACTGGACTATAACTCTACATTGTAGACAAAATAACTCTACATTGTACCTTGTAAAGTTATTTTACTCAGTACAACACCGTTCCAGTGTAAATCAATCTCGTTTATTAACTTTTCCCATAGCCATCCCCTAGCATAAACGTCAACCTTGTATTCAAACCTCAAACAAGACATTAAAAGCTTTTTTACTCATTTCTCTTCTGACAATCTTCAAGCATCATCTTTCTTGTCATTTTAATGATGATAAGCTTTCGTTACCTTATTAGATCGATCAGCATCATCAAATCGATTTAATTCCAGTTCTGTGAACTTTTTAATTTCCAAGTAAACATATTATCTATCTTTAGACTTTATAACATTAAAATCCAATTTAGACAACTCTACGAGTATCTGTGATTTAAAAAAATCTATCTATTAACAGCCTGTTAAGTTGTAAGCCTCCTTTGTCTCCTTCCACTTGTCTCTGTCTAATGCCATTAGAGACCAGTCATTCAGTTCATAAGATATAAGTCCAGTTCATCCTGCTATCTCTTTCTAGACCTGCCGCGAAATCGTTTACCTACTGCTTTTACGACCCATGATACTAACAGTTACTTAGCAGTTTAGAGCTTGGAGGAAATATTTTTTCTTTTTCCAAGAATTAGGAGCTTACTTTTAACTGAAACTTTTAGCAGAAACAGAACGTTTTTTTCGTTAAATAAATCGGTTTTTATTTCATTAGTGTTGTTCAAGTTTTTAGGTATCTCATTACTCATTGTTGGACACTACAGCATTGATGGATTAACGGATCGTGACCGCCGTTTGGAGCTTGTAAACCGATGTATCAAATTGGGGGTAGAGGAATCGGTTTAGTAAAATATGGATGCAGTAGGGTTGATCTGTGTTTGGTCTTTGTGTTGAGTCTTTGGGAAAGTCAAAGTGTAAGGTGTTGTTTAATGTGTTCAGTAAGATTTAATTATATTTTTTTCAATTTATTTCTGCAGTGAAGAGTTCAAGAGTTCTTTTTCAAGAGAGACTCTTAAAATAATTACTGTTAAAGTCATTAAATATATCTAATATTTAAAGGTTTATTTATTTCTATATCCTTGCCTTAGTATCAACATCATGGAACGGAACAGCGAACCACGGCTTTCCAGTCAAACTCCTCCGGAACCCTGCCTCCCGCTCCACCAGACCCTCAGGGGTGCCAACATGAGCCCACAGCACCACCTGCACCACCTTCAAACGAGGTTGCACGCGCTTATAAACCTCCTCCAACCTCACTCCGAAATCGTCACTTGTGTCACTTATGTTCGCGAAAGAGAAATATATTCCACACACAGCCCCGTCACCCTCCTCCACACAATCAGACAAAACCTCTAACGTTGATATATTCTCGAATTTACCATTTTGAGTCCCCGATTCACATTTAATTAACACTTTACCAAACAGTTTTTCGCGCCAATCCATCTTGATTTTTACGATTTAGAAATTCGGATACACATCCATAACTTATACACGTGTGCTCTAAAAAAACTTTGTTTATTTGTCTATGTTTGGCTTTCAAATATTTACACTGCAGGCCAAAGTTGATGGTATTAAATTTATTTTTATAAAAACACGAAATGTTTAGCGCAAGATCGCACGCTTGAATGCAAGGAATGCGAAACAAAAGTTTTCGTTTGTTTGCTAGTTCTAATGTGACTTACTCAGAGGATCGTGTATTTCGTTATTAGAAATAAGTTTTAACAGATTAGTCACGGAACACAGGATGTGTAGCAGCGAATATAAGTTTTATTTTTGAATTAGTCACGCGTACGCGTCGGCGGGTCGCGAGGTGCAACGCCCGCTCGCCCCCGTAAACAAAGCCAGACTGAGAGGAGGGAACGCGAAGCCCTCATTGCCCTCAGTCAGTGTCAGTGCAGACATAGAGCAAACATTTTAGAATAAACAGACACGTGAGATCAAAAAAAAGGTTCGTTCATATTTGCCTTATTTCAATGTAAATATCTACGCGTTGTCGCTCCATTTGTTTTTAAATGGTAGTTTAGCGTTAAAAGTCTTGCGGTGGTCTATGGTTATTATGTAATATGGTGATATTTTTTGCTTGGTCTTTGGTGCTATTTTTTTGTTTGCGTTTCTAATTAGTGTCCTGTCTATCTGTAGTTATATTTTCTTTATTCTTTTATTGTTTCTAACCGCTTGTTTGAAGCACCAACTCAAATGTACATTGTACACAGACTTCTGCTAAAATATTGTCGAGTTAATTAAATGGGTGCAACGTAGAATCTTTGTAGAATAAATTCGTAATTACTGCAATGTAATGGAGGAAGTTGTAAAAGTTAAAGGATCATTGAAGTCAATCAAAGTCAATTGTTTCTGTCGGCTTGTTAACGTTAGGTAACGTAAAAGCTCCTATTAACGACCCCCTAAAATGTGTACTCTATTAACGATCTAATTTTTTAATCACTCATATTAGACATAATATAGGGTTCCAGAAAATAATACCTTAAAAATTAGTTACGTATTTTTGTTGGACAACAAATAGAGTAAAGTTTGTGTGTTTAAATAGCCAGTGAAAGAAATAATTTGACAATAAGTGGGACGCGCCCGAAGCGGACGCACATTTCATAGTGTCGCGTCTCCAGCCACGTAAGTACACCTAAATATTACTTAAGGAAAATAACACACTAAAAATGGATTTGTATTCTTGCTATCACATTACAACTGTAACTTATATATTCGTTTTTTAAACTAACTCTTAATATAATACTTTTTATTGGTTTTTGTGTTATAAAATCATGTTTTAATTTTAGGCGGTAATAGAATCCAAATTTCAAAACTTGATTCTAATAACGACCCATGGCGTTGTTAAATTTTGAGAACATTTTGTTATTTTAAAATAATATCTATTATAAACTAGCTCATTAAATTTTATTTTTTTCTTGTTCAATTCTTAAAATATGTTTACTTCGTTAGATCTATTAACGACAAAGCTATTTCTTAAAGTTTTTGTGTAAAACTCGATTCAACGTTAGACAATATCCCTATTATTATAATGATATTGTACTGTAAATAACCTTTATTATCTTAATTAAAGACTAACTGACATTAAAATAAATAATATAGCAATGAGATCGAATTTAACAGTATTCCATAAAGCAGATATTTTATCTGTTTGTTATAAATTTTATTGGTCGCTAATAGAATATTGTAACCTTTATACTTGATTCTATTACCGACTCACAGCTATGACGATATTTTTGGTAGGTAAAAAAAAACAAAATGTATATTTTTGAACAAATTGGTTTATTTCTTGCATACGTGACGTTTTGAGAGATTTTGTCATAATAATATATTAATGTAAAATAATATTTGCTATCCAGTTTCATTCATGGCTTCGTGGAATTGGCTATATTTCTTAAGTTTTTAAATCAAATAAAAATGGCGGGACGGAATGGGGGACATGTAACTTTTTAAAGCTTCTTTCGAAGAATTAAATTCTATATCTCTTTAAAGATTGTGTTCTTTTATAGAATCATGGAACCGCAGAATCGCAAGCAGTATGCCTCTGCTCAACTAAAAGCTCATATACGAAGCTTCAAAAACCTAGGTATGGCATTCAGAGGACAACTCTGCGTGACAAGAGGAATAATAATTATTTGAAGACTGTTTTCTGAGACTGATTATACTTTTTATTAATTAAAATAACAAAAAATTAGTGCTCTAAGCGTTGCAATAAATAATTATGTTCATATTGTAATAGTGTTGATCTCTTAACTATTGTTAATAAATATAATAAATACCTTTAAAACTTTTTTTTTTAAATTTAATATAGAAGTAGTGAGAACGGCGGAGCGGTCGGTAAAAGAAGTAGAAAAATCGGTAATAGAATCTTGCCGCATTCTATGGGTCGGTAATAGAATCAACTACTCTTTTGGATTAAATAATTATTTAGTAATTACTGTGTTATTGAATATTGAATTTAAGTACTGAATCGCAAAGAATACTTCGTGGAGATTAATTATAAATTATAACATCTTTCCTAACATAACAGCTTATATCTATTTTTTTAGAGTGAATCCTAAGACAGCTAAAACTGGCGGTAATAGGAGCTTTTACGTTATGTGTATCTAGATGACTTGTTACTAGGAAATCACTGAAGTAAGCACAGCTTTAATTGATCTAAATTAATGTTTGATCTATCGTCTTTCTATTCTTCTATTTTCGGTTATGTCAGATTACCGTTCTATAAAAATGAGAGTGAGAGAATCCTTACACACTGCTCTTGTGTAAATAGCTATTCTCTGTTGAGATTGGCCGCTGTGACAGAAATTCGGTCATCATCATCCTAGCCTTATTATTCCCAAACATTGTTGGGGTCGGCTTCTAATCTACCCAGATGCAGCTGAATTTCAGTTTTCTACAGAGCGACTGCCTATTAGACCGCTGCAACCCAAAGGGATACGATATTTTAGAGTTAGAGCAGTTATCAGCAACTAGAGTCACTCTTTTAATAATATTAGAATTATAACTATTCATAAGTGCCTAAAATCGTCTAATGAATAAAAATATTTTGATTTTGATTTTATCAGGATTTTATGAGGACACTGCAAGACTCCCTATATTATATTCAAAGATGTTCACGACAACCGGAGCCAACGGCTTAACGTGGTTTCTAAGCCACGGAACAGGTAATAATTAATTTATGACGCGCTCAATTCAGAAGTGCGTGTCTTGGGTTCGAACCTGAAACCTCTGATTTGCTAGCCAAAGGTCATACTACGTTCACTGCTGTTAAATTCGGTCAGGTTATGACTTATTATTATTAAAATCCTAACGGTCAGAAGTCATAATACATAATTACGTATGCACTTATACTAATATTTTGCTTTGAGATCGTTCAAAGATGACTTAAGAAATTCAGGTCGGTTGTGTCATGGTCATGGATGATGTAACTCAAAATATTTATATATATATTCATTTGGTCATTAGAAAGAGCAGTTACCTACCTATTTATTATTGTTTATTTACTTTTGTCGGCACCTAAATAATATTGAGGAAAATCAGAAAACTGTGGATCGCTTTTTAAGAATGCTTATTGCGTGCACGGATTTGTATTGGTAGGAGTGTGAAACTTGATAATGTAAAAGTTAAAAAAAACACTACATAAAAATCGGTAAACATAGACAGAGAAACATAGAGACACAAAGACATACAGACCTCTCTTTTTGTGTGGGGGGTTAAAAAAAATTTCATCCCTTACAAAATCAAATAGGAACTGACGTAGCGAATATCAGAAATAATAAAAAAAGGAAATCTCTAATACCCGTAAGTGTTTTGTTTCTATTAGTACAGACAGCTAAACAGAACAGAGATTGTTATTTCCGAACTTTGTCTGCCTGTCGCCGTTATTCTTTTTCAGTAAACAGTAGTTTGTGAGCGGCCAGTGTTGGTGTTTTTGTTCTCCGGTTGATAGATAGCTGGTAGTTTTATGTCTGGACATTTCTATTTTCAAAACAGCACTATAATTATATTTAAAGAAATAATAATAAAGTATTTATTTAGTTGATTATTTGCCCTAACATAAAACTAAACAGAAAAATGTAAGTATGCACATTGAAATATAAACTTAAATATTAAAATTGTAGAAATAATCAAACGACTGGGACATCATACTTCATCTGGTGATGGTTGAATGTAGAAGAGAAATTCGATAGCACGAGCAGGATTACGGACAGTCTTCTTCTTATCGTATGGTTGTTGAACAACCTGGTGTGTGGTGTCAGAGTTTTAAACCACCCGCCTCACGCCTGTAGGCCTCCGACATGGCTTTACACACCATTGAAAAATCTCTCAGGTGTGCTGGTTTCATCACGATTTTCCCTCACCGTTTTAGCAGCTGATAAATAATTTATAATACGCACATAACTTACGAAAAGTCAGAAGTGCGCGCCTTGGGATCCAACTCGAGACCTCTGACTTGTCAGTCGACGGTCATACCACTAGGCTATCAGTGCTATTTTAGTACGGACAGTTTAGTTGGCAGAGTGACTGGTGGCTTTAACCAGCAGGTTACAGGCTCGTAATCAAGTTTATCTTTCTACAAATATTTGGAACTTCAATAGTAGTAATTCTTTGCTACAGGTGTAATAATGATAACAGATTAGATTGTATCTAAGTAGACAATTTTATATGCATCTAAGCAGTCCTGGATTTGTAAATAGGCCGTATAAGCCGCGGCCTAGGGGCGGCACAGTTCTAAGGGCAGCAGATCTTAGAAGACGCTCGACTTCAGATGATAAAAATCAAACAAGTTCACTGGTTTCCTCATGGTTTTTGACTAATTCATTCGCTTTAAATGTAACTTTAGTGCCTTATACTACAAATAGAAAATTTATTATAATTATGTATAAAGGTACGTATGGGGCGGCGGAAACGGAAATAAAGTGGCCTACAATCATAAAAAATATAAATCCGGCACTGCATCTAAGAAGATAGACCTTTTCGATAACATATAAGTATCGAATCTGTGTTTGCAAATGTTGTGCATGTCTGTAATCATTATCAACATCTGTTCTTGTTGATGTTATGTCTGTTTCTAATGTTGTATTGATATACCTTCCGAAAAATAAATAAACAAATTTCCTACTACATTTGGTAGATATTATGATGGTACTGTGACTGTGTCATAATTTCAAGTGATTTGCGCTCTACGCTAAAGTCGAATATTCATAGAATTCGCTGGAAACAAGAATAGGTATCAAAGCGTAATTATTCTTCCTAGAAAAATATTGATCTAGAGTCGAATTAAGACGAAAGGAGCACTACCTAGCGACGCGACCCAACGCCTAACTATTAGATTAGAACCCAGGCAGATTTTTCAAAATTTATTGCATAAAATAAGTTGCAAAAATCGGTGAAGAAAAATTAAATATTATGCGGAAGCCATGTCAGACGCCTAGACAGTTTAAACTCTGACATTCATTTCATTAACCATATGATGCGATGAAGGGAATAGAAGAAGAAGTCCAGAATGGAAAAAAATCTGCTATCCTTTTTTCATGATCTCTGTTAGAAAGAGAAAAGCGAGCAGAGAATTAACACCACTTACCACTGTGTCTTTGTCTAATTTTAGCTCTCATCAAGACGCAGGAATAATTAATAAATAAATGGCTGCAGACGTGACACCGACGATTGTAGACAGGATATGATTTTATTTCGTCTTGTCCGCAGATGCTGCGCGCCTGCGCCGTTTTGCAACGAGTGTTAATGTCGGACTATACTTTCATTAGAAAATAATGGTCATTTATCGTATGAGCTTCTACAGCTTGGCAAAAAAGAGTCTGGAAAAATTGGGGGCGCCACTAGCACACTTTTCACACTACACTTCATAATTACAAGTTTTTTAGTGCTTACATATATCTATGAAGAGTATTTTGTCGTTAATTATAATCAAATGAATCATTTTTATGATAATTTAGTACTCACAAACTTAGTTTTTAAGATTTTTATTTTTAGTTCCAGCTGTCACCGCCTCAGACTCTTTTTTGCCAAGCTGTAAGAGAAAATAAGAGTTTGTAAGTGGTAGAGAGAGCCAATGCTGATTTCAACACGAACAGTATTATCTAGACCTAGTACAGAAATATAGGTTTAATATTTTTTATAATAATGTTATCGGAATAACTAGTTATAGGTTCCGTGGCAATGCTCACCGAGTAAAAGGGTTTGCGCGCTATCCGAAATCGAGGTGTTAAGGATGCAAAGCATAAAATAGTTTTAATTACTTACAATCTTATTAAGCTGGCGTCTGAGATTCATCATTTCTCGGATGCAAGTCGGACAAAAAGTAAGTAGGATCAAGTCATAAGTAATAAAGACTATTATGCTGTGCTTCCGTATATTCTCGGATTCGGAAATCGCTCTTATCGTATCGCTGCCCGCATCTACCTAATACTAATCTAATTTCAAGTTCCCTTCCTATGTCGTCTTAGAGGAGGCAGGAGAAACGCCTTATCGTCTATCTTATCTTTCTTTCTTGTTTTTGTCAGATACCAGTAAACTTCTTGACAAATGACCCTGTCGATTTTGTCAATAGTTATTTTTTAGGTCTCTTTGGTAGACAGAAAGAGGGTTAAGGAAATTTCTACCGCGCAAACTTTGTCCTCAACTTTTTGTATTTTCAATTTTCACAAATTATATTAAACTGAATTTATATCCACAGTGACACAAGAGCTGACTTTACCTACTCTCGAGTCCCGGTGGCGTATTTAAAGATTCAGAACCCTAGCTGGGACTTGCCACCCCCTAATAGCCTCGAGTGCCGAGTCTTGATGTTTATCAAACTTAACCAAATGATTTTTCGTTACTAGTTAGGTAGGCTTTTCATAAACTTCTTTTGGCATAAAAAGTAAAAAAGCGCACAAAGCTAAGCGCAAGATGCGGTCCGTCGCCCCTCGCAGCCTGCCGCCCCGGGCCGTGGCCCTTTTGACCCAAGGGTAAATACACCCTTGGCCCCGACGCAATTTTCCATGGATTCTCTACAGTTCAAAAATATTTTTTATCTTTTTTTTTATCCTAATCAAAGACAACAAATCGTTCAGTATTAATTGCGATTCAGGGCTATGTGATCGTATTACCCACACATTTTTGAATATTATTCGCGCAATTATTTTTGACAAAGGTACGAACCCGACTCGCCCTTGACCGGTTTTTATCTGTGTAGGCGTGCTATTTACCGGGCATTCATATCCTTTATAGCCCATTATTGGATGTTAGGTAGGTAATGGATGTTATTTTATGGGCTTCTGAGGTCGTTATTAGTTATTTATTTAAGTGATCTTGCGAGTTTTAACGCATGAAAGCCTATTAGCAGCATCAGTATTGGGTGGCATGGATTGCGTGCTATTAATATGGAGTTCGTCATTTAAATACGTAGGACCTACCAATTTTTTTAAAACACTAAAGATGTTCTCCTGTATCGTGAATGCAGTCACTGATATAAAATTACATAATGCTCAAAACTTAGACCGAACAAATATCATGTGAATCACAAAAATGTTTGTACGGTGCCGGGGTGTGGGAATCAAACACACGACACCAATCGCAGATAGATTCGCATTGCTGCGAGTTCTCGTGTCGTGTACGAAAACATCTTCGAGCGCCATCTCTTGATATTTTGAATAATATCTTTAGATAAGCACCATCTAATGGCAAGGTTTAAAGTAGTATCCATCAATATTTACAAACTATTACTAGATACCTTGGAAGAATGATAATTTTTCCTCTAAGATGACTACTATTTCTTCTTCTTCTTATTTTTGGCAACAAAGTGGACTTATAGTCCACTAACTCTGCCATTGTCAAGTATTTTTAATATTTCAAGTAAATAAAATGTACAAATCACGCCATGTCTAAAAACAAAAGCCGTTCTACCTCCGTTTAGTAAAAATGAATTGTTACTAAACGGAGGTAGAAGTGTCACTGTCAATGTCAATGTCATTGTCAAATGTCAAATTGCAACTCGCCGGGCGGCCGTGTCCGAATACGGCGAATACATAAACAAACAATTCGACTTTCCTAGAGGAAGAAAAACGAACAAACATTAATATTTCGTACCGACAGTTATAAATATGGAAAATAATATTTTATGCATTAGTTCTGATGATGAGAGTGACGATATTAATGTATCTTTGCCGAGTATCACAACTCAAACTTTGGAACGAGATTTAGAAGGTAGGTTATTTATTAGCTTATATCTGGCATACCTCATCTCAATCTTATTCAATTCTTTGCTCTATTTGTAACATAATTAAATTGTCTGTTTGTTGTGGTTCTAGTTTACTCATATCAGATAGATGCCTAGAGGCGTCTAAGGACAAGAAATGATTTCTCTCATTTAATATTTATTTTTTTCAGACACATCTTCAGGGAGCAGTAAAAAAGCTCCCAAAAGTGTTGGAGGGAAAAGAAAAAGTGTAGGTTAGTCTTCAAAATTTTTTAAATAACTTCACTCTTTTACTTTCTGCTCTTCCTTTACTCTATGTTTACTTCAACCTTGACATTGGCAGAATCATCGTGTAATTGCGATGGAGCCAGTTTATTAAAATTGGAGTTGGATTGGAAGTATATTTTTCTTCCCTTTGATCAGCAATATCTCTGGTGCCTTGACTGTATTTAGCTCGAACTCTGTTCCGGATATTGAAGGGCTATTGTTTATTTTTATGAGTGTGTGATGAGTGGTGTGATTGTTGACTGGTAAGGTCGTCAGTTCAAACCTGATGTTCACACCTCTGAGTTTTTGTAAGTTATGTGCACAGGAACTATATTGTAATGTAAGTACTTACATTTTTCTAGCCAATTTTAACAATTTATTTAAAAATGAATTCTAGACAGTCCTTTTTGTGAGGAAGGTATTTTTAATCAATTTTCTTGTCTTAAAATTGCAAACCTTAAATAAATATTAAGTGTTGAAAATTCAGTTTCACCTTTCAAGTGGCATAATAATGTTAATGAAACACAATAATATTATTTAGTCAGAAACATTAAAAAAAAAATGTAAGTAAATAAACTATTGTTATAAAACCAATATTTAAAAAACAGGTAGTCCAGAGAAAAAAGGTAAGAAGAAGACAAATGCAGCGACAGAAAGGGAAGCAAAGAAGCAGAGGATGGCAGAAGAAAAGGCAGTTAAGAAGAATACCAATGAAATGAATAAAATATACAAACCAGGAGAGTGTATGAAGGTAAACTAAGTTATCTGAATTTCAACACCTGAAATATGTAATACATTTATACTTGGTTTGGTTTTTATAATATTTACAACATTACAACAATATACAAACAATTCTGGCTTGGCTTAAAAGCCAAGTAAGCCAAGCTTATTGAAATGAAAGGAAAAACGATATAAATTGGTAAAACTCTGACTTTATTATTCTACTAGCTTTTGCCCGCGTTTCTTTTGCATTTCTTTAGAATTCCAATTTCAATCATGATTCGAAAGACACGTGTCGCCATCTATTATCCATTGTTATCTGAGCAAGCTATTTTGTTGTTTGTTGTCGTAGTACATGAACATAGAGGGTCACCCCACGCTGTGGTCGCGCTGGTACATGTCGGACGTGTCCCGCGAGGCCGCGGCGGCCGGCGCGCGCGTGCTGGCCGCGCCTGCGCTGTGCGACCCCGCGCTCGTCGTGTGGACCCGGACTGTGCCAAGGGCTTTAGACGGACATACTGGACAAGTTAGTTATTCTAACAATCATTATAACTGTATACTGTAGCCAAAGATTGGGTGAATAGCACACCTCGGGAGTTCTATCCTCAGCAGTAGACTGTAGCAGGCTGATAATGATGATGAGGTGTAAGTGATTCAAGTAATAGGAAGTTCACCATGCCGAACTAGTGACCAACCACATATCTTAACCACACACTCTTCTCCGCTCCACTCAGCTACCACTTCATGGTAGTATGGAGTGGAGTAGAGTAGTAGTCAAGCACGAGGATGCTTGATATAATGCCAGAAATGGGGAGGGTTGGAGGGAACAAGGGAATGTGGCTTCCGTGTTCCATTCCTCTCACTAACCATAAGAAACAACAATATTCATGAATACTGTGAGTTTGTTCTTGTCCATCCATGCTGAATAATACCTTTCAAGGTATCTGAAATTAGTAGCTGCTGTATCAACGTCATCATCATCTACAGCCTGAATCTCTGGGGATAGGCCTCTCTTTACCACTTCCTTAACACTTTGACTGCCAGACTGCAGACACAATGCAAATTCTATTGTTTGTCGGACACCATGTGTCCCCCATGGCGTTATAGCTGTTAATCCTGTGCTAATCGCATCCATTATTCCATCCATCATAATTATTCCCTGCTACTTTCCTTATGTCATCGTGAACTAGACAATTAATTTGTTAAAAGATAACAAGTTACTTCCTTTCTTCGCCATTATCTAGATATCATGTTGAGCTGTTTTTTCAGGTAAAACTAACTCCTGCACAAGATACTTGCGACCGCGCGCTTTACGTCGCAAGCGCCGATGAACTGTGCGAGTTAGTAAGCACACATAAACTGGCGCCACATATAAAAGAAATACAGCAACTATGTGACTGCAAAATGACGCTGTTGGTGTTCAAAGTTAATGACTATTTTAAGTAAGTACGATTTTCGACCTTAAGTTATACATATAATTTAAGACTTAGAATAAATTTTGTTTAAAGTTTTAAGATAAAAAACAAATGGCCCAAAAATGAAGCCTTGGGGTACTCCTAAATTGTTAATATAATTCTAGAAATATTACCCCTTAGGGATATATATTCTATTAGCTTTTATATTAAGAAGAAACACAACTCAAGATATTTAATTGACTGCACAAGCCGTAGTGAGGTAATTTATAGGTAAGACTACTGTTAAACAAAATCGAAAGCTTTAGGGAGATCATTTAGGATACATTATAAGTTAGTTAGTTAAAATAACATGAAAACTTGAATGTAGAGGTACCTATGCCTAATGTCCAGACGATCAGTATAGCAGTAGACGATAGTAGTTTTTTAAATTACCTATGTAAATAATTTGTGACGAAGAAATTGATAACCAAATATATTTACAGATCATCACGTCGAAAAACAATGAACAGTAATCGAACGCTGATGACAGAAATCGACTTTGAACTAGCCATAACAGGTACATTAAATTACAGTACAGTTTAAATTAAGCCTATCCATATTGTTCTGAAGATGGGAGAATGTACATAGACTGCTCCCTATGGAGCACTGGACAAAATTATATGTCATGCTTTCCTGATCTAGTGAATTATTACAATCGCATGTATGGTATGACTTATTTAAAAAGGTTTGATTTGAAATTTGAATTGCTGCTGTGGTTGCAAAAGTGGATGTTAAGCCTGAAATCTCAAGTTTGATAATGGTCTTGTGAAGATTTCTGTTTGAAAATTTTGTAGCTTTGAATTTTTAACTGTGCTCAATTTCTGCAATAACTACACCCCACACAGGTGTCTAAAAGACTGGCGAAATTAGAATATAAGCGCCTGTCAATGCACGTCTTGACGTGTCTAAAAGACTGGCAAAATTAGAATATAAGCGCCTGTCAATGCACGTCTTGACGTGTCTAAAAGACTGGCGAAATTAGAATATAAGCGCCTGTCAATGCACGTCTTGACGTAGCCAGAGATAATAAGTATACATTATAATATTGTTTCCAGATCTCCTGGTGAGTGCAGGTTGTGACACGGTGATAGTGAACACTCCTAATGAACTAGCGCTGTTAATAGTTCAGTTTACTAAAGCGATCGCTGAAGCACCTTTCAAGTAAGCGTTTGTACGATTTTCTAGGTCAAAGATAAATCAGTAGTATAATGCTCCTTGTTGCGAAAGTAATACGTACAAATTTCCAATATCTACAACTGTAAATCAGCTACAATTTGCTGTTGTTATAACGCGCCTATAACGTGCCCTGTGTTGCCTTTTATTAATTAGTTTTGTCCATTTTCGCGTTAAAACATAATGTCGTGAAACTGTGTCGTCAGTCCTGGCGCGCTCATCGCTCTAAGTACCAAGCTATAAGTTCTGAGTTGACCACGGTGTGTGAAATTATCATGTGTTTTCAGAAAGGCGAAACGTGTTTGCGACGAGCAGGCAGAGTTTTATATGAGAGGTGACAATAAAAAGTGTGTCGCTGTTGATAAAGATGGTAATGTTAGAGCCAGCTTAAATTGATGGATCGGTTTTTGCCTGATTTGGAGTGAATGGAATTTTGAAATTTGCTATTTCAGGTGTGGGTGTAGGCAGAGTATGGCAGCAGATGATAGCCATCCTACCTCAGTCCAGTTTAGAAACATCGCGAGCGTTGTGCTCCAAGTACAAATCACCTCTAGAGCTGTATGAGGTTGGTACTCGTCGTTTTAGCATCCCTTTAAAATATCTTTTAGTATCCCTTAAAATATAGCGTGAAGGGTATAGGTCTAGCTCCACCCCGTACTGAGTTACTGACCCACTCCAGTTTTTGTTTTGTGGCCACTTTTGTGTGTCTTGGATTAATAAATTGCCTTATATGTATACTTAGGCAATATTCTCTCCAAAGTAAATTATTTTTAAAATAAATTATCAGTTATCATCATCATTTCAGCCGAAAGACTGCCCACTGCTGGGCGTAGGCCAAATTACCAGTGGTACTTCTTAAACAGAGCCCAGCTTTTGCCTGGATTCAAACGCAACGTTCAATTTGAGAGTTCAGCTGTCATACATATTACATATCCATCATATGCCCATCATACCACTTGACCATATTGCTGTTAATGCATTCGCAACTCCAATTATTCATCTGGGTAGTCTTTGTAGGACAATAGATAAGAGATTGTTTTAAACGCATATTTTATTTCAGGCTCTACAATTACCAAATAGTATTAATGAGTTGTCAGACATCGGCGTGTCTCGCGCGGCAGTACCGGGCTCTCGGGCTCGTCGCGTCGGACCCGAGTTTGCGAGGAAACTACACACGCTCTTTACTGCGACAAGAGGAGACGTTTTGGTTGACTGAATGTTGTGATAAATAAATAGTTTTGGAATAATCGTTGTTTTTATTGATAAAGTAAGATTTTGAGATCTGTAAGCAAAAGTAAGAAAGAATAAGGCTAAGAATAGATAAACTTGGAAGAAGCTCCACCGACAAGAGCTAAATAAATAAAGCAAAAGTATCGAGTGCTAGATTCTACTCACAAAATCGATAACAAAATAAACCCTCGCAGGGTCGAATGCTGGTGAATTAATCAGTGTTTTGTGTTTCTCACAGTGTACAACTTTATTTACCAGCTAAATTATTTCACAGCGGGTACAAAGCTTAGAGTATTTATATATATATATACTCTAAGGTACAAAGCTTTCGTTAGATTTAGACAAAATCACTAACTCAGATAATCCAGTGCTAAAATCCTCATACTCAAACCCTGAAACTGAACTTAAAATGTCAAACCAAAATAAAAATCAAAACGTCAAAACAGTACATTTAAGCATAACCTCAACTTTATGTAATAATCTTTGAAAGGCATTTATTTATCGTATTTTAATTGTTTAATACTAATTTATAAAACGATACAAATGAAATATGACTGTGTTATCAAGAATTGTGTTTAACACTCTTCGGTGTGCGACACCGAGGTGTTACTTTGCAAATACATTTGCCGATTTTATTGCGCCGAAAACTCGATTTTTGTCACAAAACAATGGTTTATTAAGTATAGGAAGTATATCCGTATGTAGAAATTATTCTAGCGATTCTATACAACCAACAATTCCAATAGAAAATGCTACGTTACCGATCAAGAAAAAGATAGTTCATAAGAAAGCGAATCCGGCGGATCTGTCGCATCGTGAGGGACATTACCTTACAATGGCTTATGCTACGGCAAATTCATTCGATTTGAAGAGTCTTAAAGAAGGTCTACAACAGCAGAAATTATATGAGCCGGGAAAGTAAGTTATTTGTTGTGTATAAATACCTCTTTGAATAAAGTGATGTAATACCTGATAAGAATGATTAATGCTTATTGTTTATCTGTAATGTAAGCCAGAAAAAGCTGTAGTTACTTATGCACTGTCAAGGCTATTAAGTTTGTAATTATTAACATAGGTAACATAAACGGTTTCAGGCTTAAAGCTAACGAGATTGGAGATGTGGTGATAGCCAATGCAGTGTACTGCGTAGGTGACGAGCCCAGAGAGATCATATTCTTTAGGGAAGGTGGTATTGTCTTCTGGAACTGCACCGAGATGGAGGCTAGCAATGTACTGGATTTTGTAAGGCCGTATGTAAATATTTTAGTTTGGTTTGCTTACAATGTGATGGAATACAATTATAATCAGTAAAAATAACTGGTTCAACTTGGATCTCAGATAGTAGGCAATGTGGAGATAGTATAACGAACTTGTCTCCAACGGAATCCAATTGATTTGTTTTTGTGTCTAATTTCTCAGTATTTGAAGGTTTAATTATTTGTTTCAGATATGAAGTGGAGAGTTACCCCAGAGATGTGGTGGAAAAAGAGAGAGAAGTCATGTCTTATGTTTATCATCCCAACGCGTAAGTAACAGTTGTAATACGCCAAAGCCGAAGGTTTAAAATTTTTTAAAAAATTACACCAATCTCAGTTATTTAAAGCCTTATTTATCTAAGCATTTATTAAAACTGATTGCATATTTAGTTAAATAATAATTTATAATTTAACTCTGTTATAGCAAGAAGTGTCACCTACAGGAGTCGTCATTCGTATTGATGCCAAAGAGGGACAATTCCTTGGAGAGGTATACTTTTAGGTAAGGACATAGCAATGCAACTTTTGCAATTGATTTAGGTACTTGTATCGCCAAACATCTTGAACAATAAGCGGCGTAGGTAGATAAAATTCGCAAGTTCACAATGATCAATCAATTGTATGCGCGGTTAATCGTTTTTAGTAATAGAATTTCTTAAACTTTCGCGAATTGGAATCATGTTTTAAATATTATTTCGGGTCTATTCGCGCACAGATAATTCAAAATAGTCATTATTGAACTAACACAGTATCCACAGTCAAACCGCTAAACCGGTTTTGTGGAGCATTATCTTAATATGTACCTACTGTAAACTGTAATAAATAAATAAATAAAAAAAATAAATAAAAACCTCGACGTTTCGGTCAGTCTTCTCGTAACTACGGTCAATGCAACTTGACCGAAACGTCGAGGTTAGTTCCATAATGACTATTTTGAATTATCTGTGCGCGAATAGACCCGAAATAATATTTAAAACGTTTTTAGTAAGTCAACCACTTCAGTTCAATACAAATTGACGTCAATTTGCGATTGATACTTCTATTGATTTTCTATTCTGTTGATTTACTAACATGATGTACCATACTGTATGGTGCGCAGTCACGCGATGGTGCAGTCGGCGCGGCTGGGCGCGTGGGAGTCGCGGCTGGCGGCGCTGGCCGCGTCCGTCAGCGCGCACAGCGCCGCCATGCAGCACGACGGCGCCGCGCACGTCGACAAGAAGGAGGTACGTGTATACTGACCATATCGTATGTACGGTGCGCATCGCGTGATGGTGCGCTCTGCGCGGCTGAGTGCGTGGTGGGAAGAGGTGACAAAGTTCCCTTGCCGAATTTAAAAGGCTGGCAGCTTTTTCCGGACCTTTGTGATATCTGCGTACTTAATACATTTATAAAGTTTTTTTTTTTTACTTAATAATTAATATTCTCCAATTACAGGTAGTCCGCAAACTAGGAGAGTTATTTTCTCTCCGTCATATGTTGAACGTGGAGTCAGATCTGCTGGACACGCCTGACTTCTACTGGGAAGAGGAACAACTCGAACGGCTGTACTCATCCACTGTAGCGTACTTTACTATATCCAGGCGGACTCGGGTAAGATTAATTTATTATACATGCAACATTTATTGGCAAAGTTCACAATCATGAACAGAGACATTCTCAAAATCCCGGAAACCCTACATTCAGAGAATATTGCTAAGGAAATGTATAATATTTTTTCTGATCTAGGTGCTGAACGAACGACTATCCCACTGCGTTGAACTTCTCGAACTCTTATCCTCGTGGGCGGCAGACAGACACCACGTACGTCTGGAATGGATGGTGATCGCTCTTATTCTAGCTGAAGTCTGCTTCGAGCTGCTACATCTCTTCGAGAGGTGGGTACTAGTAAAACATGAAGATAGCTAGGGTACAGCTGTTCCAGGTCTTCTAGCTGGTGAAGATCTGGAAGCGATAGCAGTATTGGATAAGATTCCAGCTGATCAAAGGCGTGATCCAGCGGTTGATAAACCGAAAACGGTAGTGTTAGATACAATTCCAGAGCTTAAAGCAGCTATTAAGAAACTAGAATCTTTCATAAACTGGGATCTTTGGATAATAGGTCTTGATTCAACTTATAAAGCCTTGGAATCGTTGGTAGTAGATGATAGAATTCCAATTTATCCAGGTGTTGAACTATTTGATGATGAACTGGATTATGTGGTAGATTTGGATAAGATTTCAGACAATTCAAAGCTCAAACCAGCTGTTGATAATCAAGAATCTTTAGTTGTGTTGGATAAGACTCGAGCCGATCCTAGTCTTAAACGAGCTGTTGATAAACTGGAATCTATGGTAGCTTCAGATAAGAGTCCAGGCCATCTAAGTCCTAAACCAGCTGTTGATGAATCTTTGGTTGAGTTGTATCAGCTTCTTGGTCTTAAACATGATAAACCTGAACCTGAATCTTTGATAAAGTTGGATAAGAAGCCAAATCTTGAACCAAATGTTGATGAACTGGAATCTATGGCAGTGTTGGATAAGACTCAAGCTGATCCCAGTCTCAGATCAACTGTTGATGAAGTGAAATCTATGGTAGCTTCAGATAAGATTCAAGGTGATTCAGGTCTTAATCCAGCTGTTGATGAACTAGAATCTGTGGTAGCTTCAGGTAAGACTCCAGGACATCCAAGTCTTAAACCAGCTGTTGATAAATCTTTGGTTAAGTTGTATCAGATTCTAGGTCTCAAACCTGCTGATGAACCTGAATCTTTGATAAAGTTGGAAAAGAACCCAGATCTTGAACCAATTGTTGATGAATTGGAATCTGTTGTAGTGCTGGATAAGGCTCAAATCGATCCCAATCTTAAATCAACTGTTGATGAAGTGGAATCTATGGTAACTTCGGATAAGATTCCAGTTGATTCAGGTGTTAAACCAGCTGTTGATGAAGTTGAATGTATAGTAACTTCTAATAATATTCCAGTTGATTCAGGTGTTAAACCAGCCGTTGATGAACTAAAATCTATGTTAGTTTTAGATAAGATTCCAGCTGATCCAAGTCTTAAACCAGCTGTTGATAAATCTTTGGTTGAGTTGTATCAGATTCTAGGTCTTGAACCTGCTGATGAACCTGAATCTTTGATAAAGTTGGATAAGAAGGCAAATCTTGAACCAAATGTTGATGAATTGGAATCTATGGCAGTGTTGGATAAGACGCAAGTCGATCCCAGTCTTAAATTAACTGTTGATGAAGAGGAATCTATGGTAACTTCGGATAAGATTCCAGTTGATTCAAGTGTTAAACCAGCTGTTGATGAAGTTGCATGTATAGTAACTTCGGATAATATTCCACTTGATTCAGGTCTTAAACCAGCTGTTGATGAACTAGAATCTATGGTAGTTTTAGATAAGATTCTAGCTGATCCAATTCTTAAACCAGCTGTTGATAAGTCTTTGGTTGAGTTGTATCATATTCTAGGTCTCGAACCTGCTTTGAAAAAGAAGCCAGATCTTGAACCAAATGTTGATGTACTGGAATCTGTGGTAGTACTGGATAAGATTCCTGGTAATACAGGTCTTAAACCAGTTGTTGATGAATTCAAATCTTTGGATGTAGTAGATCAAAGTCCAGGACTTGTAAATGTTGATGATGTGAAATCTTTGGGAGTTCTAGATAAAATTCCAGATCTTCCAGCTAATCCAGATCTTACAGCTGACCTAGAAACGATTTTGCTAGGTGAATGTTTTAGTGTGGTTAAAAATGTTTATTATGGCAATATTGGATGGGAATATGATTTAGTTTAGGTTTAGGGTCTATATGGACGTTCTGCAAGCCAACTAAAAATCACAAATTTAGTCTTGATAGTTCTTCTGATCGGTTTCTATGATTTTTGCTAAATTAGATGCACAGTTTTATATAAGTACTTATATTATCTCTTTGCTGATGATACAGCGCATGCGCAATGTACCTACTTTATTACATAGACAATCTCTTTCTCTCGAAACCGTCGATAAGTACATCAACTGCAAGCGACTGCGCAGATGGTTGACTATTATATTAACTGTAGGTACAAAGACCGAATCTAACCTGTGACTTTGTAGCTGATCTGTAGTCCTGTGCAGACCGTCTGTATTGACCCTTATTAATTTTATTTATTTATTAATAAAATGCAGTTTTACAAATTTTTAATTTGAATTAAACGTCTTTTTATAAGAGAATCACAATTTGTACTGCTTGACGTTTACTAATCTTAATTAAGACATTTAAATCAAATTAAGAATTTTTGTACAATTGGCCATTGTTTTTTAAGAATAAAATAGTTTTAGAATATTATTTGTAAATTAAGTTAAATCGTTATTTATATCGATTATTTAGAGTTTTTAGCCAAAGTTTAATTATACTTATATTATTTTTATCTATTTATAACTTTTGTCAATCATAATTATTAAAAATATTTGTAACATATAGAAATCATTACTTTTTAGATTGTAATTAAGATATATTTGTGTTTAATGTATTTAGTTAATAGTAGTGTAGTGTAAGGATACATACAAATCTAAGTCTAATTTGAAATTGTGGAATTTTGCTAGCTTGTTTCAAACCATCCTAGGAAGTACAAATAATCCTACCAATTCTGGACAAAAAATAGTTGTACATCGGACTGCCGTTAACAATGTGTTGGACGGGTAAATACTCCACTCTGTTTCACTGTGCTTCCGCCAAAGAAGCGAAGTGAAATCTTCGCACGATACTTTCAGATTTGTTGTGGCTGAAGCGTAATTCAGCGAAAATTCCGCTAGAACTGTCTCTAGCCAAAACTAGTATCAGAAAACGAGTATAATAGTTACCTATGTAATTATATTGGATTTATAATAAATCATTCACAATTTTGGGTCTCTCTCAACATGACTGATGGTGTCAGTAATTTGTAAAAATTGCTAACTGACTAAAGAGTTTCCTTTAAGACTATATAAAAATGTAACTTGAAATTGAATGCAGTGATACAATAGCTCAGTTGGTTAGAGCATGGCCACAGTTTGGCAAGTGTCGTGGGTTTAAAACCAGCTCGTATCTATTTCTACTTTAATTTCCTTCTTTTTTAACTTAATGTAATTGTTTTGTAGTATTTTTAGTCGGCCTAAAAACCTTTTAACGGTCGCCAAAGTGCCATTATGATTCGAAGCCAAATTTTATTTTAATTATCTTTAGTGAATGACGTTCAAAAATTGACCTCAGTCCTCAGTTAACTTATAAAAACGTACATATTTATAATTATACGTAAAAATTAAATTAAACATTCAAATCAAGTCTTAAGGTCATTGCATTACAATTTAATTTTGCTTGCAACAATTTTGACCTAATGCTCTTTTCGTATTTTGTTGCTATTTTGGATTGGTCGGTCACTTTTGAGCGCGGATTCGACATCCAGTCTTTTTACCCGACTGCGCCAGAAGGAGGGATATACTTGTTTTTAGTAAATAAAACAAATATCTTTCTTATGATAGATGTAAGAATAGAGGTTAATAAAAAAAATGCTTTCTCTGAACGAGGAGGTTTTGGTTTACTATGCTTGTATTAAGATAGGTACTTACTAACAATGATTTTAACAACATAAACTTTATTTACCGATTTAAACGGTTCAATTTCAAATTGCTGTCATTTTGATAAGTTTTAGTATTTTAGAACCAAGTTATTGCATTGATTGTTATAAAGTTTAAAGTTATTGTTATTATTACTTTTTAACCGACTTCAAAAAAGGAAGAGGTTCTCAATTCGATTGTATGTTTTTTTTATACTACTAAGGTGGCAAACGAGTGTTCAGCCCGTATGTTAGTAAGCTGTTATTGTAGGCTAGGGAAGTAGGGAGGTTCAGGGATTATAGAATTGGGTCTGGGGATAGGGAATTGGGGTTCTAGTTCTCGTCACTCACTGTACGAAGCACAAACATTTTCATGTTGCTTTTGGCTGAAATAAAGTAAAAATTAATGCTTAAGTATTGTCTATTAGTAAGTAAGTATTGTTTTGTAATGTAGGTATAGAAAAGTATTATATGTATTTAGTACTTGTATTTGTTGATATTTAAATAAATCATTGTAGAATCTCTAAAGCCTTTTATATCCTTATTAAATTCGTTACTACACCTTGCCGTGATTTCCAGAATCAATTCTGGAGTGGTGATTAAACTCAATTTTAAACAGAGCTGTCTCGTATACTGTATGTTATGTTTTATTAGATTTTGTATTAGATTCGCGCACTGTGCTTCTGGCAGTCGTGTCTGACAAGTCACTCTCGAGTCTGTCACTTTCACATCTGACAAGTCACTCTTGCGTCTGACAAGTCACTCGCGTCTACATTCACTCGCGTCAGTAATGAGAGAAAATTTTCCTCTCGATGTTTTCCCTCACTGATTTAGCAAGTGTTAATAATTTCTAAAACGCTCATGAATCAGAATAGTCAGAGGTGCATGCCTGACCTTTGACTTTTGCAGTCCACCGGACTGTGTCATTGGTTTTTCTCCGGCTCTCGGCTCTGACTTACCTCTTGGAAAAATTAAACCTCCCCCACTAGAAGGTAGGCAGAGAACAGGTTTGAACATTAATCGCTCACAAAGCTGCCTGTCTTCGGGTTACGAGGGAAGTATAGATTGTGGCACATAGACAACATAATTTAATTGACAGAAAATTACGGCGATACTAGTAAATATAACATCATTTGTCTTCTAATGGACCGTAGGAGCTGGGTACGTGATCATCGGCGTCTCCGTTTCGAGAGGCAGTTCGAAATCGAAGAAATGTTACACCAAGATCAATAAGTGTCGTGTCAGCAGTTTAGCTAACACAATTTTCCTTAGAGTTTAAATTAAAATATAGAGTGATAACGTTAACAACATTGCCTTGTGCTGAGCGTGAGCAGGTCTCACCCATAAATTGCCACAATAACCTAAGTAGGTACTCGTCGTACGCACTTCTTGTTAGTTTCTCGTAAGCTGTAATTTATTATATAAATAGTTGTATAATAAATAAATAAATAATATTATTTTAGTAAGATTAGTTTTATTTTCTTTATCTTTGAATTCGAGAAGGTAGTTAGTAGGTACCCTAATCTTATTCCTCTTTCATCATTGAAAAATCTTTTAAGTGTGCTGTGTTCCTTACGATGTTTTACTTCACCATTTATGCGATATAAAACAATAAATTTATAATATGCACATAAATTCGATGATTCAGTAGTACGTGTTTGGGTTACAACCTGCGACCTTTGACATGGCAGTCCACTGATCATACCACTAAAACCGTAATAAAATTCTGTCAATTTTTTAGGACAAAATAATCGATTTTGAGCAAAATTGAAAACTAGTTATTCGTAATCCTGCTCATACTGGCTGCAAATTGTAGCCGCAGTTTCAAATAAAGCTAGAAATCTTTTTTTTTAAATATTGTATAAAGATTGCGGGGCTCAGATGACAACTAAATATCAGTTTAAGGATGAATTTAAGATCATTTGCTTTGTGAGAAATCCATGGAACAACAACCAATGAAAGGTGAATTTGCGACAAAGACGCCTGTCAAAATCTATTAGCAATCTATCTTACTTATACACATTGCGACAATAAATGTAAGTATTGTTACAACAAGAACTGTGCCACGTCCACGAGGGTTGTTATTCCTTCCTAGAAAGATATTCAGCGTCTTTAGCAGGTAAAGTGAGAGTCAGATACCTAGGTGTACCTACTTTCACAAATCTGATCTTTTCTTTTATAAGGAAGAGGGCCATTTGATCACGAATCCATGGTTAGCAGTGTTGTGGTCTATGGCGGAGTAGGTACACCTAAGGGGGACGGAAGTTGGACATTGTTGTCGTTCAGACTGGTCCCCCAGAAATGTGTCACTAAACAATATAATAAGACGAAATCCTTTGGCGGCAAGGTTTTGACTTTTAGGTGTGGCAATCAGCCAGGGTCGAAGCCTCCCCACTAGAAGCAGTTTAGGTATGGTATGTGGATCGTGGTTGTTGATGCTGGTTTGTGACCTTTGTTTTGTTGTGTGAAACTTTTACGCAGAGACGTTGCTATTCTTTTTTGACTACTACATCATCAGCCTGTATTAGTCCACTGCTGAACATAGGCCTCTCCTAATGTGCGCCACTATTGTGTGCTCATTGAAGGTATTTGCTCATAATCGCCACAGTGGTTGGCGATCGCAGTAGCAGATGATTGCTGTTACACAGAAGGATGCTGCTGCCCATCCACCGGATCTTTCGCTTTGTCGCTTCTTATGACACCCGCGGGACGAGTAGGGGTGGTTCTATTCTTAGGCCGGAAACCACACGGCAACTGCATGACACTTCACAAGGAACTTTTACTCATATTTTATTTGCGGTCTAATTTGAATTCTTGTAGATACACCCGCAATTCTGAAATTGCAATTCAAACATAATTAGATACTTAATTTTTAGTGGGCGCCTGCTTCCACTAAAATTCAGAGAATGAAAAATGTGGTATATCAAACCCTCAGTTATCTGATTCTTTACTCCACACAGACCTTGACAAAAGTCAGCATAATATGAGTAATAGTTAAGTACATGTTCCCGACCAGGGTATCGAACTCCGCACAGTCGTGCTGAAGCTACACAAAGCACATGTTACTGTATCATTATATTGTCCATACAATGAGTATCGACGCATCACAAACAAAGGCTACTGGCTCGTGTCCGGATCGGTGTCGTGTCGTGACGCGGACGCGTGCCGGAAACGTCACGGACGACGCCGGTTTGTTGTTATTGATGTCGTTAGGTCGCTGTGTTAGCGGGTTAGGAGCGGGTTATACAGAGTAAAATTAAATACACCGACAACCTGAAAAGGGGTCATTAAACTCATCATTATGAACAACTTTTACTATGGGACCAACCCTGAAATCGATTTGGGATCTACGATGTCACACAAAACTATAGACACGCAATACTTTTCGGATTTATGTGCGTGTTAGAAACTAATTATACAATTACTTGCTAAAAGGGTGAAGGACAACATCGTGAGGAAACCAGCACACCTGAGTAATTTTTCAACGGTGCGTAAAGACAGGTTTGCGGGCGGTTTAAACTTACACCTGGGGCCCGATTCACGTAACGACAAAACGTCTTAATAGAGTGGCAGTGTAATGACAATGGCATTATTTTACGTCTTATGGTATTCCGCAAGTACTTTTTTAAGGCCAGTGACACAATTGCAATAGCATGGTGTCAGAATGGATACTTGGTAAAATAGCGGAATTACCCCCCTGGTTGTTCGTCACGTCAACCATAAGATAAAGAAAAATACAGGTTACTATGAGTCATTTTTATCGACTGCACGGATAGTTATCAGCTTCGTATCCACGAAGCTTACTATCCAGTAAGTAGTAGAACCTCGCCTTACACGTCAGTACATGCATAATACATATAGTAGATTGTCACGCGTTCGCGGATAGGCAGAGCTGTAATGTCTGACCTTATTTTATTTAATGAGCTGCAGCATGGTAATCAGGTTTTTCAAGCATACGAAGGAAACTCCAAAGTTTTATTTTTTTAAAGAGAATAATTTCACTGCTAATAAGATTCTAACATAGGTACGACCTTCTGGTCAAACCAGCAGTTTTGTCATCTGATCCCAGTCAAATACCTAATTTTAATCCCCGACGCAAAAAGAGGGGTGTTATAACTTCGACGTCTATTTTTCTGTATAGCTGTGTGTCCGTCTGTGGCTACATAGCTCCTAAACGAACAGACCGATTTTGATTAACTTTTTTTATTTGAAATTGAAAAGTGACTTGATCTAGTGTTCTTAGCCAGCCCTTGGTGATACTTGGGGGTACACAAAGAGTTTTCCACACGACAAAAAAAAAGACGCGAAATCTTGTCAAAAGGAAATGAACCCTGTACCCAATCCTCAGCAGATGGACGTTGTGGTTGCTAGCTGCTATCTAACTTTTTTAAAGCCTTTTCTTTTATTTAAGCCTATTTAGCCTTCCTATTTACCTATGTAGGATGTTGTCAATACGCTTATCGGCCTAACACCAAAACCTTAATGTTTCCTTAAATATTATATGAACTGGCCCACAACAAGGTTAAAGGTCGCGTCGACCTCTAATCTCTCACGCTTCATTGAATTTTTCAGGCGACATCCATTTTGAATAAAACGTCACGCTCCCCACAGATTAAAAATGAAATCTGTTTTGTTTCTGCCAGATTAATTATGGCTCCTCTCAATCTCATTTTGTTGACAGCGCGTTTTTGTTTTTTTACAGAATAGAGTAGATAGGATACATTTAGGTATATTATAAAAACGTTGGTTATTTTGTTGATAGAACCACCAAACTTGGAACTTTCGGAAGGTTTTAAGTATGTCTACAAGCCTTTTCTTAAAGTGGTAAGAAGTAAGAACTATGTACCATTCTGTTGCCTACTACACAAGGTTTCTATACTTAAAGACTATGGTTTCTTTTTTAAACGTCTAAAGACTTCTTCTTCGCTTCACTTCTTATCCTAGCTCTTTCCAACAGTGAACATGAGATAAGGATAGTCAGTTTTTAGACCTGTAAAATTTTCCATTTATGACCATTTATTTAGGACCATTTAGGGTAACCAGAAGATCTTTACGTGAATTGCGTATAGATAAGTAGGTAGACGTATAAATTGCCTATGTCTCACATGGTTCATGAGTTCATGACTGAACCAAATAGGTTCTAGTGCAGATCATGAGGCTTAATCTTAACTAGAAACCCAATCCTAACCCAATATTTGCTATGAAAAGTGAAAATGAGTGCGTACATAAATTGGGATTGGGGTAGTAGATCAAGAATAAGGCTCCTGGTCATAATTTCATATTCGATGTTAGATCAGCATCATATTGCGTGGTGGCAAACCATTTATCTTCTTTGCACCATATAGAATATGTGCTCTCTCTCCTCGTGTTGGCGTTTTTATGGCGTAGCTGCGAAGGACAGATTTATTGTTTTTATTTTCACATTTTACCTACCCTTATAGCCTCCTTTTGTAGTATTCTTAGCAACTAATAGTTGCATAAGTGTTTAACCTACCCACTTTACCAATAAAGTACCTAAATATTTGAGAAATAAGGCAAATATTTTAATGGATTTTTGGAGTAGAATATGTAGGTTAGGTTAGGTAGGTTATTTAGTTTATGGAGACATTTAACCCTTTACCCTGCAGTGTTATGCATCAGGCTTGTTACAATATAATAACCTGTAAAGATTCATTATCTTCAAAATTGGCAGCCGCTCCATAAAGGTGACTTTAGTAGTCTCTTAAGTATTAAAACAACCTGTCTTCTTTGTGGTTATTTATGTCCCGGATTATAACTTACTTACATCTTAAACACTTAAAAAAATAAACTAGATGGCGTTAATGGCTTCACTAGAGGGCTGATTGATCATAACACTCATAATTCACAAATTTTACGCTCGACAGAGTGGAAGCAGATTAAAACTAACAGGATCAGACATTTTGCCCAGAGGGACATTAACGATGTCCTTGAATCTTGGTCCTGTCTATGTAAGTACCTATAGCCAGAGGGGTTCATGACGGCACGCCAGTATTTATGAAATGAGAGGGAGAAGTTACAGATTTTGCCACATATAGAGTGGAATACCCTCCCGATGTCATTATTTCCAGAATAGATAGGTACTATAATTTGAAGATTTTCAAATAAAAAAAAAGAGAGTGATCAAGTAGGTTTGTTAACGCCATTTTTAAAGGTGAATACAGACTAGAATATCCAGTTACCATCACATCCAATGGTTTCGTGTTCAAATACAGGCATTTATAATAAAAATAGAAAAAAAAATACGAAAGTTTTAGGGGGACAATCTTGTTATTATATCTAGACACGCGGCAGCGTGTCAAGCCAAGTTCAAGCATTTGCTAGCCAGCGCCGAGTGTAATATTACACGAACCAATTGGTGCCACTTTTGACCCTTCTATAACTCAAAACCTCTTTAACGTAAACACATAAAACTACGTGTGTTTAATAATATCCATAAGGACATGTAGAAGCCCAAATTTCATAAAGCTAGCTCCAACGGTTACAAAAATATGAAGGTCCAAAAATCGTAAATTTTAGTAATGACTGACTTATAGTACCTAATTATAACCTACTTCCAGATGACCTAGAAGGATGAAATTTGGAATCCAGCTTGGAAATTGCGTGTAAGCGAAGGAAAAAATCAAAAATTAGAAAAAAAAAAGTGGTAATAGTCCCCATACAAAAAACTTGTAATACGGGCAAAACAACAATTATACACAGAACAGAAGTAAATCTATATAAAAACTCTCCCGAGCAACACATAATAAACATAGGCAACGCTTACGAATACCGATTCAGTGTAGTATTTATTGTTTTATTATATTTATATTCATCATGCTTCTTTCTCAACGATGAAATAAGTGTAGTTTTCTTTACAAAAAGGTATGATATCCCATCAAAAACATAAATGTAAAATGAGAGCCAAGTTCAATATATGCCTTAGTTGATGACTTCAACGACAAAAGGAGTGATATCTAAATGGGTGCCAAGTTCAATGGTCAGTCCTGAAATTTATTTACAACATAAAATATTTTATAATAACTTAAAATAATATTGCTTCTTATAACTTAGGATAATATATTGAAGCTTAAAGTCTGACTTGGCTAGTTTTCATATAAGATTTTTTGGTAAACTACTCTTGGGGGTTAAAGTTCGGAAAACCCTTTCTTCTACCTTATAAGTTTAACAATATTTCAAAATTTCAACTTTCTAGCTTAAGTGGTTTGGGCTGGGCGGTGAAGCTGATGAGTCAGGCAGTTAGTCGGAACATTGCAGAACATATAGATACAGATAGATATAGTAGAATATATTATATAGAAAAAATCGTATATGAAAACTAGCCAAGTCAGACTTTAAGCTTCAATAAATTATCCTAAGTTATAAGAAGCAATATTATTTTAAGTTATTATAAAATATTTTATGTTGTAAATAAATTTCAGGACTGACCATTGAACTTGGCACCCATTTAGATATCACTCCTTTTGTCGTTGAAGTCATCAACTAAGGCATATATTGAACTTGGCTCTCATTTTACATTTATGTTTTTGATGGGATATAGCTTCATCATATGCAGTTCCATAAACCTGCTAGGAAAACACAATAACACTGACATTATCGGACACTTTATCCAGCACTATTAATTTACTCCCAATTTACGTCACCCCACTGTAGGATTTTACCTGTAACGTGGTAACGATTTATAGATACAAGATCACATGCTCAAATACCAAGACTAAAATAAATATCTATGGAACCGACAAATACTTGAAATACTTCTGCGGTACAGCGACAGAACCCGTCACTTTCAATCGCTAAACTGCACCGAACGTGTCGTCACGTCCAACGAAAGTGAAGTGTACTTTCTTAAATGGTATACAGACCTCTACTTACCCCATAAAACACCTTGAAGGTCTCCCTATCAGCTGATATCGTCCGCAAAATTCCCCTCACGTGCTTCCCCTTAATTTCGCATCACGCATGCGCTAGCTGCCGCCGCCCGAATTCCACTAGTCAGCTGTCAAACGCCGGGGTAGAACGCGACAATATGACAAAATTTTACATTTATTAAAGAAAATAAAGGTTATATGCCGTAAAAACTAACAAAAAACATTCATTTTTTTTATCTGTGCGCGGTGTTTTGGCGGTAAAATGCAATATTCTTGTTTAGTTATGTGATGTCATTGGAATAAATTGTTAAATCAGTGTTCGCGCAGTATAAGCTAGACAAAAAAAAACAATCTAGGATTGGTGCTGTTTCTGTGGTTATCTTTCAGTAAAGGTAAGTGTTTACACCTATTGCAGATGTTAACTTCGATGAATGCGTCCTATATGTTGAACAAACGATGCGTTCTTTTATATAAAAACAACAACAATTCTTTTGTCATATTTAATTTTTCAAATATTCATGGTTCACAATAGCAAAATGCAGCGTGTAGTTATAAATGGTAAGTAATTGATAAACCTAATTAAATTGTTTATCTAATAAACATCAGTGCCTCGTGACAACTACCTTAGATTTGCCTAGCACCTGCATTTTAGTCGGCAGTACCTATCAATCATGATCTTTGCCTAATTTTTTGTGAAGACATTACCTATAGCTACATCAAAGATGCTTACTACTATTAGGTAGTATATTAGTGTTAAAATATGTAGTCTTAAAAAATTATCAACCCCACAATGGATTATCGGATGTATTTCGTGTTAAGATACGCAGTGTTCTGTATATTTCGTTTGGGATTTTAGTTATATTGGCGATGAATAGATAGGAATAGTTATCGTGACAAAAAGAACTCTCTGTTTTGATAATAATTAATTGATGGCTTGCATAGCAGCCAATTAGGACCTAAACGGAGTGTAGCTAGCAGAACTCTCTTTGCTATCATACTCCAGAGATTTGTTTTGAAGTCTGTGCATCTCGTAATAATATTGAGAGTTTACTATATCTTGTACCCAAAAAGTGGACACCAAGAAGGTCTGTCCTGTTTGCTTACCGCCTCCTGTATCAGTAGTGTATGCAAATCGTTACGAAGCGAGCATTACGATAATCAAGAGATACAGTGCAGTGAGTACAACCAAGCTGCAGGTTGATTAGAATACACGAATGGTTATGGCAATGATAATGGTTTTCATTTGGTTTGGGGATGAGAATCAATGAGTAAGTATTGGATCCTAAGGCTGATTTGACGGATGTTATCTCTAACATCGGCTTACGGTTCAACTGTCCAAATGATATCCATTTATCCTTTGCCATTTCAATTCATCATATACCTATCTTATGGGCATTGTGAGGAATATCTAGAGACTCCTACCTAGGGTCCATACAAACCTACAATTAATATAATTATTCTTCATTCTTACTCTCATTTTGCCCTCTCTTTGGCCATCAGAACGAAAATTGCCTAGGGCCAATCTACAATGGCCAGTCTCAGGTCAGTCGGCATCTTTTTATTTACAAATTATATGCCAAAACTTGCAGCCATAGCGTCTAACAAAACTAAACAAAGTAAAGGTCCGAACTGCATCAGAAAAAGTCTTGATAATATATGCTCTCCTTGGTCCCGCGGCCATTATTTTCATTTTTTGTAAAGTTTTAAGTCGATCTGCGGCAGAGATGGCACGTTCCTGTCTAAACAGTTTAGGGTTCAGTAAAAAACTACTCGCATATTTTCTTAGTAGATTTTTTTTCTAAAATTCAGTCATTTACCGTGAGATGGGTGGTGGATAAGCGCAAATGACTTCCAAGACTGTCTCAAATCACAAGTAGATTGGTAAATAAGAACAAAAAATGTGTTAGACACATAAAAATATAATATCTTTGGTTAGACACATACAGCGATAGTGAAGCCTCATCATAAGGCGAAGTAATCACAAAATTGGAGACAGCAAAAAGGGAAAAGACCAAGAATTTACCAATCAAGTTACCTATATAAAATGAACATCTCGTTAATTTCAAGCAATTCATCGGTCGGTTTGATTTGATTTTGATTTGATTTCATCGGTCTATTCTCCCAAGTCTCCGCTCCTCCTCTCGATCTGACACCACTTTTATGGATATTGGCTGTAATGATTTTATCTTTTAGGAACATGTCTTACTAACCGGAATTTTAAAAAATTCTATCACTGTTTAACATTTCCCTTCATAATCACGTTTTGTATCAATTTTGTCTCGTGCTTATTCACCTACTTGCTTTCTATATCTAAGTACCCAATAGTTTCTGCCAAAACTTGTCTCATTTTTATGTACCTAGATACTTCTACCCGGAAAGGAAACTGAAATTATTTAACGCTTGTGAAGAAGTGCTTGGCCTTGACATCTAAGAGTTGATTTGAAAGAGGTCTATTAAGTTACTAAATTACTGCGACCAGAAATAATTAATTGACACTTATAAAACACGTAAACATTTTGTTATAACTTTCTTCTTCAGTTTATACGTTTTTGAGATTTTTTTAAAATCTAGTTTGGTAAACCCAACCTTATTCTTTGTGGTATTGAATAATTAGGTAGGCAAATCCATCGTACTAATGTTACCTGCGTGTCTCCTCATAGGCTATGGGGTTTTTATCGTACCTTCCCTACAGGGTGGCCCCGCGACCCTATTACTTATTCACATGAACACATCGATTGAACGCTTAGTTTTCAGCCTGAAAACTCGTGATATAAGAAAATTATAATAATAAACAAAATATTCAAAACAAGTGTTAGTTATGTAGTAACTATTTATTAATCTGTGGTGTTAGTATCTAACAATTTTTTTAAAAGAAGTTTTTTTAAACTTTCGCGACTTGGAATCATGTTTTAAATATCATTCCGGGTCTATTCGGGGTTAGTTTAATAATGATTACATTTGAATTTTCTGTGCGCGAATAGACCCGAAATAATGTTCAAAATTTTCTCTATGTTAGTCATAGATACAAGAGTGTGTCCGTCCAGTTTATGGTCAGCTTTGTGCCAAATTCAAATCAGTTGATTAACAAACATGCAAATTCGCAAACTCCCAAACATCTAAACTTTCAAACTTATCTATATCACAGCTTATAACATGAGTAAGAACAATGTAACTGGCCATGCCCAAGAGCCGTTTTAATTTTAATAAATAAATTCCTTAGAACTTTTTCACTCATACTTTTTGGTACGGAACCAATGACCTGTGACGCTATTCTCTCCTAACATTAAGCAGGTAGCTTCGCCCCTCGCATCTTTAACCTTTGCTGTCATTGTTCAGACCAGGGCTCCCATTATAACACCATATAGTACCTTGTAGCCATTGAATCGGTTTGTTGTGGTTGAATATTTGAGATGTTTTGAATGAATGTATAGAATTGAAATTATTAGAATGGCTTTTGCGTGCCTCTATGCCTATTATTGGAAAATGCGAGACAAAGGTTCCATAAACTATTCTAATTAAATAATAATTACACTTGTTTAAAGTTATGTCGAAAATTAAAAACAAAAAATGATAGTTCAGCTTCTCATACAAACTTTTTAACATGAGTTACTTAGTGACCGGTCATTTCGAATTGATTGTCAGTTTGTGATGACGATTTTCGATTGTGTCGTCTATTTCGATTGACGATGTCGATTTTCAGATGTGTCGACCTGTGTAACTTTCTTGGAGAAAGTTGTTTTTACCTAAATCTGTTTGCTTAAAGATGATGCTATAAGATAGTCATTTCGATTTTAATTTATTAGTTTTGGCAAAATCTGGCTGTGATTGAAATTAGTTTGTACTATACTATTCACTGGGTGCGAAGTGGGTGGCGGAAGCCAAGAAAACCACTGCACGACGAACGTAGGAAAAAAAGGAATGCAGCGCAAAATTAAAACAATTAAAAATGCTGCCAATAGAAGGAAATAACACAACATTAAACACGTGAAAAGACTTTAAAGTCTCACAATTCTGGCGGCATAATATTCTTCTGACCGAATTTCGGTCACAGCGGTCAATCTCAACGGAGACTAGCCAATTACGCAGGAGAAATTATAGTGCACAAGTGTGTGCGCAAACACAGGTGCACTCTCTATTCCCTCACTCTCATTGTCCGATGAGACGGCCTTCCGACACGATCGGAGAGAGATCAGGCGCAGGGCCAACAGCTTTACGTGCTTTCCGAGGCACGGAGTAAGTGATAATTAATTTATAAAACGCACATAACTTACGAAATGTCAGAGGTGCACGCCTTGGGTTTGAACCCGAGACCACTGACTTGCCAGTCCAGTTCTGGCGGCATACTAAATACTCGTACGAACAAAGTTTCGACTGACTGATAGCAAGTTTTGTTTTATTTATCCGTCGTTTGTTTTATATTTTCTTATAGGTACTCTGAGGTTAAATCACTTTTAATTGTTTTCGACAAGCGCGACAGACGCACTCTGAGTACGTTTGGTGGTAAGGTTTGAGTTTGATAGTATTCGTTATTACGTATCGATCTGACGCATAGACGTTCGTCTAGTCTAGGGTTAGACTACGACATTAAATACTCTGTCTCAAAATACACATATTCATTGTCCCATTTTGATCTTTAATTTTAAAAAATGCAACTAGATAACTCGCCCCCTAGCGAAAATCAAATGCTACTTTGACAATCATAATTCATGAAATAAGCCATCTAAGTCCCATAAAAGCGGTAACCCAAGCATAGTATGGGGCAATTATTCTAATAACATAATTTGGGGTGGTTTCATAATAGGATTTATTTATTTGGCAGTTGACCTTTTTGGTGAAATAATGGTTAATTAACGTTGATTAAATTGTTACAAGTTATCAAGGCTGTTTTAGATTCTGAATTATTTAGCATGGTGAAGTAAAAATATGGAAAAATATAAATACTTAAACAGGATGTTGTTTTATAAGTCTGCCAAATTTTAGGAGGTAACAAGATCCATAAAACTGAACAACTTTACCCAAGGAATTTTATATTTTCTGATTTCGACCTATATTCCTTGGGGACAGTCACAGAAATCTTAATAATAAGCAGTTGTTTAATTTTGTGGACCTTATTACCTGCTCGTACAAAAAATTGGCAGGTCTTTAAAGCAACAGGATGTGCAATAGAAAAAAAAAATAACTTTATTAAAATGTCTAAATAAACAAAAAAGCCAATTCTTCATTTATACAGCTTTCTACAAATAATCATATTCGTTTTCTACCACTTGCGTTTCAATTTTAAAAAGAACTTAGTAGACAAATAAACAAAATGTCACAACCAAAATAAACAATTGAAATAATAACAAAAAAAACAAAAACATCCACGTAAAAAACAAAATTGCAAAAAGAATACCGCGACCCTGCCAGGATTCGAACCTGGAATCTTCTGATCCGTAGTCAGACGCGTTATCCATTGCGCCACAGGGCCAGTTAGAGAGCATGTCGAAATTACCGGTTGTAACCTTGAGTCGACTAGACTGGTTCGTGAATAGATGTTTTTTGTTGGGATGACGTCATCACTATATCTTTGCTTCAGATAAAATTAGAACTTAAATGTATTTATTCATTGATTGGTGCTTGGAATCAGCGTGTTGTTTATTATAGAACTATTGACACTATAGTACCTACGTAGGTACATATTTTCTATAGAAAGATGACAACAATTTCACTTTTGCTAGAACAAAAATTACCTAACTTATGTGTTTAGTATTAAATAATTTGCCTTACGTATTGGATAAAATCAGTAGACACAAAAAATAATATGAATACCTACTAAAAATAATAAAAAAATATATGAATATAAAAAAAAAACTTAAAAAAGCTTTTAACACCACAGTCTAAATAATTGTACTTATCATAAAGAGATATATACATACTTTCCTATCCTATCCTTTAATACTGTAATAAATAATACAATTTAACAAATATTAGTATTTGCTTCGTTGATAAACCCATATTAATTGTTTTTATAGCCTAACTGCGGACTACAAGATCTTTGACCTATGCCGTGAAAAGAACTGCCTTAATAAAAAAAAAAACAAATACTCTCAAAACGTCAAACAAAAGCTGTCAAAGTAATTATTTATCGCGACATTTTGACATCGATCGTTTTGCGGCGGGCGGGCGGGCCGCAGACTAGGGCGGGCGGCACACGCGACCGTCTAGGCCAGAAACGCTCAACCTTTTTATTTATAGCTTTTAAATATATAGGTATATTTAATAATTTTTATAAAGTATTTATGCTTAATAAGCGAACACTGAGTGTCCAATAGTGGCGCGCTTTGGGAGAGGCCTATGTTCAGCAGTGGACTAATACAGGCTGATGATGGTGATGATGAAGCAAACACTTTTTTCTTTTTAATTTTTCCTTCCTATACATTTTGAACTTCAGCAAAGCTATTACACGAAATAAAAAAACTGTCCGCACATTATTTCAAAGCGACTGGACAGATTTTGATGAAATTTTTCGTGTGAGTTTTTATAAGTGGGTTTCCAGGATGTTTTATATTCATAATTGGATCCGGTAGATGGCGCTGCGGTCGGGTTATTGCCTACCTGATAAATGTCATTTAGTAATCTGACACTTGATGGATGAATCCATATCTTAATCGTAAGTAATATTATAATTTGAAAGTAAGTTTGTTTATCTGCTACCTTTTCACACCTAAACCACTGAAATTAACATAAAAATGCATTGCCATCGTAACTGAACCAACATGTAAAAATTCAACTCCGTAGGATAAGAGGAAGTGGTTCTAATTCAGTTTGCAAGATTTGACACGAACATACTTACTTACTTACATACATTGCAAGTTAAATAAAAGCTCGTAAAAAAATAATAATATCTGCACTATGAGTATGCAGTGAACAGTTCTACGAATCGATTTCATTGCGGCGGGCGGCATGCTAGGGCGGGCGGAGTCCTACGGCGGGCGGTGATCGCGCCGTCTTCGGCTGTGGAGAGCTACTTCAACTAAGTGTTATGTCGGATTTGTGTTAGCTTTCTGTAAAGGGTTGAAGAGATCGGTGAGCATAGGACGCTGAAACAAAACAACTTTCTTACACTATGGTCTATGAATTTGCCGATAAAATTAAAATCTATGGTTATCTTGGGTCGGCCTACATTACAGACATCATCAAAATAATAAAGATTCTAAAACTAACGGTTTTTTTTATAGCACATGTTAGCTTATTCAAAAATCAAAAAGAAAATTTGTTTTTTTTTTTAATTTTTCTTATTAAATAATTACGTTTTTGTGTTAGTTTTAGGTTATTAGTGTTTTGTGTGTTTATTATTGTAATTTTTTTTATGAAAGAGACAGAGATATTTATGTTAAGTTAAGATCAAATATTTTTCGTAAGCTTTTCAAGAAAAAATGTGTAAAATATTTTTACAGCGCCACCTCGTATGGCGGGAGAACGGACGAAACACGGATCGCAGACGTACTTGAAACGTCTAGTGTATGTTTATGACTGCTACTGAAGAGGGGAGAGGCATAGTTATGACTGTTTGTGACTCGAGTCTTAAGCTGTTATTTCACTTAGTGTCTCGTACAGTTTTGAAGATCATTCGCTCGTTCACGCGGTACAGCGGTGAACGAGGGAATGATCGGGTAGGGTAGGACAAATATTTTCTTTATATGCATTACAGTTGATCACCAATTTTTTGGAAACACTTACTGACCACTTCCACCGCTTACTAGTAACTTGACAGAAGTTTGCATACAAATCTGTTCTACTTTTGAATTTATCTAGTAGATAGATAGTGCTTACTCATTTGTATACTGTGACCCTGGGCCTGGATACGAGACACGTATTGAGGCTGCATGTTCCCTTTTAGAAGCACGGGTAGTTAGATATAATAGATAGTTTTATACATTTTACTATAAAATCTGATTCCTCTGGCCTCCATGGTTGTTTTTGTCCAAGTGGGTTCTGAGTGTGACTTTTATAAAATTTATGCCAAAAATAAAACAAAAGATAAGTCCAAAAAAATTAAAAGCAAGGTTTTTCGGCGTGTCAATCTTTTGCGAACAAACATGTTTGCTCTGTGGCGATCATTTGGCAAACGAATGCTCGCCTTGCCGGGTGACAGAGCAGTTGCTCTGAGCATTTTAAGTTGGTTTGACATTTATGCTGTACCTACCTATGGCTTGATAATCGCCAGCGTACCGATTAAAATTTTTGTTCATTCAGCAAAAACAGTTATTTTCTATAAATAGTCATTTGCTCAAAGCGAACATTCAGCATGGTAGTGAAAACATAGCTTTAAGGAAATGACGTCGAGAGATAGTATGGGATGTCAGCAAAGTGTATTGAAGCATTTCGGCTAAAGATTTATGGTGAGCAGTTCAGAGATGGGCTTTATGTTTCATTTATGTAAATAGTGCAAGCCTTAAACGGTCCAAAGATATAGGATTGGTATTTTTATGGTATAGCCCTTTTGTTTTGGGGTAGGTACTTATTACTATTATTTATTACTTTCAGCCATTATCGTCCCACTGCAGGGCAAAGACCTCCCTACCCTCATTCTATTCCTCCCGGTTGATCTCTATCCGGTCGTGTCGGAATGACGTCCCATCGGACTATGAGAGTAAGGGAATAGAGTGCACAGTGCGCCTGTATTTGCAAAATTTGTTTTACTGTAATATCTCTGGTGACACGGCAGTCAGCCTTCATTGTCATTGGCTGCTCTGAACGAAGTTCGGTCAGGAGGACACAATAAGACGTATAAGACTTATATTTTAGGGTGCCAATTGCATTAACTGGGCACAATTCCAGACTCCGTGCCGCTACTAACTTTCCTAATGGAAAAATCCAATAACACTTTGCTCGATCCAGGGGTCGAACCTAGGACCTCGCGCTCAGCAGTCGTGCTTACAACCACTAATCCTACGAAGCAGTGATTACTTTATATAAAGTATATAAATTAACAATATGTGAAGGACTACATGTCAAATTAAAGAATAGATTTTGACATTTAAAATACCTAATTTCAAACGAGCTTGTAAAGTTTTAAATTCTATTTTGTATAAGGTAACCTAATTTGTTCGGAAATAGAAATCCGAGGTGAATTCATTAGTCTCTGAAACTCTCAGCTCTAACGAATGCAAATTAGTTTATTCCCGTGTTCATTAAATTACAACAAAAAGTGTCGACGTTGCCGCCAGACTGAATCGGTGTAGGTAGTTCTGTGAATTCAATGTAATCCTTCTTTTTTCATACCAGTTTCAATGTAGGTACCTAACTGACTTTTTAGCTATTTTAAGCGCAAGTTTCAAGTTGTCTTCAACAGAAGTAGCTATTCTAAAAGAGATGTATTACTTAGCAATGTTATTTTTTACATACCTACCTGCTTCGGATATTCAGGACGGAATACCTCGTCAGATAAATATTTAAACATTTGTATAAAGTAACACTTAAAGATGGAATATGGAATCAACCCGCGGGTATTTTACCACGGTTCACTTGTACAGGATAACAGGATACATTCAAGATGTAGCGACCGAAGGGACGTTTTTTTTTTAATTTGAACATCATTTCGCTATATACAAATTTAATTTCTGATTATGCTATAATCTGGATAAATGCAAAATCTGGATGGTAGGCCAAAAACCGAACATGAACCAATCATCCTAAATTGGAAATATTATAACAACATACGCGCATTTCACACGCGAATAAAAAATTCAATCCAATTGCCGCTTCGCGTTGCAGAAGTTCATCTATCATCGAGAATTCAATTTCAGCGCCACTTCCTAAGCTCTCGTTCGGAAATCGCAAGATTTATTCGATATTACTCGAGATGTTCGCGTTTAGGAACGTGAAATCTTCAAGATTTATGTTGAAATAGACTTTTGAGTTTATGAGAAAGATTTAGCTTTTGAATATAATCATTTTCCAATGCCTTATAATATCAGTAGGTATTTTATGAAGGCATACGAGTACTTACTGTTACTGTCAGCCTATAATCTATATCATCCTACTTCTGGGCAAAAGCATTTCCATACATATTTCGATTCATAGCTAGTGTGGACTAGTCGCTATTAGTTCTGATCAATTCCAAAAGTGCAAGGCCAAAAGTCTATTTCTTTTAAAAACCTAGCAATTGATACAATTTTAATTACTAAATACTTCATTGTGTAACTTTGATAAAGCCATAAAAACAAAACGAAAAATTTGGCACACATGTTTGAACGTCAAGACCCGCTTTACAGACGGGAGGACAACAAACAGTTGTTGTTGTACAATAAATAAGTACTATATCCCCCAATGGTTCTGTAACGTTACAAACTGTCCGTCCATCCGTCCATAAGCTAAGTACGTTAATGCATTCATACGCGCGCTTCCGCTGCACCCAGCCCGCTATCTTAGTCCAAATCACTATCTTGTCGATAGTTATATCAACTTATAGGGAAAAATGTTAAGAGAAGATCTTAAAGAAGAGAAAGAGGGTGCGCTATGTAGATGTTGCTACGTATTTACAGTGCCTAAAAACAATACTTGTAAAACAAGTCTTTATTATTGCAGAGCATTCATATTAGATTCATATTATATATGAGATTCATATTACTGATTGTTTTGAGTTTATAAAGGATCTACACAAATGTCTAATTGTGGTGGTAGACCGGTTGGGGTTGGGTTCCGTTTCTTCTTCTTCCATTTCCAGATATAGTTGAACTCCGCGATATCTGGCTTATTCTGTTTAAATAGTGTTGTGACTGATCAGCTCAAAACTGTACAGGCTCTTTTTTCAAAAGGCCATTTCAGATATTACTCGCATTTCTTTGTTTTCGAAACTTATTTACAGAATTAAATGACTCGGAGTTTGACCCACATTTAGTCAGTTATGTTATTAGTCCCATGTAACAGGAATCGTGTCTGATGCCATATTTCGGGCATAGTTCCAGTCTCAGTGCTGCTAGTTGCTATAAACAAAATATGCTATTGGAAAACTTACACTTTTCCTGACATCCGAGCCCCGGGACACCTTGCTAAGCAGTCGAAGCATTACTTGAGAGTTGCGACTGATCAATAAGACAGTTTATCGATATAAATAATATCGACATATTTCCCTGCTCAATCGGAAACAGTGAATTCATCTCAATGGGTCGCGGGTCAACTGAGCTCAAGTGCATTGAACATGTTGTAGGGCCAGACAAGGGATGCTGCCCATTTACTGATTATGATAAATTACTCTGTAGTCTGATTTCTAATTTAATTAGTTTAGTTCTGTTTAAAAACCCGATGTTGTTTGAGTTTGATTTGTAGTCGTAAGTCCACAGGTTAAAAGCAACGCACTTAAAACAAATGAAACAAGTAAGATTTTACGAAATAGGTAATATTTTGTTACGAAAATTCGTAATTTCTTAATTCCCGGGCTGAAAACGTCACGTTTATCATTCAAAGATGTCAGGTGGAGTGTGTTACGTCTTTGAAGTTTGGGTAAATAATTAATTCGAGGAGTTTACATATTCCGATCTCTGTGACAACTGACAGACTAAAGTAAGATTTATACAAATACTTACTATATTTAATGTGTAGATACCTACATTTTAATTTGTTTTTTTTTTGTTTATACACATAGGTACCTATAAACAAAATGAAATAAATTTCAGGTAAGTAAAAATATTTTTTTTTATATTTAATTACTTGTTACTTTACAAAAAAAGCAAATATATTAATTTAAAACAATTTGAGTTTTGTTCAAAATATTTTTAAACAAAATATTAAATTAAATTGTGAATACGCTCAATTGAATAGTGTAGGTAGGTAAGTGGTTTGTTATACGACAACCTAACCTATAGGTATGTTAGGTACCTATGTATAATTCGGGCAAGTTAATAACAAGTCGTTGAACCTCACGTAGGGGATGCGGGCTATTTAATTATTAAGTAATTAAGCAGTTAGTGGCTGTGAATGATCCGTCTCGATAGGGGCGATAATTACGAAACAGTTCATTGCTTTAACTTTTAAGTGCGATTGTAAAAACAAAACAACTTGTAATCTTGTGTCGTTGGCATAGTAACTAGGTATAGTAGATGCAAACACAACTGTTAAGGACAAAGCCTTGGGTACAGTTTAGTTCGGCTAACATTTCTTGGAATTAGTACTTTTTTTTTAAATTACTTAAATAAACATTTTGTAGCTCTTATGTAATCGGTTTTTTCTTTTTCTATTTCTTTTTCTATTATAATAGAAACTATTTGTATTTTCCTTCTATCTGTTTTTAGTATTCTAGTTTTTAGTATTCTAATAGTTCGGAGTTCAACTTGCTTCTTATTATAATTATTTGACTATTAAGAGAAAATGTGGCTTGGTGGGGCTGGGAAAGATATAAATTGTGGACACTTCCTCGTGATAGCCTAACTAATAGTATGACCGTTGGTTTAGCAATTCAAACGCACTTCTGAATTTCTGGATGAAATCACTTGTTTAAAATGGTGAAAGAAAACATCGTGAAATTAGAGCATCTCATAGATATTTAGGATGATATAATTTAAACCATGAAACGAGAGGTTTAAACTCTGACACCTTGTTTATCAGTAGTGCGACATAAAGAAGAATAGTATTATGAATTTTATCGATTTATCAATAAAATAATTCGAATATGCTATTGTTTTTATTTAAATGTTAAAATAAGCTATCAAAACGATAAGAAATGTCAAAATGATACTCGATAAAAATTCTGGATTTGCATAATGTACCTACTCTCATGAATGACTTGCGATTAGATACTTAGATTATTGTGCAATATTCTTGTGATAGGGGGCGCTAGGTTATCAGTTTGATTAAAGTCTTCGAGACTGATTGCCGACGACAGCAATGAAGGGTATGGATAGAGATGGATAAGAATTAGAATAAGAATAAACGCTTCATCTTCTTAGCGTGTCGATGGCAATCTAACTTGTGTCAGCCCAGAACTGGGTTACGAGATTGGCACCTGGTTTTCAGTAGCGTCCATCAGGTCCTGCAATGTACAAACGTGCTCCATCGTTTGTGGGACAGCACCACATTTAAACGCCAGAGCAGAGAATAAACGCTTACTCCGGTTTATACACGCTAAAAAATAATAGTCAAATATTTATTTTATACAAAAATAAGCACTAATATAAACCAGCCTGTAACTGTCCAACTGCAGGACAAAGGCCTCTTCTCATTCAGAGAAGTATCGAGCATTAATCACCACGTTAGCTCACTGCGTGCTGGCGATTTTAGACTAAATTCCTCACGTTGTTTTCCTCCACCGTTAGTCAGTGATCTCCTAGAATAACTAAAAAAGTACATAATGGTATGATATGACATTAAACAAGGTATGACATTTAAAAAGTCATAAAAAAACGCCAACGAGATATTGCAGTGCACTCGTTCTCCTAACTATTCTCGATATTTTCTTCTAAAATCAACCCTCTTGATTGACAGAGCAGAGATAGATTGATGATTGACTGATGATGATTTTGACTTTATTATTTTTAGGCACGGACAGGGCCGTCGCACGACAAACTTATCAGAAGTCTCTCTCGAGAAAATAATCTCATACAGCGTCTAAATTGGTAGATATACGTAGGTTATTCTACCATGTTCAAGAGAATGGAAAACCCTTTTAGCGGCTGTATTTTCAGAACAATACAATTTGAGGATCTTTCAATAAAGAGTGAATATGCCATTGGAGACTACAACCGCTTACAATCGATGGGTTCGGACTTTACACATGCCTTTTTGCCTTTTCATAAAAATTTGCGTCATATGTAGGTACTGAGAAAGTGTCAATTTCACTCACAAATCACTTCCACACGTATAAACACGTGTGAACATGTATGTGCCACTCAGCACGTAGCCCCACAATTAGTGTGAGATAGCATTTAATCACATTTTTATAAATTTACCACTTATTTCGGCGCTTATCGGCAGATTGCGAAGTAATCTATACGCCTTTGACCGGTTAATCTAGTAATGTGGACGAAAATTGCGGATTTGTTTTGTTTACACATCGGATTATCAGACTTTGGCCGTCCGCCGCCTTTTGCGAGTCCGCAAAGGATGCGGTACAGCGGTACAGCGGAGCGAGAGAGAGAAATAACAATGTCACTTCCCTCTCGTTGGTGACGCACCGAGCGTCCGCTAAAGGTCTCTAAATGACGTTCGGTCTCCGAGTTGCTGGCCTATGGGTGTCGGACTTAAGGCAGTCCTTTGCCTGATCAGTAAGTGTCTAAACACACTATGCCGAACGTACGCGACCGAAGTTCGGCATGATTACGCCTGCAATGTTATTTGTATTACTGACAGCACACTACGCCGAAGTTACATTGCGTTATAAACGCAACGTAATTTCGGTCGGGCGTAAGTTCAGCGTAGCGTTCAGCTGTAGTGGACACATTATACGCGACCGAAGTTCATACACACTACACACGCATCAAGTAACGCAACTGAATTTCAGCCGCGTAAGTTCGGCACTTGTAGTGTGTCATATCAGCCGAACACGTCGGAACGTAAAATCAGCCGCGGAACTTCGGTCGCGTACGTTCGGCATAGTGTGTTTAGACACTTACAGTCATAAGATGATGGCGTCCCGTGTTCCGCGCGCATCTCAAGACGGATTCCGCGGCGCCGCGGCCAGGAATAGGTACTAGTTGACCAAAGCACTAAATGCCAGGCATACACACTCCATGATATTCATCATATTTTGCTGAAACAGGCTGACAGGCTGTCTAATGTCTATAGTACTCCAATCTGCTCAATAATTAATATTTACTTTCCAAAAACCTACTTCATAATAATGTAATCTACTTACTCATAATTTATCTTATCAGACTCACACATGCACTTTGATAATAAAACAATTAATACCGCATAGAAAACCATGCTATGTGTGCAATGCATTACGGCGCCTGCGCTTAGTCCTATTTTCAAACAAGCCAAGTTCATTAACATCTCGGCTTAACTAGTAATAGGGATGCGACATTGTTTTTGGTTTTATCGATATTTTTTCAATACCTACATAAAAAAATGTATAAGTACCTTAAATAGATGTTTTTTTTTTATTTTGTTTAAGGTATAAAAAATGATAATACTTATATATTTTAAAAAAATCAATGACTAAAGTAATATTATTTTAAATTAGTTACTATTAATAAATACATAATTAAATAAGTTCTGTCAAAGTAAAAAATTGTACTTCTTTTTTCAATGGATTAATACTACTAGGTACAATAATTATTATACAATAAAAAAAATGTATATAATAGCATTAAGTTTCCGTTATAATCAACGCAAAAACGTGATTTAAATATGAAGCAATGAACTTTCCTAATTAAAAGTCGTGTCCTTTAACGTAATAATTATGATATTAAAATCCGCTCCAATACTTTCAACGCAATTTAAAAATACACGCAATTTTCACGTTTTACTACTAGACATCAAGATATTAAGTTTAAGAACAAAGCTGGCCAAAGGCCTCTTGACACAATTTCACAAATCAAGGACATATTCATTCTTCTATACACCTCAAGACCTGAATGCGTCAAGTCCTTGACAATCACAACGGTGTCACAGCTAAATTTTAAAAGTTTTTTTTCCGAAATCACAAATTGAAATAGACTTTAATACCGGATACGGAAACGGAGGTAGGAAGACAAGTTTATGATAATGAATGGTAATGAGTTTGAGTGACAGGAGGTGGTCAGTGAGCTTGTATGTCACGGTTTCCATGTGTTCTAGCTTCATTTACATAGGTGTTTGGAAGGATTAGGCGTTCTGGTTATATTTTAAGTGCAAAGTTGAAAATAAAAATACTTGTTTCAAGATTTACTACATTTTTTTAAAAAAAAGTATGCTTTAAAACACTTATTTTGATTTTTGTGAACTTTTTTAAGTGTTATATTGATGTACTCGTAAGTAAGAAGTTATACTAATTTTATCACTAATTTGGGATTTAAAAATTAGTATTTATTCAACAAAGGCCGCTCTTAACATAAATAATCACAGTTAAAACTAATTTCTGTCTGTTTCGTTGTTACCGACACCAGCTGCGAACAAGCACCTTTGTGATTTTTGTAAACATACTAGGTATTTGTAATTGTACCAGTAACTATGATAATATTATTCCGTTTAGCAATTAAATATCTTTCAAATGAGTGTCTAGTACAACTAGTTTAGCCCACGCGAGGCATTTCATTGTCATCTCATTAATGCTTCTAGAGCGGCCCACTGTGACGAGAAATGTAAAGGCGAGCTTACAAGAACGATACGATTGACTTGGGCTTGTTGGGAGGTGGAAGCTTATTTAATTAGTACCTACAGCTAAAGTAAAAAAAGGGGACTGAAAAATTTAACGCGAGCTGCTCACGCAAACAAAAAGTATAATTTTGTCAATTTTAAAAACATTAATTTGACGATTCATTAAATATGCTAGTTTTCCCAGAGCAACAGCCGCACTACTCTCTTGTGTCTCTCAAGTCTTTGATTGTAGCATTTTTGGGAAGGATCTAATTCCTCCCGTCATCTCAGTGTAGATCTACCATGATGTCTTTCACCATATATTTGCTTTCAAAATATTTTTTTGACTAAAGAAAACAAAAGGAATGAATAAATTAAACTAGAGAACTTAGTCAATTAGAACTTATAAAGATCGTTTTACTTAGCTTATTATAGTTTCCGCCTATTCCTACAGAAAACAGACATAGAGTAATGTGAAAATCCCTACTAAAATATTATTTTATCATTGACTTACGGGTAGATTTAAGATAAAGTTGTCAAAACAACAAATCTAATACAAATTTCATAATATTTAATGGAATCAGTAGCTTATAAATATGGCGCCATTTCTCAATCAAAGCTTTTAGATAGCTAACAATGGACTGATATAAAAGGCAGGCAATAAATGACGGTATCTATTGACGCTATGTGGTAATAACGTCACTACTTCATAGGAAAATGACGGACAGTAGCTATCGCCTAAGGCCCTTCGAAGCCTTCGCACTCCCTTTTGTAAAAGTTTAAAACTTTCTAATTTTATTGTTTACTCTCCCGGAATTGTATTTTTATCGGGATTTTATTATTAGATAGATGATCTTTCAATTAGGTTATATTTTTAGGACTGTGTTGTTTATATTTATGGACGATATTCTTTTCTTTCATATTTTTTTTATTTCACTAAGTAATATGAAGGTTGATTCAAAAATTTCTTTAACTTTTGAAAGCATACTTAATGAGCCCTTCATCTTCGCAAAGGGATTCAAGACCGCAAAAAATTGGCACTAGAAATATTCTAGATATAATTTCTAGAAAACTTTTACGATTAAATCTTTTAGAAGAAACATATGGGTCTTTAGAATTCCTGGTATGATTTAGACCTATAATTGACCGTTCAAGACCAAAGGGGACCTATAAGATCCCTTTAGAAGGTTCCTTTCACTGCGCTAGGACCGATGCAAATGGATCCCGGCAGGTATCAATCCATCATGCTATTTAAATATCTATTAACACAAGCATAACCGATATTAATACTGTTCAAGTGTAATATAAGCCTTAGAGCATTACCTTGCAAGGTGACTGAAATGTTAATGCATTTATCAGTAAGTTTAACTATCGAGAATGAATATATTATTATCTTACGGCATTATAATACAAATTATTGGAAGAATGTTTTTTTTTTCTAGTATCTTGGGCAAAAATCTTTTGGCTCTTTAAGTTGCTAAATTGTATAGTTATCGTGATCGGGTCCTTTGCAATCAAACACTATCAGATTACAATAGAAGCGATATCAAGTGCATTATCCATCACGTGTATCCATGTAATCAAAATTACATAAAACTCAACAACAGTTATACATTAAAATTTGTTGCAGTACTTGCAGTTATATTATTTTTCGTAACACCTTAGTTTGTTTTATATATTTGCTATATCGTGGGTATAGTGACGAAATATGATCTCACATGCACAAACACGCATATAGTGAACCAATATTTGTCCCAAACAGAACCTAACAACCAAGTCCCGCACAGTGCAAAATCAATATTTTCCAAAAAATATTTTAGGTAACCTATGAACGTTCTTGTGCATCAATATTTTATTTTATTTCTCGATTTTTTATGAATTAACGATTCACATTTGGTGCAATTTTAACTTATTTTTTTGTAATTACATCGTTTTTCTGTCAATTTGCAGACCCAATCTACTGCTTTCATGGCTAATAGGGCCTAGTGCGAAACAGCAGCGTTTTACAATCGCTTTACCTTTTCAAATCAATTTATTATAAGAAGCCATATAATTCCTTAACACGGCCTTCACTCAAGTATATCGCGCACTTAAATTCATTGACATTTCGTCACTAAAGCCAAGTGATATGTAAATCAATCATCAGACTGCTGTCAGCATCGATTTGATTGCGCGATCTTTGCTGATAAAATCAATCGGTAATTTCGTTTGGCTTACATTTGATCGTTTGGTAATAACTTATAGGTTACTATACTAATGAGTGATTGGTGTTTCATCATTTTTTTCTGGTTAAGGTGGGTTCAATACAGATTTTTGTAATTGTAAATGGATTTGTAAATTTTTTAATTAAAAAGGTTAAAGGGAAAGAGAAGGTCCGAGTATACCATAAAAAAAACTGTAGTGTAGTTTCTGAACACATACAAACATATTATAAGAGTAAGAGGAAAACACTAGTGAGCCTTCTTTTTTTGAAGTCGTTTAAAAATATAACATGGATAGTTCGGGAAAAAGTTCAAAGCAACAATATCGATAAAACTATCTGAACCAATTTCCCACCCCTAGTGTGTTTACACAGGGGATGCGTCTCGGCGTCGCGTCGCCTCTATCTTGCAATGAATCACTCCGTGTGTTTCAATCTTTATTAGCTCAGCCAATAGAGGGTAGATACGGATGTGTTTTCCTAATAGTGAAGTATGGTAAACATATTGAAATTCCTCGTACGAGTTGAAATGAAAATGATATTTATTACAGAGGGTGTTTCGAGTCTCTGTAATTTTTTTTCTCCGAGAGTTTTTTTATGTATATTCTGTGCTTTTCTCGCTAGCTAGTGTTAGAGCTTAAACGGACCAACATTCTTTGGGCTTCACTACATAGTATAAAACAAAGTCGCTACCCGCGTCTGTCTGCCCCTATGTATGCTTAGATCTTTAAAACTACGCAACGGATTTTGATGCGGTTTTTTTTAATAGATAGAGTGATTCAAGAGGAAGGTTTATATGTATAATACATGCATATTAGCGTAGCCGTGCGAAGCCGCGGCGGGTCGCTATTATATATTTTTAGTAGTATGTTATGATATTTTCATTAAATCTATAAGTGATAATTTTTAGTGTGTTTCAGAGGTTGCATGCTTAAGATTCGATCTTGATACTTCTGACTTGGCTGCCTTAGTCTTAGCACAAGGCTATTTTTTCTTAATTATCGAAAAACTCTTAATCCACATAGATTGGTATTTGCTCCACAAATATTTGTAAAAAAATAGATTGTTGGTCGTACAATCACGAGCAAAATTATACTACATGTTCACATATTTTGGCTTGTGATTGTACATCGTGGTCTTAAAATCCTCTATCCTTTTCTAATTATCTCTGTAAGAAGCAGACAAGTCTAGATCAGTTTAGACCAAGTGCAATAAGCATCAAGGCTTGATAACTAAAAATTAATTTAGTCAGAGGAATGTGGTAGGGTTGATCGGTGTTATTTCGATCATAGTTAAAGTTATTTATATTCCAATATCCTGTCCGGAAGAAAAACGATTTACACCCTATTCAATATCCTTTCTCTAAAGCCGTTAAGTTGTGGTTACAACAATTCTAAACTACAGTAGAAAACAAACTTTCTTACAAAGCACATAAAGTGTAATTTTGAACGATTACTAAGAGCTATTTTCAGGATAAGTTACATACTTAAATTGGACTTAATTTTGTAGAATTCAAGGTGCAATTTAGTTTGTTTTGTTCAGTTTATTTTCAGATACTGTAAATCTTTTTGATTTAGTGTAACAAAGGCATATTCTTAGTTTCTTTGGGTAATGTTAACGTCCTAACGTCCTGGTAGGAAGTGTAAACATCCCCTGGCTAAAATTGAATGCTGGTCTGTACCTGGCCTAAAGGCTGAGTACAGCTATTCAGCGAGGCAATGCAGCTTGCATTTTAGGAACGTTGCCTACTGACAGCGGTCTTTAGATTAAGGTTTATTTATTTTTAATTTTGTTATTTTTATATTATAGGTAATTTTTAAAGTAGTTAGATTTGTGTATATAGATAGTTTTATTTACTATTATTTAACACTGAAAATAAATTAATTATTATTGACAGAAAAAAATCCGGCTGAGAATTTGTACCTAAGAGATAACACCTACACAACTTTAAGAATTAATTACTTTTTAATTCGCATTCAATTATTTTATTTTCTAAGTTAAATATACTATAAAAACAAAAAAAAAAATTAGAAGAAAAAGGATAATTATTATGCGTCAAAGTACTCCTCCGCATCACTGTCATCCGGCAAAGTGCCCAGACGACTGGCAGCATTGCCACGTTGAATGGCAATACTTATTTGACCAAAGAATAACCCAGCCCTCTGGTGATCTGGTCACGTGAAGCGTCGACAAGGCGCTTTGCTTGGTCTTTTAAACGGTTTTACTTAGCTTCATTATTTTCAAATTAAGTAATCAATATTTCACCCCCTTCCAGCTGACAGATGATCTGATACACAGCTTTAATTTTGATGACAAAACCGTTTTACGTAAAAAAAATTTTTACTTATTAGTATCTAAGTAAAAAATGTCGTGCATTGGTTACGGATCCGCTTTGCAAGCGCGTGGGTGTGGGTTCGAACCTGGCATGTACCAATGTGACTTTTTCAATGTCATATGTACTTTCTTAGTTAATCTAAGACACCACTGACTAACGGTGAAGGAAAACATCGTAAGGAAACCTGGACTTTAATAGTCTGAAATCGCCAACCCGCAGTGAGCTAGCGTGGTGATTAATGCTCAATCCTTCTCTGTATGAGAAGAGGCCTTTGCCCTAAATTGGGACAGTTACAGGCTGATTTATTTATTTATATTATCTAAGTTGTGGTAACATATTCAAATCTTTTGCTAACGTCTTTACAAATGACGTGTAACATCGAAAACGTTCAAGTTCACTTCCGACATAGACCACTTTGATTGATATACTAGACCGCCCTACTATTGTCCTCCAACACCTCCCTTCATTGTGGTCTAAGAAGTGGTGCGGTTCCAATTAGGTACGTTATATTGACGGGCCATTTCCAAGGCGGTTGTAACGTAACGCTATGTATTTCATCATTAATATTTAAATTTTGAATACCGGAAATCGCTATCAGACGGTTTACATAACTAGTATCAGTTATTTTCTACTGTTGCAGATAGAGTTATAGTTTTTACGGCAGTGCTAACCTAGTGGTGTGACCGTTAGACTGTCAAGTCAAAGGTCGTAGGTTCAAAACCCAGGCTCTTTTGACTTTTCGAATTCATTTGCGTATTAGAAATTAATTATCATTTGCTAAAACGGCGAGGAAACCAGCACACCTGAGAGATTTTACAACGGTGTGTAAAGCCATGTCAGAGGTCTACGGGTGGTGTAAACTCTGACATCCGGTTGTTCATCAACGATACGAGAAGAAGAAGATTTCTCCTTCAGTGCCTAGATAACTAAACGAAAAGAACCAAAAGTCCCATGCTCAGCAGATGCTCTTGCGCCTACATAAATTCTATTCTGTACCACAATAAATCATTCAGATGAAAGTGATGATTCTCTTTCAACACCAAATAAGGCACCGAATTAACATTATAACGATATCTTTACCATATACAGCTTGTAAACATGGGTTTTATTTATTCCCCCCCCCCCCGCTATGGGGACGTGTGTGTCTAATGCATTTCCAGAAATACAACGCCATCTGCACGCCATAACATGTTGCGTAATGTGATACTGCAGCAGGGTTGTCTCTTGGAGACTGACAAAAAAAAAGTAAGCTTTATGGTAGGTATAGAAAAAAGTTTATCATCACCACAGATATTATCTATTAAAAGATATCTGTGGTCATCATTAATAGAGTTTTAATCGGGGAAGAATAGAGTTTACGCCCCTTCGTACGCCCCTTTACGCGTCGTAAAGGTGACTTATGATGGGGATAAAGATCACAAGCGACCAACACTCAAGCTGCTTCTAGTGGAAGGCTTCAGCCATGGCTAGTTACTATCCATTTGATTAAGCATTGCCGCCAAGCTGTTATCGTGTTCCAGCAAGGTGTTCGGTAAAATCTATCTAGAGGACGGTTTTGAACAATATCCATCTTACTGTTTAATAGGCAGATGTGATCTACCTTAGACAACCACCATCAATTAGTGGATTTGTGGTCAAGCAATGCCTTTTTCATAAAAAAAAATAAAAAAAAGAATGTCAGACGACCATGGACACAAACAATCCAGCGACATCGCGGCAATCCCAGACGAAGGATTTGCTCGATCTTTCCATAAAGATTGGTCCTCACCTCAGCAGCTTTTGACAGGAGGTGGAATGGAATGTTTATCCCACTCGTGCTTGGATATGGCCCGAGTGTTGCATACCCCGTATACGAGAATAATAGTGGCAGGTATATGGCAAAAATGCTTGAACACACGGCCGAAACAAAGGTTCAGACGACCGTAGAAAGAATAAAGCGAATAGGCGACTGTAGGAAACATTTTTACAAATTCAACAGCCCTACGCTCGACATCTGCCTTTTAAGGCGCTCCCAAAACGAATGCACATCCCATCACATGGGGCGAGCGAGATTCTTTTATAGCGACGTTTATGTGGTACTTTTTATTTTCTAGTGCATCCCGTCCAGTTGCGACATGGTGCCGAAAAATACACCGTACTAACCACTAACTTTTTCCTTCGTCATCGCTTACGTTGTTCTAATTTTTTTTGGATAAAATTTACCATAGTCATTCTGCAGCGTATAAACTATCTTTATGCAAAAAAAAACATGTGGATCTGTAACTCCGTTGCTGGGAGAGAGAAGGAGAAATCAACAAATTAATTACTTTCGAACTTAAAATATTAGTCAGTGGCGGGACTACTATATAAACCTGGAAATAAATATAACCATCTTACGGGTATATAACACGTGATTATGATGATTAAGACGTAGGTATTGCAATAATTGTTAGTCTAAATGAGTAGGTTATGGAAACTAACGCGATAAGCTTTAAGCAATAAATTACAATTTAAATGCAAGTGATTTTCCATCAAGATAACAATGGTATGCCATGAAGCAACCTCATATTACATACTACTATTTTTTCCTTAAACCTTTGAGTTATACAATATATTTATATTGCAAAGAGTGCAACTTTAAAGAACATTATAGTCCTCCTGTCCGGTCATCGCAATTCAACGATTGGTCAAGATTGACCATTGACGGAAGTGATAATATAGCTTGATACACGAGCCACACTGACCACAAACTCAAAGCTACACTATCACTGTCTTATCTTACACTATCCTAATTTGACAGTCCTATATTTGAGTATCGGGTACACACGCACTTGTGTACTCGATGCTCAAGAACTGTCTTAAACATTGTGTGATTTTGTGCGTATAAAATGTATTTACTAACATAGTTTTTTAAATTAATGTTATTAACAATAATATGGATAATATATACCTATGCAAAAATCCGAATTAAAACAATTTGAATTTGAAAGCGCTGCCGTCGCCATAAAAAAATCAAAGAAAGATCAAAGATTTGAAATACCTAATGAATTATTTAGAAAAACATTACGTCTAAAAACAAAATGATGCAATACAAACTCTTTTCTTATTGTCAGACATAATAAAAGCCATTTCATTGCACCCACAAGTTGAAGACATATTGTTAATGGATTAATCAATTAGATTAGTATTCTCCAAGTGTTTAGGCTTAGGGAATATGGATATTTCATCCTAATCGTTGATTAGAATTCTCTTTGAGTATAGTATAGCCCTTTTAGGGAACTAGTTGTTTATATAATAGTGTTATCGGAAAACAGGTGCATGGTTGTTATTTTCCTCAATTCCTTTAAATATCTTAACGCAGTGATAGACTACTAATACGACTGTTGGATTGTCAAAGATCGTAGTTTCGAAACCCAGGCACGCACCTCTGACTTTTCAAATTCTAAAAATCACTTGCTCCGAGCCTCGGAAAGTAGTAAAGCTGTTGGTCCTGCGCTTGAAGTCTCTCTGATCATGTCAGATTGCCTTCCCATTGGATTATGAGAGCAAGGAAATAGAGAGTGCATCTCTGTTTACGAACACACTTGTGCACTATATCTCCTCCATATATCTTTTGCATTGCGAGGCTCAGTTCGTACGCTTATTGGATGTCAAGTTTTAGATTACTTATGCACTTACAACATTTCTTTTTTATTATTAATATTTTCAGCTATTATCGTCCCACTGCAGGGCAAAAGCCTCCCCCCAACATTTTTAAAAATTAAAATAGTTTATTCAACGATAAATATTTATTGTTTTCAGTTTGTTTATAAAATTCCACGTTGACGATATCTTAGAAATGTGCTTTGTTAAATGAATCACGTGTTTACCACCTCATCATCGTGGAAGTATGGCTTCTTAGAAAACAAAAAACAAATGGTTGAAACAAAAAACAGATGTTTGACGGATACGGAAATAAATGAAATGTTGATTACATTAAAAATACGACGAAGATTTAAATTAAAATTCCTTTATAAAGAGCCTGTGTATTCTGAAAAATTTTACATTTACTGTGTTCATGTATTTTATTTACATAGATTTTTTTTGAAACACGGGCGGTTCTACAATACTAATGTTGGGCTATTATATCCTGCGGCTCGAGCTTTGAAAGTCCCTTTGATAGTAATTGTTTACTTACCGCCCTTGCAACACAATGTACTGGTGGTAGATGGTAGAGCCATACACATTTTAGTCGGCTGTCATTTGGGGTATTCGTATTCTGTGTATCATACAGAGCCTAGTGGTATGATCGTCGACAGACCACCCAGTGGTCTCGAGTTTGATCCCAAGGCTTGCACCTCTGACTTTTCGTATGTTATGTGCGTATTATAAATTAATTTTCAGTAGCTAAAAAGGTGGGAGAAAACATCATGATGAAACCAGCACACCTGAGAGATTTTTCAATGGGTGTAAAGCCAGGTTAGGGGAATACGGGCGGTTTAAACTCTGACACCCGGTTGTTCATCAACCATACGATAAGAAGAAGATACATTCGTTGAGAGTAAAGCTCTGATAGATTTCTTTCAACAAATCTCGTAAATCCCTTTTGTTTAATACAAGAATGCTACAACAACAAACAACACTATTACAATTCTAATGCTGTGCTACAACAGTGCTATAAATGTCGTATAATTGTGACTTGTGACAGATTGATAACTTATCTGCTACAGTATGCACAACGTTACCTATACCTTTGGAAAGGTACCGTCGCTGCCATAAGTTTTAAGTGCTTATTAAGTAACGACTATTCCCCAGTAAGTAAATAAGGTCGATTCCAGGCAGTCCTAAGTTCTAAAAATTCTGAAAAGGTAAACATAAACAATTATTATAATTAAGGGGAAATATCCTATATAAGGTGCTTCTAAATTATCTGCCACGGCTGCAATGGGAGAAAGTATTGGGTATATAGATTACAATAGTGAAGAAATTTCGTGCCCCGAAAAACAGTAAAACAGAACAGTAAAAAAAATTTGGAGCATGGAGCAGAATTAGACCTACGCAATAAAACCCAGGCAAAAGAAAAAAAAATTTGACGTTAGATAAAAAAAAACCTTCACTATTGTAATATAAATAACCAATATTATATCCCATTGCAGCCGTGGCAGATAATTTAGAAGCACCTTATATAACCTTTAAAATTCCTTCGATGAATAAAAAATAGTTCATCATCGCGAAACATACGCGTCTCCCAATGCGCGTTACTATTGTGCGCTCATTGGAGGTATTTGCCCATAATCGCCACGCTAGGCGAGCGGGTTGGCGATCGCAGTAGCAGATGATTGTTGCACAGAAGGATGCTGCTGCCCATGCTCCGGATCTTTCCCTTTGTCGCTTCTTACGACACCCGCGGGACGGGTAGGGGTGATTCTATTCTTAGGCCGGAAACCACACGGCACAGATAGAAAAAAATAGTTGTGTGTCATTAGTCATGATATCACAGGATTTTTTAAATCTAGATTGTAAAAACATTTGTGGGCCCACCTGTACATTCTTGGTCCAGTCATCAAGTACGATAAGCCGTGACTTATGTAAATAAACTGAAATACATACCTCGCTCACAATCATGTACCACGATACACCGGTTATATGCTTACACACCGGTTGCACATTAGTCGTGATAGCCTAGTGGTATGACCGTTGACTGGTAGTAAGAGGTCTCAGATTTGAACCCGAGGCGCGCACCTCGATTTTTCAAGAGAAAACGAAGAAGATAAGTATTTTTTACGTCCTTCGATACATGCAAACTAATATTTATAAATCTGTCTACTAATTACTCTTGATTGTTAATTAGCGTTTCTATCAATTGTGTGCGTGTGCGCAACCACGTGATCTATCATGTGGATAATTAATAAACGGGAGACAGGTTGGTTAAGTTTCATATATGTTGATTAAAATGTGTTTAATCATTGTAAAATATAGTCTACTCGTGCTATTAGGTCGGCAGAAAAAAAAAAGAAAGGTTAGCAGGGCCTCTAGTTAAGGATAAAGTTGTTTGTAGAAATGTGCATGTAATTGTGAAAAATCGTTTACTTTTGTGTAGGTTTCAGTTATATCTCTACAAAAAATATGGTAAAATCATAGAGTATTTAAGAAAATATAGAGTGATAACGTCAACCACATTGCCTTGTGCGGAGCGAAAGCAGGTCTCGCCATAGAAATGTTAAAATGTCATTTTTTCAAATTATGTTTTCTAGACCACCATGTTTAACCATGATATAAGCTAAAATGTAACTTTTTCGCTCGTGGAGCCTAGTTGAACCGCAGTCGATCGAGGTATGATCGCAAACGGAGCTCGTGTCGCGGCCGCGTTGTTCATACCCGTGCTCACAGTTCATACTTCTATAGGGTTGCTCTATATTTTCTTATATACTCTAAGGGTAAAATTAAATTTTACCATTTTTAAAATGTTTTCTATTTCTACCATTTTAATCAAAACTGACTCAACATGCAAAAATTCAACCCCATAGGATAAGAGGAAGTAGGTAGTTCTAATTCAGCTTCCAAGATTCCACCCAAACAAACGTAGTTCATACATTTACGTAGTTACTTAAATAATTAACGTAGTTAATTAAAAGCTTTCCATATCAAGAAGATTCTTTAGAATAATATTTTATAATATCCTCCAGACCGAATTTCGGTCACAGCGGCCGATCTCAACGGAGATTAGCCAAATACGCAGGATATATTATAGTGCACAAGTGTGTGCGCAAACACAGGTGCACTCTCTATTCCCTCACTCTCATAGTCCGATGGGACGGCCTTCCGACACGATCCGAGAGAGATCAGGCGCAGGGCCAACGGCTTTGCGTGCTTTCCGAGGCACGGAGTAAGTGATAATTAATTTATAAAACGCACGTAACTTACGAAAAGTCAGAGGTCGCGCCTTGGGATCGAACTCGAGACCACTGACTTGCCAGTCAACGGTCACCACCACTAGGCTATCACGACTCGTTCGTAATAATATGAGAAATAAATTCTTTAAACCCATTTCTTATCTTTGTAAAGCGCTTCTGGAGTCTGGCGTCTTCTCCAGCCAAGGTCCACTCAAGCTGAAGGGCGCCACTCATTATAACGAGTGACCTCATCTGTTTACTTAAGCCACTATAATTCAATTACTCTTAATTATATGCAGACGTCTGCATCGAGCATAGCGTTCCGAGTATCATATATGTAAATTCTAGATTAATTGAAATATGATATTACTATTTAAATTTATGATCCTATACATTGTTTTGACCAGGTTTAGGTCAAATTGACCGGTAATAATAGATACTAGATACCAGAAATTGGGTTATTAAAAAAAAAACTAAAACTATAATTTTTTTTTACATCTTTATTTATTTAAAGAATTTAAGTAAGCATTTGCGAGTTTGGCAACTATGTCAATCCCATCATACTAATATAAAATTCTTCATCAATAATTTAAGGGTTTGGGTAAAAATAAATAAATATAGTTCGTCCAAGGCAAAATGCCTCGAAATGCTCTAAGTGGTGTCTAATATCACCCCTTTAAGCTTCGCACCCAGCTTCTGAACACCCTATTATAACTATCCAGTTATCTATCTAGATTTGCTATGAAACTAAGGATCAAGAAGTTACAGTCAGTCTCTAAAGTATCAAGAATATTCCGTCGTTTTCATCATCCCATATTCCTTCACGAATGATCTCATGTATCTCAGATAATAAGTCAATTAATTTGCATATTGTTGCACCGGGTTAACGCATGCACTTGTATGAGGATGTAGGAGCGTCGCATGCGCAGGCGCCTGTCGGGCGACGCATATATTGTAATGAATGAAATGAACTGTTAATGTGCTTTGTATTGTTTCAATTTTGTTGTTTATTTATTTGGTTTCAGATGAGCTAAGTTTATAAGTGACTTTGTATGCTTGTATTTTCCATGTTTAGGGGTTGTAGGTATGCAGTGTCGGACTAATCCTATCAGGGGCCTGACTGCCTGAGCGGCAAAACAAAATGGTGGGCAACCCAATGAGCAAACGTCAATTCAAACTGGCTGGTTAAAAATGTTTTTAATTTAAATTATTCCTAAGTTGCTAAAACTGGCCAAAAAAATCTAAATCATAGGTACTCAATGAAAAAAAAGAAAAAAACGTGTACAGCCAAAATTGAATTTGGAACTGATTTGCAGCAAGCCCATTAGTAAAAATTAGTAGTTTGACTAAATCACAACTCATGTGGGTGCCGATCTGATGCGCAAAAACTATGCGTGTGGGTGAAGCGTGCTGGCTTTGTGAACAGTGGATGGTGTTATGCCAGAAATAAGTATCTGTATTACTCCGTGTACTAGGACATCAATAAATGTTACTTTTAAGATATTTACAGAGTTATAAGTTTATTTGTTTGTTACCTTTTCACGCCTTAACCACTGAAGCGAACTGAATTACTGAATTTTGCATATTTTCCATTGTGGGGTGTACAAAAACGGACATAAGGTACCCTTTATCCTGAAAAAAAAAAATACTGTACTCGAGGAAAATAACAATAACGTTGTTTTCATAATACCTAGCGCCACGTGTCTTTTGAATCATGATTAATGCTAATTAATTCTAAATTAATGCGAACGAAGCCGCGGGTAATAGCTAGCATTTGTATATTTTATCAGCATTTCATAATTTACTTTTATATAAATCTATACAGATCTATTACAGCTTGGTTCTGTCTTCACCTCCCACTTGAATACTGGACAGGACTCTCTCAGGACATTTTAAATGACTGCCCAGACCCACTGCCTTTTGTCCAATTTCAATGCTTTGTGAAAGATTTAGTACATTTGGGCCTCTCAATTTTAGTTCTCATACCATCCAATACACATAGTTTCTGTCATATATCCCCAAAGCAAATCTCAATTTGAGAAAAGCTCTTTGTCAAATGTCAATGAACAAATTATTTCTCTTATTTCAGACCTATTTGGTGCAGCCGTGGGACACACACCTCATGATTTATTTTTCTTTTATTTGTTTCATGTTTATTTTTTATTTTTTTATTTATTTTATTTTGTTTGTTTGTTTTATTATTGTTTGATTGTATTTTCATGTGCAGTCTCAAATAAATTTTTATTCATTCATTCATTAATTATTATATATTCATAGAATTTTTGTTGACCTCTAATTTATTATCTGTTTATCATACCTGTTACCAGATAATTGTCCTAAACCACACAATAAAATAATTCGTGCCTCCATCCCACATAAACATGACACTTTGATATAATTAATAGCCGTCACAGACGGTCCACGCCGATGTCTAGTGTAAATACTTCCTTATTTAATACTTATAAATTATGTTTAACTCTTAGCTAATTGTTTATCACGTGCGAGCTTTAATTACGTAGTTTATTTAAATCGTGTTTTTACATAATGGCAATACTTATTGAATACAATATGTAATACTAAGGTGTTAGAATTTAGCTGCAATATGTTAAGACATAACAAAATGGAATACAGCGTTGTCTTCGATTGAGATGTCGTAGGTTTAAATCCCACTGATAGCCTAGATACAATTTGTAGCACTGATAGCCTAGTGCTATGACCGGCGACTGACAAGTCAGAGGTATCGAGTTCGATCCCAAGGCGAATGAATTATCACTTACTCCATGCCTTAGAAAGCACGTTATGTTGGCCCTGCGCCTGATCTCTCTCTGGTCTTGTCGGATTGCCGTCCCATCGGACTATGAGAGTGAGGGAATAGAGAGTGCACCTGTTTGAGCATACACTTGGTCAGTGGGACTTATCAAGATTCGCGGGCCCCTTGGATCGGGGGCCCGGAGCGGGCCGCCCTCCCCTTAGTTCGATAGAGCCTTGCGGTTACATCTTTTAGTGCCAACCTGTAGATAACCTAAGCCTTAGCAATCCAACAGATAAAGCTACTATCACAGCCATAACTCTTAGTTCCAGTTCAACAGTAACTTGCTATTGTTATTAGTTTAGTAATGTTGGTTATCGAAACCAAACACAGTCATAACGAAGATGTCCCAGTCTAGTATCTAAGTAGATCTGACCCATGGCTCCACGGTTGCCGGCGTACCTTGCGAAACCGCAGAGAATGCCTGACGCCCACGGAGGCAGTGCCATTAGGCAGACGTTGAGAGAAGTGCTAATGGCTGTTTATGAGAAAAGTTATATAGCCTACCATTTGGCCGAAAATTTTATAGGGAGCTGCCAGCCCTCCGGAAAACTCTCTATAAAATGACCAATCAAACAAAAATCAAAAAAAAAATGACCGACCTCGGTCAACGCTTCAGTCTGGCTATTCAACGAGGTAACGCCGCTATAGCTAGTAGAAACCTTAATTCAGTTACCTTATCCATAACACTGCTACTTTTCTATTTATCCATGTTATTTCCTAGCTAGTCGATAAACTAGCAGTCTACTGATGATGCCACGAAGGGTACCTAAGTACGTGGCGTACCTAAGGCGTGGGTTACCTTGGGTTTGGAAGTCATGATAGCCGAGTGGTATAACCATTGATTGGCAAGTCAGAGGTCTCAGGTTCATACCCAAGGGTTCTGAGCTTTCGTAAGTTTTGTGCGTATTATAAATTAATTATCACTTACTCTATACCTTAGAAAGCACGATATGTCGGCCTTGCGCCTGATCTCTCCCCGCTCGTTTCGGATTGCCATGCCATCGGACTATAAGAGTTAGGGAATAGAGAGTGCACCTGTGTTTGCGCACACACTTGTTCACTATAATGTCTCCTGCGTAGTTGGCTAATCTCCGTTGAGATCGGCCGCTATGACCGAAATTCGGCCAGGAAGACATTATTATTATTACATTATTACTTGGTATATTGAAATACGAATTGAAGTACGAGCACTACAATGTAGGCTGATATATTTTATGTTAACCTTCTGCTACTTCCCTGCGGAATGCTCAAACATGACCACAGATTAAGTCGCCATATCAGAGCGTACAGTGGGCGCTCTAATATCCTTGCTCCGGCCATAACGATCTGTTTACTTGTCCGCACGTGACGATCTGCCAGATACGATGAGTTCATTAGGTGAACCATCAAGTCTTAAACTGTGGGATACTGTTTTTGATTAACGGGAGATTAACCTGTCGACCAATTATGAGCTTATTCGTTATACTGCTAAGTAAAAAATCACAGGTTGAAATCCAAGGAACAACTGCTGACTTTTCAAATTATACGCCTATTATAATTGATTGATATATTTATGGTAAAGGAAACAGTCTGAGAAAATCCAGGGCACCTAAGACATATTCTTGATTGAGTATATAAAGCTCAGAACAGAAAAAGTGTATACAAGCCATGCAAAAAGACGTAAAGCTGTGAGGTCTTGGCAGCAGTCTGTTTGTTGTTACACGTTTATACGTCAGATCGTTTATACGTAGAAAGAATAACAAAATCAAAGATCAAAAATAATCCTATGTTTGAATTGTCAATCTGTTTTCGTAGGAAAACACCTACCCTTCACAGCTTTTTACCACCCAAACTTAGGTTAGAGTTGGCGTCGCTTACGAATTGTATGTTTCGTCAAGTAAAAAAAATTAGGGCAAATCCTTCGAAATTCCGTAGTATGGTCACACCAATTATACGGAGTCCTGCGTGTCGTGTGCACAACTCACCATTTTGATTATTACCAAAAACGAAATAACTAACGAAACTGCCTTTTTATTGTGATGTAAATTTATAATTACCTACGTGTTTCGTGGAAATGCCCAAATTTACGGAGTCCTTGAAGAAAATGTTGAAACTGTCTAATGATTGTCGAAAAAAATATTTCAAATTAGGTAATAGAAAAAAAGTTTGGTTTTAGAAGGATTAGCAAATAAATTCATACCTATAATTAAAAAAAATAATAAAAAAGACGTAAAACAGTAAGCCCTGCTAGTGGTGGAGGGTGAATTGTTCCAAGAGGTACACTGATTCCAGAGCCAACCCGGATAAAAACCTACAAGGTTCTTATTATTTGAAAAAATATAAAAAAAAATTTCTTTAATTCTTACCGTAGACAATAATAGCATTTATCATCAGATGAGTTCGAAAACAACACCTGCCTTTTTCATCATAAAATAATCACTTGAAATATGACATCAGACCAAAAGCAGCATCACTTTCAAAGAACTGTAACATATTTTCGGTCAAGGTTGTCTCACCATACATAGACGACACGAACTGTCATATTCCAAAGAATTTATATATTTGTCCCATTGAATATCGTTCTGGTAATGAGTATGACAGTTCATACAAATGAATCATGCGCAAGCGCATACTGATGCCCAAAAATAGTAACCGTTCTGTCCAGTGTAGTTCAAAGGAAGGTGAGGAAACCTGCGTGCTTGAGAAGTGTTCTCGAGCATGTGTCTAGCATAGTGGAATTTGACGACTCGATTGGTGAAGTGGTTAAATGATTCGGCGTGTGCGCTTGGTATCGAGTTTTCGATTCACGAGCAGCACATTATGTGATCGATAGATATTTGTTTTAGATTTGTGTTTGAGAATTGCATGAGACCCAGTACTTGACATGAAGCTGATCTGGAGACCTATTTGGTGCAGCCGTGGGACACAAACATCATGAATTGGATTTTTTAATTGTATTGTATTTATTTTCTTTTATTTGTTTCTTGTTTTTTTTTCTTATTCCCCTGTTATTTATTTGTTTTGTTAGTGTTCTCGTGTGCTGTCTCAAATAAGATATTTCATTCATTCATTCAATGTAAGATAAAATTTAAATAACGTCATATTAGACTGGAATTATACGATGGTTTTGCTTGTTGTTGTCACCTGCCCTAAGTTTTCTACTCCATACAAAAAGGTACCTCTTTTTCATACTCCATAAGAAACTGACCTAGTGTACTTCGCTGATAATGTATGGCTAAATGAATCATACGCATATTCTTGCGCGCGCATACTGTTGCCCAAACATAGTAATACGTGTTTCTTAACTAATAAAAGGTTTGTCGAGGTTCTTCCGATAATAATTTGTAGGAACTTGATGTCCATACATGTAGTTTGCAGATTTTTATCTTTTTATAGTTATACACGTGTTCTGAAGGGTTAGCGGATACCGTTGGACTCAAATACAGCCTTCTTCGTGTCAATGATACATAAAAATTTTCCTTCCCTTCAAAATTAACCCTGTAGTGAATTGTTTACCTTTACCCTATGAGTCACACAATGATGCGCAAGCGCAGAGAGCACTAATATAGGGCCGTGACCGCGACCACTTCCGCGGTATTCGTGAACCTCATCGTTGACATTGAACTGTAGGTACTGGTCCATTCCTTTTCGGTCCGGTAGACCCCAAGTTGATATTTTTGTGAAATAGTATAGTTAACATTATTTTGGTGGATAAACAACCTAGTGCCAGACATCTGATATGGTTTTTGACTCCATCGAAGATGGTTTTTAGCGGCATATCTCTGCTAATTATTTCACTGGTTCTTGTTGACTATTATAAATTGTTTCGTTCGGAATACTGTTTGAATATTGTTTAACTGTTTTTAAGTTTGTAACCTATCAATCATGATATCAATTAATGTAAGGTTGAGGAATGACACGAAAGCATATGCCGCCGGGATGCAAAAGAATCATAGTCAAAAAAAGAAAACTCTACTACCTGTAGTATCTTGGAGAAAATAGAAAAGGCTATGCTTATTATAAATTAAGATCAAATAAAATGGTATCAAAAGGAGCAAGACAAGGTAGTAACAACTAAATAGTAATCGTTTACGATCGGCGCGTGCGCTATGGTCAGTAACTGTCACACAAAATGGCGGTATTTGGAATTTATATTTTTGATACAAACGTAATAGACCTTAATTTTTTTTATTGAACATCAGAATTAGCCTGATAATAAAATAATAGAATAACCTATGTTACTGTCCCACAGCAGGGCAAAGGCCTCTTGTCTTGAAGAGAAGGATCGAGTATAATCACCAGCCTGATACAATAACAATTCAAGTCCTTTGCGATGGTGATAATTAAAAAAAGATGCGTGCCTCGGTAATGAATCTACGACCGTTGACTTGTAAACGGTTCCAGGTATCTTTGCTGTCAACATTTTTGTGTCTACATTGAAGTTCTACAAATAAAGATTTATAGGTTGAGATTATTAAACAGTATCTTACGATAATATCAGGCACATACGGGCCGGCGATTCCGCGAAATGCCAAATCTTATAGAATCTACCGTGCGTTGACCGGACAATCACCTTGCTTTAGGAATTTGAGATGAAAGAGTGTGAAACTTAGTTTTAGAAGAGATTTGGTCCCCCAATTTGTCCCCCATCCGTTTAGCAGTGGAATTTCTAAAAATCCCTCCTAACACGTTCAGGGTAGTCAAGGAATATTTAACATGACAAAACTTATATTCATAATTTGAAAATTCAAAGTCTCTTGATGGCAAGGCTTTCTGGATTGGTGTTGGTGCTATTTTTCCCCGACAGACACTACAAGACGATAAAAAATCCGTAAAATATGTAAAGTAGTCAATTCAAAACGCAGCGATTCTAAAGCAGTAATAACCTCATTGGACTGCCAAGGTTCGAAACCCAAGCACCCACTTTAGATTTTTCGGATTTATGTATTTGAAATTAATTATCACTTGTTAAAATGGTGAAGGAAAACATCGTGAGGAAACCAGCATACCTGAGAGATTTTTCGACAGAGTGTAAAGCCATGTCAGAGGCCTACGGGCGCGGCGGTTTAAACTCTGACACCAGGTTGTTCATCAACCATACGACGAAGAATTCTAAAAGCGAGAATTGAAAGGGTATTTTAAGACACAACTTACATTTTAGACTTTACTTAGTAGCTTATACAAATATAATATTTTGTGGTATCCTAAATTACCTATTACCAAATTACCTTGCAAATCTTTCCCTGAATTAAATTTACCTTTCCAAAAATGGTGATTGCAAAACAAATGTCTAAATAAGTACCTACAACAAAATGTTATCAGAGAATTGTATCAGATGCGCCCACGCAACGTCAATTACACTTACCGTGGCAGTTGTAGAGGAAACGTTGACAAAACTAACTTGGTGGAACAAAAATGCTTTATTTATCAGAAAACTATATTGTAATTAAATAATATTGAATAATATTATTGAAACTCGTAACATTGATAAACATATAAATATGATATTCGATTAATTTGTATCGGAAACAAAACACATCTCCCACCGAAGGTGAAATTTTCACAAAAATGAATTATTAATAGTGGGCAAATTTTGAATATTGTCTCTGATCGTTATCATGAACAATAATGATTAATAAAAAATAGCCCTATTATTGACTGTATAATTTTAGGCATAGAGTCCAGCATGTGATGAGAATGACATACAAATGTAGTCTGTCAATGGTGCTAATTCACTCGCTCTCTCCTCTTCTCGCTCTAAACGAATTTAGGCTCTCTATCTCTCTTCCTAACAGAGATCATTAGAAAAGAATAAATTTTTTTTAGACCTGTCAAACTAGTCCATTTGCGTGATATCAACGAGAATTTAGTCGGCACGTCATAGAGGTTTCGCTAATTTCACGTCAATTGCAAGGACTTAAAACAACAAACTTAGACTAATTTGACAGCTCTAATTTGATAGTTCAATTTGCTGTCCGTTTTTAATGGTGTTTATAAGACAGAGATATAGGTAGATTAATTAGTTTAGCGATATGTACAAGAGAATCAGCACCAATGTCAGGTTTTTATAAATTAAATTTTCTTTCTCACATCGACTATGCGGTACATTTGTCCCCAATCCACCCTAATTACTTGAATATTTTCGGCACGTGACTCACCGTGTCACACAAATACGACACACGTTATTATCAATTGGATTACAGTAAACCAATCTTATCTAGGTCGCGGGGTTCCAATGTATTGAAAGAAAAAAAAAAATTAAAAAAAAACCACGAGAGCTGCAAAGCTCTCGAAACGTCAGGTGTTTTGAAAAATAAACATATACGAGTAGGTACGCGAGTAATCCGTTTAAAAGTGGTTTTATTATGTAATGTTCGCGAAAGTTAGAGACAATATTAGAAAAAAAATGTTTTTTTTAAATAGGCAATGGGGCAAAGGCCTCTTCGTTCTTTTTTCAAACCTTCCTATCTATTGCAATATCATGGCACGCCCGTCCCGCAAATAAATCCAAGTCGTCACATCATCGCCGCGGTCTGCTTCGACTAATAACATAAAAAAAATAATTGCCAATAGACATTATCTAGACATCTCCTGACGATGTAGAAAGGGAACATAAAATTGGATAGGTGCGGACGCGGAGCGATACGATAGCTCAGTTGGTTAGATCATTGGCAAGCTACAGCAAGTGTCGCGGTTCCAAGCCCCACACTTATCCTATCTCTTTTTCAATATCTATTTAAACCTAAGTCCTATCTTTTGGAGCATCACCACTACCCATTTAACCGCTTGAGCCAAAGATATTCTTTCTATGGTTTGAGTAGTAAATTTAAAATATGTGTATATGGCCGATCAGTCTATTCGCGAGTCTGCCGTTAAACTTCTATTTTTGTCCATTGCTGTCCACGCATTGGTCCGAGAGAATGCGATCATGAGTCAGTAGGATGGGCGCGCGTCATGTCGTGGGTCAAGGTGATGCGCATGCGACTGACTGTGACCTTCCCTCGCTATCTAATTCAGCGGACTGAGCTTATCGGTTACCGGGGCTTGCAATGTATATTACATTTTTTGTCTCACTCGCTCATTTACCTACATAATAAATTCGAATGTAATCTAGAGCAAGAGAGCTATATATGTGCTGAAATCTACTAAGTTTAATGAGTATTGAAATTGTAGTATAACTAAGACTAGACTTTGTCCGCTTTGTCAGTGGTTTGACCGTTGAACTGCCAAGTCAAAGGTTCGAAATCTAGGCACGAACCTCTGACATTTCGGATTTATGTGCGTATTAGAAATTGAATATCACTTGCTAAAACTAAACTGACTGCCTGCGTTGGTTTAGTGGTAGCAGTGTGACTGCTAATGAGGTCCTGGGTTCGATTTCCGGGTCAGGCAAAGTGTTATTGGGTTTTTCTATTAGGAAATTCTCAGTAGCAGTATGGAGTCTGGAATTGTGCCCGGTTAATGGTAATAAGCTCGACCCCTATTGCATGGAACTTACCTATAACATAGCCGGCGAAACGTGGGTATACCTACTGCATACACCTCTGTTTACCCCCTCTTGGAAATACAGGCGTGAGTCTATGTTATGTTTTAATTTAACCAGCCCAACTACAATTAATCTAATTAATACATTCTATTTTAAGCTTCGGAATGTAATTAGGGAATATTTTTAGACTATTCCATATGCGATCACTCGGTAATCACATGTCTGGCTATAAATAAATCAGCAAAGAGTCTTTATACAGATAGTCGAGTTAACTTATGGGTCAAAACCGATATGACAACAAAGAAATATGGCAGAAGGATAACAACAGAAGCTAGCATTTTGAGTTTCAATGCATTTTAAACTTTATTTCTATTTTTAAAATACTTAGTATCGCTTGAATGGTTGAAGCGGCGCGGCGGCGCGGCGCGCAGTACTGTGGCGTCAAAACGCTGCTCACGCTAGATGCTGTCGGCCGCTATCATTTCATATTCTAATTGGTACTCTTCTTGTGTATTGGTGGTCCTGTATGGCGGATTATTATAGGGCGGAGAATAAGGAAGGAGGAATATGAAAGGGGGAGGGGTATTAATGAAAGCCCATTCCATTATTTCACGCTGTTATTCTGTGAGAGGATGGGTGCTTGCACGGCTACCCATAAAGTAAAGTGAAGTTTTTTTTTACCATGTTGACAAAGGACCATGGGGGATTTTGTATGGACCCCGTCCCCACCCCCCAACAGTCACGGGCTATATATCAACATGTTTGTTAGGAGCCATAGAAAGGCAAGCCACCTGTTTTAAGAGCGAAATCAATGGAGTTTTTTTTTTACAGGACAAAACGTTTGGGTACTTTTATGATTATTTTTCATAAAAAATCTGTTATTATGTACATTTTTGTACAAAAATATATTACTAATAGGATAACAGTAATGTAAGAAAATAAGAAAGCTTATTTCAAACTACAAAAACCAATGTGTGTCTCCTCACGAGGGAACTCCTCAACGGTCAGTAGCTCGTACACGAAACTTTGCGTATACCTAGGTTTAAACATGATATTCACCATATGACCTGATGCTGCACCAAGGATTGTCTTCACACGCAGGATTTCTTCAACGCTTATTAGCACATTTACGAAACTCTGTAGGCAAATACTTAAGTTTACTTCGTTTATTGCCTGCGCTGCTACAGAACTTTAATTATTTTGATCATTTAGAATCTGAAATAATGAACATTGGCAAAAACAAGTGAATAACGCCAAAAACAAGTGAACATCGGCAAAAACAAGTGAATATCGGTAAAAAACAGTGTATTACCGGTAAAAATATGTGGACATCTGCCCAAGTGAATGCCGAAAAAACAAGTGAAAGCTGAAAAAACAAGTGAACGCCGAAAAAACCAGTGAACGCTGAATAAATAAGTGAACATGGGCAAAAACAACTGAATATTGGTAAAAACAATTGAACCCCCAAAAAGACAAATGAACGCCGAAAACCAAGTAAACGCCGAAAAAGGAGTGAACGTAGAAAAAATAAATGAACATAGGCAAAAACAAGTGCATATCGGCAAAAACAAGTAAACGCCGAAAAACCAAGTGAATGCCGAAAAAACAAGTGAAAGCCGAAAAAACAAGTGAACGCCGGAAAAACAAGTGAACGCTGAATAAATAAGTGAACATGGGCAAAAACAACTGAATATTGGAAAAAACAATTGAACCCCCAAAAAGGCAAATGAACGCCGAAAACCAAGTAAACGCCGAAAAAGGAGTGAACGCAGAAAAAATAAATGAACATAGGCAAAAACAAGTGCATATCGGCAAAAACAAGTAAACGCCGAAAAACCAAGTGATTGCCGAAAAAACAAGTGAACGCCAAAATAACAAGTAAATGCCAAAAAAACAATTGAACGCCGAAAAACACAAATGAACGCTGAAAACCAAGTAAACGCCGAAAAAGGAGAGAAAGCAGAAAAAATAAATGAACATAGGCTAAAACAAATGCATATCGGCAAAAACAAGTAAACGCCGAAAAACCAAGTACTTGCCGAAAAAACAAGTGAACGCAGAAAAAATAAATGAACATAGGCAAAAACAAGTGCATATCGGCAAAAACAAGTGAACGCCGAAAAAAAAGGGAATGCCGAAGAAATAAGTGAACGCCGAAAAAACCAGTAAACGTCGAAAAAACAAATGAACGCCGAAAAAACAAGTGAACGCCGAAAACACAAGTAAACGCCGAAAAAACAAGTGAACACCGAAAAATTAAGTGAACATGGGCAAAAACAAGTAAATATCGGCAAAAATAAGTGGACATCTGCAAAAAAAAGTGAACGCCGAAAAACCAGGTGAACTTCGAAAAATAAGTGAGCGCCGAAAAAACAAGTGAATTAGGGCAATTTTACGGGTTTACGAGTATTTAAAAAAATTACAAGATTTTACGGTGTCCATTTTTTTTTCGGCGTTAACTTGTTTCTGCCGATATTCACTTGTTTTTGCCCTAGTTCACTTATATTCTCGGCGTTCACTTATTTTTCGGCGTTCAGTTGGTTTTTCGGCGTTCACTTGGTTTTTTCGGCGTTCACTTGGTTTTTCGGCGTTCACTTGTTTTTTCGGCGTTCACTTGTTTTTTCGGCGTTTACTAGTTTTTTCGGCGTTCACTTGTTTTTGCCGATATTCACTTGTTTTTGCCGATGTTAATTTTTTCATACTTGTACGATCAAAATAATTAAAGTTCTATAATAGTACCAGGGGCAATAAACGGTTTATTTATAATACTTTAATATTGATCATAAACTAATGATGCAACCAGGATCTTCTTCTCACAGGAAACTCCTTAATGGTCAATAACTTACAGAAGCCTTGCATAATTATGCTTACGCATATTTTGATAATAAAACGTGATATTCACCATATGACCCGATGTAGAACTAAGAATCATCTCCATCCGTAGGATCTCTTCAACGGTTTTTGGCAAATACAATAAACACAGTATATGTTTACTAATTAAACATGATATCCATCATGAACCCACGATACCGACAGGATCGTCTTCTCACCTGAGAACTCCTCAACGGTCAATAGCTCGTACACAAAACCTTGCATATTCCTATGTTTATTTAGATGATTCACCATGACGTATGTATATGCAAAGTTTTTTTGGACGATCTATTGACCATTGGAAAATTCTTACATGTAAAGACGATTCAAGCTGCAGCATCTGGTCAGTGACTGTCATGTTTAATCAGCTAAATAAACGTAGGTATGCGGCGCAAAGTTTCGTGCACGAGCTACTAACCGTCGAAGAGTTCTTACATGTGGAGACGATTCTAGCTGCATATCAGGTCATGGTGATTATCATGTTTAATCATCTAAAAATACGTAGGTACAATGCAAAGTTTCGTGTACGAGCTATAAACCGTTGAAGAGTTCCTATGTGTGGAGATGATTCTAGGTGCAGCATCAAGTCATGTCAATCATATAATTGTATTGTTAACAGAACTGAACGTGTATGAAAAATTCTAGCTAAATCGTTTAGGAGGAACTAATAAAATAGCTAAAAATAGCTTGAAAAAATGGCACACAAAAGTGCGATTATTTCATGAACCCCATTCATTTCAAGATTGTCGCCATAATAAAAAAATATCAACATGTTATGATGCTTCGAATGAGATATGTTTCAAATCTGTTGGAGGGTGGGGACACTTTTACCCAAGGTCCTTTAAAGTAAAAAGTTAAATTATCCCTTGATCGACAAGTCAGCCATATGTAACTAAAGCAATAGATTTTTCATTGTGTTTCGTATAGGTACACCGTGTTATTACTTTATTAGCAAGTTTAAATTTGTGAACAATTTGTCTATGAGTTTTTTTTTTCTACGATCTCTCTCAGTTATAATCTCTATAGTTATATATCTAGGGAGCTAAGATTGACCTAAAAAGCCTCCAGCTAAAGAGTTAGCTTCAAGGAGGCTAATTTATATATTCTCGTAGAGCTGAACTTCTGTCCATCTCCTGCGCAGTAGATCAGCCGCCGGCGCCAGTCAGCGGGTCAACTATGCACTGAACACATACCATGTCTCATAATGATCTGAGCACAGCTTCCTCTATTGTAATACCTGGTATGACCTGATAACCCAATTGATTAAGTAGGTCCACCTACAGGTCGGTAGAGAAAAACCTCTTTGTTTTTGGTCTACTTATAACTCCAGATATAATGACCTAGCTGGGACGAGAATTGTAGATAGTTGGTTAACTAGGTACGATTCCAGATTCCGTGCTACAACGGCTACTGAGGAAAAAACTAATAACACTATATAAAATATATGAAAATCTGTCTTTTTTTAAATCTGCGCGTGCGCAGCGTACTGCTACACGAGCGACTTACGAATTACATTTGTATTTTATCTACTAGTAGATATGGATAGCTATACATTTTAGGAGATTAATAATTAAACCCAACATCTGTATTTACTAAACGACGTCGTAGTTAATAATTTGTGGCAGTAATTAATTCTTAATCAAAAGTATAAATATCTCTTTGGTAGGGCTTGGTAGCATAGCAAATTGATGATTACACTGCGACTTAACCGTCGCGTCGCGTTGTACGCGCGGTACCTGATGACTAGTGTAGCCAGATCCATGTGTTTCAATATCGGGATTTTAATAAAAAAATCGTACAAGTGTGAGTCGGACTCGCCTACCGAGGGTACCGGTTTTTTTATGATTTATTACAAAATAATGTTTTCAGACTTTTCGATGTATTTGTTATGATGATATTACCTACTTGACAAATTTCATAGTTTTAGGTCAATGGAAAGTACCCAAAAATTTTGAATCCCTTGGGAGTGTCGAAATATACGTTTTTTGGGTCATAAACGACCGTATCGTATTTTTACGGTAACTTAGATGTTTGATTATTTCATGAGTAGGTATATTGGTTTTAATTTCTTAGAGTCTTGACAGACAGACAGACAGACGGACTACAAAGTGATCGTAGAAGGGCGGGATTTTGATTTTTAAGGTACGGAAACATAAAAAGAACGGGACATGGTTTTCAAAATCGGGACGCAGGAAAAATGCATTAACAAGGTTATATAATCTTTCATAGACTTTCACACAAAGAATCACGTATAGTAATTGATGTACTAAAACAAAAAAATAACCTCCTCCTTTTTGGAATTAGGTTAAAAACAGCATCCGCCATAATCACATAATTACTTAAGACAAAGAAAAGGCTAAGTAGTAAAACAAAAACGTTCTATTATCGTACGTTTTAGTACTTAACTAAAATAAAACTGTAAAACTTAATGTAAATAAACACCCATCCATACGGCAAGTCGCATCTCGAACATACAAGGGTTAAGTTTTATTGTCCAATAAAAAACTTGTACAGAATTAACTTCTTTTGCCCCCGAGACCACCCGAATAGTTCCGAGCGGACCCTCGGCTGGTACATTCAGTTACAAAAGTGGTCCGTTCATTGTGATCAGAAAATAAAAAAGTTGAAATGTGTGCCTATTTTATTTTAATCAAACAGTAGATTATTTATGACAATTACTTTAGAACTGGCAATAACTTCAGAATTATTGTGTGAGGTCCATGGTTCGGTATTCAAAAACAAAATCTGAAAATATTTGTTGAAGCTCAGATAAAACTCTTAATTTATTGGTTTCGGCTTACGTATTTGTTTTTCAAATCATGTTTTTTTAGGGCAACCCATAGTTTTATTGGGAAATCGTTATTACGGAGCGCGCAGCATTCAGTCGGTAAACTGACATCTTGTACGAAGAGCCCATATAATGCGAGGTCAGTTTATACTGGTAATGTATAGCTTGGTATGTTGCTGTGACTACGAGAGGCTGGGTTATAGTTCCAAAAAATTGACGCAGCGATTCGGAAGTTAATTAATTAATATATTATGTAGCTTTGTGTTATTAAAATAATTGTTTTTATGGCCAATCGGACCTTATGCCAGTCCGCCATTTCAGTTTGGATTCTTTAACCTCCTCCGCAATAAATATATTTTTAGTGATATGACTTTAATTGCACTTGTGTAGCCGACTGTAAATGTGTTACACCCGAGTATCGCCCGCATCGTTACAGACATAGTGACAAACAAACATGTGTAGGGGAGAACATGTGCGCATGCGTCTACGCATCTCAATATAAACACTTTAATATAAACATTATTTACTCTACAGGAAAGCATTATTTTCTTTTTTATTTTACAAAAAATAGAGGTATTACTGTATTTGGAATTTTAAGACTTAAAAAATAAGGTTGACAATTACTTAATTAAATTAAAAACTGTGCAATAAGTTTAGTTCTTTTAAGCTTTTTATAACAATTTATTACTTCAATGACTTCTTAGCTAATACGATTAAATTTCAACTCTATACTCTCATAAATAGACATCAAAATCAATCATGCAAATATTATATTTGTTGTAGGATTATAATTTTCTTTGTGGAAAATATCAATGTTATTTTAAATCATATTTTCTTTTCATCAAGGTTTAAATTGCAGTGATTGCGCTAAGGCCACGTGTGAGAATGACGAAGGGTGTCATAATAATAGGTTACGGAAGGGTTATTGTAGTTATCGCTTAAGTGTAACGCACAATCGACTCAAGCGCATGTGCTTGATAAATATTGTGTAATGAAAATGTTTTGTTTTGACGATGAAAGAAATAAAATGATTGAGTTGAATATTAAGTTTTAGTGTAGTTAGTTGCATTCATAATTATGATTTTGTTAGTTGGAATAAAGCACTTCAAATGAAGAGAAGACAAAAGATCCTTTGAAGGCAAAAATCTCCTGCCCCATGCGCCTGCCTCCTCGCGCTCGACGGATATGGTCAGCCAGCGCATCGCGCTTTCTAACCAGAGCGGGTGGAGCGCCGCCGCGATGTGATGCGAACGCCTCCCAAATACTCCTCGCTGTCGGCTACAGCTCGCATTACGGCCGACAGCGAGACACTATGTTCATGGACACACAGCTCGAGAGTGTGCTGCGCCCTGTCCACAGCGAATCCGCACTCCGCAGTGGTGGCAGTCAGGGGTCTGCTCCCACCTCGCCACTGAGTGCCTAGACCTACAGTACCCGCTAAAAAAAACTGTTTTCAACTGTAAATCTAACAGGAACAGTACATACATAGATAATATGATCTCTGCATAAAAATGTAGTTCATCTACACATCTGCTTCTCAATTTGCCTATCAAATTTAATTTTTATTTAGGTCACAGGAATACTCTGATCGCGTTGCTCATTGTAAACCACTTGTCAGGTCGTTGACATCAGATTAGATAACGTACTTATTTAACCTATATTTGTAGAAGTACATAGATTAACTCGCAGATGTGGTTTTGATAAAACAATGTTGCGTAAATTATGTGTATTGAGTTGGATGAAGTGAGAAATGATATTAATGTAATAGGAGTGAATGCTCAGATGATAATTATGGCTGATAGAGGAAAGAGGGAGATGGAGATATTTTGCGCCGACCATAAGGAACATGGGGGTAAGAAGATACTTAAAGAAAAATAAGTGTTTTTTTTATTTGTGTATTATGAGTATAATTTTAAGAGAAAGAAGCCGTGGTTTTGACTCAAAGTTTATTGCAGAAGTTTATCTTTTGCCACCTGATCTTATTAGCTTTCAAATCGGTTTCACACATTTCAATCAATCAATCATTTATTTGCCTTAAATAAATAATAATACCTATACAATTTGTGCACTATAATAATATCTTTTGCGAAATTAAGTCTTAAAATCTAGAGTGAATAGGCATCTTAAAGGCAAATGTGCTCCATCGTAGATCATAGTGCCGTTTACCATCATTCTGTAATGGAGAAAATGATAATAAATGTTTTTGAAGAATTCAAACTGTTAGTATCTCTGCTAAGCAGTTCTTTATTGTGATCGACCAGTATGTAACAACTTGGATGCCCCATCCGTCACCACTGCATAATAAATATTATTATAAATTGTGCCAGACAAAAAAAGACAAAAAACATGAACGTCGCAGTCTTAACAATGAATAATGCACTCCTCTTTAAGGATTACCGGTGACCTTATGTTAGGTCATTGCTATCCGTTCATACTGCAGATGACTAGATGGTAATCGCTATTACATAAAAAACCAACAAAAAAAAGTTGACATTTGTCTATAAACCGCTTGTCAAACTTAGCTTCTAAAGAAAATCAATTTTGATGAAGACAAATTGTGTTTTGGACTTTTGGCTTATTGGTCAAGGACCCGTTGGCTTAAGCTTATTTGTACCTACTGATGAGCAACATGGAAGTTTCTTTATCATTATTGATAGGGGCAGTAGACTTCGCCGCAGAGATAAAAATGTATGATTGGCATGTTGCATTACGTGTACTTATATTTTTTAATAATACTGCAGAGTAAATCCTATGCGCTGCATTTAAATAATTAAAAAACTCGAAGAAGAGTCGAACCATGATATTGAAGTCCAGAACAACTACACGTTATTATATGACATGGGAGATGCAGATATCCGGCTGCATTTCTGCAATATCTGCAATCCCGCAATGCGACAAGGGTATTTTTATTATAGGTATTATGTTCCGCTAGTAGCGGACGGCTTTACTGATTTGCCATTCTCGTACTACAAAGTACACCCAGATAGGACCATCGATGTTGCCGCATACTGGTCGAGACAATCAAACCTATGAAGTGCTTCATAGAGGTAACAGTTGTGTCCCTGTAAAATTATTTGTGTTTATCTCTCGTTTCCCTTTTTTATTCAAGAGTACAGTTTAGACACGATGACAAACTATTGCACTTATTTTATCAATCTTATCTCCTGAATTGTCAGTTATAAACCCAATTATAATTAATTTAAACCTCAGAATATTAAAAGAAGCAAATAAGAAGCTTAGATGTATGATCTCTTTCCATCCAAAAATCAAAGCGTTCCTCCCTCTTTACATAGCTACTCTCACAACATCCCATTCATCCCGAGGACACCCGATATTGAGCGATTGATAGCCGGATGCGCGCGCGCTCTAACGGGAGTCACACACTCACTGAATTCTTTGTACTTACTTCCTAGACAGAATAAAAAAAATTAAAGTGTAGGTTTATGTTACAGGATTTAGTTATCAAAGATTTCATTACAGTACATGCTTTTAATTTAGTTTTTTTTATTTTTCCGATTTCAAATAAGCCTCTTGACATAGACCCATTGCATTTTAAAAATTGAAATAGCAGTCTCAGTCCATTTAGAAATTAATTCATCATCATCATCCTTCTAGTTTTATTACTCACAAACCTTGTTGGGGTCGGCTTCAAATCTAACCAGATGCTGCTGAATAACAGGTTTTTGTTACTGGCAGCCCATATCATCCCCCTGATTGCCAGGTCTTTTTAACCAGAAATTTCAAATTTAGATTTTCAATATGATTTTAATTTTGTTAGTTGGTTGAACCCCTCTAACTAATCAGTTAACGGTTATAATATCTCTACCAGTTCGGCTGTCTCTGCGTAAATAGGTACAGTCGGCAAAGGAGTTAGGTTGGCAGGGACGCTAGCTCAAGTTGTCATTTTTTCAAGAAGTTATTAAGATCATTTCATTTCATTATACACACATCAAAAGTGTCTAGGGATATTTCAATTAAACTTAAATAACTAAAACTCTATTAACTTTTTGTTAAGACACCTACACATTAAAATAAACCTTGTTTAATAGCCTATTTAATCTGATGATAAACTTTTAGATAAAGTTAAATTTAAAAAAAAACTTAGAAGAAGAGGAAAAACTCGAACAAAATTTCAATCTTAACTTTATTTTTGAAACATCAAAACCTAAACAAAACAACTATTTTTTTTTTTAAATTTGTTGAAAATTTTAAATTAATAATTCGTGAATCCACCTAAGACTCTCCTGACACATCTGCAGCAGTTCTGCATACTCAAAACAAGGGTGTCAATATCCTGTTGTGGAATACTGCCCCAAGTCCTGCTTAGATGCAAGAAAAGCTAGTTTTCATGCACAATATCTTCAGGGAAATTCCTAAGAGCTCTTCTCTGAAGCATATTCCAGGCAGGCTCAATAGGATTTAAGTCAGAGGATTGTGCAGACCAGTCTAAAGCTTGGATATCATGTTGTTGTAACCAACTTGTAACGATACGCGCCGTATGTGGACGGGCATTGTCGTGCATTAGCTGGAAATTTTGTCCCATTTGCTGTCTGTGGGGCAAGATTACAGGCTCTAGCACCTCATCTCGGTATTTTAGAGCAGTCATATTGCCTTGTATCCAAACGAGCTCCGTTCTACCACTGAGACTAATTCCTGCCCAAACCATAATCATGTCACCTTGATATGCATGAACTTGTTGTGGGTGCTGCAGTCGATTCCGACATCCAGGTTCTCACCAAACGCGTACTCTTCGCGAATCACGATGAAATCCAAATCTGGATTCATCAGAAAAAAGCACAAGTGACCATTGAGAATGGTTCCAGTTTTCGTGTGCAATAGCCCATTGTAATCTTCTTCCTCGATTGCTTCTCCTTAGCGCTGGTACCCGAAGTGGCCTACGAGCACGTAGGTTGACTTCATGCAGTCGTCTTCTCAAAGTTTGACCGCTTACCAGCAAACCATACTCTCTCTGTACCCTTTGCACCAATTGCATCGCCGTTACATTTGGTTGACTTCGTGCAGTATTTACTATGAATCGGTCCTGTACATGTGTTGTAATGCGTTGAGGTCCTCGGTGCCGTTCCACCACTTCCCCCATGACACGATAACATGACCAAAGCCTGGATATAACGCTCTGACTGGTCCTCATGGCTTCAGAAACCGTAATTTGGGTAGCGCCAGCTTGAATCATCCCCACTGCTCTTAACATTTCGTTCCTAGACAAGTGTCTACGTGGCATGATAAATGAACACCGGAGATGCGTTTTATAAAAAAAAAATGTTGTTTTGTTTAGGTTTTGATGTTTCAAAAATAAAGTTAAGATTGAAATTTTGTCTGAGATTTTCCTCTTCTTCTAAGTTTTTTTAAAAATTTAACTTTATCTAAAAGTTTATTAACAGATTAGATAGGCTATTAAACAAGGTTTATTTTAATGTGTAGGTGTCTTAACAAAAAGTTAATAGAATTTTAGTTATTTCGGTTTAATTGAAATATCCCTAGACACTTTTGATGTGTGTATTTTATGAAACGTTATGATTGAAAACTATACAAAACTAAACAATTTTACACAACCACATGCAAACTTCTATGAATAACTTCATCCCAAACTAGTGGCCCTGTCAACCTAACTCCTTTGCCGACTGTACATAGGCCTATCTCATAGCTTCAAATAGAATCTTATCATCTTCATATATTTATTTCCTTTTATGTACTTATTGTAGTTTTTTGTTCACAATCACTCAATACAATCAATCTACTTTTTGTGAGCGCTACAATAAACAGTATGACGTCATAGGTACCTCCTTCCTAGTGTTTCGGATATTTTGGGTTGTCTATCAAATTTAGACTAAGATTATCACGCTGGTTTACCATTTTTATGACGGAACATCATCATCAGCCGGTTTAGTCCACTGCTAAACATAGGCCTCTCCCAATGCGCGCCACTATTGTGCGCTCATTGGAGGTATTTGCCACGTTGGGCAGGCGGGTTGGCGATCGCAGTAGCAGATGATTGCTGTTACACAAAAGGATGCTGCTGCCCATCCTCCAGATCTTTCCCTTTGTCGCTTCTTACGACATCGCGGGACGAGTAGGGGTGGTTCTATTCTTAGGCCGAAAACCACTCGGTACTATTACGGAACAAAACCTTAACCTTAAAAATTAGAAGAAACATCAGACCCATATAGAAATCTAAGGGTTAGACAGAGGCGTTTTACACCCACGTCCAATATCAACTCTTCCAATCTTAATAGCGTAATCGATTTATCAAGTTTTCGAGACAAACAAACAGACGTTAATATAGATATATCGATCTATCTTATGAACGCACTGACAATGGCCTTATGACCCTATTGAATAAGCGAGTTTTTTGTGCGCAGTGTCATCACACTATGATCACATCATCGTGTTAAGTTTGGTTGTTTTGTATTTACAAAACAAAAAAAAAAGCAATAAGTACCCTATTATATTATGTATTATAAACAACTTAATATTCATTTCAATATAAATACGTAATATTGATTTTTAATACATATTGTAACGGCTATAGGAAATTGATTGATAGGATAAAAGCGAGGTTTGAACCCACGATACCTACTATCATGGAATGATCTAACCAACTCAGCTATCTTTTTTTTACTCGACTGCCAAGGGAGGGTTAGGTTTTTCCCGTATATCTTGTATGTATTTGTTTTTTAACCCCCGACGAAAAAAGAGGGGTGTTATAAGTTTAACGTATCTGTGTGTCTGTCTGTGGCATCGTATAATATATATTTTTTTTTATTTGAAAGGTGATTTGATCGAGAATTTTCTTACTTCTAAAAAAAGTTAGGTATAATTATGTCGACGTTTTTAAAATTTTTAATTTTATAGTTATTTTTCATTTCAATATTAATGTTATTGTCATTATTCCATACAATTACGAAATAATGCCAACATTAAGTTGTGTTTTGTGTGGGTAGATACATGTGACTCGTGGCCGAAATATTGCGATAAATAACGTAATTGGGTCTAGGTTGAACTTTATAGCTTTTGCTGGAAACTTTTATAACACAGGAAAGTGGATAGGGTTGGCACTATCCGACTTAAGATTGATTAATAAAGAATATAGTAATAGGCAACCCTTACTGAATTTAAGTCTAGCCTAATTCAACTTAACCTAACCAAACCATAGCAAATCTAAGTCGAAACTAAGTCTAACTTTTTTTTTGTTTGCCAGAGTGGAAAATCGTCTAGAATGTCGCCCGCTTTGGGGAAGCTCAGAGGGGTCTGAGAGTCTTACTGACTAAAAACCACCCCGGTGTTCCCTCCCGCAAGTTGGCCAAGGGTCGCGGGAGCATTCGGAAAACTAAGTCTAACCTTACCTAACTGAATCACACCAAGTCACAGTAACAAATCTCAAGAAAGACTAGTAAATTTCGCAAATGACTTTTGACTGGACATAGTGTGGGTGTGTGGTATGGTTCCCAGTACGTAATAAAAAAAATAATTTTAGAAAACTACTGACCCCAAACAAGCTACTTTATGACTGTCAATATTTAAAAAAATCACAATTTCTTTTCACACAATTTTTTAAAATCCTCTTTACATTAAAAGTGCGATTTTTCTCAAATGACACGAAAAATAGCAGAATAACTAAATATGTGTTTAACCGAATAAGTTATTTGTTTTGTCGAAGGACTGACTACCGGTCACGTTTGTAACGGCGCGGCGCGGTGCAAGGACTGTTAGGGTTAGGTCCCATTGCGAGCGATTAGCAAACGAAGCATTTTAATCTGATTCTCGCGCTCTGCTGGGTAGAAATCCGTTCGTTGGAAACGCACTACGCGGTAGAACCATCTGAGACATCCATGAATACAATTTTTTTTCCATAAAGTAACTGTGATCATGATGGGGGCAAAAAATATTGAGGTGCTACTTTCTTAGTTCAGTGATCATAACAGACCGACTACGGTGTCACGATACACCATAATAAAATCATAGTTTAGAACAACCTATACTAGTTTAGCTAACAAACATTATAAAAGTTCCAGCTTACACTGGTGCAGCGGTGGTCTTTCTTTATTGTATCGTTCACTCCAGTTGACGTCACGGGCAATTCTTATTCACTCCTTTGCCGATGCAGTGCACGCAGTTCTGGAATTTCAGTTCAGGAATGAGTCCATGCTTACAAATAAATAAAAATTCGTCCGCTTCGACCGGATCGGTGCGGATGCGGTGCACGCGCACCTTAAACAACACCGCTGCGCGCTGGCGTATTTTACTTTGCCAACTAAGATTCGAATCCTGTTTCACTGAAGTTTTCTTTGTGCAAAAAAATACAATATTCAATAAAATATTCATAAGTTACATGCCAGGTTTGAACCCTTACTCATGTGCCTGCAAAGCGGCTCACCACGACATTACTCAACTCGTCACACAACGAGGGAATAATAAATTAAAATATGTTTTATTTTTGTTAGAAGATCAAAGTTATATTTTTAAAACAGACTCCCAATCAAACTAATTGGTGATTCCTGCAATAGAACTTTTTGAACCCGCTATCGCTCGCATTAAGACCTCTTCCCATCAAAGTACAGTTGTCCCACTTGTATCACTAATGACCACTCAATTTGCACCCGCTGTCACAAACATGCCTCTCTTTATTGTTTAAAACATGTTTTATTTTTGTTAGAAGATCAAAGTTATATTTTTAAAACAGACTCCCAATCAAACTAATTGGTGATTCCTGCAATAGAACTTTTTGAACCCGCTATCGCTCGCATTAAGACCTCTTCCCATCAAAGTACAGTTGTCCCACTTGTATCACTAATGACCACTCAATTTGCACCCGCTGTCACAAACATGCCTCTCTTTATTGTTTAAAACATGTTTAAGGATATATTGTGCTTTGTTAAATAGACGGTATTTGATAAATACTACCTATTTTGCATAGTGTGAAATTCTATTCAGGTTTGACATGTTGACGGGTTTTATGATAACTGTAATTTTAGAAGCATTGAATTAAAGTAAAAATAATTTTGTTGGATTTAGAATCTTAGACAAAACATATAATTTGCAGGATTTAGAAACTTCAATAAAATACACAATTTGTTGAATTAGGTAAATTTTTTTTAACAAACAAAAAAACAATGCAAGATTTGACCCGAACATACATAGTCATAAATATCACTTGCTAAATTGTTGAAGAAAAATATCCTGAGGAAACCAGCACACCTGAGAGATATTTTAACGGTGTGTAAAGCCATGTCAGAAGAGGCCTACGGGGCGGTTTAAACTCTGACACCAGATTGTTCATCAACCATACGATAAAGTAAGTATTCAAATTATGCAACAAATTCCATGTGCTGGTTATTTGCACAGACCCCTCACCTTAAATTCGCTCATGTGCAAACATCTCAATGTTACTATCGATTAAGAAAGTCTCCGATCTTGTTACAGATCAGTCCAAACAATGTTAATGGCGGACGGCTTAATAGATAAACGTTTGTAAACTAAAATATTGATGGATGAGTTTGCTGTGATATGGCTTGTATTACGTATGGCAATTCCTATTGCCAATACTGAATAAATCCATTTCCTCGCCTTTGTGTCACATATTTAATTTATCTTTAAGAACCGGCAAGTATCCTCCTCAATGGAAAATCTCACGAGTGACGCCTATACCTAAGAATTCCAACAAAACTGCAGTAGAAGAATATCGACCCATTGCAATACTATCGTCGCCGGCCAAAGTATTCGAAAATATACTTCATAAATTAATATATTCCCAGGTTGAAAAATATCTCAGTAATGTCCAACATGGATTTAGATCTAAGCGTTCTGTAAATACCAATTTATTAACAATAGTAGACTATATTTCAACACAACTTGAGCGGGGTCAACAAGTAGACGTAATCTATTTTGATTTTCGTAAGGCCTTTGACCGGGTGAATAATGATATCCTGATTTTAAAGCTCAGCTCTCTAGGTTTTTGTCCAAGTCTCCTGCAGCTCCTCACTGACTATCTCCGAGATCGTCAACAGTTCGTAAGATTGGGGATTTACGAATCTAGTCCATATCATACACGCTCTGGAGTAAGCCAAGGCTCAATACTTGGACCCTTGTTATTCCTCTTAATGATTAATGACCTGCCAGCGATTCCCAAGTATGCCCGATCTCTTCTTTACGCAGATGACTTAAAATTATATCATAGTGTCACAACAATAGCGGAGTGTAAAGCCATTCAAACTGATATAGACGCTCTATACGAATGGGGAGTGAATAATAAGATGGAGTTCAATTCGGCAAAATGTTATGTTATGTCTTTTGGTCGAATGCGGCAACCAATACATTTTGAATATAAAATTAATGATATTGTCATATCGAGGTCTACAAATGTAAGAGACTTGGGTGTCACGTTTGACCGAAAACTGACGTTCCATGACCATATTAATAAAGTCGCCAAAGAATCTTTTCAGCGCCTAGGATTTGTTTTGAGAAATGCAAAGGATTTCCGTAATGTTCACGTAATACGGCTTTTATATAGTTCACTAGTCTGGAGCAAACTAGAAGCAAGTTCATGTGTATGGAACCCGCACGAAACAACTTATGCCCTTTTATTAGAAAAAATTCAGAAAGCATTTTTGCGGTTTCTATACAAACGGACCCTCGGTTATTATCCGTATTTGTATCCTACTCAGTTTTTAATAGGATGCCTGGGATACAATATGTTAGAAACTAGGAGGGCTTTTGACCAGATAGGCATAATGCTTAAAGTGTGTCGAGGAATTACAGATGCTCCAGACCTTCACAGTGAGTTGATTCGGCTTTATGTCCCTAGTAATTATCTTCGCGGCAGACGTCACACACTACTTGCTGAGCCCACGTGTCTCTCAGTCGCCCGTGCAGCTTCTCCTATCCCGCGTGTTTTGTCCACTCTCAATGCTCTCATTAGGGCCTACCCGGACTTCGATTTGTTCGCGGATGATTGGAAGGTGTTAATGACAGCGTGTCTTAAATATTGTGAAAGTGTTTTTAAAGGTAAATGATTGCATTAACACAAATGTTAATGTAATCATTTACTTTGGCAAATTATTTATTATTGTTTTATTTTCTTTATTATAATTATTTTCTGTTTTTTTTTTTTTATACTTATGTGATCTTTGTGCTGCTTAATAAGTGTAACTGGTGTAAATCGTTTTTATTAAGGTAAATAAATAAAATAAAATAAATAAAAATAAATACTAACTCCAAACTTATATTATACATGCGAAAGTGAGTTAACAACCTTTTCACGCCTAACCGAACCGAATCCTGAAATTTTGCGTATAAGTTGTCAGGTGTACAGAAACGGAAGTAGGGTAGGTAATAAGGACAATCGGCTAGTCAAAATATTAGTCATAATTATATTAAACAAATATTTTGGTAGCACGCCAGGGACTAAGTTATGACTATCATTACTGCAGTGAATCACGGAATGTGATTCATCGTTATAAAAATGTTCAATTTGTTAGTAAAGTATTTCAGAAAAGGTATTACTAGCTTTTGCGTGCGGCTCGCGTTAATTTAGAATTTGTTAATCAATTCGGGTTGCCATTAATTCGTCGACATGCAGATGAGGTAGCAGCGTTTGATGCTATTCTTCACCGACACACAGAACATAACTCGACACAAATAAACCAAGTTTTTTTGCTAAAAACATTGAACTCTTGATCAAGTCGCCTTTCAAATAAAAAAAAACTTCAATTCAAATCATTTTTTTATTTATGGCAACTGACTCTCGTTAATTGAAACGATTCTGCCAATGTTAGAGGTGATATTAAAACTTGAATCGGTCTGTTCATTTAGGAGCTACGATGTCATAGGTGTCATATACACACAGTCTAACTTAAAAAACACATAGCAATGAAAGAACGGCCACTAGCTATCACACACAAACCGACACGTAATAAAACCCAAAGTTTGGGTCACTTGTGGGTCAAAAACTAAATTAATTATTGTTTATTTTTGATACAAGGTCCCCTGTGACCCGTGAGAATTGTTGCAATTATTTTGTTTAGTCAAATCGTGACCAATCGGTTTTAGAATTAATGTGGACTTATTGTGTTGAAGGCAATTTGGAATGTACCTATTGAGTTTGACAGTTCTTGGGGATACGATTACTTCTGATTACATAAATATTAAGTAGTTTTGTTAAGGATGGAAATTAAGGCATACCTACATATTTCAAATGATTTCGTGGCACTGTAGCTGTGAACCTGTGGGGTTTAATTCATGTACTTACAAACCAGTAAAATCATAGTGGTTTGTCAGTCCGACTGCCAAGGCAAAGGTTTGACCCAGACAGACTTTGACTTTTCGCATTCATGTGCGTATAAGAAATTAATTATCACTTGCTAAAACGACGAAGGAAAATATCGTGAGGAAACTAGCACATCTGAGAGATTTTTCAACGGTGTGTAAAGCCGTGTCAGAGCTCTACGGGTGATTTAAACTCTGACACCAGCGTCTTTTCCATTTGTCAACTGTCCAGAGAATGAGTCTAGGTTTCAAGTATGAAAAATTAATATTAGGATAATATTAACGATGCATTTTTATAAATTTAATAAAAAAGCATATTTTGACCACTGCCCCACCTGATGGTAAGCGTCGCTGTGGTCTACGATGGAGCACACCTGCCTTTAAGATGCCTATTCACTCTTGATTTGAAGATTCCCAAATAACATTTGATAACACTTATGTAAAATTACCAAAGAATTCTAGCCAACCTTCTCCCCGCAGGCGACACGAAAATACGTAAACCCAATGAAGATGTTTGGTCTAAAACCCTAACAATAGTGGCTTAGTAAAAGTGGCATTGCGCAGAATAGCCGCGGGCGGTCATTACGCGAAATGACTGTGTGATTGATCGCAGACTTTTATAAAGGTATATCAAAATATCAATAATTCTTTGTGCTATATTGCATTAGAATATCAAGATTATTTGTGTTATATTTGATTGCGAATTTTATATTTATTCGTAGGCTTATGTGTAGGATATAGTGAAAGGCAGAAATGGACACAATAGCCGATAATGTGGGAAAGGTTTATACTGTGAAGTTAAATTATTCGCAATATTATTATTTTTAATATTAGCATCAGACCAGCCTACGGGTGGTTTGAACTCTGACTCTAGACCACTCAATCATACCGAGACTACTATTTTTTTAAAAATAAACTAAATGATTTTTTATCATACTTCAATAATGGCTGCTTCATTGGTCCAAGTCACAAGCACAGCTACTGTGTATGACTATACCTTTTATGAAATACACTTATTTACGCTTGGTTCTATTAACCCATATACTATCTGCAAAACCTTTTCGTCTTCGGATTTTAGAGAAAAAAAGTATTTAAAAAAATCTGGGAGCAAAAAGCGGAGAGCTAAATTTAAGTAGTAGGTAGACGTCATCATTTTTCGCTTCTGTTTGATTTGGAATCGAAATCTCAATAAAACAATGCGACTTGACCTGATTTTTTATCCCCGTGCTGCGCTTGCGCACCTCAAATCAGTTAATTACCTGAATCTGAATATCTAACATTATCTCCATTGAAAGGATCAAATGCCTGGTGTGAGGAAGTCCCATTAACCTGACACATCACGACAGGTATTAATGGGGCTGGCAGGGCGCCAGGTCATAGAGGCGAGTGACGAGACGGTATGCTAACGTGTGTTAACATTAAATGGCCGACGTGAGGACTTTAGGGTTGCAGTTCTGCATGTAAATCAACACCTTCATTTTATACAAGTACGAAATACGAATAAGATACAAACATAGGTACTGCTTCTTTCCCATGGGGAAAGGCGACGACTTCATGTAGATTATTTTGCATTGTAAAAACTGATATTAGCTTCGTTGAGAACGTTTTGTGCTACGATTCCCCATTTTTGTTTCTTTCACGTTCCCGAATCTTGTATAAACGCGATACCAACTGTGCGATAGTTGAGCCATGCTGGCTTCAGTATGATGAGCTGGTTTTACCTGGGTATTAGTGATTAACCTCAGTCGGGCCGCCTCATTCTAGCTGATGTGTTGAGAGGGTTACCTCTAACAAAATATCGGCGTGAAGTATTTACACATCATCATCATCAGCCTGTATTCGTTTACTGCTCTCCCAATGCGCGCCACTAATGAGTGCTCATTGGAGGTATTTGCTCATAATCGCCACGCTGGACAAGCGGGTTAGTGATCTCAGCAGCAGATGATTACTGTTATACAAAAGGTATTGCTGCTGCCCATCCTCCGGATCTTACCCTTTGCGGCCTTTTACGACACCCGCGGGATGAGTAGAGGAGTAGAGGTGGTTCTATTCTTAGGCTGGAAACCACACTGCGGTATTTACAAATAGGGAGCGAAATTCAGTTACCATGAAGTAACACGGCTGTGCGTTTATTATTTATTATAATTTTCAGCCATTATTGTCCCACTGCAGGGCAAAAGCCCCTCTATAAGTTTGCCACATTAAAAATAAAATTGCAAGTAGCCCATCTACTTCATGCAGAATTGTAAAAGATTAAAAGTCCCTGATCTTTTGACTGGACTACTAGATTGAAGAGCAAATATGAATGGTATCCTGTGACCATTACGACAGGTATTAATGGGGCTGGCAGCGCGCCAGGTCATAAGCGAGAACTGCTTTGTTAAGCACGTTGCGAGATTCGTATTATCTGGTCGATGACTTTATCTAACTAAATTGTGTTGAGATAGGTCAGTACACACGGGATTACGTCAAATGTGTCCACCATTATTTTTTACATGTTTATTTACATAATTTATGTTGTATGTAATATGTATGTCGTGTGCCGTGTGGTTTCCGGCCTAAGAATAGAACCACCCCTACTCGTTCCGCGAGTGTCGTAAGAAGCGACAAAAAGAAGAATTTGGAGGATGGGCAGCAGCATCTTACTGTGTAATAGCAACCATCTGCTACTGCGATCGCCAACCCGCTTGCACAGTGTGGGTAAACACCTAATGAGCGCACAAAGTAAGTGATGCGTATAAGAAGAGGTCTATGTCCAGCAGTGGACTGATACAGGCTAATGATAATGACCTTAATTCCAAGAGCCATGTTACTAGCAACTAGACTATCACAACCTTATATTGTATTCCTCAAATGATCAAATTATGTTAACACTGCCATCAATGATATCGTGAACTAGTCAGGACATGTTCTAGGTTGGCAGATGGCCAAAACGCAGGCGCTAATCCAGTGCGTGCGCGCATTAGATTAATAAGTAGTTACTGAGAACTCACCTGCTATAGAGAGTGGGTTCCCATCACCAAGTGTGATTCAATCGAATACAATGCTACATAAAGATTAGGTTGTAGCTTGAGAATTGGTTTAGGTATAATGACAGCGAATACCGCTCGGAGGAGGCGTCGAGGAGGCAACCGCGTTGGCACCTAACAATCCCAGCCAATGAAACCCAGCCTACATCAATCAGGACAGGCAGGGCTTTTGGGGTCACAGGAGCTTAGATTGGAGAGCCTTTCCACTCACTAAGTGACCCCAGAGACGACGGTAGTGCACAGCGAGACTCAGGAGAGACCCTTTTACAATCTCCCCGGGGATATGCGTAACAGGCGTTGCAGGTAGACCTCCCTCCATGTGCTGATGGTGATCACCGGGATGGTTTTAGTAAGGTTAGAATCTCACAATCCCCAGGCTCGAACAATTTAGTTAAAATCATAGCTTAGAGCTGATATACATAATCTAACCTATGTTGGGTTTTCAATAAAGTCTGTTTGGATGAAGCGTAACCATTTTGTTTAGGGTGCCTTGGGTCTTCGAGTCTGAGACCTTTGACTTGTCATACCACTATCTTATCACTGCGCTTATGTAATGAACCAGTGCAGCAGTGGTAATAGTTTCCAGTAGCAATAACAGGGTTGGCAGACAGCCAGGTCGGTACGAAGGTGCCCGTGCGACGCATGCGGCATGCACTAACGATGGGCCAACGACCGCCTTATGTAATTAATGACTTACTGACTGATGTGTGTTGATATGGTAGCGGCGCGGGCGCCGAGGCGCCGCGTTTGTTTTTGTTATGATTTGTTATGCTGGTCTTTATCATTGTAACTAACGTAACTCTCTTCTCTTCTTCAACCCGTAACTACCCAATGCAGAGAACAGGACAGTTCTTCCCCGCTAACTTGACCCGTTCGTCGTGCCACTTTGCGCTTGGCCTGGGTCTTGGGTCTTAACCCCATAACCTTTAACCAAAAGCCCCCATAACCATCGTAACTACGCCACGTAATTCGGAAAGCAAGGGAAAACGTACGCAATAAGTTACCTATTTCCTCGAACACTTCCCATGAGTCACTTCAGTAAGGATTTCCCCATTGTTATCGATTTATGCTCAACTAATTACCATTAAAAATTGGTCGAACAGTTTTCTATGTCGGTAATAACTGTTATTTAAACTAAAATATACTTAATTCGGTTTTGTTTTTTTCTCCTCGTATATTAATTTATAATTACCACGATTTGTGTGTGTGTGACCGTCGATTGACAAGTCAGAGATCTCAATTTCGAATCCAAGATGCGCACCTCTGACTTTTCTTAAGTTATGGACGTATTATAGGATAATAATTATCTCTAGCTCCGGACTTTTCTCGAAAAGCACAAAGCCGTTTGTCCTACGCTTGATCTCAGTCCGGTCGTGTGACGTGTCGGATTGTCGCTCCATCCGACTATGAGAGTATGGGAATTAAGTGCACCTGTGTTTGCTCACACACTTGTGCACTAATTATCTCCTGCATAGAGGCTGTGACCGAAATTTGGTCAAAAGAACATTACAGCGATTTATTGCTTGTTTATTACACTAGCGGTCCTGTAAGTGTCAGGAATTACTGTCCTTTTTACTAGCTGGATTGTTAGCATCTGTATTACCTTACGAGGCTGTCTTGTCTAGTTACTTCTAGCATAAGCCTTATCAAATAAATAATTTAAAAAAAAAACGATTTCTTATTTAGTAGATAATTTTTGAACTACGAAGATCTAAATATGCATGAGTTTAGGTACACACGTTTGGTTTTCAGGTGCCTATGAGCGGCGGTCACCTATTTCTATCAAAAAATTAATAAACACAGAAGTCGTGTTCAAAGTTAAACACAGAAGCTTATTGAAAGTGACTTGCGCATGCGCTAGTGCTCTTTTGTTGTCAACATCATAATAAAAACGGTTATTAACGTTTATGAGAAATTATAAAACGTTATCTAGTTCCGTTCTGTTATCATGACTATGTTCGTTATCAGAATGACACGCCCTCAATGCTGTATTGTTTCTGCTTATTGTATTGGGAGTTGGTCATCATATTTTTACTACACAAAATAAAATTATTTGGGCAGCAGAGTAGTACATTTTGTTTCAAGGGCGGTGCATATTGAAGGGACATTCAAAGTCTAAGCCACAGGCGAGGGTTATAATGGCCCGACGCGGCGACGTTAGTAATTGTCGTACCGAAACATTGACATAGGTAACCCGTAACCCAAAGGGATACGATATTCTAAAGTTAGATCAGTGTCAGGATTTTATGACAACCGGGGCCAACGGTCACGAAGCAGGTGATAATTAATTTATAATAAGCACATAACTTACATAAGTCAGAGGTGCGCGCCTTAGGTTCGAACTCGAGACCTCTGACGTGCCAGGCAACGGTCATACCACTAGGCTTTCACTGTTTTGTGGTGATCATAACAAATACAATGAAATCAATGAGTTAATTTGCCTTAAAGGTTGCTTACGTGGCGTGGGTTCCCTGAAGGTTATTATAATAACCTATAAAAATATGTCATAATGACTCAGCCCAAGGTTTACTTGGAATTTCACCAAGTGCACTATGTGTGTACACTGTGTGCACTTATTGTTATTATTTTTGTTCATATTACCTCAGCTACTTGTGCCTGTCAGTTACTATATTTGGTTATGATGAGTCTTGGAATGTTTTCAAGTTACAATGATATTTTTTTCCCATGAAGTGTAGGGTTACTTAGAATGTGTATTATCAGCTGGTATTGTGTCACTCTTGGGTGAAAGTCTTTGTCCACGATTCAAGGTGGTACGTCATGTCCTTATAGGTCAAACCTTGATTCAGAGCGAAGTTAGTACTACGCTTTTAGGAAGGTAGTCCCCCCTAAAAGTGGGTCTGTGAGGTATTTAGTCAGTGTTAGCCTAGTAGTATCACCGTTACCAAATCAAAGGTCGTAGATTCGAGGCCCAGGCACCTCTGAATTTCCGGATTCATAAATAGAAATTAATTATCACTTGCTAAAACGGTTAGGGAAAACATCGTGCTGAAACCAGCGCACTTGGGAGATTTTTTATCGGTGTGTAAAGCCATGAGGCCTACGGGTTGTTTAAACTCTGATATTAGGTTGTTCGTCACCCATACGATAAAAAAAGAAAGAAAGTATGAACATCTCGAACCCATTTTGGAGAAGTAGATCTGTTGTTGTCACTGAGTCAATGTGTCGATTATAACCTAAGTTCCACCATAATGTCCACCTAACCGAATGTCAGTCACAGCGGCCAATCTCATCGGAGATTAGCCAACTACGTAGGAGATGTTATAGTGCACTCTCTATTCCCTAATTCTCATAATCCGATGGGACAGCATCCGACACGACCGAAGGGAGATCAGGCGCAGGGCCACCTTAATAGTTATAATAACCCACCATAATAATTATAATTACTTCAATACATAACGTATCTCTCTTACGTATGTTTTTTTTTTTTTTTTATAGACTCACGCCTGTATTCCCCAGAGGGGGTAGGCAGAGGTGTGTAGTACACCCACGTTTCGCCGGCTATGTAATAAGTCCCATGTAATAGGGGGCGAGCCTATTGCCATTAACCGGGCACAATTCCAGACTCCGTGCTGCTACTGAGAATTTCCTAATGGAAAAACCCAATAACACTTTGCCCGACCCGGGGATCGAACCCAGGACCTGGTGCTCAGCAGTCGCGCTTGCTACCACTAGACCAACGAGGCAGTCATACGTATGTGTACTTACATAAAACTGTAAGAAGCTCAACATTAGTGCCGGTGTAATGATTTTCTCATGTTACTCATGTTTTCTAATCGATGACAATGGTAAAAGCTTGTTGCTAACATAATCTCTGGTTATGTGTTGATCCGAAGGTACGCGTCACAGTGATAGCGATTAGCGGGTCTTTCTTTCTTTATCGCACGTGAACCTGGTGTCAGAGTTTAAACCGCTCGTAGGCGTCTAAGGCCCAATTTCACAGTTCACTTTAATAACCGAGTTTAATAAAACTAAGTTCAGCCGTATACAAATTGCAGTTCTGAATTCAGTTAAACGCTTGAACCGAGTTTAATTTTAGTGTCAGTAGTGAAATCGGCTACATGGCTTTACAAATCGTAGAAAAATCTCTCAGATGTGCTGGTTTCCTCACGATGTTTTACTTCACCGTTTTAGCAAGTGACTATTAACTTCAAAAAGGCACATGAACTTGAAAAGCTACTGTCTTTTGCGTGCATCGGTTTCGAACTTACGACTTTTAATTTGGCAATTTGATCATACCATTAAGCTATCACTGCTTATCTGATTAGCGGGTCAGAGTTTAAAATTTCAGTTTGAAATCATGACCTCTTTCTTTCTCCATTTAATTATTATTTTTATTTATTTATTCGTTAACAATCATAATTGTGTTTGAATTTGTTTATAACCCAATTAAATTCAAATTTTACAATAGCAATTTTTACAATAACGATTCTATCATAGCCTTATCATGATCTAGTCTCGGATATAGGCCTCTTTCTTTCTTTAGCTGAATATTATTTTATTTAGCAACTTGAAAAAATAAATCTTATTAAATAATTTCATAAAATCACCAATTCAAAAATAAAAAAAATGATATAGCTATCCTCGGCCTGGCGGTTTATTCTCCAAAATAATGGGTCATAAACATCAGGATAAAGATTATGAATCATAGAAAATTATTTTTATTTATTTATTCGTTAACAATCATAATTGTGTTTGAATTTGTTTATAACCCAATTAAATTCAAATTTTACAATAGCAATTTTTACAATAACGATTCTATCATAGCCTTATCATGATCTAGTCTCGGATATAGGCCTCTTTCTTTCTTTAGCTGAATATTATTTTATTTAGCAACTTGAAAAAATAAATCTTATTAAATAATTTCATAAAATCACCAATTCAAAAATAAAAAAAATGATATAGCTATCCTCGGCCTGGCGGTTTATTCTCCAAAATAATGGGTCATAAACATCAGGATAAAGATTATGAATCATAGAAAGAGATGAATCATTATAAAAGAGTATGAAAAAGATTATGAGAGAAAGATTGAGAGGGAAAAATTCATTATATTACCTATTTTTTTTTTTTTACTTAAAAGTAGGTTTTTATGGAGCACTCATTGCGCAACGTAATTTGTACATAGCCATTTTTATTTACCTACAATTAAAGAAAGAAATCATTTATTCTCACTCAATATTGCGCAGGGCGCTACATAGTACCTAGTAGAAATTTAAATAGATTAATAATACAACTAAATATAAATAAAAAAATGTACGTGAAGTATAAATAAATAAATAAACAATTTACATTTTGTTTGTGTATAAACTTCCAAAGCAAAATAAATAAGGTATATTTACCCTAAGGCATTCTCATCTTGTAACCCACACCTGCGTGAAATAGAAGACATTAATTAGTACTTTGGCATTGGCACTCATTAATTCTGCCTGTTAGGGAGCATGAGGTCTCGATGTTAAATGTTAATTAATTATAATAATTTGCATAGTGGTTGTATATTACACTTATAGAACCTATATCGTACCCTCTCAGTTATAAAGCTTGATTGCGTACAAGGATTACATATTAATAAGAAAGCCGGAGAGCTTCGCGGCTTGACCATCGACTGGTAAACAGAGGCCTCAGGTTCGAACCCAAGGCAAGAACAAGAACATAAGTTATGTGTGTCATATAAAAGTAAGTATCAATCACCTCGTGAGACATGCAGATTACATATATTGCAAATTATAAAAGTCAACCAAATGAATCTAGATATTTTATTTTTTAAGGAAGAAGAAAAATGATTCAGCTTACATTTGAATAGCATGATGATGATGATGACGATGATGTCTTTGAACACTAATCCATCTAACATATTATTACACCGTACGTCCGAAAGACTGTTGAACAAAAGCCTCACCCATAGAACGCCACAACGAGCGGCAACTTGCCATATCACAATACACTATAGGTACAGTTAACCCGCTATCACTGTGACCACAGCCTTACAGTCGGGAAAGTCGTGTTATGTTATTGTTTTCAATACCGCTATGACTCCGGGGAAAATCGCATGAGCGTGGAAAAGGAAATCTTAACTCATGTATTTTAGTAGAATTGTTGAAAATAATTAGTATGTTCGTAATTACGTAATTAACAAAATTATGGTTATAAAATTTATAAGTAATAAGTTTTTTTTTAATGCAAATCCATGCGAAGTGACGTCTAAAGTATTTTTTTGTAGCACGAAGAAAAATTCGATGAAGCACAGGGTTTGAACCTGCGAGGTTGCGACTTACTGCAGCGCTTTGAGATCCTCACCGTTTAAGCTAGCGATGAATGAATGAAGTTATATTAACTAAACATTTTCAAATTTAAAAACCCTTGACTCAAATATCTCTTTTTTTTTAGCTAAGAACACTCTTATTCAAGTCCCCTTCCAAATAAAAAAACCTAATCAAAATCGGTCAATTCGTTTAGGAGCTACGAAGCTACAGACATATACATAGACAGGTCAAACTTATAACTCCCCTCTTTTTGTGTCAGGGGTTAAAATCGGTGCTTTCCGTGCTCCAGTAATAAGCCCGACTTCACAGAGGTAAAGTTAAAACGACTAGACTTTATCTGCGTATACGCATCATATTGTGTGCATTACAAAGTTTATCAACCTCTTATCTGTGTGCATTAGGGCAAGGGGACCATGTTGCTGACATGTTGAATCTATCATACATGAAAGATTGATAAATATTTAGTTAAAATGAATCTTTATCTAACTTTAGTATACATAAATCTATACTTCTATACTAATATTATAAAGAGGTAAAGTTTGTATGTGTGTATGTTAGGGGTTCTCTCCGGAACTACCAGTCCGACCCTAAAAATTCTTTCATTAATAGGAAGCTACATTATTCCTGAGTGCTATACGCTATTTTTTTCGGTTGGTTCACGCGGATGAAGTCGCAGGCAACAGCTAATACTTTACAAAAATGTTTATGCATATGTATTTAAAATGAATCAAAAAGAACTTTTGGTTACTTGTTACCGGTTTCTGAAACAAAAATCAACTGATTGCTATCTTAAAGTCTCTAGCGAGAATTGAAAAAAATACAAAATTATAGCCTACCATCTCTAGACCTGCATATAAATTGTTGACTGCTTTCTTTCTGGGATCCAATGCGTAATTGCTGGATATACTTACCAAGAAATCTGCAGCTTCAAGGCGATGTAGAAATGGGATTTGAAATTGTATGGGAGCAGGCAGTTATACGATAGCTCAGTGGATAAGACCGATGCCGTGGTTGGTACGGAATGTGTTGCAAGTTCTAGCCGTGTATCCTGTCTCTTTTTTGATATTCTCTAATTTTTCAAAGGCATTACAGAGCCGTAATTTGTATTAAAATATATGATAATCTGCCATATTCACTCCTTCAGATTCCACGTCCAGTTAAAACTAAACGCATTTAGAAATTTCCATCCAACCATAGCAGCCGATATATTTTGATGAGGAATAAAAAATAGCATTTTTTAGAACCACACTTTTTGAACCCCGATAGTTAAATACACAGACAAATTACAAAAAGAAATCCAAAAAAAGAAACAATTTAAGATAAATCTCGAAATTGCATTCAAGGTTGCGTTGCTGACGGTACAGTGCGCCCGCGCACAGAGGAACGCGCGCGTCGATGCGTCGGGTGTCAGTCTATCCGCCACCCCTGTGGAAGTCACACGCGTTCGCTCGCGGCCTATCGACACATCGATAGCACAGCGCAGCTCGCGATCATTTCGATAAAAAACCAGTGTTGTGTTTTTTTTTTGGCGAAAAAAGGATTTTGTTTTAAAATAGTGGTGTGACGACTTGGACGAGGCGAGGTTTTTTTTTCTTAAGGTGCGTTTTTTATTGGATAGTTGTAACGGTCTTTTGTGATCTATGATTATTTAATTATTTTATTAGTTTATAAGAAGGTACCTGTTATGAGTAGGGCCGACAAAAAAGAAAATTTAATTAGATTTTAATTAGTTTTTTTTAAAATATTCAATAGGTAGTCAGTATTATTTCATAAGTTCGAACGAGAGTTTTTAGAGAAGATAAACTTAATTGATTTTTAAAATAGAACAGCTTGAAGGTTGAGTAACTAATTAAAATTTATCATAAAATTATAAATAATTAAATTGCATCGTAAAAATAATGTCGATAAGCTAAAATATTATAACGCAGAATGTATCGATAAGTACCTACGCCATTCCTCTTTATTAATTACGATAAACAACTAGATATATTACAACAAATGCCATTCTTACATTAAATTCCAATAAAATAATACCTTTATTTATTTTTTAAGTCCAGTTTTAAATATTTATCATTCCCTGCAAATTATTAATTATCATTAATGATGTTTCAATATTCTTATCAAAGACATTATTTTATCAAAAGGACGACAATCTACCTAATACAATTGGGCCGTTCAAAAACATACAGACTTTATCGATAATCACTTATCGATGGAATATACGTACTTAGTTACGTACCTACTATGTCATTAATATTGGATATCGATAATGTCGATAGTCTCTTGAGACTCATTTGCAATTATTAATTGCATTGTACTGGGATTTATGTCATAATTTCATAAATATTACGCTAGGACTCTTCTTGGATACCTATATTCAAGTTTTTATAATAATATACTAATGAATAGTGAGGGGGTGGGTACCGATTCAATACAAAAAAAAAAGAAAATATATTTTTTACTATAATCCTTTTTTTCTACGTGTGGTATGGCCATTGATATAATAATTATGTCTCAGGTCCCAACTCATGGTAGTCACCTCTGACTTTTCGGAAGTTATATGCGAATTATAAATTTTCACTTACCTCGGAAAGCACGTTAAGCTGTTGGCCCCAGTTGTCATAAAAATCTTTGACGGCCGATATAGGGAGTCGATACCCTCATAAAATCCTGACAACTGATCTAAGTTTAGAATATCGTATCCCTTTGGGTTGCGGGGGTCAGCTAAGATATCGCTGTGTAGAAAAATGATATTCAGCTACATTTGGTTAGAAGCCGACTCCAACAGTTGGAATAATGAATAGAATAGAAGTAGGAATAATAAGGCTAGGAATTCTCCTATAAATAACTATAATCTGTTTTTTCATATTAGAAGTAGGTAGTGCACAATTTGTATATGCACATCTTTACATAAAATAGATTTTAAAAGAAATTTTAACCAAATTGAGTTGAAGCAAGTTATTATTTATTCGTTATTTGTTATATTTTTCTACTTCCTTTCGCTACTACTTACTTTCGCATTTATAATATTAGTAAGGAGTTAGTATTAGGATAGGATAGTATATTATATGTTTAACATTTTTTTTTATTTTTGACTAGGTATATTGTATACAATACAAAAGTCAAAATGACTAACATTTCATTTGTTTTCATCATAATAATAATCAAAAGAAAAAACAATCTTTAGACATGCTTTAGACAATCAAAATATTTTTTTTAAACAAATGAGAAGTATTGAATAAATAAAGCGATTTCGATTTCAATATGTCTTACGCATGCTATTATTGATTTATTAAGGAAAATAAAAACTATATTTATAAGTACATATGAGCAGAATGTTGACTTGTATGGATATAGGTACCTACCTAAACTGGTTTGTCCATTTATAAACATGTGCATATAATGTAAATCTAGGCAAATAGTACAGTAATTGCTCCAATTTTATTAATAATAATAATTCTTTATCAGTTTTTGTTTATCTAAATTTAAATAAAAAAGAACCTTTTTTAAATTTATTTATTTTACTTTAAATTTACTTACTCCAGTTTTCAAGTTACATTATAGAATAATAAAATGTTAATAAAAACAATTTGGCGACTAAAATAAATATTTGTTATAGATACCAAAATTGATTTTTTTATTTATGTTAAATACAAATTGATTTCTTTTATTTACTTATATTTATATTCCTAAAATAAGAAGAAAAACAACATTTAAAACAAAGTAAAACTTGCAATAGTACAGAAACCACTTCAAGTCTTCAACAACAGAATCTTCAAGTACAATTTAATTACCATTTTTATCACAACGCGGTGCCTTTACATCAGTATTACAAGAAACCACAGATAAACTAAGCAGATGTTTTATATTTTATAAATAAAAGCAACAAGTTCAACTGATGCGTACTAAAATATCTCCAACAACTCGAATGTCGCTTCCCTTGGTATTCAAAGACGACCATTAAGACTTACGTATGTTATTTTAAGAGTATACTCGGCTACGTGCTGTGAATTTGTTACATTTTACCCAAATGCCGTTGACATTTCCAAGTTTTTGTAAGAAAGTTGTAAATAAAACTTCTTCACACTTATTTTGGAGGATAAATTAATTTTGAGAATTTGACTTAAGTCTTTATTCGATTTAAAATCTAAATAATAAACAAAATACATATTTATAATATTAAAGTCGAATATCTTAAAAGTGCTTACTTCTTTTTAGGGGTTCCGAACTTAATTTTAAATAATTAGTAGGTATATAATTTAATTTAGATTGGAACGTAGGAGTAATTGGCATTAATTCTACGTCTCAATCAAAGTACAGGCGCTCTGGATATATTATATAGAAAACAATTAACGAAAAAAAAAACTTGAAGGACAAAATATGGACTTGAATAAACCCTTTTTTTAGCCACTACAGTCCGTGGATGAGTTCAGGTCCAAAAATATATTTCGCGGGGTGAATTGACAAGCGATTAGTAAAACTTTACTTGATCTAAAAATTCTTGTAAATATATTTTTTATTGCGAATAACCTTTCTCTTCTGATATTCTTGCAAAAATTCTTCCAATAACTTTAGTTTTTCATAATACAAATAACTTTTTATATTAATACAACGTAACCATAATCTGTATGCTACTATAAATATAACTTTGCGTGGGACATCATTCAGTATGGATTAAACCTGCTACTTATTGCGTTATAATTTAATTATTAGATCACGAAGCAGCAACATGTTGATTATGCAGATAATCTCAATACCGATGTGTGTACTCAGTTCAAAGCAAAATAAGTAATAATAGTGAAAGAATCAAATTATAATACAGCGGCTGCCCGACTGCTAGGAAAATAATACTAAGATTCTTTCTTTCTTTATCGTTGATGAGCAACCTGGTGTCAGAGCTTAAACCACCCGTAGGCCTCTGACATCGCTTTACAGATCGTTGATAAATATCTCAGGTATGCTGGTTTCCTCCCAATATGTTCCTTCACAGTTTCAACAAGTGAACATTAATTTCTAATACGGACATTATTCCGAAAAGTTAGAGGTGCGTGCATGGGTTTCGAACCGACCTTTGACTTGGCAAATCCCGCTCGAAATCAACTTTTTCCTTTTACAAAATTTTTAACTTCGTATAGTATGCGTAAATGCTTTAATTTTTTTTATGTATGTATTCACAGTAAGACTAGTTTCTGGTTTCATTTATAACTTCAGAAACTCAGAGAAATCAAATTCTCAACCATAAGTAAAAATCTTCACGTTTAGTTTAATATTTCTGTTGTTGTATTTTTTCACATGCATGAGCTAAAACTATCCATTATCCTGATTGTTTCAAGGTTTACTACAAATATCGACAATTTCTTAAAAAAACCACTAATCAATTTTAAAATCTACGATTTTAGTGTCTGATAACCAATAAATATCCTTCACCTACACATGACCTATGCCATGAGCCGAGCAATTACGAAATTACTGAACCGAAAAATTACGTTTTCCGTTTTTTAGATAAAATTGTTGATTTGATTCGCAGAAAGATGGACCGTTATGAATTCTGCGTTTTAGCTAATATTTGCTAACGTGTTCTTATTTTATAGCTTTGTTAAATTAATTTTATGGAACTAAAACTTCTTTTTGATCTGACGATTTTTCTATTTTTTTTTCAGATTGTACCCAGAATATTGTAGATACAGTCTGAAAAAAAATTGAAAAATAGTCGTCATCAGTTAAATAGTTATTTAACCACAAATATGAAAAATATCATTAGCTGAAGTTTACCCCAATATTTTGATTCTAACCCTTTCAGCTAACAGTAGTAGCATAAACATAATATAATAATAGTATTTATATAATAAGTAATGATAGTCTATGACCGTTAGACTGCTAAGTTCTAGGTTCGAAACTAAGCACGCACGTTTTAGAAATTAATTATTCCTTGCTAAAATAGTGAAGGAAAACATCATGAGGAAATCAGCACAACTGAGAGATTTTTGAACGATGTGTAAAACTATGTCAGAGACCTGGCGGCATAAATTCGGACATCAGGTTGTTCAGAAACCATACGACAAAGATCGAAATCCAATTAAAATATCTAGCTTTTCTGTTCAATCGAACTTTATTTGACTTAGCCGTTATAAAATATGATTATTTTGCACTAAAATAATTTTATTACCCGAAACTAACATTCGAACTAATGCCCCGTTAAATTAAAAATTGTATAAAACTATCCGTCCCATTTCAACGTCATATTCTTTATCGAATTATGTTTCTATATCAAATCGATAACTCTTATCTGCAGGTTTGCAAAGCCATTGTTATTTGTACATTACTATTGTATTATGTTCAATATACACTCTCGGTATTTTATCAGTGCTACGGTATTGATTAGAGTATTTATTTTCTTCTTTAGCTCCATTTCTTTTATGTAACTTTTCTTAATCTTCAGATATGTTCACTTTCTTTTGTTAGAATGTGTTAATTTTTCAGATCTAAGAATTTTATTATTTCTTGTTATTGGTAAGGTGGTTTTTAACGGTGGTTTAAATATAATTTTAGGTAATCCTTAAATTTATAAATTCTTTAAACAAGGTGTTTTTAAGGTTGTAGGATTTGATGTGTATTTTGTACTCAGTATTTGCTTGTTTATTTTTTTCACTAGCGGTCCTGTAAGTGTCAGGCTTTGATTATATATATGTCTAGATAGAGTGTCGCGCTGTAAAAGCACCCAAAAAAATGTGCCAACTTTTCATACTGGTGTGCGTTGACAGCTACGTCTTACACAACACGACTGTCATTCTGTTTTCCTAGTGTGCGTGAATAATGATACCAGTTGTTGAAATATTCCCATTGAATTAGAGGAAAAAATCCATAGTGAGAATAAATTTTAATCTAAATAAATATTCTCTAAGACGAAAATAATAAATGAATTAGAATTCAGATAAAATATAAACGTTTGTACGTTACGTTAGTTTATTTCGGAAACTTTTTGCCCAGTTTTGATGAAACTTTGAATGTACTTATATTAACCTCAACTATGTTACGATACATAATTTCTTAATGGAAGACCCATTAATACTTTTCCCGACACACGAATTGAACCCAGGACCGTGTATTCCGTAGTCGCGCTTGCGACCGGTAGGTAAACCAACGAGGCAGTTCATTAATTTTCAATGACTGGCGCAATTCGTCTCGCAGCTTGTCATATTTGTCACAAATATTATTTAAGAAATTTAAATTCCCGTAAATAATACCCATCTAATTTAATTTTTTCAAAAAATTACACTTCCGCCATCACTAAGTATGTATTAAACTACTGGACCACATGGGAGTTTGAATTCATAAACTGGCAACACGGACGTCAAAGACAAAATGTCGGAAAAAATATTAATTTATTTTCGAAATATTTCAATGGCTTATTTTGCTGAAATGAATACAAAATTATGTTGTTTACCGATGATAGGTGACTTTTTTTGTTTTTTTTTTATCGATCTTGGCATCAATGGCACAAATCGTCCTTGTGAAAAAACATTTTTGCGATACAACTCGAGCATATCTCGTGACAGCGCAACTGACACTAAACGCGGCGAAGCGGTTTAGTGGCCAACAGTTGGTTACTAAATTTATCGACGCTTTTACAGCTTTGACTGTCTATCTAGACATATAAATAATCAAAGGTGTCAGGAATTATTGTCCTTTGCACTGGCAGGATTGCTAGCATCTGTATTACCTTACGAGGCCGCCTTGTCTAATTACTTCTAGCATAAACCTTATTAAATAAATGATTTAAAAAAAAATGTTCACTTTCTTGAGTTATGATTTAATGCTCTGTTGATAGCTAGCTTTGGTCCAGTTTCGCTATCTTCTGATAAGTTTTGGTTAACTTATCTCTGGGGGACAATAGGGAAGATGCACTATTTTTATTTTTGTTTTCATTTTAAAGAATTCCACGTAGAATAGACCACAAATATATTTAAAAAATTAAAACATTGCAATTTATCCGAAAAAATGCTGTTTTAAATTGACAGTTTGACAGTTCGCGGGAAAACGGCCTTATGGTGCTGATGACGTCACTCTTGTCTTTTACTGGTTCGCCGTTGGCTTTCATACTTTTGCATATTTATTTAAATCGAATAAAAAATAGTATTTACAAAGCATAGAATTTTATTTTATAAATTTACAAAAAAGAATAACTTAAATATTATATAGTTATTACATTTTAATTTTGGAAATACGGCATCTATCCAGAATTTCTATGCAGCATTCATAACAGATAAAATGCTTTTATCGTATATACAAATATACTTATTTTAATTTTTCAAAGTTTGTGTATGCTATACAGAAAAGTGATATTTTCCTTATGCTGAAAAACATTTGAAGTTGTACTTGTGCCCAATATTTTGGTGTTATTTTATTGTCTTTCACATAGGAAAGTATGGTAGGTAGCTTCTGTTAAGGATATTTCACCTCTACTGTGTAATTTTCAGCCGTCAGGTGTTGCACCAAAAAAGGGTAGGTACTCGGCATTACGAAGAAATCCAGCTTCTTCAATTTTAATCTAAAATGCTGATTAAAATAATATAAACAATATTTATTACTACAAAGGCCTGGAACTAAACATACCTAACTAATTATTTTATTCAAAATATTTAAACTAGAGAAAAACTAATGATGTTATGTCAATACTAACTCTAGGTAAACACCTGGAGTCTGCTTTGATAAACCCAACTCCCATTTTTATTAAAAAAAACGCAAATAATATTCCCATAAAATATTATTCACCTTTACAACCATAACCTCAAATAAGTTGTCAAAACAAGTGTGACGTCACGAAACGCTAATTCGTGTTTTAAAATACGTATTGTTTCAAGTCATTTTTAAATCGTAATTATTGTAAAAAAACAACAATATGTAAAATAAAAACGTTGCAGTGGCCTTTCTTTTATATTTTTTTAACGTTTTAATCATAGAAATTCCATAAATATTACATCTGCATCTTCCCTATTTCTTAATGCTCAGAGAGACTGAGTATAGTATGAGTCTCACTTACTGTTACTGTTACTGCTGGACAAAGGCTTCTCTCCCTGATTGCCACGTCTTTCGATTCAGAGCCAGTGTGGTCCAGTTACTATTCGTTTTCTCATCTCATGAGTGGGCTGCCGCGACGCCGTCTTGCAGTATCAGGGCTCCACTTAGTGGTTATTTTAGCCCACAGCTTATCAGGCATGCGACAGACATGAGTCTCCCTTAGAATCTCAAATTTTTTAATAGTCTGAAATTGCCAACACGCATTTTTCTAGTGTGGTGATTAATGCTCGATCTTTCTCTGTATGAAAATAGGCCTTTGCCCTGCAGTGAGACAGTTACAGGCTGGCTTATTTATTATGTTTTAGTAGACCCCAAATGTGCAAATTAGATGCCTTGAGTTGCCTCTGGGTAGTTATTGATTTGGTAAATTTCAACTATGGATAGCTAAGAATATCCCCATCTCTTCTTTACTAGTCTTAACTTAGTCTGTGCAAGAAGAGTGACTAGTTGGAAGACTAGAGAGAGAGAAAGTAACAAAATCTTTAAAAAAAACATTTAATGTCGGTGTCCACAGATATATCTCTACAGCTCCGCTATCTAGATCGTTAATTAACAGAATGGGGGAATTTTATGTAATTATAAATGATTCACTGTGGCTTTTAGGAAATGAATGTGATATATTGTGTTTTCTTATCGTTTAAGTTATTTTAATATTCTTGGTAACTACTATATTAGTCAACTAAGAGAAATGGTTTGGATCGTTAGTTTTACAGACATTTATTCCAAGTCAGTTATTGTTTATTGTTATTTTCCGGATATTTTGCTTCGAATGGGTGGTCTTTAAAAACGTACTAGCGCGGACACGAACGGTGCACCACTTTGCGATCAAAATGCTTTGAACGATGCTACGTGCGTAGGAGCGAGGCTAGCGCTACGTTCGGACGTCGGGTGCAAGCGATTCTAACCTTAAGAGTGGTGCACCCGCTTTGTCCACGATAGTTCTTGCTTAAATCCAGGTTTCTTCACGATGTTTACCTTCACCGTTAGTCATTGGCGTCTTAGATTAATAAGAAAGTAATTATTGATATTGTACATGCCAGGTTCCAACCTACATACCTACATTATACTTGCAAAAAAGTCCGTAAATACGCTACCACAACATATGCTCTAACTTAATTAGCAAAAAATATAGGGCGATCGCTATGGGCAGTCAAAATTCTAAAGGTTGCAGATCTATGGTGTCATGTGTCCTCGTGCGTAGCAAAAAAGGATTTAAGGTCCACGGAAGAAACCTATTTTCACGCTTCTAAGCATATCTTTATCTTTATTTCGCTAAAAATTGCCTATATGTCGGTAACTTCAAACACAGTTCTAGAATATAGTTCTTTATAAATAGCTACGAGTATATCTGATAAGTGAGGCACTATCGATTTGTCACAACTTGTCACAGGCCGAATCATTTCCGTGTGAGGTGACGATAGAATTCACGCCTCCAAGTCGCGACTTCGCGAGTGAGATTATTATAATTTTAAATAAGGAAGTTTGAATTTGAGTAGCTTAGTTTATTGTTGTAATCGATAAAATAATTGAATAACAATTAACAGGGTGCTTAGCCAAGTCGACTATCTACAATCGCTAACGCTATATAAAACGAATATTAGATTCTATTAGTTTGTTTTGACCACGTGACATAACAATAATCCTATATATTTCTTTCGTTTTCTATAGCGATTGTAGATAGTCGACTTGGCTAAGCCCCCAGGAATTAGAAGTCCTCTTCTCATCGGTATAGAAACTTAAGTGGAACACCAAATAAAAAAACTGGATGTAAGGAGTCTGGCTAACTAAACCATAGGGAGTGACTTATGTCAATGGTGAAGGTTGTCAGATCCTTACGTGCTCCACCCGAGGTCGGTGGTATTTCCATATTTTACCATTTTCTTGAGTAACATCGATCCTCAACCCTTACAAGGATTAAAAAAAAACAGGTTTTAAAAACAGTTATAATAGGTACGTACTCGTATTTTCACAATAATAAGTAAAGCTATGCTATAAGTATAGCTGCTGGATGCAGGTTGCTTCCAACCGGCCAATCTGGAAGTCATTGGGGGAGGCCTATGATCAGCAGTGAATGTCTTATGGCTGAAATGATGATGATGATGATGAAGTACTCGTAAAGCTATCTCCAGTTCAATATGAAGTGAGAATAAGCAAGGAAGAGTCAACCACGTAACTTCAAGTTAAAAGTTAAACGCTGGTTGAAGTAAATTCATACGAACCGCGTTGAGTGGTGAACTCAAAATAAATACTACCGCGACGCGGGTGATGCGCTGTAAACAGATTAGCCTACTAACTGAGTAGCGACAGCAGAATAATCAACTGTAAGTATATCGAAGAATGTTTTCTATCATCTAACTTTTCGGCCAAACGTGCTGTCTAGGAATAAAGATTTCTATTAGCTTTGCTTTCTGTATAGTAGTGTCGTAAGCACTGATAGCCTAGTGGTATGACCGTCGACTGACAAGTCAGAGGTCTCGAGTTCGATCTCAAGGCACGCATCTCTGACTTTTCGAAAGTTATGTGCGTATTTTAAGTTAATTATCAGTTGCTAAAACTGCGAGGGAAAATATCGTGATGAAACCAGCACACCTGAGAGATTTTTCAATGGTGTGTAAAGCCATGTCAGAGGCCTACGGGCGGTTTAAACTCTGACACCAGGTTGTTCATCAACCATACTATAAGAAAAAAGTGTCGTACAAGCGTTTTCTATCTTAAGTTCCAGGCTCTAAACACTAGCTTCCGCTCGCGGCTTGTGTGTCATAAATGTGATTATTCATTTTCCAAATAGGTACCTACGTCATGGAAAAGTCCACTAGGTATGCAGAGTTATCGTCTCACCGGGCAGTACCTATTGTATTCAGAGGATCTGTCTGTACCTCTGGGCAAAACACATAAATATTATATACATAATATCTTTATTTTATGTCCTTTATCCATAAATAAAGGTTATCACCATGCGCCGCAAGTTTTAGTGTTTTGATAATAAATTAAATAAAGATGCGTTTTCGTGATTCGTATTCGTAGTTCATTTAGTATGATTGCCATTGTTTTTATTTGACGATCTTTCACTTCACATATCTCGGAAACGTGACTCTTTAGGACATCATGTTGCTAACATTTTTTATTGGTTAAGATGTCCTCTTCCCAAATATACTAGTCTCATCTTGCACCCCACTTTGAAAAAAAAATCAAAATGGCGACGGTTTGCTATGCCAGCTCCCATACAAAAATCTTCAAACCCCTTTCCTTGGCCAACGGTTGATGAATTTTGCAGATTTTCAAGTATAAGCAAAAATTAATAAATATTATTACGGTTGTAATTACAATTTTTACAGCGCAGTTATTCAGTTTATTACGGCCATAAATTAAAGTTGTAAACAAATTGGTGACCGATTAAAATTAAATTACTACTTTATACGCAATCGAAATTTCGTAATAATCTTTAAAACTTTACACATCAATAAAACTTCACTGTCAGTTTTTTTAAAACAAATAAGTATTATTTATTTTTTGAAAAACTATCATATACTTACTTTTTCATCTTTAATTATTTCCTAAAACAATTTAAAAAAACGTAATATTTTTTGCTGTCGCTCCACTCCGGCGACAACGGAAGTCAACGGAGCGTGCGCTTGCGCAACTGCGGCGGATCTGCTATTGTCTTTTCGTTGGTGACCCTACCGTACCGCCACGATGTTGGTTTACTACTCACATGTTTGATGTTGATTATGTATTGTTATGATGTGAGCATGACTTTATAGTTGCTCCCATTTGAGTTATGGCGGTCTTAAAAGAAAAACGATGTTACAAGGTGAAAACTAAGCTGAATTCTTTTTTTTTTAAATTAGGATAAGGGGCTTACTCTTGATCTACGAACCGAATCCCAATCTTACTTTTCCAGTTGCAAATTGCAATGACTTCGTACTTATATAAATTGGGATTGATTTCGTAGTTCAAGTATCTACATATAGAGATTTAAAAAGTCATATTGATACATGCTAGGTTCAAACCCACACTCACGTGCTTACAAAGTGGGCCCGTAACCAAAAAAGGGTGCATTTTTGTAAAAGCTATACCAATTTGGAGAAAAAACCAATGGCACAATGCTATCTACTGACTATGTAGATAGGGCATAGAATTTCTTGGCATACTTTTTGAATATTATGAACATATCACTAAGGAATTTGTTATATTGTAGTTTTAAAAGAATTACGTATTAAAGAGATTTAAACTGTCACAAGTTTGATATGTAGGTCGAGATTTATTTTTCAAACAGATTTTCTTTGGAACAGAAACAAAATTTAGGTTTTGTCCTTAATCCATAGATTAAGTTATCACTGCTGTGCAGATATGAAAATGTATGAAATTGATATTTTTAGTACTAAGATAAAAGTAAACTGATTTTCTAAAATTAGGTACATTAATATCAATATTATATCATTTATTTATTTATTTTATTTAATAATTTATGTACACACACATTACACAATATAAAAGTAAAAGGTTAAAATAGGAGATAGAAGGTACAAAGGTACAGCTTATTTCAAAAGAAATCTCTTCCAGCAGACCTGCGAGAGGAGAATGTGAAAAAAAATGATAGTGAGAGAATATGAAAGAAAATGTGTGTGAAAGTGAAGATAATGTGAAAAATAATAATTATGTTTTAATAGAATATTTTGATTATATGTTGCTTGAAAATTTATGTACTCTGTGATTCCTATTAGATAATTGAATTAAATAAGTATAGCTTTTCCCGAAGCAATGCCTCTTGCTCCTTTTTGGGCTAGGAGTAGGAACCTTTGCGGTGGTACTCAGAACGGATCAATGGTTTAGGAACTAAAAGACAAACATACAAACAGTCATTTTTATGTAGATAGACCATAGAAATATTTCCAATATCTTTGAGATAGACTAAACACGCCATCATTTCCACATCTCAAGTCAACGGTCTACTTAGCCCAAGTTTCTCACAATTCAGGAATGACGATCATCGTACCGTAAGATATGTGCGTGTCACTATTATGTGTGATCAACAATCAGTAGTAAGAGTTATTGTAATCGGAGACATTGGTTTGTGTCCCGGTTGCGTAACTTTCGTGGAATTTAGCTCCGCGCCAGGTTTTTCTATTGTATTGAGCCTGACTAGTTTTGGACTCAAACGGAGTCCATTTTCTAGAGCGAGTGTAGTCGCGGCGGCCGCGGCTTCGCAGACCTCACACTTGAAATTGGAACTTGAAAATGGACTCCGTTTGAGTCCGAAACTAGTCAGGATTCCCGAAATCAATGCGTGAGTAAAACCGTTAGTGTTTAATCACTACATAGTATAAAACAAAGTCGCTATCCGCCGTCTGTCTGTCCCTATGTATGCTTAGATCTTTAAAACTACGCAATGGATTTTGATGCGGTTTTTTTTAATAGACAGAGTGATTTTTAAGGAAGGTTTATATGTATATTGCACCCGTGCGAAGCTGGGGCAGGTCGCTAGTAATATATAAATAAATTACCAATAAACACTGAATAATTACTAGTTATTCGTAACTAGCTATAAATTTAAACATAACATGAGCAAACACCTGCTAATCTCCACGTAATAAGCAATAACTTCGCCATTACACGAATCGGGAGTGGAACCCGCGAAAGCGATCAATGAGCCGCGGCGGGCGACCAAGCGTAAGGGTAAATGAACTGTGTCACATAACCAGCTTGGTGAATGATGGTGATCAATGGTGATGTATAGCCAGAAGTGTGAACAGTGGTGTATGTTACTGCGATCATTGTGTGAAAGGAAGCAGTAAGTTAACGTGCATTGAAACGTATTAGTTTATGTTAACTGTATGCGTTAGTTATGAAGCTTCCAGTTATCGTATTTTCGGTATCGTTTGTTTGGGATATGGATAGAGTTAGGTAGTGTTGTTTAATTTACGGGATGAAGGTTGTAGTATGAGAAAAAGCCTTCGCTTTACAGTTACAGGCTGGTTCATTTTTATTTTACCTATAAGACTTGCATGCGATTCTATCGCCAAAAAAACTGTTTTTTTTTCTTACATAGGATTTTCAGGATTTTTATTTAGGGTGACACAAAAATATAATTTACTATGAACAAACAACCAGATCGGAAGATTGATATACATATAGGATACCTTTCGATCACACAAAAGTTTGTCCAGTGCAGGAATTGCGACGAGAAGATGAATTAAGATTTTCACCATCCCATCCCTGTAGTAACCTTTACATCTCGACAGTTTGATCCGAGCAACTTTTTAGGAATATAAACTAAGAATTCCCTTTGCTTCTTTGCCAAACGTTTTGCTTCTACTAATTATTCCTCACAGCCGAAGAGTTTTAGGTTTGCAACGCCGCGCCGCCGTGTATCTAGTCGCTTTTGAAAATGGACTCTGTTTGAGTTCGAAACTAGTCGGGCTTTCCCCGAAATTAATGCGTGCGTAAAGCTGTATAATATTAAATAAAATATACCCAAAGAGTGGACTATAATTTCTACTAAATCATTGCACAATTGTCTAGCTCGACATCACCGACAAAAACTCATTGCAATTCAGATTCACTTGACAGGATCAAGTGCTGTCCACTGGCTAATTGGTACTATTGGTTGTTATCTGTCAAATCATTGCCGACAGTCAAGGATGAAATATTTAAACTTTTAAATTAACTGGCATTAGAAACATTTGTCTGTGTTAGGGGACAATTAGAGGATCTCTTGCGTAATTTGGGCGTCCTTTGTGAAGGACTGTTGATAGGATGAGTTGGGTTTATGTGTTACGCTATTTGTAGTCGTGAGAGTGGTATGAACGTTGACTGGCAAGTCCGAGGTCTTAGGGTCAAATTCAAGGAACCTCTGACCTTTCGTAAGTTATGCGCGTATTAAAAAAAAAATTATCACTTACTCCGTGCCTCGAAAAGCACGTAAAGCCGTTGGCTTGATCTCTCTCCGGTCATGTACGATTGCCGATCCATCGACTATGAGAGTGAGGGAATAGATGGTGCACCTGAGTTTGCACACTCTTGTGCACTATAATATCTCATACGTAGTAGCTAATCTCCGTTGAGATTCGTTGCTGTGATCGAAATTCAGTCAGGAGGTCATTATTGCGCTATGAAAATGTCCTGAACTTCTGAATTTAGTTTTAAACTGAACTGCTAAGAAAAACTAAGCATTGTTTATATTTAAAATCACAATCTAATTGTTATCTCTTGTTACAGACCAGTAATGTCCATCTAACCTCCACGATGGCGAGCTGCGGTGCGGTTCTTTTGGAGGCGCGGCCCTTCAGGCCCTTCAAATCCTCTGAGGAGTACCTTTATGCTATGAAGGAGGACTTGGCCGAATGGCTGACGGTCCTCTACCCTGAACTCAGGATCAACGCTGACAATTTCCTGGACAGGCTGGACACTGGCGTTGCTTTGTGCAGGGTAAGTGTTTAATTTTAAACTCTTTAGTGTTTGTTTTATTATTATTTTTAACTTAGCCACGCGCCGCGCTTTGATTTTGTGAAACTAGGAATTTAAAAACCCGTTTAAAGCTATTATAACGTTCGTAATAATCTTCCCTGATGTGTTGGTCCCATTTTTTTTAACCCTGTATACATTGATACAAAACGAAGCGGAGACGGTGTGATGTGATAGGGTTGCAAGATATTTTTAAAAGGATTTTATGTGAAATTTTACAGATTAAAACAGATTCACATTTATTGTTTGTGGATTTCGAAAAACTTTATATATTTTTAAGATTTAAAGCACTGGCAAGCTCATTAGACATTTGGATATATTATTTATTCATTTAGTTTTACGCATTTAAAGTATTTTAATTTGTACTTGCTGAAATTAAATAAAGACTTTACCTGTTACTATCTGTACCCAGAACTTGGTGTACGTAAATAATATTTATAGAATGCAGTAATATTATTGAGGTTTAGACTTCTATTAATTCATCGATATAAATGGCTGTTTTATATTGTTTTAAATTGTAAGTTATTGTTGTTATGGAGTCGTGATAGCCTAGTGGTTGTGACCGTTGACTGGCAAGTCAGAGGTATCGGGTTCGAACCCAAGGCACCTCTGACTTTTCGTAAGTTATGTGCGTTTTATAAATTAATTATCACTTACTCCGTGCCTCGGAAAGCACGTAAAGCCGTTGGCCCTGCGCCTGATATCTCTCCGATCGTGTCGGAAGGCCGTCCCATCGGACTATGAGAGTGAGGGAATAGAGAGTGCACCTGTGTTTGCGCACACACTTGTGCACTATAATATCTCCTGTGTAATTGGCTAATCTCTGTTGAGATTGCCCGCTGTGACCGAAATTCGGTCAGGAGAATATTTTTTTTTTTATTAATTAAGTATGGAATTGTCGATGAAAAAGCTGCAAAGTTAGATATGCTACCCCCTCTAGTACAAAGGGTAGATTAGATGTCACTATTAGCACTAGCAGAATTAAGAATAACTAATTATAGAGCGGATAAAGGCTTTACGCGATAGGTAGCAGGTTAAAATTCTATTAGAAATCGTGTTTTCCTTTTAATAAAAATAACATAATATTTAGAGTTCACTTTGCATGTGTCACGTTTAAAAATATTATAAAATTATTTTTGTGTATGAACGTTCATTCGTCACTCATGATTTACCTATAATTCCGATTAATTAAGACCTTAGAGTATATAAGAAAAAAATAGAGCAACCCTATAGAAGTATGAACCGTGAGCACGGGTATGAACAACGCGGCCGCGACACGAGCTCCGTTTGCGATCATACCTCGTTCGTTTGCGGTTCAACTAGGCTCCACGAGCGAAAAAGTAACATTTTAGCTTATATCATGGTTAACTGCTGAGTAAAATTTTGAAAAACGTCTAGAAAACTTAATTTGAAAAAATGACATTTTAACATTTCTATGGCGAGACCTGCTTTCGCTCCGCACAAGGCAATGTGATTGACGTTATCACTCTATATTTTCTTGAATACTCTATGATTAAGACCTACCTATAACTACTTAGGTAGGTATAACATTTTAGATGTTTTCTAAAGACATAACTGTTAATAGCTGTCTGCTGCCTCCCGAAAACACCTACTTAAAAACAATGAGAAATTACCCATTATTAAACTCGTTATAACTTCCTAAAGTACTAGGACACCATAAAGGAAAGGAGAAGAGGTTATGATATCCTGTACTGTACCTAAAAGGCAATAAACACTCAAATCACGTCCGCAAACGAGCATGATCCAGGTTCGAACCGGGACATGCGATGTCACGCAGGACACGGTTCGTGAAAAGGGTACTAGGGAACTACGTTAGTGACACATTTTATTTGAACCGAATGAATAATTATGTAGGACAGGTATCGACCGAATTTCGGCCCTAAAGGACCACTAGTAATAAATAAAAGCACTTAGGCCCGGACTCCACCAAAGCGGAGAGGAGATGTGTTTCCATACAAATGACGGATCAAGCGGCGCCGCTCGAGTTCATTCGAGTTGACATTTGTATGGAAACACATCTCCTCTCCGCTCTTCTCCGCTTTGGTGGAGTCCCGGCCTTAAACTTTTCCGTGCAAAGAGATCTGTTGAAACTTAGGATAGCTACACACATAGTCGATTCGGCACATTCGGTTCGGTATTTTTGAAGAAGTCCCGATGAAATTTCTTCTAAAATACCGAACCGATTACCAATTATGCCGAATCGACTATGTGTGTAGCTACCCTTAAAGTGTTAATAGGCAATCCGACGTGATGCGACGCCCGACTTACTGGTAAAAATAATTCTGGTATTTCAAAGTCATTGAGAGGTAATGAAACAACTTTTTAACGGATATAACTCGCGTTTTTATTTTGATAATACAATCCTGACGTTTCGAGTGCTTTGCAGCACTCGTGGTCGCAGGCAGAAGCACTCGAAACGTCATTCAGGATTGAAGTATCAAAATAAAAACGCGAGTTATATCCGTTAAAAAGTTGTTTCATTATGTTGAGTGTTCGCGAAAATTTGAGACTATATCATTGAGAGGTATTTCAAAGTTTTTAAAAAATATAAAAAATGTGTCCTTAATTTCGCTACAATGTTACAGAGTGACTGTGCGTCAATAATTATTGACTTCCTGAAGTTTATCTAGCAAAGAGGCCAATAAATTATTATCACTAAATGCTTCAGATTAATCGTAAAGCAAATATTGGTTTAACCTGTATGTGTACATGTCGATAAAATTATATTTTACGTAATCCCACGCTTTTCCATAATCTATCCACATCGTTGACTGCCTCGTTGGTCTAGTGGTAGCAAGCGCGACTGCTGAGCACGAAGTACTGGGTTCGATCCCCGGGTCGGGCAAAGTGTTATTGGGTTTTTCCATTAAGAAATTCTCAGTAGCAGCACGGAGTCTGGAATTGTGCCCGGTTAATGGCAATAGGCTCGCCCCCTATTTATTACATGGGACTTATAACATAGCCGGAAAAACGTGGGTGAACTGCACACCTCTGCCTACCCCTTCTGAGAAATACAGGTGTGAGTCTATAAAATAAAATGAGTCTATCCACATTGTTTAATTATTTGTCTATGGGTACACACAGCAAACCTATTAGGTTGGCAGAACGCTAGATAAGGTTGTGATGTTTTCAAGAAGTCATCAATACAATTTTGTTTTACCATATTTTCTGAAAAGATATTTATATCTTAACTGAAACCTGTACCAAACTAAATTTTCACAATTACATGCAAACTTCTACAAAAAACTTTATCCTTAAATAACTGCCCTTTTTTTGTTTCGTGTATAAAACCCTTGGTACTCCACCACCAAGGGTCAGTTATGGAGTTATGTCCGACTCGCACAGACTAAAAATAATACCAATGCCCTGTCAACCTAATACCTTTGCTATGTGTACTATCATGGACAAAGCCGGTGCACCACTCTTAAGGTTAGAATCGCTTGCACCCGGCGTCCGAACGTAGCGCTAGCCCCGCCCCTAAGCACGTAGCATGTTTCAAAGCATTTTGATCGCAAAGTGGTGCAGCGTGATAGAACCTTACTTTACGGTAACCGCTTACAATCAAGGGCGTATGCATCTTTGTCACCTAATTGGTATAAGAAAAATATTCAAACATTTAAAATTCAAAATCAATATGAATAAAAATATAAGTTTTGTTCAAAAACAATGAACTTTCGCGGGTTCACTGACCGTACGCGTACGCACGTCGAGGAAAGGATAGCAACTTATCACAATATACAACTAGTTTGATAATATATTGGGTTGCGACTTTTTATTTATTATATTTCTGTATATTTCCCGAGACATTGAAGTGTTCACGGTCGAGAATGTTGACGTCTATAGCCGTCGCCTGATCAAAAACTCGTACGGTCTACGACGTCATAATAGATTGTAATAAAAAAAATACACACATATTCTACATCAACTTTGGGACAATAAAATATAATCGCGGCCAGGGGGGTTAGCCAAGTTGACTATCTACAATCGCTAACGAATAGAAAACGAAAGAAATGTATAGGATGACATTACCTTCGATCGATATGTCACGTGACATACTTAACGATAAAGGTAATATCATCCTATACATTTTTTCGTTTTCTATAGCGTTAGTGATTGTAGATAGTCAACTTGGCTAAGCCCCCAGGTAAAGCTAAGAATCATCATCACAATTATTAATGGTTTTTTTTTCTATAGGCAAAGTTTTCTTGACTCATTTAAAAGTTTTCATTCACAGACTGGTTCGAAATTCAAATGGTAACTTCACTTTACGAAAAAAAAGAAGATTGCTAGACCATTGAATCATCATCATCATCATCATCTCCCTGCCCTTTTCCCAATTTATTTGGGGTCGGCGCAGTATGTCCTCTTTTTCCAAACATCTCTATCACCCATCACCTCAGTAGTTGCTAGACCATTGAATATCAACAAACATTGTATTATACAAATGCGTGTTCTTTCATAAACATGTTTTGCAATGAGTGAGCGGGCGTTATCAAAACACTCCATTGATAAGATTGATGATAGATTGACTTACTAAGAACATGAGTGGTTTGTCATACTTACTTCAATATGGAATTGAGTTAGACAGGCCGTCTGCACCTGAATTTTGTTATAATAACAGTACCTATAATCTTAATTGAGGACTGGTTTTCTTTTAATTAAAAAACAAAGTCTCACACTAAGTTCTTCTCCTGCATCTTAAGTGCTTTCCAGACTCAAAACACAGACCTAAGTTTTTCCGTGGTCTCAAGCATACATAAATTACATGAAGAGACGTATAATGGTGACAAATTAATGTAATAGTGGATTTTCGACTACCCGCATAATTGCATGACATAATGTGCAACTGGAACAAAAATCTATCGTCCACATAATAGTTTCATGCGGGAATTTGATCTGGTCAATCCTATACACCACTAATTGTATCGTCAATACGTCACTGCCTGCCTCGTTAGTTTCGTGGTTCCAATAGGGGCTGCAGTTAAAGATGTCCACTGTTCAAAGACTTTTTAATAACAATTGACTTGTCCCAGAAACCGAACTCAGGTCAGGACGTCACGCTAAATGCTTGCCAGACCAAATAAATGTAATTATTAGCTGTCAATTAAAATTACTTATTACAACATAACTAAACTGCGTGTCAGATTAAGTTGAGATTTAGTTATGCTCACTTAAATTCATTACAATTATTGAGAAATTGTAATCATTTACTGTTCACTGCTCGTATGACGGGAGATTATAAGTTGCGAGAACAGTAGTTTCTCTTCTGGTTGTAGGTACGGTTAATTATCCCTTCGCTAGCGTTTTGTCCGCATGGAATTTAGATTTTTTATCCCTATTTACGATTACGATTTTTATCTTAACAACATTTCGGAGGTAAATAAAAAAAAGAAGAATGAAAATAAATTTATTTCAGCCACAACATAGACCGCAAAGAAATTAAGTAAAAAAAAGAGAAAAAATGTTCATAACATAGTTTTAAAAAAACAATAATGCGCCATAGCTAAGCAGCAAATGGCTGACACTCTGTGGTCGTTGAAGAAAATCTATTATGAACACAGTGCCGATTTTCAACGCCAGTCATTTATTATACAAGATTCGGAGATGCATCTTTCTTTCTTAATTTTTAGGCAAAAGAAGAAATTTCTTGGGAGGAGGCCGGTTCATCATGCATTAAACTTCAAAGTTCAACAATTAAACCACTAAACCATCACTGCCACTAACAGTTAAAGAGTTATAACATATTTAAAACAATAAGTTGATTGTGACCAATTGTCACTGCGCAGTTATTAATAAACAATTAGGTAATTAATTTATAGATTTAATCTCCACTTTAATATAAGACTTGACTAAAGTTTTAAATAATTAATTCTTATTCAATTAATTGTTATCCTGTTGTTTTTAATCCAAGGTCAGATTTTAAAACTGAAAGCTAACAACTAATTAGTCACGACTTAGATAAGTAGTTTATTAATAATGTGTTTGTATCTAATGTTATCTCTAGAAAGGGATAGAATGCTAGCTTTGTTTCATGTGCTTCTCTATACATAGAAAGTGTGTACTTCAAAATTGAACAATCACGCCTGTAGCCATAAACAAGTCCAAAAAAAAAACAAAATCAGACCCAGCTTGTCACCAAGAATCGCGAGGCCCGAGTGTCATTAGGGTGCGCCCATAGCTGCTGTTGCTTTAGGTTTAGTATAATTGCTTTGGAGGCCTTTAGGTCTCGCTAGAAGTCTGGTTAATCAGTCTGAGCTCCCCAGAGTTATAACTGAAAGAGACCACGTAAAAAAACGAGTTCAAATAAAGAGGCTGATAGTCATCCCACGTATTTTTTTGCATGTGAATATTATATGCACAAATACCACCCGGAGCTGACTTCTTAGATGCAAATATCCGTGGCGAGAATCTTTTGTACCTACCTTACCTAGAAGATATTCCCTCTGCTCGAAGCAAACGTTTTGCATCTACTTTCCTATTTAAATATGCGTAGGTATAGTAATTAAAAATTAAATGTATACGGAGCAATGAATATTATTTTAAAACACAGAAACTGCTTCACTGTAGATAACCTATCTGTTTGATAACATTTGCAAGTTCAATAATTATTCTAAAAATAGAAATATAATATCAGTAGATGTGTATAAATAATCGCTTTACTTTGCTTTGACTTATTCTACGTAACAATAAGTTAAGTTCTGCATAATATTGATCTGTAGAACAGCCACACATAACACATTCACATAACATCTCAGAACAATGTATCCAAAAATATTGTAAGCCATTATTTAAAAGAGCAACCATGGAGTTTCTTGCCAGATTTTTCTCCATGAGGGGTAGGCTCCCCTTGGAACTGGCAACTAGAGTCACTCTTATAACAATATTAGAATTATGACTATTCATAAGTGCCTAAAATGGTCTACATGAATAAAAATATTTTGATTTTGACATCTTGTTACCACTCGGACTAAGTCGCGGACGAGACGCAAGTAAATAATAAATAACTCTACATTCATACCTACAGTAGGTACGAACTGACTAACAGCTGAAACTATTTGTTATCCTGTTTATTAGAATGTTACTCATTATGTGTACATTCCCAATAACTCGCTGAAATATTTGTAGAATGAATGCTTGTAATTTAAATACTTACATCATCTATTTTTCCATTTATTTATCGTTTTTCACTTCAATATTATATTTTTAAATACATTTAAATAAAAAAAAAACTTTTAATTTAAAAATATAAAAAGTAGGAGCCAACCGGAATTGTCAGGGTCCAAGCTACGGGGTGGTTAGGAGACGTAGCTAGACCAAAATCATCATCATCATCATCATCATTTCAGCCATAAGACGTCCACTGCTGAACATAGGCCTCCCCCAATGAATTCCAGATTGGCCGGTTGGAAGGCCAGTTGACCAAAATAAATAAGTATAAATAAAATCTTAAATCGTTACAGCTGTTTTCGAGAACGCGATTACAAACAGTATTAAAGTCCCATCTTACTAATTTTATAAATGTGAAAGTGTAATGTGAAAATGTATGGATGGACGGATATTTGTTACTCTTTTACGCGAAAACTTCTGAACGAATTTTGATGAAATTTGGAGTGGAGTTGGACCATGGAGTTTCTTGCCAGATTCTTCTCCATGAAGGGTAGGCTGCCCTTGGAACTGGCAACTAGAGTCACTCTTACAACAAACAATATTAGAATTATGACTATTCATAAGTGCCTAATGGTCTACATGAATAAAAACATTTGATTTTGACATTAGAATAACACATAGCCTAGAAGCGGGTGGAAGCTAGTATAGGATAAAGTAGGGGCCAACCTGACCGCGGCATCGGGAACAGGGTCCAAGTTGCTGGTGTTAAGGATAAGAGAGAGGATTCCCTCACTATCCGCGCCGAGTCTAATAACATTGCTTTTTCCGCAAGTATCCAGCTGCATAACAAGACGCTCTTATGTTATTACTAGATACTATAACAAGTTATTTAAACAGTAGTCTTATTCAAACGCTTCTCGACCTTGCCAAGTGTTGCGACATCTCATTAGCAAGTTTCTGTCCATCTTTGTCGCAACTTGACCCTCGAAACACCTATGCGCGGAAGAATTTCGCAAAAATGTACAAAATATTACAATTTTTACTGTTAGACCTTGATTGTTGGAGTGTTATTTCGGAAATGCATTTTTTTTTGTGAAATTGTATCTAGAGCGTATTTGGGGCCTTGAAGGCTTGGAGGGGCAACATACATATACATAACAGGCCTCTTCTCGTACGCATTACCTACTTATTTTGCGCGCTCATTAGAAGGTCGCCACGCTGGGCAAGCGGGTTGGGGATCGCAGTAGGATGCTACTGCCGATCCTCCAGATTTCCCTTTGTCGCTTTTTACGACACCCGCGGGACGAGTAGGGGTGGTTCTTTTCTTAGGTCGGAAACCACATAGAGGAGTAGTAGGTACCAAATCAGTGATTTTATTAGTATTTGAACGTTGACTTTCCAAGTCAATCGTTTTTTTTTAGAATATGGAGGCCTCTAAGTAGTTTTTTTTTATAACAGGTACCTACATGAATTACGGAGATTAAAGAGGGTCTTCTGCAAGATGTTATATAAATAAGTTTTTTAACATTGTCGAAGAGGCACTGTGCTAAGGTTAATGGCCAAAAACTGAAACGCAGTTCAATTGTTGAGGGCGTGTCCAATTTTAATTGATGTGTTTTGGACAATAAGGACAAAACGTCAAAAACATATCACTTAAAATTGGACACGCCTTCCACAATTGATTAGCGTCTCAGTATAGGTACATATTATATTGAAACATATATATATTATATACTGAGTCGATCTGACATTATACACAATCACATACATCTGTTTATGTGTCTGAGATGTGATAGCCTGCAGGTATGACAGCCATGGGCGACATAAGGGGGTTCGAAACCCCCTTAGCATGCGGCTAAAATAAAAATCGATGAATATTAGACGTAAACGCAAATACGAGCGATAGTAAGCAAGCGCATACAGTGCATCCCCCACCCTTTACCCGCGCACTGCATATTGTGAAATTATCTGTGTGAAGCTCGGGCAAAAACTAGTTTATCTTGGTAGGTACATTTTTGGATCCTCGGACCCCCCCCCCCATGTGTAAGCTACGCTCATGATGACAGCTGACTGGAGAGTCCCTCAACCAACACACTGACTCAAATAAAAAAAACAATTTACATTATCTAATAACTAAATTCAAACACGTGTTATCCGGAAACGTTTATAAGCGTCTGTCTGACTAACTTTTAGTCTGAAATCCGTTGAAACGCGAGCACACTGCGCATGATTCATTTGACTAAAACAAGTCGGTTGGAGAACTTCATTCATTGTTCTTTATGAATATGATTAATACTGCCAAGTCTGATAGCATTAAATAAACAGCTGCGTTATTTAAGAAAATTTTTAAAAACATTGACTGACTCATTTTATGCCCGATTGGCCAAGAATCCTACTAATATTAACTGTCTCCCGCAATTTTTTAGGTGAAATTAAATTTTCAATCACGATTCGAAAAGACACGTGACGCCATCTATTATCATAAGAACGTTATTGTTGTTTTATTGTTATATCATTATAATTACAAGGACATCACTCCCCTCAAAATACCATTACGCTTCGGAACAAATCTTTTATGTTTTCCATGCGCGCATGCTCCTTACTCCTACATAAACATTAATTATGCTAATTAGTAATTACTCTTTTACTACACCGCCGGCAATATGCAATAGACTTGCATTTCATTAAATCTTACTTAAGAATACATTAAATAAAATTGCTACATTTAACTAATTATACACCGCTGTAAACATCATAAAATGCCTTAATTTAGATCGATGTGACGTCATTTCCGAAAATATTTTCTTAGAAGACCATTAATTTTGCATTAAAAACAGCAAGATATTCATATACGCCTATATTGTATTTTAATGGCGGAATTTCTAAGGCCATCGTTCATTTAAGTGAATGATGATGATCTTTGTGGAAGGAATAAATTATATCTATTTGACATTTAAAGATCCCAAAAAGATTCAAAAATTGTAATATTTTAGAAACAGATTTTAAAAAAACCAAGGACTGTAGATCACAATTTATTGGTCTGAGCAGAGAGAATATATCTAAAAGATGAATATACATATAGTAGTAAACGTCTTCGCGGTAGGCCCAGGAGGAGGTGGCGGGATGAACTCGACTCGCATCTGAAGGATTGGTCTCAGATAGCATTAGACCGAGAAAAGTGGATGGAGGGAAGGGAGGCCTTTGCCCTGCAGTGAGACGATGCAGGCTAAAATAATAATAATAAATAATAATAATGAATATACATGCAATATAAGATGAAATACGTTACTCCGCTGCACACTTCCAAATAGTCTCATAATAATTTCCCGAGGGAAATCCCAGACTGCTCATAGCCTAACCTAGTAATCTAAAAAAAAAAACAATGGTTTTAGAAAAATAACGGATTCTTCAATCCAATACACAAATACATGTCATGTTTATATTATATCAGAAGAACAATCTATTGACATTCCACACGAGGTCGCATTATAAAAACACAATAAACACAACATGATCAATGTTTATCTTGATCTTAAGATCTAAGTTCTAAGATAGCCAAATGTTAAAATAACTGTTAAATATAAACGAGGTTTAATCGAGGTGAAAGGTCTTGAAAGGAACAAAAAGGATCCCAGTAAAAACATAAGTCATTAAGTACTAGCTTTCAAGTCATGGTGGAATTGCAAACACGTGGGTGTGGTTTTAAACCTGACATATATCAACGTGACTTTTTAACCGACTTCAAAAAGGAGTAGGTTCCAAGTCAAGTTCTAGCCTCTTTAACCTTCTCATTAAGAACTTGAATTAGAACCGACTCTAAAACGTTTTAAGTTATTTCGAGCTTTTTAGTTCCTTTTGAAGTTGGTTAATTTTTTTGTTAAAAAATTTTCTTTTAATGTCATAAACTTTCTTAGGTAATCTAAGACCACTGATGATGAAAAATCGATCCAGGATCATAAATATCTTCCGTCCTAATCCTACATAGTATCTGCTGAGTCTGTAGTCATAAACATGTCCTAAAATAATCAAAATCAACAAAAAAAACAATTTAACGCCCTAAGTCAAGGCCCGAGTCCCTTAGGGGGCCGCCTGTAGCTGCTGTTGCATTTGGTTTATCCGCGGAGGCTTTTAAGGTCTCGCTAGAAGTCTGCTTGATCAGTCTGAGCTCTCTACAGCTATAACTGTCTGAGACCACATAGAAAAAAAAGCTGTCATTGCTCATTGAAATCCTGACAACTGATCTAACCTAAGTAAATCGTATCGTAGGGTTGCGGAGGTCAATAGGCAGTCGCTCCGTAGAAAACTGATATTCAGCTGCATCTGGTTTGATTAGAAGCTGACCCCAACAAAGTTTGGGAATAATAAGGCTAGGAGGATGATACTCATTGAACACACCATTTCTGAAATTGACAATAATTACTGATAAAAATAATGTTGTAAAATCTTTACGGATACACTGTGATTAGCCATCAGGTCAAGGTTTTCATCAACCTTCACAAAATAACTAGTACCATTTTGAACTCATGACTATCCCAGCTTCGCCACACGAGACCTAGCTATCTATCGATCAAAATTGATTGTAAATGTCAGCTTAAAAACATTATCCTCATACAAATGATACCTCATACAGTTTTACATGGAATTTTAAACGGTTTACTTGTGTTGAAATATGGAATAGATTGAGATAGGTGCGCTGAACGTGACTCCGCTAAAGTACTTGTAGTGTTCGCAAAGTGACTAGCTATGAATTTGGGAAATTGATCACGATAAACGATTATATTCTTTTCTATTGGCAACGCGTCATACGTTTAGCTACCGTTCATATCGAGCAGATAGACTAAACTTAGACTTTCCTTACGAGCTCCAAAGCGAGGAATGCTCTTCCGGCGCGTTTTTTTTCCAGAACACTACGATTTGGGAACGATGTCATAGTTACTGTTACTGTCAGCCCGTATCATCTTGCTGCTGGGTAAAGGCTTCTCCCTCTGATTTCCTCGTCTTTCGATCTAGAGCCAGTGTGTAGTCCCTATGGGTTCTGTCAAATTCATCCCAACATTTTGTTCGTATCGCCGTCGCGTCGCCACCGTCTTGCTGTATTAGGGTACTTATTAAAAATCTTGATGTTGTTTAAAGCCATATCAAAGGCCTATGGTTGGTTTAAAGTCTGACACTAGGTCGTTTATCAACCTTATAAGAAGAAGAAGATCTACCTAAAGCTTACTCCAACATTTAACTATTTCCAATCAAAATAATGATATCCCTTCTGGGACTTCATTAGTGGACAGTCAAAAAGCCTACAATCTTGAACTCCGACACAAACCTAAGCACCAACCATACTAAACAAGGCAAAGAGAAAGGATGACTAGTCGTTTCAAGATCACCATACCATATTTAGTCCCCCCATAACGGGAGGTTAGGCAAAATGAACCATAGCATATGATTATGATACTATTATTCACACCTAACAGATATAAGTGCCGATCGATAAAACTATCTATCGGCATCGTCCTTGTCGATAGTCATCGGCAGTAATTACGGATATCGCGGGCGGAGGCGCCGGCGCAGGCGCAGGTGGCTTAACTGTTGTGGTGTAACAGTTGAAAGAAGTAGATCCAGTTTGTGTAATGCGCGAGTTTATACATAATTATGTCACTATAACTGTCCCACTGTAGGGCAAAGGCCTTTTCTTATACTGAGAAGGATCGATCATCACGCTAACTCACTGCGGGATTGGCAATTTCAGACAATCAGACTTAATAAGTCGATGTTTTCCTTCACCGTTGGCGTCAGTCAGTGGTATTTTAGATTAACTAAGTACATATGACATTGAAAAAGTCACATGGGTATTTAGGTGTGACTTTTTCAATGTCATTATGTACTTTCTTTTATTTTTATTTTATAAATTATTACTGTGTAAGTATTTCTTGAATTTTATTTTTATTTTAATCGATTAGTTTTACAGTTACATTTTTTTAGTTAAATTGCAGAGAAGGAAATTAAATAGTTTCAATTATTTTGTTAAACTCAAATAAAATAAAATGGCGGTGAAGTAAGTGCCAATATTAAAACTTAAATAATAAATTTACTTAGATACACGTATCTTAAGTATCGGTTATGTGTGTCAACGCGTAACGAATGACAAGAAGAACAACTTGGAATCCTAGCTTAGTTCATAAACCTTTTGTTATAAGTATCTTGTTTGGTGGCTAAGTTATTAAGTTATTTACATTCCAACTTTATTGTTTGATTGTGTTTAGAACTGTTACATTTGTTTATGTCTTAATTTGAAAAGGAATAACATATTATTTTATTTTAAATAGGTAACGTATTACGACATCTTATTTACACTTAAGTTGAAAATAAAAAGGTACTGCCTGTGGATGAGGCTGTGGAAATTAAGAAAACATTGTCTATTAGACATTATACTATGATTTATAGGAACATATAATTTATGTATACCTACCTAGGTGTATTATATACATTATAATATATAGGGATAATTTATAGGGTTGCGTGCTTCAAAATGGAAAAAATGGGATCCTTGTAATATCGTTTATTGATCCGTTGTTTGGTTTGTGTGTGTATCGAGTGTATCGACGACCCGGGACCTCCCTCCATGTGCTGATCACCGGGGTATTTTAGTGAGGTAAGAATCTCACAGTTCCCGGTCTCTTCCTCGGAAGACCGGATGCCTATTGAAGTACCATCCCGTAATAAAAAAAAGTTATCTAAAAAATTATACTGTAGGTAATTACATAGGTTGATTTTCTATTTTTTGAAGAGTAGTCCAATCCCAGAAATGAATGATAAGCCAGTTGCTAACTGATTTTATAACCATCAATACTTTAGCTCATCTTTAAGTTTCACGTCAATTTTCGCATAAAAGAACATCACACATTCATACCACGTCGTCAACAAGTGGTAGCAGATTTATTCGATGATGATTTTTCTATAATGATGAATTAAGGTACGCGTGGACATGAGTCGCATCGCACCGGACGCATCGGCCGCATGCGGTTAGGGATAGGTTTGGTTCATTCACTTTGGGTCCCTATTCGCTTTTTCAATTGACATCGGTATTAGGGAAGAGGTGGCATGAAAGAGCCAGTTTACTAAACGGAGCAAAAAAAAAATGTAGGTACTTTTAATGAAATAAATGATATTTTTATCTATTTTTCTGGTAATAAAAATATATGAAAAACCTTAAACACTATAAAAATATCAACAAAATAGTCAGTTTAAAAAAATGAGAATTTTGGCTCTTTCATAACATTTTTATATTGAAAGAGCTACTAAAATTTATGCAAGAGGCAGTCTGTATTATAAAGTGTTAATGTGAAAAATAAAAAATAAGACAACAATCACTAACGTCCCGACGCGTCAGGCCAGTATATTCCTCGCCCGCGGCTCTAGACTATTATTAATTATTTGGGTTATTAGGGCTTATTCATAATGTGTACATAATGTGTTGTAAGTAATAGTTGGTTCACCTACAGTAATATTATTTCAAAAAAAATTCGCGTGTATTTATTATAAAAAGGGATTACGTCAGAAGAGATAGATAAAAAAGAGACGAAAGTAGCTTTAAGATAAAGCGGCGGTGTAGTTAAGATACCTAGATCTTATCTTACATCTTCTTCATTATTTCTTAATCGTATGGTTGACAACCAACCTGGTGTCAGAATTTAAACCATCCGTAGGCCTCTGACATGGCATTAAAACCTAAAAAAATCATTAAAACATAAAAACCTATAAAATCTCATTGGTGTTTTCAGGTTTTCATACAGAAGCTTAGATATTATTAGCTTTTATTTTTGGGTGGTATTTAATACAAATGTAAATCCCCTTTTTTTCAATTAAAATATTCGAAATTACCACCAAAAATTTCGCTCGCTCCTACTTCTGGGTGGTTTGTAAATAAATAACCACTTCTAACCTGACCTGTCAGAATTGATGGCTTCAAAAATATCACCTTAAAATATTTCCAAAAGAACCTAAAAAAGGTTTTAAGAAATTATGAATCTTGAAAATTAAAAAATAATATTCAAAAATTCAAAACTTAAAAAAATCTAAAAATAGCAGAAAAGATAAAGAAGAAAGAAATAAAGTTAAATAAGTGCTGTTAGTTTTAATTTTACAAGGATGAGTAGTAAATATTGTCTGAAAACACCCATCTTCCCCTACTGTGGTTCTCAAACATTCCATCAGCTAAATATTTTTTTATATTCTTATTTATTATTTTTAGTAGTAGTAGTCTTTAGTAGGGCACCAAAGCCAAAGTTGGTTTTGTTACTCAAAATTGCTCAGTTGTTCAAAGCAAACACATTATTCTTATAAAATAAAAATATTGATTCATTTATTTTTATGAATTTTTTACATGATGAGCACATGATAGCTTATTAAATATAATTATTTAATAAGAAAATTTGAAATTAATCGAATCGAGTCGAAGATCGTCGGTCGATCGTCGATCGGGTTCGAATCCCATCCGTATCAGTTGTTTTTTTCAAATTTTCTTATTAAATAATTATATCATTTATAGTATTTTGTCTTTACGCACGGTCTGAAATAATTTTGTACTTTAAGTTCATAAAGCGGGCAGTGCTATTTTTTCAACCAATTTTTCGTCTCACTTAGTTAACTGCATAGCAGATAGTCATAAAAGTAGATTCGCTACGATGCAGTTGTCATCTCTGGATTTTAGAAGATGCAGGAATGCTCACAAACCGTAAAGTAATAATTACTTATGTAGCCAATAGGCAATAGGCAACTTTGATTCTATTGACAGGCAAATTTTATAAGATTATACAGTCATGAACTTTAATTTGGGACCCATTTGCTTAAAATCTTATTTGAATGTTCAAATTGCAATAAGGTCGAAAATGTCAGTTCAATAATAGTGGTGAACACTGAAGTTGTCAAATTAAGTCATGTAAATATTGAATTAACCTTTTATTATTCTTTTATTAGCATTGATAATCTCTTTGCACAAAGCTAGCACGGTTTTCTAATTACGAATTTGTCAGTCACTGACAGTCAGTGTCAGGCAAGAAAATTACAAGTCTGTATAAAATATAATTCCAATTGCCATTCAATAGAATAGAATAACAAATATGCTTGCAGCTAATCGTGAGCAATTAAGAGTTCAAATTGTTGAGTTACACGAACAAGGAGTAGGGATTCACGAGATATCACGACAGTTAAAAGTGACTAGAAACACAGTTTGCCGATGGGTTCGACGACGAAGTGAGGTACAGTGACGAAGAAAACCTTAATGACTTACGGATAAATAACCATCGCCCGCATGCTATATCCGAAGAGCAGTGCCGCATGATGCAAAGGCAATACATATTGGATGGCTTTACGCCGACAAGTCAATTTGCTGAAATGTTTGAAGTCCACCCGTTAACAGTTAGGAATTATAATATATTATATATAAAATATATAATTATATTTATAATAAAAATAACCACATGTCTAACTATGCACACACATACACCACATTTCTAACTATGTACACTTTTATTGGTTTACGAAATTTTGTCTTTCATTAGAAAATTCTTTAGGGTTGGTCTCAGATTGCATTGGACCGAGACAAGTGGAAGGAGGAAAGGGAGGCCTTGGCCCTGCAGTGGGATAATATAGGCTAAAATAATAATAATAATTAGAAAAAAGCTCGAAGATATTTTTCTGCACATTCGTACGTAGCATGCTCGAATATGCTAGGCAAGAGTACCCTCGCTATGACATTGATTCATTATATTTGTAAATTAGCAAATATTCAGCAAAAATTTAATAAATTCTACCATCAATTGTTACCGGTTTAGACTTAGATTTATAACTCAGATCATTAACTATTATCTTTTTATTTTACTTTTAGTTTTAGTGTTAGTTTTAGTATAGTTTTTAGTTTTAGTTTTAATTGTATTTTAATAGTTTTATGTTTGTGTTTTTAGGCAATAAAGATCATTAACTTCAAGTTTTGTGTTAAGTTTCAAATTTCAAATTAGCCGTAAAAAAATTAAAATAATAATGTGATTTTGCTGAACGGAATGTTATATTTGGGAACCACAGTACGTTAAGTGAAATAGCGCTATACGTATGAGCGATACATACGAATGTCAGCGTAAACTGTGAATGAGATTGGTACTTATGTGTTGCCACTATGTGTAATTATATCACAGACTTAGATGACGTGATGACTATGAGTCAAATTGACAGTGTTGGATAAATATTAAATCAGCTCCGAAGTGGATTGCCGATTTTTCTAATATAATTAGATATTAACTAAATCGTGTTTACGCAGCTTCCATCCATCTATTCGTCTCTCATCGTGTAACAACAGCAAGTAAAAATAAAGATTTCTGAAAAAAGACCAAGGTTCTGTTCCAACCTGTTCAGAACGCAATGCCTACAATGGCATCACGCTTAGAACAGCTCGATGCAAAGAGATTCGTTAAAGTAGACCACAAGAAGAAGAGGAAGCCTTGCCGTATTCACCCAACACGCTGCTGTGTCCTGCAACACTTGTGACACAGCTGTATTATGTTTCTAGAACCGCAACAGTCGTTTGTGTTTCATGTACTATCTGAAAACTCTCCTTAACTAAGAGTTCTAGCCGGAGGATTTCCGTTTTGTGAAAGGTTACGCTATATCATTAATTAGCTGTTTATAATTATGATTTTGTTACCTGAATTAAATAAATAAACGATTATGATTTACCTGTTTGCGACTTCGCTTTACTTATTGGACTGACAATTCTACATACCGACCTTAAAATAACCATTTGCAATAGTGTTTTAGACTGTCTTCAAAATCATAATTGTGTTATTGACCAATTGCGCATTGTTCAATTTTTTTACTCAGTTACTGTTGAAAGAGTACACACAGCTTAAGGTGGTGGCTTCTAATATTAAAAATAAGTACCAGTTGAAAGAGTTACAGCTGGTAGCTTCTATTATAAAAATAAAACAATAATGTACCAGTCATGTATTTTATTATGCAAAGCTAGAAAATGATTCTAAAAACTCTGCCTCTATTTCTTGCTCCTCATCGGATGAAGAGGATTGGAGGAAGAAAGGAGGTTTAGGTAATAGTATTTCGAATCACATATTTTCACAAATAAATCACAAAACTCTCCAAATGGATTTTCTTTTATCCTAGTTCCTTCTCTAACCAGGCGCGAAAAATTAACCGTGGTTCACATGTATTCAGTTACGACTAGACACTCCTGTAAATAAATCATACTATTAGTAGGTTTAAACTCGAACACCAGGTCACCAACCATACGATAAGGAAGCTAACTTGGAAAAAACAATTATACCTTATAAGGTCTACTCGCTCTAGCGAGTATCAAAAATGATGTATCTTATACCAGTTATCAAAGACATTTCACCACATATTTCTCATTTTTGATATAGTAGAAATTTACTTAATATTCAATCTCGCAAATGATAATTTTATCAACAAATTCTTCCAGTTTGCGTAGTATCACTATTAAGTCTGTGGACACAACTTGTTTAATTTGTCAAAATTGTTACTATGACGACTATGACATTGCATACTTTACTTTTTTTATGTCATCACATTATGGTACCTACACGACCTATTTGTGTAAAATAATTGCGATTTATATAACATAATTATTTTTAAACGTTTTTATATTTCAAAGTGCGTACTGCGTAATTTATGTTTCGGATAGTACCTACTACTACTTTTTTTGTAAACAGATTTTACAAAAAAATTAAAATCAAAATTGAGGTTTACCTTTTGTCGCGGGTTTTAATTTTTTTAAATATACCTATAGTTATCTAAAAATTGTAGGTCAGGTTGTAGGTCACCCACAAAATACTAACAATATAAGAAAACATATATTCAGCTTATAAAATGTAATAAGAAGCCCTGAAGGTCTAGAACAGTATGGATAATATTAGTTCAAAATACATTATGCTCGGGTTTTTTAATTAAGTCTAAAATGACATTTGACCAAGAAGTTTATAATTATTTCTCTGAGCTTGACCCTTGAAAAAATTACGAAGGCCAAAACCTTTCCTCCAAGGCTTGACCAGGTTTATACTCCTTGCACGATATAAGTTACGTTTTGTTATAGCCAATAAGCTGGTACTTATGGTCTTTTACAGGTCTTCTTTCTTTCTTCTTCTCTCTTTATCGTATGGTTGAAGTCAGAGTTTAAATCGGCTTTAGGTCTCTGATATGGCTTTACACAGCGTAGAAAAATCAGAGTTTGAAAGTGCCTGGGTTTGACTTGGCAGTCCAACGGTCGTACCACTATCATACCTATAGTTCCAAGAAAAAAAAACTCAAACTTAAATAATCATTTTTTAAGCCCCGTACAATACGCCTAATTGTTAAGTCTGTTATTATTATTAAAGATGTTTTTAAAAATTTACCTCTTTTAAAACAAATTCCAGCTAAACCTTGGCGACCGCGGTCGCAGCAATCTGAATACGAATGACCGTTAACAATAGTGTTGTCACCCAAGACCAAGAATACAGTAGATAAGTCCAATAATGGATGGCCTAAAATTGCCGTATTAGAATAAATTAATATATAAGCCTAAATTCAATATCTTACAAAGCAAATAATGTGTAAATTTACATAAATATTTTTAAGAATTTATCAATGAATTATTTAAAGTAAAAGTATAGTTTTTAAATAGACACGATAGACAAAAAGAAAATAATATTTTACAGTTTGACTAAAAAGAATCTGCAAAATTGTGGGCGCCACTAGCGCACTTTGATAAGTACTACAAACTACAACTCATTACAATAATAAAAAAAACACCATATCTAGCAGCTAAATCGTTAAAGTGGCAACTCTGAGACCCACGTTCATTCCGGGTGACGTCACGGGCCATTTTTGTTCACTCCCTATTCGGATTTGCTGATGCAGTGCACGCAGTTCTATAGGATTCAGTACATGCTTACAAATCCGTCCGCTGCGACCGCTGCGATGAGGATGCGGTGCACGCGCACCTTTACAGAACAAGATAGATGTTACGATTGGAGTAGTGGTTAAGCCTTCTGCGCTTGGTGTCGCGTATTCGATTCTCATACAGGGTAAATATTTCTGTGATAAACAGATTTTTGTTTTGGTCTGGATAATTCTGTACTTACAATAAATAGGTATAACTCTGTAAACTGTACCCACGATACGATACAAAAGAAAAACCTAGTAGTTTTTAAAAAAACGTTTATTAAAAAAGAAATCTTATTATGACGAGTTTTTAATTAATTTGTCATGCAAGCTGGGCTTTTAGGCTTGTATGGAAGGTACGCCACTAGTTGACAGTATGTTAGCAGGGAGAGTAACCGGTAGAATACGAACCAATACATCGAATGTCTGATTAATACGCGTTTTGAATCGCAATTATGTAAAACATGTTCAAATTCCTGAGACATGTCATCTATTGTTCCGAAATCGCATTTAAAATAATTTTACGTGGAATGATGGTATTGTTTTATTTATCAAGTTATTTTATTTTTATTTTGTATAAAAACATTTTTTCCGTTCATTGTTTGAATTTTTATTTACTTACTTATAAAAATTTGTTCCCATTAAACTGAAATTTAAAAAAAAATAAAACTGACTTCAAATCGAACTAAAAAGCTTGAAATTTAAGACGTTTTGGAGTCGGTTCCAAATCAAATTTTAGCCTCTTTAACCTTCTCATTAAGAACTTGACTTAGAACCGACTCCAAAACGTTATTTCAAGCTTTTTAGTTCCTTTTGATTTTTTTTTGTTTTATTTTTTAAATATTTTTTTTATTCTACATGACATGGTTTTTTGCAAATTTTGTTTATATCTTCAATGTGCGAACGAGATGTCTATGGTTGTCACATTGCGTGAAGTGCCTTACAAAGTACGGAAGCCTAGCCTATCTCAATAGGTCGATACATTCAAAGTATGTCAAGCTATCGTCCCACTCCAGCCATAAACCTAGGCTGAGGTAAATAGGTTGATCGATAAACTCGATTATGATCAAATACCATTATATGGGATCGCCAGTTATAGTACAGTTTAATTTCTTTGTTGCCACATTATTTTTATGACCGTGTATTCGATTCCTAGTTATGTAAGTTTGGTTGCTTGCTAAATATTAAATAATAATATTAAAATAATAATAATATAAAAATAATATTAAATTAAATATTAAATAATAATATTAAATAATAATATTAAATAATATTAATTGACTGCCTCGATGGTCTAGTGGTAGCAAGCGCGACTGCTGAGCACGAGGTCCTGGGTTCGATCCCCGGGTCGGGCAAAGTGTTATTGGGTTTTTCCATTAGGAAATTCTCAGTAGCAGCACGGAGTCTGGAATTGTGCCCGGTTAATGGCAATAGGCTCGCCCCCTATTACATGGGACTTATTACCTAGCCGGCGAAACGTGGGTGTACTACACACCTCTGCCTACCCCCTCTGGGGAATACAGGCGTGAGTCTATAAAAAAAATATAAATAATATAAAAAAACATAATAATATTAAAGCCGTAATAATATTTAATAATCCTTAGATACTAATATTATAAACGCAAAATGAAAGCAAGTTTGTTTGTTTTTTTGCTTTTCACGCCTAAATTACTGAACGAATTGTCCTGAAATTTTGCAAATACGTTGTCAGGTGTACAGAAACGGACTTAGGGTTATCTTTCATCCCGAAAAAAGTACTGTTGCCGAGAAAAACAACAATTACCTACGTTAATAGATGGCGCGATGATAATTCAATCATTATTGAATTTTAAATTTTATTGATGGGAATTTAATTAATGATGAAGTTTGATGTGGATAGTCTAGTCGAGCGAGAAGTATTTACTTCTCGCTCGACTAGACTATCTACATACAACAAGTCTTAATTGGTAGGTACTAAAGCCCACAAAACGATTTTAAATTAGAATTTTTACTTTCACGTCTTTTCATACCAGGACTTACCTATAAAACCAACCTAAGGGCTTCTACTTCAGGCTCATAAGAGAAAGTAAGCTAGTCATTAAGCTCTTTCATTAATTGCAACAATTTTTCACACTCAAAGGTTAATTTTTAAAAAGCACGAAAGGCTAATTGTTGCTGTAAACATTCAATTAATCAATCCGTACTATCTCGATCGATTTAATTATCGATCGACAAGATTTAATTGACGTTTTAATGCGAAAACATGTAAAAAGCCCGTGAATCCACTTCCGAACTTTTTCCTTTAAGTTGATTTATTCGTTAAGGGCGAGTTACACTTGGTCGGCCCCAGGTGTCGGCAATTATGGAAAGTAAAAGTTATGATCACTTCCGACACTTAATTGATGTTTTTGTGTAGTTATTTTCCCATATTTAGAACTTAATCTAAGGTTTGTTATGTAAGTCAAACTTAAGTTTTGTACCTGTTTTGTGTAATCTAAGGAAATAAGTAAAACACTAGATATATCTGCTCTACCTTAGAGTATTAAATACTCTAAGTGATCTACTTAATTCTGTTTTCTTTCTGCAAAAATTTGGAAATTTAGGATATAAAAAATTGTAATGAAATTTTTGGGTTACAGTCTAATTTTTTTTGTGAATTTTTTTGCACATGATAGCATATTAAATATAATTATTTAATTTTTCTTTTTTTTTTCAAATTTTCTTATCAAATAATTATATCATAGTACATTATTATTTAATCCTGTATTAAAATTCTTCTCGAATTTAGAATTTTTTAGAAAGAAAAAGGTCGATTACGAGCCATTTACACACGAGATATTTGTAATCTCTTCTAAATTCAAACATCCTAAATGGCATGTAGTGACATCTATCCCAAGTAAAGAGTACTAGAGGACTAGAATGTCTAACTTTGCAGTTAGAATACAATATTATGAAGATAGTGGTTGAAAAATGTATAGCTTTTTAAAACGCATTATCTTAGCTTACATTGTTATAAAATGTATACTCAGTATCGCATAGTATAGTGGATAGCATGCTAAAAACTGACGTTCGTGACCGTATGGAAACAATGTCGTATCAAAGTCATTAAATGGAAACGGAAGAAATTTACAAATATTTGTGATATTTTAATTGCTTTGCGCAGAAACAGAGGTATGGTGGCGTGACTGTTTAGAATAAAAATGCTGGAATTCCAAAATGGTTTCTGTTTTAATTTTTTTTTTTAAATTTAATTTGAACATTGTATGTCAAACTTTTAAAATAAATAAACGCAACATTTATAAATAAATAAAATGCATTTTTTATGGCTCTTTTATATTAAACACAAGGTTTTTCTCGCGGTTTCGTCTGCGTTTATAGATATACTTAATATTATTTCCAATATCTTTGTATGCATGTCTCAGGTCGGAGTGGTTAGACCGGAAAAAGTATTATACCTAGTTCATTTTTTAATTCCTAAGTATTTTTCAAATCTGTTCAACTATTTACGCGTGATTGAGGAACTAACATCATTACTAATTCTTATATAATTTTATAACATTAGTAGGATTATAATTATAATATTCACTCTGTTCCTATGAAGATAAAATTATGAAAAAAATCAATCCATATCTAATCGTCACATAGAAACAGTAATCAATTTAAAACGTCATAGCGATTACAATCAGCATTTACATACAATTAACTTCAATATAATTACATACGTAATTAAAAACTACAACTCCATTTATATCGGAATCGTATCAGAGCAAAAACCAAGTAAACTCAAATGCCAATGAACTTTGGTCTATATCGAAAATAACATACCAAAAATAACCTTTTTCCTACATTCCAATTACATCCGTTCGAGTGTAAAGCGACCTTAAAGAACATTATCATTGGTAGTGTGACATTTAATCGCAAGGAGTGTCACTCGTCTTTGAACTTTACTTTTTTGTAAGCCAATTGTAATTGGAGTTAACTGTTTTGAATAAGGTTTAAGGTTTGGCCTTAACTTGTCAGTTAAAAAAATATAGTATAAAAACTAAAACCCGACTACTTAAAATCTAAAAACAAGCTTCTTAGATTTTAAATAAAATTCTGTAGTCGGAGGCTACCAAATTACAAAGTATTTACCCTTGGAAGATTATCTAGTACCTATTTACCTATAATACATTAAGGCCTCCGACTACAGAATTTTATTTAAAATCTAAGAAGCTTGTTTTTAGATTTTAAGTAGTCGGGTTTTAGTTTTTATACTATATTTTTTTTCAATGATTTTTAGTGGTAAAGAAACCAATAAAATTCATTTTAATCACAATTTTTTAGAATGTGGTAGTTCTTAAATAGGTAGATTTCTTTAACTGTCAACTTCGGTTCAAACCTTTAGTCAATGTCATGTATTTTTTAAATTAAATTTATTTCAAAGGTGTCGTCCGCGACTTCGAGCTATTAAAACTTGGCCTCATATATTTCTTAGAAGTATACATGAAAAGTAGTAAGAAGTACAGCTTGGCATAAAAGAGTCTGGAAAAATTGGGGGCGCCGCTGTCGCACTTTTCACACTACAATTCAAATTACAAGTTATTAAGTGCTTACATATTTCCATGACGAGTTTTTTGTCATTAATTATAATCAAATGAATCATTTTTATGTTATTTTAGTACTCACAAACGTAGTTATTTAAGATTTTTATTTTTAGTTCCAGCTGTCACCGCCTCAGACTCTTTTTTGCCAAGCTGTATAAGTACACATGAAACCTTTTTTGTGGGATATCATCAAAGATAGAGTACATTTACCTAAAGTTCGAGGAAGTAAGTAACATGGAGTTGATAATACCTGCTCTAAAATCCCGAAATCATAAACATTACAATTAATTCCCGGGAAATAAGAAATTAATTTTACGTATAATTATTTAATAAGAAATTTGAAAAAACAACTGATACGGATGGGATTCGAATCCACGATCTCCGGTGTACCGTGCCGACGCTCTAACCGCTAAGCTACCGTATCCCATCAGAATCAGTCGAAATTTCAAATCTCTTTCTACGCCTTAGGCGTGTGGTAATATCGATCGGAATACATTAATTATCCGACTCAGTGTTCTAAACTTTGCAGTTTTTAGAAGGCACCGATAGATATTACCACACGCCCTAGGCGTAGAAAGATATTTGAAATTTCGACTGATTTTGATGGGATACGGTGGCTCAGCGGTTAGAGCGTCGGCACGGTACGTCGGAGATCGTGGGTTCGAATCCCTTCCGTATCAGTTGTTTTTCAAATTTCTTATTAAATAATTTATTATATTTAATAAGCAAACATTGTGTTAAAACATGTAATAAATTCTCCAAAATATTAATTTAACGTTTTAAATACATATGGACGAAATTATTACAATAAAAAGTCTTTATTATGTTTTTAGACATCGGTAACAGATAATGTAATACTTAAGTAGTTCGGTACTAAAACTGTTAAATTAATGAGTTTTATTTTACATACAAAATTAATTCTAATAAAAACTATAGGTCAAAATCCAGTCCATATTAATAAAATCCCGGGATTTAATTGTTATGTTTACGATTCCGGGATTTTTGAGGAGGTATTTTTAACTCTATGTTACTTACTTCCACAAAACCGCAAACCAACGCCATCTAGTTACGAAAAAGAAATCTCAATTTAATTAACATTATTTTAAAATATAATCATAATTTAATAGGCAGTGATGTGTAAAAACTTTAATTTAATTAGTAAATATTTATTGTTATCACGTTTTCACATTGTATGCAGTGTTATAATCACATATATTTATGATAGTCGTAACGGGTAGTTAGAAGCCTGATATTCTAAGAAGTGGTCCAGAATATATAGATAATATATACATATTCTGAATGTGCTCATCAAGACCTTCCGTTTGATATCAAACACGATAAATTTACCTTCACTTTATTTTTTTCGAGCTGACTAATTTATTTTTAAAATCCACCTTATTTGATTTTACGAAATTTCATAAATCCTATAACCCGCAGACCATTAAGACGCATCGATAGACACCTTATTTATTGAATTACAACAAATAGTTTAGGAGCTACGAGGGAACAGATGAACAAACTTACATACATACAAACATACATACATACATACGTACATACATACATAGACTGCTAAACTCATAACCCTCCTTTTTTTTGTAGTCGGGTAAAAAGAGGTGATAAACTGTTGTAAGATTTTAAAGATTTATATCTAATATTTTATGTCGTTGTATATTTGTTATGGTGTGGTGGCTCATTGGCTCAGCTAACCGTCCCTCTGTCCCAGTGGTGATCTATTGAACCGTTATAAGTATACACTTTAATTTTTCATAACGTACGTATTACTAAGGCTCTTTTAACCACAAATAATAAAAATAATATAAAATTCATAATCAAAGGGAAAAATTGTAATAATCATACAAAAAAAGAGTATTTTTCCAGCGTTTTTGTAAAAAGTCCGCCGTGTGCAAGTCCAACTCGCACTTGGCCAGTTTTTTTTATAAATTAAAACTATTTCACCTTCAAAATTATGACGAATGTGTTGTTAATTAATAACGATAATATGATCTTACGAGATTCTGCACTTATACTCTTGCAATGCCAAATAAGAGTAAAATTAAAAATAATTTTAATGCAATTAAAAGGTTGATGGCAATAACAATTGTAATAAAGTGTTGTAAATCAAAAAAAGATTTTATTTTGGCTATGACTCAGTTGGTGTTGCCAGGGATTCTCTTCAATTTACGATCGGCTCATTAAAACTGTCATGTATCCATTTTCTTATACATATTTGTTGTTTAAAGCCAGTTACATACAGCCTACCTATATTTTTTTTATAAACAGTGATAACCTAGTGGTAAGGTACCAGTGCACTGCCAAGTTAAAGATCGTAGGTTCGAAACGCAATCATCATCGCCTGTGTTAGTCCACTGCTAAATATTAGCCTCCTCTAATGTAATGCGCGCCACTATTGTGTGCTCATTGGAGGTATTTGCCCATAATCGCCACGCTGGGCAAGCGGGTTGGCGATCGCAGTAGCAGATGATTGCTGTTACTCAGAAGGATGCTGCTACCTATCCTCCGGATCTTTACCTTTATCGCTTCTTACGACACCCGCGGGATGAGTAGAGATGGTCCTATTCTTAGGCTGGAAACCAAACGGCACTCAAAAAAATATAGAAAAAGGGTAATTACTATTATTAATTATTATACGTGCATTCCGTATCGCCATCGTCGGTTTGCACAGCGATAATATACCTATCATTATGTGGACATTAGCTTTGCGCCAAATTATCTTTATCTGATAGTTCCGCTGTAACTTGTAATTGAAAAGTTCTAAGACGCTCACTCTAAGAAGTAAAGGAATTTTGAATGTTATAATAATAAGCACTTCATGAGCTTTCTCTGTTTAAAAAAATAAAATAAAAATTAATCTACCATAGCAGAAATGTTTTTAGGATCATTGCTGAACTAGGTAGGACTTAAAACACTTCAAAAGAAATGGAAAGTATATTTTTATAATACTTTATTATACATTTTTATCGTAATATTAATGATAGCATTTAATATAGCTATAATAAAACTTTCGTTCTCCTTATAAATTAACAAGCATGATATTTTAATATTTACATAATCATTCACGCTTGTAATTTCCGAAGAGTTAAACAGAGGTGTATTGTAATACCCACTTTGCCAGACTTTGGTAGAAAGAGAGCGAGTGTGTTGCCACATAATTATTAGGAATATTCCCAAACTTCGACATGGCTCCAAGAAATTTTCTAAAAAAAAAAAACTTAAAGTTTTTCTAGCCCAGGAATTGAACACAGAACCCACGCTCTTTCGACACACTAACGAGACAGCCAATATAAATATCTTTTATCTTATAAATATCTCTTCACTCAATTAGCGGATTCTTGAACAGAATTAAAATATCACGGCTGGCAGCACCGAAGCTTGAGATGTGACAGGTCGCCATATTGGTGCACCATCGACAATTAGAGGCACAATAAAAATGTTTTTAAAACCATAATTAATTCCTTATATCGCAGTCATTAGGGTCTTTAATTGTAATTACTCGGTTGATTTGAAGGCCTGAGGAGTGATGAATGGGTCACAATTGTATGGTTTTTTGTGGACGTGTATGGGCATGATATGTTTGGGTAATAGGTGCGGGGGTAGGCAGGCATCTCATTATTATTATATTATATTATATTAACATTAAATTAATTAGGTTAGAGTCTTTCTTTTTCTTCTCTCTTATCGTATGGTTGATGAACAACCTGGTGTCAGAGTTTAAACCGCCCGTAGGCCTCTGACATGGCTTTACACACCATTGAAAAATATCTCAGGTGTGCTGGTTTCATCACGATGTTTTCCCTCACCGTTTTAGCAACTGATAATTAATTTATAATAGGCACATAACTTACGAAAAGTCAGAGGTGCGCGCCTTGGGATCGAATTCGAGACCTCTGACTTGTCAGTCGACGGTCATACCACTAGGCTATCAGTGCTATAGGTTAGAGTCAAAAGGTAACTTCAACTATGTAGTTTACAAACTAGTACTAAGCCCCCAGGATGGAATTACTTTTCGTTGCTTTACACCTTCGCGCCTTCTATAGCATCCTTCTGTTGCAAACATTACCATTTAGTTTATCTGTTAGATACGAGTAGTTTGTTCGACATCAGAATATTGTCAAACGCTTTATTGTTTTGTTATTAAGACATAACTTTATCGTTTGAATTACATAGGTACTTCGTAGCGGCTATGAGTTAATAAGTTCTCCGACATTAATACTCATAGTCTTAAACAAGTTGATCTGGTTTGTCATAGACAATGCCTTCTTGCTTACTTCGCTGACAAATTTAATATAACTACTACATAATATTACCTACGTATTTGTTTACAGTATAGGTATCTACTGCATAACTTGCGCACCAAGTTGTTAGAATAAAATAATAATAATCATAGTAAGTATGCATAAACATTTTTGTGAAGTATTCATGCTAATAATGTTCGAATTTTTTTTTAAAGAAAATACCTTTACGAGCGGGATTTGAACCCGCCATCTAATGGATAAAGCCCCCAGTAGCTGTGCCACTAAGCTATTCTTAATCTCGCCCGTGTTATCGAAATTCTTTTCTATACTCAACCATCTCAGATAGTTACCCCCCCGTCAAGCCAAGGCCGTACAGCTTGGCAAAAAAGAGTCTGAAGCGGTGACAGCTGGAACTAAAATATTGTTTTAAAAAACGAAGTATGTGAGTACCTACTAAAATAACTTATAAGTGAATCATTTGATTATGTTTTATGACAAAAAAAAATCGTCATAGGATTAAGTAAGTACCAAATAACTTGTAATTTTGAAATGTAGTATGAGAAGTGTGGCAGTGGCGCCCTCTATTTTTGCAGACTTTTTTTTGCCAATCTGTAGATACTTGCTGATGGAATACCATTGCTATGAAAGAAAAATATTTAAAAAAAAATTGCTTTTTTTGGGTCGATTTTAATTTTAGTAGTGATCCGAACAAGCTTTCGTCAACCATCGGTATTTTAAACCCAACCTAACCCATTTCTTTCTATCACAAATCCCCATCCAAGGCAATAGTGCCGAAACTGCCTCCAAAAATTAGCATACAATAGCGAAACCTGCTTCTATCCAAAATCTAAAGCCAAAAACAACCTTCCTACAAATAAAATTCAACTTTATTCCTACTACTCAAAGTTTAATATTCAATAAAAACTTTTTGCCAAATAAGTATGGGCATCTTTTACTACTGACCATCCGGTATAGTTTGACCTTTATCTTGGGCAAAGTTTTCTAACATTCGTTCTGAATATAAGTGTCAATATATACTGGTTCTTCTGTCAGGATGTGCTGACGACAATGTTTGAATGCTAGTCAAAGATTATGTAAAAGGATTGGATAGTCTATAAATAGTTTCTGACTGGTCCGTTATTGTTTTGTATTATTTTTGTCTAGATTTATTTATTTCAATGGAAAAATACCTAAGTACTACAAATTTGCGACTTCTAGCTTTGACTAACAACTAGGAGTAGCGATCTGCGCGATACCGAGGGTTGGCTGGTAATAATATTTTTGTCCTGAAAATTCTTGTGTAGGTAGGGCTTTTTTTTTAAAGAAAAATCTATTGCATTTAAATCATAGCAAGTTATAGATAAATTAAGGTCAAAATAATGATCTAATGTAAAGTCAAATTGAGTTTCTAATGAATACCTATTATTTTCCTGACTTTATTCTGATTTTTTTTAACTAAAACCATCACTCGTTTCTGTAGGTATATGATAAAATTGTACTAGGTAGGCCTGTAATCAAAGGTTTTTAAAGTTATTGTCCTATTGTAATAATAATAATTAATGTAGGTATATCCTTAATCTCAACAAATCACAGGGCATAATAATACAAAATAATCTTAATCTACCTTAATCTATGACCTGTGACGTCTACAATGACATAACTTGCACATGCGCAAACATACATTAAGTTATAGTAGGCCATTGGTTACCATTTATCTGTCTGCACTAGTAACCTGTAATGCACCTTATTCAATTGTATTAAGTATAATTTTCCAACAAACATTACCTTCCCAATGACGTATTGTGTTGCTGTTCTCGTCATACTTATTTAGACCACACCATAAGAGTGTATGACGATTTTAGGGCCAGTGCGAATTGGGAAACTCCATGGCCATTAATTAGTCATACTGTTCCCGTACCTTGGTGAGCAAGTAAAGCCTTGGGTTTAAACCAGAGACCTCAGACTTACCGGTTACTGGCTATACCACTTCATCATCAGCCTCAATCTACCCACTGCTGAGTATACAACTCTCTCTGCTTTTGTCACTTTTCTTAATCCTGTGCTAATTAAACCGCTCATAGGCCTCTGTAATTTGCTCTTGATAAGGAAAGCTAGAAGATGCTGTTTCGACAATGCTGTTTTTTATATTGATGATAATAAGTAGATATTTGTTTGTTATTGTTTTAATTTAGTCAATGTAAGTTTTTCTTTATCGTATGGTTTTTGAACAACCTAGTGTCAGAGTTTAAACCGCCCGCAGGCCTCTAACATAGCTTTTCACACTGATGAAAAATCTCTCAGCTGTGCTGGTTTCCTCACGATATTTTCCTTCATCGTTTTAGCAAGTGATAATTAGTTTCTAATAAGCACATAAATTATCCGAAAAGTCAGAGAGACGTGCCTGGGTTTTGAACTTACGACCTTTGACTAGGCAGTCCAACGGTCATTAGGCTATCACAGCTCAACCAAATATGTGACATTATAGAATGCAATAAAGAATTGAGAATTCAGGTAAAATTAGCATAAAATGGTGTAATAATAGCCACAAACTAAGATAGACTAAATGTGACAGGCTTAAACAAATCTACTACCGACTTCCTGATTAAAACAAATAGTGTGTATAACCGTCACGCGGTTCGATTCCCGTGTGAAAACATTCTCGTTTCCGCGACATGATGTAGTTATGTCATTACTTAAGTGCCACTTATTGTAAAGATAACTTACCTAATGGAAAATGTTGCTTATCGGTGGAAAACTTAAAGGAAGTTTCAAAACGGGACCAAACATACCTACCACTTTGAAACATCAAAAAGATACCTATGTTTAGTCCCTTCGAAAAAAAGAACTATACCTATACCTACTTAAACAAGTCTGTGGTCGAATTTCAACCTTATTTAAAAAAAAAATATTTTAGCTTTCTGAACTTCTTCTCTATAAAAACTTTACTAAGCCAAATGTGATACTTTTCCATCCGTGCAACATTAAAAAAAAGTTAATGAACAGAAAGCCTTTATCTTAAAAAAATCATGCAAGAGGTAATAATTCACCACACTGTCTGATCATATTGATACAAGGCATACAAAATTAAACTAGTATTAAAAACCAGTAAAAGTTTAGTACTATTTCTAAGCATACTGCGCAAGCGCAATCCCTTAATCGATTTCGCTTGCATATAATAGACTTACTATTTATTAAAACAAAAAAATCTCTTCAAGCAAAGTAAGGTAAAAACACCAATTGACGACACAGCCGGGAAGTGACAGGCACACGAAGTATTGACAGTTACACACACCTCATTATAGCAATTACCATAAATGGAATGAAGCTGCTTAGATGATACCTCTGACTACACCGATAACGGGAGAGCGTGAGGTTTGAAAAATAACAGTGCCTCATTTGCCTACACGATCGGAAAACTTTTACTATAATATTTTAAGAACAAGTATCGAATCTAGGACTTTGTGTTGAATGCCGTGCTTGTACTCTGGACAAAAAAAAAAAGTGTAAATTGAAGAGCCCGTTAACCGTGATTGTTATATTTATAACCACATCATAATGTATTTCACATTTCGCAGCAAAAAAGATAATACCAAAACTTGTCATCAATCAAGGAAATTATTTACAAAAAACAGGTTAAAACCCCAGTTGTCGTCCATCATTCAGGTTAAATATTTATATAAAAACGTTGGGTAAAAACACCAATCGTCGGCCGTTGATCAGGAAGCAAGTGACAGGTCGACACCTGTACATGCCGCCTCATTACGACTATTACCATAAAAGAGATGATTGTCCAAGCAATTTAATATCCAATTGATTTATAATTGAGTGTAAACGAATGTTTTGAGTTTTTTCTGTTGTGGTTTTACACTAATTAGTGCTAAAAATATAAAGTAAAAGTGAGGAAGTGAATACCAAACTTTTGATTGCTTTTTAAAAATAAGATGACTACTTTATCTGGACTGAAATCTCAGCTGAGATTTTTCTTGTAATGTTTTGTTTAACTACATTACATTACATTTTCAAACTTCAAACATTCTCAAATGTACTGGAAGTATTGTTTTTTGTTATTGTTTTTATTGCATTGCTTGTTTTTGTTGTTGTTTTTGTTGCATTGCCGGTTTTTTTTGTTGTTTTTGGTCGCCATAAGTTATTTTGACGCTATAATGCTCTGTTTACTTTCATTTCTGCTACTCACACGAAACATCCCTTTTTGTCCACTAGCTTTTCAACTTGCTTCCTTCCCTACCTGTAGTTGTTCAGTTGCAAACAGTTCGCATCCATTTTCCTCATGCACATAAATTTATAGTGATATACTTTTCGGCCGCGGCGTTTGTGTTTCCAGAACTTTCGTGCTATACACAACACCTTTTTCGTAATAAAAAAAGTAGGACCCCAATTACATGTCTTAGTATTTCAGGTATAACCTTGGGTAAATACAGGAATGACAAATCGTTCAACGAATAAACGTTTACAAAAATTCCATATTAGTCCACTGCCAAATACGAGCTGGTTACTGGTACTGATTTGATTATGGCACTGGGAAACCTTTTAATTGAAACTCTGATTGATATTTCCGTTCATTCAATATTAGACAGTCCTTATGTGTGAATGTTTAATAGAGAAAAATGTTACTACTGCACAAAACCACTGGTTTAGAATTTTTCCGGCACTTAGCCGATTTTATTTTAGATTACTGCAATATTATTTTTAGTTTCTAACAATTTCTTCTTTGTAAATCCTCCGTTTTATTGGTGAATTCTCAATTTTCCCTTTACTCCGTCATGTCAACTTTTTCGTTCAATTATGAAAAATTGAGATCTTATGAATTTTCAAATTTTAACATAGGATGACACTGACAAATTGACCACGCCGTTTTTCAGTTTTGTGGCTAAAAGGGAAGAAATGGCATATAGGAAGCTGGTGCTAGTGTGCCGTTAATTAAATTAATTAATAATAACTCCACTATGGCTGACATGAGAGCTAGGATGTATCCAAAAATATTGTAAGCCATTATTTAAAAGAGCAACCATGGAGTTTCTTGCCAGATTCTTCTCCATGAGGGGTAGGCTGCCCTTCGAACTGGCAACTAGAGTCACTCCTATAATAATATTAGAATTATGACTATTCATAAGTGCCTAAAATGGTCTACATGAATAAAAATATTTTGATTTTGATTTTGATTTTGAGGACATGCCATTTCATCAAAATTCTTGAAGCCTAAATTTACTCTGATAATCTTTGCAACATCGACCCATAGTATCACTAGATGTAGCCCACATGGTTAAAAGATTTATTTAAATCAATTAGCGTTCAAAAGCTAGTAATGAGAAAGTAGGGTAGTTGTCGCAATAATCGTCCCCTTACCATTGTTCAAGAGACAATACGCCATAATCTTAAGATGGTGTTCTTAACCGCTTAGCGCCTTAGGCGATGAACACATGATCACTTTCATCCGTTTTGAAAGTTTGTCCAAATCTGGTATGCACTTGATCATTTAGTCGTAAAATGAGGGGTAATAAAATTATTTTCTATTTATTTGGCTCATTAATGGCCTCTGATTTGGCCGCAATAAACTTAATACAGTTTAGTAATAAAGTGATTGAGAAATTCGGTTTGGTCGGTGGCTTGTAAACCGTCAGTTTCAATATCCGTACGTTTAGATTTGAATGACATTTTACATGTTAAGTAATTGCAGTTGCTTCATCAGCATTTATGACTTCCTTTGCAAATCTTTGTGCTTGACTTATGATGTTTGCGGTAGGTATTCATTTGATTGTAATCTCACTATCGCTACATTTCTCAAGATGTTTTTCTTGAATATCTCGAAGATGTCATCTTAATAAGATTACGCTACTTTCAAAAGAGAGATTGACATTTCATATTTATAAACAGAACTTCATACTTTGACACAAACCACCAAGAGCACTGCACCTATCATAGCACATCACTATCCTCTTAAGCTCTGAAAGAAACAGGTGTCAAATAATTAAAATAATAAATTAATGATCATTCAAATATCTCAGTTACATTGTTTGTAACCGTCAATAGTCACGTACACCATGACGTGATCCATTGTCAATATGTCAAAGTTTCTTGTTTTGTTTTTTCCTGTAATGTCAGACAAATATGTAATGTTATAAATAACATTGTCGGGGAATTCGATGATGTCAAAGTATTTGATGGTTATGGAGCGAATAATGATGAAGGAAACCATGTTGCTTTTGATTGGCTAAAGTAGTATTGTAAAGCTTTGGTTATAAGGGCGAGGAATACCTACTTTAGAAACTATCAAATTAAACAAGCTTGCGCTTGTCTATAACTTTAAGTGGCTAACAGTGATAGCCCAGTGGTTAGCCTTTGGACTCTGTCAATTCAAAGATAGGTTCAAACCCAACTACGCAGCACAATTTTTTGTAAACCATTTGTGTATATTTATAAATTGATTGTCACTTGCATTTTAGCGTTGAAGGAAAACATCGTGAGAAAGCTAGATGTTTTTCTACAGTGCGTAAAGCAATGTTAGAGACCTAACGATCGGTCGGCTTAAACTATTACTATGGGTTGTTCATCAACCATACGGTGAAGAAAAAAATAACAGTAACCAATAATAGTTGTAGTATAGTAATAACCAGCGATAGTCATGCTGAAGAATTAAAGCAGGAAACTCCAAAATAATCACAAACAGCCATTCTTAAAGACAATAATTATGCGTTAAATTAAGGTAAAGAAAAAGAAGAAACATTTTTTTTTAAATCTATTTATTTATTGAGGCCTTTGTCTACAAGGTGGATGTGCCAGCCTCATAGGAACACTCACAAAAAAACCTCACTATACAAATTCTTAGTTCATCAATCTTATTAAAGATAAGAAAAAACAGATTTTACAAATTTTTGAATAGCTACAGATTGGATAGAAAGTGGTCGACTCAAAAAACAATTCACTTTGCCATAAGAAACTATTGCTTTCGAGAGATTTCCCAAATTAAACTACAACCATGCTGCTTAAGTCACACAAATCGACGATGAAGATGCACTAGAACCAAACCCTTCAAAGCGTAACGCTAAGTCAGTTATGTCATGTTTGACATTACGTTACTTGAGAAATTACCATATTGCATAATTTTGAGACCAATTAAATCCACAAAATAGTTTAAATCCATTATGACTGATTGCAGTTATTACTGTTATTAGAAAGAATTACATTCTGTGACTAGATTTTCACATAGATTTAAATATTAGAGTCATGCGGTTGGGGTGAATGAACCATTTGTCGGTAAAGTAAAATTTTATTTTTATGTTTATAATAATTTCTAAAAAAGAGATATTCATGTTGATCTACATCTAGTATCTATTGACTAATGGCTATAAGCTTTTTCGTAAACGCAATATCGGTTTCACCAACTATATCTATATATATCATATCATATATATCAATATAGATATATATATGATCTAAAGATATTTTTTGTTAAATTACTTTTAATTTAACAAAATAAAAATATATTTAGATCAATTTCAAATTTTTAAAGAACTGAAAGGTTCAACTGACCATTATTACAATAGAATTGACAGTGCATATGAGTAACAATAAAAGGAAAAATCCTTAAACCAAATAACGTAGCCACCTATAAAATATTCCTATAAGTTGATACGTCATATTATATTATAGAGTCCAATATTATTAAGATTGACGTCATACAGCCACAAACAATGAGGTTATTCAAAGTATCGAGTCAACTCCAAGGCAAAAATTTTCCTCCATGGTCAAGCTTTTGTTGGCATGGGACCTGGGAAATTCATGTATGAACTTCAATCAGTATTAGCCGTAATAGCCTAGTCAATACCCAGGCAAGTATCTACTTCTGACTTTTCGGAGTTATGTGCAGAAATGAATTGTCACTTGTTAAACAGTGAAGGAAAACATTGCGAGGAAGCCACACCTGAGAGATTTTTCTACGGTGCGTTAAGTCACGTCAGAGGCCAACGAATAGTTTAAACTCTGACACCAGGTTGTTCATCAACCATGCGATAAAGAAAGAAAGAAATAATAATCCGAAAATGAGACATTCAAAGTAAAAAATATATAAATACACAATCACCATCATAAATGTTCAATTCAAATGTGCAGCCTCAGGAATAATAATTGATTACAATTATGATTTATAAGTAGCGGATGGAATTTAGTTTGCATGCAATAACAGAGTTTTTTTTAAAATGCAGAATAGTCTCATATAATGTTTAAAACTCTATTGACAACTAAACCGAAATAGCGAGCGTTTGAAACAAGAACATTACAAATCAAAGTGTATAAAATTTAAAACCATGATGTAAAGTACCTCTGCGACCGGGCGCCGTATAAAATAGCCAGCTTTTAACAGCTTCGAACACTTTTGATACGGCCCTTCATTTTAGCATTGATGGGACGGTGGGATAAGTACTTGAAACTGATCAAGTGTCGATGTAGTGCTGCTCTGTTATAAGAAAAACTAGTGCAATATGTCTTTGAAGAATTAATAGCCGAAATTCTAGAATAGCTAATTTATAATCCTTAATGTAGTCGTAGATATTATTATTGTTTAGTTTAGTTATGTTTCCTTATTTATTCTTTTCTCTAATTCCGTTTACCTAAGAGATTTTTACAATAACATTACTTTTTAGATTCCGAACAAAATGTACGATTCCATCTACCATTTGTACAACTGTAGCTCTTAACAATTAGTTGAGTCAGTGAATTCCGCCATTGTCTTTACTTCTCACATAATATACAATATTTTACGAAATTAATTGTTTCGAATGGGCACTTTAATTTGATTTTACACTGTAACTGTTGCATGACTGACGCTATCATCTTGTCCATCATTCAGTGACATAAGAAGGTTATTCAGAGCAAACTTTTTGGCAATTTTGTATAATTATTTCGGTCGAATAATTGTATATTTCATTGTTTAATTGTTAGTCTTTTGTTTTAAGAATGAGCCACGTATTGCAATGTGAACGTAAAAATCATTAATGGGTCGTATAAAATTGTAGATATTGCTCAAGCATCATTTGAAACCATATTTGCCAATTTTATGACTTTTTGAAGTGATAATTTTTTGATTTTTGCCATTTCTTTTTGTAGTTTTTACACCAATAAAATATTATTTCTATCAACCGTGTTATAATCTCTTGGTGTATCATAAGTATCCTGTTTTCTTTTCGTATATTTTTTACTTAGTATTTTTTGCTTATAGACTTAACAATTATTATAATTTTAGCACTTAGCATTATACCTCTCTGCCTTATCGCCCACATAGCTTTTAGGTTGCCTTTACAAAACAATTGACCTCAAGTTTAATACGAAGATCATTGTGATCAACAACGGAGTTCAAAGATCTGTTACCATAAACAGTCATGGGTTACCATCTATCATCTTTATCTACAACTTTAACCTTTCCCACACTTGATTTTTACAATACATTTAAACTGACTCATGCATCTTTAAATCTTTCGTTGTTTAAATTGTCGTAAAACAATATTATCAAGACAATTATGGGGGTCTATGATGCCTCATAAACATCCACCCACTCTAAGAAGTGCGATGCTCCAATAATATTTTTTATTGTTGTAATCAAGTAGTTAGCAACTTAATAATTTATTATACAAGATTAGATCATTGTAAGATCTAGTGGAGCGTCTTGACATTGGATAACCTTAACTCCTTTTATAAAGATCTGAATTGTTTTGAATGTCGTTAAGACGGCTATAGTTGATGTTATTTAAATTCGATTTTATTATAAATGCAATACTTTATTGGTTGACAATGAGCGTCAAATGATTTGATAGTTATCGAGTATTTCCATGCTAGATTTGGAAGGTGTAATAAAGGCGTAGGCTACTACACTACGTATATAGCTGTTATTGGAAATTACCGCGCAGGATACGACAAAGTTATTTATTTGTATAAACAAAATAATCTTTGTAGAAACATGTCAAAAACGGTCGCAAATAAATAACTACTGACATTTTCCACTAAAAACAAATAAAAATCTCGAAAGTGCATATCAAATTCAACGACAATCACCTGCAACTCGATAACGTATTGATTAAATCACAACAGAGTGACATCAACATGTCATCGACTTGCGCTTGCGACGCATTCCCACAGCGCAGCGCCACGCATGCCATTTCACCTGCCGAGCGCGCGCAAATCCTCGGCGGAAACACCCGAACGCTATGTGATTGGAATCACAAACGGTTCCTTCGTTCTATAATTGAATTTCGGTTTTATAGCACGATCCTCATGAACGTCCTTCCTGTTTCTTTTTTTAAAATCTAGTGATGTAAATATAGATTAAGTTATTAGATCTGTCATCATCTTTTTAACTTTATATTTTTTATGGCGAGTGTCAGATCTTTGATTAAAGGAAATCGTTTTACGCTCATTAGCAAGTGATTTCACAGTTCCTTTGCTCTTTTTGTACGTGCAGATGATTAGGAGGTATTTTTATCTTTGGTACCTTTTCGAAAGGTTGGCGGTCCACTCAGCTGTGCAATTCATCAACACAATTGCTTTTCATTTGATAGTCAAAGTGGTCTTCATCATCTTTTATATGTTCTTTTACATGGCAAAAGATGTCAGTGTGATAGGTGACAATCACTGTTATTTACTTTATCCTATTTGCTAATCATTTTTTCATTATTAGTTTTTTGTTTTTTTTTTCATAAAAATTTCGTTGTAGGAGTCAAGACAATATGAATCATCTATCTGGGATGCACTGAGTGTCTTATCTGAACAAAAAAAAACAAGTACCTAGGGAGTCGTAGGTATTGTGATTTGCGACAGCGGAAATTAATTAGGTATTTTAGGTCTCAAACAAAAGAAGTGAGTTTACCTCTTCTAGTTTCTTTTATACCTGATGGAGACTAGAAAATATACCTTCAGGACTTTGACTTGCCTTACACTGACAATATTTTAGGACAAAGATTTTTATATTTTTTCTTTTACCATTTGAAATTATTAACAATCCATCTTTGTTTTTTACAGGTAAGTGGCAATCACTCATTAAAGTAGATAAATAAATCTTCAATCATTCAGATTGCATGGGGTAAGTACATTTAATTTTAATTCACCCATTTTCATACGATTTACGTTGACAGGTTAAGTATGGTAATTATTAATTTAATTTTCCGACATTTTAAGCCCAAGGTCGCGGGTTCAGTTTTTTTTTTAATTTAACTCGTTAACAAAATTTGCGGTTTTTCACCAAACGGCCCCGACCTTACCGTGGCCAATCGTACAGTTATTAACAGCAAACAGTTTGTATGACAAGTATTTGATACGAGGCCAAAGAAGGGTTATTAAGAAATAATACCAAAAATGGCAGAACCTCACAATGATAGTTCTTTAAATTGTCGAAAAAAAAAAAAGATTTTCGTCATTGAACGGTAATTGGGGTTGTCACCTTACAAGCCAGACAGTTTGTCTTGTGTGTTTATTGCGATTATGATTATGATTGCGATTATATTTATGATTTTTATTCAAGCTAAAACCTGTGCAGGGCCAATCTATATCAGCAATAGAACCTACTGTTTAACGCTTTGACTGCCAGACTGCAGACACAATGCAAATTCTATTGTTTGTCGGACACCATGTGTCCCCCATGGCGTTTAATGAATTAAGGGAACTACACGAATTCGGATACACCCTATAATGTGTATATATTCTTCTTCTATATATCTTCTTCTTCTATATATTCTACAATTTACTTGCTGTATTTCATTTGCTTTTAAGAAAATTTAAATGAAAACAAAAATTTAAGTTCTCATACAAAAGTGAGTCACGTGATCAGTCACTGTATGAAAAGTCAATTTTCGATTTTCAGATTTCGACCTGTTCTTTGGGAAAAGCTGTTCAGTTTCTTAGACCTTATTACCTCCTAAAATTTGGCAGGACTTTAAAGCAACAGGGTGTATACAGGCTGTATTTAGCCAGGATGTACTGATAGTGGCTAAAATTTAAGCTTTGCGGGCGACAGCTAGACTTCTATAAAAAGGCAAAGTCTATAACTAATATTAAAACAATAAGCCAGACCGCGACCGACCTTGACCCTGCGCATGACCAAAGTATTACACTTGGCATGACCAAGCGATCAGTAAAGCTTAGTACTGTCTCTGCCAATAATTGATTAAGCGTCAAGTCTTGATCGGAAAATAAAAATATATTTATTGGCACCTCGATGTCTGTTGTCGATTGTTTTTAGGGGCGCTAACCTTTGTGCTTTTAGATTATTTGAATGATCTAAGTTTGTGGCATGCTTAAGAGTGCCATTAAAAAAAGATCGCGATGTTGCCGTTGACCAATTTAGGTCGTTTACAGACGAGGGTAATATGTAACGAAATGGTGTAATGTAACACGGATTCTTGTATGGACAATGGACAGCACTACAAGCGTTGCATTTAGTGTTGCTCGTAGTGGCACAAAGGGTTTGTGTTATATTAGGGTAGCTACACACATAGTCGTTTGGGCACATTCGTTTCGGTATTTTTGAAAAAGTCCCAATATTTTTTTTTTAAATACCGAACCGAATCAACTATGTGTATAGCTACATTTACACGATACATTACATTACATGTTACTCTAGACTTACCCCTAATAAATCGATAGAGGACTTCAAAACAAAAAAGTTTTTACTCTAGAATCTCAAAGTGTCACGTGAGTATGTACATAGGTAAGCATCATAACTTTTGAGAAAATAAATTCATGAGAAAAAACTATACAATGAATCCGAAAGTGTATGTTAGTTTATCCTTGTTTCACGCCGCATACAGAGCTACGGATCGACGTAATTTTTCTAACTAAAACGACTTCAAAAAAGAAGGTTATCAATTCAATGCGTTTTTTTTGGGATAGAGATAAAGTATGTACTTATAATAGACCACACCACAGAGTAATGAAAGATTTTTTCGAAAAAAAAATAGACCGATGGTATTGAAGAAGAAAAGTTAGTTTAAATAATATAATATGTATAAATTTGCAAAAAAAAAACTATCTTAAAGACAAAAATGTTCAATCTTCACAGACATAATTATTGAGACATATAATTTTAAATCCTTATCGTATAATTTTGCAGTGTATTTCAATGCAACCACTTAAGCCCGTAGGCTGTTAGTGTCGGTAATATACTTGATATATTTATAGAGGAGATTTCTTTAGTATACATTATTAAGATTGTAAGTTATATCTTTTTTTTTAACAAGTATTTATTATGTTCTCACCTTAATAGTGAATATTTTAAACATGTATAAGACTTGATTTAAATTATATAAATTGGGTGTGGGTTCGATCCTAGCCTGTGACTTTTTCAATGTCATATACACATACTTTCTTAGTTCTAAGACTCCAGTGACTAATGGCGAAGGAAAACTTTGTGATTAATAGTTTAAAATTAATAGTTTTAAAATTAATAGTTTAAAATCGCCAACCTGCAGTAAGCTAGCGTGGTTATTAATGCTCGATTCTCTGTATAAAAAAAAGCTTTTGCCCTGCAGTGGGACAATTACGGGCTGGTTTATTGTTGTTATTATTTATATAAAATCGCGAAATACTTTAGGTAAGATGAGTGAAGAAAAAAATAGTAGGAGCTCGAAAAGTCACCACTTGCAGTTTGCCACGTATCGCGCGTATCGTAACGAAATTATTCCTATACCTAGGTCTCTGCTCCGATTTCCACTCCTTTCGATCCAGAGCTAGTGTGGACCAGTCCTTATTGGTTCTGTCCAATTCATCCCATAAAAATTAAAATATAATAGAGAAAATTGTTATTGCAGCTTTTTGGCACGTGACATTTTTTTTTTAAACATTTGCACCGAAATTGACTAACAAAATTATGAATGCATTTTATTTATTAGTGGGAGGAGATATGAACGCAATAGTAAAGGCTATTGAAAGGCTTATAGCCTAGAGGTGATGTGCAGTGGGCGAGAAGGACTCTTTTCGTAATATTTTACTTTTATTTTAAAACTTAACACATTAGCATATCGGACTGAGAAGACATTTTTTTAATTTACGGGCCCTATTCTGAAATTCGAATAACGAATCGCACGTTCATTTGTTTATTTCGTTGGGACATTCTGAAATTCGAATAAAGAAGCTTCGGCTGACGGATCACACGTTTAGTTTTTTCGTTTGTTCAAATCACCTTTTATTCGATTGTTATTTTATATGTTTATAAAAAAAATATGAAACGAAACGACAGTTGAAAGCACTAAATACAATGATGGTCAGGTGCACTTTTCGTACGTCTTCTGCAAGAAGAAAGATTTGAGACTGTCTATCTCTCTCTAGCAAAAATAGCCATGGTTTTCCATGCGCTTTTACTGCACCAATACCTATCATGTTAATAAGTACACCAGCCTGCACTCAATGTATTTTAAAGTCAATATGGATCAAAATTGTTTGAAACATGGTACTTAAAGAAATCATACGACATCGCGTGTTTGCATGTTAAATAAATCCATACACAACATCATCCACGCATAAAAACATGTTACATAATTGCTTACAAAGAAATGCGTATAACATAACATTCATACACAAAATTCACACGATTTTAATTAATCATGTTACATAATAAAATCAAGCGCGGGAAAAAATTTAAACGATTTAAAATTCGAATAGAACGCCTGAAGCGACTTTCATGGCCAACGGACTCGATTATCGGGTATAACGAGCCGAGTCGAATCGATGTTGGAATCGATTCAATGCATTTGGTTAATTCATCCTCACTTTCGCTGGTAATTGTGATTCTTTTAACTTACATGTTATGTTATGTTATCATAGTTTTAATTGTACTTAGAAAGTTATACGCATTATAAAGCTATTGTGACTTGTGTTATAACTGTTATGAACCAGAGTTATACATAAATATTATGTTAAAGCTAATTGTTATTCTATAATAACAATTACCAATAACACTCGGAATGGTATGCATGTGGTATGCACCAAGCTGTATTCTATATACGGCTTGGTAATTCCGAGTGTTTGTGTTATTAAAAAAGAACAAAAATTCTAACTTCAGATTCAAGCCTAGGACTTAAGATATCAGAAAGGCGTAGAACCTAAACCTTGATATGAATATTGTGGGGTAATAAGTAAAGTTTATAAAAAACTTGACGACGAAGTTAATTTTATTCAAAAATCGATTAAAAAGTATGTATTTTCGTACATTACATAGTTAATTATTGTAATTATACAAAAAAAGTAATCGAGATTATTCATGTATGGACAATAAATAATCAAATTATAATTCTAAATCAGTATCTCGTATTCATCGCTGTTCGTGAGAGTACGCGACAGAAGTTCTCACAGTTCGAAAGTTTATTAATTTTGTGCTCGCATGTACCTGATGATTTTCTTTTTATTACCTTTTAAAAATGAAATCTTTTAATTTATTAATTAATTATTCATTTTAAAGTTTTATTGAGTGTGAATGTAAATAAGGTAAAATTATCTTATTGGCAATTAATTGCCAATAACGATATAATAATTTGACTTAGGTATAGTCGGCCGCAAAAGTGTAATAGGAAAGTATGTATTTAGAATATATTAATATTATATTTGAATCTTTAACTTAAATATCTTTATTTTAATCACGAATGTTTAGTTTAGTAGGTAATTACTTTAATAATAACACCTAGACATAATAAATAATAATAATCTTGAATTTTGTGTATTGGTTTAAAAACATGTAAAAATTAATGATATGCCGAATGTATTCAGATTATATGACTTCTGACTTGCCTGTCGACGATCTTCAGTTCTCCCTCATTTTGTCTGTCTGTGGTAAAAAATAGTCTCTTTTACTCTTTTTCGTCTTTAGAGGGACATAAATACAGATTTTATTCCGTCATGTATTACAAGGTTAATTTAAATTAATAATTTCGTCAATATTACAAAATTTAGCATTGCAAGTTTGTTAACAAAAATATAATTAAAAAATATATACGACAATAGATTTCGAAAACACAAAACACAAAAAAAAATCACTTGGTTTACAATTAATTACCTTCTAGTTACTATTAGTAACTTAATAATGTTGTAATTAGAGTCACTAATTAACTTTTAAAACATAATTTTAACACGTTTTAATTAGAGTTGAAATCTAAACCTCAACGAATTCGGTCTGTCAATAGAGGTCAATGGCCACGTAGGTATATGATCCTATTGTAAAATTATGAAAAGGTAATTTATTATCAGGAATTTTTAAACCCCGATGCAAAAAGAGGGGTGTTATTAGTGGGACGTGTCTATGTAACAACTGATGTAACTTTAAATATTGAATATACTTTAGAATATAGTATCCCTTTGGGTTGCGGGGGTTAGAAAGGCAGTCGCTTCGTAGAAAACTGATATTCAGCTACATTTGTACCTTTGTATCTTTCTATCGAATTCTTATCGAAAATATATCAATATTAAACGTCAATTTTGAAACAATTTAATGAACTTTATGTCAAACTTGACGTTTAGAATCGATAAACTTTCGATAAAAAGTCGACAAAAAGATCCATGCTCGCACCCCTGGTTAGATTAGAAGCCGACCTTAACTTTGGGAATAATAAGGCTAAGAGAATGTCGAGGTGAAATTGTGTGTCTTTTCCATATTAAAAAAGCAATTAGAAAATCGTACCTAATTATTAAAATTGCAATACTATTACAATATTGTCAACCAGCTGGTCTGTAACCTACATCCGAAAACAACCAGTCCTATCTAACAGCTATTTAGTTCTAAATAGCAATGTTTAGTCTATTTTGTAAGTGTTACTGACGGGTTGGACTGTAACAAACTGTAATGGCTATTAGATATCAATTTATGTGAGATAATGTAGCCGCCATTATGACAGGCGCCGGTAGCTTGCGCGGTGACCATGCGTTCAGAAGATTATGCTCTCAATTACATGCCTCCTCTACCGCTATGAAATAATAAGAAATAATTATAAATATTTAATAAGAAATTTGAAGAAACAACTGATACGGATGGGATTCGAACCCACGATCTTCGGCGTTCCGTGCCGACGCTCTAACCGCTGAGCCACCGTATCCCATCAGAATCAGTCGAAATTTCAAATCTCTTTATACGCCTAGGGCGTGTGGTAATATCTATCGGAATACATTACGTACTCGTATCTGACTCAGTGTTCCAAACTTTGCAGTTTTAGAAGGCACCGATGCCGATGATCGAGGCACGAAATAATTGTTTTTTTGTGTCGTGGTGGCGCATCGGTTACGGACCCGCTTTGCAAGCGAGTGGAGGTGGGTTCGAACCTGGCATGTACCAATGTGACTTTTTCAATGTCATATGTACTTTCTTAGATAGATTGAAGATTAGATATTCTAAGGCACCACTGACTAACGGTGAAGGAAAACATCGTAAGGAAACCTGGACTTAATAGTCTGAAATTGCCAACACGCAGTGAGCTAGCGCGGTGATTTATGCTCAGTCTTTCTCTGTATGAGAAGAGGCCTTTGCCCTACATAGGGACAGTTACAGTCTAATTTATTATTATTATTTTTTTATTATTAATTTATTTATAATTGTTTTTTAAGTTAAACGGTTGATGGGTGCTGGTGGGTGAACACTGTACAGTATTTTACTAGGCAGTCAAGTCCTTCAATCAAGCCCTAAGGATTGTGAGAAAATATTATTTGTATATTTATTTATTTATCTGCAGATTGTGATACCTAATTATTTCTAATACGCATATGAATTCGAAAAGTCAGTGGTGTGTCTGGTGCGAGCCCAGTTTCCAACCTAAGATCTTATGAGGCTGCCATATCCACTTTGTGGACAAAAGCCTCAATAAATAAAAAGATTTATGAGGCTGGCATATCCACTTTGTGGACAAAAGCTCAATAAATAAAAAGATTAAAAAAAAAAAAAAACCTAAGATCTTTGATTTAGCAGTCCAACGGTCATACTACTAGATTATCACGTTTATGCATGTGCTATAAACTATATACGTTTTAAACTATTTTTTTTACAACACCGGCTATTTTCATAATAATGTACAATTACCTACTTAGACTTCAAAACGAGTTAATATAATTTCATTATTACCGAATCACAGTCCGGATATAATCCCTGTACGACCACAACACCTGGCCGCCCTACGGTCAAGTAAAACTGTATCAAGTAGCCGCCCACGCCGCCCGCCCCCGCACAGCCTTCGAACGTTCATATTTACTAAGTTTTTTGCTTTTAAACTTTCAACTACCAATAATTGGGTATGGGAGGTACATATTTATGTTCGTAACGTGTGCAAATTGGTTTCAAATATTATTATAAATTATTATTATGTATTATTACAAATTGTTATAAATGGCTGCCTCGTTGGTCTAATGGTAGCAAGCGTGATTGCTGAGTACGAGGTCCTGGGTTCGATCCCCGGGTCGGGCAGTGTTTGGGTTTGTCTATTAATAGTACATTCCCAGTACATATGAATTCTTATTAAACCTTCTTTTACGTCGGTTAAAACTATATCCACCTGAGGGTCAAAGCCAGGGCCGAACTCAACTGTTATAAAAACAAAAACTGTAACAATAGGCCTTCTATTATAATCATAATAAATCTTAAAAACAATAGTATTTATTTACAACAGCTGTTTGAAGAACGTACAAACAGACAAAGGCGATGTTTACTCTACAAAGTGACTAATACGACCTTTGCTATCGATTGAGGATCGAATCAAATAATTATCGAGATATCGATCTGTTTACATCGATTTTGTTAATGGATTGGGACATCTTTTAGGACGTCTAGTATAAGTATTTTCCGTGTTTTAAGGTTAAATTCATAAACTCGCGTCTTATTTAATCCAAGAATAGTGATGGATGGAAATTATTGGAAATGTGTCTGTCTGACTATCGAAATTCATGTATCACCTTTTATAAATAAATAATCACTTGCTAAAACGGTGAAGGAAAACATCGTGAAGAAACCAGTACCTACATCTGAAAGATTTGTCAACGGTGTTTAAAGCCATATCAGAGGCGGTTTAAACTCTGAAACTAGGTTGTCCATCAACTATACGATAAAGAACAATAAAAAAAATAGAGGAAATTCAAAACAAAATAGGATTTACGAGCAGATAGATTCTATTGGTTTGTTTTGACCACGTGACATAACGATAAATCCTATACATTTCTTTCGTTTTCTATAGCGTTAGCGATTGTAGATAGTCAATTTGGCTAAGCCCCCTGGGCAGGCGTTCGGCTCAGTTCACATTAGGTCGTTATTTAGATACAAAGACACGGTCCATTTTAAATATCACTAAAAAATATTACTTTGCCATTACCTAGAGCTGTCCCTGGAAAGACCACTAACATAAAACTTAAATTTTTTAAACCATTAAGATGTAACTTATTAAAAATTACACAATATCCTTATTAAATTACTTTATCTCAATTGCCCCTTATCTAAATAACTATGTGCCGATCACTCAAGGCCTGTGACTTTATTATTACGTAAATTTATACTTTAAACTAAATATAAGGTCACACTTTAATAATGAAAAATATTTTACGAGGCAGATTTATAGGATACCTACAAAGAATAGTTATGTTCTTAAAATAATCCTAATAATACCAAAAAATTATCTTGAAACTCTTTTATTTTCGATCAAGCTTTCTACAAATTCTCTTTAAATTACTAATTGTGTAATTATGTCTTATTATGTAATTTACAAAAAAAATATATTTTAAACGAAAACAACAATACAATTACATACTTATCAAAGTACACAATTATTATATTTAGATGAATATCGCTACAAAGCATCTTGCCACCTACAAATTAATATACAAATAGGTACCTATAAACCTCTCTAACCCACTAAAGGTCCTCATTGCTCAACCTTTAATGAATTAAAATAATTCGCGTTAAAAGTAAGACCGTAAATTACCATTGAAATATGTTTTAAAAGTAAGTATAATGGACAAAAGTGAACTCTCAATCATATCTGATTTCGTGTCAACTGGCAATTTTACTTATATGTCAAAATCCAAGTAAATATAGAAGTTCCACTACATAGTGGTCAACTTTTACCCCTCAGAAGTACTCCAAGCATATCGCTGGCCTATCATTTGCTGCTTATTTGTGTGTCTAGGCATATCGACTGTACTACCCCGAACTAGAGTAGGATTGTAAGATACGAAGACAGATTATAGTTATGTAAGTAGGTATATTGAAACAAAATGAAGTTACAAAATGATGTAAATAATCTACTAAGAGCTAAAAAAGAATTCTGTAGTATAATCCTGCAGTGTAAGAGAGTTCTGTAATGATTGGAACATAAGGTCCTATAAATTAGGGCATTGATCACACAAAAAAAAACCTGGGGCGTAAATATTATGTAAATAGCATTTAGCGGTTGACTGTTGATAGAAATTTCACGCGCGCCACGACAGATTCTCAACAGAAAGGAGGTAAAATTTCAATTACTAAATTTGAATAAAAAAAAACAGGGCAAGCTAAATAATAACATTTATTAAAAGACGAGTTGATATTCTGAATAAAATTTGTATGTTATTCTGGTATATCTTTTGACACACTGTACGTGCGTGTTTAAAAGATGAAGGCTTCCAAATAATGATCTTTTTTCCGACCTCGACAGTAATTGATGTTAAAACATATGTTTGTAAGAATAACATTGTCATAATTATTGATTATATTTACTGTATAACGGAGGAAATGTGTCAACATCAGATTATTTAGTCATTACCATATTTTTGTAGTAAGTATTAGTGGCAGACGGGCATAGGTCACCTGGCAAGCAATCACCAATGCGTGGCAACAGCAACAACGCTCTGTGTTTAGTGTCAGAGACATATTGACAAAAATTCTAGGTTCATTATAATCTTTTACAGCTTTAATAGACGCTGCACGTCACAAACTTACTTCCTGTGGAGTCATTGTATCAAATTTTTCGTCGGTCTTATCAAGGTGTGTCTCTTCCTGCTCTTGTTCTATTTTTATTTAGGGTCTGCGCAATACGTTTTCTTCTTCCATTCATCTCTATTAGCCGTCATGTCACTGTATGTCACTTACTCCCTTTATCGTTTTTGATACAATCCATCCATCTTTTCTTTGGTCTTCCCTTATGATCATCCGGTACAGTATTATTATTAACATTTAAAGGACGGGGCTGTGCAGCTTTACTCACGTCGACAAAAAAAATATTGTGATTAGCCCACATTTTATAGTATCTCCCTTAAACCTATATCTTCCATAAACCGGATGATGTGGCTGGCAAGGAGAGACTTGACATCCTCCGTGCCTAGTATATAGTGTCCTAGAAGGATGTTTCGTCTGTGTATGAGAGGTCTACAGTCGCAGAGGAGGTGTTTTGGTGTTTCAAACTCCTCATTGCAGAATCTTTGGTTCAGTATTTAGTGGCTCCATCTGTGACAAATTTGATCAAACTTGCTGTCTACCTCAAAACTTTTTTACTATTGCTTGGTACCATATTCATGTAGGACAATAACAGCATATCAGGTTGCTGTCCCATTAGCAACCCACATCAGCCCATACTAGTATTTTCGACGGTATAACCTACAAAAGAACAAATACTCGTACTAGGGCGACAGGGCAAGTAGGTGGCTACCGTTATGTTGTTTTTAACTGGTATATTAAAAAGTCTATAAACGTCTTTAAAACAATGTTTTTGGTAGGGTCCGTCTTTGAGACAAATGGAATTGTTTTAGTTTTTAAGAAAATAACAGTTTTGGTGACACTATCGCCATCTTTGTTTGGAGTTGTGGGTTCGAATCTTGCTTGGGATTAGATTTGTGTGATCGACAAATATATGTACTGTTTGTGTATTGTGAAATTTTAATGTCTATATCCGCCACCCACAATTCAGGAGAATTTTTATTTTACTTTTGTAAAAATGTCTTGAAAAGTTTTTTGAAGTTTCTAGAATTTTATGAACGAAAGCATAGATTACGAATTTTTCTTTCAATAAAATTACGCATTGCCGGTCCCATATTCAAGTCCCACCCGAATCAGTTGTTTTTGCAAGTTTCTTATATAATTTTATTTAATAAGCAAACACATGTGCATAAATGTGATTAGAAGCTGACCCCAACAAAGTTTGAGCAGCTGAATACCAGTGTTTTACATGGAGCGACTGCCTATCAGACCTCCACAACCCAGATACTGGGTTACACGATACCCCTTGGTAAGACTGGTTGTCAGACTTTCGGGCTTCTGACTACCCGTAACGATTGTCAAAGATCTACAATTGACAGCCGGGGCCAACAGCTTAACGTGCTATCCGAGGCAAGGAGAGTGATAAAAATTAATTTATAAAACGCACATAACTTACGAAAAGTCAGAGGTGCCTTGGGTTCGAACCCGAGACCTCTGACTTGCCAGTCCACGGTCACCACCACTAGACTATCACGACTCCCACGACAAAAAAAAAAGTAATAATCTTATGGTTATTTCAACCGTAGCACAGTTTTGCAACCCATCCGCTATAACTAACTGATTGTATGGACAATGGTTGACGTTAGCGACTCCTGCGCTTCCTCCGTTTGTCACCAAGTGGGTCACCGGTCAAGGAATGTGCGGGTTTGGTGCCTGTGTCAGCGGAGTAGGGACTTAAGCAGAGATGTTATTGACAGGTAAGTTCTGACTTGACCTATTGGTGTCAAGCCCGAACCTTTGTCACCTCTGACTTGTCATCGCTTTTGTGCGTTTTATAAATTAATTATTATCATCTGCTTCGTGTCTGAAAACTCTTGGAAGTAAAGAAAATAAGAGATGACACATCAGTACATCACATGGGAATTTCTCATCACAGGATGTGCACTCTCAAAATATATAAAACCCAAATACCAAATCTGAAAGCAATCAAGGCTGATTGGAGATAGTAAAAAAAAACTGCTTTGAATTTTGAGAGCACGTATAGCCGTTGGTCCTGCGCCTGATCGTGTCGGAATACCGTTCTAAAGGACTTTTAAGGGAAAGAAAATTGAGTGGCCTATGTTTCCTGCCTATTTGGCTAATCTCCGTTGAGATTTGCCGCTGTGACTAAAATTCTGTCACGAGGACATTATTGCATACATATTATAGCGGTATTGAAGATATTCTCTTTTTAAAGTTTCCCTTCTAGAATATATGTTAAGTAAATATCTAAGTACATTAATATTATATACAAGACTGATTCTATAATAGCCATAATAAATAGGATATAGAATATAGGATATAGAATAGAAAGGCCTTGCCCTGCAGTATGATGATACCGGCTATGAGGCTAACAATCTATTGATATCATAAATAAGATATTTTTACATTTTAAATACACGTTTTGCAAAATTAACTTTACAAAAATACTATATTATGATACCAACACACAATTTTTCGCCCTTGACTACCTATACTTAGGTTGTCAGAAATTAGGGCAGTCTGGCTAAACTATTTTTGTGTCAAAAACAATTGAACGCAGTTTTAATTTTCCGCTCACACTCAAACTCCGAATCATTTCGATTGACGATTCGCTGCGTTCATATTTCAGAGTTACTCAATATCCCATGAAGTATTCGACCATTGCTTTTTCACCTTAATAAATGAGCTAGATACAAAATATTTAGGCCTAGGGCTGTCAAAATAGATAAAATAACTCTATTTAAAAAAACTGAATATTAGATTCACTACTTCTTTTTAAGAGAACTCTGGAGTCTGTGTTTCGTGTTGACGGAAAACCAAAGAGTCTTCAAGTCTAGAATGAATTAAAAATATTAAAATTTGACACAGAAGACGTAGCTGGCAGGTAGTAAAAAATAAAATACTGAAGGTTTTTTATTGATCAACAAAAAAAAGTTTCTTGCAAAAACCAGAAATGTTTGAGTATTGGTGGTTAAACCAGATCAACGCTACAGTTTTAATTAAAAAGTTAAATTCATATAGGTAGGTACCTAATTCTAAGGTAAGTTAAGCAGCCCTACACCAGTTCAGAAACCAGTAACCAGAATTGGACAGGCGAAAATTACGCAAAATTGTTTACTAAACAAACGTGTTGGTGTAGGCATTCGGTGCCCGGTTGAGGCATTTTAAGAACAACCTGATATTTATAGGATAGTTGCTTTTATCAATGAGTTATTAAGGTTGTTTTATTTGGTATTGAGTATCAGAAATTGATTGAAATAGGCTGAATGACTTATGATTAGATTGATTGATTTTACGGCTTGATTCAGAACGTTCTGAAATGCCAACCGCTGCGCTGTTCAATAATTTTTTAAATTTATTTCGTCAAAAGTGCCGTTTTGAATTTAAAAAAATATAGTAATAAATAAAAATTATTTTACTAATTATTAAACCATAATATTGAGAGTATCTAGGTATGTACGCTAGAAAGGCGCGAAACCCATATGTAACATCCTTAGAGCAGTGTCGTGGGAACATGTCGCGTCGTGCCGCGCAGTGCCGCGCCCGCGTCGCTCGGCAATTACCGCGGGTCGCGGGTTATCGCGACAAAGGGGGCCGCGCGAAGACTAGTGTCCATGATGTTTAGAAAGCTTAGGACTCCTATCAATAAAAACATAGATAAATCGGTCTCGTCCTGTTGTTTGAAAGAAAAAGGATATTTATTTTGTTGCTAGCAACTCAGTACATTTATTTTAATGTTAGGCTGACATCAGACGGACTTCTTGCATTCATGATATCAACAGCACGCGGTCGGCTGTATTCGAAGGAAGTCATTAACAACAGCATGCAATCGTGCCTTCAACTTCGCGCGGTCGGCTACAGTTGTGTAGTGTCGACGCATGCTGTCCAGCGCTGTTGGCATGCCAGGCTGACATCAGACGGACTGTAGCTGACCGCGCGAAGTTGAAGGCGTGACTGCATGCAGTTGATATTGACTTCACTCGACTGCTGCTGACCGCGTGCACAGTATCATGATTGCACGAAGTTGAACGTATACTGTACATTTGCATGCAGTTAAATATATTGACTGCGCGCGGTCGCTGCGATGCAGTCCGTCTGATGTCAGCCTTAAACTCATATGATTCAATATCTTGCTGGTAATATAAAACACATGAATTTTCAATTGTTCCTTGGTCTTGTAGAAAAGAACGCATGCCCATAGTGGCTTCATGTATGTTCGTTTTCCTATCTAAAAAAGGACCTTAGATTATCCTGTAAATCCCAATCTTATGGTGAGTGCATAAATCACATAGATCACGACCCGGCCGGCGGCGATCTACAAAGTGATTGTGCGACAATAGAGTTGCGCGTGAGCGTGTTTACGTACTACTCTAGTACAAGTTTGTATACAGGGTGGAGATATGAGACGAGACACGAAGGGCAGCTGTAATAGAAACAATACGATAGCGCATTGTCAGGGTTTTATGAGGGTACTTACTCTTAGATACTCTCTACATCAAAGCAAAGTAGTAAGTCAGAGGTCTTAGGTTCATTTCCAATCCTACCTCTGAGTTTTCGTAAGTCATGTGGATATTAATGCCTTGAGTCCAAACCTGAGACCTCTTACCTGGGTGCGTCTCATAACATATAAATTCATTTGATCTAATTTCATTTTATTATCGTTCATAAGATATAATCAACGTGAGATATACCAACTATTGATATAATGTTTTTAACATCTAACATTTATTTGTTCTAAAATTTATTTATATAACGTTGTTTGATATAACATTTACTTAATCTAAAATCATTAGGTCTAAACTTTAATATGTATATTATTTATTTTATCGAAAATCATTTGGTCTAATGTTTAATACGTATATTGATTATTTAATCGAAAATCATTAGGTCTAACGTTTAGTATGTATATTGATTATTTAATCGAAAATCTTTTGGTCTAAGTTTTAATATAAATAAAAACATCATAATATGGTTAACACCCCGACTCAGAGTACCCCGACTTGGACAGGTTAGGTTAGAAGGGGATGACGGGGTCGTGTGAGCGAGCGAAGCGAGCGAATAGACCCCGCCATCCCCTTCGTGGTTATTTTTTTATAAACCACCCAGAAGTAGGAGCCCCGCGAAGCGGGGCTCCGTCGACCTAGCCCACCCTCGACCATGCATTTCTATGCATATTTTAAGGTTTAGTTAGATGCCATTTGAGTTAGGTTAAAACTGTGACCATTAATTTACAATATGTTTTTCGTTAAATGTTTGGCGTTTTCATCTCGTTAGACCAAATAAGTTTTACATATTTTGAGCGGTATTTTAAACGAATTTATATTAAATGATCGTTATACTATATAAAATTATAGCTTCCGTTGTTATATGTTGAAAATATTAGAGATTTAGTTGTTATATTATTTGTTATTTACTCTTTTTGAGTGGTATGCCAAACGAATTTTATATTAAATGTATGTTATGCTTATAAAAATTAGTTATTTTAAAATTATATCAATCGTTTATTATATTAAATAATCGTTATATTAAAAAAAAATATAGCTTCCGTTGTTATATGTTGTAAATATTAGAGATTTTGTTGTTATATGATCTATTACTTACCCCTCTTACCTTGCTGGTCAATGGTTACACTTTTCTTTCTTTCTTACCTCTCATTAATATTTACTAGGTATGCTAATTCGATCGTTTCAGCGAACCTCGTGTATCATATTATCTAATAGTATTCTTTTTCTCGAAAATTAGATACAATAAAAATTCATCAGTTGACTTTAAGTAGGACGACTAGTGGCGCCATCTAGCGGCGCGTGTTAAAAATAATTTGTTCCTTGAAAATGTATCTATAATAAAATGAGATAAAAGCGACCGATACTTAATATTCATTAAAATATGATAATGGTTGATAATTTTATCTTTAAAGTTGATTAAATTAAAATCTTAACGGAATAAAATTCACTATCTACAAATGACGTAGTTGATAAGGTGATCTGTAGATAGTAAACGTAAATTTCGAATCACTTCTCAGCTGCGATGGTGGTGTAATGGTCAGCATAGTTGCCTTCCAAGCAGTTGATCCGGGTTCGATTCCCGGCCATCGCAGATTCTTTTTGCATTTTTATTTTAAGTTCTAAAGTTACTATAGCAGAGATAGTTACTTTTAAAGTTAAGCTATTGCATTTCCCGTACAAATAAAATTTATTTACCATAAATTATACAAAATTACAACAGCACTTAGTACGAGCAGAATAAATTAATATTGATGAATATTTAAATGTAAGTATGTAAATATTATGCTAGAATAATAAATAAAATAGTAATAGGTAGTGTAAAAGATATTACTATGGGTGAATTACTGATTTTGTAATAACTATTTACTTAATTCTTTGACGCCTTCGCGTAACTTTTGTATAAATCTTTAATTGTAAATGTAAATATAAGTTATATTATTATTTAGTTTATTGTTATTTATTAAGTATATTATAGTTATGTTTATTTTAAAATGTACAATAAATATTTACTTAGCTATTTTAGAAATAACATATTATGCTGGATGCAGGTTGCTTCCAACCGGCTGATCTGGAAGTCATTGGGGGAGGCCTATGTTCAGTAGTGGACGTCTTATGGCTGAAATGATGATAATGATGATGATGCATAGTTTAAAAAAAAATTGATAGGGAGAGTCTATAATTATTATGATAACTAATTATTTCCAATTAATTTATAATATTAAATATTTATTTATAAAATGCCACGCCTGGCTATAATGATTTAGGAGGATTTAGGCTTTGACCCAGTGATAAGCTAACCTCTGAACTGTGGTCACGTGTGCAATGAACAGTGCAATTTTATTTTTCTAAAAAAAAAGTAAAATATTTAGAGGATGGGCTTTACTACCGCAAAGATCGGTAATTCAAACAATTTATATCCTTTTTTGTCCCATTTCTCGGTGTTTGTGGTTTATCTTACACGATTAAAAAAAAAAACTAAATACCAAAGTTTACTTTAAAGTTAATTCAATATTTTTTTCTACTGCGAATTCCCGCGAATTTAATGAGTTCATCGGCTGGATGAGAACAGCGAAGGACCAACATAATTTATTCTAAACCTTGGGGGAGACCTGTGCCCAGCAGTGGGCGTCCTCCGGCTAATAAATAATAATAATAATAAATCTTCCTGACCGAATTTCGATCACAGCGGCCAATCTCAACGGATATTAGCCGGCTAATATAATGATGATGATGATTATTTTTATGTTTTTTATCTGTTGCCTGCCAAAATTTATTCTGGTAGGGATCATTTTAATTTCTAAAACTGTTATTTAACTAATGTTTGAATTCATAAGTTTAAATATAATATACTGTTAGACCCTGAGGTCGTCACCCTGCTTGTACCCACAAGACAATAGTGTAATTATACTCCATACAATTCACAATTATGTCTAAATTACTGACTAATGCCTCTTTTTGTAAACTTGGTGCTCTAGATCTGTGCCTTACGTACTACGTCAAAGGCTCGTTTGGTTGGGAAAATATCGTATTTTATACTTACCTATGTATTAAAATCACGTGAAATTCCCGTATTCTCCTGTTAGGTTTGTTTTTTGGAATACCTAGGAACTAAAACATGCAAACATGTAAAATATCAAGTACCTACAAATGTAAAATTTATATTAATTTTCAAGAAAATTTCTTCTAAAATTCGATAATTATAATTTTATCGAATTTCCCTCACAAATTCAGATCTGAATTTAAAAAGAAAACCCAAAAAATCTTATAAGCATGGTGACTCTTATAATAAGAGAGGTCAGCAGACTGCTAACTTGACTGTGAAGAGGTTGTACTTATAATATTTATGTTCCATTACCAAGTTGTGAAAACTAAGCTAAAATTAATGAATCTGGATAAAAAAAAACTGTGTGTAAGTGGACATCGACATTATTTGAGTCCAATGACGTTAAATAAAAGAAATTAACCCCTAAATTGGGCATACAGGCCATACAGGGCCGTACTTAGACATTTTATTGCGTGACATATTTAAAGGGCTTTAGACTCTTCAAGTACAGGAAACCATCGGATTTTATTACATCCCTGTTTTGGAAGAAATATAAGATATTAATATAGTAACTAAAGAATTTACTCGAATCTCAAGGAGACATAAAACACGTAAACAATTTCCTACTCAACAGCAATAAATGCGAAAATTTAGATGCAATGCACCACGTGACGTGGAAGCGCCATGTTGTGTTGACTGCGCAGGCGCGAGATCAACCATATAAGGGCTGGACCGCGCCGCCCTGTACCACTCGAGGCCGAGCACACGACACGCAAGGTCGGACGCCTTCCAACCAGGGGTGACTGACTCATAAAAATTCACACTATCGAGTGAGATTTACGACTTTGATTACCCTAAAAGGCGTAAATGCGGAAGAAAAAAATGTTTTAATGTGACGGGATGAGGATCATTATAATGTTGATGGATGAAAGGAATGAAATAATCGTAAATAAAACGTTTCTTATTTTACTCTTTCTTACCCTTGCGTTGGTCTTTGACTGTCATCAATCTTATTTATTTACCCCTTGTATCGGTACTTCTGCATTAAGGAATTCGGAAGGTGGGGAAATGTTTTCGTCAATACCAATTAACCTTCATTGTTGAGTGAACTTTTCCAGTCATCTCGCGATTGTTTACGCTTGAGAGAGCATAATGCGCTTGTTAACCCGAGTCACGAATTAATTTCTAAAATAATCCGACGCATGCGCAGGGTAATAGACCACTTTAAAATTGTTTACATATAGCGTTCAATACTATAACAACAGTTAAAGAAAACGTTCAAATGATATTAAGTAAACATCAAAGGCAGATATTTCCGGTTTTGTACTTAGTAATACAATTATTACCGCTAACTCCAGTCCTAATCGTGACTAAATAAAAACTCAAATAGCTCTTAATCAAATACTCAACTCAAATCCTGACCTAGACCTTCCTTAAATCACGTACGATAGCAAAGCAAATAATAAAAATAAATTAGACGACCATGACATTGCCTTATATCAAGCATCTGAGCCTTGCAATGTGACAGGTAGCCGGTTATCACCATAAATGATCATTGCGGATCAAGAAGTTGCCTTGAAACTAGAATCAAGATTGTTAGTTGATCATAACTTTCCGTATTTGGTGATTCATCAGGCAGCTTTGTGCTTTATAATATTATGTTATTATGATCTATATTATGATATTTATATGGCTATGTTAATTGATTGATTGTTGATATCGATATAATATTATATTTAGAAATTGCATTATGACTTAAGCTGGATTTCGTGTCTTCATTGTAATCGAACTTATACATTTTGTTATTCATTTCAAAATCACAATATTTTTATTCATATAGACCATTAGGCACTTATGAATAGTTATATTGTTCATTGTTAGAGTAACTCTAGTTGCCAGTTCCAAGGGCAGCCTACCCTTTATTATAATTAATATTGGTCTAAACTATCTAGTAATGAAAAACTGAATTAAATTTAATTGAAATAACTAAAGTAAAGAGACTGTCTAGAGTCTTGTGGGGTATCTAGTTATCAAGGAACATAAAACAAATACATCATTATTGATAGAAAGAAACATTTATTCAGCAAATGGGCGTAATCATCAAGCACAGGAAACAATATACAATAAAATTAGGTACTATACTCAAATGGCCATGCCAAATGGTTTACGATCTCAGCTTATTTGCTAGACGCCAAAACGTCCAGCGCTGGTTTTCAGATCCCACCCCTGCGCATTATACCAACAAAAAAAGAATTGATGATACTAATGTATTAATAACTATAATCAACAATGTTATTACTAGAAGCAAACACGTTTATTATAAAGAAAACCATAAAAAAACTTTACATAATACAAATATATGTATTTCCAAGCTTCCTTCCACTAAGGACTTCCCTCGAGGAAGTTATTAAAATTTGACACGTTAATTATGATCTTACGATGTTCTTGTGGCGAGTTGGATGAAGCTGGTTTTAATTAACTTTGTATAAGGTTATTAGGTGCACAAGTTTTTTTTTAATAAGGAAATTAATTTGTCATGGATATTGTCAATTTGATGAAAAGTAAATGATGACTGAATTAGACGTAGAAGAAAGGAAATTACTGGACAAAGATGACGAAGATGATTGTAATGAATTTAGTGTGAATAAATGTATATAAACGCCCGTGCGGTTTCCTGCCTAAGAATAAAACTACCACTCGTCCCGCGGGTGTTGTATGAAGCGACAAAGGGAAAGATTCGGAGGATAGGCAGCAGCATCCTTATGTGTAACAGTTATGTTCTGCTACTGTGATCGCCAACCCGCTTGCCCAGCGTGGCGATTACAGGCAGGATTATATCCAATGAGTGCACAATAGTGGTGAGCATTGGGATAGGCCTATGTTTATCAGTGGACTAATGCAGGCTGATGATGTAGATTAAAGTAAATTTAAAAACAAGTTGGCTTTTGAAGTTGAAAAGAAAGGAAAGCAAAAATAGATCTTAAATATTAAAAAAAAAAAAGTAGTAACTGCAGTAAGCTAAAACACCATCTAGAGAGAGTATTGAAGACTTTTAAAAACTATTTAGTGATAAAATATCCATGGTATATTATAGTCGTTTGGAGTATATCCACACGCTTGCTCTCATGTCTGTCCCCTCTGCTATACTAGTAACATCACTTCTGCCTCATCATTTAACACCATGAAAGACATTACAAAGACCTTCCATTGATTAACAAAACGAAAATCTGCATCAACAACATTAAGATTCAAAGCTCAAAATTATGTTTATCAATAATCTTTATAATGATTTATTGTTCTTAATTCAATGGACCATTTGATATTGTTGTCCATTCTTGAGCTTAGACCAAGAACCTGTCATTGATTGATGGTTGACGTGACCTTCTTGACTATCTATCTTATCAGAAGGAAGTTCTTTTGACTATAAGAAGTGGTTTGGGTTATTGTACATACAATGTTAGGTTACAAATATTTTGGTGTGTACTGGACTTGTTTAGAAACTACAATATTTTTTGAAATGATAGTCAGAAAGAGTGATTTTTTTAGTCACATTTCTGTATACTGATTATCATTTAAATAAAATAAAATCTAGTTAAAAACTAGTTCATTCAGGAAACAAAAAAATACTTTCAAAATATCAACCTTCGTTATTTTTCCGTCAACAAAAAGTAAAGAAAAAAGTGTTTTATCGGACAAAAATTAAAAATTAACAACAAAATAAAAAAAATAAAAAAAAACTACACAGAAAAATTAAGGTAACATCTGTAACTGTCATCGATATAAAAGTAAAAGGCGAACGGAATTTCTCAAACGAGAGTGAAAAGCAACAACTGGCCTTGAACTCCCTATCTTTCCGGTTTGGCGGCCGGAGTATCGAACCTTAATTAAGTCAAGTGTATGTAACAACTGATGTGCTTAACGCGAATATTTATGTGTTTCGATAAACTTATAAGACATTAACTGTGGTTTATGACCAATGAATGAAAGTTTATAAATAATTAAAAATATAAGTGGTAAGTGTTGTTAATGGCTATTTGGATGTGTTTAACATGCATGTTGGAATTTAATAAGACTAATTAATTTCTTTTGTACTTATTTGTCTCTATACCGTTGTCTGAAATCGCCAACACGCAGTGAGCTAGCGTGGTGATTAATGCTCAATCCTTCTCTGAATAAGAAGAGGCCTTTGCCCTATATTGGGACAGTTACAGGCTGATTTATTATTATTATTATTCCTTATTATTCTTTATTTTTTTTTTTCATATTATGGTAAAGTTTGTATGCATTTTGGAGGTAATCTCTGAAACTACTGATCTGATTATTTTTTTGAAATAATATTTCAATTTAATCTTTGAATCAGTATTTATTATAGTTTACAAATAGTCAATATTGAAGATAAAATCCATTAAAAAGTTAGTAGGCGCTTCGCCTTGAACTAATTGATAGGATTCGTCTGACAATGGCTGATTAGAATCGATGGTGTTGATACATGCGCACACGCGTGACGCAATGTTTGTACTGTGTTTAGTTGTTTACTATTGGATTACGTTTAAATTACAACTTGCAAATGTGGCGAAGTACCACCGCGACTGCCATGAACCCGCTTTGTGGTGTAGGTTCGAACCTGGCATGTAACAATGTAAGTTTTTCAATGGCAAATGTACTTTCGTAGTTAATCTAAGACACCACTGACTAACGGTCGTCGACTAACTTAAAAACATCGTTTTTATAAAAACTTATTATTAGCTGCATATAATTTATTGAGTTTTTTTTATATCATCGTGAACCCGTAGTAATTCCAATTAAGTAATTTCATCTTCACATCACAATGAATAATAGTCCGCGTCATAATCGCAGACGCAGTGGGAGCGACGTTGTGGGAAGAACGCATGCGTACTGAGTGCGTCTAGCGTTTACACATCTATTAGAGTAAATCATTTAGTAGGATTGGTGATAGTGTACATAATTTGTCATCCAACCACTGGTCTTGATTCTATTGTACATCCCACTTAAGAAGATGCAAGGATAGAAAATTTCACTGTCAAATTATTATTATTTCCTATATTTAAACACAACACATATGAAATACATTTTTAAATATATATTAAGAATAAAAATATACATTTAAAATATAATAAGTATATAGTAGCCCACTGGTATCGGGAACAGGGTTCAAGCTACTGGCGGTCAGGGCTCCAGAGAGAGGAACCTCCTGACTAAGCGAGCCGTGTCCAGGACCACCTTCTGCATCAAGCCCTTGATTCACCCATCTATCGTTGATCGAGGCTTTTCAAAATATTGTTACTTATTATTAATAGTCCCTATAAACTTGTGATAAAGGGTTAAGTATGAATGTGGGTGGTTATAAGGGTAGAAGTAGACCAAATAAAAGAAGGGTGGGTTGTGTATAAAACGACATGGATAAAAAGAAAGTAAGCAGTGACATGACAGCTAATAGAGAAGAATAGAAGAAGAAAACCTATCAGAATCAGAATCATTTATTTGTGTAAACATGATTATAACATAACAGACTATGAAGGTCTTAATTTTAACATATTAAACAGAGCAGCCATATTTTGCCATTACGGCGTACAAATGTTAAGAAAAATATACCTAAGAATACACAAAACTAATATATCACAAAAAAGAACATTACCAGCACAAGTTATATGTATCTTTAAAATTAACTAGGTTTCGTCAGTTAAGTAGTCTGCTATACTATAATAACACTTGACAAGGAAATAATCCTTTAATTTTTTCTTAAACAAGTTAATTACAGTTATATCTCTCAGAGCTTTAGGTAGATGATCAAATATTTTGGGTGCCATACAAAATACACTCTTGTGCATGAGCGCTGAATTAGATTCTCTTACACACAATCTATTATTACCTAGCCGACCCTATATAAAAAAAAATAGGACAAGGGCAAAAAGTTGATAACGAGTACCTATAAAAAAGGTAACTTATCACACAGATTATATTCTAGAACGATCTTCTCCATTTTCGTCCCAGCTTTATCATTTTAACGTCATTTCCGATTACTTAAAACCTACATGGCGCCAGTCGCCATTTTATTAAAGTTATTAACATTACCCAGCTGTCATACAGTTGCAGGTGATCAATATGTCAATTATTGTAAGGTATCGAATGTAGAAGAAACATGATCAGGCCTTTTTTGTTTTTGTACAATCTCTGCGCGTGAGTCATTTCCGTGGTCTTTTTGAGATTATTATTAAACTTAATAAGGTCCGATCGGCCATAAACAATATATTTTGATTATGTTTAGTTATTAGGTTTTAGGAAATTGTGTCTAATTTTGACTAATTTTGATTAAAACTGAAAATATAAAAAAAATATAGAGGTTTTTTTTCTGCGGCAAAGGCAAGCATTTGACAATGAACCCAGCTCAGTCATCTGATATTAAATAGTATTGTGGATCTACGTTAGGTGGCGTTCCAGGGCCTTTGTTTTGAAAAAAAAGCTTCTGGCCACGTGATTCGCACCGCATGGTTCGATGAATCGGTCTTCGTGAACTTTGTTTTCAAGTTGGTTCGATTAATCGGACAATAGGGACATAAAGACACAATTAATTTTCAAAAGTTCAAAGAAATGCCCTCCAGCATCTATATAAAATGGCGGACAAACGACGGTACATCAAAACTTATGCGCCAAAGTGAGATTTTAATATTTCAGGATCACCTAATAAATTCATGATGAAAACTCCTCTGATATACATACCTATAGACAAAATTCCCTTTATCTTTGCAGCTTTGTTCTCCTATCCTGTGGTAAGGACCACTCGTTACAAAAGTTACCGATCGACATCAATTAACAAACTTTAAAAAACAAAAAATTCGGTGTATTATTTTACGATTTTTTTTAAGTACGTCGAACTGTGAAACCAAAATAACTGAGTTTGCCAATATCGATATATTAATCGATTAAGGAAATTTCATTACATATTTTTTTGGCACAAACAAATAAACTACTGGCTCGTAAATACTTAAAACGCAAGATATCATTACACCTACATAAAATTAAAAATGATATACCACTTACGATACTATTGAAGTTATTAAGTAGACAGTGGGCAGTCAGGCCTTGGTACTAACTGCTTTATTATAGGAACAAAAAGATGTATGCCGCTTATGACCAGAGAATTTACGCTGTTTAAAACTGGACCAACAAAAAGAGTGTAAATGTGGAAATGTGTTTCTTTCTTTTCAAAACGTGTCTCAAGGTTTGTAAAAGCTTTTTGCGATGAAAAAACGTAGTGTTAGATGTGTGTCATCTTTTAATGGATTCTACTTGGGTACTACTGTGTCACTAGCAGTAACCTGAACTGAAGGTAGGTCAAGTTTACGTGGGTGTAGGTTCTACATGTACCACATGTATGTGACGTTGGTATTCAATATCATTTTTGTTTCTACTTTCGATAAACTAGACACCACTGACTAATCGTGAAGGAAACCATCGCGAGAAACAGAGAGACAATGCCAGTTATAACTTACAACACAGCAAAAAACCGCAAACAGCAATAATATTTATATAACAGCTGCCACCCGCACTATGCTTACACCACACACAGTGATGGAAGGAGAAAACATGTTGTGGCAACAGTAAATAACAAAAAAAATAGAGCAGAAGATAGACCTTTCTCTACTTATATTATATTAACAGGACCATTATACAAATCATCATTTTATTTTAATGGATGGTTATGGTTAATTTTAGTAGTTAAATGGTTACAAGTCACTTGGTCCCAATAGGAACAAATTATCCAAAAAATTAAACCACGTCCAATAAAACCATAAACCTCCAAACCTTTCATTTAAAACAATAAACATTGGAATAAACATTAAAAATAACATGTTATTCAAAGTCACAAAATAACATGTCACATCATGTTATTAACTTTGTCATGACAAAAGTCAATTTCGCGAAATCTCCATATATGAAGCGGTAATTTCGTGAAATGACTTGTTGTTTTGCGTAATGGCTGTTAATTTTAATACTGGTATGTGAGAGAAATGTTTGTGGAATGACATTTCAATTCGCGTGGGCAAAGGCATCTAGTTAGGCCTCGTCCTCATTATGCTCATTTGCGTTCTAAAATAAAATGTCTCTTTCTAATTTTATTACTACCGTAATCGTATTTTAAAATGACTTCCAAAGAGTCGGTTAACAATTCGATTTTTAAATATTTTGTTTCGTAATGAAAATGGCAAACATTTTATGGTTTGACCACGAATCCACATTTGCCCAAAATGGCGAAACTGAACTGCTTAACGTTTTTACCAAATAAGGTTAACCATTCTTCAGCTCACCCTGCCCTGGCTATTTTGCCCTACAACTGGATCTCAGCATTTTGGGACAGAGGAGGCATCTGACTTGGGTAGGTGATACGCCTGGGCGTATTCTCGTGTAAGTGCTACCTTTAGAAAATGTAGTTAAGATCAGAAGATTTATTTAAAGGTCTCAGGTTCAAAATCTCTCAGTCAATTCTCCTATCATGGTATGGTTGATGAACGAGCCTATGTCGTGATAGTCTAGTAGTATGACATCCATTTGATGGCAAATGGTTGGCTCAAACCTAAGGTTGTAAATTAATTAGGATCTCTTGTTCCGTGCCTCGCATTACACGTAGTTGTTAATCCTGCGCCTGATCTCCCTCCGGTTGTGGGATTCCCGTCCGCCCAGACTATGAGAGTGAGGGATTAGTGCACCAGTATGCGCACATAGGTACTTGAGCACTGCAGTATCTAGAGAAATTCGGTTTAAAATTCGGTCAAGAGCACATTATCTATATTATTTGGCCTCAAAATAAGATTTTTTTATACCAACATTTTTATATTAAACATCGAATTAATCAAACGGTAATTTTAGTTAATTACTACACGACATAAACCTCTTCGGGCGCCTATTACGGAACCGTAAGTTATCTCCTTTGGTGGTCAGCTTTATGAAGTAATAAATTTATATATCAAAACGTATAACATGTAGACAGGTAGCCATCATCTAGACACCATAATTACCCATTTATTTTATTACATCTCTAACCAGACACTTCGCAAAAAAACTAGATTTAGATCGATTGCTAACATTGTAATAAACTTGGTATAGTCCGTCATGTATAACTTGGCTTAAAATAGGCTGATGAGCATAAAAATCAGGAATCAAGTCTCACATTATTAAGTGTTATGATCAGTCAAAGGTCTTAATTAGAAAGACACGCACTTCCGACTTTTTGTAATTATTTGCGCATTAAGTACAGTAAAATCTCTACTTTAAGAGTCTACATATTCGTATTCTGATGTTTTGTGGAGGATCTGATGTTGATCTTACTAAAAACGCCTAAAATGAGATACAAAAGGAAATCAATTCCTACGCGTCGCCGGAGTCCTCGTGGCAGTTAAAGATTTTTTTTCGTTAATAGCAACATCAGCTTTTGTGCAGGATCTGATGCTGATCTTATTTAAAACACCTAAAATGTGACACAAAAGGAAATCAATTCTTACGCGTCGCTGGCGTCCTCGCGGTTGTTATAGTTAAGACCTTAAAGATTTGTTTTCGTTGATAGCAACGTCAGCTCTATAAACGATATCGGCGCCAATAAATTGCCAACATAAACTTGATGGACTATAGATAGTTATTACTTAGCCTTGGTAATTATGCGTAATACCCGACTTACAATGTGATAAACGGCTAACTGGCGCTAAACGTGTAATTATGTTATGATTTGCATTTATTACGCGTATTGCCCATCGGATGATTTGCATAAAACTGTTTGACAGGTCAAAGTGATTTATTTGTTTATCAGTGATTGGATAGACTTGTAGTGCTCGTGGTTTTGCTTGTATTTTTCATTGCATCATACTAATATTTTTTAAAGTAGAATGTGTGTTTGTTGGTATGTCCAATATTTTTTTTTCGGGGTAAATTATCGTGGATTTTTTTCGCCCTGGGGTGAGCATCCTCCTAGCCTTATTATTCACAAACTTTTGGGGGTCGGTTTCCAATCTAATCAGATGCAGCAGAAAATCAGTTTAGTATGGAGAGACTGCTTATCTGACCCCGCACCGGTCGCAGCCCAATGTCATTTATCTACTCTGCCAAATTTATTATTAATATATATATATTATATTAATATATTAATATAATAGTTTATTAATACTTTAAAATAATCACATTCATTTGTATTCTAATATTCTTTTTAAAAGGGATACGATAGATCAGTTGTCAGGATTTTATGAAGGTACTGACACCCTGTATTGTATGACGTATGTTCGTTTGTAATGAATAGATCCAAAAACTACCTAAGAGTTTTTTTTAAAAAGCTAAATTGTCTCCGAATAACATGGGCTGTACTTTATTTGAAAAAAAAAATAGAGATTCCTATGAAAATTGCAATAATGTAACACAGACATTGACTTTTCCGGTATATACAGGATTTTTTTTTTTTATAGACTCACGCCTATATTCCCCAGAGGGGGTAGGCAGAGGTGTGCAGTACACCCACGTTTCGCCGGCTTTTTTATAAGTCCCATGTAATAGGGGGCGAGCCTATTGCCATTAACCGGGCACAATTCCAGACTCCGTGCTGCTACTGAGAACTTCCTGATGGAAAAACCCAATAACACCTTGCCCGACCCGGGGATCGAACCCAGGACCTCGTGCTCAGCAGTCGCGCTTGCTACCACTAGACCAACGAGGCAGTCTATACAGGATGTATAAAATAAATTTCACGCGAACAAAGTTGCGGGTGACATGTAGTTTTCACGTCAAAGTTGCGGGTGACATCTACTTTATAATACAAATAATAACGCTTACAAACTTCAGACCACAATTCCTTCTAATAACTATAAATAAACTCATATTTCACCACAATACTTAACATTTCCATTTAAATCAACAAACAAATTCACCACTTAGTGGTAAGCACTGACAAATGCCACAAATATTAAACTATATTGAAAACAGTGGCGAGTGTGACGAGTGTGGCGAGTTGCAACATTGTACGCAGCTCATGTATGCTAAGTGTGGACAGGGGTTACTTGGTGAATGTGGTAAAGGTGCGATTACATTGACTTGAAAAGTAATTACTGATCAAATTTGTCACAGTGGCATATAAGTAAATAATAATACTTATAAATAATTTAGAACTACAAGGGCAATGTTATCGTGTGGCGAAAGCACGTACTGAGTCTGATGAGGAACACTGTGTCTTCTTTCCTCTGTGCGTGTCAAATATAAACCCATCACTTGTTTTGTCTAAGTTATGTGCGTATAAGAAATTAATTAACACTTACTTGAGTAGGTATATAATATGTATACACAGTATATATTATGTTTATATATTCGTATTTGGTATACCTATTTGTTTATGTATAGTTTAATTTAGTAAGTACTATGTATATTGTTCAGGTCTTACTTTCTTTTTTAAATTTTTAAAACCGAATGTGCCGAATCGACTATGTGTGTAGCTACCCTAACTAACTTGGGAATTGTGTGTTGTGACCACATCCTAACTATTTGCAAATTATTACTAAAAGTGAGCTAATATGCTTGTACAAACTCACGAACGTCCAGTTTATGCTAATAGAGCTAGTCACCGCACTCTGTACGTAAACAAACTTGAACTAAGTGTATTTAGAAGCTGCTAGTTAGAAAATGTATGTTTAACATTAGCTTTCAACTGATTTCTTCTGATATCTTTTGAAGATACAAAATTACTGAACGTACTTAGTTATGAAAAGGCTGAAACTTTGTAATGTTGTTCTCCTGAAAGTGTTTTCTTTAAAAAAAAAAAAAAAAAAAATTAAATCACTACATAGTATAAAACAAAGTCGCTTCCCGCGTCTGTCTGACCCTATGTATGCTTAGATCTTTAAAACTACGCAACGGATTTTGATGCGGTTTTTTTTAATAGATAGAGTGATTCAAGAGGCTTATATGTATAATACATGCATATTAGCGTAACCGTGCGAAGCCGGGGCTGGTCGCTAGTTAAAGATAAATTAAAGAGAGTAAAGGAACTCTGAAATGTCTAATCACCAGTTACCTATTGTATGTGAAAAATTCAATCTAGTAGTCTAGTCTCGGTAAAGACCCGGACCATTCTGCCAATGTCAGAGGTGAATGAGTGCAAGATGAAACTTACTCGAAAGATGTTCTTTTTCTTCTTATCGTGTGGTTGATGAACAACCTGGTGTCAGAGTTTAAACCACCCGTAGGCCTCTGACATGGATTTACACCATTGAAAAATCTCTCAGGTGTGCTGGTTTCATCACGATGTATACTCGTACTACATCGAATATATTTAATAATATATGCCAGCCATGAATATATTAAACACAGTTACTCTCAAAACGACAGATCTTCTTGATGTTTAATAATAAATATTTGTGATTAACATTTTAGGTATATTACAGTATCTCATTCACTTGAGTAAATATACTTGGTCTGTCCCAAGGACTTTATGTCATTCATTTTTATACAAAGTAACGGAACACTTGAGGTTCTAGAATTTTAATGATGTTAAAATAGATTGTTAAGACTTCATTGAATCTGTTTAAGTTTTTGTTGGAAATAAAAATAAGTAAAGGAGTTTCTTCCGGGACAAAATTGTGCGAGGCAAATGAAAATATCATTTACGAGTTGACTTACTAAATCTATTTAAAAACTAACTCTAAAACTAAAAATAAATTAAAAAGCAAAACTTAATTTAAATACCGCTTCCAGTGGGCAATGTACCCAAAACGCTGGCTGCATTGCCACGTTGGGTGGTAATGTTAAGCCTTTGAGCTAGGTATTATAGGCCAGCGTTTTGATCGCAAGTAGCTTCAACCAGATGCCCCGATAGGTCTTTAAAAAATTTTTGGGCTCCCGGCCCCCACGACCCCAGCGACTCGACCCCAAATGGTTCAAATAAGTAGCCGCTATTCAGTTTTATTTTTTTCTAACCATCTTTTTTTCTTGTTACAGCACGCAAACGCAGTCCGCGATTCAGCCCGTCTGATCCTCGAGTCACCCCAACCAGAATCCGAAGATGCCCTTACTTTGGCAAAAGCCCTCAGAACCCGACCTCCAGTCAACATGCTGCCAGCAGCTAAAGCTGGCACATTCTTCGCGAGAGACAATCTTTCAAACTTCATCAACTGGTGCAGAAAAGCCCTTGACATCTTAGAGTGCTTACTCTTCGAAACAGATGACCTTTGCCTCAGAAAGAATGAAAAGCATGTGGTTCTATGTCTACTAGAAGTTGCTAGAAAAGGGGCTGTGCTTGGTATGCCAGCTCCTCTTCTCGTTCAAATGGAGAGGCAGATAGAAAGAGAATTGGCTGGAGAAGAACTTAGGCCTGATGATTCGGCGCTTGGTTTGGTACCTTCAGCTCCGCAGCCACAGCTAGTGACCAATGATTTGAGAAGTTTGGATGAGAGAGTCAGGGATCTTGTGGAGAGGTGCTCATGTCCTACTCAGTTCCCCATGGTGAGGGTTTCGGAAGGAAAATACAGGATCGGTGATACCAGGCTGCTGATTTTCGTCAGGGTGAGTGGTTTTTTTACAATTAGTATATCTTTATTTACCGTATGGTTGATGAACAACCTGGTGTTAGAGTTTAAACCACCTGTAGGTCTCTGACATGGGTTTCCTTAGGAAGTTTTCTTTTACTGTTTCAGTAAGTGATAATTAATAATTTCTAATACGCACATAAAACCGAAAAGTCAGTGAACGTCCCACCATTGATTTGGCAGTCCAATGGTTATAATATTTATAACTCTCAACCTGTAAGATAGCCATTAAAAAAGTTAATTTCCCATTCAAAATTGCTAAGAATGCTTGAGAAAAAAGTAATGATATTGTCTCTATTTTCTCTCAAAGAGCAATTTCGTATTTCCTGTGGAGACTGTTGCCTAAATGGGTTGATTCCTGTCTAGACGGTGCACCATTAAAATACATGACTTGGAGAATGGTGTGACGCTTAGGACGGGTTGTTTGCAAAGCTTTTGTGACACTTGTGGAATAAAACAATACAACACCATTGTTGGGTTAACTCCAATATAATCTGATGTTAGAATAGATAATTTTACTTAAGGCGCCTCTTCGCGCTAATCTGCTATCTCGCCCGCACATTGAAAATATAAAATCAATGAATTGAATTATGAAAACTTGAATTAAACCAATTGAAGAAGAACATTACTTACAAAGTTTCAGCAAAAATTTCAGCTCGACTGAAACATGTTTTCAAATAAAAAAATGGCATAAAATAAAAATTCATTTAAAGATTTAAGAGCAGAATAGCACGAATAGGCGCCTTAAAGGTAATGAGGAGAAAGAGAAATACAACTAAGCAAAATGCATAGGAAAGGCATTGATTTTTTGGACGACATGACTGACGTTTTCTTAGTGTCAGGGTTCGATTCCCGCAAAGGACAAAATTTGTGCAGTCCACAGATACCTATTTAAATTATAATTATGTCTATAAATCGTACCCAAGATACAGGAGATTTTTTTAAACAACAGCATTTTGAAAAAAACAGAAGAATTAAAGTCGGATTTAATTTTCTTAAAAACTGAATTTGTATCCAGATGCAATAATAAAAATGTGACAATGGACAATTTGACAATGGATCTTCCATTGTCAAATTGTGCTAGTTTTCTGTTAAACCACATTTTTATTATTGCATCTGGATACAAATTCAGTTCCAATAAAAACATAGGTAGGTAATTGATTCCAATAATATATTATGTTACATCAAAATTTGTAATAATATCTCAAAGTCCATTTTTTGTCACAACACTATTAATAATATGCACTCAGCCCACTAAGAAACCCATCTCATCCAAATAGAATCACTTAGCATTCTAAATACAATGACCAAAACGTCGGACAGTCCGCCTGCGCAAACGCAACGTTGTTGTCGCAACATACTTACGACAGAGCAAACAATGCAGCTCAAAGGAGTCACAATATTTGTTTAACCTGAAACGCCTGAGGATAGTGCTTTTCAAAATAAACTCTTTTGCAAAGAGGGATAAAAGTTCGAAGAAACTTGTATTGAAGTTTATAAAAATTGTGCCTTTGGGGTGGCTATATCGTTGGATATACACACAGAAATCAAGTTTGAAGACATTATCCTTTTTTCTAAATATACATATTACAATATTAAACAATACTAAATAAAACAATCTATATAAACAAATCTAATTATCTTAAAAATAAATAAATAAAGAAAAATAAAACCTTAATCTAAAAGACCGCTGCCAGTAGCAGCCTCGCCAGCTATTCAGCGAAGCAATGCAGCCAGCATTTTGGGAATGTTGCCTACTGGTAACGGTCATTAATAATACAAACCAATAAAAAAAAACAAAACAATTCTAAGTTCGTCTAAATATAAAAACTTTCAAATCGTATAAACCCTTACGTACTAAATCTGGATCTACTTACAGAAAACGACACACGTAATATTCATTAGCACTAAAAATAGCACCAAGCACCATTTAATGAAAGAAAAAAACTCATTCGCACGCTCATCTATGCCAAACGAGCTTAAAATTAATGATCATACAAATAAAGTTCCAATTCCTTTGACGACGGATCTATGATTCATTCTGTTCGATTCCTTGTTTGGTCAAATTGAATGAACGCCTCATTGTAGAAAACTATTTTCAACCTTATTGCAACCATGTTATTCAGATCTTTTATTCTAAGCATCTTGAATTTGGAGGCAGGTCAGCTTACATTAGATGGTTCTGTAAATCCAAATTTAGGAAGACCTCAAATTAGAAACAAGAGGTTAGAAGGTAGGGATCTAGTTATATTGGATGTTATCTATCGATCCATATTAAGGGATGCAAGGCTAAGAGCTAAACGTGGATCGAGGTCATAAGACTTGTATTGATTGGGACTATCAAGGCAGCATTCTCACGGTATCAGCGAATCTTTATTTGGAATTTCTAATAAACGAGTACATGAGATTTCAAGATATGGTGGTCACTTTGTTTGAAGTGTTCATCCCAATTTAAGTTGATCTACAACGGCAAACGGTCAACTTGAACTATGGGATCGAATTCTAAATTGAATGCACTTTCTAGTACTGTAAATATATTTGTAGCGGCTACTTTTAATTAAGAGCTATCGCACATTGTGGACAATTTATTGATCAATAGTACAGTTGCAACGTCAATTAGTATGGCGATACCTCTATTCAGACTCATTTGTCGTATCATGACATCGTATTATCAACAGATATAGCTCACAAACACATTTAAATAGATAAAATCTATATTCTTGGAAAGAGTATCTAATTAATTTTTTAATCTTGAAGTAACCACCTTGTAAATTACATTGTAAGTAATAATTCCTTTTATTTACAGATCCTCCGTTCCCACGTGATGGTCCGTGTTGGTGGTGGCTGGGATACTTTGGCCCACTACCTGGATAAACACGATCCTTGCCGTTGCCGCGCACAGCACCGGACTTCTCTATCTGCTCGTCTCGCCCGCCCCAAACACGACCTAGCTGGCGCCACCGTCACATATGAAAGACCAGACCCTGGCCCAACTTCTCTGCCTTACACCAAAACCGAACCGAAGACTTATGAACCTATGTCCCTTCAGTACAACTCCAAAATCTATAATGACGAACCGAAATCTGGACATTACCAGTCGAATCACCGACTCAATGACGCTCCAACTAGTCTGCCTTATTTGGGTGATTTGGACAGAGCTGCTTCTCCAAGCCGAAAGCATCTAGCTCCTCGAGCGAACAGTCCATCAAGGAAGTCTTCGTCCCCAGATCGAAGGACCAAAATTGTAATTTCTAACCACTTAGTCCCAACACCACATGGTATTAGGAATAAAAGTCCTAGACCAGTTTCTCCTGCTCCGGCGGCAGAAAGTGCTTCTGATAATGGATCTGAGGTTTCGGATGAGGGGTACAGGAGTCTTGGAGTTGTGGCTGGGTCTACTCAAGGGTCTCCGTCTACGAAAACTACGAATAGATACTCGTTGCACAGTCAGAATTCCATTGAAGATGCAGAATTTAATGGTAAGTTGGAATTATTATAATTATTTTTATAAAAAATGATCACTGATGCAACTGTTATCCATGTGGTCTGTTTTGTTTTTCAAAAACCATTAAAGTTTAGAAAACTAAGAAATTGACGTGAAACTAATACAATATTTATTTTCGATCTTATCAGGCAAATGGAGTATTGCAATAAATGCTTAGACTAACTTAACAGATTAAGACATCCTATTTCCATGATTTCTTTTAAAAAGAGAGATAGGTAGTAAATATTAATTAGTAGCACCAAATTATCTATCTTTATCTAAATTAATAAAATAAAGTTCCTAAACGGTAGATATCTCATACAAATTCTTTATTAATTTGTTAACAAGTTGCGGACCTAATTTTAACGGGTGCTTTGCACTCCAGTGCAGAATCTGGCACAAACACTAATTCCATCTAGTCAGGTCTAATTAATTCCCAAGTGGCTCTATGGCTTTATAATAAATATTTATGGTCCTTACGCAACTCGGAGCAAAAGACCAAATATCTACATAATTTAAATAGGTATTTGATGTGTTTCATACTTGGCTGCTCTTTCTATCTGAAATTTTAAAATCGCAGCCCGCAGAAAGTTTCCATTTTCAAATAATGGGAAACATGTAATCGTAAACGTAAACGTGTAATCCTTACCAAACGATTACTAATTACTGTCGGCAGAAAGTGGCAAATTCATTTTTTTTATGGTATTTGGCTTGGATGCAAAGTCCTTTAAGCCATGTCTTTACAAGAAAGAAAGACAAGAAGAAGAAAAAGATAAGAAATTAAGTCTGAAAGAAAATAAAGTGTCAAATTCAATCACTGTCTAACCACAGATAATTTAATTCCGTTCTTTGCATCGAATGCTGAGATACATTTGTATTGCCTACCAATTCACAACGTTATCTTCGTAAAACGTACTTTTTTTTATTTGACTCTTTATAGGAAATACTTTATAAAAGACGAAATTCGTGGGTGAAATAGTTTCGTAAACAAATTTGATAAGACGCCGGCGAAATATGAATATCGACTCCCAGGCTGTTACACGTATTTCCACGCCCATGATCACCTTGGTTTGCTCAATAGAAATAAATAACTCTAAATATCAAGATGACATCTTTACAATAACATAATTTACACATTATTGGTGCTGTCCGAGTGTTTGCTATGAATATTGCACAAATAATTTCCGTTCACTTGGATGTTTCGACATTTGTACAAATAAACACACCTACTTACTACATGACTCTTTAAGTCAACACGGTTGAAAGGAAAATAAATAGTGTAGGGATGTATATGGATTCTAGCGAATGTTGTAACTTGAAACATCTGCCGAAGTTAAAGATTCTCTGAAGTTCAAGTTCTAGCACGTTAGACAGAATTCTAGGGGGTCCTTTATTCGCAGTCTTCACCATCCCCTTGGCTGCACATTTTACTTTCTGTTAGTATTGCGTAAATATGTACTCGTAGGTAAGACACGGGCTTTAACAGGTTTTTTAATTTTTAAGGCTTATTAGTCTACCTCTATTCTTTTTGGTCTCCTCCTCCTCCAGCCGATAGCTCAATGCTGAGCGTCGTGATGCTCCCGGGCCTTCTCGGGACAGAGCAATTTACACTTTTCACGCTCTTGAGCTTGGTTAAGCACATCTGCGATATTTGTGTCCAGTTGATTCGACACTTAGTCGGACCATCTTATCGGGCTACGTCCTCTTGATATCTTTCCTTCCAGCTTTTCCGTTACTATTATCAATTTCTCCAGATTGTTGGGGGGCTTTTGAGCCATATGGCCAAAGTATTGCAGCACTCTCTGGAGACTTGTGCTTAACAGTCTTCGTGAAGGCCTATTTTTGGTCTACTTCTACCCCTTTACCTTCTTTGCTCTATCTCTATCCTCTTTGGTTCACCACTATAGACTTTGGTCTACCTCTACCCTTTTCCACAACAATTATTTCAGCATAGGTATTTATTATTATGTCAAAAACATTCATTTACATCCATACAGTTGTTTATATACAACATGACAGTAGCATTTGTACTGTATTGTGTAAATTTCAGTGAAGTTATTATTCGTGTTATTGAAATATTGTGTTTAACGGTAACGTGTATGAGCGAATAAGGTTGTTTGGATATTTTGGATGGTTCAAGTCATGGGAGGTCGCGATTTTTAATCTGTAGCAATTTTTTTACATGTTTTATCCTCCTAACCGGGTGGAGACTTGACCAATCATTCGTTGTGTTTCACGATACGCAGAGAAACAGGCGTAGGTGTCAGGTGTGGATCATTCCAGTCTTTATCACTCACCTCTGCTATGTCAACTTATCTTGTGGCTTGTGTGCTTTGAATTTCTTTAACCTTCCCGGAATCCACTTCGTTAAATAGGTTAAGGAGTAGCTATTGAATGACTGACTCGCAATACGTCCGATCGACTGTGAAGAATTGAAGACTGCTGTAAATGTATGTGTGCGTTATTGCTGGATACTTAGGTATAATAAATGGCAGTACCTATGCAAGTAGCTCGCGGTTTGATTGCACGTCTCTCCTCCCCTCTCGCATACGTGACAGTGACGACGGGAATGTGATTCGATTGACCACCAATGAAATTTTAATTGTCTCAAAGGAAGAAAGAGCGGACTTTACTCGCTCTCGCTATCTCTTCTGACTTATATTCATCCTGCAATTATTTTCGCAACGCGTGGCCATGTACCGTAAAATTGCACTGTCCTCACAAAACGTGTGGTCGCTGAACTGAACACCACAAAAGTATCTATACATGCGCATGAATTGGTGACAATGGGTTTGACAGTTTGCATGGATCTACTGATAAAAAAACACTAGCCGTTCTGCCAATATATGGCTATTTGTAATTCTTACTTGTACTCTCAAAATTCATACCCATTTAAGCTTTCCAGACAGCATTGACATTTCCCTCTTATACAGCGTACTAGAGGGGTAGCATGGCCTTTGATTATTTATAATCAACTAGCGACCCGCCCCGGCTTCGCACGGTTACGCTAATATGCATGTATTATACATATAAACCTTCCTCTTGAATCACTCTATCTATTTAAAAAAACCGCATCAAAATCAGTCGCGTAGTTTTAAAGATCTAAGCATACATAGGGTCAGACAGACGCGGGAAGCGACTTTGTTTTATACTATGTAGTGAAGAGCATGGCCTTCTAACTGAGTAAAAAGATGCTTAGATATAACCTACAAAGCGGATTAAAACAAAAAAAATGTTTAAGAAAAAACCAAAATATGACGAATCCGTCACACGTCATTATTTAAAACTGTGACTTACCTACTGGTTAAAGCCACCAGACTTTCTGCCAACTGACCTTTTCAAATTGCTGCCCGAGTAATCTATCGAAATAATATCTTCCACATTCAAAATAATCACAAATCTATAATTATTTACATTCTAAATATAGTTTCTATAAGTACACACCTAATAAATAAAAGAAAAAATTAAGTAGCTTAAGTAGTAGTAGCACAAAAGTCACGCGAAGGCGTCAAGGAATTCATCCCCATCACCATAGTCTGCAGGCAGCGTGTACAAAGTAAATAGTATCTTATTGATTACAATTTTGTCGATCATTTTTAAAACTTATTACATAATGTAGTTCCAAATCCTACTCCTATTCGATTTTCTTTTCTACAAAAAAGAAATAAAACAAAAAAAAAAGTATAAAGTTTGCTTCGCAACCGTGTGATGTGTTTAGAAATGGTATAAATAAATCAGCCTGTAACTGTCCCAATGTAGAGCAAAAGCCTCAAAGAAATGGTATAAAAATGATTATTATAAACCACTCCCAACTAGTTCGCAAGTGTTTATGTCACAACAAAAGAACCTTTATCTACCTCACATCTCAAGTATTTGTCTTTGAACTATAAATCGCTACAAGTTGCTAACAGATGTGACTGTTTAGACATTCCTCAGATCATAGTCATGTCTCCTATATGGCATGTTGGTCATTTATCTCGTGTGTGCGGTTGCATAAACCATTTGACATTAATATAACATGCTTTAGAGTTTTGTTTAAAGCATTCCAATCGATCGCTATTGAGTAGATTAGTGTTGTAGGTGAGAAATATTTTATAAGAATAAATTATAATAATATTAGTTCTCTTAGTTAGTTAAGTTTGAGTCGTGATAGCACTGATAGCCTAGTGGTATGACCGTCGACTGACAAGTAAGAGGTCTCGAGTTCGATCCCAAGGCGCACATCTCTGACTTTTCGTAAGTTATGTGCGTAGTATTATTACCAGTAGCCAAAACGGTGAGGGAAAACATCGTGATGAAACCAACACACTGAGAGATTTTTCAATGGTGTGTAAAGCAATGTCAGAGGCCTACGGGCGGTTTAAACTCTGACACCAGGTTGTTCATCAATCATACGATATGTGAGAGAGTGGTATGACCGTAGATTGGCAAGTCAGAGGTGTCGTGGCGCGCACTTCTGACTTTTCGCAAGTTACGTCATCATCTTCATCATCATTTCAGCCTGAAGACGCCCACTAGGCATAGGCCTCACCCAACGATTTCCATACATGTCAGTCCTGCGCTGTTCTCATTTAGCGACTTTCCGCGACTTTCTCGAGGTTATGGGTCCATATTGCAGGAGGTCAGCCAACACTGCGTGTTTCAGAGCGCGGGACTTTTGTGCCCCATCGTTCTTTAACTCTACTATGTGTACAATGTGCCCCGCTGAGAACTTGAGCCTGGCCATTCTTTTTGCTATGTCGGTGATCTCGGTTCTTCTGCGTATCTCCTCATTTCTGATTCGCACCTGTAGAGAGGTTTTCTCCTCTTTCCATTGCTCATTGAGTGACCTGTAGGCATGTCACGAGGCCCTTCGTAAGCGGCCATGTCTCTGAGCCGTGTATCGTCACTGGCATCACACACTGGTCTAAACTTTTGTCTTGAGACTGCGGTATTTTGGACGAGAAGATGCAAGATGCACGCAAGAAGATGCGTAGGTATTATAAATTAAGTACAAAAACTTGATCCGATCAAACTGATATTTTTGTTGAATCTTTGTAATGTGTTTGATTGTTTGTTTGCGCTAATCTCGATTAACGCGCACGCGCGGGTGGAGACTGGAGCGTGGTGAAGTGTGAGCTAAGTTTTCTCACTTCAATTAGTAAGAGAGGGCTTTTAAAGGTGTTTAGAACTCCATTCATAATATATCTCCATATTCTAACAACTGAGGGGTCATCAACTCAGCTATTTGCGTCAAATTTGCGTGCGTAAGACAATGGGAGACCTTGGACCACCAAAATGGATGTCCTATGGTCACGAGTGAACCATGCTTGGTTCATTCATTAATATTTAATTATAATAATTGCGTCATTTGTTTGTTAGATAATAGAATTGATTGTGATTATTATGTAGCGTTATATTAATGCCTGGGCAATTTTGCATGAGTTTGACAAACCCTGCTTTTAGAATGAGAAAACACACCTGTGTTTGCGCACACACTTGAGCACTATAATATCTCCTGCGTAGTTGAAAATCATCGTTGAAATTGATCGCTGTATTCGAAATTCTGTCAGGAAGACATTATTTGGTATAGGTAGGTGTTGAAGGTATATAATCAGTTATTTTTAATGTAAACTTATGTAAATAATTAGTACCTACATACCTACGTCTTAAATAGTGATAATTAAATAGTATCATGCTATCACCCATGTAACAAGCATTAGCAATTAATTTTATCAGTAGTTATGATTAGTTCCTAATTAATAATATCACTATTTACAAGAATGATCTAATCAATTAAAAATAACATAATTAGAAACTGTTTTATCGTAATTCTAGTCTAGTACTTTGCCTTTTGCGTGGAAGTTTAACCATAGATTTCAATTTCGCAGTCGGCACTCGCAAAACTTTCTAGAGAATAGACAAAATATTGGGAATACCTTTGTATAAGAAGGGTCTCCACCGACAGTCGACTTTTTGCCCTAAAATCTTTTTTGACTTTTTGTAGGTTGTGTGCGTTTTAATATTAAAATCTATATTGTTAAATTTTTAGCAATGATAGCCTAGTGGACCATAGATTGGCAAGTCAGAGGTCCTCAGGTTCGAACCCAAAGCCTCACCTCTGACTTTTCGGAACTAATGAGCGTATTATAAATTAATTATCACCTGCTCCTTGCCTAGGATTTAAGCAAGCCGCTGGCTGTCATAAAGATCTTTGACAGTCAATATATAGTCAGTGCCCCCATTAAAATTGTGACAAAGCCCTAACGATTTAAATGTCTGTTTTTTAAGTTTAAGTCTATATAATCAGCTGGACTCTTGCTTACCACGCGACGAACGACATTCCACTAAACAAGGTATTGACAACATCTAAATGATCTTGGATGTGGGCGCGCGGACATTAGGCACGACAGTACTGAACTACGTAGGACCCATTTTAGTTGATATTTACAAGAAATCAGACTAATTTGGCCAAGATGTTTGTATTTTTACGATTTTTGGACGGAAACTTAAAGAAAAACATTCAAAATCGAATTCAATAGGTAATTCGGTTTGTTACTTATATTATTTTTGAACGGAAACTTAAAGAAAATCATTGAAAATCGAATTTAATAAGTAAATTTTTTACCTAAAGACTTTTGCAATGAGTTCTTGTTACATAAACTCACATCTAAATCTCGATAAGTCAAAAATAAATATCCTCCTGACCCAATTTCGGTTACAGCGACCAATCTCAACGCAGATTAGCCAACTGCGCAGGATATTGTGCACAAGTGTGTGCGCAAAGACAGGTGCACTCTCTATTCTTTCACTCACATACTCACATGGGACAGCATTCCGACACGACCAGAGAGAGATCAGCAAAAACCATCGGCGATTCAAAGTCTTTGGCAAGTCATAATTAAAATAGACGTGCTACTTTTAGGTCTAATTTCTCAAGCCACGAGTCCTAATATTTAAAAAAATCAGCCTATAGTAAAGATAGATCCGGAGATGAAACCAGGATTTCGCGCTCAACAGTCACGCTTGCGACCACTAGACCAACGAGACAGTCGAACCTAATTCTAAAAGGCTATAAATAAGCCATCGATAGTCATTTTGTCACGTAGCATAACACCTGCAGTCTCTAACATAAATGTATCTGCACGTGACTCTAGGAAAATTAGCGTGAAGATATGCAGTGTGTTGGGTAACTCGACGGTATCAGTAAGAGTATTAAAGTGGGTTGAGTTATATTCACGAATGCCAAGTTTTTAATGATGTAGAATGTATTAATATGTAGGTATATCAAGGCAATGGATAAGCAGTAATAACCTAGTAGTATGACTGTTGGACTGCCATGTCAAAGGGTGTCGTGTAAGAAATGAATTATCACCTGCTCCGTGCCTCGGAATGTCGCGGTTGGCCCCGGTTGTCATGAAGATCTTTGACAGTCGATATTAGGGAGTCAGTACCCTCTTAAAATCAACACATTAGAACACATTAGACAACTGATCTAACCGTAGAATATCGTATCTTTTTGGGTTGCGGGGTCAAGTAGGCAGTCGCTTCGTGGAAAACTGATATTCAGCTGTATCTGGTTAGATTGGAAACCGATCCCAAGAAATTTTGGGATGATAAGGTTAGGTGGATATATTAATATATCAAGTTATTAAAGTTATGACTTGGTCTTAAGTCACAAGTTTAAACTTCATGGTTACCACTCGGTTTTAATTTTTTTTTATATATTTTTTTTATTTTAAAGGAATTTAACCTGCGATTCAAACAGCAAAGTTAGACATTATAACCCTCTAAGTATAAAATGAATAAAACTACTTTCTGAGATGGTTGAATGTAGAAAAAAAATCAGATAACACGCGCGTTACGTATGGTTTAGTGGCTGAGGGCTGTTTTTTCTTCAAAAAAATCACACTATAAACTTTGCTTATGCATAAATCCAACAAGAAAATTGTTTTTTTTTTCTATAAACATTAAAGATGGCGGAAAAGGGAAGCACGAGTCAGAAACGCCGTCTGCCCTTATATGGTCACGTACATAGCCTGATATGGTCAGAATTATTAACTTAATCTAACCGTTATTAAGGTCTCGATATGGTCATTGTTAATTAGATACTGTGCTCGAGGTTTAGTTAAAGGGTTTATGAATTTTAACAAGAATAGTTAACTTTTAATTATAGTGTTAGAAGGCGCCAGATCTAGGTGTTATAATGGTAATTGTTACGTTCGTATTACGTATTTCAAACCTTATTTGGTTCGCTAGTAGAAAATGGTTCCGTATTGGTGTTGGTTTGAACTATTTGGAATTCTTTGTTATGTGATTTATTGTTTATTATGATATATTCTCCCTAGTTATATTCTTATAGTATATTCTAGTAGACAAATGAAAACCATCTATTAAATAATAGTTCACGTAAAACATATCCCTGTCTCACGTCATCATGTTATGTCTCTACACTGTAGTCGCAATGAATATTTCTATTTCTTTTGGCACATTCTGAAATTCTTCTTCTCCTTTTTTCAGAGCGTCTCGACCATGACGACGGTTGTCACATGGACAAACCCGAACGAGTCGACGACTACGTGAGCCTCAATACTGGCCTGCGAAAGACTGACTTCTCTGACACCTTTTATGGAGGCAGGAAACCTAGCTCCATCGACGAGAAGTCCACCAGAGGCAGCCCAGACCGCGTAGTGGTCAACGAAAGTAACAACTCCCCGAGCAAAAGCCTAAGACCGACTCGAGAAACTTCAGAGTCACCCACGAAGACGATAAGAAGTCGACAGGCTAGTCGCATACCCCACTCCCCCGTTAGAAACCGAACGCCAAGTCGGGGGAACACACCAAGCCCGAAACACACTGCTAGCCCTGTCCAGACGTCACCGAAATTGACGCCTAAGCTGCCGCCAACTGCACGAAATACTTGGAGTGGGAGAACAGCCCCTAACCAAGCCAAATCAAAGGCCAGGCCTGCGCTAGGAGCTGACACGTTTGAGAATCCCAATAAATCTCCAAAAATGAGGGCCAAGACCCCCCAAACTGAGGGTTTCAAGAGGAATTCTCCCCTCCGAGCCAGCAGCGCTACACTAAGGTCACCACCGCATCAGAAGCCTTTGAGTCCTTTGCTAGAACAGATCCTGAGGTCTACAGAGACCGCGAAAGATGACGCGACGGTGCTAGAGAAAATGAAGGAGATTATCAGGACATACTCAAAAGGAGACGATTCTCTGTCTAGAACTAGTTCTAAAGATTCAGACTACGCTGACTTTACTTCAGCCTGGGTAATGTCTGATGGTAAATTAGAAAGGTCTACTAGCACAAGGCAGTTGGCTGCTCCTAGGAAAGACCAGAGGAATGGCGCGTCTAGGATACCGGCACCAGTTGCTCTTGGCTGCAGGAGGTCTACGTCCACCTCACAGTTTCAATGACAGGAGTCTGAAGGCAGCACGGACACCGTGGTGATCAGTGATAATTGAACTATTTATGCTAGTATTTAGCTTGTGAAGACATGTCAAATTAAATTTGTGGTATTTACTAATGGATTGCTGCCTTAATGGCGTTGTGTGTGATATTTGACGGGGTTGGACAATCGCATTTATTGTGTGAGATGCGTTAAAAAAAAGGTTCTATATGGATTAGACATTGGCTGTTCTTGTGAGGTTGACCGCGGTATTTTTTTGCTAGCTACCTTGAGTAAAAAAAAATATAAGTTCTTTGCTTTACCGTGGTTATCCAAAATCAAGATCGGCTACATCACGGCTTCGACAACGAGGACTGAAGTAGAATTTGAAGTGGATTACATCTAACTTTAGTTCAAAGTTACTGAAGTTTATACTGTGTATTCCACTGATTGACTTTTTCTAGATATTTAACGTAAAGTTTAGAACTAGCTGGTCTGCCTCCATGGGCTAGTAGTCAAGAGTGCTGCTGACTACAAGATCAGTCAGTAGTAGCACAGTCTAGAATGTGCCTGGTGCATATCCCTGTACTATGGGGATTTATAGGTACATTATGATTAGTACTCGTTATAAATAAATTGTACTAACAATTTTAATCTTCTATTGGTTAATAAAACATCTACCATAGAAAAGATTTTCCATCTTTTTGCTTAAAACAGACTTTTAGAGCGGTTTCGCACTAGATCCGATCCGAATCCGAGAATATACGGATGCAGAGCATAATAGTCTTTATGGCTTCGTATTACATGATCTAACTTACTTTTTGTCCGCCTTGTATCCGAGAAATGATGAATCTTAGAAGCAACCTTAACTAAATTGTAATAAAAACTATTTTGCTTTGCATCCGTATTGTCTCGGAGTCGGATCGGACGTTGTGCGAAACCGCTCTTAGTTGTTGTTTTAACCATATCTTTAAAATGTATTTACCGCATTCGAATAATGGCAATATGATACAACAATTGTTAATTTAAAATAATACTAATTTTAAAATATATTAAAGTGGTTAAAACAGCATCCTTTTTATTAAAAGTCGGTTAAATGGTGCTAAGCAACGAACATGTTAGCTTTTGTTGTTTAGTTGTTAATTTTAATATTCTAGCTGAACGCGATCACAAGCAATTTTAGCCATAAGTTAGTTAAGCTGTAAAACATAGCTTCGGATTTTTTTTTGGAGTTAAGTTTACTTATTTAATTGCGTCGAAGTTTACTTATTTAAATATTAAATTTTATCAAAATAACGCAATCGTATTAATAAACAAAAAAAAAATTTTCTGTAAAAGTAAACTTGATGCAAACAATTTGTTATTTTTTTTACTTTCACTTATGTGTAATCTGTATTTGTCAATTATTACTATGAGTAATAAAAAAAAATTACTTATATTAATAATTTGATTTAAAGTACTCATGTACTTTTTTTTTACAAGATGACAAGTTAAATTTAAGTTATTTTTTAGGTTTTAGGATTAAGTTTGTAGTTCCCGGTATAACTAATTATCTACTAATAAATAAAAAATAATATTTACAATTTAACATTTAAAATTTTGCATTTAACGTAAATATCATTCCACGTATGGATTAGCCGGGATTATTGGCAATTTTGTTTAATGGTAATCTCATTTTGTATAGGTTGTGAAGGGTAGAGCTTATAAACCTGTAGCGTTTTTAATAAAAAAAAATAGTTCATCACTTCAAGGTTTTAAAAAAGGTTTTAAGACATAAATTACAAAAAAAAAATTGACGAAAAACATCCATTTCATACCTCATTGTAGTACACTATAACAAATGAGATATTTTTGCACTCTTTATTAAAAAAAAACTTTAGATGTCACTAGTTGTCATAAAACCGTCCGTTTCAAAGTGTAGGAAAGACATAGCTGTAGATTGGCATCTACAAAATATTATTATTGCCACAAAATATTAAAAAAAAAACACGACGTTGTTCACGAAAATTTCCAGCAATTTTTACCCCTTTTTTCTAAATGGTGGCAAAAATAACATTTTGATATTCTTATTACTTCCATCATTGTAATGGATAATTTAATTGTAATTAAATTAATGATTGAAGTAATTATTTCTAAGTATAATATCATTATGATTTAATCTTTAGGTCTGAGAATGGACCGTAATTAAGATGTCACAAATGTTACTTCTATGTTGTAATCTATGCTTAACCGAAATGTCATGGCTTTTGTACGCAATGGGTATAAGAGGTTGGCAGAATGTCCCACTGTGTGTACAGTCACGAGCATAGACATATATTTATTTATTTGGGAAACGAACAGCTTTAAAAATAATAATAAAAAACATTATTAAGCACCAAGCAGTTTCAGGTCTTCGCTGATAAAACATTAATGGACAACCATGACAAAAATTTAAATCAACCTCAAGATAATTCATAAAGGATTCTCGGCTTGATAACAATATAAATGTATACATTCGCACTTTTGAAACTTCATAGAAGTTATTTGAATAATTTAGAAGTACTAATTTATGTCTACTGTAGAAGGGATGAATCCATACCTTATTTTCTTAATAATGCACGCTAGAGATATTACCGATATGTTAGTTAAAAGTTTGTGTTTACAAGTCTGTGGTCGTGACTGTACAAGTCAAATATTTAAAAGTTTTTTTAGGTTTTTGTATTTTTTTTATTCCTACCCCACTTAATGGTGGTAGCATTTTAACGTCGAGTGATGACACTTGATGCCTTTTTTTTAATAATTATGTCATAATCAACTTTATAATGCTCAGCCCATAAAATTATGGCATCTGTTTACTTTCAAAAACTAAAGTTTTTTTTTCTATTACCCGTACTAGTGCACCCAGTAAAAAAAAATAATTAAAAAATTTTATTTGCATTGAAATTAGAAGAAAACAGGTGACCAAAATAATTTTGAATATTTTTCAACAAATTGTAATAATTTTACTTTATATTATTGAAATAATAATAAGTTTTTTTTTATATTAGGAGGATGTCCTCATCAATATAATTTTGACTTTGCTACAAAAACATTGTTACACTGTTATAAAAAATATCTTTTTTTATAGTAAAAAAAAGTGGTAGGATTAAAAAAATTAAAAATTTATTTATTTGAAAAAAAAAAATGTGTTAATAAAACACAAAAAAAAATTTGGTGACAATTTTCGGTATTTTTTTTTGACATTTTTAAGTTTTTTTTTTGACATTTTTTTTAATTTTTTGAATTTTTTTTATGGATGGTTTTTGTGACCGTGTAACAATGTGGCGGAGGCTAGAGGCTAAGAATTTAGTTATTTCACATTATTTCACTTCGACATAATGTTACCAGTGACTATGCCATAGATATCTGTTATTATTCACGAAATAAACGATAAGTTTATCTTATTTTGCTTTTTATTTATAAAACACTAGCTTTTACCCGCGTCTTCGCCTGTGTCGGACCAAGATAAAAAGTATCCCAAGTCTACATCCAAGACATGGTCTCTATTCTGTATCCCAAGTTTCGTCAAAATCTGTTCTACGATTCACGCGTGATCCTACTACTTTCACTTTTTATTATAAAAATCACTTTTTATCTATAGTAATAATAATATTAATATTCGTGAAGCGCAAACTGTGGATTAAGAATATTGCGCGCACGGAAGAGTGTGAAACTTGGCATAGAAAAGTTTATATAGAGAAAAAGTGCAAAGAGCTACAGTTAAAAAAAGTACGGTCGAATTAAGACCACTGATTGGACCACTAGTTATAATAATGTCCTCCTAACCGAATATCAGTCACGCGGCCTAACTCAGAAATTAACCATCGACTATATAGTGTACTTCGACTAATAACCTTAAAGTAATCAATTTCTATATTTCATGTATGTTTTTTACATGTTTATGCACATGTTTTGCGTATCAAATGATATTATTTAATAAGAAACTCGCAAAAACAATTGACTCGGGCGGGACTTGAACACGCGATCCCTGGCGTGACGCGCCATCGCTTTACCAAAAACATTTTACAAAACCATTTTACGTTAAAAAAAAACTTATATTTTTGTCTGTAAAAATATTTACTAAACTAGCTGCCCCGCGCAACTTCGTACGCGTGATTATCCTACTTCAAGGCCTATTCTACCCCTACCCTACTCTGCCCACTACCCTATTCTAACCCTAACCTACTCTACCCCTACCCTACTCTACCCCTACCCTACTTTACCCACTACCCTACCCCTAACCTATCCTACACTACCCCTACCCTACCCTACACTACCCCTACCCTACCCTACCCTACCCTACACTACCCCTACCCTACTATACCGCTACCCTACCCTACTCTACCCCTACCCTACCCTACTCTACCCCTTTTTCTCGCCTTTAAACCTTTCCTGGATCTCCACAAATAATTCAAGACCAAAATCAGCCAAATCGGTCAAACCGTTTTCATGCTATGTCGTGACAACGGAAAACGGGTTTACTTTTTTATATATAGAAGATTTATGAAAGAACATAACCAAACTTTTTATTCCAAAATCTTGAATCAAACTCCAAGTACCTACGTAACAAACAATAATTCTGTCAATGCTTATGTCACTCAAAATTCGCCGTGACATTCTTAATATTTTCAATTATGTTTTCCTAAACAATATTCCCAAAAATCTCTAGTCAACCAGACTATGAGGTAAGGGAACTATTCACATGGTATTCAATAATATTGCAAAGTATTCTAAAGTTGTTGTAGCGCGCGTTATTGACACCATCGTTTTTCTGATAATTATCTGTGCAACTTACTTGGGGCTTAGAGAATTGTTGAGACACGTTAACAGAAACAGAATGATGCTGGTAAGTTTACTTCCTAAATCATCATCCTATACAGCGCAAATATAACAATCGACCCCAAAAGGCGCAAATATAGTACCCTAGACAGCGGGTACATATTTGAGCCTTTGGGGTCGAGACGCTATGACCGTGGGGGCCAGGGGCCCGTAAAATTTACAAAGAATTATCGGGACGTCTGGTCGAGGCATCTCGTGACCAAAATGCCTGTATCTTGCCCAAAAGCTAAGTATTGCCATCCAGCGAGGCAACGCAGCCAGCATTTTGGGAACGTTGCCTACAGGTAGCGGTCTTTTAGATTAAGTTTATCTTTTTAATTAGTTTGTATAGATAGTTTATTTCTAGGTGTATATATTATAGTTAGTTATTATTATTGTGCTCAACCTTTTATCTATCACAATCTGGTCGGTTGTTACATGTTTGAGCCGTTTGGGGTTGAAAACTCTCGGGCCATTTGGTCCGAGTGCGCGTCTCTTATTTAGGGATATCGCAAAGAGACTCGTTGACACTTCACGTGATCAGAGGGCTGGCTTATTCCTTGTGCAAAGGATCATCATTGCCATCCAACATGGTAATTCTGCCAGTCTTCTGGGCACGCTACCTCGCTACAGCGATGCGGAGGAGCGGATTTTTACTTTAGTGTAAGATATATTAATCATCATTACCTATATCTGCCAGGTACATTGTTTCACGTAAGGCAAAGTGATTGGTTGTTTGTCAGGTAGTTATTAATAGGAGTGCAGAAAATATTTGGAACAGTTTCCGGTAAATTTACTATTCATGTTTTTTGTAAATACATTTAGAAAAAAATAAAAATTAAATGAAAAAATTTAAATGATATTTAAATTATAAAACAATCTATAAATTACACTAAACCTAGTAAATAAAAGACATTAAGTTAAGGAATTGTATACAAAAGTCACGCGTCAAAGAATTCCTCCCCATTACTAATTATTTTAGCATTTTTACGTTTCGTTACGACAAAAGAGACAATATTTTCGAAATTAAAGTAATAAATTGATTGTATTATGTTTATTGTTTGTCATTGGGGAAGGCCTATGTTCAGCAGTGGACGTCTTATGGCTGAAATGATGATGATGATGATGATTATGTTTATTTTATTTACATTATTATACAAACTATTTATAAATTAAAAAAATCCCTACACTTGCCTGTAAAAAACAATAAAAATGATATATATATATATAATAAAATATAATAAAAAGATATAATAATAATGATATAATTGAAAATAGGTATTGTTCATTATTATTAAAAGAATAGAGCAATATCACTACATAGTTTATAACAAAGTCGCTTCCCGCGTCTGTCTGTCCCTATGTATGCTTAGATCTTTAAAACTACGCAACGGATTTTGATGCGGTTTTTTTTAATAGATAGAGTGATTCAAGAGGAAGGTTTATATGTATAATACATGCATATTAGCGTAACCCTGCGAAGCCGGGGCGGGTCGCTAGTTTTCTATTTATCAATCTTTTATTTTAATACTTTTGTTTGTGTATGTTTAGGTCTGATCTTGCTAGACTGAACCACTTCCTTTAAACTTTTTTTTGTTCTACAGTTCTGATTACATGTATACTAAAATGATAGGGATACCCCAGTATTCATCTGCAAAAACTCAATTTATAGAAAACTCAAGAAAATAGGAAAGAACATAATTATGTAACCAACCTTTTTATTCCAACATTTAAAATGAAACTTCAAATGCGTAACAAACAATAATTCTGTCACTGCTTAGTGCTTATGTCAAACGAAATCCACCGTGACATTCTTAATATTTTTGCTATGTTTCTCTAAAGAATATTCCCAACAATCTCTGGTCATTTAGACTATGAGCAAAGGGAGGTTGATTGTATCTCATGTTTTTGACACCATAGTATTTTTGATAATTCTCTTTGCTGCATATCTGGCGCTAAGAGCAATGTTCAGACACATGTATGCAAATCTTGGTAGTGGTTGTTGGTAAGTCTACTAGCTAAATCCTTATTACATCTGTCGGGTAAATGGTTTCGTAGGGAAAAGTGTTGTATTAGTATTGTTTATCTGATAGGTTAAAAGGAGTTCAGTGAAGTTTGAAATAGTGCCCTCTAAACTTAGTTAGGTATTTACTACAGCGTCTATACTATCGTCGTATATAACAAGCACTGATAGCCTAGTGGTATGACCATCGACTGACAAGTCAAAGGTCTCGAGTTCGATCCCAAGGCGCGCACCTCTGACTTTTCGTAAGTTATGTGCGTATTACCTATAAATTAATTATCAGTTGCTAAAACACTAAAACATCGTGATGAAACCAGCACACCTGCGAGATTTTGCAATGGTGTGTAAAGCCATGTTAGAGGCTTACGGGCGGTTTAAACCCTGACACCAGGTTGTTTATCAACCATATGATAAGTAGAAGACTATCGTCGTTATACTTTTCGTTAACAATAAGTTTTTATAAAAACAACGTTTTTAACCAAGCTTTCTAATGGAATACTTATACAAAAAAAATATCTGTGCTGTTGACCGCTGAAGAGTTCTTTACTGGAGCTAATCCTGGATGTCGATTCAGGTCATGCTTACCATAAAAAGGCATTGTCATCGGAACTGAACTAATATGCAAAAATTCAACTTCGTAGGATAAGAGGATGGTTCTAATTTAGCTTGCAAGATTCCACCCGAACAAACATACATTGCAAGTTAAATAAAAGCTTGTAAAATGTGACAAATTTTTCGAAATAGAATGTACCTAATGGTATAATTTAAGATTTCGATCATTTCTATCAGAAATAAACAATATTTTGCATATTTTTTTCTATAATACAAATACCTATAACTCAATTTATGAAAAAATATTATCAAGCTTATTACTGTAATAATAATTTTATACTAATACCAACATTTATTTCATTTTATATTTTATCATTTTAAAGAATACTAAATAAAACTATCTATATATACATAACTACCTTAAAAATAAATAAATAAAGAAAAATAATCTAAAAGACCGCTACCAGTAGGCAAAGTTCCCAAAATGCTGGCTGCATTGCCTCGCTGCATAGCTAGACTCAGCCTTTGGGCCAGGTACAGACCACCTTATTTAGATACTTAGGTATATGAATAATTTATCAAAAGTTTTACAATAAACATTACATTATAATTCAGTGCCCCGTGGTAAGACTGGTTATCAGACTTTCGGGCTTCTGACTACCCGTAACGACTGTCAAAGATCTACAATTGACAGCCGGGGCCAACAATTTAACGTGCTGTCCGAGGCACAGAAAGTGATAATTAATTTATAATACGCACATAACTTACGAAAAGTCAGAGGCCTTGGGTTCGAACCCAAAACCTCAGACTTGCCAGTCAAACGGTCATACCATTAGACTATCACGACTATCTATCTATCAATCTATCTATCTATCTATATATATAAAAATGAATTGCTGTTCGTTAGTCTCGCTAAAACTTAAGAACGGCTTGACCGATATGAATAATTTTGGTTTTAAAATATGTGTAAAAGTCCAGGGAAAGTGTTAAGGTTTAAAAAGTGAGAGAAAGGGGTAGTAAAGTAAAGTAAAGTAAAGGTAAAGTTGTTGGCCCCGCTCCTGATCTCTCCGGTCGAGTCGGATGGCCGTCCCATCAGACTAGGAAACAGAGAGTGCACCTGTATTTGCGCGCACACTTGTGCACTATAATATTTGAGTCGTGATAGCCTAGTGGTGTTGACCGTTGACTGGTAAGTCAGAGGTCTCAGGTTCGAACCCAAGGCCACCTTTGACTTTTCGTAAGTAATGTGCGTTTTATAAATTAATTATCACTTACTCCGTGCCTCGGAAAGCACGTAAAGCCGTTGGCCCTGCGCCTGATCTCTCTCCGGTCGTGTCGGATTGCCGTCCCATCGGACTATGAGAGTGAGGGAATAGAGAGTGCACCTGTGTTTGCGCAAGCATTTGTGCACTATAATATCTCTCGCGTCGATGGCTAATCTTCGTTGTGATTGGTCGCTGTAACCGAAATCCGGTCAGTAGGACATTATTATTATAAGGGTCCCGTTTTTGCTCCAGAACCTTACATTTTTTTCGTCGTAATTTATATTTTTCATCATCGTCATCATCATCATCAACCCAAAGCAGTTCACCGCTGGACATAGGCCTCTGCTGCACACCACTGAGCACGTATATATAGTTTTATTGACTTTTTTCACTTTTATTTTTTCAGAATGTGTAATCATATGAATTATGGAGTATGAAGCCATAATATTAGGCTTAATTATTTATTTACTTTTAATTGGTATATGTAAGTATTCATAGTATAATTACTTACTTGACATCGCTTAGGATCTACACATTATTTCAGTTTTACTGAAGAGGTAAAAAAAAAGATCGTATCGTATATTTTTGACATGATTGGCTACTCCAACTACAGTAAGGAAATACTGCTTTTGCGCTCGATTTCTCGGGTTCAATTCCCGCAAGAGCAAAATACTTGATTTTTTCTTATTAATACAATCCTGTTTTGTTTATTCCGATTCATGAAATTATATGCCTGCAATTACACTAACGAAACAAAAAAAAATTAGTATTAGGCTAAGGCTCGCACCAAGACGCGACGCGACACGATACAATATACCTAGAACTTTATTTACTACACAAAAAGGTCTACTGTGCATTTCACCGCGCCGAGTTGCACTGTCGACAACTTACGCGGTATCACAGCACCATTAAAATTTGTATTTGCGCCATCTAGCGACGAATAGTAAAACTAATTACTGTTTCAGTGGTAATTTTAAACGAAGCCTTCTGCAAAGCACTTTGCATTAAAAACGCACAGATGATACAAGAACAGCGAGAGTCTCCTGACGTAGAGCTGAACGAAAGACGTCCTCCAAAGACGTTGAAGGAGGATATCTTTGAGCCAATCTTTCATCAACCTACGAAAATTCATTCGTCCTATCGTCACGCCAACGGTTTTATATAGTTTTACTATAAATAAGAGATGGCGCTGATATCATTAATAAGATTGTTACTGTTAATCAATAGATGTCGCGGCGGCAAAAATTTAACTAACCTTTCATATAATTATGATGTCAAAAATTACAACCCACAAGACGAAATGAAAATGTTTTATTACTTTTGAAATTATTTTATTATCTTACTCTATCGTCTTAACAAGTCTAATTAAAGCAACTTCAATAAATAACTATATTCATGAAGGTGTCTTATTTCTAAATTTGATCTTTTGTTGATAATACTTTAGGATCGTAGCAAGTAGAAATCCTATGTTTCTGCCTACCGCTCTGGGAAACAGGCGTGAGTCTAGGTATGTAGGTATGTACTTTTAGGTATGTATGTGAACCATTCTTTTAAAATGTTTTTTTTTAAATGTTACTTTAATAGATTTTCCAAATTATAGTCATATTTTAAATACTTAATTTTTTCTTATTTGTTCCGTACGTATTGGCACAACTTTCAACTATTAAAATAGAAAAAAAAACTTAAGTTTTCTTTAAAGCAACTTCAAAATTTAAATTGGTTTCTAGACCTTCTAGACCTAATTGCTAGATTGTATTGATGTGCCACTGTCATCAAAGTTTAGTAAACTTAGGAAGGCAGAAATTTCTTTTTATTTTAATGTTCGGATCGGAAATATTGTTTAGACAAGTACACCTAAAGATCTCAACCCTTGTAACTAACTAAAAGGAAATTTTATTTTACACAGTAGTTTAGCGAAACTTCGCTTTAGTTTATAAATTAATCTTCAAGGAATATTTTGTTCATTGGCACGCTATCAAATATTTTGTTGGTGACATCTTGGAAAACTGAGCTCAATGACTTCTCGTAGGCTTCTTTCAATTCATTAAACACCAAGTCTGCATTTTCGTTGAGGAACCTGTAACAGAAAAACAATGTTTAAATTTGAGTTCAATCTTCATTTTGACATAATAATAATTACGGTTGATGAACAACCTGGTGTTTAAGCAGTGGTAGTCTAGTAGTATGTCCGTTGACTGGCAAGCCAGTCTCAGTCAGTCAGGTCTCAGGTTTGAATCGACGGCACGCACCTCTCTAACTTATTATAAGTTTGGCAAAGCGCAAACTAAAAACACAACAGTCTCAAAACAGTTTTGCGCCGAGCAATTTGCGGGTAAATTTTTCTTTTGACGACAATTCGATGTTTATTTGTAGTACGCGCAAGTAAGCATCAATGTCTGCGTATGTGTATGAAAAAAACAAATTTACCCGAAAATTGCTCGGCGCTAAAACTGTCTTGCGACTGTTGTGTCTTTAGTTTGCGCTCAGCTTTAATTGTCAAAAATTGTCGGATGTATCATGTGTGTGTGGACTGAGTGACCACATGGTTTTTTGTAGTTTTAGTAACTAAAACGCGTAACGTAAACGTCGACTAAGACTAGGAAGAGTAAGTCTACAGAGCTGCAGAGGTATAATGGATACAGGAGGTTAGGTATAATGAAAATTACTTACAAATTCATCTGATCTCCGAGCCTCTTGTCTCCATTAAAGAGATTTGTGAAGTGCAGAAGAACTTTTTGAGGGATGAATTTGACTCTATAGTCTTTGATGTGCATGTACGTTTGTCCGTCACGCTTCACAGGCTCGCCTATTAGGTCATGTTTGACAACCAGGTTTACTGAAATAGGAAGATTTAAGTGTTATTAAGTATAATTATAGGTTATTTCATAGATGTCTTGTCTCTGTGAAGTTGAAGATAAATCTTTCAGGTAAGTTGCAGTTACCTATTAGCCATTACAAAATATACCTACTCCTTTTGAAAAAGAATATACTTGGCATTTCATAAATAAATTCTCATCGTCATGAATTAACGATAAAGAATTTATTTATGGAAAACTTAAAATGTCCTCATTATTTATGATAACCCAATATAATTGTTATCCGCTGGTTAAAATTTTACCGCAGCTCAATTAATTTTCCTACAATACGCATAAATAACCCCTATGAAAAGTCAAATTTCGACAGCTCCAACGCATAAAGTCATAACGAAAAAAACTTATTTTTGTCAGGAGAGTCATTTTTGTAAAGATTACTGAAAAACATCGGTTGTTTTTACTCTATGCGATCAATAATTAGCTTAAGAACATCGGTTAAAAATAAATTACAAATGAACTATATCAGTAATGTTTACAAAAATGGCTCTCCTGAAAAAAAACATTTTTTTGCGTTACGACTTTATGCGTTGGAGCTATCGATTTATTTTGTACTAGCGTTTTTCAGCGGCTACGCTACTAAGAACCCATTAGGTACTCTTCGGTACATTACTATGCAAAAATCATGTCGAACTACATGATTGTAATAAAGACAAACAAATACACTCAGTCGCATTTAAGATATTAGTATGAATTGTTAAAATTTATAATATGTAGAAAGCTTATTCAGAACTTAAAAGCATGAATCAATCAATCAATCTTTATGTCCTTTCATTCTTTTTTTTTCAATATGCGACTACAATGGCGCCTACCAAAATAAATCTAATTATAAAACACATAAAACACACATTGCTATTACAATAATATTATTTAATTGTAATATGTGTATGTACGTTAGATAAGATTTATTGAATAAAAATGTAGAAGCTTTTTATTATATGTATAATCGCCAATATTCTTAGAGACAATAATACTAAAAAGTTTTGTGAAAATATTTCCGATTAGTTCCGCTACTCGCCGCTAGATGGCGTTACTCACCCATAGTGATGTTGGCGATTCCTTTACCCTGAATAGGCAGCACTAGAATCCTGCCCTTCATCACGTAATCGGCTATGAACTCCATCTTTGGTGTGATGGAGTCTGTTCTTAGGCGGTAATTTTTGAGATCAGCTCTGAAAATTAAAAAAAAGAAACTGCCAACTTTTTCATACATACATAGTGTTTTTTTTTTGTTCCGTGCCTATAGGTACCTAGTAAATTTAAAACCTTTGGATACATAAGACAGGCTATATCTATTAGTATCAAATTTATTTCGGTTTAATTTTTTTTAAATAGAAGCGGGCAATAGATGCAATTTTTCAATAGGGAAGATGCACTATTTTTATTTTTGTTTTCATTTTAAAGAATTCCATGTAGAATAGACCACAAATATATTTAAAAAATTAAAACATTGCAATTTATCCGAAAAAATGCTGTTTTAAATTGACAGTTTGACAGTTCGCGGGAAAACGGACTTATGGTGCTGATGACGTCACTCTTGTCTTTTACTGGTTCGCCGTTGGCTTTCATACTTTTGCATATTTATTTAAATCGAATAAAAAATAGTATTTACAAAGCATAGAATTTTATTTTATAAATTTACAAAAAAGAATAACTTAAATATTATATAGTTATTACATTTTAATTTTGGAAATACAGCATCTATCCAGAATTTCTATGCAGCATTCATAACAGATAAAATGCTTTTATCGTATATACAAATATACTTCTTTTAATTTTTCAAAGTTTGTGTGTGCTATACAGAAAAGTGATATTTTCCTTATGCTGAAAAACATTTGAAGTTGTACTTGTGCCCAATATTTTGGTGTTATTTTATTGTCTTTCACATAGGAAAGTATGGTAGGTAGCTTCTGTTAATTATATTTCACCTCTACTGTGTAATTTTCAGCCGTCAGGTGTTGCACCAAAAAAGGGTACTCGGCATTACGAAGAAATCCAGCTTCTTCAATTTTAATCTAAAATGCTGATTAAAATAATATAAACAATATTTATTACTACAAAGGCCTGGAACTAAACATACCTAACTAATTATTTTATTCAAAATATTTAAACTAGAGAAAAACTAATGATGTTATGTCAATACTAACTCTAGGTAAACACATGGAGTCTGCTTTGATAAACCCAACTCCCATTTTTATTAAAAAAACGCAATTAATATTCCCATAAAATAATATTCACCTTTACAACCATAACCTCAAATAAGTTGTCAAAACAAGTGTGACGTCACGAAACGCTAATACGTGTTTTAAAATACGTATTGTTTCAAGTCATTTTTAAATCGTAATTATTGTAAAAAAACAACAATATGTAAAATGAAAACGTTGCAGTGGCCTTTCTTTTATATTTTTTTAACGTTTTAATCATAGAAATTCCATAAATATTACATCTGCATCTTCCCTATTCATCTAAAATATCAAGTTATATTAATTCTGCCTCGTTGGTCTAGATGTAGCAAGCGCGACTTGCTGAGCACGAGGTCCTGGGTTCGATCCCTGGGTCGGGCAAAGCAAATACGAAGTGTATTTGCTTCATGGGCAAAGTGTTATTGGGTTTTTCCATTACAAAATTCTCAGTAGCAGTACTGAGTCTGGAATTTTGCCCGGTTAATGGCAATAGGCTCGCCCCTATTACATGGGACTTATAACATAGCCGGCGAAACGTGGGTGTACTGCACACCTCTGCCTACCCCTCTGGGGAATACAGGCGTGAATCTATAAAAAAAAAAATATTCAAGCTACGTACTTGTAAGTAGTGAGCACAGAGTCAGTCAGTCCATGCAGCTTGATGTTCTTATAGTTCTGTGTGATGACCACGGGACCGGCGCCGGAGTCGATGTTCATTCCTGACACGTGCAGCGGCTCCATCTCAGGCACCGAAAGGGATGAGATGCCTGGAAATTATACGTCATTTGTTTAGTAAGTTAGAATTTAAGCAGTGCTAGCAGTGGCGGGCCTAGTACCCAACAACAGTGCTAGCCCAACAACCCCGTTTAAAGGTTACATTATACACATTAAGACAATATTTGATAGGCAGCCAAAAAGCGGAAGGGTCAATGGCAACTAACCAGATATTACCTATGAAAATACTAGGTATATCACCAATACATCATAAAGTATTTTTTTAAATATTTTAATACGCACTAGTGATAGCCTATTGGTATGACCGTTTGACTGGCAAGTCAGAGGTCTCAAGTTCGAACCCAAGGCATGCAATGACTTTTCGTAAGTTAGGTGCGTATTATAAACTAATTATCACATGCTCCGTGCCTCGGAAAGCACGTTAAGCCGTGGCTATGGTTGTCATGAAGAACATTGACAGTCGTCAAAGGGAGTCAGTACCCTCATAGAATCCTGACAACGAATCTAACTTCAGAATACTTATCGTATTCCGTTAGATTGCGGAGGTCAGATAGGCAGTCGTTTCGTAGAAAACTGATATTCAGCTGCATCTGGTTAGATTAGAAGCCGACCCCAGCAAAGTTTGGGAATAATAAGGCTAGGAGGATGATGATTTTAGAATGCACTAGGTCTGAAGCCTATTTCTTACCTTTCTTCATCCTCCGAAGAGCGTCGGGCACCGCCATTTTGAGACAATCATTCAGTTTAGCGTCTTTTTGTCTACATTTTGTAAAGTCATCAGCTGTAACAACAGAAAATAATTGTTAGACATAGTTTAACATGAGACTTGTCGTAAATATCAAGGTCTAAGTCTTGTTGAGTAGGTGCTTAAGCCTACTGGTGATGATTCTCTTGTACATCCCGCTAAACTGATTTTAGTCTAACTATATCTCTTTCTAATAAACACCATCGAAAAAGAACAACAAATTGATCTATCAAATTAGAGCTGTCAAGTTAGTCTACGTCCTTGCAGTTTACGTGAAATTAGACGAGACCTCTATGACGTGCTGACTAAATTCTCGTTCATATCTCGCACAAACACTAGTTTGACAGCTCTAAAAATGTTCTATCCTTTTCTAATGATCTCTGTTAGAAAGAGAGATAGTGAGTCTAAATTAGTTTAGAGCGCCAACAAGCTTACGGTCAGCCTGATAGTAAGCGGTTATACTCGCTTTTATTTTCCACGTAGGAAAGTAACTCATAGAGATTTCTGACTCATTAAACGTACTTATAGCAAGACCTAAAGGGCCTTTAGCTAAAGCATCAAACTAACCTGAAGCTAGGGATGAGCTGAATCTAGTTCAGATTATTTGCATATCTAATATTTGAAATATATATTTTGAAACATATATAATATTCGAAGCGAATTTAATTTTGCATAACTTTTTTTGCCATATTCTACATTTGGCATAACGTTTATACCGAATAACTAATGAGAGGTATAGTTTTATCCTCAATAATAATTTTTGTTGTCATTATTGTCCATAACCCTAGAATTTTACACATATTTACACATACATGTTTTACCAATAACGATATTTACGCATACAATTTCCAACAATTTTCAAGCACAAAAACAAAATGTTTAGTTTTTGTACAACATTCGAGGCATTGCAATTGGGGTAGCCACCAACAGCCACCCTGCACCCCCTTAAAGTATTTTAGAGTTAATTAATATTAGTGGTTTCAATAATATCGGCGTTGATTTTCAGAGATTACCTCTGACAGTAATATACTTTATACTTTCCCTTCCTAACAAACCCAGGACCTCGCACAGCAATTGCGCACGCGCATAAACTCTGTACTTAAATTGATTCCAAGCAAAACTTGTTCACAAAACATTTCACCCGTCGGCCTTGACAGAAAGTAATTTCCTTGTCCATTTATAGCACAAACATATATAAATAACTTGCTCAATGATTATGGAATAATTCCACGCCAGCTAAAATATTGTTTGGCAACTGGTGACTGAGCTGGCCTTGTAACCAATAGGCCAGCAGATGGCAATGTATGAGTAATCAGCAGAAATACTAGTTTGTAAGAAGAATTATGTGTTTGGGGACCAAGTTTAGTAATGGTTGATCTATATTATATAACAACGCAGCTGAGAGTTCCCGAAGATCTTGACAGGGATCTTCAACAACCACGTGTTGCCATTAAGCAATAAAACAGTTGCCATAATTAATTATATCGCCCATAATGTGTTTACGAGTTTCCCTCTACTTATGATCCTGGGTCCTTTAAGCGGGGCGTGAAAAAGCTTTTCTCAAGGTCGTTAAGGTGAGGGCCATCATGCCACATTGCTGGGATGATGGCCATCACTACGGGACTCCACTGTCTGCTTTCCATCAGGCAGCATGGAGACAATTTGTGCGGCAGTAATAAAAAAAAAATTGTAAAACACCAGCATCCTTAAAAGGGGTCATTAAACTCATCATTATGAACAACTTTTACTATGGGACCAACCCTGAATTCTCAATAAAAAAAATCAGCTGTTCCATACATTTATATTCACATGACTCAACAAAATGTATGGAACAGCTGATTTTTTTTTGGGATTTCAGGGTTGGTCCCATAGTAAAAGTTGTTCATAATGATGAGTTTAATGACCCCTTTTAAGGATGCTGGTGTTTTACAAATAACCCTGTATATTACAGACGCTGTGCTTCCACAGAGAATTATTACCCATTAACACAACTTGAGACGTCATGCATGTTCAACAGCCACGCATGCATTAGGGTCTTGAAAGAATTTTTGTAGAACGCCTGATCTGATGCTACTCTTCAACGATGTACGAAAAGTTACAAAATCCAGGAAACAGCGCTGATTCGCGCTACTACACCAACAGTCATAAATTGCTAGGAGTATGTTAATAAGTTGAGATTAGGATCGCAGTTTATGTGAGATAACTTAATCGCACAAAAAAATATTGGTAGCAATCCAAAAAAAAAAGGTCTAAGAAAGAAATAAAAAGTTATTCATTTAATTTAACATAAAATATAGCAAATTACAACATAAAAATATATATAACCTACAAAAAAAGACCTGGCAAGTGCGAGTCGGACTCCTGCACGTAGGGCTCCGTATGATAGTATAATAGGGTTTTGTGGACTGAAAAAAATTGAAATAGGTCCTTGAAAGAAATAAAACATGTTTTAATATTTGGGGTACAAACATGCCAAATTCAACAAACAAATTCCCTTGCGGTTATCAAATCTGTGATACCGAGCTCAGAAGGCGAATCGATTTAGTAACTTCTATGATTTATACTTAAATAGGTATTAATAAGGTGCTAACTTCTTCCCACGGTTCCGCTCCCATCCTTGTAACATAATTAAGCTTCATAAGCTTCTCTATGTAAAAGATCACGTCATTCGTTGCGTTGCTGCGTATAATTAATAAGGACAAAAGAACAAAATACACTTTTACTACTAATTAATCGTTATGTCACCGCTGGATCAAATTTGATCCACCAATCCTGCTGCTGCATCCAGTACCTCTGGAACGAATATCGTTTTCAGCAGGAATTAAGCATATATTTCATGATACATTTAAGGTGTTATTTCGGATGCACATACATTTAACATTTAACTCTATGCATAATGTAATAGTCTTCTCTAGCCATTAATAGAATCACAAAATCACACTATTTGTGTCCGAAGTTAGGCAAATCCGAAAATAATTTCACTAAAGCCAAAATAATTATAAATTAGCACTTTAGTTGTCGTACCAATAAGGCATACAATTCAATGAAAGCACAGTGTTCCTTATATTGTTTTTCATTAAATTAGGCACACTCAGTCATTGTATGTAAACAAACTCACAAATTGGTGATAGAGCCACCATATAAATCTGCTAGAGCTAATATATGCAAAATACTCGTACAATATCAGTTGAAGCGGCTAATCTCAAGGGAGATTGAGATTAGCTCTACACTAGAGATAATGGAGGACATAATTAGTGTATGCGCAAACACAGGCTATGTCGTGAGGCACAGGATCGATGGCTTTACGTGCTCTTCGAGGCAGCGGGATGTGATAAATAATTTAAATATGGCCTTATCTTACGAAAAGTCAGAAGTGCGTGGAGTCGAACTTAAGGCCTCTGACTTGTCAGTCAACGGTTATCACTTTATACTTATGATATTATTGCACTTAAACAATATTTATAACAAAATATAACAAATCAACGCTTATAAGTGACTTAGGTTTAAAAAAAGTATAGTAAGTTTTCCATTGTCAACCACATCATCGTCTGAACAATCGGGAAGGATCCATCAACAACAAAAAAAATATCCCACTTGTCAACAGTGTGAACGATAGCGGGTGTTGAACCGAACGGGATTGACCGCTACAACTTAATACTCTTTGGTATGGTTATCAGCTAAACAATGTGAGCCTTCTGATCTCCATTGCGCAGGCGACGTAATTCGTGTCATCTGTTCGTACGTAATGCAGCCTCTGATGTTATGCAACCAGCAACTGCAACTGGCAGTGCAACCGATAAGTGGTTGAAATAAATGTGTGTATTATTAGCTCTGTACTTATTGGTCGTTGGTTTTGAGTCGATGGCCTAGTGGTATGACAAGTCAAATGTCTCAGGTTCGAACCCAAATTAATTTTTACGCACATAACACGAAAAGTCAAAGTTACGCGCCTTGGGATTGAACTTGAGACCTGTGACTTGTTAGTCGACGGTCGTACCACTAGGCTATCTGTGCTACTAATATCTACTATCTGTGTACGTTCAGCTAAGTACTTACTTAGCTTTCCAAAAACGTTATAACGACCTGTTCAAGAGTTTTCCTTACTCTTGCATTCCGTGATTAAAATTTATACCTACACCTTGGCCTGTTACCTAATATAGGGATGTCAATTACGGTTTGTGGTATTCGCAAATGCCATCCGCAGATTCACTAATTTCTAGATCGGTGGTGCGTATTTTAAATATTAATATTTATGAATTGTTCAGCCTTCAGGTTTCAGATGTTGATAAAACCTTCTCTTGTGTAGGCTTAAAAATTTTTTTGTCAACAAACAATAATCAAAACAGAGTACAGACATATTTTTTAATACAAAAAGGTGGATCCCCCGTTGAAAAGTGATCGCCGCCACGCTATTGGCATCCGCAACTCCAAAGACAATGCAGAAGCGGTTTTCATAAGGAGGTTGAACTTCCAATGATCTCACTGTCCGAGTACCTACTGTTATTTCACTCCGATACTATGAGATGGTTTATGTAACCTAAACCTAACCTAACAATGTAACCTAAAATATTGTAAGCCATTATATTCAAAAGAGCAACCATTGAGTTTCTTGCCAGATTCTTCTCCATGAAGGGTAAGCTGCCCTTGGAACTGGCAACTAGAGTCACTCTTACAATAAACATTATTAGAATTTATTATTACTATTCATAAGTGCCTAATGGTCTACATGAATTAAAATATTTTGATTTTATACTAGGGTTATCCCAAATAAGTTTTTTTATGAAATATAATTAATTATTAATCAATTTATAAAAGTTTTTAAAACTGACAACCCTACTTACCAGTACGTAACACTAGTACGTAACATAGGCGTAACTGTTGCTCTATCGAAGCACGTCACGTCGCAGAGACGTATAGCAACATAATATTTGTAGAATTGACAACCTGTTGAAAGGCCAAGGCTAGGTGATTTGCGAATAAATAAATAATTATTTTGATTTGATCCTTATTGACTGTTTATGTCGTTAATTAAGTTGTTGCAAATGTAGTGAAAGTGCAGTTGGGATCGGCTTCTAATCTAACTAGATGCAGCTGAATACGGAGCGACTGCTCATCTAGTCCACGCAATACGAAGAGATACGATATTCTAATGTTAACTTTATGATGGTTCTCCCTTTAAAAACTGACAATGATCTTCATGATAGCCGGGACCAACGCGAAGGGCCTAATGTGATTTCCTGTGATTGTGAGCAGGTGATAATTAATTTATAATACGCACATAACTTTAGAAAAGTCACAGGTTTTTAGGGCTCTAACCTAAGATTTCTGACGAATTGTCAAACCACTCCGCTATTACTGCTACAGTGTGAAAGATGAGAAAGAAGTGAACAACGAGATAATGAAAAACTAATTTCACCGTACTCAAAGAAAGAAATAATCAATTCAACTAAATATTAATTAATAAATAAAAGTCAGGACATTCATAATAGCATTTAACACGAAAGGTCTCAGCCTAGTGAAGGAACTTAATTAAGAACTATGTCTAGCAAATAACTGTGTTAGCAAAGTTATTTATGTTTTTAATTACCATACTCGTGCCAACCCTATAGCCAAGCAAATGACGTAAGTGCGTAATTTTTGTGTAATCGTGTGTGAGAGAACAGTCGGTAAGTTTGTCGATACTTCTAAAGCAGTAAGTTCAAGGCCATTACTTTGTAAATCTTATGAGAAATGTTGCATGTTTTTATCACCGCGTAATCGTTAAGTAATATTATAGTAATATTTAATTAATGCAAATATTTATATTAATATTAATTTTGTTTTCGTAATTTATTTTTCTTAATATTGGTTCATGGTTGATAAATTTGGTTGTTTAGAGCCTATGTATGAATGGGCCGGCTCGATTGGGGTAATGGCACCCTTTTAAAATAAATATCAATATTAGGTAATTGTACTGTTGTGTTTCTTACGGGCAGTGAAGTGTCTTCCCGAATCTCCTCGCTACTTCCATATTCCCGCTCAGGGTCGGCAACGCGAAAATGATACCCCGGGTGTTTGTAGTGTCTTTAGGTTATGGACAATTGGACATGGTTACCGCTTACTATCAGGCAGCAGTGTGAACAGATGTGCAATTAGTATACTTGAGAGATTTTTCAAGTGTGTAAAGCCATGTCAGAGGCCTACAGGTGGTTTAAACTTTGACACAGGTTGTATATCAACCATACGATAAAAAGATCTGGCAGACCGTATGCTTTATAACCTTAATCGTATTATAAACAAAAAAATGGTAATATACAATTACAGGATCTGAATATAGATCGCCCGTAGGCTTATGACATGGCTACACATACTATCCAGTTAGTTTGTCACTGTGATGAATTCCTCATGATGATAATTTCGTGAATAATATAAGGATTTTAGTATTTTGTTGCTAATAGGTACAAGATAAAATGCTTTCGTCTGCAGCTTTGAGCTTATGCAAATGCATACTTGTTAAAGGAAGAGTACCACTGGGTCTAATTCTAGGTCCTTTCCTGTAAACCTTATTAAGGAGGTTTATCTGAATCTGACAATTGTCAGATGAGAGATTCAGAGAGATCTGAGAGTCAGATTAGAGGCACTATGAGTTCTTTTCTTCTTATCGTTTCGATAGCAAACCAATTTTTTTTATTATATTGAAGTGGCCCAGAAAGTAGGGACGCTGCCTGCGTTATCAGAAGCAGCCATTAAATCCTCCTGCGTTTACGTAGTAACTATTTATTAATCTGTGCTTGCGTGCAGGTTTTCGTGCAACGTGCAGGGCACGCAGGGCACGATGATAGGTAAGACATCGTTTACGTCACCTCACTAGTCACCGCATGAACAGCCCAGGTTAGGGTAGCTACACATATAGTCGTATCGGCACATTCGGTTCGGTATTTTAGAAGAAATTTCATCGGGACTTCTTCGAAAACACCGAACCAAATGTGCCGAATCGACTGTGTGTGTAGCTACCCTTAGTGCCGTCTGTGAATGGCACCTGAACATTCAATTTCAACTATGTGTTTATAAATGATTTGATTTTTATTATTTTCTTCTTACGTATTTATGTGATTTTTTGTATGTTTATTAATACTGTTTATGATTATTACTTGCTGCTAATGAATAAAACAGTTTATATTTAGTTTCACACTTTAGATGGGCGTTAGTTGATTGTATAGTGACATAATTACTATTATTTTTATGTTCAGTAGTATCATTAAAGTATATAAAAATGTAAACTTTTTCAGGTAAACATTGAGTGATAAGAAAGGCGGAAATACAACTCGCAAAAGTATCAATGATCTTCAAGGTTACAAGGAAAACATAAGCTAGGTATCTTTATTTCCTGGATATATATTATATGAATATTTTGGATACATTCACTTCCTATTATTTTTTGAAACGGTCTTACTTATACTTAATTTTTGATTCGAGTAGGTAGGAAAAAGGTATCGCTTTGGTTACAGACCCGATTTGTTAGCACGTGGCCTGTGGGTGTGGGTTCGAACCTGGCATGTTTTTAATGTCATAAATTATGTACTGCTTTCTTAGTTAATCTAAGACATCCTGCCTAGCGGCGAAGGAATAAAAAGAAACTCTTTGAATATTTCCGCGCGAGAAATGCATAATTGTAATGCTTTTTTTTGGCACTTAACGACTTAAAAAAAATTTAAAAAATCTAGCAGTTTATTGTTACGAAAGGATCAAATTTAGATACATTTCAAAAATGGGTTTAACACCCTATTCTGTAGCTGTAACCTTTCCCTTATTCACTCAAGATCACAGTTCACATAGTTCTGAAAAAAAACAACGCAATCACACTTTACGTTATATTTCGCATGATCATTATCATTGCGCATGCGCATGCAGTATCATTATCAGTAACAGCGTCGTCTTGTGAAAGAAGTCCGGCCTTCATCTCATATGTTTTGAGCAATAGTTGACAAACTCACAGACAAATATAGATTTTATTGCAAGATGCGTTTTGTTGTACCTACTGATTTCAAATTATTGGGTTTGTTACTATGTTTGAATATTTTTTTGTTTTTATGTCAAAAATTGCAAGTTGGATGAACTCTATACAATTAATATTTCGCGAAATTCTTGTAGCTACAATCATAGTCAATTCGGCATATTCGATTCGGTATTTTAGAAGAAATGTTCAGTCACACGCAAGTGATGGAGAGACGAGCTAGATAACTTTCTTTATAACTGTCAAGAGACAGCAAAAGACAAAAGAGAAAAAGAGAATACTATATAATTAAGGATGGAGGACCATAAGAATTAAAAAGTGAATCTTCATTAATTATTTTCGCACGTCCTAACTGATCTAGGCCCAAAATCCTTCCAATCTTCAACCAACCACTACGGGTCAAGGCATGTACTGCGGTGACACTTGCATGTAAATAGTTGCATTGTATGCCTAAAGCCTCATTGGCATGCGTACGCGCTCCTGTGCGACCTTGAGCATTTATTGTTTTGACCCCGCGGTTATTGGTTTTATGTGACTCAGAAGGCGGTTGATTGAAGGAAGTAATTTACACTTTAAAGGTATCACGCCTGTTTCTGATTGAACGGTTAAGTAGAGAAGTGGTAATTCCTTTAAATCTGCATCAAGGTAGTCGAATTCAAACAGTTTTCTTTATATTCTGTATTTTGTATGAATATTTTAAACAGATTAATACAGAGAGTGAACTTATCAATAATAACATTGCTAATACTATCATGCGTAACTCAGTTTATTTTTAAAATTTTGAGTTGAGTTTAAGTGAATATGCTTTCATCCGATGAAGACCTCCATTGATCACCGATGGTCTTCTTAAGATCTTTCCCAAATTTCAATAAAAAATTTTGGGAGAAAACCCTTTCTAACAAAAAAGTAGACATCCAAATCGATCAATGTACATTATGTCGGAGTTATGCTCGAACTTATATTGAGAGTCTCATCTTTGTTTCATTCGAAGTCGGTTTAAAATATTTAGAGTTTGATCTTTAGGTATTGCTATAAAATTTCATAAGACCCAAATCTTAATTTGCGGTAACAATGGCTAAATAGATAATCATATACCTAATAATTACGCTCACATAATTCAAGAACTGCATTAAACATACATAACAAGCATAATAAATTCTAAATACTTACGTAGTTGATCATGTAATGTCTGTTTCCGTGTTTGCCGGCGCAGACGCAGTAGATGTAAATGTAAAATGTTATAGGCAAGCACTTTCACTGCAACTGAGCCCTCAGAAAATAACTGTTTAGTGCCAGTAATATGTTACATTTTGGGTTTATCGTAGCTTGCTTATAATTTAAACTTGGCTACTAAACTTATGGAATTATCTGACTCTTACCTGAAAGATATTCATCGGAAAAAATGACTCGTATCTACTATCCTCTAGCTAGCACATAGTTAAAGAGTGGAATACCTACCTACCTACCTACCTACCCGGCCTTTCTTTTTGTAGTTGATCTCTCTCAGTTAAAGCTCTAGGGAGGTCAGACTGATTAACCGGACTTCTAGCGAGACCTAAAGGCCTTCAGCTAAAGCAATTAAACTAAACCTAAAGTTATAGCAGCTAAGGGCGCCCCCTAATGAGACTCGGGCCTCAGCTTAGGGCGTTGCTTAGGGACATGCATCGGACTAACTGGATCTGATTTTGATTATTTTGGGACATGTTGAAATGGCTATAATATGTTTATTGTATCAAAGGCCTCATGAATGGAAAGGGAGTAAGCAGTTACATGACGGCTAATAGAGATAAATGGAACAAGAAAACCTATTGCGCCAACCCTAAATAAAATTAGGACAAGGGCAGAAAGATGATGATGTTTATGGCTACAAGCTCAGCTGGGGTTAGGTTAGGAGTCAGGACTCTACGTCAGTATTAATGACGTAGGGTACTTTTTATTCTGGATAATTATGAGCTAAAGAGTCACAGGAAAAAGCTGGTTTCAATATTAATTACCATTAATTACTTAATGGCTTTGATATAAAATGATAATGACCCGGATTTGAAATGTTTTATGTCACATTGATCTTTCTAAGACTAGTATATGATTTTGGTAGTTGATTGTAGCAAAAAAGTGATTTATTGCAGATACAATTAAAAAGAATATCCTGACGTCTGCTGACCTTTAATAACTTAATTAAGTTTTTTTTTACTTTTTATATTTAAATGTCAACCTTTATAGCAACTTTATTGATTATCTATGTATAGTGAAACAACTTTTTAAACGGATAAAACTCGCGTATTTATTTTTATGTACAGGTAGGTATATAAAAAGGCAAATATGATATTTCATAGACATAGACATCAACAATAGAGCTCCGCATAGACACCCTGAACTATTGTTAAGCTCTATTGAGAATTTGCGATTTAAATGTGGAAAACTTAAACTTAATCTTAATCGCTTTGCTTCGTCCATAAAACCAACCATACCTTTATTCTTTAAACCGTACCATTTTCTCTACTGTATAGAATCGATATTTTTAATAATTAACCTATTGATGAGCTTGTAGTAAAAATGAAATAGAAAAAAAAAATGGTCGAAATATTGTCTAGTTTTAATAATTGTTCACCAGTTTAACAAATGCCCGACATGATATCACCATGATATTAATACTATCGTACAGTTCGGTAAAAAAGAGTCTCCAAAAATTGGAGGCGCCTCTGGCGCACTTCTCATACTATAATTCAAAATTACAAGCTATTGGTATACATTACATAATATATTTCTAAGACGAGTTTTTGGCATCAAATATAATCACATGAATCACTTTTACCTCGTCCGCATTATCTATTTAAATAATATTTAATTGCTAAAAATGTTTGTCCGCCACGCATCACTTTACAGCCGCTGGACCGATTTTGATGAAACATTTTTTGTGGGTTTGAGTGGGTCCCTAGATGGTTTACCCCACAATTGGACCCGGTAGGTAGCGCAACGATCGGGTTAAAATAGAACTACGGCAGCAAGGCCGAGAAGTTCAGCTAGTTTGGAAAAAAAACTAGTCTTTTGCCAAATTCCATTGAAATCCGTACAGCTGTTGAGTGTATTTAAATGTATCGTACTATAAGTAACTACAGTGAACCGCATGTCAGTGCTAACATTTGTACTACGATAAGCACCTTTACTGCTATCCAATAAGGATGCTGTCAATGTTAAATTGTTACCATTGATGAGCAGTCGATTGTACTTGAAATTAATACTGCTATACTGTAGCCAAATATGAGCCTGACTCACATCGCCTCTTTAGCTCAGTGGTTGAGCACTGGTCTCGTAAACCAGGGGTCGTTAGTTCAATTCTCCCAGGAGGCATTGTCCGAAGGAACTTTAACCAGTTTTTTAAATTGTATTTTGACATTTGTCTATTCAATTTTATTGTCTTGCAAATGACTTTTTAGTTTTAATCAAATGTCAGCGATTGATTTGCATTAATTTATTGGTTTTCGAGAAGAAACTGTAAAACTAGATTGAAATAGACGTTTAATTAGATACCTAGATTATTATTAACTAGCTGTTCCCCGCGACTTTGTCCGCGTTAAATTAAATTTTCCCGTAAACACACGTTTATAAGGTAGCCAGATTGCCTATTTTTTTTTCTTACTTGAATCACAGATATTGTTATTTTTTACTGAAAACTGAACTTATTTTTTCAAAATAAAAAATAGCCTATAGCACTCAGGGATAAAGTAGCTTCCTATTGGTGAAAGAATTTTTAGGATCGGTTCGGTAGTTCCAGAGATTACCCCTAACATACATACATTATTACATACATACAAACTTTACCTCTTTATAATATTAGTATAGATTAGATATAGGATTTTATTACCTAGGTAATATTATGGTAATCAAGTATTTATTAGTTGGTAAGATCGTGAGTTGGTTAATATAAATCTTCTTGATTTTCCTTGTCGGGAGCTTTATTTTTATACTTATAAGTTTAATTGCTATGTTGCTATAATAACACTGGTAGCCTCGAAGTATGACCGTCGACTAACAAGTCAGAGGTCTCGAGTTCGATCCCAAGGCGCGCACCTCTGACTTTTCGTAAGTTATGCGCGTATTATAAATTAATTATCAGTTGCTAAAACGGTGAGGGAAAACATCGTGATGAAACCAGCTCACCTGAGAGATTTTTCAATGGTGTGTAAAACCATTTCAGAGGACTACGGGTGGTTTAAACTCAGACACCGGGTTGTTCATCAACCATACAATAAGAAGATGAAGCTATAATAACTAGCTTTTGCCCGTGACTTCACCCGCGTAGTATATTGATAAATTGTAGCCTGTGTTATTCTGATGTATAACCTAAATTACTGTAATGTGTCATCAAAATCCGTTTAGTAGTTTTTGCGTAAAAGAGAAACAAACATCCATCCATCCTTACAAACTTTCGCAGATAGCTCAGTTAGTAGATCAGCGGTTGCGTGGTAGCTGTAACCACTAGGTTACAGGTTCAAATCCTGCTCGTAGTTAGGTATTTTTTTTCTACAAAAAATATGAACTTTAGCGTTCGTTTTACTTGCTTAAATGCTTTATAAACATGATTATTCCAAAAATGTGAGTTTTTGAGGATAGATGAAAGGATGTTTGTTACTCGTTCACGCAAAAATTACTGAACGGATTTAATGAAAATTTACAGTAATATAGCTTATATATAGAATATACATGGGCAATTTATTAATATATCACGAGAGCAAAGCTGCGAACGGAAGCTAGTATATTATTATTCGAAGCTTTATCATATCTAGGGAAGGAAAAAGCAAAGTTTAAACAACAGATGCGTGAGAAATGATGGCTTAGATCGCAGATTTAGGTAGTACCTAACCATAGAAATATCAATATCTTTGGTATCAACATACACTTATTCTTTTATTATTTCATGATTTCTGTTTTGCTTATTATTTTTCCTTTTTATTCATTATTTTAATCATTATCATCTGATTGGAAGCCGACCCCAACATAGTTGGGAAAAGCTAGGCATATGATGATGATTGTTTTTTTTTGTTTATGACTTTTATGTTTCTATGACTGTTGTCGTGTGGAGACGAAAATAAATAAATTTCTTTCTTTTTTTTGGGACAGCTCATCTTTTAAATAAAAACGATTTGACTCACTTTTAAAAATGTAGGATAAACTCTGAAATGTGTGCTAGTTAGCAATGATTAAGTAATTAAAAATTGTCTTGCCTAACATGTGCTAATTACTGTATTAAACTTAACATTTAATTTAACACTTAACCGAGTGTGACGAACTCAGGAAGTGCAACTGACGTACAGCTTATTTTATAACATAAAATTATTCGGTAATGATCCATAATAACAAAATATTATCTAAAACTTACGTAAACTATTGTCGGCGCCAACAAAACTCGTTAAAAAAACCACAAGCAATATAGAATCAAACATTTTTTTTTCACTTTCAAAGACACATTCGCGGTTTTAAAAATGAAAGTGACAGTTCTCGGGCATGCGCAGTGATCACGACTGAGGCGCGCGCGTATACCCCACCATATTTATTTGCGGACGCGGGAATATTGCGAAATATGATTGCTTCTTAATTTCGACTCATAATTGTTGTAATTTTCCATGGAGGAGGGAATCAAATGTTTTTATGAAGTCTCGGTTGTCAATAACAAAATATAAAATCATTAAACAGGAAAATAGTGACACCCGATTAGCATACCTAGAGATTGATGTAGATATTTCTTGATCATTCTAGTGTTTTCGCAAATTATTGCTTCGCTAAACATTGAATAATTATTAAGGTGTTGCGTACCTTTTTTTACCAGCCGTTCTTTATATCTTTATATAATTATTTCTTTTATAAGTCGTGATAGCCTAGTGGTGATGACCGTTGACTGGCAAGTCAGTGGTCTCGGGTTCGAACCCAAGGCGCATACCTCTGACTTTTCGTATGTATACAAATTAATTATCACTTACTCTGTGCTCGGAAAGCACGTAAAGCCGTTGGTCCTTCGCCTGATCTCTCTCCGATCGTGTCGGAAAGCCGTCCCATCGGACTATGAGAGTGAGGAAATAGAGAGTGCACCTGTGTTTGCGCACACATTTGTGCACTATAATATCTCCTGCGTAGTTGGCTAATCTCCGTTGAGATTGGCCGCTGTGACCGAAAATCGGGCAGGGGGATAGTTATTATTATTATAAAAGTTGCTAAGAGACCATTTTGATAAAAAAAAATTCGGTAGGTATTATAATATTATTATATATTATATATTATTGGTATTATAATAACAAGACTTTATGGTCTTGTCATTATATTCGAATTGTAACCTAATGAGATTTTAGTTTTAGTTCCATGACAATGAGAAAATTGTAACCAGAAAGATAAATATTGTATGATGACATCATAAAAGCTCTTTAATTCAAAAAGATAAAATCAAATCAAAACTTCAAAATCAACATCAATGACGTATGTACAATTTTTTTTAAGGATTTGACTGGAACTGGTTGGCAAAGCCCTATTATGGTAACTGTGGACGTCTCGTTACGATGTTTCTTGTTGTTGAAAGAATATAGTATAAGGAAGGACACAGGCAATTTATTATGACAGTCTTGCATATAATTTATCCTTCATATAATATATCGGTCGCAGGCAGACTGAGGTGACAAGCGTCTGAATAGTTATTTATTAAAAAATAATTTAAATTTTAATAAATAACTATTCAGACGCTTGTCACCTCAGTCTGCTTGCGACCACGAGATCTGCAAAGATCTCGAAACGTCAGGTGTTTTTGAAAAATACAATATACGCGAGTTTATTTATCCGCTTAAAAGTTGTTTCTTTATATTTTTGTGAAATTTTTTTTACATGTTTTAGCACATGTTAGCACATGTTAGGTCTTATTAAATATAAATTTCCAAATTTCTTATTAAAATATTTATATTGTTTCATTATGTTAAATGTTCGCGAAAGTTTGAGACTATATTATTAATATTATTATCCTTGTTTGCATAAAAGCTTTGCTTGTAAATAAGTCTCAAAGGCAAACATTCTAAACTTAAAGGATATTTATAGGTCATCTTTGATATTATTATATAAATCAAAGGTCATAAGTTATATTATGCAACATTTAAAAGTGCAAATCAAAGAAATCAGTTCAATAACAAAAATACATCAATTTAATTATAATAGTTTAGTCTTTTATGCATTTTAAAGTAAGATTTGTTTAGTTTTAAATAGCTTAGCTATGAGCAAGGTATAAAGGCTTTTTAAATGTTTAGGAAGATTTTTTTAGCCATTAATAATTTACTTTTACTAAACACAAAAAATAACTGCAAATTGTCTTTTCGAAATAAATTCGTAGGCGTCGTGTGGCATTTTCATTCCTTGTGTATCCAAATGAAAAAAAAATACCTACATTTATTTTTAATTTAAAAATGTTATTCTTTGTTTATGTCAAAAAATTGTTTGTTGTTGTTGCAATTGCAACTAAAAGTTTGTTACCAATAATAAATTAAATAATAAATTGATAGCTTAGTGGTATCACCGTCGACTGACAAGTCAGAGGTCTCGAGTTCGATCTCAAGGCGCACCTCTGACTTTTCGTAAGTTATGTGCGTATTATAAATTAATTATCAGTTGCTAAAACGGTGAAGAAAAACATCGTGACCAGCACACCTGAGAGATTTATCAATGGTGTGTAAAGTCATATCAGAGGCCTACGGACGGTATAATTATTTAATAAGAAAATTTGAAAAAACAACTGATACGGATGGGATTCGAACCCACGATCTTCGACATACCGTGTCGACGCTCTAACCGCTGAGCCACCGTATCCCATCGGCATCAATCGAAATTTCAAATCTCTTTTACACGCCTAAGGCGGTTTAAACTCTGACACCAAGTTGTTCATCAACCACACGATAAGAAGAAGACCAATAATAAACGCATTCAAGTAAAGAAATTATTAGATATATTTAAAAACTAAAAAGTTTTGACATTTAACTAATACTTACAAACAGTTTATGGAGTGACAAAACTAGAGCTTCTAAATTATAATAACATCTTCATCTTTAATATCTTCGTACTCGTACCTTTCCTCTTGCTGATATTGTTGGTATCCCTTCTGATATTTCAAAGCCAAAGAATTTATCGGCAAATGCTTGTTATACATAGAATTACCAGGATGATTAAGTTTAACTATTCCAAAGTAAACACAATCATCTTTATTCTTGGCCTCTTTCCTTCTCTCTTCTATGATAAGAGAATCTTTAACAGGTAGAAGAAGAAGAATATCTTGGGTAGTATCATCTTCCGTACCCAGTTTCACTTTAGCTTGTATAGTTCCATTGATTTTTTCGTGTGAAGTCTCTTGTTTTACGTCCATTGGCAAATGGCACTGAACGCATCTGACCTTATTGTTGTAGTCTGTGTTCAATGGAACGGGAAACAAGCGATCGTTGAGATAAAATCTATAGACACATTTATGATCGTTCAAACTAGTCGCACTAGCTTTATTTTTTATTCTAGTTTTTGCGGAATGGCATTCAAAATAGTTTTTTTTGCGAAATTCTTTAAGTTTTTTAATGTTTTCATCGCTAGATGGGTCCAAATACGTCACTTCATCGTCTGAATCTGTGAAAATTCTGAAAATGGAGTCGTCGGAAACTGTGTGAAGTTCGGATACCTCCTTGATAGGGTCCAGTGATAGTTTTTTGTTATTTGAATTCGCTTCAGGCACAGATTCTTCGGAAAGTTTAAAATGCTCGTTTTTATAATATTGTTGAACAGGTTTTGAAATCTTAACATTGTTATCATTTCTGACGCATTTTTTGTTCATCGCATTTACAATGGTATTAATTTCTTGCCTGTGATCGTTATTTTTGTCATCACCACATTTTTTGCAATAGTCAATAACATTGTCTTTTTCTTTTTCCTTAGATTTTTGGCACTTCTTAGTTACAATTGACTCTGATTTGGTGGTTTTCTTCGGCTTGCTAGAGCGCGTTTTGGTGCTAACCATACCGCTAGAGAAACTCTTGCTTTCAGTGCAACTTGAAGGAACTTTTTTCGATGTTACTACTTTTTTAGGCGTGCTCTTAAAACTGAAACCACTTTTATGCGAAGATCCTTTCGAAGATCTTGTGTGATCACAAGAGCTTTTAGATGTACTACTGAATTTGTTTGACATTTTTATTTAAAAATACTTCACGGAGAAATAATCATTCCTTGGATGAAAAATAATCACTCAATTCATGACGTTATTGTTTTCAAATAGTTGCCATGGTAACGAGACCATGGTGTTGATGTTAATGTTATTCTGTTTGTGTATCAAACTTTTTGATCAATACTACAGAGTATAAATAAGTAAAATGTTAAATAATGTATCATTATGCCATTAAATATTATAATATTATTTCGTGAAAATTAAAAACAAAGGTAGAGCATATTTATGTTGCCACTATAGCCATCTAGTAGCGAGTAGGGGAACTAAACGCACCATACTAAAGGTTTTTCAAATGTAAGTATAGATGGCGCTTTCATAAATTAAGAGAAACCCTATTTTATAACCCTTTTAAATAAGTGCTAATTAATTTATATTACCTACACACTTAACTTATTATACCGTGATAGTGGGCTTTTATATTTTTTTAGGGGCAAAGTTTTTTTTATTTTTATTTTATTATTTGTTACCTTATTGGAATTCAGGATACAAATGTAGGTAGGTAAGTCACATGTAATTGTCTAAATTGAAGGTCAAAACTTCTTCCAACAATAAAAGTTAGGCACTTTTATTGTTGGAAATGTTACCTAAAAGTTAAGTTAGAAAGTAGTTTAGTAAATGTATACAGTTTGAGTGTTCGAGGGCGAGGTACGTGTTGTGTGAGCTACTTAGAGTGATAGGAGTGATAGCTATCTACCATTTTGCGGTGGGAAACTGTGATTTTTCTATCTTTGTTTCGTGTGGGGATCAAACTCACAAAACTTGGCGCAGTCCTATCGCTTAGCCACTTCTTCTTCTTATCGTATGGTTGATGAACAACCTGGTGTCAGAGTTTAAACCGCCCGTAGGCCTAGACCGTTTGACTGGCAAGTCAGAGGTCTCGGGTTCTAACCCAAGGCTCTCTGACATTTCATAAGTTATGTGCGTATTATAAAATAAATTAATTATCACTCTCCGTGCGTCGGATAGCACGTTAAGCTGTTGGCCCCGGCTGTCAATTGTAGATCTTTGACAGCCGTTACAGGTAGTCAGAAGCCCGAAAGTCTGACAACCAGTCTTACCCAGGGTTATCGTGTAACCCAGTATCTGGGTTGTGGAGGTCTGATAGGCAGTCGCTCCATGTAAAACACTGGTATTCAGCTGCATCCGGTAAGACTGGAAGCGACCCCAACATAGTTGGGAAAAGGTTAGGCAGATTTTTGAGTAAGCTACATTTAAAACGTTTAGTCCAACGAGATCAAGTAACAGTAGTTAAGTTGACTCACATAATAGGATACAGTTGAGTGGTTCCCACATAATCGTAAAAGAAAATCTTCGTAGGTACTGCAATTATTTAACAATTACCTAAGATGCAAGACAGTTGATGATGTATTATTACAGATCACAGTTGACAGGGGAAAACGGCAGCCATTTTTTAAGGAGACTTCGCTGGCGCTCTTCCTAATGTACTGCGGTAACCTTAGAAAGTCAACGAAAGTTTGTAACCTTATCCTTATCCACCTTTTGTCCAGGGTAACGTATTCAGATCCGGTGAAATCACTGAACCTGTTGGAGAACAAAGGTGAAGGTTCTTTAACATTGCACCATATATATAACCTTTATTACCAAAGAGAGTTCAGGCGTAGGACCGACTCGTCTTCACGTGCGCTCCGAGGCAAGAAGCAGGTGACAATTTATTTATAATACTAACGTATCAAAATCAAAATATTTTTATTCATTTAGACCATTTTAGGCACCTATTAGTTGTCATAATTCTTACATTATTCTAAGAGTGACTCTAATTGCCTGTTCGCCTGTCCAATGGCAGTCTACTCCTCATGGAGAAGAATCTGGCAAGAAATTCCATGGTTGCTATTTTAATTATATGGCTTACAATATTTTTGGATAAATGTGAGAACAATGCGAGTCGACTTAACATGGGTACGTGCTTTAAATATATTTATACTTTTGATAAAATTAGGTACTATAGCAGCTATGGGCTGGCCAGTCCCAACAGATGGTCCACCCGTTCACTTATAATATCTTGCAAAAACTGGTGCGTTTTTTGGATTGGAGCCTGGTTCAAGCTTGCCAGACATCGGTTATATCACTTAGATTACAGTATGAACTATGCATTAAATAATATTTAATAATTAAGTTAAAATAATAATAAAGTTCCGCTTCCCACAATTTTGAAAAATATTGACCGAGATCTATTGTAACTTGAGTTGGTTATGATAATAAAATTGTGCAATTAATGTAATCAATGGGTAATGGAATATAAATAGCTGGTCAGTTAGTAAAAAAAATATACATTCCATTAGTCTGAATCATATAAAATGTAAATTGACAAAACCTATCCCACAACCTTTCAAAGGCCTTCCCTTACAGAAATAATAGATCCATCCGCCAACACGCAACTTAGAATGCCACCACATGCTTGTTTGCACAACTAAATAAGTAGAATATTATCCACCATTATATTTTTGATAAAAAATTGCTACTCTGTTACCTATATTCTTGCATTATTAGATACGGATATGGATTAGATTAGATACGGATATAGATTAGATAAGGATTTATACTTCCATCTCGAAAAAAAATTACATTCCCGAGGTTCCTATGATAATAGACGGGCGCCACGTAATCTTTCGAACCAGGATTAAATTTTAAATCATTTCAAATTCTAAATGAACACGAGCGAAGTCGCAAAAACTAGTTTTACAATAAAGAAAGAATAGGCTACGGCTTAGCTTTGGCTCGCAGATATTGCACAAAACTTCTTCGGGTTTTCTCACGATCATCATCATTAACCTATAGCAGTTCACTGCTGAAAGTAGATCGCTCCTATTGCACGCCATTGAGCATAATTTTCGGCTATTCTCATCCAGTTTGTGTCAGCCACCTTGCGAAGATCGTCACTCCATCTAGCCTGAGAGCGTCTTAGGTTTGTCGATCCATGGTCTCCATTCAAGAACTAGTTTACTCCACTGGTAATCTGTTCTGTGGCTTATATGGCCGGCCTACAGCCACTTCAGCTTGCTAATCCGGTGGGCTATGTCGATCACTTTAGTTCTCTGTCGATAACTTCGTTCCGGATTCGATCCTTTAAAGAAACTCCGAGCATAGCTCTTTCCATGGCTTGAATGGAAAGAGTTTCTGACGATGTCTTTTCGTTATCTCAATTATTTAGTGTCAGCGCTTATGTAGTCTTTAGACAGTCAAACGAAAATCGTGAAGCGCTCCACATTTTTTTCCACTCGTCCCGCGGGTGTCGTACGAAGGTGCCGTGTGGTTTCCGGCCTAAGAATAGAACCACCCCTACTCGTCCCGCGGGTATCGTCAGAAGCGATACAGGGAAAGATCTGGAGGATGGGCAGCAGCATTCTTCTGCGCCACCAACCCGCTTGCCCAGTGTGGCGATTAAGGGCAAATATCTCCAATGAGCGCACAAAAGTGGCGCGCATTGGGAGAGGACTAATATAGGTTATGATGAGACAGTCGAAGATAGCCAAAACATTGATATCTTATACAAACTAAATGGTCTGTTAATTACACCTGACATAATATCTACTTGTTTATTTTTAATTTAGTATGGCCATTGTTATGCACGGTTTACACTGTCAGATATATTTAGTGCCCGTAACCTTATGCAACATTCACGACTTCATCTTTAAAAATTGGTGGTCAATTTTGTTTGTCAGTTTGGGCTGGAGTTAAGATATTCAGGTTACTTTTTGTCCCCAATTATAGAGGCGATATCGCGGGTTAGTATTATAGGTACCAGTCTTTTTCTAAAAATAATTTGACACTTTTATGATAGGCATTCAGTCTGCCAGCCAGCAACTATAAAAAAAAAATTGATAAAATATTAGAATCCGCGACCTAACTTCGACTATGCCATTATACTCACCCCTTTTTATTGCATTTTTTATGTATTAATATAATAATATACCATTACAGGTAAGGTACTTATAATTAAAAAAATAAAAAACATTTTAAACATATTTTTGAGATTATTCATTTTCGACTTATATCTAAAAATGTGCCTTCCCCCCATTACATCCGAAGTCAACGAGTCAAAAAACCTGAACAATTCTCAATAATAGCAAGTTTAATATACTTTTAAAGAAAATGTACAGTTTTCGTAAAATCATACTTACCCTAACCTACATTAAGGAATCCTTTATTGAGCGAATCCGACTCGCACTTGGCTGGTTTTTATCGTTTACCTAGCTAAGGCTTCGAACCCTCAACACAAAGCAGGCTGGCTTCACAATAGCTTCATCACCACTCATCAGACTTTGTTGATCAGGAACTTCTTGATAAATCTCCAGAGGCTAATATGATATTATGATATCGAATCTATAATGTTTGTCAATGAACAATGGATGTAATTGGTTGGCTGCGCACGACCCGACAGGGTCGCGTCCAAGTAGTGTGACCATGGCTTTGAACGGACTCGGACATGCTTAAGTAACAAGTAACTGTTGGTTTTTTTTTACTAAGTCTTGATAAATAATAGATTTATACGCCAAGTCTTTAGTGAAATCCGTATTATTACATTACACGCATTTTAAAATTTTAAGTCATTTTTTTTAAACAAATAAATGTGTGAGTCTGTTTCTTACTTAAAAATCTCAAACCGCGTTAACTATTAAACATTGTGATGGATGATAAAGAAAATTCACGATCTGGAGAAACATACTTTTTATTTTTAAAACCATTGTTTTGTTTCAATAAGTTTTATAGTAACTACACTGTGTGAAACCTTTCATTACTTTAATTAATAAAAATAACAATAAAGATTTTCTCCCGGCGTAGCGCAAAATATTCTAGAGATTCTTTGTAGTGAAAGAAAAAAAATACTTCTAGAATTCAAATGCTTGCTTTTGTTTCTGAAAAACTGCATTCCACTGGATTTCTCGTAACAAAAGACTTGTATAGTAAAACATGAAACTAAGCTAATTAAACTTCATTAAACGGGGAGAGATCTAGAGGAATAAAATAAAAAGAAAAATAGAAAGATTGTTGTTTCGTTGGTTTATAATGTAATGTATGAATTTGGAAGAATTAGTTACTAGAGATAAGTCTAAGGCTTTGATAAAGCCAAGAAAAACATGCGAGATGTTTGCAATTATGTAATTACAATATTTTATTACGCATTAACGCATGCGGAGCGAAATTGTAAAAAAAGCAGAGCATGATTCGAATCAGCAACCTATTGGTTAAACGTGCTCGTGGCTTTGCTAGAGTAGCTGGTTTGTTTAAACTATTTGCAAATCACAGCGCCTAAACAACTAGATTGAATCCACTGTGGACAAATCGGTCACATATAAATATTAATTGTCCAGTGCGGGAAATGAACGTTCAATATAAATGTCGTCACATTGCTAATAAAGCCAATTGATTTGTTTAAATTTCAATCTGAGACATAACTTGACTATGAATACCATATTTAAATTTAAATAAAATTACTATGAATACCACATTGTATTCAAAACATTTTTCCTTTTACGAAAAACTGACATCAGCACGTACTATCCTAAAACGCCCCAACACGGATTGTCGCCCTACTTTAACACCATGATAATCGTCTCAAGCGCATCCGACCACTTGTAGTTCGATGTGCGCGCGCGTCGGCCGACTCTACCGGCTGTTCCGAATTCGAAGAAGTAAGAAGTGGACGTTTTTCAAAAAAATATTCCGTTTTTGAATAAAATGAGGAAAGTAGAAGCTGTTTTTGCTGTGATTTTGGTGAGATTTGTTTTTTTTTTAATGAAATAATTATTGTGGTGCAGATCGCATACAATAGTAGGTGGGCTGGTTGAACTCTTGAATTCGACATCCCAGGTTCAATTCGTACTCACTACAAATTGAATTATTTGTATTCTCAAGTCCTATTCCTGAGCAAAGGCCTCTCTACTCTCTTTCCACTTTCCTCGATCGAGTGCAATGCAGGTCCAGCCCTCCCGGAAAAAAAAGTCAGCTCATCCCGCCATATCCACGTAGGTCTACCTTGATGTCTTATGCCATTTAGAGGAACCCATTGGGTTGTTGTTTTAGGCCACTATTCTAGGCCACACACAACTTTTTGAGGTCCGTTTTTATAAATTAATAATTGAGGAATGTTTATACATCTAAAGTTTCTCCTATTGGATACGTTTTACATACACAGCCTATATCAGTCCACTGCTGGACATAGTGGACGTAGGCCTCTTCTGATACGCATCACTTATTTTGTGCGCTCATTAGAAGGTGTTTGCTCTTAATCGCCGCGCTGGGCAAGCGGGTAGGCGATCGAAGTAACAGAGGGTTGCTATTACACAGTAAGATGCTGCTGCCCATTCTCCAGATTTTTCCCTTTGTCGCTTCTTACGACACTTGCGGGATGAGTAAGAGTGGTTCTATTCTTAGGACGGAAACCACACGGCACATACGTTTTATGTATCTCTTATCTAAGGGATATACCTACTACTGACGTTACGTACGTTACGTAAAATAATAATCAGTTACAATTTTCTGGTCATAATTAATTTTTATGCCAATCAGATAGTTCAGTACATAATTACTTTACGGTATTAGTTACTTGGCTTACGCTTTTAGTGTACTAATTGTCTAGTAGTGTGACCGTAGATTGGTTAGTTAGTGGTCTCAGGTTCTAAGTCGAGGCACTCACCTCTGACTTTTTGTAAGTTATGTGCGTATTATAAAGGGATACGATATTCTGAAGTTATATTAGTTGTCAGGATAGATGAGAGTACCGACACCCTATATCGACTGTCAAAGCCGGGGCCAACGGCTTAGCGTGCTTTCCAAGGCACGGATTTTCAGCTTTGTTGATAAATTGTAGCCAGCACGTGGGACCATCTATTGTTGTGTTGTTTTTGCCACACAGCAGCACTATGCTGCGCGGGGTACCTTTCTTTGTGACAGCTACGACGCACGCAAATTGTTTAACTTGTTCTCATGTAAGTACAGTCGCCAGCAGTTAAACTACCCGAAACTGTCAAATTTTCCCAATCAACTTTGAACCTAATGCTTTAGCGAGAAAGATGAAAATCTATTAAAGAAATTTGACAGATTGTAGTAGCTTGATGTGCTGGCATCTGTACCTACATTTTTTTTAATTGTTTTTTTTTTGCTCTATCTGTTTTTTTATTGTTGTTTCTACGTGTACATGCTGTTACAAAAATAGAACGTTTATCTTTCTTTCTTTCTATAAGAACGTTATTGTTGTTTTTCTCGGGAACAGTATTTTTTTCAGGATGAAAAGTGCCCATTGTACTCCTGAAAAAGTATACCTATGCAAAATTTCAGGATGATCGGTTCTGTGGTTTAGGCGTAAAAAGGTAACAAACAAACAAAGTAACTTTTGCATTTATAATATTAGTTAAGATTAGGATTTGTCATTCGGAGAGCTCGTAAAGCTGTTGGTCCTGCGCCTATGATCTTTCTCTGGTCGTATCGGATTGCCGTCCCATCGAACTATGAGAGTGAGTGCTCTAGTTCCAGATAAAGGAACTCTTCAGCGGTCAACAGCACAGGTACAAATCTACTACCGCAGACTACCTACATAAAAAAATACAACAGTAGGTATTTACCATTGAATAATATTATTAGTCAAAGGTATTTACATACATTTGGACAAAACATTTTATTACTGACTAAATCGTCTGGTATTTAACCGTGAAATTACATAACAATATTGAAGAACAGTTCAATACAAATAGTTTAGATTTTAACTGACCGTTGGTCGCCATTGACCGACATAATCGTTAAACGTGACAAGACATAACATTGGAGCCGATTCATTTCTTCTTCTTTATCGGATGGTTGTAAAACCACCTTTTTTTTTGTCGGGTGGAAAACTCTTTATGAGGACCCCATCACTAAGAGCCCGTCCAAAAAGCGCGATTTACGCGCGTGTCCACTCGCGCGTAGGCACTCGCGCGTTCTCGAGATACTAGAGCTACATACATCCCGTCCAGATGCTCTCGCGCGTAACCTCATACGATAGTAACAATACGCGCGAGTGGACGCGCGCATAAATCGCGCTTTCTGGACGGGCTCTAAGGCTCACCCGCGACAAGCCATAGAAACGTGCTCGTGTTATAGCCTACCTTCTACTAAAAGCGAGCGACTTTTCGTAAGTTACGTGCGTATTATAAAAATAATTATCAATTGCACCGCGCCTTTGAGAGCACGTAAAGCCGATGAAATAGAGAGTGCACTAGTGTTTGTGTACACACTTGTGCACTATAATATCTCCTGCATCGAAGGCTAGTATCTGATGAATTTAGCCGCTGTGACCGAAATTCGGTCAGGAAACCATTATTATTATAACAAAAACTGTACATCGATCTATAAATCGAAATACTTCTTTTTTTACGCACATGATAATACAAAGTCGGTGAAATGTATCTAGGTTCGAACCTTAGATCTTTGACATACAAGCCTAATGGTTATACTATACTGATCGCGGTGTAGCATGATGCGGGTGACAGCGGGGTGACAGTGAGATAGAAAAAGTCCTTCACCACGGTAACCCAGGGCATGTAGGGGGGCTTGTGGCCTATACGGCCTCCAGGTCAGTGGTAACAGGGGTCCACTGCTTAACGTTATCCAAAATATAGAGATGCTTGAAATGAAATGTTATAAATGGTCACCCATCCATGGGCCTACCTCATCAAGGGCTGCTTAACCGTAGAGATTGCGAGAATCACCGCGTTATCACAGCACCACAAGCTTCGTATACGTTTCCAAGTAGCGTAGTTTACAACTTGAAGTGTAATACGAGTACAATCGAATGATATCAGTTTTTGCGCACTTGACCGCTGTTAATTCGCTCTATTAATTAAAATATCTTTATTAGAAAGTTGTTCTTAGAATCGTGGCAGCCTAGTGGTATGATCGTTGACTCCGAGGTAAGTTGGAGGTCTCAGGTTCAAACCCATGGCATCTCTGACTTTTCATTAGTAATGTGCATAATTATTATAAACTAATTATCACTTACTCCGGGCCTTTTTTTTGGCCGGGGGGAGTCACGAGTAGGTACGTAAAGCCGTTTGTCCTTTCTTCGGTCGTATCGGATTGTTGTCCCATCAAACTGTGAGAGTGAAGAAATAGAGAGTCTATTTGTGTTTGCACACACACTCGTACACTATAAAATCTCATGCGTAGTTGGCTAATCTCCGTTGAGATTGGCCGCTGTGACATTATTATATTAGGTATTACAAAATTGCATATTTTATCTTACATATACCTATACTACCTACCTACTTAGTATAGTTCAAGTCTCATACTGTTTAATTTTAGTTTTTTACTAGTAGTTTTCTTGTTTGGATTCTATTTTTGTTTTTGTACACCACTTTTACCATTATAAAATTGTCATTGAAGAGCGGGGCCTCCTAGCACAGGTATATCTTTTACTTAAAAGGAGGTCCCTATGTAAGATTTACTGTAAAAGTTGTACAAGTTTCTGAAATAAACCTTTTTTTTTACATAGTGTCACAAAACTAATAGTTGCTAAACAATGACACTTATTGCTGTTCGTAACAGTTCAGAAAAGTCGTACATAAGGAGTTTAATAAGTAATATAAGTAGATAGATACCTACTAGACGAAACAAAAAGTAATTAGAACAAGATAACAAGAAAGCTTTTGCTAAACAACGACAAATCGCGAGATTGTGGTCCATTGGGAAACTTGTCTTGTAAGTAGTTCACTGACCTCGGGATGATTTGTATCAATACAATAATAATAATACCTCGTTCGTTCGTTATAATACTGCCTCGTTGATCTAGTGGTAGCAAGCGCGACTGCTGAGCACGAGGTCCCGGGTTCGATCCCCGGGTCGGATAAAGTGTTATTGGGTTTTTCCATTATGAATCTCTCAATAGCAGCACGGAGTCTGGAATTGTGCCCGGTTAATGGCAATAGGCTCGCCCCCTATTACATGGGACTTATAACATAGCCGGCGAAACGTGGATGTACTGCACACCTCTGCTTACCCCCTCTGGGGAATACAGGCGTGAGTCTATAAAAAAAACAATAATAAATTACTATCTATGGGAGTATAGGATGTTATAGTATACCGTTTAACCTGTTGTAATAAATCATATTAACAATAATTAAATTAAAATTAATGACTAGGTTGGTCCCAGGTTTAATTAGAGCGATATTTTAGGTAATGTTTAAATCTTCTTAAAAAAAAGTGTTCAAAAGTAAAAAAGAATTTGAAAATCGGAAAAAAATGCAAGTTTTATTTAATTTTATGCAAAAATTTGTATCTGTGCTGTTGACCGCTGAAGAGTTCCTTTATCTGGAGCTAATCCTGGATGTCGATTCAGGTCATGCTAACCATAAAAATGCATTGTCATCGGAAATGAACTAACATGCAAAATTCAACACCGTAGGATAATAGGAAGTGGTTCTAATTCAGCTTGCAAGATTCCACCTTTACAAAATACATTGCAAGTTAAATAAAAGCTTGTAATAATAAGACACATTTAAATCTGTAAATTAATTTGTAACTGTGGAAGTATTGCAAAATAAACAAAACATTATTTTCCTTAGAAATCGTTATGTAATCGATTTCCTTCGGTATTTGGTAAGGTTTTCCTTACACGTAAGCTTTTGCTTACGTGTGGCTACGTGCTAGCTTACAAGGTTTGGAAATGTACGAGTATTTATATACTAATATCTTTTATATTATTTTTCTCAAATTTGTAAAATGTTGTGTGCGCAAATATTATAAACTAATTATCACCAGTTCCACGACTCCCAGTTCACGTAAAGCATTGACCGTGCGCCTATTTTCTTTCTGGTTGTGTCGGATTGCCGTCCCGTCTAGGGTTGCCAGATGTTATACAAAAGGAGGACATGTCCTCCTTTTCCGTGTTTGGTCCTCCCGTCTTCCCTTACCTACTGTATGTATGTACCTGTATGTATGTACTGTATGTACCTGTATGTATGTACTGTATGTACCTCCTTTTTGCTAACATCGTTGAAAATTTTGTGTTGTGCGTCGTCAAAGGATAAAACTAATTATTTCTCAATACAACTTCGAAAACATGACATTGAATATTTTCACAATTATTAGTTGAAAAACCAAGAAATTCTTGCAAAAATTGGTACCAGTTGAATTGTAAATTTATTTATTTACTTATTCTTTCTGCACAATCAAGTGTACAAAGGCGGAGTTGATGCCGTAGGTATTTTTTGCCAGTCAAACTTTATGAGTATGAATATATAATTATTATATATCCTCCTTTTTTACGGCAAATTCTCCTTTTAATACCCATCTGTCCTCCTTTATCAAATTATCATCTGGCAACCCTAGTCCCGTTGGACTTCGAGTGTGAAAGAATGGAGATTGTTCCTGTATTTGCATAATAATATCTCCTGCGTAGTTGCGAAGTCTTTGTAGAGATTGGTTATTTTGATTTTTATGGGAACAAGCTTGAGTATCACATAACATCAGCATTATTAGGGGTTTAAATGTTGATTTTGTTTTTATTAGGGGTTTAAATGTTGGTGTATTTTTTTTTACTTCTGTTTTATTTCGATCTTCGATCGTCTGTGGGAAATGTGCGCATGGATTTTTTTAGTTCTTTTTTTTAATGATTTAGGACAGTAGTTTTTTGTGAATTTATTTTATTTTTTATATGTAGTGCCCTGCTCAATTGCATGAAAATAAATAATTTCTTTCTTTCTTTTTTCGCGTCGGTCACAATTATCTGACAAACAATAAAAATAGCATTTTGTCTGCAGCGTGGCAGTCAAAGTGTTAAACCCTCTGCTGATACTTTATTTAATTAAAATAACCAAACTTGATTTCGTACCAAAAGACCGCGTTCAATACTGACACTTTAGTGTCAAACTTGTTCGCGAAACGGTACTTCTTACCATTTTATTTAGGCCACAACTTTATTGATGGCTTTTTTATACTGATTTTACTTTTTATTTACATGGGTATTTATAGGTTAACGCAACAATGTCATATCTAACAAAATAAGGTTAGGTTCTGTAGTTTCTGCCTACCCACATGGGAAATTATTTATGTATGTATGTAGGTATAAGGTAAAATCACTACATAGTATAAAACAAAGTCACTTTCCCTGACCCTATGTATGCTTAAGTCTTAAAAACTACGCAACGGTTTTTGATGCGGTTTTTTTTAATAGATACGAGTGATTGAAGAGGAAGGTTTATGTGTATATTGCACCCGTGGGGAGCCGGGGCGGGTCGCTAGTTAAAGATAAATATTTTTCAAATTATTTTTGCGGTTTCTAGTATTTAAATCTCAGTTAGTATCAAATGCATTTTTAACGAGGTTATCATTGTAAAATAATGACCTTAACGTGCGAGATTTTGTCTTAATAACTAATTGTCAATTATTTAATGTTATCCACTAGTTTTATCCCGCGGTTTCATTCTCATGGACCTATATTTTCCGGGATAAAATATTGCCAGTCCAACAATGTTTATGCTAAACAATTTACGGCGATCTGTTGCTCAGTTGCTCAAAGAATGACAAACCAACATACACACTTTCTAAATAAATAATTCATAACAGCAGCATAGTAAGAATTCAAACTGTTGTAAATAAATAAATAAATAAATTAAGTTTAACTCGTAAATTATTATGAACCTTAAAGATTATATTTTGTCTCCTTTTTATCATAATTATGGTTGTTTAACAACCCAGTGTCAAAGATTAATCCATGCATAAACCTTTAACCATAGTTATACACACCACAAAGAACACAATTTTCATTTTTAAGTACAATGTTATTGCAAAACCATTCTTAATGCTATTAACTTAAGATCCAATGTTAGATTTACCACTAGTGTTGTTCATTGTACAGTCGGCAAAGGAGTTAGGTTGGCAAGGACGATAGCTAAAGTTCATTTTTTCAAGAAGTTATTAATATAATTTCATTTTATTTTATTTTATGAAAAGGTATGACTGAAACCTATACAAAACTAAACAATTTTACACAACCACATGCAATCTTCTATGAATAACATCATACCAAACTAGTGGCCCTTTTTTTTTTTTTTTTTTTTTCGTGTGGAAAACCCCTTATGGGTACTCCACCACCAAAGGGCCAGTGATGGAGTTATGTCCGACTCGCACGGACTAAAAACCACACGGTGTTCCTCAACGGACCTCTGGACGGGAGAACGGGGTTCACTTGTGTATTCACCGCCCTCCCGCCCTGGTCTTGACCCGCCAATGGCAGGTCCCGCCGTTGTCGGCGCCCTGGCCGCCGCCGAATCCGTGGAACACGACGCGTCGTCCTCTTGGGCCTGTTAGTGGTTGGGCGTCAGACTGCCCCTAGGTCCGACGCCCACAGGCCGGCAACTCATGGAGGCCGGAGGTCGTTAGTCGCCCTCCGGCGTCTGGTGCGTCTCCTGCGAGAGGGAAGTGTGGTTGTCATTTCTCTCTCTCGCTCTGCCGCCTCCTTTGTGGACATCACCTCTTCGGAAAAGGAGGCGACGGCGTTCCACGCTGTCTCGCTCTCGACCATCGGTTGGATGATGTTCGGGAGCGAGAGGCCACCGACTGCTGCCTCGAGTTCACGGCGCTGATCCGCCCAGGCTGGGCACTCCTCTAGTGTATGCTGCGCCGTGTCCTCGAGGCCGTTATTGCAGTGATGGCAACCAAAACTAGTGGCCCTGCCAACTTAACTACTTTGCCGACTGTACCAAAGTCAACGTCATAATAAACAATACATGCATAAAAGTTTATATAGAATGTAATGCGTCAATCACATTAATTAATCTAATTTGTTAGTGTTTATAGTCTACTTATATATGAATAAATAATTAACGATCAAAGACTGTTTTTGTCAGCCATTAAGAAGTCAAAGGACCAGATAAAAATATGTTAATCAATACGAAATTATGTTAATATCATAGACCACACGCCCTAGGCGTAGAGATTTGAAATTTCGATTGATGCTGGTAGGATACGGTGGCTTAGCGGTCAGAGCGTCGATACTACGGTACCTTCGTCGAAGATCGTGGGTTCGAGTACAATCCGTATCAGCTGTTTTCTTTTTCAAATTTTCTTTTTAAATAATTATATCATAGACTACTTTGCCCTCATGTATCCCATCTCTCTAACACTCGAAGGTTTGTTAATAGATAGAGATAGAGTTAAACTCGCCTTTGTTTACATATTTTTTGTCTTCATAAGTATTGTATATTAATTTCTTTGTGCATAATATACCTATCTAAGGAAATGCTGAAGTACAAATTATGTAATAGACCCACAGGAATTAGATTATTATATCACCCAAAATGTTTTGTTTTATTTTTTATATTCCAAGCAATCATGGGAATTTTGAATAATCTTAATCTCAAATAACGTCGTAGCCAACTTTAAATAAATCTTTTCAAACTCAAACTCAAACTCAAACATTTATTGCATTCCACAATGTAATACTTAGGTGGTAACTTAAAACTATTGAGATCATTATGGACCCTGTCGGGCACAGCAAAAATAGAAGAGATGAAGAGGGCTTAAAATTAAATTACATTTGCTTATACTTACGCATTTTCATCTTAATAATTAGTAAGAAAACAAACAAAAATAATAATCTATATACATATAATACTAGCTGTTCCTTCCGACTTTGTCCGCATTAAACTAAATTTTCCCGTAAGCACACGTTGATAAGCAGCCAGATTGCCTGTTTTTTTCTGACTTGAATCACTAATATTGTTATTTTTTGCTGATAACCCAATTTTTTTTTTAGAATAAAAAGTAGCCTGTAGCACTCAGAGATAAAGTAACTTTCTATTACTGAAAGATTTTTTAGAATCGGATCGGTAGTTCCAAAGATTACCCCTAACATACATTTATAATTACATAATATAGGTACAAACTTTACCTCTTTATATTATTATTATAGTATATAGATAATAAATTAATATTCCCAAAGGACCAAAATCTGAACAAAAAGACCAGGGTTGTCCCAACAGGACAAATGTGCCATTGTCTTTACGTGACGCGAATGCTATGCAGTAGCATTGGCCACAAGGATAGCATCGATTAGATCATGTCAAGTAACGTGACGAGGTCGGGAAATTGATGGGTTCAAGTGTAGACGAATTAGGAGATGTTTCCGTATTGGTTTCTAATTTACATGCTAGATTTTAGAGGCGGATATTTTTTTTTGTGAGATATGTGGATATTTTTGGGTTATGTTTTAAATACTAGAACCAATATTTGTTTTTTTTTTTACTTATTGCCTAATTAAAAAATGATTATTTTCATTTTGATACAATAATATACGTACAAATATTAATAAACTAAATAATAATATAACTTTATATATATATTTACAATTTAGAATTATACAAAAGTCAAGCGAAGGCGTCAAAAAATTCCTCCCCATCACCGATATAATAATTATAATAATTCCTCCCTATATTTGATTTAATTTTCTAACTCGTATAAATTTGTAAAAGTATATTTTGCATGCCGATAACTAGTTGGTGGAATATGTCTGGACAAACTTTTGATGAGCAACTTACTCGTATGTAACATATTTCGAGCAAATAAAATGATTGAAAAGATATTTTAGTTAACAATTCACAGAAAAAATAAGTAGTTACATAATTTTTAATAATATAGTCTCAAACTTTCGCGAACACTCAACATAATGAAACATCTTTTTAACGGATATAACTCGCGTTTTGACTTAATTTATTGGCTTTGTCATATATCTGATACAAAATTATATTTTCTATAGTTATTAAGTATCTATATATTATAAAGATAAATTAATAGTAATTATATGGACCGAACAACGATTTTTTTTATGTGAGACAAAACGCGAGGCGAATGTGGAATAAATCATTAATAAATACATATAACACTCAGTAGGTATGTCATGAAGATGTCAGCGGGTATAATTTGGATCAAATACCCGTTATCATGCGTATCAAGTAAAATAGATTAGGGAAAAAACTTCTAGAACCTTCATATCGTATTCAAGGATCAAAACCAAAATGTTGCTACAAAAGGAACTGAGGAACTATAAAAATGTTTAACATTCACCTTTAGCGCCGTCAATTTCGCTGTTTTATAGTTCGTACGTGAGATGGCGCTGGTATCGACAGCAGTTTGTAAAGTCTGTGCGTACAAAAGGACCACTTTTCGTAAAACGAGTAAACACAAAAATGGCTAAATGTAATAAGATTTTCTTATCTTTTTTTTTAAAAGGAAACAAAAGTGTTTATGTTGTGTGACCTGTCATACTTTGCGGTTTTTACCTTACATACATAGATATATTAATATAGATCCACTGATAGCCTAGTGGTATGACCGTCGACTGACAAGTCAGCGGTCTTGAATTCGATCCCAAGGCGCGCACCTCTGACTTTTCGTTAGTTATGTGCGTATTATAAATTAATCATCAGTTGCTAAAGAGGGAAACATCGTGATGAAAACAGCAACTGAGAATTTTTTCAATGGTGTGTAAAGCCTATAGCTATAAGCCTGTCAGAGGCCTAAACCTAGAGGTTTAAACTCTGACACCATGGTCTTCATCAACCATACGATAAGAAGAATAAGACATAATAATCATGTTTTTTTTTAAACCATGAAAAATGCACGTGTGTGATTTCAGTAGGTGAAATGAGGGTTACGAATAGCTCAGTAGCAGAGCGACTGGTGGCTTTAACCAGGTCACAGGTTCAAAGCCTGATCGTAAACATTTTTCTTTTTACAAAAATCTAGAAAATTTTGTGTTGGCATTAATTTAATGCTCTATGAAAATATTTTTATAGAATATATTAATGTAAATTTTCTGCATTTCTTATTTTGTGACTTAGCAAAATATATTTCTTTGATACTTTTACCCTTTTCGGATAGACAAAGTGTTAAGGACGTGACAAGTACGTGACAGAAATGTTATGTAAACATTTTAGGGTTGAAAAGTTTTTGCCTGTTTTTACCCGACTACAAAAATGGAGGGTTATGATTTTAGCAGTCCATGTATTTGTGTACTTAAGTTTTTTTTGTTTTGTGGTACATCTACTTCTTAACCCTGCAGCTATATATTCTTGCACCGGACATCACGTCTCATAGTTATTCCCCTCTTCTTGTACTAAACTATTTACAAAAACATCTACTCTCGATCAAGTCATCTTTTAAATAAAAATCGGTTCATTCGTTTAGGAACTACAATGCCACAGACAAACAAACTGATACACAGACACGTTAAACTCTCTTTTTGTGTCGGGGGTTAAAATAGGTTCCTGTCTAGCATAGACAATTCTTTATGGGTTACCCAGCGTGGCTACGGGTCATGGCGTTGTGTCCGACTCGCATGGACTAAAAACCACTCGATATTCCATAATGGACCTCTTGAGTATAGATATGCGTAGTATCCCTAATAAGTCTGTGGTATAGATGTTGTGTTTATATTTTCGTTTCTTTATTTCACAATAAAGTAAATAAAAAATAAACTAAATGAGAAAAGAAATACTCTACTTTAACTTAACCAATCATCGAGTGTCGATCCATTATTATTTTTGGTCGAATCGACATATTTATTATACAAGGTATTGTTTTAAAGACCTGCCAAATTTTAGGAGGTAATAAAGTCCATGAAACTAAACAACATTCCCCAAGGAACATAGGTCGAAATCTGAAAACGAAAATGTAACTTTTCATACAAAAGTGAGTCACGTGACCAGTCACTTTGTATGAAAGATCAATTTTAGATTTTTAGATTTCGACCTATGTTCCTTAGGGAAAGTTGTTCAGTTTCATGGACCTTTATTGCTTTCTAAAATCTGGCAAGTTTTTAAAGCAACAGGGTGTATACTATAAAATGATGGATTTAGTTTGTTTCATCATTTAAATCAGTGGTTCTGAACCTGGGGTAATTAGCCCCGCGGGGAAATCAGCTTTTTCGTGGGGGTAACGAGGAACCTAATAATTAAAACTAATACTTAGCTGTATTGATAACATTTCAAGGTCGGGGTAAAACTGGTTTTCCTAATAGGTCATAGGGGTAACAATAATGAAAAGGTTAGGAACCACTGATTTAGAACAAAGCGTTTTAAAAAAAAATGTTGTAGTTATAACATTTCAAGGTCGGGGTAAAACTGGTTTTCCTAATAGGTCATAGGGGTAACAATAATGAAAAGGTTAGGAACCACTGATTTAGAACAAAGCGTTTTAAAAAAAAATGTTGTAGTTACTGTGTGTTATTCATCTTTCGTTACCTTATTCCAGTTGGCTCAACAATGCGTCAGCCACCCGCTCGAAGAGTCCGTGGTGTCCGTGTACACCACGCACCCCACCACAATGGGAACCAACCCACCGCTCGACGTCTACCACCAGATCGCCAACAACCTTGCTGAGAGGATCACGTCACCTATATACAAGTAGGTTTTAAGTTTTGATATTTTATGTATATTCATAGGCCTAATAGGGCCCCCCGTAGTGGCTGCCAATACACAACCAATAGCCAATTATTATGTATTACCGATAAAATGTATAAATTATTCGAAAATCAAACGATTTTGATCAAACGACCTTTTGAATGTTGTTAATAATAAAAAGGACAAAAAATTTCACCAAATAATAAAAAAATAAACAATAATTAAAATTAGATGAACAAGTCAAGTTAAATTACTTAGATAATACCTCATATATCATATATACCTCATACTCACAGAATTTTAGTAATAGTGTTCAATCTTATCGGAGACTTGCAAGTTACACAGAATTAATTTTGTGTGCAAGAGGTTGAACCTAAACCACCTAACTTGCCAGTAGACGTACTATTTCATGACTGCACCAACTACTAGAGTCGATATACATTATGAATTCTAATTAGATAAATTAGTTAGTCGCATATAATCATCAAATGAAATAAAATCTTAATCATAGAAGCATTAATTTGTCCAGAGAAAATAACCATTCAGTTCACATTAATAAATCCAATTAGACTGTAGGTCATGCTGTGACTTTGGCCTAAAATCCATAAATACAACTCCCTTTCCAAATTTCAGATTCCTCGGCATAAACTCATCAAAGCCAACTGCAGAAACGTCAACAAAAGCTTGGAACAACATCGAACTCCTAGACGAATCAGATTTAACGAATAAACATGAACTGAAGCCAGTTGAGAACGACATATCTAAAGAAAGAGACATCGAAGAACTATCAGTGGAAGGACTTCAACACAAAAATGAAAAGAAACCTGAAAAACTAACTCTATACTCCAGTTATTTACCAATTTTAGCTAGGGCAAGTGAACCTGTAAGTGAAGATGAAATCAAAAATAATACTATTATAGATAACGATGAACCCTTAGAATGGGACTTTGAAGAGGATAGAGAAGATAAATCAAGGGAAGGACCTTTAGTTTATATTTTAGAATTCTTTGGAAGTCTAGTTCAATTGATTTGGGGTGGTCTTTCGTCTTTATTTAAGTCTAGTAATGGACCAAAAAGTGTGTAGAAGAAGTAAGCTGGTTTTAGATTAAGAAATAATTGGTGGATAAGTGTGAAGTGAATACATAAAATGTTGAATGTATGTGAGGCTAATTTGTTATAGAGAAATAAGTTATTAAACTCTCCAATGTCAGTTACTTCAATAATATTATAGAGACACATGCATATTGTAAGTTAGCCGAAATATTAGGTAAAATATTTTTTATTTATTTAGAAGCAATGGCTGCTTTCTGATCCGCCGATGATTTGGGGGTCATTTTTGAATATCATTCGAAAATCGTAATAACTTATGCGGATTAAAAGTTTCCCTATCTTTCCCATTCGACCAACTTAGATGACGAGTAGTTCTAACTCAAAGCCGATAAAAAGTGTCAACTAGATGTCAAAGATAGGATAAGTAGGTTTTATTATTTTAAAAAGTAAGAAATATGGCTATGGTGAACATGACTATCCTCGCTACGAAATTCATGCATAAAAATATTTCGTATGCGACTTTGAAAACTTTTCTTCTTCTTCTTTGGTTAATGGCCCACGAACGCTTAAAATAACTGTCTGAACTCTGCCAGTGTCAAGTGGGGACGGCAGCAATAAAGACTTGCAGCACGTCGGACTTTCAAATAATCAAAGAAATTCAAAAATAGTACCCCTGTTTCTCTACAAGTTTGCGTTTGAGATCTAGTATTGACGTAACTGCTCCAAACTGTTATAACTTATTTTTAAAATATTAAGAACTAAATGCTGCAAAGGATTTAATTAAATGCGATATGCGATATAACTAATTTCGTAAAAAAAATTACAATTACTATAAATTTAAAAATATAAAAACCCTCGACACAAATACCTTAATTTTGTAAGCTAAGAATACCCTAGATCTGGTCATCTTTAAAATAAAAAAAAAACTAAATCAAAACGGGTCCATTTGTTCAAAATGGGTCCACATGGGGACACGTCAAACTTATGACACCCCTCTTTTTGCGTCGGGGGTTAAAACATGAGGTGCCATGAAGTGGAATTAATAGTCAAGATGTTTATTCATATGGATGTGAATATTAAAATAATAATAAAACTTATTTAAGTGTATTTTATTCATTTCTCCGATTTACCGATCCCATAACATGTATTATTATGAACCCATAAAAGGCAGGATAAAATCAGGAATGTGTGTTGTTGAACTCGAGAGATACTTAATTTAGCATTGGACTGCCTTCTTCATCGTATGGTTGATAAACAACCTGGTGTCAGAGCTTAAACCACCCATAGGCTTTTGACATGACTTTACACACCGTTGAAAAATCTCGCAGATGTGTTGAGCGACGTTTTCCTCGCCATTTTTAGCAAGTAATAATTAATTTTTAAAATTCGAAATGAATCAGAAATATCAAAGGTACAAGCCTGGGTTTCGAATCTATGACCTTTGACTTTGCAGGTAGATGGTCATACCACTAGGCTGCACTGGGCTCTGCTAATTATGGACTTTGATTGACTAAATTAAGAGAATCAAATCAAGTTAAATAAAACTAATCCCCCATGATACACATAGGACTGCAGTCCACGGAACTAGCATTAAGTAATTTTAGCGCGCGGCTGTGTAAAACACAATCATAATTATATTATTCTAAATGAATACAACTTGCTGCTAATTTTCTTGCAGGCACTTCGTTTGTTGTTTTCGAGATTCTACATGCTACAACAAATAACCAAGTACATTTATGTTCACATAACTCAACAAAATGTATAGAAAAGCTAATTTTTTCGCGATTTCAGGGTTGCTCATAGTAAAAGTTGTTCATAATGACCCCTTTTCGAAATTTTTTAGTGGTTTCAGGGTTGGTCCCATAGTAAAAGTTGTTCATAATGATGAGTTCAATGACCCTTTTTCGGGAAGCTCATGATATAAAATTCACGCTGTGTAATATTATTATCTGTCAAAAGTACATACCTACACTGGATTTTTCAAACAAGAAATTCTCTGCTTGTTCAAAAGCCAGCCCTTTGATCATATTAGTACTCCGATCGATACCTCCCCCTACCCTCTGCCCCTCGAACAAAAGCCTTATTACACATAAAATTTTATTGTGTTAAAGCAAGCGTAAAAATCTGACATCTCTTGACCTGTTATAACTTCGTTACAAAAAAGAAATCTATTTATTTTATTATTTAAACGCTTCGGTTTTATTGACTCTTGCTAATTGGATTTAAGAATCGGGGTCGAAGGCTGATCGTAGGCGGATTTTAATCAAAAAATCTAATCAATCCATTCTTTTTATATTTGTTTTTTTTTATCATAATATAGTTAAATAATAATCTCTTTTTGTGTGTCGGAAGACCTAAGGTTCTTTGGTTTAGTATTCAGTAAGTTTCATAGTGTAAAAAAAGAGGAAGAAAATTGGTATCGTTCAGACGTGATACCCAGATAGATTTTTCAATTTGTTTTTTTTTTAAATTATTGTCATTGTTTTTGTTTTTGGTTTTAGTGTTTCTGCCCAAAAGGGAATAAATGGTTTTCTTTTCTTTCTTTCTTTCCATTTTATCAAACATCACGCTGGAAAACGACAAAGTAGTTTGGCAATTTTTTAACTTTGTCCCATCATAAGTCAACTTTTACGATACAATATTAGCAAGAATGGATCAACTGGGGTAGCACCACCTCCTCACAGAATATCTACGTTATACAGTACGAATACTGTTTATTAAACTGTCTTCACTGACCGTAAAAACATCATAGTACGAATACTATGATGTTTTTACGGTCAGTGAAGAAAACCGGGGGCTCAATCCCGGCAAACCAGCGCTGGAAGTTTTGGCTTCTAGCAAATATGCTGAGATCGTGACCCATTCGGCATGGGCATTTAAATATATAGTACCTAGTTTTATTTTATATTGTTTTTCTGTGCTCATGATTATGCCTATTTGCTGAATAAACGTTTTTTCTTTCTTTCTTTCTAACTCATCTGCAATGCTTCTGATGTTGCGGGTGCCTATGGGCGACGGTGATTTACCATCAGATGACCCGCTTCACCGTTAGGCCCCTTTTCCAGAAAAAGAGAGAGACGTTGGTGTCTCCCGAGATACACAGAGGTCTTCATCACACCGAGGCGGTAGTAAAACTATTATTTAAATTTTAATATTTTTATTTGGTAATAGTATTCCTTAATCATATTACATAATGTGTTTTGTAATATTATTTATTTAATCGTACGTACTTAAATTAATTTAAATTGAATATGGAGCAGTAATTTAATTATGATTAATTTAATAAATGCAAGCATTAGAGTATTCAGTGAAATGCTGTTTCGCATGCAATTAATATTGAGGGGATTAATATATTAAATAAATGCAATTAATATATTAGTTTAAATGACTGTGTAGTTAAATTTGCAGAATATTGTTTTTAATATAACAGAAATCCATTATTATTTGATTACATGAGCTTATGGGTAAAAGAAGTGTGGGATACCCTGCGGCATGATGGACCAGCGATTTAGAGAAGCTACTACCAACGGATGCAACCCAAAGGGATGCGATATTCAGGTTAGATTATCTGCGCACCCAAATCCAATCCTAATTTTACAATGAAAATGTTGCAACGAGTTCGTGTATAAATTGGGATTGGGATTAGATTGGGCTAACCCTCTGAAAGTTGTCAAGATTGAATAAAATTATTATTATGATAATATTATAAATACAAGCTGTCTCGGGTATGGGGTAGGGTTAGGTTAGGTTAGGTTAGTTAATAATAGGTAATATGGCTATTATTTTTTACTGAAACATCTTGAATTCAGATCATAATCATTTACATGTGTTTATATAATATAAATTAGTAGGCATTTAATAATTATTATATTTATTATTTCTTAAGCATGTTCCTTATAAATTAAAGTAAAATTTACATCTATGATAAATACTTTTTCTTTTAAATATAAATGCACCTTGTTACCTGTTTTAGGTTTTACTGATTCAGCTCATTTCTCGGTTAGCTCCGCTTAACTTATCTTAAAGGAATGATTGACATAATAATGGTGTCATAGCATTTTAACATAAACTATGTCTTCGTTAAATTATATTGTAATTATCAAATTAATTAAACAATACCCTAGTCTGCTGTAAAAAAAAGTTATTTAATTTTGAATAACATAATATAGACATTTTTTTGTTATTTTTCTTCCATTTGAATTATTTTGTATTACTAAATTGGAAATTGGATTGTGAAATTGAAAATAGAACAAGAATTACTTATTTCAATTAATTTATAAAAAATCATTTAACTTTTTAAAACAGGCAGTTGCTTTGAACTAGCTATTGCTATAGAGCGTCTAGAAAAAAAATAATGTAGTTAATAAATTCTCTTGCGCTCTAAAGTAATTTATACTCGCTCTCTATTTTATTAGAGATCACAAGAAAAGAGAACATTTTAGAGCTGTTGAAGTAGTCCATTTACGAGTTAACAACGAGAATTTTAGTCAAATCCTAGTCTATTTTCATGTCAGTTATTAGACTAATTTGACAGCTCTAATTTTCAAGTTAAATTGAGAATTTGCACGTCTCACTTATAAAAACAAAACAACTAAAAATTCTGAAGTGGCAATTTTTAACGTAGAAAGATCCCTATAGTAGGATTTTTTCCTGTATTGAGTGTATAATTAATAGACATAATTTTACACTTCAGAAACACTTAAAAGTATACTAATCTTAGTTCCACAATCTCTTTCATAACTCAATCGTAAAAGGACTTTGTTTCACTTTTCTTCTTTGAATAGGAAGTGAGAACTCGAAAAAAGAATGACACAAATTAGAGCTGTCAAATTAGAGCTGTCAAATTAGAGCTGTCAAATTAGAGCTGTCAAATTAGAGCTGTCAAATTAGAACTGTCAAATTGGAGCTTGCAGATTAGAGCTGGAAAATTTGTTTATGCCTATAACTGACAAAAATAGGCAGGATCTATGCGAACATAAATAATACTCATTCTCATTGTTAACACGCGAATGGACTATTTTGCAAAATCCGCAATTTCGCAATCCCATTATATCAGTCAGTTTAGAATATGCAAGAGTACATGCACCAAAATCGACCTTATGACTGAGTACTTAAAGTCTAAATTGCTACTTCAGATCTCACTTAATTAATAACTATAAACCAGCGGCTGTAAGTATCTCAAATCGTTTGACATGCCCGACTCGTCGCGGCCAAGTTCAGCCACCATTTCCTTCGCCCTATTGTTTGCGTACTCGTGGCCGCAGTCATGTCGCTCCACCATCTTGGATAGGGCCATGCGCAGTTGTGCGCGTGCGCCACCGCTGGACGAGTCAACTAGAGCTTTCATGACATCTGGAGAGAAGCCCTGAAAGAGAACAACGTATTTTAGAACATTAACTATTTGGAAATAATTACAGAATTAAAGGAGGAAATAATAAATTGACTGCTTCATTGATCTAGTGGTAAAAAAGCGCGACTGCTGATCACGAGGTCCTGGGTTCAATCCCCGAGTTGGGGAAAGCGTTATTGGGTTTTTCCATTGGGAAATTTTCAGTAGCTGCACGGAGTCTGGAATTGTGCCCGGGGCGAATTTTCAATCTGCCCTGGGCGCCACTGCGTCAGACGAAAAATAAAACCGCCATATTTTGGTAAACAACATAACCAGTCCGTGAAGGAAGGGAGCCGCGAAGTTACGATAAGAATCAACATTATCTATGTATAGTTTTACACGATTCTTCCAATAATCTACGAAACGTAAACAAAAACAAATTTACTTGTTTGTTTTTTAAGACGTAATTTTGACCTTTGACCTGATTTTAGTAGATCATTCTTCTAAAAGTAGTGTAGAACGCCCTCAGGCTAGATGGAGTGACGATCTTAGCAAGGTCAGCACGAATTGAATGAGAATAGCCAAAAATCATGCTCAATGGCGGGCAATACGAGAGACCTATGTCGAGCAGTGGACTGCTATAGTTATTCATGATGATGATGACGACCATATCGCTTTTCTTTCTTATCGTATGATTGATGAACAACCTGGTGTCAGAGTTTAAACCGTCCATAGGCCTCTGACATGGCTTTACACACTATTGAAAAATATCTCAGGTGTGCTGGTTTCATCACGATGTTTTCCCTCACCGTTTTAGCAACTGATAATTAATTTATAATAGGCACATAACTTACGAAAAGTCAGAGGTGCGCGCCTTGGGATCGAACTCGAGACCTCTGACTTGTCAGTCGACGGTCATACCACTAGGCTATCAGTGCTATACCATATCGCTTAGTTGATGAAAACTCAGAGTTTAAACTGTTCGTAAACCCCACATCATCAATGTATTTTGGGCTTAATATAGATAGCTATTTATTGATAAGTGCAAATCATGCTTAATTAATCAACTAGTGTAGTTTCTCGAAATATTATATTTAAAGACAAATTAATGCAAAACTATCGTAGACAAAGCCGGTGCACCACTCTTAAGGTTAGAATCGCTTGCACCCGGCGTCTGAACGTAGCGCTAGCCCCGCCTCTACGGACGTAGCATCGTTCAAAGCATTTTGATTGCAAAGAGGTGCACCGTTCGTATCCGCAATAGTACTTTTATTTGTCAATCTATTTTTTTTTTCAAAAAGAGTTAATAATAACAAAATGTACACCCCATTAGACTTTTGTTCTGTCTCTTTTGTGCCACAACGACAGATTTGTCTCAAAAAATTTTTATTTACAATATCACAATGATATTCATAAGGAGTACAGGATTAAAGCTCTCATAAAGATATAATAAAGTGTTTTGCCCAAATATGGACCATAAAATATGTCTTGTTTTCCGTCCCGATTTAGGGCGTCGTAATCTTTGTATCTTATATGTATCAATAAAGTTCTTACGAGTGAAGTATGTTTTATCCATGGACCATGTTAGGAGTCGTTCCTTTATGACGTGGAGTGGTTTTATTAGGGAATAGACGCGTAAAGATTTTAGGAAAGTGTTCATAGATTACCAATGTGACTTTTTCTATGTCATATGTATTTTCTTAGATAATCTAAGATACCACTGACTAACGGAGAAGGAAAACATCATTAGGAAATCTGGACTTAATATTCTGAAATCGCCAACAAGCAGTGAGCTAGTAGATCAATGTTCAATCCTTCTCTGTATAAAGAGACATTTGCCCTACAGTGGAACAGTTACAGGCTGATTTATTTATTTATTTATTTATTGATTGATATATTTGTTCATAGATTATTTTTTAGTCGTACAGATTTCAATTCGTAGAGATTATCATTCGATTAGTTCACGTTATAAAAAAAAACTATTTAGGCTGAGCCATCTTAAGTAGATATTTTGATATTATTTCTTATGGATCTCTAGAGCATGTTATCGCCTAAACTTTTAAAATTCGCATTAGGGTGTGACACATTAAAGTGGATTTCCATAACTTAATGTAAACAATATCATCAGAACAAAATATTGCAAAATATTCACCTATAATGAATATTTGTTTTCAAAACCAGACCCGATCACTATAAAAATGTTTGTTTGTCTGTTTTAAAAGCTTGTATGTATTTTTAATACCAGTGCTACCACTTCTCAAAGAAAGTTTAAACTTTTTTATTTATTTAAGGTGGCTAACAAGCATCGGGGCTCGCGTGCTATTCTCTAAGGGCACCGTACCTTACGTACTGCAGCAACGAAATTTCAATTTGGTACTTATTTAATTCAAAAAGCTACACTAGCGCTTCGAGGATGTATAGGGCGTGAGTAGAATTAATAAATGATGAATAAATTACATTCCTTTAGAAAAAACATGGAAAAAAAACAGCTTCGAGATCGCTTACAGCCTTCGCTTTCAGACCCTCAGCTATGATTTCTTTTGTCAAATCGACGACGAACCCGTCATAGTGTACAACCAAGAACTTGTCTATTAGAGAATAGCATAGCAGTACGGATATTGTTGTTTTTCATAATAAAAAAAGAAACAAATAAGCCATACTTGTAAAAAAGCTATAAAAATATTAATTTCGTTGCAAGCCAATCCGTAGCAATCTGACAGTATTATATAACGTATGCATATTAAAATGGCGATGACCCAGAACTATTTAATTTACATATTTTACAATAACCTGTCAGCTCGAATCAATAAATTACATGACTCACGAATTGGGACGTTGACCGAAGTTTGTTTATGTGTTTATTTTGGTTAGAATTTATCAGACCATCCGTGGATGGGTAAACAATCTGGCATTTTATTTCGTCTCCTTGCTTAGGAAGGCAGATTAAGATGTAAACTCTTTTTTTATTGAGAGGGGAATTGTAAAATGCATACCATCTGCAATTTGACAGACAGTTATGTCGGGCTCTCCGGCCTAGAAGGTCCTAGAAGAAGCGGACTCTAAGTTATACTTCATGGTAGTACTGTTTTTAGGTAATCTAATTATTGAATCAATCTTCTTCTTCATCGTATGGTTGATGAACAACCTGCTGTCAGAGTTTAAGCCGCCTGTAAGCCTCTGACATGGCTTTACACACCGTAGAAAAATCTCTTCAATGTGTTGGTTTCCTCACCATATTTTCCTTCACCGTTTTAGCAAGTGATAATTAATTTCTAATACGCACATGAATCCTAATAGTCAGAGGAGCCTGCTTGGGCTTCGAACCAACGGTCATACCACTAGGCTATCACAAATTGAGTTACACAAATTTATGAACCTATGATTTTTCCTGGAGAGCAACATGTCTACAATGTTATGTGATCTGTACCTTCAGAAGACTAAACACGAAACCTAAAAATATCTCCAAGTAATTACATATAGGAATCAACTTACACTATAATCTGACAACCTCTGCCTCTTCGCGTCTCTGCTCAAAAGGTCATACAGCAGCAGCAGCCTTAGATTCGAGCCAGACAGCTTCGTTGCCTTTTGAGACACAGGCTCATTGCCATGCCTCACCCCGTCCCAAACATCAATCACCTTATCATCATAGGGATTATTCGCCATCTTAATCATTTCTCTCACATCATCAGATAAATATTGAAGATTTTCTTCATTTAATTCTTCAGGAGTGTAGCCGTCGAATCTTGGGACTTTTGCATCATAAGGTGGAAGTAATGGCTGTTCCTGAGGACTTGGTTCAACAAGAGGTTTGATCTGCTCATGGTGGATCGATAGAAGTGGTTCTTCAGTTCTCGTTCGGTGCGGTTGGAGGAAGGGGTATTGCGCGTGGTGTTCCACTGGGAGAAGGACGAAGCGATGCTGGTCCTGGTGCCAGGTGTAGCGATCTGAGGGTTTGGGAGGCGAGTATGGAGCGTAGAGCCCTGGTTTATGATGTTGTGTTGTCATTTCTGGCCTGGAATATGGTGGAAAGAGTTATATTGGAGATTGTAGTTACAATTATTTTACGAATGTACACGCGGCTAAGCATCAAGCTATAAATTTCCAGTATAAGCTGACATCTTGTTGTACGAAGAGCCTATACAATGCGAGGTCAGTTCATACTGGTATGTATAGCTTAATGTGTAGCCGAGTATACGTGAATAAGAGACTAGAGGCTAAATTATAGTTAATTACATACCTATACAAATATGTACAATAGCAGATTCAATACTAGGATGACAATTATATAGTAGGTAGTTTTTATATAGGTGGTGAAGTATATTACCAAAGTGAAAAAAAAAGGAAATCCCCTTTCTTCCTAACGATGACGGGATCCGAACCTGATGGAAGTACAGAGAATGCGCAAGTAAAACTCTCGTTCAGAGGTTCGTGAACACCGCGAAGGTATTAGCTTTATGTTGATGTTTTGTTAAAAAAGATAAGATAAAACTATGAAACTAAGTGCTGTGTTGGTTTAAATTTTCCAGACTGAAATCTCAGAAATACGACCCCACCAAAAAGCCAAACTTAGACAAAATTTTCCATTATTCCAATTTAAAATTATTTTCTTGAATATGAAAGAATCCACCAAAGAGCCTATTCTAGGAACTAGCGCATAAAGATAAACAAACAATAATGATTTGTACTTTAAAAGTTTAATTTATTTGTTGTTTAAAGAGCAATTAGAGCTGTTTAAAGAGCAGTAAACGGACGCCATCTTTGATACAAGGAATCATTATTTTGAAAACAGTCGTTATACATTATTCACAGAGGAATATAATTTATTTTAATAAGCGGATTGACGAAATTTTCCATCATTCCAATTTAATATTATTTTGTTGAATACAAAAGAATGTTAGGTCCTTGTGAAATGAAATATGAGATGAAACAGCGTACAGTCGCAACCAAAAATAAATTACCTATTTTTTTTCAAGTAAGACTGACACTTAGAAATTCTCTTTTAATGTATTATTGTATGCGTAAGTGCCCAGAAGTATCTGGAACAAATATTTGTGGTATCCTCCACACAAATGCAGAAAGGCAATCGAGCTACAACATTTACTACAATTGTGTCGTAATTTTTTTAATGTGTCGACATTATAATTTTATCATAACATATTTATTTTAATGACTGATGATAATGATAATGATGATGATGAAGCTCTAGCCGATTTTGGCCACAGCGACAGCATTCTATGAGTTTCTTTGTTTGGTAGTTGAGAGCGTTGTTGTGCTCTCTCATGTACTGACTCATTATGACTGAACTTACATAATTAAAATATGGTAATTTACATAGATTGGGTGGTCTTTCTACACATATTTTTATATTTTTGAGACTTCCATTAAAGGTTTTAATTACTAGAATACGCAAGTGATCACTTAGTTTTGCACATCGCTGTATCACGCTGACTCTGAATTACTTTGAATAAAAAAAAGACCAATTTCAAGTTAATTAAATTTCTTTTTCCCTTGTTTTGAAACAAAACAGATCTGTTTTTTTTAAAGAAAAATAATAAATAACAAAAGATTTCTTGAAAGGAGAGACTACATTATTTTTCTGTCATTTATTTCCATAACAATGTATATTTATTTCAATAATATTATGAATGTAATTCTATACAAAAATTCAATTACGTTTTTAGTTTCAAATATTTTATTGTAATACGGTCTACGCGATATGATTGAAAGGCCCTACTCCCATTCCCATCTTACCCGATCTGGAGCTAATAAGAACCAATTTTGTGAATAAGACTTCGACTCAACCGCCATCTTAATTTGGGCTACCACGATTTCTTCTGACGGGGTTCACTTTTAAGGTCAATTATTGTTATGGCCAAAAGAGAGCAGGGAAGCCTTATTGCCCTGCATTGGTATAGGCTGATAATAATGATTAATGAATTAATTACTAGGTATTGATTGGGATTACGGCGCAGAAGGCAGTATTGCTGGACACGGCGCGAATTGTGAGGAGGTTCCTCTCTCTGCACCCCTAACCACCGGTAGCTTGGACCCTGTTCCCGACACCGGTAGGCTACTATATTTTATATTTTTAATTGTATATTTTTATTTTTTATATACAGGGTTATTTGTAAAACACCAGCATCCTTAAAAAGGGTCAATAAAAATCATCATTACGAACAACTTTTACTATGGAACCAACCCTGAAATCGCAAAAAAAAACAGCTGTTCCATACATTTATGATCACGTGACTCAACAAAATGTATGGAACAGCTGATTTTTTTTGCGATTTCAAGGTTGGTCCCATAGCAAAAGTTGTACATAATGAAGAGTTTAATGACCCCTTTTAAGGATGCTGGTGTTTTACAAATAACCCTGTATATTTAAAAATATTGTACTTGTATCCTATTGTATTTGACTAAATAAATTGTTATTGTAGTTCAATATTAATACTACGATTTATCAATACCTACAGCTCAGTTTGGAAGAAATGTCTATATACATTTTTTTGTTACTTAAAACCTTATTCACGCCATTATTATAAACCTGCCACCTTTAGTATTCTATTTAAAAAATAGAAAACTCAAAAAATTGTGTACTAACCTGTACTAACCTTCTCCTTAACAAAAACTTTAAATTACTATATACATTTACAAAATTAAAGAGTGACTTCGAAAATGCGTGACACGTTGTATTAGACATAATTAATTATGTGTCTAAAATATAGAAAGCTTCGCTCGTAATATAAAATTTGATATACCACGCGAGGAAAGCTGCGAGCGACGACGACTAGTTTAAAAAAATACCATCTCAAACCTTACGAGAAACCTTACGATAATGCAAAAACATCTCAACTCGAATTAATATGTGTATCACACAGATATTTGGCCCCTGTAAGAAATGTATTGCTTGACGCCTTGCCAAAAGTGATAAAATAACCAAAATAATAGATAGCATTTTCGAAGTCACACAAAAGAAAGGAACTGGCTTATATACAAAGCAGAAGTAACCTCTTAGTTGTAAACCCAGTCCACCAGGTATTAGTTGGCTTGAAGGTGACATACGGCCACGAAGTCGTTGGCCTCGAAGTCGTCTGCCACGAAGACACTGGCTTCGAAGTCGTTTGCCACGAAGACACTGGCTTCGAAGTCGTCTGCCACGAAGACATTGGCCTAAAAGTCGTAGGCCGCGTTGTAGGCGGCGTTGCAGTAGGTTTAGGGGTTGGTTTTGGAGTAATGTCATCTTTGGCTTCAAAGGCCATTTGGTCAGTTAAGTGGGCGATGACCTGCATTGCTACTGGTAGGAAGGAATCGGAGAGCTGGACTTGTTGTTTCGCTGAGTCTACCTGTAAGGGTAGAATGTTATAATTATAATAAATATAAAAATAAAATAACCAGCCAACGAATCAGGCAAAGGCCTCTTCTCATATAAGTAGAGAAGGATCGAGCATTAGACATCAGTTCATCACGCTGGTTCATTGCATTGGCGATTTCAGACTACTAAGCCCAGGTTTCCTTACGATGTTTTCCTTTACCCTTAGTCGGTAGTGTCTTAGATTAACTAAGATAATACATAATTATGACTGAAAATATTGAATAAGGAAATTTGAAAAAACAACTGATAGGGATGAAATGGGATTAATAAGTTAACATGTAAATAAAATAAAAGTACATTATGATATTAAAAAAGGGTATTGCTTGGGAACAAGCTAAGGACAAGATTTATCTAGTTATTATTTTGAGACATGTTTATGACTTCAGTCTGACATATAGAAGAATCAAAAAAACTTTTTCAAAACCTGGAAATCAAACATAGGACTCTAAGCATCCATAAATTAAATCAATAACACTAAGTACAGTAATTTTAAAACAATTCTGTAAGGTGTAAGGTGCTAAATTAAGTGTGTCAGTAAAAGTAAGACCGGTGCCGCCGCTCAAAACAATGACGGTGAATGAAAGTGACAGGTTTGAATTATTCATCACTTGAACCACCATTAGGTATAGATTTTGTGACGATTGTCTCATTTTGGTCAAGTGTAATGAAATTCTTTTAATTTAAAGAGTAAGATACAGCTTCAAAAAGAAGTCTGAGGCGGTGACAGCTGAAACTAAATAAAAAATCTTGAAAACTAAGTTTGTGAGTACTAAAATAACATAAAAATGATTCATTTGATTATATTTGATGACAAAACATTCGTCATAGAAATATGTAAGTATCAAATAACTTGTAATTCTGAATTGTAGTATGAGAAGTGCGGCAGTGGCGCCCCCTATTTTTCCTGACTCTTTTTGCCAATACAAGGGACTTAGAAAAAAATACATAACAGTGTGAATAAATTATTATTATGGTGAGATTTATATTAGGTATACTAGCTGCCCAGCGCAACTTTAGCAATAAATGATTTGATTTGACTTTGTACGTATGATTATACTACCCTACTTTACCCCAACCCTACTCTACTCTATCCTACCCCCAATGTTTGTAATAAACTTCTACTGACAATAACAAACACAAAAAAGGTATTAGCGAAATCGGTCCAGCCGTTCACACTCTATCAAAATTTCAAGTGTCTATTACGGTTTAAAAGTTTTAGCCCAGGGACAAAGGGATAGGTTCTTTAACGGTTATTTTTGATAGTAGGTATTGTTTGTCCAGCAGTGGGGAAGTGTAAGTTGTGCTGTGTTACAAAAACATCTTACCTGACTCAGCGAAAATAATGATAACACCAGAAGAATCGTGCGCCGAATCATGTTGACTTCTGAAATAGAAAATTATTAAAATAAATACCGAAGGCTTAATAAAATAATAATTAAGTGGAATGTAGACTCAGCACTCATTGTGCTAAGTCATGGATTTTTTTCAGTCCGTGGATTAATAATATCTAAGAGCGTCGATCAACAGCTCAAGACGCTCTCGTTGGACGGCTGTATTGTAAGGGCTTGACGCAGAAGGCGGCACTCCTGGACATGGCTTGCATAGTCAGGAAGGAGGTTTCTTTCTTTGGAGTCCTGACCACCAGTTGCTTGGACCCCGTTCCCTTTTATTATTATTTTTCATGGTTTATTTAAAGAGATAATTAATATTATTTCGAGATCAGGGGCACCGACAGCTTTACATGGTCTTCGAGATGCGGGGCAAACACGAGAGAAACATTATTTTGCGCTAATATTCTATCAGAATGTACTACTCCAGTTATTCTTGCTGAACTCTACCACCACTTAACCCCCCGGGTTCGAACATAGACATTAGCTAGTCGATCTGTCAGTCAACGAACGTACTACTTGCCCTATCACTTGGCAAGTCGGTCAAGGAGACATAAAAATTGTCCACCACTCCAGAGACAATGTATAACTTGTATCGTTCCAATCTTATATCTTCCGCCTCGGCGCTCTTAATCTGAACTTGTGCAGACAATGTACAAGAGGCTCGTAAACTGGCTCGTAAACTTTACAACCCGTAGAGAAGGACGTAAAAATCAGACAATGTCGGAGTGAGAGCTAGGACGACTCACATTTGATGTCTTGTTAACCCTAACGAAAACAGGAGTTGTAAGTTAAACGTGAGAATCTGTGGCATCGCAGCTCCTAAATGGATGAATAAATTTTGATTTGATTTATTTGAAAGGTGACTTGATTGTGCTAAACTCAAAAAATTTAGAAGCTTTTTTGTACAGAGCGTTTTTTTAAATGAATATTTATCTGCATAAACTTTCATCATCATCATCATCATTTCAGCCTTTCACATTTATAATATTTAAGTAGGAAAGAGATGGAGAGATCATTTGAAATTTGATGCTCGATCATGAAGAGGGCTATTGTCAGAGTTTCCTTGCGCGATAAAATCCAAAACGAGGAAATCCGCCGAAAAAGCAAGGGCACGGACATGGCTCTCAGACTATTCAAGTTGAAGTAGCAATGGGCAGGCCACATCGCTCGACGAACCGATAACCGATGTTAAAAATGGGATAAAGGTTCTCAAGAGGCGACCACGAACCGAAAGAAACCCACCAGGAAGATCTCCCACCAGGTAGACCAACGACATCATTAAAGTCGTGAGTTACCGGTGGATGCAAGCGGCAAGTTGCCGTTCGTTCTTGCGTTCAAGGGGGGAGGCCTTTGTTCAACAGTGAACGCCTTCCGGCTGATGATGATGATGAAGTACAAAAGGATTATAATTCTAGTGTGAGGGTGCCACTGAAGCCTAGCCTAGCCTTTTTCCCAACTATGTTGGGGTCGGCTTCCAGTCTTACCGGATGCAGCTGAGTACCGGTGTTTTACATGGAGCGACTGCCTATCAGACCTCCACAACCCAGATAATGGGTTACACGATACCCCTTGGTAAGACTGGTTGTCAGACTTTCGGTCTTCTGATACCCGTAACGATTGTCAAAGATCTACAATTGACAGCCGGGGCCAACAGCTTAACGTGCTATCCGAGGCACGGAGAGTGATAATTAATTTATAAAACGCACATAACTTACGAAAAGTTAGAGGTGCGCGCCTTGGGTTCGAACTTGGCTATCACGACTGAAGTGTTGATAATCTGTAACTAAATCAAATAATTACTGGCACGTATGAGTCGTCTTGTTCTTCAGTTAGTACAACCCTAATGTAACGAAACTGTGCGCATTAAGCGTTGTCCTTTACTTGTTCGCAGTTCTGTTAAATAACTAGTTCGTTAATTTCGTTCTACAACAAACTGACCTGATTTGTAACGTCCTTTGAAAAGGTCAAGTTTTAGGTCGTTTGAGATATCTCCAGACACTTTTAGCAAAATATTTACAACTAGCATCCTGCGGCTTTGCCCGTTTGGTATGTAATATAACTATTCTGATGTATAAGCTATATTACTGTAAAGTCTCATCAAAATCCATCATCATCTGCCTAGCTTTTTCCCAACTAAGTTGGGGTCGGCTTCCAGTCATACCGGATGCAGCTGAATACCAGTGTTTTACACTACTGCCGCGGGGCGACTGCCATCAGACCTCTACTACAACCCAGATTACCTACAAGATACCCCTTGGTAAGACTGGTTGTCAGACTTTTGGGCTTCTGACTACCCGAAACGACTGTCAAAGATCTACAATTGACAGCCGGGGCCAACAGCTTAACGTGCTATCCGAGGCACGGAGAGTGATAATTAATTTATAATACGCACATAACTTACGTAAAGTCAGAGGTGGGCGCCTTGGGTTCGAACCCGAGACCTCTGACTTGTCAGTCAACGGTCACCACCACGAGACTATCACGTCTCAAAGTTTCATCAAAATTATCGTTCAATAGTTTTTGCGTGCCTCCATCCATCCTCACACACATACCTTTAAGGACGTACTTATGTCCTTTCATTCCCAAAAATACAACATTTCTCTCGAATCATGATTGAATTTTATTTACGCAAAGGAAACCATGGGGAAAAGCTAGTAATAAAATAAGTACCTAACCTAACGGATATTCTCGCAAACAAAGCTTAGGGCGCGAGCTTAGTACAGGCATTCTTATCATTTTGTAATCGTAGTTTAATTCCGTACAGAGTACGATATTCTAGGTCATATTCTCAAACTAGTTTGTAAATAAACAAGGCTTGTAACTAGCGATTCCTGTGCCGACCGTTAGCCAGATCCGGTTTGCAACCAAGTGGAACACTCCTAGCTAATGTCATTGTACCGCCAATGTTGCCAGTTTCCGATATTAATCGCGATAAATTACGATTTTATTGCGATTAATCGGATTGTGTGCAATTTGTAGTTTATTTATATTTATTGTTAACACGGATTTGTTGGTGTAAAACTATATATTTAGATGCAAATTTTTTGTTTATAAATCTTTTTGTTGCGTGGTTTTTATGTGAAGTAAAAAGTGGTACAAATGCATCATAGATAATATTTGTAAATATAAGTGAATTAATCTTTTCTATACATAATTTAGTTTCACTTTGGTTTTGTATATTATATCAGGATAATTATTAAGTTTGACATTTTACATTTTTATTTAAAACTACTTTAATTAACGCCCTTGAATGGAACACCATTTATTATTTTAATTTATATTAATTTTACACATTATTCAAAATACAATCTATGGGTGACAAAAGCCTCGATAAATAAATAGATTGAAAAAACTATGGGTGTATTCCTTATAAATAAAGAAGATTTATTATTATTATTTATTTATTTATTAATAAAACATTGCTTTAACCACATTTTTAAATTTGGAACAAAAAAAATCTCCAACTAATTAGGCTGGCATATATTTTTAAACATTTTATTGAGATTCAGACATGAGAATATTATTATAGCAATAAAATCCTAATTAAAATGTCGTATATGTTTACGATACCCTTTAAGTAATGACACATTTTAATTTACGAGTTCATTGCTGCATAATTTATCACGCCATAAATAAATATTATTACTGATTCTCCGAATTTTACACCTGAGAAAAGTACAAAGATGATTTTAAAGAAATTTTTTGAATATTATTCTGTGATCATAATTATGTACTTATTATCGTTTTTTATATAGCTACTATGTTAGACTATGAGACTGTAGTGAGACTTCTGGGCAAGGGTTAAGGTAAGGTAAAAGGTAAAGGTAAGGTAAAGGCAAAAGTAAGGCAAAAAATATAGGTTACAAAAATATACGGCCATTTAATGCCTTAAAAAATAAAGGAAAAAAGAGATTTGTTCCAAGCGGTTCTTGAACATTTTTTATAATTTTCATGTTATTTTTTTTATAATTCTGTGTAAGTACCTATCAAATAAATTTTCCTTGACAATACAAAGTGGTTAAAAAGTTGTTTCACTGTGAACAGTGATCGTTAAAACTTAAGACATTATTTTGACGTTATTTTTTTATCTTCGTTTTCTTTTTTTTATCTTTCTTTCTTATTGTTTTATACAGTTTTGTGTTGTAATTTTATTAGGTACTGTATTAGTTTTTACCAGCGACTTTGCTCGTACTCATTTAGAATTTAAAATTCAATCATGATTCGAAAGATACGTGGCTCCATCTATTGTCATACGTTACTAGTAGTAACGTAATAGGCAGGTTAGGTAGTAACTTACTACCTAATCTGCCTGTTGTGGCGTATCTAAGCGTTATTGTTGTTTTCCTCGGGAACAATATTTTTTCAGTAATGAAAGGTATCCTAAGTCCGTTTCTGTACACGTGACAACGTCCAATAAATGTTTCTTTCTATTTTTCTTTCTTAGGGTTTAAACTTTAACTTTGGACAGAACTATAGGTTTAACTTTAAGAGGTTGACATCCTTTAAAAATTTGATAATTCGTTTAATTCAGAAGTCTCTAAAATTTAAAACTTATAAAAACTAATTCCATTAGGAAGCCAAGATTCCAACCAAATAAACTAAGTCACACTTATTGAATCGACTTGGCACCGACTCCAAAGTTACGTTTGTGTTATAGCTAGCTATTAAAGGCGGGTTTAAGTATAATTAAATATTAAGTAAATATTTTTTATATTTTACATTACTTTTATTTTGTTTAAGCATTTCGTTGAAGGCATTAATTAAATCTTAATTTGAAATAGCTTTTTAAAAAACGCTTATTTCTTAAAAGATTAGTGAAACAAATTATTTTTTTGTCGTTGACAGTATTTTTGGCGCCAAAAATTATGACAGCAAGCGCGGCTCAATAAAAGAACCCCTAATTACGGACAGTATTTTTTTCTCGTGTTGTCGTCGATTTGAATTAAGAACATTATTTGTTTTTTTTTCGGATCCAAATAATGATCGACAAAATTCAAATTTCGATTTGTATGCCGATAAGTAATTAAGTGTATCAAATTGGGGACGGAAAATTTCGTTTCGAGAATTTATATTGTTGGGATACGAAAAAAAAATTTGCTTTTTTTAGCATGTATCCTTAATTAGGCAGGCTTTGAAAATAAAATTCAGACTGGACCCTTGGAATTGTCAAAGCTCTCCAACATGTAAATTAAATGGGGCGTATTTTGGCGATTATGAGAAAATTTTAGTAAAAAAATTAATAGGAAAATATAAAAATTACTCAGAGTTAAGAATCGAAGCCTAACTAATATTAGATATAAGTGCGAAAGTAAGATTGTTTGTTTGTTACCTTTTCACGCTTGAACTACTGAACCGATCATCCTGAAATTTTGTTTATTATAACATGTTAGGTTTAATTAGATTACAGAAACAAACATAACCCACCTTTCATCCCGAAAATAAACTAATAATGACATTCTTAAGATAATAAGTGGCGCACGTATTTTTCTATAACTTGATTCAATTTCAAATTATAAATTAACGCGAGTGAAGCCACGGGCAAAAGCTTGTCAATTATATTGCTAATTATTATTAATTTTAAATCATTAATTATACTTGTGCTGTCAGGTGTTGAGATTGTGCGAAACCCATTGGAAAGTACTTGATAATATTATATTTAAAAACTTTAGGAGGAAAATGGTTTTTTAGGAAATGTCAACCTTTTTTTATTTTTATTCCAGTTTCCTTTTCAATAAATTTTTATTTATAAATTGTTAAACATAGTACTGTATATTTTATTATACTGATATATTAAATACTTTTGGCTTGCCGGTCAACAGTCTAAGGCAGATAGAGCTAATGATTTGTGAAAATTTTCAGTAGCTGTATGGAGTCTGGAATTGTGCCCGGTTAATGGCAATAGGCTCGCCCCTATTACATGGGACTCATAGCTGGCGAAACGTGGGTGTACTGCACACATCTCTGCCTACCCCCTCTGGGGCATACAGGCATGAGTCTATGTTATATTTAAAACTACAAAACGACCCTGATATGAATGATACCTATGCTGAGATGGGGCCTGCGATGCCTAATGATGGATGCGAAGCCGGAGCTCCGGCTTCGCACGGTTACGCTAATATGCATGTATTATACATATAAACCTTCCTCTTGAATCAAAACCGCATCAAAATCCGTTGCATAGTTTTAAAGATCAAACCATACATAGGGACAGACAGACGCGGGAAGAGACTTTGTTTTATACTATGTAGTGATTTGCCAGTCAACGGTCTAAGGTAGAAGAAAGCTAATGATGGTGAAATTGAAAATAATTCGCGAATTAGCTTCTTCGTATAATAAAAATAATAATTACGTTTCTAGTAGATTTCTAATGAGTGAAACTCCTTTCAGAGTCACGGCTTACCACAATAATGCCAGATGGCAAACAATTCAACAGACGTATATATTGATGGCAATGCGCATAGACAAAAGTCTATAGTTAGTTATCTTTTTACATTCATAGATAGAGACTTCAATATGCATTTTATTGTAAAGAATTAACGTGGTGATTATTCGTACTCATAACTTGATGGTTTTTGAGAGCATATAAACCTAGTTTTCAGTGACCTTCATCTTAGACCTTAAACTCGAAATCCTGATGAGGAGTGTCCCCAAAGCGATCTCTATACCAAAGAGTTGTTGTTTTCCTTTTAAAAAAAAATTGGCTGAAAAAAATTATCCTGTATCGTGGGTATGATGTAAAAACATATAATTTCACAATGTTCAAACTTAGACCGTAACAAATATATGAATCACACAAATATTTGTCCTATCTAGGAATCGAACCCACGACATTACCTATTGTCATAAAGGAATTTTGACAAAAACAAACTATGGTAATGGAAATCTATTAAAATACAGAGAGATCTCTAGAACTTGTTTATAAAATTTTGCGTTTAATGTATAGTGATAGCCTAGTGGCAAGAAGACTGACAAGTCAGAGGTCTCAGGGTCGAACCCAAGACTCGCGCCTCTGACTATTCGTAAGTTATATGCGTATTATAAACCAATTATCACCTGCTCCGTGCCTTGGAAAGCACGTTAGACCCGATGGTCATGAAGATCTTTGACAGTCGCTATAGGGAGTCAGTACCCTCATAAAATCCTGACATCTAATCTAACATCAGAATATAGCATCCAGAGTATAGTAGTATAGTAGGGTTGCGGAGGTCAGAACGGCAGTTGCTCCGTGGAAAACTGATATTCAGCTGCATCTGGTAAGATTATAAGCCGATCCCAACAAAGTTTGGGAATAATAAGGCTAGGAGGATGACCTAGTTTACAAAATCTTTGTACCAATTTTTGGAACCATTTTGAAAATAATATTATTAATGGGGTGAGTGTGACATGATATCATTAAGATTTTAGATGACGAAAAACAATATGTAGTTGTATGTCCATCCAAAGGTTGCTTGGAAGAGATCGCTGTGTGCGATAAAGCCGCCCATTGTACCTAAGTATGATTTGTTACATGTACTGTTATGTTTTTATTTGGTGTACAATAAAGTGTATAATAAATAATAATAAATGTAGTGTTAAATATATTATACCTAGATTTCCGTAAAGTAATACCCTTATTTCATGATTTCATTAATAATCATTAAGTACAAATACCTATAATTATGTCAAACACAGGAAAAAATTTCACGAGTGGAAATCAAACCTATATCAAGCGCAGAAGGCAAATCGCTTAACCACTACCTACTCTAAAAGATTTAAATTATTTTAAAAGATTTTGGGTTATATATATATATATATGTTTAGTTAACTCAATATTTGGTGTCCGCAACACAACTCCCGAGTCAGTAAGCGAAAGTCTCATTAAAATTCGTACAGCATTTTTAAAAGAATGTGCTTAGAATATACTTCTTTGCCAATATTTGTTAAGATTACAATTCTTTGTTCCACATATATTCAGTAAAACTAGACTGAGGAGAATGGAGAAATACAATTTACTTAATATAAATTAACAGTGTTTTAATTGTTTGATAAAAGCAAACAATAGCTTAAAATACTATTAAGCCAAAAAAGATCAACAAAAAAACAACAAAACTGACTGCCTTGTTGGTGAAGTGATAGCAAGCGCGACTGCTGACTACGAGGTCCTGGACATAGTGTTATTGGTTTTTCCATTAGGAAATTCTCAGTAGCAGTATGGAGTCTGGAATTGTGTCCGGTTAATGGCAATAGGCTAGGCCCATATTACATCGGACTTATAACATAGTCGGCGAAACCTAGGTTTACTGCATACATCTCTGCCTACCCCCTCTAGGCAATACAGGCGTGAGTCTATGTTATGTTATATTTAAAACTACAAAACGACATGAGATAGGTCTCAGCATTACCATTTCAACTCAAAATAATCAACAACAAAATGAAAAAACGATCCAATCTCAGCAAATTATCTCAACTTAAAACAACAACAAAACCAAAAAGACAATAATATCTCAACTCAAAATCCAGTCCCACCAAAAGGATATATGATTGGAGCGATATTCACACAAAATATTTTGTTTATAGCAAAATAATTAATATTTAATGATTGATGGTTTTTTAGACATCTCCAAGCCAAGGACTCAGTTTTAAGTCCTTTCCGGCAATACTCGACTCAATCCGGAAAATACTCAAAAGTCATGATGTTTTGAGTTAAAACTATTTCTTTTTCAGACCTTTAAAGGTATTTTATAACTCTAATTAGTAATAATGAACGATGTCGAGCTCATAGCATACTTCTGACATGCTTTGTTATAATGTTTATATCGTACCCTATCAAAATAAAACTTAAAATGGTACAAATAATACAGTCCGACCTGGGAGTTGAACTCAGGATATTGTCAGGACATGCGCTTGTGGTAAACCTATTGATGTTAATTGTAATTACCGTTAGTATGACGAAATTAGCAAGTAAGTTCAGTAAAGTGTGAATGAACGCTGTCCATCACTGTCAATATAACAAATATGCTAGAAATGACTCATAAGTTTATTGATATTCAATATTAAATATTTTGATTCCGTTATTATTAACACAAATTTTAAATCTCTTAAGAAAAAATCTAAATAAATTCGATTTTTTAGTAAGACAGCCAAATTGTAACGTCAAAAAATATTAAATTACCATAAATCACAAATAAATTTCAATAAAAATAGGTCGTGTTAACGGAAACCTAGTCATATTTTAATAATAAATACGCAAAAATATACAAACCTCTTTTATACACAACTGATTTAAAAAAATAAACACTCGGATTCGAATTTGGAACGGTATTAGTTCGCGCGCGTGCGTCGGACGGCCGCGCAACTTCGCACTGCGCAGCATCCCCGGCTAGTGACCCCGCCCCGATCAGAGTATGTACACAGAGTTGATGATACCGACAGATGACCGGTTTGTGGTCAGCTGGCTTTTTTGTTGATTGTTGATCTTTGTGTAGAAAATTAAACACTTCCATTGAACTATTGATCTCAAGCACCATAAAAAAAATATGGCCAAAGTAAAAAAAAATTGAAAAAAAAAATTTATATGCAAGATTTGAATCCGCCACTTCTGAATACCCCAGCTTGCCTTGAGATATTCGTATTCTGCACGTGCTATAAAAATTATCTTCTACATTCAACTATCTCATCCATAATTATCAATTGCATTGCGCACACGTTTTGTGTTTTAAAAAAAATATATAAAGGTGGACTATTAATTTGGAAAAGTATTCACATACATAATATGTTCATTCTGTATACAATACCGTGACTGTCTGATCAACAAGGCATAGCTTAAACCAGTGGACCTAGAATCCTATGAGACTTAAAATTTGGAGGAAATATTCTCTGAGTACCTAAAGCCTTTTCTTCCTCCCAAAAATCGTTTCTTATTGCACTAGAAGTGCAGAACTTTTACATGTTATTATAGCACATGATAATATAATTAAATTTTTTCTAAATTTTCTTATTATATCACTAAAAGTGATTTTCGAAAATTCCTTCCCTAAGCAGATAAAAAATATGGTGTGACTTTAAAGCTGTTAAATCCTAGAGATCCTTTTTTTAAATTAATAATAATTAATATTGTAGGTATATAATTAGGGATTTCTTATTTTGACTGGACAAAAATTTTTATATGGGGAAACCATTAAAAAATAAGTGGTATTATCAACTCTAACACCAAAGAACTCAAACAGTTCGATAGTTCATCGACCAAGTATTTAACATACAGGTAAAATTTAGCCGTCTTACACTTTAGAGCACTTCAGATTAATGCCGAATAACTTATACAGGGCCTTAAAAATGTGGGCACGTTTAGTACCTGCCATCCTTTTCCTTGAGTTTAAGTTTTTTTTTTTAAGCTGGTTTTTTAGCCTTCTTGGTAAAGATCTCCTCATCAGCCTGTTTTAATCCACTGCTGAACATAGGCCTGTCCCAATGCGCGCCACTATTGTGCGCTCATTGGAGGTATTTGCCTGTAACCGCCACGCTGAGCAAGCGGGTTGGCGATCGCAGTAGCAGATGATTGCTGTTACACAGAAGGATGCTGCTGCCCATCCTCCAGATCTTTCCCTTTGTCGCTTCTTACGACACCCGCTGGAAGAGTAGGGGTGGTTCTATTCTTAGGCCGGAAACCACACGGCACATGACCTGCAATGGGTATCCTATCCCTTAAATCTACAACCTAGGGAGTTACCTTCAAATTGCGATTCCAATCCTAACCTAATTTACAATTACAAATTCTATAATCATTCATCAATTACTCAGGAAACAGCGCGCCAGTGCTAATGCATATTTTGAACTCATTTTTGCACCAACGTGTTTAAAATTCAAGACTGTATATTCTAGAATAGTAAATCAATTTTTGTAAAGAAAAAAAGCTCATAATTTTATTGATATTCAATAAATTCCGTTATTATGTACACAACATTTTAAATCTCTTAAGAAAAAAGACTTTTTATGGACTGCCTCGTGCTGGACTCTTGTTGGCTAAAACCATTCCGATGTGATCTCAGCATCATTCTGTACCCCGTATACAGGTCTCTGTGAGCCCGTCACAGATAGAACAAACCCTCAATCGACAGATAGTGTACAAACAAAATCAATAACAATTAAATGTACATTTAAAGTAGGTCACGATTGGACTACTTAGAACTATACCTGGTGACGTGTACAATTTGGGTTAATGTATTATTAAATGCTGCTCTTCTTGATAAACATTATAATAACTTTAATAATAATGTCCTACTGACCGAATAGTCACAGCGGCCATCTCAACGGAGATTAGCCAACTACGCAGGAGATGTTGAGCTGAGCACAACTACGCAGGAGATGTGTGTGAAAACATAGACAGACATAGACATAAACACAGATTCAAGATGACTGTCTTCTCAAGACCATGTAAAAAGGGAATAAGTTCCCTTTGAAACTTAAAAGTTGGCACCTTAAATTGCGGAATCCTAAAAAGTTAGGATCGCTTCACCATGGTCGTCAAGCTACGCGTACCACCCGCATATTAAGTTACATAATTAATTAGCCACCTAATTAGAAAGTTGTAATGAGATTACAAAAGACTCCCATAACATGAGGGCGTTTAATTATTGCAAATAAAAACATTTCTGAACTTGTTGGACCAATGGTCCTAACTGCTAATTAATCAACCTGATTTTTTAGAAATAAGACAAATTTTAGAAGATAATCAGTTATGAAACTGAAAAATTATTCCCAGGGAACATAGATCTAAATTTAAAAAAAGAAGATTTACAACATTTTAATACTGCCGCTTTTCCGTTTACAAACGAACTATGGTAACTAGGTTTACCTTCTGTTTTATAAAGGACAAAATATCTGATAAGGAAAAATCTATAAATAAAATGTACAGGATATTAAGAAAAAAAAAACATAAAACAAACAATATTTATTTACTAAGAAAACATCGCTTATTGAAACAACATGATCACGTCAAACTAATATGTTTTCTTCTAACAAAAAAATCCGTTTTATCAACATTTTTTACTTCAGTACCTTGATACATCACCTTCACATCTTCTGCATCTCTTTTGAATATATTATGTCTATGGTCATGCTCATGTCCTTCGTGTTTACTGAAAAAGCTGTGAATCCCATTCAGTATTCCTCTATGGAAGCCATAGATATATTCCTTGATACCTTTAAATAGTCCTACAACTTTATTGTCTTTTTCTACATGGTCTTTATCATCATATTCTGCATTTATATGAAGTATACTTACGTAATTCTTTTTGTTTTTAATGTTTTCTTCAGTAGTTTTTTCTTTTTTAGTATAAGCTTCTGTAGTTTTTTCTTTTTTAATATTTGCTTCTGTTGTTATATAAAATTTTGTAGTTTTATCTGGATTCCCAAAATTAAGTTTAAAAGGTTTAGTGTAATTAATTACTATAGGCCCTTTTGGTGGTCTATTATCAGGTATGTCACTAGTGTTTTCAGTTACTTCATATGTAGTGTAAGGTGGAAAAGAAACTATTTTCATAGAGTCAACTGCGTTTATAATTTCTTTTTCAATGTCCAGGTCTAGAGTTTCTGGTTTATTCTTATCTTCTTGATCAATAATGTTGTTTGAATTTTTATTTTTAACTATTAACGGCCTGCCTTTAACCACGACAGCTGTAGAGAAGATCTGTAAATAATATTTATGATTACTTAATTATGCATATTATATTTACTTTAACACTAGGAATATTATCATTGTGCATGCTAAAGTAAGTACTAAGTTCAATTATATTCTGTTGGTATGTCTTTCGTCATTAATTAAAACTAATTTTAACTGACAGTAGTGATAGCCTAGTGGTATGACCCTTGGTTTGCCAAGTCAAAGGCCGTAGGTTTAAAATCCAGGCACACACAGATTGTTTGAATGCTACATTTTAGAAATTAGATTATCACTTGCTCAAACTTTAAGGGAAAACATCGTGAGGAAACCAACTCACCTAAGAGATTTTTCTACTGAGTGTGAAACCATGTTAAAGAACAACGGATGGTTTAAACTCTGACAACAGTTTGTTAATTAACCATAAAGAAAAGAGATTCTAATTGATATTCAATTTTGATTAGCAGTAAATTCGTGTAGCAATTAATGTATTCAGTAAACTGGTTGTAAAGAGACATAACGCATTTTAACTAAAAACGAGTTTTCACTGTAAGTATGATAATGAAATTTTCTTTTCGAATAAATTTCAGTTGTATTTTCTTTAAAAATTTAGAAATTATTTTTACAGTACCTAAAATAAACTTTTTCAAAGTTCTTTGATGCTTATCAATTTTTCAAATAGTCGTTTAAGTAATTTAATGATTTCAAAGTCGTTTTAAAGTGGCTGGTGAACAAGCATTTTTTTTATGTTTGCTTCAATAAAAACGTGAACTTGAGAGATGGGCTTATTTTTCCATCCCATAAATTAGTCCGAAGGTTACAAACCTTAATGTCATTTGAAGTTCACTTAGATATATGTATTTTATTTAATATATCAATTATATATTTAGCTGCTTTATCAAATATATAAATATTTTTATAAAGAACTAGCTTCGCCCAGCAATCTGGGGTAGTACTACCCCTTCCCAAAATATCAGTGTGAAAGAACAGTATTCGCACTTATACATATACCCCTCAAAGGCCGGCAACACATTTGTAATGAATCTGGTGTTGCGGACCCATAGAAGGTATCACTGATGGCGATCATTTACTGTTACACTTAGCTCTTTTTTCATACCAAAATGTATAAATAATTTTAAATAAGAGTTTTTAAACGCAGATATGACGTTGTCATGTATTAACAGCTAGTAATCAGTAAGTTTGAAGTACTAAGACAAAAAACAAATTACAAGAGCATCACACAATTTACAAAATATTAGCTATAAAATATATTATAGGTACTATTCAGAAGTCCACAAGGTCAAATCCTGCTGGTACTCGATATTCGTAATGATATTTTTCTCTAAATAGTCGAGAGTAATTCTCTAGAGAGTCGTGATAGCCTAGTGGTGGTGACCGTTGACTGGCAAGTCAGTGGTCTCGGGTTCGAACCCAAGGCGCGCACCTCTGACTTTTCGTAAGTTATGTGCGTTTTATAAATTAATTATCACTCTCCGTGCCTCGGATAGCACGTTAAGCTGTTGGCCCCGGCTGTCAATTGTAGATCTTTGACAGTCGTTACGGGTAGTCAGAAGCCCCAGTCTGACAACCAGTCTTACCAAGGGGTACCGTGTAACCCAATATCTGGGTTGTGGAGGTCTGATGGCAGTCGCTCCATGTAAAACACTGGTATTCAGCTGCATCCGGTAAGACTGGAAGCCGACCCCAACATAGTTGGGAAAAGGCTAGGCAGATGATGATGATTTTTCTCTAAATAATTTGTAACTCCATAGGAGTGTTATAATATCTTAGGTTTTCGCGAGCACTACACATAGTAAAACAACTTTTTAATGGACTTTCGTCGCGTCACTTTTATTAGTTTGTCAAATCCTAACTTTTCGAGAGCTTTGCAGCCGTGGACGGAGAATGGATACTTCGTTTATGTTTGCAGCTATCGTGATCGCTAGTGGAGTCGTAGAGTCTTAATTCACAATTCTTTATTGCATTCTATAATGTTACATAATAGATGGTATTAATATAAGGTATCAATTATGGACCCTATCGGGCACAGCCTAGTTGGAGAGAGAGGAGGAAGAGCGCTATTATGTTTACATTGCAAATTTTCAGTAATATTCAGTTAAAGATATTTAATTACTTAATTCAAATCAATTACACATAGGTATCAGAGATGTGTCATCCCAGCTACCACTGGTAGCTGGGATCCTGCTTCCGATGCCTGTTGGGTTGTTTTTTTTACATTATCTAATAAAGTGATTTTTAATTATCGAGTTTGTACTGTAGGAAGTACTAACTCCAAATCCTTTTGTTTCTTTTAGGGACATTTACATATATATACCACTTTCTATGTAAGTAGAGGCATATCATTCATCAATATTCATCATTTTATGCATGGCTTAATATTTTATTTAAAAAAATGTTTAGACGAGTTTTCCCAAATGAGTTATTTTCTTACGTTTGAATATTGATTCTGATACTGTAGCTAAAGAAACTACGGTATTTTTATATATTTTAAGTGTTAGAAATAGGAAGAATAATGAATAAAATACTCTATATTACTCACCAAATAGATAAAAAATTTCACAGTCATTTTCCACTAAAATAGACCGACTAACTCCAGTATCCAAATAAAACTGTAACCAAAACAAAATTCGTTTACAATACAGTCGCAAAAACAAAAAATACGGGCGTTATCAGCGAATTAATACAATATATTAACTTTTCACTTTAGTTGGGGAATGCGCACTGGGACCACTTTTAGTTTTTATAAGATAAGTTGTGAGTCAACGCGCATGAGTGTATTAAGGTGACGTTTCGGTGTACACGACTTTTGAAAAAATAAACGCAAGGCAAGTTACGATTATTCTCTAATTAATTTATCGAGATGATTGTCATTTGCGTTCGCACCAATTAAAAACAGATCTGGTAATGTTTGGCTTCAACCTAACGTTCAATGACAATAAGTAAAAAATGTTAGAAAAAATATACAGTTCGGTAATAACATTGTCAATTTTTTTAAATAAAAAGTTAGATTTTAACAGTCATTGTTGAAAAAAGTCTGTAAGAAGTTCATAAAATGAATCGGGCAAATAAAAATGCAGTTCTTTTTCAAGTTTTTTTTATTTGCTTCCGGATACGAGTGTTTATAGTTGCTAAAAGCAACATAATAGATACACAGAATTTATATAGATTTATTCATATTATAACAATAAGGAACCAGTAGAGTTTTACAACTTTGGTTGCAATTTAATAATGCTATTTACCCAAACACCTAAACTAATTAATCACATTCCTGCCGCAGAGGCAATCTAGAATGTTTGGGTGGTGATGCCAAGATCATTCAGGCCCCTGCAATCGTATTTACAGGCATCATCAAGTTAAGATTATTTAGGGTCATGCTTACTTTAATACCCTAGATTGCCCCTGAAGCAGGAGTGTTTAGGTGTTTTAATTGTAGCGTGTTTTTTAGGGGTAAATGGCATTATTAATTTGCAATCAGAAGGATTGAGTAGCTTCAGAATCAAACCCCAATTGTAAATTAAATTAAAAATAGGCCATTTTTCGACGTTATCGTAAGTTCCGCATCTATCTTCATTTTTATCCGGCAGGCCCCTTGTGGACGCCAATGACCATCTTGCTTATCAACCCTTGACAGGTCAATAATACCTGCAAAATAATCGAAGCAGAATAATCTGTCGCACGTATAGTCGCATGCATGTAAACGGTACTTTAAGCTTTAGCAAAAAAACAACGAACCAGCGAGGGACTGCTACCAGGAAATCCTTTATTTTGTTTTATTTATTAAACTTCGCTTTTGTTTCTGTTTAAATGATCCTCATGGTAAGAAAGGTTGTGGGTCAATCAACTCATCTTCACTCTACGAATCATCTTTAATTAAATAAACCAAATATTTCCAAAAGTCATCTCTCGCAAATCGAGGTTCTTCTACCTATAATATAGAATAGTTTGTAGGTATGAATGACTGAATCATTGAATTATTTACACCCACGTGGTACCTGTGGTAAAGGAAGTTTTGCGACTTCCTGCATCGGAATGTCAGTAAAATTGACACCATAGTTGTAGAATCATTTATGAGCCACCTCAACCAAGATAGTACCGTGCTCTCACAGAATAATTGTGTGAAATATCATCATCATCAGCCTGCATTAGTCCACTGCTGAACATAGGCTTCTCCCAATGCGCGCCACTATTGTGCTCACATTGGAAGTATTTGCCCATAATCTCCACAGTGAGCAAGCGGGTTGGCGATCGCAGTAGCAGATGATTGCTGTTACACAGAAGGATGCTGCTGCCCATTCTCCGGAACTTTCCCTTTGTCGCTTTTTACGACACCCGTGGGACGAATAGGGGTGGCTCTACTCTTAGGCCGGAAACCACAAGGCAAGTTCGTTCGTTTCACTCGTTAAATCTCTTTTATTTGATTGTTTTTTACAATTAAACATTAATAATTTGGTTGCAAAGTTTGCGTTTGATCGGCTTCGTTATAACATTTCGATCCGAAACATCGACGTTTGATTTTGGGAATATAACCCCTGATACAATACTTTTACGGATGATAACCCACCATAGTTTATTACATTAAGATGCCTACGATCATGGACCGTATCATGAAGTGTTATTGGAATACCTTTACGGCGAATAGCGCCATCTTCGCTCGCAACGGAGTAATGACATAAGACATTTACTCACACACCGAGTCCCCATCCAAATCTCATCAGAGTAATTCTTACAATACCTAATATTAGAATAATGCCTATCTGTATTATATTAATACGTGAATCGAAAACTGTGGATCCCTTTTTAAGAATATTGCGCTCACGAAAAAGTGAGAAACTAAATATAATAGAACTAATATAATATAAAATTTTATATGGAGAAGAAGTGCAGAAAGCTATAATTTATAAAAAGAACACGGTCGATTTTCGACTACTGACTGGGCCAGCAGTTTACCTAGAATATATCTATAATTATATAATGGTCTTCATGAATAAAAACATTTATTTTTTTAATAAGAGCTCTTTATACAAAAAAAACTTTTATATAAAAAAACTTTTAGCTCTTTTATTTTTAGGTATTTAACTTTTAACTGCCTCGTTGGTCTAGTGGTAGCAAGCGCGACTGCTGAGCACGAGGTCCTGGGTTCGATCCCCGGGTCGGGCAAAGTGTTATTGGGTTTTCCATTAGGAAATTCTCAGTAGCAGCACGGAGTCTGGAATTGTGCCCGGTTAATGGCAATAGGCTCGCCCCCTATTACATGGGACTTATTACACAGCCGGCGAAACGTGGGTGTACTACACACCTCTGCCTACCCCCTCTGGGGAATACAGGCGTGAGTCTATAAAATTTTTAGGTATAGGTACTCAAAATACTACAAATAAGATCAAAGTACTAAAAATAAAAGAGCTAAAAGTTTTTTTTAGCTTGTAATTAACGACTGCTTCACCTCTAATTATTGAAATAGGTTTTTGTGACACGACTTTTGTACCTAATTCTAGATTTTCTAACTCACTACCCGCTGGAGAAGTTTTGGCAAAACAAACTCAAAGGTCAATGAAACTTAACAAGTCCAGACACCGTGCTAGGTTTTGTCTAGACAGGATGTTTTAGGAAATACATTCGGACGATTCCAACGATTCCGACTTCTTGAATTGATTGAAGGCTTTTTAACAAAAGAAAACTTAAGACACGACACAGAAGGATAAGTCAAGAACTAGAGTCATCGAGAAATATATCCACAGTAGAGCGATGCCGGTGATATTCTTTTCTTAATTACTATTACTGACAGCCCATATCATCCCACTGCTGGGCAAAGGCCTTACCCTCTGATTGCCACGTCTTTCGATCCAGAGCCAGTGTGGGCCATTCGCTATTTGTTTTGCCCAATTCGTCCCGCCATTTCATAAGATCTCATTATCTTTTTTAATTACATAAGAATTTTTTTTTACATGTTGTCGTCATATTGTTAAGAGTATCGAGTAATCTTAGGGTTTGTGGGCTTGTATCTTAGGAACACATGAGTGGTAAAACTTCTTTGAATTGCTTTAGCCTAGTGTTACGAAAATTGACTGGCAAATCAGAGATCTCAGATTCGAACCTCTGTCTCGCCGGACGTCGAATCACCGTCCCATCGGACTATAAGACTGAGGGAATAGAAATCTGTGCTTACGCACACACTTGTGCACTATAATATATCCTGCGTTTAATTTTTGTATTTTTTAAAATAGTCATACCTAATTCTATTATTATTACTCATGTTTTAGGGGTCTATTACTATTAGAACAGCACTAAATCTCTACTAAAAACCTTTAGTCAACACAGCTTTACCCTGTTTAATCTCGTGCTTACCGACTCGGTCGAAAACTTGCGACTAGTAATCATTCGATCAATCGGGCAATTCCATTTTATATTCGCTACAACATGTTTCTCTCCATCAATTTGATCCATAATCACGTTGTTCATTTTATTTCCAAGCAATCAATTTTCATACAATCCATCTTTTATTTGGGACCCTTTGCCTTTGACCGTGTTACGGCAATACATTTTATTGTGCTGACCTCAAAGGCCGGAACTTGCGTTGAAGAATTTCTATGACACATCGAGAGGAATGGAATACCGATTGTGACTCGAATTATTCATGACAATCGATTTATTCTTTTTGTACGTCTAGATAAAAATTTATGAGTCATTATTTCCTATGTTGTAGACGCAGTTGTAGCTTTAATTTTGTAAAGAAAGTGATCTGCTACAGACAAATTGATAAGGTATTGTATTGCAGTAAAGTTAAAGGTGTAGGTACAAGTTTGTGTTTCTAATAAAGAATTTAGGGTTTACAGGAGTGGTGTCTTCACACTGAAAGCGTTAGCGAAAACTTCCCCAAATCAGTGTTAGTGGTTATAATATTAAAATGTATGTTTAGGTTAAAGTAAATAACATAACCATTTGATTCTTGATAACCGAGTCGAGAATAAATAATTTAAAAAGGTTTTTGAAATTAAAAAGCCAACGTTGATTCCAGAGCGGTAAAAAAAAATCAAAACGGCATATTCAGATTCGCTTTGAAACACGAAACAGAATTCTAGTTTGTTTGTAATCTATTTCTATTTGTTTGTATTATTCAAACATAACTTTTACCGGATATTTTCGTGTTTTGCAATAGAACCTACGTGCTGTGACTGCTGTGAGCTTTGGGATTTTATTAAAAAGTACCAAAATGTTTGAAACAATTTTTAATTGACTAGCTAACAAGCTTTTGGAACTGAAACTAACTAATTTCGTTAGTGTATTGGTTGTTCATGTTATATATTGTTTACTCTTTATAGATTGTCAAGCGATTTTGGAGTATGGCATTGCCTCATAGGACATTTAATACAGTAGGTATCTTTTGTATCCAGAGTAGACGATGGCAAAGTGATCACATGCTACCGTGCACAGCGAGGCTTAGGAGAGACCCCTTTACAGTCTCACCGGGGATGTGCCTAGCAGGCGATGCGCAGGGGAGGTTCCGGAGCAGGTCTCTTAGGAAGACCCGGGATCTCTCTTCATGTGCTGATGGTGATCAGTGGGGTGGTTTTAGTGAGGTAGGAATCCCACACTCCCCGGTATTTTCCCCCGGAGGCCGGGTGCCTTTGAAAGTTCGAAAACAAAAAAAAAAGGTATCTTTTGTAACCCTCGAGGGAAAAAAGGGGAGAATATGTGACAGTAGCGACGAGGGGCCCGGCCACGGAGGAACCAAAGAGAGTGGCAACTAGAGTCACTCTCACAATAAACAATAATATTAAAATTATGACTATTCATAAGTGCCTAATGGTCTACATGAATAAAAATATTTTTGATTTTGATTTTGAGTTAAAATTCATATCCTGGGCCGTCCAATGCAGAGGTATTTATTTGATGATGACGCGTAAACAATTTATTAAAACGCCTATTTGGTCTCCATCTCCGATTCCAAATATTGTTGAAAGAAAGCAAAAATAATTTCACCTAAAGAATAATATTTTCCTTTAAGTAGGAACCGTTCATGTAAGAATTATGTTAGTTGAACTAGTAAACACGAATGTTATCGTTGTGTCCTAGGAATTGGGTTTTATTAGTCTTGCGTGATCAATGAAAAGTTTTTTTGGGTCATCTTTTATTTGTGCTAACCATAGAGTATTCAAGAAAATATAGAGTGATAACGTCAACCACATTGCCTTGTGCGGAGCAAAAGCAGGTCTCACCATACAAATGTTAAAATGTCATTTTTTCAAATTATGTTTTCAAATTTTAACTCAGCAGTTAACCATGATATAAGCTAAAATATAACTTTTTCGCTCGTGGAGCCTAGTTGAACCGCAGTTGATCGAGGTATGATCGCAAACGGAGCTCGTGTCGCGGCCGCGGTGTTCATACCCGTACTCACAGTTCATACTTCTATAGGGTTGCTCTATATTTTCTTATATACTCTAAGGTGCTAACCTTCTTTCCAATATCTTTGGTGCTAACATTAGGTTTGTTTTTCAGAATATCTGGCCTCTTTCTGTATAGAATTATTTACTGAAGATCGTAAAATACTTCGAGGTACATTATGTGATTATACGATCGGAGAAGTTATTTAGTTGTTTCAGAATATGTAGCTTGGGTGATTTATATTTATCTCAAGTACTAATTATTAGTTACTAATTAGGTAGTTACTTGGATTATTTTATAGTATTATTAGTTTTATTTAGTATTGTTTATTTGTACTTTAAGTTACTTAAATAAACCCAATTCTAGTACTAATTATTATAATTAAGAATGGGCTGAAGTGGAGAGTTTCATAATTATACTTTTGATCCCGGATAAGCTTAATAAAACATAGACTCCTTAGACTTCCTCAGAGGGGTAAACAGAAGTGTATGCAGTACACCCACGTTTCGCCAGCTATGTTATAAGTCCGATGTAATAGGGAGCGAGCCTTTTGCCATTAACCGGGCACAATTCCAGACTCCGTGCTGCTACTGAGAAAAATCCAAAAAGACTTTGCTCGACCCGAGGATGGAACCCCCTCCTGCTGACCCGGGAATCGAACCCAGGGCCTCATGCTCTGCAGTCGCGCTTGCAACCACTAGACCAACAAGGCAGTCATAAAAAATTGACCACGGGATTATTTATTGCCGGGGATAAAACTGGTATAGTTAATAATTTTTAGTATTTTTATGAGTATGACCAAAATCATGGACATTTAAACTTTTGATGGAGTGCTAATCGGTCCACTACGTGAAACTAAGTGTGTAGACATAAGGTTTTAAGAAGCTAATCGTATAAGAGAGCCTTCTAGCCATTAGCCATTAAAATCATTAATTTTATCTGAAAATACTTTTGAAGCATATCATTATTTTGAGGTTATTTAATTAGGTAAGACTGCCTCGTTCATCTAGTGGTAGCGCGACTGCTGAGCACGAAGTCCTGGGTTCGACTGGTCGGGTAAAGTGTTATTGGATTTTTCCATTTGAAAATTCTCAGTAGCAGCACGGAGTCTGGAATTGTGTTCGGTTAATGGCATTAGGCTCCCTGTTACATGGGACTTATAACACAGTCGGCGAGAAATGGGTGTAGGTACAGCTTACACCTCTGCCTGCCCCCTCTAGGGAATACAGGCGTGAGTCTATGTTATGTTATCAAAATCATTTTTTTTTATTCATGTAGACCATTAGGCACTTATGAATAGTCATAATTCTAATATTGTTTGTTATAAGAGTGACTCTAGTTGTTATGTTATTTATGTAGGTAAGCAATTACATTAGCGGCTTTGAAAAATATTATAGAACTCAATAAAGCCAAGCTACGGAGACGCGATGCTGAAATTTGTAAAAAACAAATACTTCGAGTCGTCGAGCAATCATACTTTACTAATAAATTAAAAAGCAACACGAGCAAACTATTCCAATATTTACTCAGAAATACTCAGAAGTAAAACATTGCGACAGGTTTGTAAACTTAAATAAATAAAAGGCAAAAACTCACTGCTGCGTCTTTGCTATCATTTTTCTATAAGGCGCTTTGTACAAACTACCTCTGCAGCACTGGGAGATATCGAAATAATTCTTGGTCAACACAATTTCTTTGAGTTTTATGTTTAAAATACTCAACTTTGATCATAGTTTTAAATTTCGATTTTTTATGCTAAGATTTTTGCATACCGGATGTACGTAACAATATTTTTTCTATTGTTTAATTTCTTGTCCATGCATAAAATTGAGTTGAACGAGTCGTGATAGCCTAGTGGTGGTGACCGTTGACTGGCAAGTCAAAGGTCTCGGGTTCGAACCCAAGGCGCGCACTTCTGACTTTTCGTAAGTTATGTGCGTTTTATAAATTAATTATCACTCTCCGTGCCTCGGATAGCACGTTAAGCGGTTGGCCCCGGCTGTCAATTGTAGATCTTTGACAGTCGTTACGGGTAGTCAGAAGCCCGAAAGTCTGACAATCAGTCTTATCAAGGGGTATTGTGTAACCCAGTATCTGGGTTGTGGAGGTCTGATAGGCAGTCGCTCCATGTAAAACACTAGTATTCAGCTGCATCCGGTAAGACTGGAAGCCGACTCCAACATAGTTGGGAAAAAGGCTAGGCAGATGATGATGCATAAAATTGAGTTGTATGGAAAAAGAGAAAAGTATATTGATTGACGATACAATATTAACAATATAAAAATATTATGTATTATATTATGAGAAATATGTGATCCCGAATAGAGAGAGCACCTGTATTTGCGCATTTACGCACTAATCTCTGTTGAGATTGGCTGGTGTGTGACCGAATTTAGCAGTGATAGCCTAGAGGTATCACCGTTGGACGGCCAAGTCAAGGGTCGCAGCTTCGAACCCAGGCCCGCACCTCTGAACTTTAAATACATGTGCATATTAGAAATTAATATGACTTAATCCTAAAACGGTAAAAGAGATTTTTCAACTATGTGTTTTTCAAAAGGCATGTCAGAGACTTACGGGTGGTTAAAACTTGGACACCAGGTTGTTTATCAATTGTCATTAATAAATAAAGGTTATCAGTAATTAATAAGTAGGTACTGCAATCAATTTTTTTTACAAAATGCTTCCCATACCAACAGGAAAATGACAAAGAAAATAATGTAACAAACATGTAATGAAGGATGATTCAAGTAAATTGTTTGAGCGACAGTCACGCAACCATCATACGATTGTTATTAACCTCTACTTTGCCTACTAGGCCAATTTCGGTCAACTTTTACCATACAATTTAATTAAAGGAGAATAGAGGTATGTGTGGAAACTTTTGGAGTACTATTAGTAACTATAAGCTATTGCCCACGGCTTCGCTCACGATTATTTAGAAGTTTAGAACACATGGAGCCATCTATTTATCATAAAAATGTTATTGTTGTTTTCCTCGGGAACAGTTCTGTTTTTAAATGTCCGTTTGTCTGTCCGTTTCTGTACACTTGACAAGGTTTTTATTATAATATGTAATTTCATATGTTAAGTCGTATGTAATTTTCATTTCATGTGCGTGACGTGTCGGGAAGTCAAAAAACTAGCGGAGGATAGAGAGGAGCGATTACTCCATCGACAAGAGCCTAGCTCTTAAATATAGGAAGAAATGTGTAATTTATTATTTAAAGTTGTACTATCGCGGACACGAACGGTGCACCACTTTGCGATCAAAATGCTTTGAACGATGCTACGTGCGTAGGGGCGGGGCTAGCGCTACGTTCAGCGCCGGGTGCAAGCGATTCTAACCTTAAGAGTGGAGCACCGGCTTGGTCCACGATAGTACCCTTGACTCTAACTTCACCTCTATTGCTCAATGGTTACTTAGCTGGTAGAACCTTAATTGTGAGTTAAGCTCGTTTTGCACATTCTATTAGGTACATTAAAAATGCAATGCAATATATAAGATAGGTACGTGTGCAATAAAGAATTAAAAAACAAAACCATAGTCTTTCAGTTACGTAATACATGCGCAGTATAAAATGCGGATACCAAGTAACTCAGCACTCACCCCACTGTGGTACAATCAACAAAATCCACGCAAACAAGACAGACAGGAGTTCTTTATTTTGCTGACCTTACTTAATATAGCTTTTTTACATAAGTCTCAGTCGTTCTCTGCGAGATTTCGTTTGTTTTCCTTTTATTTTTGGTAGGTTTTTTATGCCTACTGTCTTGTTAGCTCAGCAGTATTTTGATAATAATATCTTTAGCTGTGGAGAAACTTGATTTAGTCTTCGGATTGTATTATAAAGTAATCTATACCTGTAGATTTACCTCGAACCTGAAGTTTTGAAATTTGGAGAAAATATTCTTTGATTACCTTAAATAATAATAATAGAGTTCCCAGCGAGTGCCCCATCCCATTTTAGATTAAAGTTCTCAAAGAGACCTCTGCATGTTGGACCTGTGTCCCCAGGCAACCCTCCAAAGAACCGGGTCTCTTTCTTTTGGCAGAGAACTCGTGAATTAGATAGATACAAATAAAAATAATAATCTTTTATTTTTAGGCACAATGAAGATGCACTAAGGATTTTTTTTTGGAAATTCCACTCCTAAGTGCGTAAAATAGTGGTTGAAAAATTAACATCCATGGGGAAAACAGTCGCGGTTGCATAGGGCGTACTTTTAATTTTAAAATTTATAGTTGGCTACACAATATTACTGTTTTGTAAACAACACCCACTAACATTTTTAATAATTTTTATTTGTAATTGCTCGGTAGCAATTAGGGGTCGTAAAACCTTACACAAAACAGCATCTTTATTACAACTGCTTGATTGAATGCATCTAACGACTCCACAAACGTCACCAGGCTTTACAACTTGTTAACTTAATTAAAACTTACACGAACTTTGTAAACAAATAAAAAAGAGCGAGCTTGATTTAATTTAGAGGACTTTCAGGGCGTTCAAAGTTCTATATTAAATCAACGAAGTTTATATTTCTTTTACGTACTTATTTTCTAGAGACTACTTATGTATTTTATACTAGGTTATGGTTCAATTGTTTTTATCTTGCGGAAAACCTTTTATGGGTTCTCAATTCTCATCACCAGAGGCTGGTAAGGAGTTTTTGTACGACACGCACGTTGCACGAACTAAAACAAATAAGGTCTGAAAAAAGCACACGATGTTCCTCCACGAACTTCTGGTCGGAAGTACAGGTTTCACTTGCGGATTATACCTTAATATTTTTTTGTGAATTTTTTACATGTTATAGCACATGATAGCTTATTAAATATAATTATTTAATAAAAAAATTTCAAAGAAAATTTGAAATCCCATCTGTATCAGAAGTTTTTTCAAATTTTCTTATTAAATAATTACATTATACCTTATCTTAATATCCTTGTCTTGCACATATCACCTTAGAGATAGTTAAAAATTAATAAATCTTAAAAAAGCTTATGAATGTCGAAGTTATAAGCCTTTCGACATTTCTGGAAGAGGTATCTAATAGCTATCTTCTTCCCGCAATCTGACATCTTAAAATCAAAATATTTTTATTCATGTTGACCATTTTAGGCACTTATGAATAGTCATAATCCTAATATTATTATAAGAGTGACTCTAGTTGCCAGTTCCAAGGGCAGCCTACCCCTCATGGAGAAGAATCTGGCAAGAAACTCCATAATTGCTCTTTTAATTAAATAATGGCTTACAATATTTTTGGATAGACATCTCTCTAGATATTCGGTTACAGACCTATCTCTTTCTCAGTGTAGTTGTTCCTGACATAAAACAATGTATTCTATTGTATTCGGTTATTTTGCTGATCATGATTTCTAATTGTCTACCTTGTCATTTTGCTTGTCAGCAGTCAGCTGACCTGTAAAATCAATTACTACAAATGTTTGTCCGCGCATCTTTTCAAAACGGCTAGACAGATTTTGATGTTTTTTGTATGAGTTTGACTAGTTTAAATCGAGGGTCAGCTAGTTGGGAATAAAACTTGGACATCTAGAAATGAGACAAAGGAAACCAATTGTTACGCGTCGCCGGCGTCCTTGTGATAGTTTAAAATATAAATTCAAAACTTTAATAAGCTTCAATATTAGTTTTACTTCAAAGTTTATTACTAGTTGGAAGATTTAGGTATTCTATTGTAAACACTTTGTTAACAGTATTTCATTACAAGTAAATTCAAGAGATATTTTGCGATGAAATGAAATTCTACAATTTCAAAATCTGTTGACGCATTCCACATAACTGAGCACACATAATAAACATTATTAAACATCCCTTTCGCCCACAGACAAAGTTTTCCATCAGATGCGACTTACTTATCTCCTCAATATAGGTACCTACTGAACGCAAACCTGGGTTTCCATGGAAACGGTGGCAGCGCGCGCACCCAGTCCCCTCGACGCCCCGACACCGACTGGACGCGTCAGTTCCATTTTCAAAAATAAACATTCATTTTCCGAATTACGTTCAAAAACTACATTGTTCTTTTTATTTCTGTGTGTTTTTGAAAAATGACGGTTGTTTTAGAGTTCCATTTTTGAATGTGTGTTGTGGTGTGGTGTTATGATAGTGACAGGTGATTGGATATGGCTGAAGACGTTAACTGCGGGGGAGGCACGGTGAGTTAGTGCAAAGTTTTTTTTATTACACATGAAAGCATGAGTTTTTGTGTCCTTAGAGAGGCAAAAGAGAGACGTCATTGTCGGGACAAGTTGGATTAAATTGTAGTAATATTCGGATTGTAAACAAAGGCCATTGTTTTTGTTTATATTGGTTAATGTATTTTAGTATTTCGAATCCTCTGTTATCTGCGACGAATATTATATCTACTATTGTTTATAGCTAGATAATTATTGTAAAAGCTGAATAATGGTACCTGAAAACTGCGTAATTTACAGAGAGATCGAAAAAAAAATCTTGACATTGATTTATTGAATTGTATTACCGCCGTTTTGAATTTGAAATGTAGTTATTCGTTGTAGGTTTATTCCAATATCTTGAGGTCAGGTCTTGATAAAGGATAATTTTTATTATTTAACCTACTTCCAAAAAAAGAGGTTTTTGTTGTTTGTACATCGATAAATCCGTGGTTAGTGAGATGATTTGAGAAATAGTTATTTTTATTGAAAGGGTATACTCTCTTTTTAGTCCTATACAAATATTGTTATGATCTGATGATGAACTTCGGAGGAACTCCTCATCGGACGATAGCAAACCTGTCGTAACAATTAATTTCAGCTTATTTCTTCGTGTTGTTGATAACCGATTACCGAAAAAGAAGGAGAGGGGGTTTAACCTCCCCCTATAGAGTAAATGTAACACTTTTCAAAATTGAAAATTATAAACATTTGACTAAAACATATGTAGGGGTTGGATTGTATGGAACTAAAAATGATACAGCTCTTCCAAATAGCAGCACACCAGTACAGACGTTTTATTTGACAGCTTGGAACAAGGCAGAGAGAAGAAAACAGTGTTGTTATATCGAAAAACTATCATAGACTAAATATAACAACATACAACAGACTTCATAACATGAGAAAGCTAGAAATAGGACAGAAACATACGTTTAGGTGTAGCTGCCAAGGTTTAAGACGAGGTGGTTTTATCAGGGAGACTTAACTTGGTACCGACTCCAAAACGAACATTTGTGTATTCCTAGCTTTTTATTTCTAACTTTTTAAATAAGTATTTCTACATTCTATTAAAGTAGGTACTCGTACAGTCAATCGCATGACAGTAGAGACACTGAACTACAAAAATAGCCTTTACTGCTACGTAATAAGGGTGCTGTCAATGTCAAATTGTTACCACTGATGTGCAGTTGACTGTACCTAGTATTAAATCCTGCGAATCCCAAGAATCCTGACTAAGTAATGTATTTTTTCTGAATTATAACAACAATGTAGGGGAAGTTGTTTCTGTGTTACGAGATATAAAGAGAGAAAGTTTATGGTCATAAGAAAACAGAAATATTTAATAAGAGCAGCGTGGCCAGAGAGGGGTTTATATTTTACCAAGGACAACAGCAAATACAATGAATGCTCTTGATATTTTTTCTTATGGGACGTTTCTCTATTATTTTTTAAAGAATGTCCTCCAGACCGAATTTTGGTCACAGCGGAGTTTTGCCAACTAGGTACCCAGGAGGTATTTTCGTGCACAAGTGTGTGCGCAAACAGTTGCACTCTCTATTCCCTCACTAATCAACCGGACGGCAATCCGACACGACCGGAGTCAGATCAGGCGCAGTGCCAACAGCTTTACATGCTTTCCGTATTCATTTATTCGGGTTCGAACTTGAGACTTCTGACTTGCCAGTCAACGGTCATACCACTAGGCTAACATGACACAGGAAAATACCTACTGGGGTGATGGATAGAAGTAAATCGAAGCTGTTAGGAAATGTCTAATATATAGCCACTGAAAGGCAAACATCATCATCTGCCTAGCCTTTTCCGAACTATGTTGGGGTCGGCTTCCACTACACGGCTTCCTACACTGAAAGGCAAACATGATTAGAAATGTGAGGTCAAATAAAAGACCTGTATTACGTTCCAGGTAAATTATTGCTTGATGTGAAGCATTATATCTGGAGCACACATACCTAATAACGCTAAGCGTAAACAAATGCATTTAATTACTCCAGGGACTGAAACGTAATGTTGTTGTTTCATTAATTACTGAACACATTTACTACGAAGCTGTTTATGAAGAAGCCGGTTAGAGATCGATTAAGCCTCACACAATTTTAGACAGATATTTTAGATATTTTGGGGTCACGGGTGGTTGGATTGGGGAGTCTGTTCGCTCATTGATCGACCCCAGAGACGACGGACGATGGTAAAAGCGAGGCTCAGGGGAGACCCTTTTACAGTATCTTCGTAAAAGGGTCTCCCCTGAGCCTCGCTGAGTCTCTTTGGGGATGTGCCTAACAGACGTTGCATAAGGGAGCTGGTCTCTTAAGACTGAGGACCTGGGATTTCCCTCCGTGTGGTGACAGGGGTGGTTTTAGTGAGGTAAGAATTCCACACTCCCCGGTCTTTTCCCGCGGAGGCCGGGTGCCTTTTGAAGGTTTTCCCTTGTAAACAAAAAAAGGTCAAGATTTTAGTCTGGGATCAGTGGTGAATATGCAGGTGAATCCTGTATTCTCCCAGAAGTTAGTCGAGGAACACCGTGAAGTTATTGGTGTCAGTCGGACATAACTCCAAGTCTCAGCACGTACTAAAAACACCATCCATACATGAGATGCTTGACTCCATAGAAGCGACATGTTATAATTAGCAAAATCGGCAAATATTCACAATGACCTGCACTTTTAACCTAAAGCCCATCGATGCTTACGATATGAATATCGATAACGATATCGAATACGTTAACATTGACAAATATTATGATAACACGTTACACGATAGTAACGCTTTGATATGAAGGGTTAGCCGATATCTCTTAGCTAGATTAAAAAGTGAGGAAACTGCACTTTTTTATACAAACAAACTAGTTTACGCCAGGCACGCGTGTCTGACATATTTATATGCTAAACTAGTTCCTATTTTGATATGCTGTTATTTTTGCTGATACCTACGCTTTTTTCCTGTTTTGTTGTTAAACCCGCTTTGCAAGCACGTAGGTGTGGTTAACTGTTTTAAAATAATAACTTTCGTGAGTCATACTACTCCGGTCATACTAGTGGGTGTGGGTTCAAACCTGGCATGTACCAATGAGACTTTTTCAATGTCATGTACTTTCTTAATTAATTTAAGGCACCACTGACTAACGGTGAAAGAAAGCATCGTAAGGAAACCTAGATTTAATAGTCTGAAATTGCCAACATGCAGTGAGCTAGCGTGATGATTAAGCTCGATCCTTCTTTCAATCAAAATTAAACGTAAAATAAGCAAAATTTGGTCTGTGCTATTATGACCGTTGAAGTTCCTTTACCTGGTGCCAATCCTGGATGTCGATTCAGGTCATGTTTACCTTAAAAATGCATGGTCTTCAGAACTGAACAAACCTGTAAAAGTTTGACTCCGTAGGATAAGAGGAAGTGGTTTTAATTTAGCTCGCAAGATATTATGACCTGAACATACATATATTGCAAGTTAAATAAAGCTTGTAACTTGTAAAAATAGAGTAAATTGAAATATGTAGACATAGGATATTATGAACTGGCAGTGGCAATATAATTATTTTGTTGTGAATCTGTCAAACCACCGACCTTTATGTAAAGCAATTTCTAGATCGTGAGTGACATTAATTTGATTATATTCAAAATGGGATCGAACTTCGTTTCTATATAATGCATTTGGGTTTTTTTTACTTTTTGTAATGAGTAGGTACAAATAGATTGAAGACAGTAAGGATAAATTGTGTGAAAAATCACATTATTATAAAGAGCAGGCAAAGATATGACGGCTTACACAGATAAATGGAAGAAGAAAATCAATTGCAACCACAAAATATAATGGGAAAAACGTGATTTTGAAGCATTTTCATCTCTATGTAAGAGAACTTAGAATCTTTTTTTCAAAAAGCAGTGGAATATAACCAACGTTTTATACAATTTCAAACAAATATGAACCAGGTTCACGGATTCGTTTATACAATAGTGCTGAACGGCATTTTGTTCTATAGTTAGAAGCTCAGATCATTCAAACAAAGTAAGAGGTAAATACACGGATACTCGCTTTGAAAAATATTTATTTTCAGACCAGTACATACAGACGTAACAATTTTATTTATATACAGTTCGGATTGTAGCTGTTTTTAGCTAGTTATCTACGTAAATTTGTTTTGCAAGTTTTCCTTGAAGGGGTAAATAAATGGGTTAAGATCGGAAATAGACCGCTTTGTAGAAAAAGTTAAATGTCGGCATTATCATTTTACTCTCATTTTTGCTTTGCGGCCTTTTGAGCTAAGTCAATGATATATAGGTCTTCTTAACGTGTGGTTGATGAACAACCTGGTGTCAGAGTTTAAACCACCCGTAGGTCTCCGACATGGCTTTACACACCGTTGAAAAATCTCTCAGGTGTGCTGGTTTCCTCACGATGTTTTCCTTCACCGTTTGCGCAATTGATAATTGATTTCTAATTTGAATGAATTCGAAAAGTCAGAGGTTGCGAATCTGTCTGGGTTTCGAACGTACGACCTTTGACTTGGCAGTCCAACGGTCATACCACTAGGCTATCACTGCTTTAGAGGTATTTTTTAGCTTAGGTTATACTTAGCTTGACCTGTTTATTATTTGGTTCAAATTTAGTAAGAAATCGATATTTCACCCCCTTCCTGTTGACAGATTGATCTGATATTTGCTACACGGCTTTAGTTTTGATGACAAAACCGTTTTACGTAAAAAAAATTACTTATATTATTTATTATTATAAAAAACAAACAAATACTTAATAAGGTTTTCGTAGACTATTTCAATACTCATATTCGTTGATATTAAGTTCAATTTAGTTTAACAATAGATGTTTTTGTGGACCGATTCTGTTATTATATGTTAGGTCTATACAAGTTTGGGTGGGCGTAATATTTGAAATGAATGGATGAATAGAAATGATTACGTGTATGAGATTGTACAAATGTTATCTAAATGGTTACTGCTATTGAGATATTATCTGTGGTACTTAATATTATTGTTTAATTTTAAGCCTAGAAAGAGAGAGGTGTTGTAATCATATCTGTGTGTATCATCAAGCTTCCAAACGGAAGAACCGATTTTGATTTGGTTTTTATTATGTCAATATTTATTTGAATAAAATCCGTAGAAAATTGATAGCCGACCCCGAAACCCCAAAATTAGGGAATAATAAAGCTAGGAGGATGATGATTCATTTGAATAAAAGTGCTGGTGAACATTATGATCATGACATGACAATTGAAATATAATTATTAAGTACTTACTTACCACCTTAGTAGAAAAAAAAGTGAAACTCTATTGCATATCTTTAAAAAAGAAATTAAATAGGCACATAATGCGTCGTTTAAAACAGTCAAAAAAAAGTGGGACTTATTTCAAAGGCCAACCCCTCCACTTTTTCGGAACTCGGTTATCAAAAAATATAGTATAAAAACTAAAACCCGACTACTTAAAATCTAAAAACAAGCTTCTTAGATTTTAAATAAAATTCTGTAGTCGGAGGCCACCAAATTACAAAGTATTTACCCTTGGAAGATTATCTAGTACCTATTTACCTATAATACATTAAGGCCTCCGACTACAGAATTTTATTTAAAATCTAAGAAGCTTGTTTTTAGATTTTAAGTAGTCGGGTTTTAGTTTTTATACTATATTTTTTTTCAATGATTTTTAGTGGTAAAGAAACCAATAAAATTCATTTTAATCACAATTTTTTAGAATGTGGTAGTTCTTAAATAGGTAGATTTCTTTAACTGTCAACTTCGGTTCAAACCTTTAGTCAATGTCATGTATTTTTTAAATTAAATTTATTTCAAAGGTGTCGTCCGCGACTTCGAGCTATTAAAACATGGCCTCATATATTTCTTAGAAGTATACATGAAAAGTAGTAAGAAGTACAGCTTGGCAAAAAAGAGTCTGGAAAAATTGGGGGCGCCGCTGTCGCACTTTTCACACTACAATTCAAATTACAAGTTATTAAGTGCTTACATATTTCCATGACGAGTTTTTTGTCATTAATTATAATCAAATGAATCATTTTTATGTTATTTTAGTACTCACAAACGTAGTTATTTAAGATTTTTATTTTTAGTTCCAGCTGTCACCGCCTCAGACTCTTTTTTGCCAAGCTGTATAAGTACACATGAAACCTTTTTTGTGGGATATCATCAAAGATAGAGTACATTTACCTAAAGTTCGAGGAAGTAAGTAACATGGAGTTGATAATACCTGCTCTAAAATCCCGAAATCATAAACATTACAATTAATTCCCGGGAAATAAGAAATTAATTTTACGTATAAGTAATTATTTAATAAGAAATTTGAAAAAACAACTGATACGGATGGGATTCGAATCCACGATCTCCGGTGTACCGTGCCGACGCTCTAACCGCTAAGCTACCGTATCCCATCAGAATCAGTCGAAATTTCAAATCTCTTTCTACGCCTTAGGCGTGTGGTAATATCGAACGGAATACATTAATTATCCGACTCAGTGTTCTAAACTTTGCAGTTTTTAGAAGGCACCGATAGATATTACCACACGCCCTAGGCGTAGAAAGAGATTTGAAATTTCGACTGATTTTGATGGGATACGGTGGCTCAGCGGTTAGAGCGTCGGCACGGTACGTCGGAGATCGTGGGTTTGAATCCCTTCCGTATCAGTTGTTTTTCAAATTTCTTATTAAATAATTTATTATATTTAATAAGCAAACATGTGTTAAAACATGTAATAAATTCTCCAAAATATTAATTTAACGTTTTAAATACATATGGACTAAATTATTACAATAAAAAGTCTTTATTATGTTTTTAGACATCGGTAACAGATAATGTAATACTTAAGTAGTTCGGTACTAAAACTGTTAAATTAATGAGTTTTATTTTACATACAAAATTAATTCTAATAAAAACTATAGGTCAAAATCCAATCCATATTAATAAAATCCCGGGATTTAATTGTTATGTTTACGATTCCGGGATTTTTGAGGAGGTATTTTTAACTCTATGTTACTTACTTCCACAAAACCGCAAACCAACGCCATCTAGTTACGAAAAAGAAATCTCAATTTAATTAACATTATTTTAAAATATAATCATAATTTAATAGGCAGTGATGTGTAAAAACTTTAATTTAATTAGTAAATATTTATTGTTATCACGTTTTCACATTGTATGCAGTGTTAATATCACATATATTTATGATAGTCGTAACGGGTAGTTAGAAGCCTGATATTCTAAGAAGTGGTCCAGAATATATAGATAATATATACATATTCTGAATGTGCTCATCAAGACCTTCCATTTGATATCAAACACGATAAATTTACCTTAACTTTATTTTTTTCGAGCTGACTAATTTATTTTTAAAATCCACCTTATTTGATTTTACGAAATTTCATAAATCCTATAACCCGCAGACCATTAAGACGCATCGATAGACACCTTATTTATTGAATTACAACAAATAGTTTAGGAGCTACGAGGGAACAGATGAACAAACTTACATACATACAAACATACATACATACATACATACATAGACTGCTAAACTCATAACCCTCCTTTTTTTGTAGTCGGGTATAAACACATACCAGTAAGGTGAAATTGTAATAACCATAGGTTTGCTAACATCCGTTCTGTATCTCCGAAGTGCATCATTAAATCATGACAATATTCATCATTCAATATTCAAAATTCGCAGTCATCATCTTTCAAACAAAGAAAAGAATCATCAAAATCGGTGGGCTAGATGTTGTTATTGATGAATGTTGGCGAATTGATTTCTCCTTTTAAAGTCGGTCACACATCAACAAAATTCCAATCCTCCCAATTACGTAAACAGCGTACAATCTAAAAACAAGGTGATATCTCCTTTTATAGCACCATTAATTTCAGCAATATCCTTCTGAAAGCAATACAGTAGATAATAGAGGCTATCCCTTTATCTTTGTCTATTCCGTTTATTATCCTTGGCACGGCGTTCTTTCTGAAGCGAATGCTCCCCGAGACAATGTTATAGGACACAATTACTTAGGCTACGGTGAAGTTTATCGTGTTGTTTTGAAAAGGAGCTGCAGGATTGTCGGTTGAGTTCTGTGAAAGTTACGTGGTCTCTTTTTTTGTCGTGTGGTTGATAAAGAACCCAGTGTCAGAGTTTTAACCGTAGGCGTAAATATTATACTGAATACTAAAACTAAAAATAAATTGATAAGAAAATTTAATCTTAAAGACCGCTACCAGTGGGCAACGTCCCTAAAACGCTGGCTGCATTGTCACGTTGGATGGGGAGTGTTAAGCCTTTCAGCTTTTTTAGGTATAAGTCGAAAATAAATTTAATAGTCTTAAAAATACTTATATTAAAAAAATCCCAAAGAGCGATGCTTTTTAAATGATAATAATACTTGTCTGAAAAAAAAATTCTTCCCCACTTTAGTACAGGGAAATCCCTCTCAAATTAACCTTTTTATTAAATTTTATATAAAAAACTTAGTCGGAGTTATAATTGTGTAGGTATAATTTAATGAATATTCCAATATAATAGCCGAATTCCAGCTTTCCATTACATTCGAATCCGAATTCCATTGATAGTCTACGAGTAAAATTGCTATGTGATAGACAGACGGACGAGACGAAATTTAACGGGTTCCTGGTTTTACTAAGGAACCCTAAAAACAATAAATGGCCACAAATCCACTAACACTTATACAGTGTGGTTACAATATTAATACCGTTATGTTGTACAGAGCCAGAGTTTACGAAAATTAATGTTTAAAAAAAAAATCAATCCAAACTTTTCAATATGCTTGGTGCTTGTAAAAGGAAATATCGTCGCGTTCTGCATAATCGAGAATTCTTATAAAAGATTCTTTGAACCCTTTGCTACTCGATATCATTTGCATGTTAGAACTGCAAGGAAACTACAAGCCTGAGAGATCAAAAGGAGAGAGATTAAAGTTTAACAGTTTGAACCGACTTAATTAGGTGCAGGCTTAGGTTTGACCAAGAATTCGCTAAATGTTGATGGTAAGCATTATGGAGGGTGAAGCACACCTTCCTTTAAGAAGCATAGACACTCTAGATTAAATTGTGAAAAAAGGTACACATTTTAGCCACTAAATTTGAACACAGAGCAAGTATATTTCGATCACCGCGTTACACTGGCAATACAATACAATACAATACAAATCCTCTTTATTGCACACCAAAAAACATTTTACAATAACAATACTTATTTATAGAGTAGTACAATTGGCGGTCTTATCGCAGCAAGGCGATCTCTTCCAGACAACCGTGAATGGACTGGAGTGTCTAGTAATCACAAAGGGCCGTCTGTGGTGCGCTTAAACATAACAATAAATAATTATTTATTTAAGTATTTTTATAAATAATGAATAACATTTAAATAGATATATACCTACTTAATAACATATAATACATACATACTTCAAAATATAATACATAATTAAGCATAAATATATACATAAATAATAATACATACATAATATTAATGCTAAAGGAAATAAGTTATGAAAGGTGAAGAAAAGTAAATACACAAGGAAATCGGGTTTATTATAGTGACAAGTAGTGTTCTTTTAGGAGCTTTTTAAATATGGGCAAAGATTGTGCACGCCTGATAGATACCGGCAAAGCATTCCATAAACGCACTGCTTTGCTTGCTGGCAAATTAAATACCTAATTACTTTTTTGTACTAAAAATGTCCTCCTGACTAAGTTTCGGTCACAATGGCCATACATAACGCAGGAAATATCATACACAAGTGTTTGGGCAAACCAAATATATTATATTTCTATGGGGCATACGCAGGTGCACTCTATTCCCTCCATTCGTTCGATGGGACGGCAATCCGACACGACCGGAGAGAAATCAAGAGTAGGGCCAAACGGTTTTATGTACTTTTTGAGGCACGGAGCAAGTAATTAATAGATAGACAGATTATACTTTATTACTATAGGTATATAAATAGGCAAAGACAAATAGTTACAGTTTTCTCTGTTTGTAAACTTTTTTTTTGTAATCGGATTTTTTTTAACCCCCGAGCCCGATGCAATAGAGTGTTAGAGATTGTTATAGAGGTGTAAAAATATTATATTAATTTTGGTCGATCATTGCACTGAAACACCACACCCTTACAAAAAGTCAGAGATGATAGTTTTTATTCAATGTCTTTATGTCAAAAGGGCATTCAATGACCCTTGCCCATGCCATTATAGTGCCACTCAATTATTTAAGAGCAGTTTAAATAGCTCTTACAAAAACTACTAAAACTAACTATGAACATTGTGTTTCAGACGGTGAATTATTAATATTGGAAATCTAGTCCCATAAAAGATCGGCGAGGCATCAATGAGTTTTTATAGATGTTTATTCTCGTGCTATTGATATCTTTAAGGCGTATTACGCCCTTGATTTAGCCTCTCTTTGACTCTACTTTTTTTTATAAATAAGTATAGTTTCACAAGTCTTTTTTACTGTGCTGTACTTTTATTAATTCTGTTAGTTTTTATATTAAAACAACATTTTTAACGCAACATAATACACCGTGTTATTTTAAAGACCTGCTAAATTTTAGGAGTTAAGAAGGTCCATGAAATTGAACAACTTTCCCCCTTTCCCCAAGGAATATAGGTCGAAATCTAAAAACGAAAATTTAACTTCTCATACAAAAGTGAGACAAGTGACCAGTAACCGTATGAAAAGTATACTTTAATGTTTAGGGCTTATGACGTCATTTGTCTATATTTGCCGTCTTTCTCTGGTAAAGAATGTTCAAACTTGGTTTAAACCTTTTTTTTATCTTTATAAGTTTTTAGAATTTAAAAAATCTAAGAAAGAGAAGTTTAGATCGTGTGTAACAGAATTATTGATAAAATTGAATACAAATATCACAATTAAATTGTTTTTAAACGGTTTTACTTAGCTTGACCTGTTTATTATTTGGTTGAAATTTAGTAATCTATATTTCACCCCCTTCTTGTTGACAGATTGATCTGATATTTGGTAAACAGCTTTAGTTTTGATGACAAAACCGTTTTACGTATAAAAAAAAATACTTATATTATTTAATGCCAAAATTCCTATTCTATTCTGAAAATAGACAGCTCAAAGGATGAACAATCACTTCTCACATGATATACATATCAAACGAAGCTTACAATAGAGGATTTAAAACTTAACCCTTAAAATACCCTTCGACTAAACGCTTATCTCGTTCAGGGTTAGACCCTGGAAATAAATCCGGTTATGATCCGGTCCATTGTTCCCTTTACTATTGAATGATATCTAAATAAAGACTGCCCTTCGATTTATTAATCGACCTTTTATTGTCATAGTGTTGCTTGTAAAATATAAAATAAATAAATCAACCTGTAAAACTCCCACTGCAGGGCAAAGGCCTCTTCTCGTATAGAGAAGAATCAAGCATTAATCACTACGCTAGCTCACTGCGTGTTGGTGATTTCAGACTATTAAGTCCAGGTTTCTTTACGATGTTTTCCTTTACTGTGAGTCAGTGGTGTCTTCAAATTAACTAAGTAACTAGATAATTATATATGACATAGAAAAAGTCTCATTGGTACATGCCAGGTTTAAACCTATACCCACGTTTCAAAGCGGATCCATAACCAATCTTCTTTATAATCGTGTGGTTGATGAACAACCTGGTGTTAGAGTTTAAACCGCCCGGCCCAAAGGCCTCTGACATGGCTTTACACACCAAAAATACAGGCGTGTCTTTATTATGTTATGTAATCTCATCATTTGTGGTTTCAAAATTAAATTATACAAAAAATATATTCTACATATTTCACGTACAAGAGTGTTTTATACAATTTATTATACAGTTACATTATTCAAAGCTTTGCCCGTATAACATTAGCATGATTTAACATTAAGTTAGGATATAAAATCTTTCGAAAACCCATCCCAGATAAAATGTGAATGTTTGTGAATTTGTATGTTGAACTCTATTTCTGCAGAAATAGAGTTTAAAGTAATTTACATGATTATGATAAAACTCTAACCTAAATGATTAAGAAATAAAATAACCAACTAACTATGTCCTCCTGACCGAATTTCGGTCACAGCGGCCAATCTCAACGAAGATTAGCCATCTACGCAGGAGATATTATAGTGCACTAGTGTGTGCGCTAACATAGGTGCACTCTCTATTCCCTCACTCTCATGGTCCGATGGGACGGCAATCAGACACGACCGGAGAGAGATCAGGCACAGGGCCAACGGCTTTACGTGCTTTTCGAGGCACGACTAAACTACAAATAAAAAATGAATTTAGGTTGCCCGGGGAAATCGTGCCGAGGATGCTAGCGTTTCCTCGTTGAATAGCCAAACTGAGGCGTTGACCGAGGTAACTGCCAGCCCTCTGGTCACCAGTGGTGTATTTCAATTTGTATGTTTGTTTGTTTTTCGTTAAAAGTGTATGTAGCAGAGACCACCCTCTTACATAAATATCGATGTAAAAGAACAGAAGGATTAGGGCTGTTGTATTACGTAGGTCGATGAAGAGAACCTGAAACTAAATCCATTACTTCCTTAATCCCCTTTGTTTGATTCCCCCCCCTTTCATAATTCCGCACAAGGTCGGCAAAGCACTAATGTTTTTATACATATTTCGGAAAAAAATACTGAACCTAACCAGCCGCAGTCACCCGCTCTTTACTGCTCGAGTCTAGATTAGCTACATTTTTTTCACTTCACACACTTCGGCAGTACCCGGCTCCATCCGATACAGTGCGAAAACACGCAGGGGGAGATATTTCTCAGGGATACGGTATGAGGTAGGAACATTTTTTAATCCCCCTCCATAAATAATTTTATTTTTAACTGACTTCCAAAAAGGAGGAGGTTCTCAATTCGACTGTATGTTTTTTTTTTTTTTTGTATGTTTGTTACGCGATTACTCCTTCAGTTGTGGGCCGATTTTCAAAATTCTTTTTGTAATCGAAAGGGTATACTCCCGAGGTGGTCCCATAGAAAAATTATCGTGATCTGATCATGAACTTACGAGATATGAAACGGAACTCCTCGTAGGATTATAGCAGAATTGTCGTAAAAGTAATATTGCTTTGTTTATACGTGCAGTCGATGGCTGACGAGCAAAGAGGAAGAGGGGGGATACGTGGTCAGCACCCCCCCCCCTCCTATAATCATCCAAGATATAAAATGAAATAACTTTAAAACGTTTTGGAGTCGGTTCCAAGTCAAGTTCTAGCCTCTTTAACCTTCTCATTAAGAACTTGACTTGGAACCGACTCCAAAACGTTTTAAAGTTATTTCAAGCTTTTTAGTTCCTTTTGAAGTCGGTTTTATTTTTTATTAAAAAAAATTATTTGTAAATAACAACCCTAAGCAGGGAAAATAAGGTATGATAATCAAAAGCCATTCATGAATGTACAGAAAAGGACTAACTAGCCAGGGTTTTCATTCGGAAAAAAAAACGTAGGATAGGACACAAAATAAAACTTCATCAATAAAACATGGAGGTTGAAACTAATACTAGGATAGGATGAAATAGAAAGGGTTCAGTTTTAATTAAAATGGGCGACCTCAGGCGATTTGTTGATTCAATATTTTTCTAGCTCGATTTGTTTGAACACTGCACTTCTGAGCATGAATGGACTGACTGAACTGAATTGGTTGCAGCTTCTGATATGCCGACGAAAACAATGGAAACGTTTTTTACAAGCTTTTAAATAATTTACAGTGCATTTATGTTTGTATGTTACGAGTACGGTCAAATCCTGCAACTGAATTTTAAAACAGTTAAGTACACTCAACCGATAAAATTAAATTTTGCATTCACGAAATTTTGCAAATGATAGAAATAACATAATTTTGCAGCCAGAATTAGAGCCTCACTCCTCAACGATTAGTAACACGGACATGAATAGCATTGCATAGGTATACGATTAATGTTAAAAACGTAATTTTAAAAAACTTATGGCTATAATCGTTACCTTCGAGATTACCTTTTCTGTTATGTATGCGTCAAGACATACTTTTTTAGGTCCATGGTATTTAGCGAGTGTCGTGATAGCCTAGTGGTGGTGACCGTTGACTGGCAAGTCTGAGGTCTCGGGTTCGAACCCAAGGCGCGCACCTCTGACTTTTCGTAAATTATGTGCGTTTTATAAATTAATTATCACTCTCCGTGCCTCGGATAGCACGTTAAGCTGTTGGCCCCGGCTGTCAATTGTCAATCTTTGACAGTCGTTACGGGTCAGAAGCCCGAAAGTCTGACAACCAGTCTTTGTCAGTCCAGTATCTGGGTTATGGAGGTCTGATAGGCAGTCGCTCAATGTAAAACACTGGTATTCAGCTGCATCCGGTTAGACTGGAAGCCGACCCCAACATAGTTGGGAAAAGGCTAGGCAGATGATGCTGGTATTTAGCGAGTGATTATTAATTACTATAACACACATTAATGCGAAAAGTCAGACGTGCGTGAGGGAGTTTCGAACCTATGACCTTTGACTCTGCAGTTTTTACTGTTATATCACACTATCACTGTTTGATACTATATTTTTGATACTTGAGGTAGGGACACTTATCTATACTAATATTATAAAGAAGTAAAGTTTGTATGTCAGGGGTAATCTCTGGAACTACCGATCCGATCCTAAAAATTCTTTCACTAATAGGAAGCTACTTTATCCCTGAGTGCTATAGGCTATTTTTAATTTTTTTTTAAAAGTTGAGTTTCAGTAAAAAATAAAAAACGCAATCTGGCTGCTTTATCAACGTGTGTTTACCGGAAAATTTAACTTAACGCGGACAAAGTCGCGTGGAACAGCTAGTTTCGAATAAATTACTATTAACTTTGACTTATTTTCTTACATTACTTACAATACTAATAACACTGTGTTAATTACAGATTAAATTAATTGTAGTGAGAACCCAACTCTTACTCAAGTTAATTAGAGAAAGCTTTCTATCTTGGACAAAAGAAAACTCGGAGACAAGTTCAAAGAAGTTCACTTTAACTATTTCTTCTTTGTTTTGCTTTCTTTGGTATTCTATTGATACCTATATTCTTTGATTTACCTGCAGAGTCGTGATAGCCTAGTGGTGATTGACCGTTGACTGGCAAGTCAGAGGTGTCGCGCGCTCCTCTGACTTTTCGTAAGTTATGTGCGTTTTATAAATTAATTATCAGTCGCTAAAACGTAGAGGGAAAACATCGTGATAAAACCAGCACACCTGAGAGATTTTTCAGTGGTGTGTAAAGCCATGTCAGAGGCCTTCGGGCGGAAGTGCGCGCCTTAGGATCGAACTCGGACCTCTGACTTGTCAGTCGATGGTCATACCACTAGGTTATCAGTGCCATATCATAAACAATCGGACAGACAGATGCACGGAACCCTAAAAAGAAATTCTCAAAGTCCAAACATAACTTTTTCTGAAATCAATATATTAGTCAGTATTACTTAACAAAACAACACACTTAATGAATGAAACATTACTCTGTTTGCGAACACCCATTATTACACGTTACGTCATTGCAACCCGATACCTCTGCCTCTGCTCACTCTGCCCACCCCCAGCGTGGAACAATAAATCAAACAAATTGATTGTTTCTGATGTTTTGTATCGTAATGTAGGTACTACGGAACGTTGTCAAATAAGCCGACGGAAATAAAAGGAACTTTTGCGAATGGAATCATAATATAATCATTTTATCCTTAACGTTCTAAAACGCTGTCTCGCTCGCACATTGACAATATAAAATTACTGGTTATGGATATGTAAAACGAAAAAAAACAAAGGTATGGAGAATAACATTACAAAGTATTATGATTGGAACATGTTTTTACGCGATCGAGTTTACTGAAGACGAAACTCTGATGGGTGATGTGAAAAACCCAAACCAGATCGCTGAAGTACATCTTCGGTACGTGAATTCAGAAATCAGAAACCATTTATTTGCAAATTAATGTACCTAAGTAACAAGAAAAGGAGTTTTTGGCATTAACATAGACTCTGGCATTAATAATTGAATCCGGTACCCTACATGGTATGAACCATTATGGTATGCAAATTTATTTAAGCATAAAATTTTAGTAGGTAAATCTACATAATAAATCAATCAATTTGTAATAAAAAAAACATAATAAAAAGTCATACCATTATAACATTTTATAAATCGTGCGTTAAAGTTAATTAAAATTAAAAGTTCATGTCAAGTTTCGGTACGTAGATTCAAAGTACCTACCACCGTTTGATAGGAAAATCTTCGTCGTCAGTCTATAAAATTCAAGTTGAGGCCGTTATGAAGATTTCCCATTAAACGGTGGTACTTCGAATTCCCACGTACCAAAGGTGCAGTAGCTACCGGAGTTGCAATCCCATCTTCAGCCTATTGCTTTGCCTTTTTTTGCTGGTTGCCTATTTCTCACACGTTCGTGTTAATTTCTTTACGATGATATCAAAATGTTTACTTACTTTTTAAACAGCAGGCAATTGGGTCCCATTGGACTATTGTAAAAAATTCAAGAGGAGCTGAAACTTTAAAAAATTGCTACAATATGAAGGAGATAGTCGACAGCCAATGTTTTACTGAACGTAAAAGGCTTAATAGTCATCGCCATTTTCTCCCGCAGTAGTTGCAATGTTTTTTTTACGTATTTCATTCAACAGACTTGCAAATAAGGTAGCGTTGCCGATCTCGCCCAAAAATAGACGCGGAGAGAGCAAATATTTGCGCGACGAGCATTTGGAATTCAAATTGAAATGGCTTGCCTGTTGATTTCAGCACCAAGTTTCTAACAGTTTGGAGTGAAGGGTAAGGTGCCTGTTTTAAATAATGTATCATTATTATGAGGTAGTCCACCTGCCTTTAACCGACTCTTAAAAAAGAGGAAGTCAATTCAGTCAATCGAACCCGAAACTTCCGTCAGCTGCGTGGCAATCTGACATCACATCACTGGGATACCATTTTCTAGCTAACAATACTTAATTTAACAAAAATATCTATAAATTTTATTCACGTCTGTCATCGCCTTTCAATTCAAATTCAGAACGCAAGGCTAGCCTGAAACCACGCTCGCTTGTACAGTCTGCGTTAGAAAAACTTAGAGGAAAAATTTTGCTGAAATCTCACTGTCCTTCTCCAACAGCCATAGAAACTTCGACAAAAAATAAAATTAATACTTATTCCACATTTAATTAAGTCGTGCGTGTCAAAAATATGAATAAAACCAAATGATTTTTTGATTTTAATGAGGGAAGTTCTAAAAAATGCCCAGATATATATTTTGCGAGCGTAAATATCTGACCTACTTTTGACTTGTACCGAAGTATTTAGTTAGTACAGGAATTTTTATAAAATGATTTATTATATTGAGGAGTTATTCGCATTTTGTCACTGGCAGTAAAGAAATTGAATTTTGTCTTTTTCTATCGATTCGACATTCTCCGTTAAATAAATCGCCGCGCGCCGCCGGTAGAATGATACTAGTAGTGATGGTACATTGGTTACAGACTCGCTTTACAAGCTCGTGGGTGCGGTTTCGAGCCTGGTAATGTGATTCTTTAGTATCATAATATGTACCTACATTCTTAGTTAATCTAAGACACCACTAAGTGGCAATAAGCAATGGTAAAGGAAAACAACGAAAGGAAACCTGGACTGTGGAGCTTCCCTGTATGAGAAGAGGCTTTAACCAAAACTTTTACTAAAAACTGCATTATTTATTTATTATTACTGGCGTTACGCGACGATACGCAGCATTTTCAGTCAGATCTGCGTCGACCCTAAGATGCTTCTTTTAAGAATAAGAATCCGTATTTTTTTAACACTAGTATATTATCTAAAAAACCATGTTCAACTACAGCAAAACTAAAATAACCTAAACTTAAGTTAGCTTAACTAAACTTAAACTAAGCTAAGCTCAACTTAAACTAAGCTAAAATAAACTTCAAGAAACAATTTATAAATTTAATAACGACACTCAACAGTCTCCTAAGATATTTTTTAAAAGTTCTGCAGTGTAGCAAACAGAACTAGTGTAATTTATATCTAGAGATCCAAAGTTGCAGCATTTGCAGCTTAATGGAGGTAATATATCGCTTGGGGGGTAGGCAGGGAGCCTGCCACCTGCCACTACTTATAACTATTAAGCTTAGTTTGAAACCTACTGTTTCGGAAACTGCAATATCTAACTATCTTTGTTAGTAAGTTGCGTGTTGAAAGCTTATGAACTACGAATGCTAGTCGTATTATGCAATGCAGTTGCAAATTCCTTATTCAATCAAGAATAAATGCGCGCATTGGTACGCGCTTTTGCGCCAACAAGTGTCAGCAAGCGTCTATTAGATAGGTTACGGTAACCGCTTCCGTATCGTATGCTTATGTTGTGTACCTTATTAGTATAAAAAGTTGGTTGTTTAAAATACAATAACGATATGGAACCTAAAAGTTGAAGGTTTAACTATATGTATATACACCTAGAAATAAAATATCTATATAATATATAAATTAATAATTAAAAAGATAAACTTACCCTTAAAGTTAGGTTTGAAGAAGTATTTAGAGAGATTTTATTATTAAATATCTCTAAGCTCAAAAATTAGGTAGAGTAGAATAAAGAGTAGATAAATAGTTTATTAATCCTCAAAATTGTCTAAAACCGTCAGAAGGTTAAGTTTAAACGAATAGTGTAAAAGAAATCTTAACCTTACCTTACCTTACTTACTGCATAGCACTGATAGCCTAGTGGTATGACCGTCGACTGACAAGTTAGAGGTCTCGAGTTCGTTCCCAAGGCACGCACCTTTGCCTTTCCGTAAGTTATGTGCGTATTATAAATTAATTATCAGTTGCTAAAACGGTGACGGAAAACATCGTGATGAAACCAGCACACCTGAGATATTTTTCAATGGTGTGTAAAGCCATGTCTAAGGCTTACGGGCGGTTTAAACTCTGACACCAGGTTGTTCATCAACCATACGATAAGGAGAAGAAGAACCTTACTTACTTCACCTTAAGGTTTGCTGGTTTGCTTAAGGTTTACTCAGCACTGAGTTAAGCTCGCCTTTGTGCATTGTCTTTTTTGTTTCCCTTTTGTACCTATCTGTTTATTTGTGTACAATAAAGAATTAAGAATTAAGTATTAAGAAATTTCTAAAAGAAAAATAATGCATCGAAGATTTTTAATCTAAGTACCCGACCTTATATCCTGAAATCTTCAGCATTTATTTTTTGCTGCTACATAACCGTAAAAACGTCTATAAGAGGTTTTCACTTCCCGCAGCCTCATTTTCCTCAGATTTAAGTATCGTTTAGAAAGGATAACGTTGTTATTCTGTCTTACGGTATGCTGAAGTCTCTTGTGGTTACGTTGTGGCATTGTTGTGGATAAAACTAGTATTTTTTAGGGTTCCTTAAACCAGAAACCTTTACAGTTTTGACCTGTCTATCTGTCACAGCTATTTAACTTGCAGGTTATCAATGCTAGAGAGCTACATATCGTATATATATAACGCCGACTTCTTCGTGCATCGAATGGTTGATAAACAACCAGACGTCAGAGTTTAAGCCACCCGTACCTAGGCATCTGACATGGATTTACACTCCGTTGTAAAATCTCTCAGGCGTGCCTCACGATATTTTTCTTCGCCATTTTAGGTAGTGATAATTAATTTCTAAAATACACATTTAAATCTGAAAAGTCAGCGGTGCGTATATGCCTAATTTCAGGATGATCGGTTCAGCGGTTTACGCCTGAAAAGGTAACAAAAAACTTTAGACTTTTGCATTTATAAGATTACTAGCGACCCGCCCCGGCTTCGCAAGCTTACGCTAATATGCATGTGTTATACATATAAACTTTCCTCTTGAATCACTCTATCTATCAAAAAAACCGCATCAAAATCCGTTGCGTAGTTTTAAAGATCTAAGCATACATAGGGACAGACAGACGGCGGATAGCGACTTTGTTTTATACTATGTAGTGAAGAATAGAGTTCTATAGTTTAAGAGCAAGTTTAACAATAATAATTTTTAATAATAATAATAAGTTTAACAATAATAATAATAGTTTAATAATTTAAGAAAAGTCGTAAACCTTAATAACTTCTTCACCTATAATTTTATCATTCAATTCTTCAAATAAAATTCCGTAAATCGTAAAAATCTTCAATCCTAAGGATGGAGCTAAATAATAAGAAAGTTAATCTGGTTAGAAGTTTATCAGAAAATGTTTTTCTAGCTTCACAAGATTTTAATAGCTACTGAACTAATCTAGTTTGAATTATGAGCTGTCGTAAAAATGAACCTAGAAAATATCAGAGACGATGTTGGAAATAATTTTACTTTTTAGTATTAATTTTACGTGGTAAGGGTTCTTGTCAACTGGTTTATTTATTCATGTTCTTTGGTTTATACAAAAATTTGCGTCCGTAGCTTAGCTTTGATAATTAAGTAATTTGAGTTTTACGACTTGTAGCGCCATCTGTTATTATATGAATGTTATTGTAATTTTCCTCGGGAACAGTACTTTTTCGGAATGAAACCCTATCCTGCGTATACGGTTTCTGTACACCTGATAACATAATATGCAAAATTTCAGTGGTTTACACGTGAAAAAGTGACAAACAAAGAAACTTACTTTCGCATAGTTAGGATTAAGATTACGCAATATTATGAAGTAAACTTGTAGCTTGAGTAAGTACCTATTTTTATGCTTAGTCATTGTAAATTAAATTTAAAAATCTAAATTAAAAAACTTAATGATGAAGGTCCAATAATTAAGCCCTGTGAAAGTCCCATAATTATAAACTTACGAAAAGTAGACCATGTCTTTTTTTGATATTTCTTATATAAACCATTATTTAAAACGAAGAAATAAATAGAAATCAAAGGAACCTGTTATCAATGTATCGTAATTTCCTAATTTGATTATGTTTAAGACGACGCGAACGCAGTTAAACGCTTTGGATAAATCACAGATGCGTAAATCAAAGGAAATAATTTACAAGCTTCTTAATTGTGTCTACGTTGCCGTCAGTTATCGAATTACTACTAATCTTGTAAGCTCTGTTCACAGATTTGAAAATATTTTTTGTTTCAAAATTCTAAATAACCGTCTTATTATGTCAATGTCAAGGTTGGAATTATTACAGAACTGCTAAAATTGAGACAAATTGTATAACTGCTTGGGAAAAATAATCTTTTGCGAGGCCTATTGGACATTTTTGCTCATAAGCTATGATTTTTTGTACCCCACTTTTGGCCTTTAGTCCCAAATACAGATGAGAGAAAATATATTCTTCTTCCTCTAGCTGACCTAGCACCAGTGAAGTGTTGGTGCAGGCTTGTGCCTATCCCTTTGAACGCCACGGCAGTCACCGGTGACCGACAAACACTAAAAATTGCATTGTCTGCGGCGTGGCAGTCAAAGTGATAAGGAGTCCAACACAACCGAACAGCTTCCACATTATGAAGTAAAAAAAACAAAACTACGTGACCTCAGAAGCATGGCAGCATGGCACTGCCCTCGTTAAACGTTAATCACCTATAAAAATTATGAACAACAATGTGGTATTAGTATCAGTCAAAAGACAAGCGGAAGACAGAGAGGTGGTGATAACACCACCGATAAGAGCCTATTTCTTAAATATCCTAGAAGACGAAAAAAGTATCAGATAACATTTATTTAAGTTGCTTTACAAATTAAATAAAAAGATGTATCTTATTCACTCAGTCCAACGTAACCTACTCACAACTCGAGTGGCTCATAAATTCTGCCCAACCTACTCTCATCCACTCGACATGAAGAAAATATTACCTCACCATCCAGACAGACGGTTTTTATTTCCAACATTTTACTACGTTACACAAGCTTGTAAATTGTTAACCTCATTTGCCCAATAAGACAAAAAAAAACGAAAGAAATGAAAGGTTTTGTTGGGGTTCAAATCCCGCTCGTAACTATATTTTCTTTCGAGAAAATTTCGAATTTTGGTTTTCGTTGACAATGAACTTAAATGCTTTGATGATAATCATCATCCTCCTAGCTTTATCATTCCCAAACTTTGTTAGGGTCGGCTTCTAATCTAACTAGATACAGCTGAATATCAGTTTTCTACGGAGCGACTGCCTATCTGACCTCCGCTTCGGGATACGATATTCTGAAGTTAGATTAGTTGTCAAGATTTTTGTGAGGGTACTGACTTCCTATAACGACTGTCAAAGATCTTCATGACAGCCGGGGCCAAAGGCTTAACGTGCTTTCCAAGGCACGGAGCTGATGATAATTAGTTTATAATACGCACCTTACTTACGAAAAGACAGAGATGCGTGCCTTGGTTTCGAACCTGAGACCTCTGACTTGCCAGCCAAACGGTCATACCACTATGCTAGCACTGCTTTTTGATGATAATGTTGATTTTGATTTATTGTTTCGAATGATTCATTTGTTTGTTCACTTCAATTTGGTTCATTCACTTCATTCATTTGTTTTGTAAATACAATTTAAGAATTTAAGCTGACAAGCAGCGCTTGCCAATTCTCTAGAGTCTTTCGAAGCACAAAGCTGACGCTTGAACCTTTTGGTAGTAGTATTACAGTTTGTAGGTATTGTATTTATTTAGCGCTCGCCTGCGACTTCGTCAGCGAGAAATCCCTTGTTTTCGGGCTCTAGGGATTTACGAAAAACCCTTTCTTCATGGCTGTTTCTGTCAGCAAAGTTTAAAGCTATCTCTGTTCTTTTTAAGTGGATTTAACGTGCCATCTGTTTTGATTGATAGGTCAGACACAGCTTATGTTCTATTGCTGGGAAAAGGCTTTCCTTCTCTTCCTCTATTGTATTCGAAGTGGCATCAACGTTCTCCTGCCGCGCTGTCGTATAAATAACCTCTGAAGTCTAATCCAATATAATCAATCCAAGTCAATCCAATATAAATATATCCATTTAGCTATTCAATTTGTTTGAAACAGTTTTTGAACTATAATAATACTTTAGGGCGCAAATATTCATGAATACTAAACAATAGACAAATTAATCAGCTTAACACTGTTCAAACAATCCCAATGTCAATTAATTCAATTATAAATTTTACGGCAAAACCTCTGTGGTGGTACATGAATATAACTAATTCAAATATTGTCCCGACCACGGAAACATTAATTTGATTCGCTAGTCTCTAACTGGGGTAATTTGAATGACAATCCCGAGAAGGGAAGCAAGAAGGCGCTCGAGAGATCGTAGCCCGCTAATACCTTGGTGTATTTGAGACAAACAAATTGATCCTTTAATTTGCGTGAGATCCGATTGGCCAGCTAAATAAGAGATCTTTTACCTATAAAATTATAATTCAAGGATATTAAAACAAAAAAAAATGTTAAAAATTAAAAACTTATATTAATTTATTATGCTGAAGAAAATGATAATTATTTTATTTTATTCCCCACTGTTGCCGGGTAAGGAAGGTGGCAAAAGCAAAGCACAAGTGATAAGATTACGAGTAATTTAACTAATAAGTACTATTTCTCTATCTGACTGTATCTATTTAGAACAAGTTTTGAAAGAAGGGGCGAGTGGGTACACTAAAATAATTCAAAAAATATTCCACTCGACCCTCTAAACGGGGCGAGTGGTACATTTTACTAAAAGGGCAAGTTCTAGGTGGTGATATATCAATATTTAATAACAGTGTAGGTATTCATTGTCAAAGAATATTTTTTTTTTTAATTAAATAATTTCTCTTAGAATAGTTCCCACAGATTATTGTATATGAAAGGTCAAGAATTTAGACACAATATATTAAGGATAAATCTAAATTAAAGGTAACCAAAGATCACTTAAAAACCCTTGAATTATTTTCACAGCAAACCGCGTGATTGAAAATCCCTCGCGGGCCAAGTCAGGTAAGAAGAGGAAAAAGATGCTGTAATCTTCCCCCACATAATGGGCTTGTTATTTTGAAATACCCTCAGCTGTATTTATTTCAAGCGAAGTAATTTGTAAAGGTCTTTCTAACCTTTTTTCCATTAACAGCAAATTTAAGTGGTGTTGAACATTTTGGGGTTAAGACTCGGAATTATACATTCTGTTTTATGTTTGAGTTAATCTGTTGATTCGAAAATGTTTTGGTTTTAAACCTAAATTCTTTTCTGTACAAATTGTCATATTTGATTATATTTACGGTTCGCTAAAGGCTTTTGCTTCCACTTCCACCTCTCTCTGTCTAAAGCCATTTTTTTTTTTAAAAAGCGCACCCCCGAGTCATTGACATTGAATGTTTATTGACACAACCCCGGCTCTATTTCTCTATTAGACTAAAGCGCCTAATAAAGTATACGCGGTACGTGTGCAATCACACGTTTTTTTAACACACATTGTGCACACACTGAGACGAGACAGTCCGTAATGTTTTACTATCTCGCTTACTACTTCGATGCGGGGGACTAATGGGGTAATTGTTATAAATATTTGGTTAAAGTGTAACACTAAGGCCCGGCGCCCACTAGCGGCACGGCACGGCAAAGGATTTTAGTAAACGCAAATGATTTGAGATCTTATTGTATTATGATTAGCGTTTACATTTTGGGATGCCACGGCATGCCGCAACGTGCCGAAGATTGCCAAGGCAGGCTGTGACGTATCATTGAAATGTGAATATTAACAGTGTTGAATAAGATTCAAAATCATCTGTAATACAAAAATTCCTTGCCGTGCCGTGCCGCTAGTGGGCGCCGGGCCTAATTCAACTACTACTTTACTAACAAGTAGAACAAATGCTGAGCTTTCTAGAACTACCTACATAATTATACTAATGCGGTACCAAACGGGTCAATGTCATATCGAGTTCACCGAACACGTTGATACTTTGTGTTTTTATGTAAAAAACTGAAACGACGCTCCTGTATAATGTATTGTAGCGACAGGCGTCCGTTTGTTTACGATGTGAAATAATATAAATAATATGATTCGAGTTGGCCAAAGCTTAAAAAATTACAATATGTAGATTTTTGACAACTCTGCCCTTTTCTCATTTCATCATCATTATCATGATCAGCCGTAGGAGGAGGTCGTAGGAGTCATAATAGCCCAATCGTATGACCGTTTGACTGGCAAGTCAGAGGTTTCGGGTTCGAACCCAAGGCGCGCACCTCTGACTTTTCATAAGTTATGTTCGTTTTATAAATTAATTATCACTCTCCGTGCCCCGGCTGTCAATTGTAGATCTTTGACAGTCGTTACGGGTAGTCAGAAGCCCGAAAGTCTGACAATCAGTCATACCAAGTTGTATCGTGTAACCCAGTATCTGGGTTGTGGAGGTCTGATAGGCAGTCGCTCCATGTAAAACACTGGTATTCAGCTGCATCCGGTAAGACTGGAAGCCAACCCCAACATATTTGGGAAAAGGCTAGGCAGATGATATCTCATCATTAGTCGAAAGATGTCCACTGTTGAACAAAGGCCTCCCAAAGAACGCCACAACGAGCGACAACTTGCCGTTTGCATCCACCCGCGACCTTGACATGTCGTCGGTCCACCTGGTGGGAGGCCTACCAACACTGTGTCTTCCGGTTTGTGGTCTTTTCTAATTTCTGAAGCTTCAAAGTGAAAGAAAAAAGTTAATGAATGAAGAAACAATATGAATTGTTTTGACTCCATTTTATACAGGGTTATTTGTAAAACACCAGCATCCTTTAAAAAAAATCAGCTGTTCCATACATTTATGGTCACGTGACTCAACAAAATGTATGGAACAGCTGATTTTTTTTTCGCGATTTCAGAGTGGTCCCATAGTAAAAGTTGTTCATAATGATGAGTCTCATGACCCCTTTTAAGGATGCTGGTGTTTTACAAATAACCCTGTATAATATAACCATTTTCGAGCTGACCTACCCGATATCAAGACAAAAAACAATAAAACAATATCCCACGCGTTGAACTCGTGTCATCGCTATCTTCGCTCCACACTGCTGCGTTAACATTTGATTGACGTTTCATTAATAGAACATAAAACGCAATGGATGGTGAAATGACGTGCATCGTTTGCCGTCGTACTTTATCATTAATAATTCACATTTCCCCATTGACTGCGGCTTCACAGAAATCGTTTTATTAAAGATATGATGTAGAAAATGTAGGAAGGCTATTAATTTTGTAGATATTGCAGTTTCATAATGGAAATTGATTTGGTCGTTCATCTGTACCTAGTCTTCTTCTTATCATATGGTTGATGAACAAACTGTTGTAAGAGTTTACACCACCCGTAGGCCTCTGACATGGCTTTACACACCATTGAAAAATCTCTCAGGTGTGCTGGTTTCATCACGACGTTTTCTCTCACCGTTTTAGCAACTGATAATTAATTTATAATACGCACATAACTTACGAAAAGTCAGAGGAAGCCTTGGGATCGAACTTAGACCTCTGACTTGTCAGTTCACGCCCATACCACTAGGCTATAACTGCTATCAGTGTAGTTAGTGAATGTGTCTTCATTAGGTATTATGAATTTCTTTCGGTTTTTCGTTATGAATGATTGTGATAAAATAAAAATCTTCCAAAATACAATGCAATGCAATAATGCTGTTATTGTTTTATCCTTCTCCACGATCACTTAGTTCAGCAACGCATGACGCGGTTATTACATGGATAGGTGGCCGTTTGTGACATTTAATTTCGAGATTTAATCGTTAGAGTCAGAGGTTTATTGGTATGTTAGCTGGAAAAAATGGTTCAATTGATTATTACTCGTATTGGCAAAATGGCTTCTTCTTCTTTCGTGTCGATTAACTATTTACAGAATAAGAATGTATATTATATATAAAACAAGAATAAGATAAATTATAGTATAAGAATTTGCTACTTGATTTTTTTTTAAATGGAAAAAGATGTGGAAACGTGGAATGAACCAGCGATACTTGTTCTATCTTGGCAACGCTCTTATGCTAACTGTGCTATCGTGTTAGCCTGCTCATATAGTTTTTTCAAAATATTCTAAGGATCAATAGCTCAAGCTCAATACTTCTCTGTACGAGAAGAGGTCTGATTTATTTATTTATTTATTCTAAGGCTCTAAAAAAACATTGTTATTGGCCGCCATCTTGACTCTGTAATCTTTTCATCGCATTAGTGCATCGCTAACATCCTTTTATACTCCGACACTACCACTTTACTACGACCACTACATCGCTATAACCTCCATTAAAGCTACAAAAGCAGTAACAGCATGTCATTAGGAGCCACTTTGCTAGTCCGGTGGAGACGTGTCTCGCTCGAGGCAATACGCAATCCTTTGCCTCGCTGCGCAATAATCGTCGGCGCTGTCTGAGGCAGCTGCTAATCGCCTTGTGGCTGATGCACTGAAATATACACAACTTGCTGAAGATTTTAATGAATAAATGTTTAAGTAATGATTTCTTACAATGGTCTCGCATTTTATATGCTTGTTATTACATAAACCAGACAAAAAGAAACAATGATAAGTAAATAACAAAAACTTGCCTTTTTTGTCGTAGCTAATGAAAAATGCCTTTTTAAACCCCGATATAAAAAGGTGGGTGTTACCACTTTGTCGTGTCTATGTGTCTGTATGTCTGTGTGTTTGTCTGTGGCATCGAACCTCTCAAACGATTTTGATAAAGTTTTTTTTTATTTGAAAGGTAATTTGATCGCGTTTCCTTAGCCAAAACAATTGAAGTTTTGCTGTATCATTAAAATTTTTAGTTTATAGTTAGTAATTTATACATAATATTACATATATATATATATATAGAATAATAATAAATAATATCTATGTAGAAGTAAATGCAACGAAATAATATTTAAAGTTGAAAAATATTATTATAAAACTAACTGATCCTCGCGCGGGTTTGACCTCGAAGTTTTAATTTAACTCGTCCGCAGCGCAGGTAGCGTTGGTAACCAGGTCCAATTGTAAATATAAACCATTTAGAAATTTAAACCCACACAAATAAAAAACAATCCAGCCGCATTGAACTGATGCATGGACAAACATTTGTGGCATTTGATTGTTTATTGTGCAGAAGAGGTATTTGCTTTGTGTACAGGGTAATCTCTGGGACTACCAAATTGTAACTATTAATTTAAAAACCACCCATACAGAATAACCTCAATTTCTTTTTAGCCAAGACCTCTCTCGATCACGTTACCTTTCAAATAAAAATCCTAAATTAAAATCGGTTCATCCGTTTGGGAACTACGATGCCACAGAAGACACACAGACATACTTACTTATTTCATTGGTAGACTGCCTCGTTGGTCTAGTAGTAGCAAGCTCGATTGCTAAGCACGAGGTCCTGTGTTCGATCCCCGAGTCGGGCAAAGTGTTATTGGGTTTTTCCATTAGGAAATTCTCAGTAGCAGCACATAGTCTGGAATTGTGCCCGATTAATGGCAATAGGTTCGCCCCCTATTACATGGGACTTATAAGTAACATAGCCGGCGAAACGTGGGTGCACCTACTGCCCCCCTTTTCTACCCCCTCTGGGGAATACAGGCGCGAGTCTATAAATAGGTATATAAATTAAATAAATCTATTTCATTATTAGAAACTTATCCCTTAGTAAAATAGGCTAAATAGGTGTATTTATCCGGGACAGTATACGGCCAACAGTTAGTACATTAAAAATGTACCTACTTCAAGGTAGAAATGTTAGAAAAAGACTCACTGCTCACAGAAGAAGATTTACAAATTAAAGTTGAAAGTCTAGTAATTAGGTTTTTATTCAAAGCCTTAATTAAGTCTCATTTATTTGACATTCAACTTTAAATAGTTTTTACTTTAAATTCTTTGCTAGAGATTTTTCTTTCAATGTTTTTTTTAAGGGATTACTAATTGGTGGTGGGTAAAAGTGTCAGTTAGAGTAGAGCCTAGTCACTAGTGGTACTAGTGGTACCGTTGACTGGCCAATCAGAGGTCTCAAGTATGAAACCCAGGCACGCACCTATGACTTATCAGGTTCATGTGTATTTTAAAAAATAATTATGACTTGCCAAAGGTCACGCCCGCACCACTAGGGTATCACAGAAAGCGGTCACAAATTTACTTTCACATTTATAGTATTAATTAGGATAGCATTTACTTAATTGTTTTCATTTTAATGTATTTTAAACACATAGAGCTGTTAAAAAACCATGTTAAAAGACAATAATGTCACCGAGATTTCAATATTTTTAGTTTCGCTTCATAACGATAAATCTCTTTGTAGACATAATCGAAAAAGTCTTCGATGTAACAAAATCTTCAGTCATAAAAATGTAATATTATTTTCTCCGACAGCTCAGCAAGTTTTTAAGCACTTGGATTCAATAGTTCATAACGGTTGGCTTACAGCCAGGCTCTTTATGCAGCCCTCAGTCAGCTGTTACTGAACAGCTAGGTTTTTACTGACATTAAACATTTTTAAAAGCATAAAATAATAAGTCTTCCTGACCGAATTTCTTTCAACATCATCAGCCTGTATTAGTCCACTGCTGAACATAGGCCTCTCCCAATGTGCGCCACTATTGTGCGCTCATTGGAGGTATTATTTGTCCATAATCGCCACGCTGGGAAAGCGGGTTGGCGATCGCAGTAGCACACAGAATGATGCTGCTGTCTATCCTCCGGATCTTTCCCTTTGTCGCTTCTTTCGACACCCGCGGGACGAGTAGGGGTGGTTTTTTTCTTAGGCCGGAAACCACATGGCAAATGCTACTCACAATAGAAAATCACAAGGCTATGAATTTCTTTCATAGCGGCCAATCTTAACTGAAACTGGACATCGACGCAGGAGGATATTATTGTGCAGAAGTGCGTGTGCAAACACAGGTGCACTCTTTATTCTCTCACTCTCAAATAATTATCTATTCTTAATGTTCCTCGTGCGCCGTCTTCGAATCTGAGACCACTTGTCAGTCAAAGGTCACGCTACTAGGTTATCACAGAAAGGGGTCAATATCACTAAATATAATTGTCAGTTTTAATTGCCGTAACTAGTAGATAATTTCATAATTTTTATTACTCAATGGTGGTCTGGAAGAAATCGATTTTAGCGATAAGACCGCATATAGTAGCTGCCTTTAAAAACTTTAATTTTTTTATGTGATTTCCTTATGGTGTACAATAAAGAATAGAGTACTTCTTTAGTCAACGATACTTATCTATCATTATCAGTACACACTCTTTTATGGTCACGACAGGTCTTGGAAACACCGTTAATACCCTTAGAGTATAATAAGAAAATATAGAGCAACCCTATAGAAGTATGAACTGTGAGCACGGGTATGAACAACGGCAACGCAGCCGCGACACGAGCTCCGTTTGCGATCATACCTCGATCGACTGCGGTTCAACTAGGCTCCACGAGCGAAAAACTTACATTTTAGCTTAAATCATGGTTAACTGCTGAGTTAAATTTGAAAAACGTCTAGAGAAAACATAATTTGAAAAAATTTCATTTTAACATTTGTATGGTGAGACCTGCTTTCGCTTCGCACAAGGCAATGTAGTTGACGTTATCACTCTATATTTTCTTGAATACTCTATGGTTAATACCCCATTTCTACCAATTCTTAATACTTTTGCTAGAAATTAAAAGCGGTGGGCGCAACTACAACCTGCAGTACACTAGAGAGTTACATGGCTTTTAACAATACTTGAGCTACGCTTGAGCTACGCTTGAGCTACGCTTGAGCTACTTATAAGTCTAAAACAAAATATAACAACAATGTTTAATTGACTCAAAAATCGTAAGAAACTCGTGTCAAGTACAGAACTTGATTAATGAGCTTCCTTACTGAACGTCATTGACAGATAATGGAATTATGTTCCCCTCAGAGAATTCCTCTTCCATTCCTTTGAACTCTTAATTTTATCAGTTAATGTAATCTTATTATTCAAATGAGATTTCTTTTAGACTGCCTCGTTGGTTTAGCAAGCGCGACTGCTGCGCACGAGGTCCTGCGTTCGATTTCCAACCAAGCTTTTTATGGTAAAAACGTATTTGCATAGGTATACATTAAGTTTTGATTTTCCATTATAAAAGATTGGTTTAAAACACAAAGTTTTTAACAACAGAAAGGTTTCTTATTTCTGTGGTTAAAAACGTAGTTTTTTAAAAAACTTATTTTTAACAAACGCCACTGACACAATAATTGATTTAAACAGAACGAAGTTAAGGCTGTATGCCATAAATAATCTAATATTGTGCTTAGTTGGAACAGAGCCAGAATATGGCAAAGACAAATGGTGTCAATAACTACTGCTAACCCCCTTAAATCACACATGTGAGAGTAATATTTAATGACACAAAGCTTTCTTCTATTTGTGATATAATATAAAAGTATTTGTAGGTAAAAACAAACATGATATTCTCAAACGATGCTTTTATTACCTTTTGAATTATTTTTTACCCCCGATAAAAAAAGAGGGGTTGCTGTAAATTTAACTTGACATATAGGTAAGTCTGTGGCATCCTGGCTTCCAAATTGATGAATCAATTTTGTTTTTGTAGGTATTTTATTTGAAAGCTGTCTAATTGATGGCGTGTATTCTCGGTTAAAAAAATTGGCACCGGAGGTACTATGACGACCCCCAGGGGTCGATATCGAACCACAAGGGGTCGACGTCGATAAAAAAATTGAAGATGCAATATTTCATACAGAAATGAATGAAGACATCGATTCCATTTAGGCAGACTAACACCAAAAATGGCTAAGAGAAGTAATTTCTGTCCGTTGACAAATTGTCCATCGTCTGCTGAGCCCCTAATAGGTACTGAAATGAAATTAAATCTTGGGAGACTATACAAACTAAATACATCGCTAAGTCGTCTACGAGACAGAAAACTTTGCGGACCTCTGTTCTAAATCAATCAGAATTTTAAGTCAAAAACGCCATTTAAGCACAAACCCAAGACCTCTTACTCCACTAACAAATAACGCGACTAACGCCAGGCTTAATGAAGTTTACTTAGAAACAAATCTACGTAAACTCAACGATCAAGCTTTTATTGCTTTTGTCCATCTCGGATGTTAATTTTCTCAGTGCAAACAAAGATTTAATTAAAGTAGAGCATTTTACTCGCACTTTCGAACGATTGTGTTCAAAGCAAATTGTCATATCGTGATGTTGTCCTGGTATTTAGATCATATATTCCACTAAAAAGCTACTAAGATAATAACATTCTTAATGTTAGATAGCTCTAAAACTGAGAAACTATCTCACAAACCTACAAACAAACAGTAAGTAGTTGAAGTCAATAACAAATTGTCATCGCCCGCGAAGTGATGTTGTCCTAGTATTACTTTCTTTAGATTTTCATTGAGAGTGTATACACTCAGTTGACTTGTTTGTTTGTTATATTATTAACTTTATTGTTTGAACAAGTAATAAAAATAATAAAGTTAAAAAAACAAAAGGGTCCATTCAAGAATATTTTTGTACAGAACCCTTTGTACGCTAGCCCGAATAGCACTTGGCCAGATTTTTGTGAGAAACAGTGACAACATATACAGTGACATACAGTGATAGTACATTTTATATTTTAAATACATTTTGATTTAAAACTTTTAAATATGCATAATTATGTTTATTTTCTTCTTTTATATTTATTTCCGAGTATTTATTTTGCCAGAGCTGCCATATTTAAACAGAACTATAAAATAAACTATTCTGACAACATCTAAATTATTCATTTTGTCTTAAATTCATAATTTTCTCTTGTTCAACAATTTAAATTTCAATCGGATTGGTTTAAAACCTTTCTGCGACGCCGACGATTTCATTCTACCAGGCTGTCATAAATGAACCAGAAGGAATTTCCAATTACTAGCGCTTATTGAGGCGGGCTTGTCCGGGATTGCTTTGGTGCAAGAATAAAAATAGCCTCGATTAAATTGTTCAGTAAATAGCCTTGACTACCAACAGGTTCGGCTGCTGAAAGTACTAAAACGTGATAATAATATTATAATGTATTTATAGACTTCATAATCCAAGACTGCATTCCTATAATTTAGCCGGGAGTTCCCGGCGGGTGCCCCATCCCATTTTAGATTAAAGTTCTCAAAGAGGCCTCTGCGTGTTGGACCTGTGTCCCCAGGCTAGCCCTCCAAAGGACTGGGTCTCTTTCTTTTAAAAGAGAGCTAGAAATACGAATAATAATGTAAATTATAAAGTGTAAATGGCATAGTAAAAGGTTGTATATAGAGAAGAAGTGCAGAAACCTAAAATTTATAAAAAAAATACGGTTGAATTTCGACCATTGACTGGAGCACTAGTATTCTTATAAATATAATGTGTGTTTTTATACTTAAATGTATTTAAATACACACTAAAGTGAAGAATGATGAATAAATGGAATACCTAATACATAGTTTTATCACATTTCTTTTAAAATAGTGTTAGAGATGTAATAAAAAAGTACTTAGTTCCAGAGACTGTCAGATACGGCTACTAAGCTCCCTCTACGTTGGAACTTCGCCAATATAATTAAATGCACTTGGTATTAAAAGAAAAGCGAATTTTGTAACAACTAGCAACACTGTGAAACAAATAGTTTTATAGATTTATAGCCGCCGTAGCCTAAATCTGCATGGAGATATAAAAATACCAAAAATTGGCCAACCAAAAGAACCCTAAATTCTAAAAACAAGAAAACGAAAAGAACTCTTTTTAAAACCAATAATAAAAACAGCTAAAAACCCTAAATAAAATAAATAATAGTAATAATTTTATCAAACACGCGAACAGGTAACAACTTAATAACTAAAAGGCAATTAACTTCGGGTAAAAACCTTTAAACGCAACCCTTGACTGGCCATGAAACCCCATGGCTGTCGGACATGTTGGCAGACCTTGACTTTAATGGTGTACGCTTTGGGGTAATATTAGCCCTTACCGATTCAAATAAGAATAAGTTTTTTATAAAAACAGCGTTTTTAACCAAGATTTTAGGTCTATTGGAATATCAAAAGTAAACGTGTATGCCAAAATTTGTGTCTGTGTTGTAGACCGTTGAAGAGTTCCTTTATCTGGTGCTATTCATGGATGTCAATTCAGGTCATGCTTACCATATAAATGCTTTGTCATCGGAACTGAACGTAGTAAATTCAAATTCGGGATTCAGAAGTGGTTCTAAATTAGTTTGCAAGATTTGACTCGAACAAACATATTTATCTTGCAATTTTTTAAAAAAGCTCCTATTATGCAACAAGTAAAAATTCATACACACACACACTTGATTCATAAACTGTATTAATTTATTTCCTATACAATTCTCGAAATATATCATTTTAATTATTTGTATGTCGTGGTGGCGCATTGATCATGAACCTGCTTTGAAAGCACGTGGTTCGAACCTGACTTTTGACTTGTGACTTTTACAGTGTCGTGTACCTACCTTCTTAGGTTAATCTATAATACTACTAACTAACAGTAATGAAAAACATGCTGAGGAAAATAGTTTAAAATTGCCTAGTTACAGTGAGCTAGCGTGGTGATTAATGCTTGATCCTTCTCTGTATGAGAAGGGGCCTTAGCCCTGTAATGTTAGCTGTAATGAGACAGTTACAGGCTAGTTTATTTCATATTACAGTATTGCTGCCGTGATTAAAGTGTTCACCTCAATTAAATCATAATTACAAAGCATTCAATCTAGTTTTAAGAAATCTCTCAAACAAGATCTAATTATGTGAAATCATGTCGCTGTCAATTCGAGACTTAATTGACCTCGGTCCCGGAACTTACCCCTAACTTTGGCGGTAATTACCCCAAAACTGTTGCAATAATTACCCCCTTTTGCAAAAGTTACCCCAGTTACCAAAGTCAGTCAACTAAGCGAAAGAAAAGTTCGTAATTTTTCTCGGTAGTTAGCTTGATTTTGATAAATTTTCTTACAGTTTCAATGTTTATTTAATGATCTTTATGAAGTTTTGTCAATTAATCTTTTAGGATTCTTAGCTTAGTTTGCTAACCACGTGAATTCTGACAAGGCTTAGTGAGACGGAATATACCCGTCTCCACAAAACCTGTCATATCGGAGTAAAAATCAGTAACAAACGTCTCAATGTTGGATTAGAAGTCAAAACCGTAATGGTCTTAGCTATTTTGAAACGATTTTTTTTGTGTATTTTACCGTAGAAAATTCCCAGAATATTTATTATATTTTATATTTTTGTGCAACCTGAAAATCGAACCGGTAACATTGTACTTAACGGTCGCATTTGCAACGTCAAAGCAAAAGGGGACGGTTTCTGAGAAGAAACCAACTTCAGCATCCCGGAAATTGGATTTGTGCCCAAAAACATCCCAGCCCTTCAATCACATTCATATAAATTTCCCATGAGATGCAAAAACTCAATTTATTTCAGAATTTTACATATTGCTCACTTTCATCCATCAAACCACGCAGCGTAAAAAATATTTCAAAGAAATAAAAACGTAATAAATTCCAATACGTTGACGTTAATAACTAAACGTAGCATTTCTATTAGGAATAATATTTCTGTTCGAACTTGCCCCGTGTTGTCGAACTTTCCCTGTCTATCGGCGTGTTGACAGGTTACCGATAACAACCAGATGTCACCCACAGGTTCTATCACCTCAACTGAAATTGATGTGTGTTTTGCATATTTTTGCTGAAACCACAAGCTTAGTTGAATGTTTATTGAAAAAAAACCGCTTGAATGTTTAAGTTTAACTATTTACCATATCTAATCATCATCTTTGTCAGCATTATCGCCGCAATCTTAGCCGCAAGAGGTCCGTTACCAGACAAAGTCTCCCAATCCGTATCCACCCAATACAGTGTAGATCTACTCCATTGCATGCCATTCTAGACCGTATTAATTGTAATTAATAGGTGCAATATGGGATGCGTTCAAACTCCAAACATACCCAATGATACAGTTAGTTGCTGTACCAACCTGAAGCATACATTTCGTGTCCAACAACTTCCTAAAGTTTACAAAACTAGTTGACAAAACACAACAAGGTTTGACATGACAATAACAAAAGAAAAAAAAACTACATTCCAAAGATAAATGATAAAAAAAGCGTAACGAAAATAGAATAAAAAAACAAATCCTATATTAGAACGAATTGTTTTAAATTTAATAGATATCATCGCTGACCTTGGCGTGAGGTCGAAGGGGCCGGGAGCCCTTGGCCTAATTATTGACCTTCGATCGAGGGGTCGTCTGATGGTGTTGATAAGGCACGAGGCGTGGCTCACTGACTATGGGTTAATTCTTACGATAATAAGCAAAATGTTGTTGTAACGTAATATCATAATTTGCACTACAGATAAAGATAAATTGCCTCGTTGGTCTAGTGTTAGCAAGCGCGATTGCTGAGCACGAGGTCTTAGGTTCAATCCCCGGGTCGGGAAAAGTGTTATTGGGTTTTTCCATTCGGCAATTCTCAGTAGCAGCTCGGAGTTTAGAATTGTGCCCATTTAATGGCAAAAGCTCGCCTGTTATTACATGAGACTTATAACACAGCCGGCGAAACGTGCGTGGGTGTACTGCGTACATCTCTGCCTACCCACTCTGGGGAATACAGTCGTAAGTCTATGATATAAAAATGAAGTTACTGCTACAGAACGTGGGTTTAATTACGTAAGAAATACTGAATTCAAGAAAACTAAACTGTGTTAGACTAAAATTATACATCTTTTTACATAATGTGTGTGTAAAAAGAGGTGAACACTTAGTTTTACAATCATTTAGTTTTTTCAAATCAGATTTATAACAGCAAAACAAAAATCATAAAAAAATCTCACTCAACTATGACGACTCAATAGTACCCTTCTCAGAATGAGTATTTTTGTAAACAGGGGTTTTTTCACAAATAGTTCTGATACCCTAGTGAGTAGTGGTATGACAGTCGACTGACAAATCAGAGTCTCGAGTAAGATTCCAAGGCGCACCTCTGATTTTTCGTAAGTTACGTGCGTATTAAAAATTAATTATCAGTTGCTACAACGGTGAGGGAAAACATCGTGATGAAACCAACCCCTGAGAGATTTTTCAATGGTGTGTAAAATCATGTCAGAGACCTACGGGCGGTTTAATCACCAGGTTGTTCATCAACCACACGTTAAGAAGAAGAATTATAATACACAAATAGTTTCATGTTTTTCTGGTAAAATATCACACTTGTTAGAGCGATTTAGTTTTGCGAGCACGTTCAATAACATCCATAACATCGTCCCAGCATGTCGGAGGCATCTATAACATGCAAATAAACGTGTAAACAAGCTTGCTGGAATGCTGAACAAATGGAAGAAAGTCACGCACGCTAGAAAGACTCACTTAGGGGCGAATAGGGGCGGAATGTCAAGGTTAAAAGTGCCCTTCTCCCTTTAGGGGTGATTTTGAAAATGTGCATTTTATAAGTGGGTGGAATGGGGTTAACTTTGTTTTGCAGAAGATGATGTTGCATATTTGTAAGCGGGATTTTCTTTTCTTTTATACTTGGCGACCCTGTACGGGATTATGGAAGGTGGTCAGTGCAGAGAACCGGACAATCACGGTGGTGAATACCTCCAGTGGTACGAAACACTCCAGAATAAATAATGTTTTTTCACGCCAATATCCTGTGAGATGATAGTAGGTACTATAGGACGCTCAGCACAAGCACAGCACCTGAGCGCCTATTTTAAATAAAAAACTGATTGTGTTATCTTGTTATAATATTTTTAAATTATTTCAAAATTTTTCATTTATTTTTTCTTGATTGATTCAGATAGAATGATCTTCTTTTCTTCTTTTTTTTTAGATAATATTACCATAAATTAATTTTAAAGAAGCTGTCACCACAAGTGGCTTCCTTCCAAGGAGATCGACACCAAATAGGCCGATTTGACTCTACAGGACTACCCCGATCTTTTGTGACTCTACCGCATAATAAAATTGTAATGTAATTATTTAGTTTTTAACCTTTCTCTGTTTAAAAGTATAATACAATCTTAATCATAGTGTAGTGGAGCAAACTCAGAGTATAGTTTCGAGCAGTACTTATGTAAGCATTTTAAACTTTACCGTTCCTTGAAGTTCAGGACAAAGTTATTTACATCTCATATTTCAGTTTGTCTCGAAAAAGTTCATCTGGACTAGTACCGGAGCATTAATTAGCACGCAATGTATATTAAAGCAATGTGCGCATCATATTATATAATCTTGTCTGTCAGTTCTCCTTCTTATTAAAATATGCATTTTTATTTTTTTGGCGCGTGGGAAACTGGCATGTACCAGTGTGACTTTTTCAATGTCGTGTGCATTTTCTTAGTTACCAAAAACATCACTGACTTATGGTGAAGGACTATACTCATCATCATCTGCCTAGCCTTTTCCCAACTATGTTGGGGTCGGCTTCCAGTCTTACCGGATGCAGCTGAATACCAGTGTTTTACATGGAGTGACTGCCTATCAGACCTCCACAACCCAGATACTGGGTTACACGATACCCCTTGGTAAGACTGGTTGTCAGACTTTCGGGCTTCTGACTACCCGTAACGACTGTCAAAGATCTACAATTGACAGCCGGGGCCAACAGCTTAACGTGCTATCCAAGGCACGGAGAGTGATAATTAATTTATAAAACGCACATAAGTTAAGAAAAGTCAGAGGTGCGCGCCTTGGGTTTCGAACCCGAGACCTCTGACTTGCCAGTCAACGGTCACCACCACTAGGCTATCACGACTCTTTTAGGACTATACTACTAGAGTATAAAATCGCCATCAAGCAGCGAGTTTAAAGCATGGTACTTCTCTGTATAGGACCATTGCCCTTTATTAGGACAAGCACATTTATTTTTTATGTAAGTATGAGCTTCCCGATTGACTGATTTTCATGAGCATCCCGAAAAGGGGTCATTTAATATTTTAAGGATGTTTTTACCCTGTATAAATAAAACACATTTATTTTAAAATATAAAAAGTAGGATCCAAACTGGTATTGGCAAAAAGGAACAAGTGGTTAATTATATTATTATTATTATTTATTTGAGACTCCTGTTTGATAAAAGGTTTGGATCGAAAATCTAAAACATCAGTAAGGCTGTATAATATCTATTTTTGTATAGTGATAACCTAGCGATGTGACCCTTGAACTCTGACTTTTCGTAATTTAAGTTATTAATGTAATTAATCCTTAAGCTCTCAACATTTCTGGAAAGGTCCAGAAATTTTGAATACTTCGACATTAAGTACTTAATTACTAAATTGTTTTTATTTTTGCGAATATTGTATTAATTTTAAGCCTTCTTTAAGGTGATGATTTGTGTAAATGGTGATATATATAATTATTTATTTTATACAATCAATCATTATATATTGGCCTATGCCCAGCAGTGGGCGTCTTCCCGCTGAAATGATGATGATGAATCATTATAAAGAAATATTATTCAGCTCTAGAGAGGCATTACATACAACATAAAGAAGTAAATAATAATAATCACTTTAATAATAAATCCTTTAAAAAAAAAGTTTTGGAATTCAATAACACCGAATTTCGATGTTACCAAATGTGAACAGAATTTAGGTCAATCTCTAGTAATAATGTGTCACTATATCTTACCATTCTTACCCCAGGGGTAAACACATGTTTCCAAGTCGTAAATTACCCCAATAGTAGGTAATAACTGTCCTAGAACAAATGAGAACTAAAGCAATCAGATGAATGCGTGAAATAGAACTCAACAAAGATATTGGAATTCGTTTAGTTTCAATTTACACAAAGACGACGTGGTTATGTTTTAGTGTCTTCTACTGAGATCTTTCTTTCTTATCGTATGGTTGATGAACAACCTGGTGTCAAGTTTAAACCGCCCGTAGGCCTCTGACATGGCTTTACACACCATTGAAAAATATCTCAGGTGTGCTGGTTTCATCACGATGTTTTCCCTCACCGTTTTAGCAACTGATAATTAATTTATAATAGGCACATAACTTACGAAAAGTCAGAGGTGCGCGCCTTGGGATCGACGGTTATACCACTAGGCTATCAGTGCTACAAGAGCTTCTACTGAGATCAGTCAGGCTCAATGAAGTTAGTTCACGTTAACCTATACTTACTGACTTGTATTCAAAGAAATTCGTCAAAAAACCGTCGAAGCTCCCGCAAAAACTAGACAACTAAACCTTACTCTAAGCTGGTGAAACATTTAGCTAACTTAAACAAGCCTAAAAGCCCTTGCCGATTTCCACTTAATCCCTTATTAGGCCCTACTTAATTCACAAACTTACGAACCCCTTAGAATTGTTCCGAGGACGTGACAATCCACTTATTAGGAACACTCTTAAAACTATACAGTGTAAACCTACCCTTATAAAGGTATGTTCACACAATGTTATCTGAGCCCTGTCACGCAACCCTTGTCGACGTTTCACTCACAGACTAATTAGGGTTGGCCCGTGAAAGATTATTTTTCACGTTTGAATATAGAATGACATTTGTTATTGTCGAAAAAAGAGTATTTTTATATTATAACGCTTGATTTAAAGGCTGTAGGCATTCCGTAGAGTAAACGTGTAAAGTAAAATTTTATAAATGAGAAAGTCCTTAGTAAATATGTGCCTAAATATGTGTTTTAGTATCTGAACGTTTCTAGATGGTTCTAAGTTTGTTTTTGGCTATGCTTTATTCTCTTAGAAGGCTTCTAACGAGGAACGTTCTTATTGTGTGTCGGTTATAATGTTATACAAATAAATCTTCATCAGTTATTATTTGTAAAGCAAAAACCAAATTCTCCTCAATTTAAATCAAGTTCTAGCATTTTTACTGTTCTCTTTTTTTATGATAACCAAGTACCTAAGTAATAAGATTACTAGATATCAAAGTCAAATATGGCAGGATTAAATCCAAGCCACAGTTTTTTTTTAATTTTGGAGAACATGTACATATTGGAAATTAATTAAACTGTAAAATGATAAAATTAATAAGGAAAGCAACATTTGAGACATGAAGGCCTTCAGACTCTAACACTGTCACTCTAGATTGTTGTAGAATAACTCATAACATTATAAACGAATTCGGTAAATGTTGTCCGCTCAGCCTTTTGCACAAATAAATGCGAGGTTATGTTATAAATCTCAGCGCCATTTTTTTCCTTTTTTCTTTTTGCTGCGTGACAGCCCTACCTTCCAGTATGATTGTATGAAATTCGCCAAGTTTTTGTTCGTCCAACAATGGCGGGCTGGCTTTGAGGCAAGTCGGTACTTTAACTAGCTCGGCGCCGCATGCGACGCTCCCTGCAAATTAGATTACATTCCAGCTTCTTCTTATAAAGGGGGAGCGGAGAAGCTTTGTTAAAACAAGAAATAGTAATATTGGTATTTTATAGGTCTATTAAAAGTCGTAAAGCAGCAATGGTATGACCGTTGGACTGCTAAGTCAAAGGTCCTAGGTTCGAAAGGCATGCACCTCTGACTTTTCGAATTTATGTGCGTATTATAAATTAACTAGCGACCCGCCCTTGCTTCGCACGGGTGCAATATACATATAAACCTTCCTCTTCAATCACTCTATCTATTAAAAAACCGCATCAAAATCCGTTGCGTAGTTTTAAAGATTTAAGCATACGTAGGGATTCAGGGACAGAGAAAGCGACTTTGTTTTATACTATGTAGTGATAGTGATTATCACTAGCTAAAACGGTGAACGTAAACATCGTGAGGAAACCAGCACACCTAAGAGATTTTTCAATGATCTGTAAAGCCATTTCAGAAGACCACGGGCGGTTTAAACTCTGACACCAGGTTGTTCATCAACCAAACGATAAGAAGAAGACCAGATTCCTGTTATGCCATCTAACATCGCGAGCGGTTCCCCACAACCCTCTGTTATTTAAAAATCACGTACTTCGTAACTTAATTCCAACTTAATAACTAATTCATTGCTTACTCCCGTGAATAGCATTAGAAGTAGCCAAGTTAAGTTGAAACAAGAGCGAACTTGATTAAACTTCAAGTGTATTGATAGATTCACAGAGCTCAAAACATGAATCTAAAGTTGTATGGTTGGTCACAAATTCAATTCTGAGTCGGTGAAGTTTTGATATGTAGTGACGTAGTTAACTTAGGTACTTGTTCGTACAGCATTAGAACTTGGAAATGTGGTGATTATAATATTCATGTTTTGACATAGCGCCTGTGTTTAGAGAAGGCATAAGCAGAGGATTACAATTTTTTGCACCCATTTTTCGCCAAGTAAGATGGATAAAATGTCTCAATACTTTTTGTGAAATTTTTACATGTTAGCTTATTAATTATTCGATTCTTATTAATTATTATTCGACTGATTCTGATGGGATACGGTGGCTCAGTGGTTAGAGCGTCGGCACGGTACGCCGAAGATCGTGAGTTCGAATCCCATCCGTATCAGTTGTTTTTTCAAATTTCTTATTAAATATTTATATAAAATGTCTCAGTTTGTTAAATCGGAATAAAGCTCAAATTCACAGGCTACGGATAGGCTTTACCTACTAGGCAAATTCAAAAATGGAACAGAATTTGTATGAAAATTTCTGTTAGGTTAGGTTAGGAACTTACCAGTTACCTGTGAAACAAGCCTATAAGGCATTTAAAACCTGAAAACAAGGGTACTGTAATTAATCGCTGAATTTCCAAATTTTTGTAAAGATTGCATAAAGCCCCAGTGGCTCAGCCACTATGCTATGTTCTTGAAATTCTCTTCTATATTCAACCATCACATGGTAGTAGCTACCGAGGGTAGTAGCTACCGAGTCCTGCCCGCTTCAGTTGAAATTACGAATCTCTTTCTTATCGCCTTTTCAACTGAAGCTGGCAGGACTCGGTAGCTTGGTTGGTAAAGTTATGGCACGGCACGCCAGGGATCGCGGGCCCAAGTCAGTTGTTTTTGCGAGTTTCTTATTAAATAATTCATTAACATACATGAAAAAAATATCAATGATAAATAAGCGAAAGAGAGTAGCAGATTGTATAGCTTAATATTGATTTTATATGTATTTAAACTAGACACAAAAGTCAAGACCATTAATTCTTCTTGTGCATGCACTTTTGCAGCTTACAGTATCACTTAAAAATCTACATACATATCACTAGCACTTCGCACTTCGGCCCAACCTTACAGAGAACTAATATTTCTATTGTATTCGCGTCGTAGTACTTTATGAGGTTTCATACTACAAGTTGTAAGCGAAAAGCGAAACCGCCCCTCTGAACATCAGACCCGTTTTATACAAATGAGAAAACTTTTGATACAATGATTATTATCCCACTCGACTTGTGACCCAAATATTCTGTGTTTACATCTACTAAAGTATTCTGTTTACAAACTATGATGATACTTAAATATAACTGCAGTTTAATGCTTGTTCGAAGCCAAATATCCACTCACACGCCTGCGCAGAGACAATCAAGGGTGTACGGGTAAAAATGACCCTAAATTATCTCCTAAGTTTGTGACTTATGTAGGCTTCAATTATGAGTCAATTTAAGGTCTATACCTATCTAAATACCTTGCTTTGCCATCTCATGGTTGTGGGTTCGAACCTGGCATGCACCAAAGTGACTTTTTCAATGTCATAATTATGTATTTTCTTAGTTAATCTAAGACACCACTGACTAACGGTGAAGGAAAACATAGTAAGAAAACCTGGACTTAATAGTTCGAAATCGCCAACCCGCAGTGAGCTAGCCTGGTGATTAATGCTCGATCCCTCTCTGTATGAGAAGAGGATTTAGCCCTGCAGTGGGATAGTTACAGGCTGATTTATTATTCTGTGTTTTTCCCTGAAAGTTCCTTTTTGTGAAATGTCAAAAGCTCCTTTTTGATTTAATAAAATCAAGGGTTCTTTGTCCGTTCCTACGGATGGTAAAGCATGTCATTTATTCAAATTACATGGTAATCTAGCTCTTTTTTCCTCCTTTCATTGCTTCCTTGCTTTTGAATGACATCATTATTTTGCTGACTAAGTTTGTTGAAGATAATCATCTTTTTCAGCTCGTTTCGATCTGTGTATGGAATTCATTTAGCATTTTAGCGTTTTGGGAAAAATATAGAAATATTAGGAGTAAAGAAATAAGTAGGCGTTCAATTCCAAAAGCGATATGATAGCTCAGTTGGTTAGAGCATTGTTGCGATGCGGCAAGTGTTGGTTCAAACCCCGCTCGTATCTTATCTCTTTTTAAATTTTCTCAATTTATTTTTTACCGCTTTGTGATTGAGATTAAATTTCCTTTCGATTTAAATATGTAAAGATAGCGGAAAATACAATGAAGAATACTTGAAGAAATGAGGGGAAGAATACAAGTGGTTGTCGAGCGTTCAACTCATAACTTTGATGTAAGAAAGTTGTGACGTCAAAATAATTTACAAAGTTATTTTTGTTATAAGCGTATAATTTCCTTTAATATAATTTTGTTCTCAACTTACAGACGAGATCCGCGAAGATTGAGGAAAGGACTAAAAAATTTGTTTCATGTTTTTGAAGACTAACTACATGTATCTATAAAGCTTGTTAAAGTCATTTGAAACACAATTAGCCAACTACGTCTCCACAATAGAAAAAAGATATCCCAAAAATTTTCGAGAGGGATATTATAGTGCACTAGTGCTGCTCATTTGGCTATAAACTATGTATATCTCTATATCTTGGATATAAAGTATCCAGGGATCCACGCAAACTCACAAAAAATCATCAAAACCGGTCCAACGCGCGGAAAATCATTTGAGGCGTTATTTATTAATTTACAGATTCTGATAAGTATATTTAACTCTTCCTAAATACCAAATAATCATCCTCGGATTTGAACCGAGTACCTTGAATTAGATAGCCGTTAAACGAATGCAGTCAATAAAACCAGCCAATTGAGAACAAATAGATCATTTAAAAGGCTCAAATTTAAATCCAGGCGGAACACGGTGGCCGAAAAATATTATATTTTACGTAGATGATGGCCGGTTCAAATCCGTGTCGCGATAAATCTGTCAGGCGACAGGCCCGACCCAATTAACTTGATCTACCTACATAGAATGTTACATCTGTAGGTACCATGGTTTCATCGTTTTATATTTTTTTACAAGCTTTTATTTAACTTGCAATGCAATGCATTGCCATTCAACGTGGCAATGCAGCCAGCGTTTTGGGGACATTGCCCACTGGATGCGGTCTTTTAGATTAAGTTTTTTTTTCTTTTTATTTTATTTTTAGTTTTAGTGTTAGTTTTTAAATTTAGTTCTATATAGCGTGTTGTATATACAAATAAAAAAATATATAGTTTAATAAAATTTTTAATACTTGCAATGTATGTTTGTTCGCGTGGAATCACTCTTCCGATGGAACTGTCAAGTCGGTACGGTGAACAGTATCCTGGCCTCTCCTGATTCCGACGATGCAAAGAAATTGTAAAGTATAGTTAGTTTAGGAATTAGTAGTAAGGTAGTTTAGTTGTTTTTATATTTTGGTTTTTGTAAGGGTTAGTATTTGGGAGTGTCACGATGAGGGTGGCATATTTCTTAAGAAACCCTCTATAATTAATAAAGAATAAAAAAAAGCTTTTATTTAACTTGCAAGCTGAATTAGAACCACTTCCTCTTATCCTACGGAGTTGAATTTTTGCATATTAGTTCAGTACCGATGACAATGCATTTTTATGACAAGCATGACCTGAATCGACATTCAGGATTATCTCCAGATAAAGGAACTCTTCAACGGTCAACAGCACAGATATATTTTTTTGCATATACGTTTAGTTTTGATATTCCCATACAAAAGCTATAAAAGCTTCGTTAAAAACGTTGTTTTTAGAAAAAAAATGTTTTATTTATAACCGCGTGCCAGCTGACGAGCTAAAAAACTTATGGTTGGTTGCCTCGGATTTTTAGCTGCGTAAGGGATTTGCGCATATTGTATGCTTGCATTAAAATCGGTCTCTTTATTTGATCTCGATTAATAAATAAATTTCAAAATTCGCTTTAAGTTTATTAAAACTAAGTTCTGCATAACCTGAATTTAAATAGTGTATTAAGAAGATTGATCGCAGAAAACTCAAAACCGATAGAGGTGGAAGACGGATAGGGAGGCCTAAAGGTCTCCGCACACTATCTCGTTTCATTAGTACCAGTACAGGCCAGACAGTACCATATAGTCGCGTTTGACTCTGGTAAGGGCCTTATTATTATATTATTATTATTATAATCAATTTGCCTCAAAGCCTGCGTTTACTCTGCGGAATGAGATGAGGCAGTAAGTAATTATTACAGTGTATGTAGCATTGTTTAACCAACAAACAATTAATTAACATAGTTACACAAGGGATCTTGGCTAAACTATTAGGTGTGCCGCATTGATTGACGGTACACATACTCCAACCTGGTTTTACATGGGTGTGATATACAGCATTTAGTCATGTTATGTACTCTCTGCTTAACCCCCTATAGAAGCCAAGACAATTGTTACAAGTATTTAGTCTACTTTTGAGAGAAAGAAAATTCATTCATTTTGGATATTGACACAACGTCACATCATAAATTTTGTCATAATTATGAATATTGATTTCATCTTTTGAGTAAGAGCCATTTGAATGATACCCTTCTAAACCTGAATCAAATCATCCCCATTATACATGTGAGACACCCTAAAATTAAGTTTTTTTGTACAGAGTTTAACCCTTAACCTTCAAAGTTGCTACTGCAAAAATATTCCGTGTATTATTGCATGGGAGCACGCTAGTCTTCTATTACCCTATGGGCGTAAAACCCTCGGAAATATTAGAGTGATGCCTCACGCCTACCGGCTACCGGCTACCGACCACCGTTTACCGAATCCCAAATCCGAATGTTTGGCGTCAACGTTTAGAATTTCGTTGCAATCAGTCAGTCGGACAGCGCTCGCCCCAATTAGATTGATTAGTTGTAATTGCGTTATCAGAACACGATTGCAGCTTACATAAAGGTTAGTTTAGCACTAAAGTTTAAATTTCTACATTTTTCTGCTTAGAGTTTATGGTTTATGGAGTAAAGAGCGATAGTTTAATAAATGTTGACTGGCAGGTCATAGGTCTTTTGTTAGAAACCAAGGCACGCCCCTCTGACTTTTCGTAAGTTACGTGCGTAATATAAATGAATTAACACCTGGTCTGTGCTTCGGAAAGCGCATTAAGCTTGACTCTGGCTGTTACGAAGATCTCAAACAGTCGATATAGGGAGTCAGAACAGATATTCAGCTGCATCTGGTTACATTAGAAGCCAACCCCAACAAAGTTTGGCTAAAGCTAGGATGTCTGCTAAAGTTCACATGCATTTCGGTCTCAGCTGAGATGTGCAAATTATACAGAAGATACTACAATGTACACGTGTGTGTGTAATCTCAGGTACACTCTCAATTACCGTCCTTATTCCGATGCGACGGTAATCCGACACGACTGCAGAGAGATTAGAGTGAACCGCAGAGAAACGGCCCCGGAGTTAATAATAATTAATAGCTCTCAAACAGAACGATTCTGATTTTGTTTTTTCAATATTTGAAACGTGGCTTCATCGAGAGTGTTTTTAAGGATTTCTGGATCTCTGAATTGGGAGTTTTTTTTTATAATTGTTTTAAAAATGGATCGTGACATCGGTTTTAACTTTTCAAAAATTAAATTCCATTTCGTCATTTCGTTCTATATATATATGTGTTCATATAGCACAATTAAACAACCATAATGTCGACATTTATAAAATCATTATTTAAAACTATTGTATGCCCATAGGGCGGGACATAGCTGAACGAAAAATATTGACTAACACCTGCATATATTATGCGCCTACCTGTGATCCACAATAAAGACATTTGAATTTGAATTTGCACTGATAGCCTAGTGGTATGACCGTCGACTGACAAGTCAGAGGTCTCGAGTTCGATCCCAAGGCGCGCACCGCATCAGTTGCTAAAACGGTGAGGGAAAACATCGTGATGAAACCAGCACACCTGAGATATTTTTCAATGGTATGTAAAACCATGTCAGAGGCCTACGGGCAGTTTAAACTCTGACACCAGGTTGTTCATCAACCATACGATAAGAAAGAAAGAAGATTTCGTTCTATAAGACATCTCATTTACAAACATCACATCATAGTTTCCATAAATGGAACAAATACTAAACAATAGAGTGAGAAACCACAGTTTACGTAAATAAACAGAAAATCTGAAGTGTTTAATAGGCCAAATGGCTTGTGTTAAAGTCAAACCGTTTGAATCAATTTTACGAGTTAAATCAACATTAATTATTATTGTTGATGGTATCTGCGGGTTATCTCTGGTTTTGTTGATAGCTGTATGCTTTCAGAGATATAAAGGATTTTACGAGATTTGTACCTGTGATCCGTCGCTAACTTTTATAAAGATAACTTAATCTACTTCTTAACGACTTCATAAAAGGTTCAGTTCCATGATTAGTGGATCAACGAATCTACGAGAGCCTAGTGCCTAGTGATAAATGAATACTGATAGTTTTAGTGAGAGTATACCTGTCTCTATTCTTTCGGGCATGATAAAACGAAGCAGACATATTTCAGCTCACCAAAAATAAAGAATCATAACTAATACTATATAGGTAAGCACTGATAGCCTAGTGGTATGACCGTCACTGACAAGTCACAGGTCTCGAGTTCGATCCCAAGGCGCGCACCTCTGACTTTTCGTAAGTTATGTGCGTATTATAAATTAATTATCAGTTGCTAAAACGGTGAGGGAAAACATCGTGATGAAACCAGCACACCTGAGAAAAATTTTAATAGTGTGTAAAGCCATGTCAGAGGCCTACGGGCGATTTAAACTCTGACACTAGGTTGTTCATCAACCACACGCTAAAAAGAAGAAGATTATACGTATGAAAACAGTCGGTATTTTTTCGGTTTTAATCTCATAGGTACTCATTGTGATTTCGTGTCAAATAGCATTTTCCAAAGACCCAGTAATGTCTATAATTATTTAAATAATGATTTCTATTCATTCTACATAGAGACATCCTTCATTTTAGGATGGGTATCCGTCATTCACAGCTATGGCCCGATTACACTCGCGCGGGTGAGCTTGAACGAATTCCAGCTAATTGAATTGTTGAATGCCACGGCAGCTGAATGCCAAATTTTCTTGAATAAATAAATTTCTTATAAATAGAAAGCATTTAGTCTTTTTAACATAATTTATTTTGATGTCTCTTAATGGATAGTGGCCAAGTCGTATGCATGTCGTATACCCTCCTTTTCCATTGGGCTCTGTAGTCCGGAAATCCTCCTCTTAGCATAAAATTTCAAGGCATAATATTGTTTAGCACAACGTTTTTGCATAAATTTCAATAGCATAATAATATTTAACGTAATAATTAATACTTTGTCATAAAGCAAAAGTTAGCATAACTATCATTTGATCTAATTTATTTTGGCATAACTTGGAGTCGCATAAATTAAGGCAGACTATTTATTTATGTGGTTAGGTCAGTTTTGTTTAAACACCAAAACTACTGGCATGCTTGAGCAAGAACATTATGATATTATGTAAATATCTATAGGTATATTATGTGATGTTAACAATTTTTTTTTAATAATTTAGATTATGCCTCTCTCTTCACGTGTCATAAAAGTTGAGTAATGATGGGAAAAAGGTCACAAAATAGCAGTAATTGAAACTCAAGCTGCTTCTGCTATCCTGCTATTCAGCTTTAGATTAAATTCGACTTCGTTAGTTCCAGAATAACCCCATCAATGTATTTCTAATCCTACAAACGAATTCAGTCAACAAACTTCACAGTTCGAACTTAGAACAAAGACTTTAATCCCACAGCAGCTGCAGTGCTTGATAGATTAATCCTATAGACGCTTCGCAATGTGACGCTGCAGCTGCTAAATGTTCAAATTAAAGGGATTGGAACGTCTTGTTCCCGTATTATTGGGGTACAAGGTTGAAAAGGGAGAATTAAAGGGTTTCTGAGGAGGAAATTAGATGTAAATAGCAATATTGTTGATGGACGATAACATAATAATAAGTATCCTCAAGATGATTTAGAAAGGGAACTTGAAATTTGGGAAATAACAACTTTAAGGGGGTGATTAATGTAATCCTGACCGAATTTCGGTCACAGCGGTCAATCTCAACGGAGACAAGCCAAGTTATTATAACGCAGGAGTTATATTATAGTGCACAAGTGTGTGCGCAAACACTGGTGCACTCTCTATTCCCTCACACTCATAGTCCGACGGGACGGCAATCAGGCGCAGGGTCAACGGGTTTATTGATTTCCGAGGCACGGAGTAAGTGATATTAATTTTAAAAACGCACATATGATACGAAAAGTCAAAGGTGCGCCTTGGGTTTGAACCTGAGAGCTTGTGATGAAAAGAGTACACTCGCCAATGGATCACCTCCTTAAGGGGGCCAGAGGCCAGAGCCAGCGAGCCAGAGGTCGCCAATGGAGCTCCTACAAAACCGCGGTTTAACTCGTAACTTCGTGCATGCTTGAAATCCTAAGACCTATAATAATTGCCGGTTCGCCAATGGATCCCACTTACGAAAAAGATTTGTGGTATATGGATAGACAAACATAATGGGCAATAAAACGATTTTATAATTTTCTATTTTGTACATCTAAGATGAGAAATTCTAAAAAGATTTTGCAAACTTATAAATTATAGAAATTTAACAGGAAGAAGTGCCTTCCTTAATAATTTCATCATCATTAGAACTTACTGAACCCAATTACATCGCTCGTCTAATTACAATCTTAAGGAGGCAATAAATTAAAAAGCCATTTCTGGTCTCCGAAACTTGGACCATAACTTTGGAGTACTTAAAGTTGTGAAAATGGCCGCCAAAATTAATGATTTACAACAAATTTGAATTTCTATCAACAATCTGAGTTGGGAAGTTAGCTTGTGATTGACTGCAAAGGTATTATATAGGTATAAGCCGCTTTTCACTTGTTTCATAATGTCAAACTGTTTGAAAATAATACATTTTGTGAGTTAGACTAATTTATAAGGATAATGAGAATGATTGAGTCGTGATAGCCTAGTGGTATGACCGTCGACTGACAAGTCAGTGGTCTCGGGTTCGATCCCAAGGCGCGCACCTCTGACTTTTCGTAAGTTATGTGCTTTTTATAAATTAATTATCACTAACTCCGTGCCTCAGAAAGCACGTAAAGCCGTTGGCCCTGCGCCTGATCTCTCTCCGATCGTGTTGGAAGGCCGTCCTATCGGACCATGAGAGTGAGGGAATAGAGAGTGCACCTGTGTTTGCGCACACACTTGTGCACTATAATATCTCCTGCGTAATTGTCTAATCTCCGTAGAGATTGGCCGCTGTGACCGAAATTCGGTCAGGAGGATATTATTATATTAAGAATAATGAGCTAAGCCTTGGCGCATTATTCTATATGTTATTATTAATAGTGTCGTGATGGCGCATTGGTTACTAACCCAATTAACAAGCACATGGGTGTTTTGAAACGGTTTTACTTAGCTTGCCCTGTTGATTATTTGGTTCAAATTTAGTTATCGATAATTCACCCCATTCCTGTTGACAGATTGATCTGATATTTGGTACACAGCTTTAGTTCTGATGACAAAACCGTTTTATGTAAAAAAAAAATACTTATATTATTTTCATTGCACTCATTTTGTCATCATAATTTAAACTTTACTTAAACTCAACACGGAAAGACGACTGGCTGTTTGACACCCGTGAAACATAGGCTCCAGGTGAAAATCAGCGTCAAGTACCTACCAGTACTTGACATAAAGCTGATCTGGAGACCTATTTGGTGCAGCCGTGGGACACAAACCCTATGACTATGACTAGAAATTTTAATCCTTATTTTCTTATATTTTTATGTTTCTTTTTTTCCCTATTACTTTTTTGTTTGTGTTCTCGTGTGCTGTCAAATAAATTTTCATTCATTCATTCAATCAATAACATTTCTTTCACTCTGGTTAATCTATTGTAAAATTAATCAGTAACTGCAGCCACAAGACTAGAGAAAAGTCTAGCAACATTGCATAAAAATTCTAATGTTGCTTTAAATAAAACGTCGCTGTATTTTGTCCTAGATACCTATAGCCACAGTATAATAAACTAACAGTATGGAAACTACATACATACGCTCGAAACGGCACACTCACACAAACATGCTTAATATTACGTAACGATGAAACTCCTAAGAGAACGTCGCGATACTCGCAGTATCAAGGAACGCGTCGTTGCGCTTGTTGGTGTAAGTGTGCCATTTTCGAGCGTTTGTACTATCGCGGACATTAACGGTGCACCACTTTGCGATCAAAATGCTTTGAACCACGTGCGTAGCGGCGAGGCTAGCGCTACGTTCGGACGCCGGGGTGCAACCGATTCTAACCTTAAGAGTGGTTCTTCTTCTTATCGTTTCGATAGCAAACTTATTATTATTATTATTATATTAAGAATGGTGCACCGGCTTTGTCCACGATAGTACGTAGTTTCTATACTGTATGTTTATTATTCTGTGATATAACCCATCTGAAAGCGTCGCTGCCCAGCCAGCCGGCACTAATTAGGCTTACAGGCGCTAAACTTACTGTAGGCACGTTATTACGCCTACATAACGATGGGCTTTAAATGTCTTCTCGTACAATAATGTTAAACATGGATGTTTTGAAGGCTTTCTATAATTAGTTCTGTAATAAACTTTTTGAAGTAAAAGGGATATGATTCGAATTTTGAAATATTTTCGAATTGTATCCTTTTTACCTCAAAAACGTACAGCCCCGGACCTTATTTTTTTCCGAAACGGGGCAAAAACTGAAAAATGCTGCCCCCGCCCACTAATATTTTTACCTCATCATCATCATAGTTTCAGCCATAAAATGATGGGCATAGTCTTCGCAAAGAACTCTACAACGGCCGGTCTAGCGCTGTTCTTTCTCTGTTAAGCCTATATTGCCAGCGCCAGGCTCCTGTCTGGCATACGCTGAACTGGACGCCTTTTTGGCACAACCGTGAGGCAGTCTGCATTGCATTTCATGTTCTTTTTATATTTAATCAAGTTGTTTTATTATTTAGTCATGCTATGTTGTATTGTGCATGGTGCCTCTCATTAGGCTGACTAAATTATTTCTTTCTTTCTTTCTTCTTTCATATTTTTTACTTTACTTTTTACTTATTTTTTACAGCGGTGTCTTAGTATTAGGGTCGTTTTACCCTTTGGGTACGAAACCCTAAAAAGGGTGTACAAATACCCACATTTTCACTACACACACACACACAGTTCATTACGTCAGTTAAGCTGAAAATTTCATGCAACATATCCAGGCTCCCAGTCATCCATTTATCAAATCCAATATCACTTTGCCCGACCTAAGAATTAAACCCGGGACCTCGTAGAGCTCAGAACTAAGCTTGTTTTACAAAATGGCATCCAACCATCCAAGTTAATCTACTAATAGCTTCTCTTAACTCGTTTAACTTTTAGAATACTCGTTAATGCGGTTATTTAGTCGTTACTAGAATAGTACAGTCACGAGCAAAATTATATATACATGTGGCGAAATTCAAGTCATTATCTTCTAAAGTATAATATAATAAATAGATCAGCCTTTTTTTTCGCAGAAAAAGGGGAAATGCGCCTTTTACAGATGCGAGACAAATAAATCAGCCTGAAACTCGGCTTTATTCTAAACCTCTTTCTACAGCTACGTGTGGTTCTTATTAAATAATTCTTATATAAAATGTATAAAATTTCTTATTAAATAACTAGTTATATTTAATAAGCTAACATGTGGTTTATAGGTATAAAAATCAAAAATTTTAACTTATTTTTGCTTGTGACTGTAGGTACTCGTAGCTACCCGGATGTAGCGGTTATAGGGCAAGCTGGTCTGATCCACCACATAACCCAGACTGATAGGAGGGGGAGATAAGAGCGTTCAAAGGATAACGTGGTACTTTACCAGATAGATAACGTCTTTCGTATGTTATAGTTCGTAGTGGCGGGACTACCACACATTTTTATAAAAGCACGGCTTGCCTAAATAGTAAAAACATACCTAGTAATAATACATCACTACATAACCTCCCATACGTACATAAAATGGAGATTTACCTTTTCCAGATATTATATAATTACCTATTAGATATAATTTAAATGGGGTTACTCGAAGTGTAGGTGGTACAGATTTTTTTAATATACTTTTGAGACTATTACTTTTGACTTAAATTGTGCGAAAAAAATCTCCCCCCCCCCCCACTATTTCCGAAGTTTTCTGCCCAAAAATCAGATATAATTTTCAAGATTATGCTAGCTTGCCGATCTTTCAAGAAACAAAAAACAAAGTTACCTATAGAATATTTACTCTTGAATGCTCACTGAACAATAAAAATCAGCATTTTTCCCATAAATTAACGACATTTCTCCTGCTTTCCCTTTAAGAAAAACAACTCTCAAGGTCAACAGACTTCGATAAAAACTGCTTGAGTTTATGATTTTACGTTCAAATTCTAAACTTTTCACCTTTTCCGCCTTCAATAGAGCCTATTTCCTCAAAGCTTAAAAACTAGGGCGGCGCGTGGCGCCCTAACTCAGAGGTACTTGCTTCCGGTTCGCGATAATATAACGCCCGCCCTATGCCGCCCGCCCTATAAATAGACGGATTAGCCTCACAAAATATAGTGAAGTGGCAGGTCATTCATCAAATGGTTTGTGTTTCTGCTTACCCTCAGTTATTAAAGTAGGGGGTTGTGTGTTTATGCTTAAGCTTAAGTTTTTTTGCCCTAGTTGCGCTGTGACATCGCTGTGGTTGTGATAATCTAATATTTTCTTAATTAATCCGAATGGTTGTCAAAGTATTCTCTGAATAAAAATGGCATGCTAGCCTTCTAGTACTCCGTACAAGGGGTGGCTGTAACTACCATCTGAGATGGTTGTATGTGGCAGAGCAACTGGGACTTTTATGTAGGTTCTATAGGACGCTCGGCAACTCCTGAGCGCCTATTTTTAAATAAAAAAACCCTTATTATGATTAGAATGAGTAAATAAATTATATTTTCATATTATCACTTTTTATACATATTTCTTTAATCCATTTCGATTGCCAGAGCATCTTGTTCTATTTTTATTTAAATTAATCATATTTTAACACTTTGACTGCCAGACAGCAGATACAATGCAAAATCTGTTGTTTGTCGGACACCATGTGTCCTTCATGGCGTTTAAATTGTTAAAGAGGCTGTCATCTCAAGTGGCCAGCTTCTAAGGAGATAGCCACCAAATAGGCCATCTCTACAGCACTCTGCTCTTAGTGATGGTTGAAGGTTCAGAAGGTTGAAAACGACCCTGGACAACACCATTTAACATCTGATTATCAGGGTTCTTTGTCAAACCCTTCCCTTTTGACCCAAACAAAAAAATCCACGCAATTATTTAGGTACCTACATTGCAAAAATTATTTCGTGTGTACTGTTTTTATTTTAACCCTAAATTGCAAAAGGTTAAACAGTTTAGGGAAGGAAAACATTGTGCGATGGAAAAATTAAAATGAATCAGACTCACGGGCGCAACACCCGGAAAAAGACGGTTAACCTTGACCACAAGTTTAAATAAAAAAGGAAGCGTGCCATTTTAATACGGGGGGGGAAATGACGGAGTGAAAACAGTTGAAAACGCCGTGTTTGTAAACAATGTCACGTTTTTTTTTATAGGACTTCCCGTCTACCAAAATGTTATAAATAAATATCCCAGCCTGTTAAAGGCAAAGTATTCTTATACAGAGAAGGATTGAGCATTAATCACCACGCTAGCTCAGTGCGTGTTGGCGATTTTAGACTAATATATCCAGGTTTCCTCACGATGTTTTCTTTCACTGTTAGTCAGTTGTATCTTAGATTAACTAAGAAAGTACTTGTGGCATTGAAAAAGGCAATTATTAATGTGACTTTTTCAATGTCAAAACGTGCTTGTAAAGCAGGGGAGGGGCCTCATAAAATATGGCTGAAGCCTTTGCTCCTGCAGTGAGACAATAAAGAAATGCAATAATGAAAGGATTTAAACGAAAAAAATAGTTTATAATTATGTAGTTTACGATATTTTTAATACATTTTCAAGCTTATTACTTTACTACTTAACTAAAAATGTTCTATAAAAATCTGTTCCCCGAATCTCCGAAGTCTGCGAGCGAAAAAATAACAAAAATCATGAATAGCGGGCATACTTTCCAAGAAAATTATAATGAAGTTCCAGATATTTACAAATTCCGTAAAAAATAATCCTTTATTGCGCGAGTCCCACTCGCGCTTTGCTGTCTAATTTATTCAATCAATAATCTATATTTTAATCGTGATTAATAAACAACTTGATTAAAATCCCTCAACCCTGTTAAGTACTAAACAAAATATACATTCAAGATACACCAGAAAAATAAGCTTACTCTCAATCGAAACAACAATACCTTTCCCAAACACAAACCGCACAAAGCTTCGACAAACAATCAAATACCCATTCTCCGTTCACCTACAGTTAACAATTTAAATTATTACCCCGCAATACATTGCTGGTTTTAAACGGAACACTAAATAGGAAGCCAGATCTGCAACGTAAATAAGCCACAAACAATGATTTATAATGGAATACCATGCGATATTGGAAACACGCGATCGTTTCGTAAAATATCTGTTGCATTGCAGCATAAACTCTTTTATGTTAATACGTACTAATAATACGTATGTTTGTGTAATGTTTTCTGAGAATAATTAGTTTTAAGTATTTGCCGTGTGATTTTCGGCCTAAGAACATTACCACCCTTACTCGTCCCGCGGGTGTCGTAAAAAGCGACAAAGAGAAAGATTCGAAGGATGGGCAGCAACATCCTTTTGTGTAACAGCAATCATCTGCTACTGCGATCGCCAACCCGCTTGCCCAGCATGGCGATTATGGGCAAATATTTCCAATGAGCGCACAGTATTGGCGCGCTTTGGGAGAGGCCTATGTTCAGCAGTGGATTATTAATACAGGCTGATGTCGATGATGAAGTATTTTTTAGCTGTTGCCCGTGGCGCGTGAAATTGGGCCTTAGAATTTGACAATCAATTGGGGTTGTTCGACACGTGACGGAAATTTGGACTCAAAATTTGACAAACAATTGGGGTTGTTCGACACGTGACGGAAATTTGGACTTAAAATTTGACAATCAATTCGGGTTGTTCGAAACGTGACGGAAATTTGGACTTAGAATTTGACAATCAATTCGACACGTGACGCTATCTATTCTCATAAGACCAATATTGCTGTTTTCGTCGTGAACAGCCCTCTTTTCCGGCATAACACGTTATGTCCGTAACAAAATTTTGTGGTTCATTGGGAACAAGATTCCTATATTTTTTTTATTCTTTACATTATAAAAGTTAATTCATTCTTCAATAATTTTATGTCTTTCCTTATCCGTATCCGTAACATCTCGTCTCATACAATAAAATCAAACTGGTACTAGTTCCTATAGTAAAATTCCTAGGCATTGTTTAATATTTTCTTAGAACAATAGACTCGATTGTCTATATTTGTTTTTAGCCCTGTGAAATTATACCGCATTGTACTTCATTGCATATTTATTAAGTAGGTACGGTAAGTACTTCCGTACCAGACTCTGGTTTAATAGCACCGGAAATATCTCCTTGTCTCCATCATTCCCTGGCTTCCTGCCAAATGTTAGCTTGTTAGCAACGTACTCCTTCATATAATAAATAGGTAGGTATATATTTTATAGCATCACACCTGTTTCCCATTGTTAGAGGTAGAAACTTCAGAACTGCTGCAATTTACTACCTACTACCTACTCTTTCGTTGTCATCATTCATTTAGAAGCTCGTCTTCAAATTAGCTTTAGATATCTCAGAGCGTGTGCCCTGTGGTTTCTGGCCTAAGAATAGAACCACCCCTACTCGTCCCACGGGTGTCGTAAGAAGAGACAAAGGGAAAGATCTGGAGGGCAGCAGCATCTTTCTGTGTAACAGTAATCATCTGCTACTGCGACCGCCAACCCGCTTGCCCAGCATGGTGATTATGGGCAAACACCTTCAATGAGCGCATACAAGTAGGACACTGGGAGAGGCCTATGTTCAGCTGTGGACTAATACAGGCTGATGATGATGATGATCCTAGAGCGACGAAATAGTGACAGTTTCATCGCTTTGGGATATCAAGAGCTAATTTCCAGACGTCGTTATACGCCGATCTTCTCTTTTTCTTAAATCTATGCTTCTCTCCTTCCTTTAATTTTTGCTCTATGTTGTCATATCGTATACGTCAGTGGCATGTTGCTTTAGTCTTATTCTTAAACGCCTGCTGCTGCTAGAATATCTTTTGAGACAACACAAGATCAATACAAATAACAATTGGAAAATTATATAACCTGACGATCAGCTTTGATGGAGGGAAAACATACCTACTTTGGGAGTTCGGGATTCTTATCTCCAACAAAAGATATCTCCTAACAAGAGGATACACAATTAACAAGTGTCTTCAGGCATCAAGTACTTATGAAAATGTTTAAATTACAAGGAAGATACACACAATATTTTTGCAAAATTACGTCAAGATCCAAAGAAATAATGGCATTATTTAAAAAGTAAACAAAAAAGAAAGTTAGTCTTATTAAAAGTTACAATAGCGCCCAACAGTATTTATTAAGATGAACATTTTAAAATGTTTCCTGAGAAAAAAACTTGAATAAAACTTTATGTAACATTTGCTTTTGAAGACATCGTTTAAACTTTGCAAAAACGTTTTCTGGTAGCTTAGGTACCTACTACACAAGCAAAAGCCATGTCGACTATAGTCATTTATAGGTATAGCATTTAAAGTAGTTTGTAAAGTCATATTTTGCAGTAAGATTCTACAATCCTATATTGTATAATGGTGCTAATTCTCTGGAACACACTCTAAACTAATTTAGACTCTCTGTCTCTCTTTCTAACAGATAAAATGATAAAATATTTTTAGAGCTGTCGAACTAGTCCATTTGCGAGATATTAATGAGAATTTAGTCGGCATGTCATAGAGGTTTCGTCTAATTTCAAGTCAATTGAAAGGACGTAGACTAATTTGACTGCTTTAATTTGATAGTTTAATTTGCTATCCTTATTTATGGTGTTTATTAGAAAAAGATATAGTTAGGTAGACTAAAATTGGATCCCAGAGGGCGGAAAACGGCCGCGCGGCAGGCCCAGAAAAAGATGGCGGGATGAGCTGGACACTCATTTGGAGGATTGGCCTACTAAAGCTTTGAGCAGAGAGGAGTGGAAGAAGGGAAGGGAGGCCTTTGCCCTGCAGTGGGAAATGTTTGGCTCATAATAATAATAGACTAAAATTAGTTTAGCGGGATTTACAACAGAATTACACTCTAAAGGATATCCTAATATAAAACAAAAAACATAACTAGTAACATACTTAAACATTTTTATAACGTATCTATGCGAACGCTAAAGTTAGAAATTTGTGGAAAGAAAAAAAGGTCTCGAGCGAGAAGAGAATTTCGATTTTTTTATTGGAAACAATTCAGAATACAAAAACAAAATATTGCAATATAATAAAATAATATCATATATACAACATAAAGCTGCTTTGCATCCCGGCGGCACACAACACAACAATAGGTTTCCTACTGTGTTTTATTCCTCGAACCTTTATAAATACGCGAAACGTGTTTTGTTAGGGGCTTACCAAAACATTGATGTTGACAGTAATAAATACATATAAATGCGAAAGTAAGTTTGTTTGTAAGTTATAAACGAATGAACAGAACGGACATAGGGTATCTTTCATCCCGAAAAAAGTACTGTTACCGTGAAAAGAAACAATAACGTTCTTATGATAATAGATGGCGCCACATATCTTTCAAATCATAATTGAATTTTCAACTGCTGTACGCAGGTCCTGGGTTCAAACCCCGGGTCGGGCAAAGTGATATTGGGTTTTTCCATTAGGAAATTCTCAGTAGCAGCACGGAGTCTGAAATTGTGCCCGGTTAATGGCAATAGGCTCACCCCCTGTTACATGGGACTTATAGCCGGCGAAACGTGGGTGTACTGCATAAACCTCTGCCTACCCCCTCTGGGGAATACAGGCGTGAATCTATAAAAAAAAATGTAATAACAAAAATTTGTGGTAATTTCTAAGCTCCAGTTTTCTAGTGTGTATAAGGCTCCTTCGTAAATAATTCCTTACTTCCATACCCAATTTCTCCATGACAAGTGACGTGATATTTCAACTAAAGGGTACACCCCTTACAAGCGGAGCGAATTGGGATGTAACCAATAAAACCTTTTCTCTTACAATAACGTTTAATTTGCTACCAAATGCTATCGAATAGGTAAAGTAAGGGTGTGTCCAGGCAGACGAAGAATACTATTACTTTTATAGCACATATTAGTTCCCGTTCATTTACCTGACTGTAAAGTTTATACTAATAAAAGTAATTCTGTTCAATTGGTGACTTTGCCTAGTTCAATATGTAGTAATGCTTCATCACGCTAGAATTGCAGCATTAAGCTGAGATGAGATATTAGCCCTTTTATGGATTTAATGGTCTCGTACGGGTATTTTTTCAAACAATTTTTGTTAGCTTGACCTGTTTATTATTTGGTTCAAATTTAATAATCTATATTTCACCCCCTTCCTGTTGACAGATTGATCTGATATTTGGTATACAACTTTAGTTTTGATGACAAAACTGTTTTACGTAAGGTTTTTTTTTTTAATTATATTATTTTCTTTCATGTTGTGTATAATTGTTGCTTTTCTACTTGTAGGAGTCCAGAATATATTCTGACTTCTTAAAAAAAAACTGTATTTTTCTTTTTGTATTTTGTATTCCTGATTGGGTAAGCGACATAATATGTTATATAACACCTTTATAGGTGATACGATATTTCAACGTCATTTACTGAATTCAAGTGCGGACGAAATCACAGAAGTGTATATACCTATTAATAAGGTATACGCTTCTGGTGTTATATAACCTAACTGGGTAGAAACTTACTATAAACAATACAAAATCTAAATTTCCGAGAACCGAATAGGTGTGCTTAGCAACATGCAAATTGTGTGTATTTTAACCAAAATTGAGTCGAGCTTGTAATTACGTCCTGAGATATTGTAGTCATTAGAAATACATACAGAACTAACTAAAATCATAAATGTATTAATATTATGACAGCAATAATGTTTATGGTCTTGCCATGGCGTCACTGATGGTTTTGTGAAGGATCATTAAATTAGTTTAAAATTTATTACTTCGCTAGTAACTTTGGCTCCATTTGTAACACAGAAACCTGATTAATCTATATTTAAATAGGCAAAGCTAAGTTCTAACTTCTGTTCGATTTTTGAATCGTTTTTTTTTGTTTCGAAGCTAATGTAGCAAAGACAAAGTATGTTTTGTCTTCCGGTTTATGGTCGCCACTTGAGAACCTTTCTTCCCCATCAGTTAGTTCGTGTAAAACATCTTCTCTTCTTCTTCTTCCTAGCATTTGTCCCGTCCTGAGACGGGATCGGCTTTTGAAATATTTCTGTTCCACTTCGCCCTATCTTGGACATCTTTTTCTAAGAGTTCGCAGCTCTCCATTTTTTTTTACAACAGTCAACAAGTCAACTTCGGTCTGCGTCTACTAAAACTTACTTATTAAAAAAAATAGGGCTAACTGTTTGACCAACGTGTCATAAACAAACTGCAGAGGAAGATAAACTTTATGCAACAGCCAAAAAGGTCCTTTTTGAAATAACATTTTTTTTATTATATTCAACTTTACCAAAATCACTTTCTTTGTTTCTGTGCACTCGCTCTTACCGTCGTGTGGTAATAAAGTGAACATGTTCGGAATCCGAGACGTGTTCAAATGCGACTTCCTCGTGAGAAACATTTCGGTCTTCCCAAGAGCAACCATGTAGATTTCAGTGACATGTTTGGCGCGAACTACGCGGCAACCTGTATCCCTAGTACGAGATATCAAACGACGCAAATCATGTTACAAACTCATTTTAACATCACCTTTTTGGATTACCTTTTTGGATTTCTATTTTGTATTCTAAATTCAAAAAAGTAATGACAGTAAGAGACTAGTGGTTGATACGGGTTCACCTGGATGTAAAACTGAATCTTGCAAATAAACTGACTGTGGTTACCGTTTCCAGCGCCTTATTTATAGTAGTTACACGCCGTAAGTAAGATACTTTTAATTGTGTTTACATTGTAAAAATTGCGTTCTCATATTTTTCTATGACCTAAGCTTGACTTCTAAGTTTTTAACTTAAATTGTGTTTATTTATTCTGTACTTTATTTTTACTTTTTTTTTGATTGTTTTATTGAGACATATAGCTATGTTCCTGTTTTTTAGAGGTGAAAAAACTGGACAGGTATATTACTTGTTACTAAAACCTAAAACTGTAGGTGTTTGGGTAAACAAACTCATAGGAGTAAGTAATGCTGCTCATAGTTAGCAGTGTAGTGATGCAAATCACATGCTGGGATAAAAAATCAACAAATATTTATGTTATTGGCAGATATTTATTGCAGTTAGTGTGTTTGTTATACAAACTTTCGCATTTATAATATTACTAGCTTTTTCCTGCAATTTCGCACCCGTCCTCACCGGCCCATAAACTATCTCTATGTAAAAAATCATGTCAATCCTTTGCTCCGTTACTGCGTAAAAGAAGGACAAACCAACACACTCTTTCGCATTTATAAGGCCCTGCGCAGACGGCACACTTTTTGTGCGATCGAGTCTGCGGCGCACAAAAAGTCAGCATGGCGCGCAAAAAGTCGGTCGCGGATTTTTCACAGACTCAACGCACACGACGCACATCTTCGATAATTTTGTCGGCAGAGCTGTAGGGACAAATCGTGCAGAGATCGCGAAGATTGCCGACTAAAGTGTGCGCCGTCTGCGTTAGCGCGCGTTGAAGCAAACGTTCAATTTTTTTCACACACTTCTTGTGCGGAGCGGCGCGCCGCGGCGCGGTGCGGTCTGCCCGAATTACACGGATTTTTTGTGCGCCGGACTTTTTGCGCGTCGTGTGCGTTACTGCATGTAATTGCATAGGTTCTATTTTCACAGACTAAAAAGTGCGTCACGGATAGTCTGTCGTCTGCGCAGGGCCTAAGAAAGCGGTTTCTACAACTCATTTATCATCGCGTTTATTCACGACTAAATTAAACTCTATTTACATTAAAATGTCTTAGTCTAGACATAGATTAGGTAAAAGACTCTGTTTATCTTTTAGTCTGTGGATGCAAACCTTTTTCACTAAGATGAGACATTTATCCTTAAAATAATTTGTATTATGTCAACTGTTTGTCAAGCTTTACAAGTCTTAGGTTGAAAAATGAAGAGAACTAGGAGTAAAGCCCCAAGGCCATAGACTTTTTAAGAACCTTCTTTTTTCATTTTTATTTTGTCTTGTATCTTCAATAAAAAGTTTTTCGTGAGCCTTAAAATGTCATCATTATTTTGACTTTACTCACGGGTTGATTTCAGGAATGCCCGACTAGTTTTAAAACTCAAACGGAGTTCATTTTCGAAAGTATGTTACACAGAAGGATGTTGCTGCCTATCCTCCGGATTTTTCCCTTTGTCAGTTCTTACGACACCCGCGGGACGAGTAGGGGTGGTTCTATTCTTGGGCCGGAAACCACACGGTAACTGGCTTGTTTTCATTAAATTTGACCGCCTCTATTAAATTTGACCGCCTCTATTAAATTTGACTGCCTCTATTAAATTTGACCGCCTCTATTAAATTTGACCGCCTCTATTAAATTTGACCGCCTCTATTAAATTTGACCGCCTCTATTAAATTTGACCTACTATTAAATTTGACCGCCTCCCTCTCTTTGTTCTATTAAATGTAACCAACACTTGAAGACGGCATTACATACAAACAGAAAGTACAAGCCATCTGTGTCACACTCGCAGCATCCTAAAATACTTTTTTCTCCCATCTTAAACTCGTGGCGTGTGAACGTTACACATTCACCTACAAGTACAAGCGTATGACGCAATTGTCGACAGCGTCCTATTGTAAAACAAATAAACTAATGTAAATGCTTCTAAGGAAGTTACACAAATAAATAAAATGTTTGTTTGTTTTGTTTGGGGAGTGTGGAAACAATAGTTAACGTGTGTTTCTTTGAGTTCACTATTTGTGGGCATGATTATATTGAATTGCAATTTAGTGGAAATAAAAAAATAGGAAGACGCGAATGGGGCTTGTATCTGTAACCACAGAATATTAAAAAAGGTTAGAAGTGCCATGTAGGCGGGTGCGGCGTGCCCGAAAAACAAACGGGCAAAATTTCTTCGCGGATTGCGGCTTCAGGTTCAAACCCAAGGCGTGCACCTCTGACTTTTCGTAAGTTAAATGCGTATTATAAATTAATTTACACTTGCTCCGTGCTTCAGAAAGGCAAGGCTGTTAAAAAGATCTTTGACAGTCTATATATGGAGTTAGTATCCTTAGAAAACCCTCACAACTAATTAAACTTCAAAATATCGTATCCCTTTTGGTTGCGGAGGTTATATGTATAGGCAGTCGCTCTGAAGAAAACTGATATTCATCTACATCCGGTTAGATTAGAAGCCGATTCCAACAAAGTTTTGGGAATAATAAGGCAAGGAGGATGATGGCCCATAAAACTTTTCCCGTGCGATGGCAATGCTCTAACAAATTTTTCCTCTTCTTTCGTGTCAATTAATTGAACAAATTTGCTATATTAATTTCTATATTTTTTAAGGTATGTCACGTATTTTATTTGTCTTTGTACTGTATAATTCATTATGTCTGTTTGTTGACAGGTGGGTGTGTTGCCCGCGCTGCGTCGCGCAAGACCGCCGCGCCTGGCGGACATACCCAGGTAAAAACTATAGCGATGGTATAATTATGATGATGTCCTCCTCGACGTATCCGTCGACGGCGACCCTTAAATTCATCTCCTGTCGTGTGCTCGGATGTGACTGGCGAAACCAAATTTTGTTTTGAAAATGCGGTCGCAAAGAGCACAGTGCAGCTGACCGCTCTCATTGCGGGTGTAGTTGTAGGTGAGTTTAGGCCGGGTTTTACGGAGTTGGCATTTTGCGGGTATAATTATACCATCAAACTAAACATCATATTATATAAAACAAAGTCGGGTTTGTTCAACAACTCAAGAACCGGCTGAACCGATTTTTATGGTTTATGATTTCTTGTATTTTTCTCCAGCCTGAATAGCAGAATAAATATTTAAAACAATGGAATTGTACCCTCAGGGTAGGGGTAGGGTAGAGTAGGGGTATAGTAGGGTAGGGTAGTGCAGGGCAGGGTAGGAGAAGAGAGGGGTGGGGTTGGGGTAGGGTTAGAGTAGTGTAAGGTAAAGTAAAATAGGCGCCGGGCAGCTTTATAGACGAAAAAAATACAAAACATAGCTGTAAGTTTTGATTTATGTGGTGTATCTGGTTAAAACAAAAATAGTAATGTTGGAAATAACAGCCAATGGCAATGCAATGTTTGTGACAAATACGTACATTTATGCCTTTCTCACTTAGCGGGTTTTTCATATAGTAGATAAGAAGTTTATAGGTAACCTAAATATACACATTATGCATAATTTACACAAATATTAAATGCAAATAATAATGATTGGCAACTGCACGACTGTTTAGCGAGAGGGCGTTAAATAGTTCGTCACGAGATGGCGCTGATCAATTTGATCTGTTTATAACATTGCAAAGTTGATTAGCACCTTAAAGCTTTATTTGTGTACTCTATAACAAAAATTTGCGTAGTACTGAGTAGATCACGTATGCAGATACTATTCAAGTAATAGTTGGTTTCGATCGTAACATTAAGTACGAGTTTACAAACCAGTAACTACCCGTTTAAAAACAGTCTTCGTGACGTCCCTATGCAATAATTAGATATTATTTAATATTATTATACCAGTCTCGCAACGACTGCAAAGCGAAGATGCACCGTTCATACAATTTTCCTATTCATATTAAGCTCTCAAATCTTTTTTGCTTTGTTGTTTCTCATTCCGTTCTTCATAAATCACATTTGTACGGCACTAACGGCAATCAAGTTGCATTGACTGCATTTAGCATTTGATTTGACCTATTTGGGCGTCTGGTAACTTAGGGAATAACGAAGCTTAGTAGAAAAAGAAAATTGCAACAACGTTGTCTATGAAACAATCGGCTTTATAAGTTTTAGTAGCAAAATGGGACTCCGATTCTTCCAAGTTTCAGTATACGTGTGGTGCTTCCGAACAAACCATGACACATTTACAGAAATTGGCAAAAAACTTGATAAATGACCTTGTATGCTGAAGACCGAAGGAGGGTTGAGAAAATGACTACCGCGCAGGTGTATGTTATTGGTGGTTCAGTCGTGAACCTGCGCAAATTTTCTGCCACTACGCCGCTTTATGTTCCAGATGTTTGCCGGTATCTTTGTCATTGTCCGTGTCCTTGCCAGTATTTCTTGACAAAGCCATTAGAGCGGCAACATTCTGGGAACATTTTTATGTTTAAATGGTGAGCCCAGAATGTTGCCTGTCTATCTATACATGGATACCATCGACACGAAAAGAAGAAGTTTTAGTAAAGACATGACTATCTTGTCTATTGTCGGCCCACAGTTTTGATGTTTTTAAAACTTACGTGGAATTTAATGATGTAACTTCATAAAGTTAACATTTTAATCAAAAACAAACTTTTCTTACATACTGTTTTAGCTAAAGTTTTAATAAGCATGTTGTACAAATACATGTTGAATTTGATGTTATTATTTTTAAAGTTGCCCCACCAAGTTATAGATAGGAGTCTTGTTTAGGTTCCTTAAAAGTGCCCCCTTTAACCGGTACCTTACACGATACAACATAAAGGGGGGAAGTAACCCCCTATCTTTTCAGAAGTCTAATAATAACTACACTTATATAACCTGATTTTTAAAAGACCAGCAAAATTTTAGGGGGCATTAAGGTCCATGAAATTGAACAATTTTCCCTAAGGAACATAAATCGGTATCCAAAATTCAAAATTGACGTTTCATACAAAGTGACTGGTCAAGTGACTCAAGTTTGGAGAAGTTGAATTTTCGTTTTTACACCCGTTTTATCTATGTTTTTTATACAATCCTTCCATCTTTTATTTACACTACCTCTACCAGTTAAACCTTTCTCATATCATATCCTTCAAATAAAAATGCCAATATTTTATCTATGCAAAAGTTGCAAATTTCTTAATCAGCCAGGGAACAGCGCTCATTGGCACGTACGTACTTCAGGGAACAATGAGCCTATTGCTACGCGCTGGCGCACGAAATGAGTTAAATAAATTAGGATTCCGATTACTTAGTTCAAGAGTCACCCTGTTATGAAAGTCTTTCCTTGTCAATAAGCTAAAACCAATTTAAACTTTCCAAAATTTTATACCAAAACGAGCACCCAGTGTAAAGTTTCAAACCTGGTCGAGGATATAGAGACAAATATCCTAATCTGTACACAGGACACGTTTCGACTGTAGCTGAAACGTTTCCAAGTTGAAACTGAACTAGGTCTCACTTCTATAGGGAATTAGGTTTCGGATCCGTTATAGCGAAAAGCTTTCTGAAAGGCAACGTAAAGTTCATGCTACTCCTTAGTAGCGTGCCTAGTAGTACCTAACAATTGCAAGCCCAACAACCTTTATAAATAATATATTAAAGTAAAAGAAAGATAATACGTAATATTGTTTTATTAATACACTAGCTTCCCGGCGCGACTTCGTACGCGTGATTATCCTACTTCAACGCCTATTCTTCCCTACCCTACCCCTACCCTATTCTACCCCTACCCTATTCTACCCCTACCCTACTCTACCCCTACCCTACTCGACCCGTACCCTGCTCTACCCCTACCCTACTTTACCTTTACCCTACTCTACTCCTACCCTACCCTACCGCTTTTTCTCACCTTTTAACCTTCCCTGGACTTTCACACGTATTTCAGAACCAAAATTATTCAAATCGGTCGGGCCGTTCTCGAGTTTTAGCGAAACTAACGAACAGCAATTCATTTTTATATAGGTATTGATAGACAGATAGAGTTGAAAGATTTTCCGAACCCTACTCCTACTCTACTACTGCAACTCCTACATAATATTTTACAGCATCGAGGTATCAATGCTAATACCAGCATACTTTCTTAGAATCTAAGACACTACTAAACTAGATACTAGTGGCGGAGGGTGAAAATTTTCCGGAGCCAACCTGAAGAAAAACAATGGCACAGTTAGGTATTATTGACCGTACCAATTTTTAATGAGAAGCCGATAGAAATCGAGTTGTATGGAGCCTCCGCCACTGTAGTATTAGTATTTTGTAGATTTTAACAAACAAGCTTAATACAAAATGTATTCAAATAAATATTTAATACAGCCTCACAAAACTTGTATAAAATTCATATTACACAAGATATTTTAATTAAAATTATACACAGATTAACTCATAAACAAATACGAGTAATCCTTCAACCTCTACCACAGCGGATTAAGCCGTACACTTCACATTGTTTCAGTAAAAACTAGTTTCAGCCTCATGAATACATAATGCCTTACATTCTGCCTATCCGCTCCGGATAACTCAGGAAATTGGGTCGGTTTTACAACGGAGTATTGACAAATGGAGTGATTGTCGTGTTAAATATTCGACAAAATTGACACTTGACAAACCAATTAGAAGTAAGATCATCATTGTTGTACCTACTAGCGGTTGCCCACGACTTCATTTGCGACAAATTTAAGTTTACCATATTAGTCATATTTTACCTTCATCAATAAATATTTTTGGATTCGACGGCCAATCCAAAAATATTTTTTTGAACTTGGTTCCAGATGATAGCGCGGTTTAACTTTATACAAACAACCTCTTGATACTTGAATTAGTGTGGACTGTGTATCCTTAGGAGTATAAGCTAATAAATTAGACACGTGGAAAGTCCTATTTGACCTGAAAAATAATTCGATTGTAATAATAGAGTCAGCAAAATTTTAATAGTACTGTAATAGGGTTATAATAAAATCCATTAAACGTTACTCAATAGTTATATATGTATGTACAGAAAACAGGTGTAGTAATAAAATATATGGCGAGCCTATTTCACATAAAGCATAAACCCTGCCAACATTCAGGATTTACAATGTTTTACCTACCTACTTATCATCACACTAAAATACAAATAAATAACACAAATACGGTTTAAAAAAAACATCTTTCGAAACCTTCGGTACACACAAATAAGAGCATAAGTCAGCTCGAAATTATAATATTTCATCATTCCATGTCATACTATTCTATGGTACCTACTACATTTATATATTTGTCAGTCGTAAGCTTGCAAACGGAAAATTTGCAAACAAGTTCATACTTCCCTACATTTTATTGGTTTCTCAGAGTTTCCTTCGGTGAAAAGAATTTTATTGTCGAGGTAGCACAGACATGTTTGTGAGGATGTTGGCCTAAAATAGAAATGATTGTGTAAGGATTTCTTTGCCTGGTTTTATGCGAAATTTGTTTTTTTTTAGCTGGTGACGTTAGAACAAAATTAACATAGACTCACGCCTTTATTTCCCACTATACGTTTTGCCGACTATGATATAAGTCCTATGTAATAGGAGGCGAACCTACTGCCATTAACCAGGCACAATTCCAGACTCCATGGTAATACTGAGAATTTTCTAGTAGAAAAACCCAATAACTATTTGCTCAGCAGTCGCGCTTGCTACCCTAGTGGTACCAACGAGGCAGTCAGTCAGCAGTAAAATGAACATATATTATCTGGTATAGATAAATGAAAATTGAATGTAGTTTAATTGGTCCATCCATCACCTGAAAACGACTGGAACAATTTTGCTGTTTTTTCATAATGTTTGAGTAAAATTTTTAGGGAAATAAAATATTTGGAAAACGCTCGGAAAAAATGTCAATTTGAAATTTGAACAGGATAGCGTATGTCGGGTTTGTTAGATTGTTAATAATTATAAGGCATATAGACAATCTTTTTGTTCTAATTATTTAAGAAGAAATTTGAAAAACAACTGATACGGACGGGATTCGAAACCCACGATCTTCGGCGTACCGTGCCAATGATCTGACTATTTAGCCACCGTATCCCACCAGGTTTGAATTAGTTCGAATCCCATCAGTTTCAGATGTATTATTCAAATTTCTTAATATATGTTTAATAATGTTTAGTAAGCTAACATGTATTTAAAAAAATCTAAATCTGTTTTTGTTGTTAACTCATTAAAAACAAGAAATAACATTATTTAATACGACTAAAGTAGGTATACTCCTCTTCTTAATTAATGTAAGACCACTTTCTTTAAACAAAGTTTAGTTACTTACCTCAAACCACTTAGTTATGAAAATGGCCGCCGCGCGCCCGCAGGCTTTCGACGAGCGGATGTTGCAAACAAGCCTGTGTATTTTATTTTAAAATCATTATTTTATGAGTATTTAGTTACTTTTAACATGATTAATAAATATTATACGGCTTTACTCACGTATTGATTTCGGGGAATGCCCGACTCAGTCAGTGAGTGAGGTTCCCGACAACGCCACATAAACACTCGCTCTTGAAAATGGACTCCTTTTGAGTTCGAAACTAGTCGGGCATTCCCCGAAATCAATATGTGAGTAAAGCCGTATTAATATTTAATAATATATAAGTTTGGCTTGATGCCGTGTGGTTTCCGGCCTAAGAATAGAACCACGCCTACTCGTCCCGAGGGTGTCGTAGAAAGTGATAAAGGAAAAGATCCGGATGATGGGCAGCAGCATCTTTTTGTGTAACAGCAATCATCTTCTTCTGCGATCGCCAACCAGCTCGCCCAGCGAGGTGATTATGGGCAAATATCTCCAATGGTCGCACAATAGTGGCGCGCATTGGGAGAGGCCTATGTTCAGCCCTGTTCTCGATAGTTATTTTATTCGAAAATGATTAAGAAAATTATTAGTTAAGTTAAGAATGAGAAAAATAAAGTCTTTGTTACATTTTTATTACCTTTAAGCCCGTTCAATTTAATTTTGTCATTCAATTTTGTATTTAATAAAAAAAAACTCCCTTATACCCTCACTAAACGAATACCTAATCTAAAAAGTTAGATCTTGTTATCCGCAAACTTACTTACTTAACTATTTATAAGTCTATACAAGAAAAATGTTTATCATGTAAGGATACTTTTACGAAACGAATTTAGTGGTCGCTTGTATCAAACTTCTTTGGCATCTTTAAATCTAATGATAACAGTTTTTATTGCATTTTAGATTCGTGATAGACTAGTGGTGGTGACCATTGAAAAGCAAGTCAGAGATACATTTTGTTGAGTCATGTGAACGTAAATGTATGGAACAGCTGATTTTTTTTTGCGATTTCAGGGTTGGTCCCATAGTAAAAGTTGTTCATAATGATGAGTTTAATGACCCCTTTGAAGGATGCTGGTGTTTTACAAATAACCCTGTATAGATTATCACTTACTCTGTGCTTCGGAACGCGCGTAAAGCTGTTGGCCCTGCGCCTGATCTCTCTCCGGATTGCCATCCCTTCGGATTATGAGAGTAAAGAAATAGAGTGCACCTGTGTTTGCGCACACACTTGTGCACTATAATATCTCCTGCGTCGTTGGCTAATCTCCGCTGGGATTGGCCGCTGTGACCGAAATTCGGTCAGGAGGACATTATTATTATATTGCACTAGGTTTTGCCTGCGGCTTCGCCCGTGACAATCAATGTTGGTTGTACATACGATACGTGGCGCCATCTATTATCGTAAAAAAGTTAGTTGTTTTCATCGGAAACAATACTTTTTTGGGACGAAAGGTGCATGTCCGTTTCTGTATTATACCTGACAACGTATATGCAAAAATTCAGGATGATCGGTTCAATGGTTTAGGCGTAAAAGTGACAAATAATTAACTTTTCCGTTTAAAATTATAATAGTAAGGATTACAATTTATATTTTTCTATTGGCTTAGTTACAGAAGGTTTCCTGCTTACCAGTTTACCACATACGGTCGCTCATTCCTGCTTAGCGTTAACGAGTTAAGCTTAACAATCGATACAACCATCGTGGCATATCACCACATGCCGAACAACATGCAATAAAATGTCAATAAAATTGTTGGCACAGTATATTAAACAAACGGTACGGAAACTATGTACAAACACTCGAAACGGCACACTCACACAAACATGCGTAATATTGCGTAACTATGAGACTCCTAAGCGAACGTCGCGGTACTCAGAGTAATGAGTATCATCATATTTATTTTACTGTGCTATAAAATGTCGTATTAATTATCATTTTGATGTAAACCATATCTCTTGTAAAGTAAAGTTTCTATTCTTCTCTATTCAAAGATTTCAAGTAATTAGTTCACGTCAAGGATTCTTTTGAAAAACCTCAGATACCTAAGCCTGACGGGGCGAGATGACGGACGCATCTGCGTCTGACAGCCCCCGTATTCTCATTATTTAGACTGCCCTGTAGGTATATACAAGTAGTTATATAATATAATAATACTAGGTATATCCCTAGTATAAGTTTGAAAACCACGAGGATAGCGACAGTTTTGGTGAAACGTAACTTATATACCATATTCATTTTAATAATGTTGTATAATGTAAGTGATATTATACTCTATGGATTTTACAAGCTTTTATTTAACTTACAATGTATCTATGTAATGTATGTATGTAGCTATGTTTGTTGGAGTGAAATTTTGCAAGCTGAATTAGAACCACTTCCTCTTATCCTACGGAGTTGAATTTTTGCATGTTAGTTCAGTTTCGATGGCAAATCATTTTTTGATTGAGGATTAGCTTCAAATAAAGGAACTCTTCAGCGGTCAACAGCACGTATACAATTTTTTGCATATATGTTTTATTTATTTATACAGGGTTACTTTAAAAACACCGACAACCTGAAAAGAGGTCATTAAACTCATCATTATGAACAACTTTTAATAAGGGACCAACCCTGAAATCGCGAAAAAAATTCAGCTGTTCCATACATTTTGTTGGATTACGTGACAATAAATGTCAATACAAACATCAAAAATACCTACAAATTTCCACACTTATAATTAGTAGGTTAGGATAAGTTGGGCAAAGATTAACCCCTAAATATTTATTTATTTATTTATTCGAAGGAAAACCAACAGCTAAACATACATCTTATAGTAATAGATAAAAAACAGTAAGCCAATTACAGGTCTTCACTAATAGTAAATTGTTTAGACATGAATGGTGTGCGACAAATTAACAGCACTACTCAGTTATACAAGAAGAAGCTAAACCTATAAAATTACCTATAAATTAACCTATAATATGAACCTTTAAAATAGGTCTAATATATCTGCACCACGGTAAAAATTGTAACAATCAGATTAATCCTTCAAAGCCCTTCATTCTATAGAATTGAACCTCAGAGGCTTTCCAACGTAATCAAATTCCCGATTCACTTAACTCGATCCATATTAATCGGTAAATTGAACGCGTAAGTAAGCCGGCTTCCCCCGGCCTGAACTAACATCGACTTTGAAATTATGCTTATATCATGTACCTATTGAGTGGCCGACAGCCTTTATAACTACCTTTTGTCAAGGAATGTAATACAATTAAATACGACTATATTTTTTAAATTATGACTTGTATTAATCTTCTTATTAAAGTAAAGGTCGAGACATATAAGGAGGTCAAGGTATTGGCTCTTGATAGGGAGAGCTGGAAGAGGCTGCATCGACAAGAGCGTAGCTCTTAAATAAATGATGATGATTAATCTTCTCAAAAAAAAAACAAAATGATAAGCGAAAAAAAAAAAATTTGAATATTCTAAAAAAATATAAAAATTGAAATATTAAAACATTCTATAAAATACTAAAATAATAACGTCACCGAATTGTGGTAAATCTCCAACGGAGATTGGCTGCTGAGATCAAAATTCGGTCACCGACGAGAGGTCAGGCGCAGGACAGTCAGCTTTAGGTGCTCTCCGAGGCACGGTCTTTACTTCTAAATAGAGACGAGACAATATTATCGTTTCTAATGCCAAAGTGCTGTCTCAACACAAAGTATTTTTTTTTGTTTTGTCAAAATAGATAAGGCATTTATACAAACCCTTTATAAAGGCTTATACAACCTATCAACGCGTTGTTGTTGTGTATTCACGCCGCTAAATAAACAGGTGACATTGTCCGATGCGTCACGGATGCGCCTATCTTTTGCCGCATTGTGTACCTATGTCGTCGGTCGATCGTAGAACTGAACAGATCGTGATGTGTCTAGAAGGGGCGTGCAGATCATATAGATATATGCAGATCATATAGGCAAAAAGGCACTGCCTACCCTGATAGATACGTCTCTGATAACGAATTAGTACCTACTCTGTCGAAAATGTCTCTGTGCACGCCCCTAGTGTCTAGAAGTCGGGTGGATAGAAGTAGAAACTTTCTGGTCGATATTCCTAGCTTCAAGGCTAAGGATAGGAAATGCAGATTCTATCTAGCGAAGTGACTGCGTAAATAAAATAGAAAACGAATAAGGCCGCGGGCTATAACTAGTATTTAATGTACGACCGACGACAAAGTAATATGATTATGTGGATGATTATAAAATCAATATCCTTCGTTATTTTCCGGTCTCTACGGTGTCCCCATGGAAGTAGGGTCACCATACTTCGGGATATATTCGGACATGTCCACCTTTTCAATATCTGATAATTATTTCGATAAACCATTTTAAGGCAAAAAGTGCACTCAGTAGTGCAAGGGTCTCTTTGTGCAACAATAACAATGCAAGCGCAATAGGCCTGTCCCATAAAGGATATTCCGACAATGATGTCTGCAGATTTTGAACAATTAGGAGCAGGAAATCCAAAAAACCTTGCGCTGCGGTTGTGGACCACTCATATACAGATGAAACATCCTTCTGGGAGTATTAGGCCCGGAGGATGTCAATTCGCAAAAAAATGAAATCTAGTTGGATGCGTCGCTAGGCCACGCTCTACACTATAGTATACATTAAATGATTGACTTTTACGTTTACAGAATTCGATTTGTCTGCTTCATCTAAATTGAAACGCAGTGAACCGTTTAATGTCACTCTTGATTCTTGAATGGATTGAAGTGCTCTTGTAGTGAATATCCCTTAAGAGGCCATTTTGGCGAGCTCAGTTGCTTTTGTATGGCTGTAAATTTGATTGCTATCTACCGTCTCCTGTACTTAATTGTCGTTTGCTTTACTAAATGCTCATAAATGAAAGCTTCGAGATTTTGATCTCGAAGTGAAATTTGGTAAAAATAATACCTCTTTGGTCACAACTACCAATCTCAACAGAGCGTTACACTAATACATAGTGCACAAGTGCATGTGCAAACACAGATAAACACTATTCCCTCAGAGCTGTACGTGCTTTGAGTTTGTATCATAGCAGACCTCTGACTAGCCAGTCAATCGCTTGTCTATCACTTCACTGCTAAATATAAAACACTCTGTTAGCAAATAGGATGTCAGAAAATTATCAATTGCAAAAAAAGTAACAATAGGCTCGGGAATGGAGTAGCAAAATATTGATGACTATCTATGGCTACATACATGAAGGTATATAAAAGTAGGTAGGCACAATACATAAGAGAATAATACTCTGTATAGAAAAAAAAACCTTGATCTTTTTATTTTCTGGTTTTTGTCCGTACTAGTCCCATGGTTACCCTACATGGGAGCCAAGAGTAATGTATTAAATTGAAGGCTATATACTCATGAATTTTTCATAAAGTTACGAGCATTACAACATGGTTATGGTTAATATTACGTAACACCATTAATGTGAAAAATTGTTTTTGGAATTTTTGGTTAAAAAGTTTCCTTGTTTGGCTTTCGCCATTATACGTCGCTTTGGTCGTCGCAAGCAATTTGTTTTTTTTTATAGAAAAGGACATACCTTTTCGGATACGGATGACTACAAATACAAACTCACAAAGTCGAAGCTTCGTCGTTTTCTACGGTGCCTACTGTAACCTATTGGAATACGATATTCTAGGATAAGACTAATCTAAATATTACCCACAATAGTCAGACTGTCAAAGTTGATTCAATGACAAAAATACCAAAATCACATTACAGTATAAACAGGAACTAGGCCGCACATGTCTGGCATATGTCAGAAGAACTATGACCCAAAATAACGACCCATTAAGTACTTAAATCGCAAAAGACAACGCGTTCGCGGAAGACCTAGATAGAGATGGTACGATAAACTGGACTTTGCCCTGGGAGACTGGGCTTGCACTGCAGAGGACTGAGAGAAGTGGTAGGAGAGTAATTGTCTGACTGACAATAATACTAATAATAATAATAAGACGTGGACTCAACTGTCGTTGTTTATACTCATCGTAGTCCAAAACTATAAAGTGATCAACCATAAGGCATAATAAGCACCCACAACCATTAAAACGCCAATACTTGGTTCTACCGTGTGTTGTCCTGGATCAAGGGTTTCATGTAGAGGGTGGTACTTCCGGACATGGCTTACTTAGTTAGAAGGTACCTCTCGGGAACCTTAAAACTTGAAATAGGTACTTTTTGAAACTATTCCGTCCCCGATCAAGACATAGTAATTAATGTATAGGTATTATAGGTACCTATTATGTTGAAAACAAGATATAATTATAGGATCTCAACACATATCTTATTCATTGTTTATAACTAAACGTGAAAACAATTAAGCACAATGTTGTCAGCCATTAGTATGTATCTGGGTCACAAATTAAGGCAGATCTCGGCTGTCAACAACGCACTTAATTTACTATTTACTGGCGCTGAGATCATCGATGTAAACAAAATAAGGATGGCCAATGTTTACTCGACGAGTTTAACGTATCGCTGAGTATTTATCGACAAACTAGCGCTTCAACCGTGATATCGTCCGCGTCCGAGTCGTGATAGTCTAGTGGTGGTGACCGTTGACTGGCAAGTCAGTGGTCTCGGGTTCGAACCCAAGGCGCGCACCTCTTTTCGTAAGTTATGTGCGTTTTATTAATTAATTATCACTTACTCCGTGCCTCGGAAAGCACGTAAAGCTGTTGGCCCTGCGCCTGATCTCTCTCCGATCGTGTCGGAAGGCCGTCCCATCGGACAATGAGAGTGAGGGAATAGAGAGTGCACCTGTGTTTGCGGACACACTTGTGCACTATAATATCTCCTGCGTAATTGGCTAGTCTCCGTTGAGATTGGCCGCTGTGACCGAAATTCGGTCAGGAGAATATTATCGTCCGCGTGGATTTCTCATCCTCCCCAGGCCTATTTATTTATTTATCTTGAAATAACGAATTTTTAACAAATAAATCTGTGACTTTAAAATGACGTTTATATTTTGGTATTGCAATATAAAAGCTTGTTTAAAAAAAGGTTGTTTTTATAAAAACTAATAGCATATCAAGTTTAAACTGGGTACACTTGCAGCCGTCCGTACTTCTCCTGAAAATCTTCAACAAAATTTCCCGCTCTTTACGCGACCTTTGAATCGGTTCGAACTGCTCAATGCAGGACCATTAAATTTTTGCCAACTCACTTCGAAAAACTTGAATAAAAATACCTGTCGATTTTCCGACCGTACTCAAGCCTCGACTTATCCGAAAATCGACACTTAAAGTAACTAACGAAAAGGGATAAGTGTAGTCAGTCTACTAACTTGACAGGCTTTAAGTAAGCCAGAGGTGCTCAACCTGTGGGCTGCGGGGGATTTGTACTGAACGTGAAATGACAAGCAATTTTAAGCGTCATTTAGTTGCGGACACGTAGTTAGGATTTGCGTCGAAAACTGGCTTTAAATTTGCTGCCTAGAATGTATACTAATTTATTTGATAGTATCTGTAGCCTGTAAAATACTTTTTGGCTTTACATAGGGAAAGATTAATAATACTAAAGGTACGGCAGGTAACAATGGCGCATAACAACTACACTATAATTTAGAATAATGTAAAAATATAAGTATTGGTTTGTCGATGTTATGCAAAGCTTTACTCCACAAATTAAGGTGAGATAATAAGGTTGTAACAGCACTACACAAACAACTAATCCGTGGTTTATTTTGTTAGTTGTTACTCATGTGTTGTATCTACTTGTGCGAGTCCAGAATAAATGTCTTTTCTTTCTTTCTTACTAATTTTGGTAACTGCAACGGTCAGCAGCAAATGGGTTACAAAATATAATTACAACTAGAACAACAACTACAACTAGTTCATATTATCGATTTATTTAGAAAATACACTGACAGCATAACAAAACCAGTTGAGTTATTGTAGAAATAGCCAAACTTTAATTATTCTCAAACAAAGTTTATTTACGAACCATTGTTAGTTTATAAATAAACCATCAGTTTAACTACTTATAGCAGTATTTATGTTGTAACTATTTTTAGATAGGTAACTTAAAGTTTGATTACTGACAAACTTTTTGTTATATATTACTTAAACTTTTTTTCAGTCTAATACTCTTAAGAATGTATTAACGTAGAGATAAACACACATAAATAGTGTTAATTAGTGAGCAAAGAGTGTTCTTTTTAAATCATTTATCTAATCAAACAAAATCATCTAAATCGGACTCCTCCTTTATAAAGTAATGCGTGATCATACAAAAAAAAACATACACGTCGAATTGATAACCTCCTCCCTTTTTTTCGTCGGTTAAAAATCCTTTATAGCTTTAACATTGAAATGCTACTCAAGGTTGAGGATCTCTGACGTAAGTACTTGAAGTTCTCAGGTGTCGTCAAATGATTGGGTATCGGAATCTTTTGGTAGGATCGTGTGTAAAAGGACTCAAGAGAGTACCTATATTGAGTTTTAAGGACTCCAGTGAGAGGTTTTATAGACTGCTTTTATATTGGCCCTTAAATATTCGCTTACTACGTTTTAAAGTTTAAAATCAATTCGGGATCAAAAAATCTGAGAAGGTGAAAAATTGTTTGGATTTTTTTTAAAATAAAAGACGTTATTTCTCGTTTTTTACAAATCTTGGGGGTAACTCTTAAATAAGAAACCGATTTAATAATAATAATAATTAGACGAACTCATTGCAACGCGCGCTAATTATTGCCAAGCTGATTCAATAATTTTTAAACTTTATTGTAAAGAAAAGAGAGAGAGATTGCTGTTACACAGAAGGATGCTGCTGCCTATCCTCCGGATCTTTACCTTTGTCGCTGTTTATTACACCCGCGGGACGAGTAGGGGTGGTCCTGTTTCTAGGCCGGAAACCACACGGCAACATCATCGCTTATCATTACTGCGTAGTATAAAACAAAGTCGCTTCCCGCGTCTGTCTGTCCCTATGTATGCTTAGATCTTTAAAACTACGCAACGGATTTTGATGCGGTTTTTTTTAAATAGATAGAGTGATTCAAGAGGAAGGTTTGTATGTATAATACATGCATATTAGCGTAACCGTGAAAAGCCGGGGCGGGTCGCTAGTCGTATAATAAAAAAACAGCCTGATCAAAACTCAAGCAGAGCTTACTATGTCCCATCACTAGGCGTCCGTTAATTAACAGTCGTTAGCACCGCACTGCGATACTAACAAGATTAATAGTTATTTTATTAAAGTTTTGATTCTGCGCAACGCAGTATTTTAGTGCTTATAGTACTGCTGAGCTGAAAGTAATAAAATCCTATAGTGACATAGTTTGGGTTTAAAACTAATCAGTTTACTAATAAATTAAGACTAGTGATAGCCCAGTGGTATGATACAAAATTATTATCTCAATGGTTTAATGCTTTAATAATACCATACCTTTAATTAACAACCTGATGTCGGAATCCTCAATACGGTTGCCGTATCGTAAGCTCAACTAGACTATGAGCTTCTGAGAATTATTTATCAACTGGATAAATCCAAAAACACTAATTAACCTTGGAATCAAAGCCGGGACCACAGCAGAAACAGTACCTAATCAAAATACTCAACTCATAAAAGTTCCAGTACAAAATGCTTGTCACTACTGAATAGAACTCTGACAATATTTACATTTCGAAGCGTTCAAGAGAATCGATTCAAATACGATTCATTCGTTCAACGACCGGTTGGTCGACAAAAGAACGTTTACGAATGCCATCCCTTTTTGAATTTCGAACTGATGAAGGAAAATACTAAAAAAAAGATGGAAGATATTTTTGATCTACGTTCAGTCGTTCAATGTTCTGGTATATTAGGGCAAGATTTTTTTTTAAATTTGGTTACTATAGACAAAAAAAAAAGCGGCCAAGTGCGAGTCGAACTCAGTTAATAAGTATTGTCACGGTTCTTCAATTTCTGCAAAATTTATTATAATAATATTTTTTTAATCATTTTTATATTAATATTGCCCCACAAGGATTTTTTTCTATAACTACGTATAGGACTACAGACATAATTATCATTTCATAATACACAAACACGTATTCGTGGATCACACTAATATTTGTCCCATACGAGAATCAAACCCGTGACCCTAGGTGTGATAAACAACTAGCCATTTCGCTAAAAAAACTTTTTTACAAATTATTTATACACACACTAAAGTTCAAAATTTTCGTAGAAAGAAAAAACTATTTCGACCAACATTTGAACCCGAGACCTACTGAGTAAAGCCCAGCCGCTCTGCCACTAAGCCGCTGCCACTAAGTAGGTATAACCCCGCTCGTGTTATAAACCCGTCAAAGTCCTCCGCCTCCTACACAACGTCCTATGTAAACTCGTAAAAAGGAGAGAAGAGTCTAAGGTGAACCCATAGACAGTTTCAATTTACTTCAGCTACCCACGTAAGTATTATCATGTTCACAGCATACTATACTGAGTAATGGCTAAATATAGAACGTTATAAGGACTATTGGGAACTTAACGAACGGTTTGTGACCGAATTTCAGTCACAACGACCAATCTCAAAAGAGATTAGCCAACTACGCAGGAGATATTATAGTGCACAAGTGTGTGCGCAAACACAGGTGCACTCTCTATTCCCTCACTTCCGACACGATCGGAGAGAGATCGGGCGCAGGGCCAACGGCTTTACGTGCTTTCCGAGGCACGGAGTAAGTGATAATTAATTTATAAAACGCACATAACTTACGAAAAGTCAGAGGTGCACGCCTTGGGTTCGAACCCGAGACCTCTGACTTGCCAGTCAACGGTCACCACCACTAGGCTATCACGACTCAACGCAGGAGATATTATAGTGCACAAGTGTGCAAACACACACTTGTGCACACAGGTTTCTGCAGACAGGTGCACTCTCTATTCCCTCACTCTCATAGTCCGATGGGACGGCAATCCGACACGACCGGACAGAGATCAGGCTTCGGCAACGGTTTCACGTGATTTCCGAGGCTTGTTGACCGTGATTTGTTGTTAAGCTGACCGCTAGTCAATGATGATAAGCGTATATCTGTCCGCGGAGAATCCTGTAAGCATCTACATTTACCAATTTGCATAGAAAAAATATAGAAGAAAGAGAGATAGGTACCTTGCGTTTTATTTTTGCTTTAACATACTATTTAGCATAAGCCGCGGCTATTAGAAATAAATAAAATTCATTTATTTCGGGTAATGTATGATGTGGTTTTCGAAATTTGAAAAAACCTGACTAAAATGTATTGTATTACCTACTTAATAACTTAATTTTATATAATTTGTAGTTTATTATAATTGTAAGTAAATTAACTTTGCTGTGCCCAAACCGGGTCCATAATGATACTTTTCAATGTTACCATCTACTATACACATTGTGGAATTGCAAATAAAGTATATGAATATGAATATGAATAAAAACCGGACATATGAAATAATGTCCGGACGTTTTAGTTACTAAATTGAATCCAAAATTCCAGCGCAGCGCGGCCGCCGCGCTAATTTTACGGTCGCGTCGTTTGCGTCATGCACGAGATGCATGCGGGTTAGCTACCGCATGCTTGTTTTCATGAATGCGAACAGGAAAAACTCTAGATAATTAATATAACTTATAAATTTTATCCTCAAGTTAAAAAAACACTGGCACATAAAATGTTCTGATCCTGACAAATCTGGCCGGTTATTAACCCTTCATGGAGCGGGCTTAGACCAAAGCTGCGAGACAAAATTAATAACTAAATACTGGCCATTAATTTTAAGTATACTTTATTAAAAAATTCCCTTGAACAAGTTTTTAACGTTAATTATTTTAAAAAAAACTGCATCGCACAACCTCAAGTAGACAGGACATAAATATAACTAATACATTCTTTTTCCTAAAAAGGTTTTAAAGAATTTTAACTAAGCGGATAATTGGATACTACAGTTATCATTTAGAGTCGTGTTACCTACTAGATGTTAAGTCAAGGGCTTTAAGGTTTAAGTCTAGGCCTCGAGTTGTCATTTGTATGGAATATAGTCCGCTTTGTTTGAAAGCGGGCTCGGCGGGCGCTAACTGCGGATACCGCAAACCGCGTAGGACGGACGGCGATAGGTCGATTATTGACTAAGTATCTCGATTATTCAAACATCTCGATGATGATCGGTGATTTTGTCGGAATCGATTACATTAATTATTGTCGGGTGTCGAATAAATATTTATTTATTTCATATATTTAATGATCACTGCCGCCCATAAACGGTATATTATGTTGCGGGTACATAACAGAAATTGCAGCTAAATTACTTTTTACCAACCTTTGAAAAGGGGCAAACAAAATATGAAATCTTTTTAATTTTACTTTTTTTTTATTGTTTATGTAATCTTTTATCGATTCCAAACATTCCTGTGAAGCTTCGCCAACTTATTTGATTTAACCCTATTAGTACCTATATCCGCATTTGAGGAAAGCAGTCAAGGCACATCCTACGGGTTAAGATTTGTTACCCCGTGGATCAACAAAAATTCCAAAATGGAATACTTAGATATAATTCGATATCCAGTATCAAAGGTTTAATTTAGAGCCTTTAAAATAGATCGCATATTCGAGAACTGACCGTGGCTAAGTTTTATTTTAAAACATCAATCGATAAGGCGGCAATTTTATGAAGACCAGTTTGGACTTCAGTGGTGGTCACGAATATTATTGTTATCCACTGTAATGTGCTCTACCTTTTGAATCCGGTTTCAAATCGGGTAGATATATGTTTTTGAGGTATTTTTAGCAGGGATTTGTTCAATAACAGAACCTAATATTATACTAGTACCTAGTATTGATATCTAGTACCTAGTACTCGTATCAAGAACGAGTATAAGTTTGCAAAATCCGTCTGTACCTTCAATAATTTAATTTAATTCCGGAAGAATGGAGACGAATATTGTGCAGCGCAGATATTGTCGACTTCGCTTGATATACGAAGTCGTGCTAGGAATACAGATTTGTGTGTGTGTATGAATCAATGATATTATATTATACGGAAAAAGAGGATAATGGATATATTTATTTATTACTTGTAGGTATTAGAGAGAGGAGATTAAAACAAAAGAAAAAATACTAAAGAATATAATTTTATGTATGTTTTTTACATATGCATACACTTGTATCGGATCGCGGATACAAGTCCCGCTCGAGTCAGTTGTTTTTGTGAGTTTCTTTTTAAATAATTTCATACTACAGAATGTTTTATCCATAGAGTATTCAAGAAAATATAGAGTGATAACGTCAACCACATTGCCTTGTGCGGAGCGAAAGCAGGTCTCACCGTATTATTATTATTAGGTACTATTATGAGCCAAACATTTCCCACTGCAGGGCAAAGGCCTCCCTTCCCTCCTTCCACTCCTCTCTGTTCAAAGCTTTAGTAGGCCAATCCTCCTCTCACCGTAGAAATGTTAAAATGTAATTTTTTCAAATTATGTTTTCTAGACGTTTTTTAAAATTTAACTCAGCAGTTATATAAGTTAAAATGTAACTTTTTCGCTCGTGGAGCTTAGTTGAACCGCAGTTGATCGAAGTATGATCGCAAACGGAGCTCGTGTCGCGGCCGCATTGTTCATACCCGTGCTCACAGTTCATAGTTCTATAGGGTTGCTCTATATTTTCCTATATACTCTAAGGTTTTATCCATCAAATAATTCACGGAACACATTTTCAACCAACACACCGCCTCTGATGAATTCATTGTTTTACGTGACGGGCGTTACATATTTGAACAATTTGTATGCCTTTAAGTACATGGTTGTTAAGTTGGCACAGTGGAATTACGAAATAAATACCTATTATTTTTATTATATTTGGTCGAATTAGTCTGATGACAATGACATTGATTGAACAAACAAAATTTGACAAAATGGGGTTTTCGAACCTAATCAACAATCCTGGGTGTTGACTGTTGACATAAAAATCATAATCTGTTTAGGAACACTACACTAATACTGGTATCAGTGTGATTTTCCCGAACAGATCATGAGGATAGATACATTTACTCCCAATGTAAGTGGTCCAAATGTTATTTTTAGTGTATTTGAATGACATGAATCGGGAGAATACTATGCCATAAGGATTCAGGGGCTGATGCTACTGTCGCATGCCGCGCAATCTGCTAAGCAATGATGCCATTGTTAACGTTTTTTTTATTAAAGAAAAGTGAAATGATAGAAAGTGTATTAATACTTTTATTAAATTGAAGTGCCAACTTATTGGCATCGCATCACTTCTGATGTCACGGCTTCAATTTTATGTGCAATTTATAGTACTGTATCACCTGTTTCAAATTGAAATAAAACATAGATTCTTACAAGAGACATAAAATTACTTTTAATTAGTGACCTTACCGAAATTGCAGTTATTAATTGAGATTGAAACATAAATAAAAATAAAAAAGCCTCTTTATTGATCCAATCAAAACATACCTACTTGTTTTACTATGATATCGTAATAACATGCATTCTAATCTATTTTCTAACCATGCTTAAAACATCTTTACAATTTAGACAATAATTTGTTTATATTAATTACTACATTTTTTTAAATATATCATCATTACCAGTCATAATATTTTTTATTAATATTTATTACTTGGTTATTATTATTATTATTTTCAGATTGAAACATACTGAGATCTTTTTTAATTAAATAGAATACTAATGACGCACGTGGCATTGTTTGCATGGTTAGTACCTATATCATAGAGCGTAGAGACGTGCAAGGAGTCGCCATAGCCGGACACGGCGTGGAATTATGATGATGATATCATAGAAGTATATAATTATACACTAAAGTTCGAAATTTTTGCATCATTAATCATAAGATAAACTTTAACGGTGAAAGGTCTTCTTCTTTTTACCCGACTACAAAAAAAAGGAGGGTTATGATTTTAGCAGTCTATGTATGTATGTATGTATGTATGTATGTATGTATGTATGTATGTATGTATGTAAGTTTGTTCATCTGTTCCCTCGTAGCTCCTAAACTATTTGTTGTAAATCAATAAATAAGGTGTCTATCGATGCGTCCTAATGGTCTGCGGGTTATAGGATTTATGAAATTTCGTAAAATCAAATAAGGTGGATTTTAAAAATAAATTAGTCAGCTCGAAAAAAATAAGTTAAGGTAAATTTATCGTGTTTGATATCAAATGGAAGGTCTTGATGAGCACATTCAGAATATGTATATATTATCTATATATTCTGGACCACTTCTTAGAATATCAGGCTTCTAACTACCCGTTACGACTATCATAAATATAAATATGTGATTATAACACTGCATACAATGTGAAAACGTGATAACAATAAATATTTACTAATTAAATTAAAGTTTCTACACATCACTGCCTATTAAATTATGATTATATTTTAAAATAATGTTAATTAAATTGAGATTTCTTTTTCGTAACTAGATGGCGTTGGTTTGCGGTTTTGTGGAAGTAAGTAACATAGAGTTAAAAATACCTCCTCAAAAATCCCGGAATCGTAAACATAACAATTAAATCCCGGGATTTTATTAATATGGACTGGATTTTGACCTATAGTTTTTATTAGAATTAATTTTGTATGTAAAATAAAACTCATTAATTTAACAGTTTTAGTACCGAACTACTTAAGTATTACATTATCTGTTACCGATGTCTAAAAACATAATAAAGACTTTTTATTATAATAATTTAGTTCATATGTATTTCAAACGTTAAATTAATATTTTGGAGAATTTATTACATGTTATTAATTTATAAACATGTGTTTGCTTATTAAATATAATAAATTATTTAATAAGAAATTTGAAAAACAACTGATACGGAAGGGATTCGAACCCACGATCTCCGACGTTCCGTGCCGATGCTCTAACCGCTGAGCCACCGTATCCCATCAAAATCAGTCGAAATTTCAAATCTCTTTCTACGCCTAGGGCGTGTGGTAATATCTATCGGTGCCTTCTAAAAACTGCAAAGTTTAGAACACTGAGTCGGATAATTAATGTATTCCGTTCGATATTACCACACGCCTAAGGCGTAGAAAGAGATTTGAAATTTCGACTGATTCTGATGGGATACGGTAGCTTAGCGGTTAGAGCGTCGGCACGGTACACCGGAGATCGTGGATTCGAATCCCATCCGTATCAGTTGTTTTTTCAAATTTCTTATTAAATTATTATACGTAAAATTAATTTCTTATTTCCCGGGAATTAATTGTAATGTTTATGATTTCGGGATTTTAGAGCAGGTATTATCAACTCCATGTTACTTACTTCCTCGAACTTTAGGTAAATGTACTCTATCTATGATGATATCTCACAAAAAAGGTTTCATGTGTACTTATACAGCTTGGCAAAAAAGAGTCTGAGGCGGTGACAGCTGGAACTAAAAATAAAAATCTTAAATAACTACGTTTGTGAGTACTAAAATAACATAAAAATGATTCATTTGATTAAAATTAATGACAAAAAACTCGTCATAGAAATATGTAAGCACTTAATAACTTGTAATTTGAATTGTAGTGTGGAAAGTGCGACAGCGGCGCCCCCAATTTTTCCAGACTCATTTTTGTCAAGCTGTACTTCTTACTACTTTTCATGTATACTTCTAAGAAATATATAAGGCCATGTTTTAATAGCTCGAAGTCGCGGACGACACCTTTGAAATAAATTTAATTTAAAAAATACATGACATTGACTGAAGGTTTGAACCGAAGTTGACAGTTAAAGAAATCTACCTATTTAAGAACTACCACATTCTAAAAAATTGTGATTAAAATGAATTTTATTGGTTTCTTTACCACTAAAAATCATTGAAAAAAAATATAGTATAAAAACTAAAACCCGACTACTTAAAATCTAAAAACAAGCTTCTTAGATTTTAAATAAAATTCTGTAGTCGGAGGCCTTAATGTATTATAGGTAAATGGTACTAGATAATCTTCCAAGGGTAAATACTTTCTAATTTGGTGGCCTCCGACTACAGAATTTTATTTAAAATCTAAGAAGCTTGTTTTTAGATTTTAAGTAGTCGGGTTTTAGTTTTTATACTATATTTTTTTATCGTATAGGGTAATTAAAGATATTATTCTTTAGTATTTATTAAACAACTTGTTGATAAAGTTTCAGTCATGTGCAAAAATATTGTAAGTGTGTTCACAATATCTAATGAGAAAATTTAAAAAAACAACTGTTACTGATACGTACCATGTCGACGCACGCTCTGACCGCTAAGCCACTGTATCCTACCAGCATCAGTCGAAATATCAAATCTCTTTCTACTCTTTTCACAATTTTCTCCTTTATTATAAATAATTATCACCATCATCATCACCATCAAACGATAATTATGTTTTAAATATTATTTCGGGTCTATTCGCGCAGAGATAATTCAAAATAGTCATTATTATTATAGGTTAGTTCAATAATGACTATTTTGAATTATCTGTGCGCGAATAGACCCGAAATAATATTTAAAAAATGATAATTATTTTTTAATAGGTACTGTTTTTAATATAAATTAAAACTCAGGATTAACCATAGCTTAAAAATCCATAAAAACATTTTATTCGATAGTTTCATTATATCAAACATCAATTGATCCGACTCCTAATGGACTTCTTACTTGTAAAAAATATTTTAATATACGAACTCAATCTGATGAAATGACTTTAATGATGATTAGTTTTGTGGATTGAAATTAATCTAACGTCGACTAATCAGAGTCATTGACTCTTTAAAAGTGATCCCTTTAAACGAATGTTTGATGGGGTCGGTGAATTATCCTTAATTTGTTTTATTCTGGTTTAAGAACTTTATTTCTCAAATTGTTCAAATTTGTTTTATTTTATTCGGATACCCTATAGTTAAAATACTAAATGTTATACACAATAATATTTGAAGGTCAATTACCGCCGTCTCATCTTCCTGGAACACGATGTAGGGCAGGCGCGGCTGCGGAATCAGCTGAGGCCCTCAAAAGGCGCAAATATAGCCCCTGGATAGCGGCTACTTATTTGAGCCTTTTGGGGTCGAGATGACGTGGTCGCGGGGGCAGGGAGTCCGAAAAATTTTCCGAAAAACCTACTCGGGATCAAAACGCTGGCCTATACCTAACTCAAATTCTTAGCATTGCCATCCAACGTGGCAATGCAGTCAGCGTATTATTTGAAACGACTGCATCTCCAAGTTCATTATCAGATCATAATTAATAGTTTTAGTGGAATGAGACCAATTAAAAAACTGGGTAAAGACTGCATTCGCTCTGCCACAAAACAATTCGTAACCCTTACCGTTTTATAGAAATTCTCTTTTACATTCAACCATCTCAGATGGTAGTTACATTCACCCCGTGTACTACGCAGAGGGATAGGGGTTTCCGAATAATGTTTATGGCTACAGAAAACGAGAGACGTGATAGCCTAATGGTATGACCACTGACTAGCAACTTGACAAGTCATAGGTCTCGAATCCAAGCGCACCACTGACTTTTAGTAAGTTATGTGCATAATATAATTTTATTATCACTTATACTCGGTTCCCGAAGTAAATATCCAAGTGCACTGACTGCAAGTCTATAAAAAAATATCAAATGTCAAACGTTAGTCGTTACTGTCAGAGTTTAATGCCGCCAGTGGGTGTTTGTAGGCGGTAGTTAAGTTAAGCTATTGTTAGATAAACACCGGTTTACTGTTGTTTAAACTTAGTTTGCAGCATTTGTTTTAGCAGGATTAACACTTGTGCTGTAAGAAGCTTATCTTGTTGTTTTATATTTAAAAAGCGTAGCTCCGTATTAGGATAATCTCAAATATGGTGGGCGCTAAAGGCGTAGCCAGGATTATGTTAAAGGGGCGCAGGCGTAGACAAGCCAAGAATATAATCTAAGGTAAATTCTGCATGAGCAATGGGACAGGTTACGTTAAAAATAAATAACAAAACATCCATTAGTGATTTCAAAGTACATTCTAATTCGCCTGTCAATAGAATCAACTTTGTTTTTGTGTATTAATACCTACGTAATATTACTTTACGGTTGTAAGCATTCCTTCACAGCATCTTCTCTTGGCAGATGCAGATGCCCTCTCAGCCCGTACGTCGCTACGCCCTTGGTGGTGGCCACTATTCCGGAATTATGTAAAATTGTTTTATTTGTTGTTTTGTAGCAATGATTATTAATTATCAATTGCTACAAAACGGTAAAGGAAAACATCGACAGGAAACCAGCACACCCGATAGATTTTCCATGTCAGAAGCCTACGGGTGGTTTAAACTCTGACTCCAGGTTGTTCATCAACTATACGAAAGAGCTATTGAGGTCTTTTAGGGCTCGGTACAAGTCCGATTAATCAGTCTGAGCTCCCTATGAGTCACTGAAAGAGACCACGTAGAATAAAAACCTTGAACCTTGCGTGTTAAGCCTCAGCTTAACCCTTAATAAGAATGTAAGCGTGATTTTACGTGAGACTGACATTTCTTTGAAGAAATCAGATTAACCTGTAAACCAATCTGAATGTCATCAATATAGAAAGTCGTTTTCCTTTTAGATAACTCGTTTTGACGAAATGCTTTACGTGAAAGGATAATGAAGCCCAGCGGCCCCGTTTGTGGTATAATCATCGGAATATAAATCGTCTGCTTCTTTTTTTTTTCACCTCCAACGCAAAAAGAGGGGTGTTATAAGTTTGGCGTGACACTTTACGGTATCGTTCTTCAGACATTTTTTTTATTTAAGGGTCCTTTATTCATATATACCACTACCTTTATGCGCCACAACTTTTAGAGAGTTTTGATAAATTAATTAAAGTTGTTTTCGTGCTCCTAGGTTTACAATTTTCCAACAAATGAAAGAAGTTAAAGATCGTCAAAAGACAACTATGGCAATAGGATTAAAATAATAGTTCTTACGTGATTTACTTAGGTAGGTAAATTGCCATTGTTTTCATATGACGATCTTTAACTTCCTTCAAATATCTCGTAAACGTGACACTTTAGGACATCATATTGCTAACATTTTTTGTTAGTTAAGATGTCTTCTATCCAAATATTCTAATCTTATCTTGCGCCGCCACTTTGAAAAAAAAATCAAAATGGCGACGGCCCGCTATGCCAGCTACCATACAAAAATGGTTTAACCTTTTAGTGTATATATACTGTAGTGTGTGTGTTGCATTAGTAGGCGCGTTATCCTGATTTACGTACCTACGCCTCTACCTGCCCTCTCGATGGATACTATCGTGATAGTATTTGAAACGTGACGATAGCACTGCCAGGTGCGTGTGTTATGAATGGTCTCACGACCTGCAATGCGCTTGCGCCACTGACAACTGGTTTCTAACAGCAAAATTTTTGTTATTAATTAAAAATACAACTTAATAATTATTGTCACGTTGCGTTGCTGATTTATTGAACAAAATAAAGAGGTTTGTACATTGGTGGCACAGCCACCCGTCGCCATGTTGTTTTTTTGACTAAGTATATTGAAATCGGTTAATCTGTTTGAAAGCTACGATACCACAGACATACATACAGGTAGATTTTTCTTTCTACAAAATTTCGAGAACTCTTCGAATGGATTCAGTGTGTACTAAAATATAAGTGTGTAATTTTTTTTTAATTGCGTGGGATCCGACAGTGTGTAAACCGCCTTACAACTCCATGAATGACCATCTCTGAGTTTGTAATGTGTAGAGATTGCGCGCGCAACTTGCTCTACTGGACCAACTGGTTACTCATAGAGTATTAGCTGCAGACAGGACGGTGTAGGTAGAATACTGGTGTTATGGTGAGTCTTTTGTTAACTACTGAGTTACATACTTGTTTATTATTTTATAAAGAAGTGAATCATTTATTCGGCATAAATCAAGGAAGAGACAAAGATAATAAATAAAATTAGAAGCCATTATTATTCGACATAAGTGTGCAGTGTTTATTTTTATAGGTATTATTCTTTTTTTACATTTTCTCTGTATTAAATTCCGTAGTAAATGATGCAATTGTTGCTACAGAAAATACAGTTAATTGATTTTAAATAGGTTTTTTCTCTAAGAATAAATTTTCTTGCAATTAGGTAATTTGGTTTTCAAATGTTACCTTAAAAAGTACAACAGTTATATGTATATCACCTTAGTGATTATGGTCACAGGTGGTACAATCAACGATGACTCGTCTTGAGGCCTTATGACTAAACTATAATCTACACGTCTTCGTGAAATAATTATATCTACTAGATATAATCACTGAAAACCATAATAAACTTTTTAAAACTATTCTTTATATCGCTCGCTCACACTAGCTCTTGAAAATGGACTCCGTTCGTGTTCGAAACTAGTCGGGCATTCCCCGAAATCAATAAAATTATACGTGAGTTTATCCACGTATAATTGATTAATAATATATTCGCCGTATGATATTTAATTATTAATATATTTGCCGTTATGATATTTAATAATATATTCTGCATCTACGTTAATATTTACATAACACACGCACACAATGACCCGTCTGTTCTGTGTACCATACTCTTTGCTACTACCATGCGTTTACCTACGTACGCCAGTTAGAAGCAAACTTCGGACCATGGCTGACGTATGCCCTCGGTCTCACAACTCTCGCGAAGTTCACTAACTTTTTTTTACATTTTTTTTTTTAATATAATCGTAGTAGTGAAACAGTGCCTTTGTAGTATATTTGGGAAGTGATGTGTCAAAATGAATGGTGTTGTAGTGAATACTGAGGTTGCGAAAGATGGAATTATTGAGAGGTAAGATTTTGGACTTTGTTGTTTCGAATTAAAGTTTAATTTTAATTAAGCAATAATTGGTATTAACAATTAAGTTTGGAATTTTTGGTTTTTGGATTTGTAAGCACTTGACCCTATACTCATAACTTTAAATACTTAGGTACTTACCTAGGTACTTAAAATTAAGATTTAAAGTTTCTACGAAACAATTTAACAATTAACCAAATCTAATAGAAACTAACTTAAGAGAATTAATTGAATCACTAGTTATCTAGCAGCTCTTAATTATCAACTTTTTGAATTTTTACTTAAAATAAAAGAAATGAATAACTTAAAGTTTAACAAAAGCTTAAATTTCAATAGATAAATTATACTGTGATTAAAATTATTATTTTACTACGTATTCTTTCAAGACTTTTTAATTGTAGCTAAAACTGGTTTTTTCAAATATCAAAATGACTCCGAGCAGGATTTCAACTATTAAAAGGTGAGCAGGATTCGAACCTGCAACTGGTTTTCTCTATCAGAAAGAGCTTTTAGGTTCGCTTGCGTTAGTAAAAGTAATTTCCGTCTAGAATGGAGTGCTATGGAAAAAGCTACTCAGCATTTGATGGATATGGGTTGAAGAAGAGAAGAAAAGTAATTTACCGAAATAAAAACATGAAAATAAACATGCCAAAAATAGAAAAATAATCATAAGATTATATACTATATAAGTATTTTATATACTCCATTTTTTACCTATTCTAAGCTGTAAACATTTTTAACATAACTTAAAAATATTGAAATTAAATTGAAAGTAATTAAGTTTCAACTTTATTTGGTTATTAAATTGCTTTTAAGAAACCTTCTTGTATTTCTTAAAAGCAATTTAATAACCAAATAAAGTTGAAACCTATACTTATTATAATTACTTTAATCGTAAGAAAAAAATCCGGCCAAGTACCAGTTGAACTCGCGTAGTAACTAAAGGGTTTCGTAGTCTAGTATTTTTTTTACGAAACTGTAGACACAACTTCATTTTATTTTCATGGAAAAAATAGGTATATCAAGCTTGCTACCATTAAGAATTATTCAGATCTTTACCTCGGAGACTTTAGAGATAAATGAAGGTGGATGTGATTATAAAATAATAATAATTATTAATTAATTAATAATAAAATAATTATCTTTTCATTTCATAACTTTGTTGGTGTTATAAATATACATACATGTCAAAGTTAAGCTTTCTAACATTGTTAAAATCAGCGAATAATATTGTTGTGACGGACAAACAGATGGACATGATGAAACTAGGTTCTTCTTTAACGACCCCTAAAAATGGATTAGTATAGATATTATTTAAGTCAATTAAATAAACATTAGCAGTTGTAGGTGTAATTATTTTAAGGTATCACACCTGAGTTGCTATACCTAAATCATCTATCATTCTTCCTTAGACGCTAAATTATTTCATGACTTAACATATCAAAACTTAAGCCAATTAGCCAAGATTGTTGTCTGGGATATTACTATTAGAATATACTAGATCAACTGGACGTAGTTAAGCGAAAAGGATCCAATCCATAAAATTAGCAAAAAAATGTTATATTTAAAGTGTTCCTAAAGTAGCCCTTTTTTAATGAGCGAAAACAATCCAGGCCAAAAAACAAACCCAAAATACTTTTTTAACTGTAGGATACCATCACAATATATGGGCAGGTTCATACTTTATCAAAACTTTTGAATGCCATATCTTAGTGATATTTAATGTGGTTTGGATCCTTTTCGGTTAACGACGTCCATCTTGGCTAATCTTTACCCAATGTTAGTAATAACTACATAATTTAAAACAATTTAGCGATTAATTTTAATTTAAATCAATTTAATATTTTGTTTATCGATCGAAATTTGGATAACGATACGATTTTTTTTTTCATTTTTTTTTTGTGCCTATCTGCGATCAGTCTTGACACTACGAGCAGATGTGTTCAGATGACACTCTTTCATAAGACACTCCCTTTCATACCAATCAAAATAAAATTAAAAAACCTTATTTTTGAAAACCTTAACCTCTAGAGGGTAGCCCTCTAGCAACCATTTAGGAAACTTCAGGCTTTATTTTACGTTAAATACAGCTGTAATTAAACTCTTAAGCTTTAAACACAAGCAAAGCAAGTTCGTTAGTAGAGAACACGCAATGCTTACAAAAACTGTAGTTATTAATAACTCAATTTTGTAGTTAATTTCAAAAGCTACCTTAATTAGCTATTTAATGAAAAGTTATCTAGTTTTGTGTTGTAATAGTTTCTTAATAAACTTAAACATTGCGAAAAAGGATGACTGTAGACTAGGAGATAGATAGAGTTCGGTCAAAATGCCGCTCACAAATTAAACATTTTTGATTGTTAAAATATTATCAGATAAGTTGTCAGATTTGTATAAGGCAATATCATCATCATCATCAGCCTGTATCAGTCCACTGCTGAAAATAGGCCTCTCCTAATGCCACTTTTGTGCGCTCACTGGAGGTATTTACCTAGAATCGCCACGCTGGAAAAGCGAGTTGGCGATCGCAGTAGGATGCTGCTGCCCATCCTCCGGATCTTTCTCTTTGGTCGCTTACGACAACCGCGGGACGAGTAGGGGTGGTTCTTAGGCCGGAAACCACACGGCACATACTCAACATTAAACTTAATTAAATTATGTATTTATAATAACATTTTAATTAAATTTCCTGCTTAACTTTGTCAAAATAATATGTGCCATTAAATGAAACATCGATTGTTTCCGTATTAATATTAAGGTAAATTATCACTATTTACAAAATAACATAGACCTACGCGTGACTATTAGGTTTAGTAGTTAGGTAGAGTAGGTGGATTTTATTAATATTCTGTTCAATAATTTTATGTTCTACTAGCTTCTGCCCTCGGCCTCGCCTGCGTGGTATGTTGATAAATTGTAGCTTATGTGTTATTCTAATGTATCAGTTATAATACTGTAAAGTTTCATCAAAATCCATGCAGAAGTTTTGCGTGAAAGTGTTTACGAAGATTCATCCATCCACTATAATTCTGTGGAGGCTACCCACACAAAAAAATCCACAAAAGAAGGTCCAGTTGAAAACCAGCGTCGGACACTAGTTTGTCTGACATTTCGTTGAACTGTACCTATTCAGCGCAGCCGTGAGGCACATACACATGCACTTATTTAATTTTATTATTATCTATCCAATATTTTTTCTGTATTCTTTTATTATTGTGTAATGTGTGCTAAACCTGTGCTGAATAAACTAATTCTTTCTTTCTTACACCGGTCGAGCAGGGTCTATTGTTGTTGATACCTCTTTCATAAAACATTTGACACATTTCGCCAGATCATGCAGACATTGGGCAATCTGGTATTTCCCAAAACAAAATGAATTTCAATTCATTCAAACATGTTAGTATTTTATTTATTATACTTAATAATTTATTATAGGAATTCCCAGCTTGACTTCGAGGAAAATATTGAAACCACAAAGTGACAAATTTATCTTTTTTAAAAAGACGTAAAAATAATTTTATTATTTAGTACAAGGTAATGTTATTCATATATTATTAATATCATATTATGTGTTTCTCCATTACGTCAATTATAAATTTAATGGTGTTTTTGTTTGGTATAGAAACATTTTGTACCTGTCTGGATAAACTAATCACGAATGTTTCAGTCAAGAATGTAAAAGAATATTTGACAATATTTTTTTTTATTATTCTTAAATTCTTAACTCGTACCTCGTAAATAGTAAAAAAAAAACTTATAAAGTTCTCCGTCTTCTATTTATTTACGAGAGACAAATTTATACAAATCTTAATTTATAATTATGTTGATAATAATCTTAATCACCCCTATCACATTATCTTTTATTTAGTTGTCACCTTCCCACTAAAAAACTAAAAGATATACTTAGTTTAAAAACTAAAGCATTTACATCGTGTGTCGTGAGAAACAACCAAAGCACCAAGTTTCTAAGTCCTAACTACAATGTTTTTAAGCTTTTAGGAATTGATACCAGCTTTTGTGAAGTCGGTTTTAGTTTTTTAAATATTTTCGTTTGTGTTATTATTCTATAACAATATCCAATGACCTCCGGCCTCCATGAATTGCCGGCCTGTAGCTCTGAGGCGGTCCGTCGGCGTCGCCCAGCCATTAATGTGGTGAAAAGCTTCTCACAAAGAATTCGTCGGTGGAAAGGCCGCCCACTACTACTGTCACTTCACAACTCTACTACTATTACAACTAGAGTCACTCTTACAACAAACAATGTTAGAATTATGAATATTCATAAGTGCCTAATGGTCTACATGAATAAAAATATTTTGATTTTGATTTTGACGATGGTCGGACATACCCGCATTAGTGGATATGCGCTAAGGAAACCTGTACTTCAGCCCGGATGTCCATGATTCAGGAAAACCGTGTGGTTTTAGTCCTTGCAAGTCGGAATCAGTCAGAGTCCCTCGCTAGCCTTGGGAGGATATTCCTTACAAAAAAAAGTTAGCAATGCGGAGACGATAACATTTCTATTAATTAGTTAGTCATAAAATAATAAAGCTGCTTGATCTAGCAGGCTAATACGTCTAGTTTAACAAATTAGATACAATGTTAGACAAGTTTTAAAAACGTGTTTTCGATGTTGACACAAATATGACAAAAAATTTATCCTGCTAAGAATTAATGATATTTCAAACTGGTTGGTTTCTTTATTTATTTTTTAATTAAAGTAATATGGCTGGTCTATCTATTTGACATTGTAATGTTGAAAATTTGATTTCTTAATCCTCGCTATTTAAATCATGGATGTCGTCTCTTTTTAACTGATGTTTTATCCGATAATAAAATAATCAGGCAATAGGGAAGATGCACTATTTTTATTTTTGTTTTCATTTTAAAGAATTCCATGTAGAATAGACCACAAATATATTTAAAAAATTAAAACATTACAATTTATCCGAAAAAATGCTGTTTTAAATTGACAGTTTGACAGTTCGCGGGAAAACGGACTTATGGTGCTGATGACGTCACTCTTGTCTTTTACTGGTTCGCCGTTGGCTTTCATACTTTTGCATATTTATTTAAATCGAATAAAAAATAGTATTTACAAAGCATAGAATTTTATTTTATAAATTTACAAAAAAGAATAACTTAAATATTATATAGTTATTACATTTTAATTTTGGAAATACAGCATCTATCCAGAATTTCTATGCAGCATTCATAACAGATAAAATGCTTTTATCGTATATACAAATATACTTCTTTTAATTTTTCAAAGTTTGTGTGTGCTATACAGAAAAGTGATATTTTCCTTATGCTGAAAAACATTTGAAGTTGTACTTGTGCCTAATATTTTGGTGTTATTTTATTGTCTTTCACATAGGAAAGTATGGTAGGTAGCTTCTGTTAGGGATATTTCACCTCTACTGTGTAATTTTCAGCCGTCAGATGTTGCACCAAAAAAGGGCACTCGGCATTACGAAGAAATCCAGCTTCTTCAATTTTAATCTAAAATGCTGATTAAAATAATATAAACAATATTTATTACTACAAGGGCCTGGAACTAAACACACTTACCTAACTAATTATTTTATTCAAAATATTTAAACTAGAGAAAAACTAATGATGTTATGTCAATACTAACTCTAGGTAAACACCTGGAGTCTGCTTTGATAAACCCAACTCCCATTTTTATTAAAAAAACGCAATTAATATTCCCATAAAATAATATTCACCTTTACAACCATAACGTCAAATAAGTTGTCAAAACAAGTGTGACGTCACGAAACGCTAATTCGTGTTTTAAAATACGTATTGTTTCAAGTCATTTTTAAATCGCAATTATTGTAAAAAAACAACAATATGTAAAATAAAAACGTTGCAGTGGCCTTTCTTTTATATTTTTTTAACGTTTTAATCATACAAATTCCATAAATATTACATCTGCATCTTCCCTATTATTTACTTCTGGTCAGTTCTAGTTTCTCTTAAGCAAATATGTTTTTTATTTCCAAAAATAAAAGTGATACCAAAAATACCTATAAATTTGGGATATGTTTTATTAAAATCCTGGAATAGATAAAAAATTAAATGAATAGGCCGGTTCGATCGAGGTAGCGCCACCGACATCAGTATTCGTACTGTCCGCAGGTCATACCATTTTTTATCAGCACTAAACTGCATGGCCAAACTACTGCCTTTATCCTAGACGAATCGTATCGTCAAAATAATTATTAACTAAAAGCTCAAAACGTACTATCTAACTATTACACACACGCATAAATACAATAGCTATACTACTACAAATAAATGGACGCAGTTAACATAAAATCTACACATCGTCAAAAATCCGAGGAACCTGATTTTAATCGGTCATCCAGTCACACAAGATCACATCTGCAATTTTTTTCTGTCAGTTTGCACATGTCTACATCACTTTAATAGCCATGATACGGCAAAAGCCCCATCCATTAGTCGCAATGTAAGTCACATCTGAAGGTTTCGAGATTGACGCTGTACGCCATTATTCCTTTTGGTATCAATCTCTCCGTAATTTCGTCGAGCCACCTAGCTACTGATCCTTCTCTTCGTAATACCATTTCAATAAATCTCACGTGTCGAATAGCCGGCATTTTTCTTCTCCGTAATAAGGGTGACCTTTTCGAATTCAATCCGCGACCCTGACCACAAATACCAGCACTTTACCTACAAGATTCCATTTACAACAGGAAGTATGTACACAATCATATAGGTATATAATTTTATATGTCATTTAATAGCCATAAATAAAATATTCAAGTTATATTCTCATTAACTAAATGATCATAAAGTTCACGGAAAAGTTTGTGTTTACGGAAATTTTTGTTTCAACTTAGCGATAATCTTAATTAATGTTCATTATTACCTTTCCAATATTGTTTGTGTTTTTAGATTATAAAAGCCTATATTATGTTTGTTTAAGTAAAATTTGTTTGTTTGTATATAGGGGAGTATCTCTGAAACTGAATACCCTGTGGTTTTATCTCGGTTGTATATCTCCCGCAGTTCTATGTATTTATTTCATTGTATTTTTAATTCCTCATCAGTAATTAGTTACAAGACAATACTGCTCTTGTAATTACATGTCATGCACAGACACCAAGTTATGGTCTTCATTGTATTACATTAAATGCACAAACGGTGTAAATATTAAATGCCAACATGTCTTAATAGATAATCAACACGTTTATATTGTAAATCTAATATAACATAGATTATTTTAATTGATTAATATTTTGACAACTTAATTCGTTAATGAAGTAGTGATAGCCTTTTGATAGTATTGTGTCTCAGCTTTGAACTCAAGGCACACTCCTCTTAACCTGTAGCATTCTAGCTCTGAGCACGTAGAGCCATCAGTTCTGAGTCTTGCGTCTATGATGGCTATGATCTCTCTTCGGGTCATGTCATATTATCCTCATAAAGTGCGCACACACTTGTGCACTATTATTCTTCTGTATAGTTGGCCAGTCTCCGTAGAGATTGTCAATTGTTTTAAAATTGATGAATAAATGCTTTTAAAATTGTCACATAACGAAACAGTCATAAAACCAATATTTAATAAGACTGTAATGTACCTTAGTAACTTGTAATTTAGTTATAATTTATCAATTACATTGAGTCCACATAATGTATAACTTAATTAGCCCCAAAACCTTGGTTTTTATTTAAGGTCTTTTACAGAGGTATTTATAGCATTACAAGTCGATTTGTAATTTATTTACAACTAGCTTCTGCCCGCTTCTACGTCCGCATTAGGACCGGTTTCCACCAAAGTGGAGATGAAATTAATGTTATACGAATTTCTCACAATCACGAAGCATTGAGTTTTCATTTTTATGGAAACAACTCCTCTCCGCTTTAGTGGAATCCAGCCCTTATTTAATGTTAAGAAGTACATTACGCGCGCCACGAAGATGGCTGTGATTGGTTAAAATTATATTGTTACCAAGAACGTCAGATGAACGGCAAGTTAGTATGGGAAGTTTTATTCGTGTGTTGATGCAAACTAAAGTTCTACAAGTTCAATTTCAAAAGCAGATTCACCTCCTAAACGGTCCCACACTATTTTTTTTACACGTTGTATTTATTCTAGTGTGAAGAATATAATTATATTTAGAGAAAAAACATAATCACAGACTTATATGATATAGCTATAAAAAAATATACGGCCTCATCGCATATTTTTTACCCACAAAAATTTCTTGCCTAACAGACTTGTAGATTCTAAAATATACACGATATTACAAACGAATATTGTAATAGGTACATCCCTATCCAATAACATACCCAGTAAGAAACCATACAAAATAATTGTATGTAAATTAAGTCGTATAGAATAATATAAATGAGAGATTGAATAATATTATTTTCATAGACATTTCAACCCGTTCGTTTGGTCCTCCCTTCAGGCATTTGGGCACGAGTGACACGACGTACAATCGTAATTTAAAATAAAATAAAATAAACGACCTCGGCTCGAGAACTTTATTTTATTTGCTTAATAGGATACCTACTATCGCAAAAAAAATCCTATAGAAATTCTAGCCAAAATTACCAAGTTAGATTTGTGACTAGCAAAAAGACTCACGCCTGTATTCCCCATTCGCTGTATTCGCCTGTATTTCCAGAGGGGGTTTGTACTTACCTGCGTACACCCACGTTTCGCCGGCGACGTTATAAGTCCCATGTAATAGGGGGGCGAGCCTATTGCTATTAACCGGGCACAATTCCAGACTCCGTGCTGCTACTGAGAATTTCCTAATGGAAAAACCCAATAACACTTTGCCCGACCCGGGGATCGAACCTCGTGCTCAGCAGTCGAGCTTGCTATCACTAGACCAACGTGACTAACAAAAAGGTTTTAAAAAAACTTGTCTATATTATCAATAAAATATCACCGCAAACGTGTTCAATATTACGTGCACACAGACATACACAAAATACAATTAAAATACCTCAATGCCACAACCGAAACCGAACTCACGCCACAAAACCATTTAATACTATTTACGTCCGCAACGCAGAGCATTGATAGCCACGTTGTATAGCCACTGAACAGCTAACCATAGATTCAGGGTTTTTTTTTAAATCAATAATAGTTTTTATGCGAAATATTTTAGGAGAATCTGTCTCTGTGGGTTGCTAATATGCTTTGTTGAAAACAAACAATAAATCAAACTATTTATTGTGTGTGCAACAGTTCATGGTTACAAATGTATCATAAAAAAAAACACACAAATATAAACATAAAAAAAAAACATTAAAAAAACGGGAGCAGTGTCGTGGATACATGTTTTTTCCGACTTCAAGACGGTCAGGGCCGACTGTCAGAGAAAAAAAAACTTTTGTGCACGCATTTATTACTAGACCAACCAACAGTTTCTGTTGGTCATACGAGTATGTCACCTCCGTATATTTATGTATATTTTTTTAAAAAGAGGGAAAACGAACAAGCGGCGTACCTGATAGTAAGTGGTCACCACAGTCCATAGGCACCAGCCACACCATAAACATTGCAGATAATCATTGCAAATGTAGCAGGCAACATATTTGGGACATTAGGCTTAATTTTTACGCAGATATTCTGTCAAGCCAGCTTATCCGTGCTGAAATCAACATGGCTCAACCACCATTAAAACTCAATTTTTTTACCGGATTTCGCCTCATACCGCTAGCTACCGTATTTGCTTATATTCCCTTTGCTCAAACCAAATGGTTCGGATCCACTTTCCTCATACGCACAATTAAAATATTGCGAAATAACCTTCCGGCGGTGCCTGTATTTCTATTAAATTACTTTCAGTTTGGGATAGTACAAAATTGCTAAACATTATGTTAATATTTCTTTCGCATTGCATAATAAAATTATTTAAACTATCATGGTATAAGACGGGTATTAACGCGTTCAGGCGTAGAAGTAAGTAAGTAAGCGTAGAACAGGACCTACAAGATAAATAAAAAAGTTTACAACTGAAACGGGGATTAACGCCTGAACGCGTTAATCCCCGTTTCAGTTGTAAACTTTTTGTCAAATACCTTATTGATCTTGTAGGTCCTGTTCTACATTACATGAGGCTGTCAATAAAAGTTTGTACGTTTTATGTTAGAAGAATGCATTACTTTAAAATCACCAATTAATGGCAAACCACATGCATCTTAAAATGAGTATTTATCATTAAAAAAACAAGCTCATGACCTCTACAACACGATACTAGTATACCGATAACATATCCATAAATATTACGAAATAACATTCAATAACAAAACATGAATACAACAATATCCTGCTTCTTACGACCTATTTTGAAACCGAACGGAGTGTATTAGCCGACCGAATTAAATAGTACTTTCATAAGTATAATAGCGGTTAATATTTTAAAAACTTGTTCCATTGAGTTCTGCAGCTGCTCCTCTATTTTTTTTCTATCTGGTTTTAATAGGTTATTAAAAATAACTAGAAAAAATTGAATAATGGGTAAAAAGAAGTGTAAAAGTTTTAAACGATTTAAAATGAGCTCCCGCCCAAGATAAATCAAAGAATTTTTATCAAATAGACCTAAAAAATCTCCTTACCATGTCTACTCAATATAGACATTGCCAAAATCATCGTTTCCCCGATAAAGCCATAAATACTGAGATTAGAATTGAAGTCTCTTGATAGTTAATTAACTCTCCTTCGGGACACTTCCTGACCTCTCATCAAATTAACTTACCTTGGATTACAAAATCAAATTCATCACGCTTAAAAGGTTTAGGAGATTACAAACATTTCTCTAGTTATTATTTCTAAATAGCAATAGGGCGACATTGTAGGCTTTATAACCTACCTATATGTAAAAATCTCCTCAACAATTTATTTTTGAGAATGCATCCCCGGAACTCTCATATATATGTAAATTTGCTAAACCGCATTTAGTTTATAATAAAGGATATTAGTCAGTGGTTTAGAATGTGCTCGTGCTCGAATCATTAAAAACTATATTTATGAGTTAGAAAGAGAAATAATATAGTGTTGAAGTAGGATAGATTTGTTTTCGCTATACACCATTGTATATTATCGCGGGTTTTCGTGTTGATTAAAACTGTCAATCAAAAACTGCTTTACTTAATTTTTTTTATTAAACAAAACCTTTTTTATACTCAATTTATAGGTATTATATAGAACTTTAGGTCAATAAATCTTACTTCTTATACTTAGCTAATTAATAATCTTAAAAAATATCTTTTATTCAAAAATAATGTTGCCCCGGAAATATTAGCAGGCCTCTAAAGTACCTACAGTAATTGGATCTTATAAGTATACGTCTTAAAACAAATACAAAGTAATTTTTCCAGCACACACATGCAAAAAGCTATAAAAAAAAAGAAATAAATTTCCGATAAAATCAAGATACTAGAACATTAACGAAATATGAAGTTAAATAGTTTATTTTTCATTTACGTTCGCATCGATATCTCATAAACAAGACCAAACTACTTAAATAAGTCGAGTTGTAGTCGATAAGGTGCCGATAAACTTATGACTTATGGTGACGTCTTGTTATGTTATAGTGTATTTTAATGACAATACGATCCATGTGGAAATGTTATGAAAATATTTAAGTATGTATTTATGTATGTATGTAATCAATGAGCTGGAAAACTGAAATAATAAAAAGCATAGATTTTATAATATTTACCGGAAACTATAGGAAAGGAATGTAGACTTTGGATTCATTACAATAATATTGATTTTAGAATGAAAATGACTATATTTTTTTTATGGATGTTAAACAAACCCACTTAATGGTAAGCGATGTTATAATCTACGATGCAGTACACCTGCCTATAAAGCAGGAGGACGGAATTAAAACGGTATCGGACTCTCCTCCAGATCGGTTCCACTGAACATCCGGTATCCAAAAAAGCATAAACCAGTGGGTGGTTACATGGTAACCAGCTTCGGGCAAAGCAGTCTAGGTGTTGATCGCTAAATCTTATTTGTGACATTTGTTCCATTATTAGTTGACATTTACTACACGCAGAGGAAATACCGTTGGTGCTGAACTTCCCTCACAATCATATAATTTATATAGATTTTAATTAATAACTGCGATCGCAAGTGCGACTGCTAGATCAATGTGTTTCACCTCCCATTACATGGGATTGTCCCTTCCATAATCGTTTCATTTTCCATAAATTTTCCTTTGTGTCCCTTCTATAATCCCTCTAAGCCTCTAGCATAATCCCTCCATATTCCTTCCATAATCCCTCTATGTCCTTTGGATAGTCCTCCGTGTCCCTTCCATAATCCTTCCATGTCTCTTCCATAATCCCTCCATGTCCCTTCCATAATCCCTTCATGTCCTTCCATAATCCCTTGTCTCAAAACAAAAACAATAAAGTTTCCTTTCTTTCCATTACTTGCCATGTCTTTTATAACTGGAGAAATATGGGTACTATACGCTTCTGCCCACCCCTCTAAGGAACAAGAATTCTTGCACAAAATTCAATATTACAGGGAAGTAAAGGAGAGCAAATCAATTTAATAAGTAATGCTTTGAATCAAGCTTCTACGTCAGGTACTTGCTTTGAATGCAAGCTTTACATAAAGGTATGCCTGAAACTTCAGGAACATAGATATCTTAATTGGCATCGCTTCACTGGCTGCTCTCTCCTGTACGTATCAAAGGGGTAAGCAGAGAGGACGAACTACACTTCTCTTAGATTATATTATAATTTATGTTTTGGTTCTAGATAGTTTCTTCTTAAATTTTTCCGTTAGTGTTTTTTTTTTTGAGATTCCTTTGTGTAATATTTTATTATAGCCTTTAACCGCGTCTTGCTGTTCATGCAAAAAATTCTATCCTCTGCTCTGTTACTACGTGAAAAAAAAAAACTAAACAATGTTCTTTCGCAATTATAATAGATGGATTATGGCTTAGCGCATTATTTAGTCAATTAGCCCGTGACTTGGTTCATTATCTTTTTTATAATACTTATTAGTACATAAAAGATTGATTCACAGAGAACGGAAAGCCAGAGAAGAATATTCTTACTTCTTGTCAATGCATTAATTTAAATTGAATTGAGACATCGCAAATGGTTTCGATTTGCAATATCAATTACTGACATACCTATACGGTTCAAAGCTATTTTCAAGACATTTACACTAATTGGCAAAGTTCAGCGAAGGCTTAAATTGTATTGAAAGATAAAAGACCAGCATCAGCAGCACATTTTGGTGTATATATTTGTGGTGTTTGACTAACCGGTGGACCTCAAGCCACTTTATCCTGTATTCTTAGTTAGATAGAGACTAGACATGAATGAACAAGTTTTGTCCACAGATAGCACAAGAATTGTTGATCTAATACATCGATTGGATTTTTTTTTTTGGTTGTCACAGAATCTGACTTGAAAATTTTAACGAATTATGGCGGGAACGTTATGTCAAAGTGACATTGCTTGTCATAAATTGTCATTCGTTTGTTTTCCCAGCTAGAGAGGATCAATATGCTGGCAATGCGTGTCTATAATTCAAATAATTGAGCTCTTCAGGGTCTTGGTCTAGTGTGACCAGAGTAAATAAAATGTTTTGGACTAAAATTATTATTGGTAGAAACACGCGAACTAAACATTCTTACATTATTTATTTCGGTAATTATTTTTGGTTTACCTAGTGCTCGGGTAGACCTAATTAGTCTGCCTAGCCTTTCGTGGTGTGGCTGGTTGCTAATTAAAAATGTTAATTACACATACAGTTTTCTGCAAGTCTAAATTATTTTTTGTAAAATTTATAGGTAGCCTAGTAAGTACCTTTAGTATAGGTAATTGTGTTAGCATTAAAAAAAAATCATAGTTATTAGCAAATTTTTGACTTTTTAACGTATAATTGAATAACTCCTAAAAAACTGTACACATCTTTAAAAAACTATCAAGAGGAGGTTTTATTACAAGATTTCCTTCAACCGTAATTTAAAAAAATATATTTAATTCGAACATGATTTTGATAATGATAACTCACTACGTGCCTGGGTTCGAACCTGCGGTCTCTAAGGTCACACCACTGAGCTAATCCTACTTCTAATGTGATAATAGCGAGCACAAACGAAAACCGTACCCAAATCAGCAAGATGCACAAATATTAGTAGCTTACGAAGGAACTAAGTAAACAGAGATAAGTATAATGTACCTAATCATGTTTTTATTTGCATTACACGCCATCGCGATAATCGCATGCGATATCTTTCGTTCTCGTAAATATTTTGCCCGCGCGGGAATCGAATGCCAACCGTAGAAGGCAGAAAGCTAAACCGTATCATCATTTGCTTGCATTGTTTGAGTTGTATGAAACTGGGGCGCTTATTGCCATTACCTAAGTTCCAGACTTTATCTATTCTATGTACTTCCAGATTCCAGAGAAAATACCCAAATATTTTTTCCCCAACCTTGCAATGAAACCTAAGATCTAATGCTCAGAAGTTGCATCGACCTCTACATGAAACAGGCATTGTTATGGTATCTCCACACTAAAGCCGCAATCCCGGTAACTTTGCCGGCAGGTTTAGAGCATCTGCGCATGTGCGGCCCTTTATCTTCCATAATTAAAATGAAATGCTTTGTAAAAGCACTACTTGAGAACGGCTGGACTGATTTATCTTATTTGGAAAATAAGAAATAAACTGAAAGGGATTTTTTCTATAGGATTTTTAACATGACTGTGTCGTGTGGTTTCCGGCCTAAGAATAGAACCACCCCTACTCATCCCGCGGATGTCGTAAGAAGCGACAAAGGGAAAAATCTGGAGGATGGGCAGCAGCATTTGATGGTATAATAGCAACCATCTGCTACTGCGGTCGCCAACCCGCTTGCCTAGCGTGGCAATTAAAGGCAAATACCTTCTAATGAGCGCACAAAATAAGTGATGCGTATGAGAAGAGGCCTACGTCCAGCAGTGGACTAATACAGGCTGTGTATGTAAGAGCCGTTGGGCAACTGGGCCTACGTCAAAGCTAGCATGCCGCCTGATACGATCGATCGTTTCAAACAAGCCCAACCCGCTTCCAATTGTTTATTATAAATAAACATTACAACAAGACCTCAGGTACATCTCGTCACCGTTATGTACTTTCATAATCTCTTACATCAAACACAACACAACTCCTTAAAGGTCTCCCATCACAAAAGATAATGTGTTGCCATATCTAAGACCATTGTGATCCCGTCGTAACGTACAGTGGATGCTATTATGATAGGAACAATAGGATGGACAATATCATATGTCGGTAGACTGCGTTTTCATTTAATTTGTAGCGACACGTCATGTTCATCAATCATATGATGAAGAAAGAAGATAATATCAACTCTATAAGATATAATTATTTGATAAGAAAATTTGAAAGAACAACTGATACGGATGGGATTCGAACGCACAATCTTCGACGTAAGTACCAAAAATATATTTAATAAGCTAACATGTGCTATAACATGTAAGAAAATCAGAAAAAACTCTATAAGAGTGAATGTTTAAGTCATTCCATACAATATAATAGTACTATATAAGTAATATATCTAACGTGAGTATCATTTCAGTTATCAGTAAAAATCGTGATTGTGTTAATGGTTTTTTTTTATGGAAATCAGGGCTAACGAACAGGCACTAAGAACCCTCTTAGCGCCTGATCGTTAGCCCTGATTTCCATCACCCGATAGCAAGTGATCACCCGCCCTTAGACACCCGCAACACCAGAAGTATTGCAGATACGTAGCCTTTAAATAAGAAAATTATTTTTAAACCCTTCCAATTTTAGGAAAATGTTTTAGGAATTTTAGCAATTTTATGAAATTTTTGTTGATTGACCTTGTGCGGGAATTATGGAAGGAGGTGGATTATGGATGGGGGGATTATATGGAGCCCCCTCCGGTATTTTACTGAAAATTCTGTGAGAGGTTGTGGAATGTGTGTGAGGTTATTCCCTGGTTCAGCCGGCCCATTCGTGCTAAAACCATCCAGGTCCAACCAGGGTCTACCGCACAAAAAGTCACATAGACATCTATTCATATAAAAAGAACATTATTTTTAAAGAATATCCTAGGATTTATTTCAAGTGTCATCCATTCTTCAACATAATCTAACAAACTTAAGTCTTGGCAAACAGTTGACATAATACAAAGTGTATTTACAATAAACTTTTCTTTTTACTTCTAAAAGGTTTGCGTCCAAAGATTTGCGTCACCTCTACCATAAACCTCTTAGCCTTATTATTCCCAAACGTTGAGGTGAGATGCAGTTGAATATCAGTTTTCTACGCGGATTTCTGAGCGGTTGCCTATCTGACCTCCGCCCCGGGCTTGCAACAACCCAAAGAGATGCGATATTCTGAAGTTAGATCAGTTGAATCTCCCTACATCGAATAACAAAGAACTATATGACAGCTGGGACTAAAGGCTTAATATGCTTTACCATTTAGGGAAATAAGGCTTGATGTTATAATGTAAACCCGTGTCTCAAGGTTGCTGTCACAACATTTAACTCAACTAAATAATATTTTATAAAGTAAACAATTTTTCTTTCTACAAAATTTCAAACTAAGTGTTCAAATACTGTGAATAAATACTTCATAAAGATATTATGTACAAATAATGTAATACTTAGTACTCCGTACAATATAATACATAATTACTTACATCATGAAATAACTCATTACAATAATGGCTTCATACTCTTACCTACTTAATGTAATGACGTACCTACTATATTGTCTAAAGGAAAGGTACAAATGTACAAAATTAACTACAAAAAACACTGCTGGCGCGTAATCACGACAATTTTGAGAATTTACGCAGCTTTTGTTAGTGATTGTAACGTTGTACGTTACTCGATGGACGTTGTAAATTCAATATACAATTGGCCCCTCATAAATTCTCGTTGCAGATCGAGAAGAGAAATAATATAGGATTAGAAAGTTAAAAAAAATTCTATAGATTATGGTAATACATTTTTTTTCGTCTCGGAAGCCATTTTTTGTGTAAAGTATTTTGTTGAATAAGATATATACAGAACTAGCGACCCGCTCCGACTTCGCACGGGTGCAATATACATGTTTTTTCAAACTTCCTCTTTATTCACTCTATCTATTAAAGCTTCACTTCTTAACCTTTTATTTAAACATGACTGTGATAGCACAGACATTAAAAAAATCAAATCATGGCTCTATCACAGTAAAATAAATATAAAAGTAAACTTGCACGTTTTCTATTTTTTTATTTCCGCGTGATTAAGATCGTCCTTCACCTTGACGATAATCCCCCTGGCGTACCCTCAGGGGCTTCTGCGTGAACGTGCCGAATTACTTATACGAATTTAGATTTATTTGGTTTTTAACCGACTAAAAAACGGTAGAGGTTCTCAAGTCGACGCGTCCTACGCATAACTTTTGACCGTGTAAGCCAATTCTGAAGGTTCTTTTTTATTGAATAACACGTAGTACCTTGAGGGAATTCATACTCAAATTTGAAGAAAAAATGTCGCCCCGAAAAGTTGTGAATATATTTCTTTTTACTCAAACCTTAAAAATAAAAACATTTCAATAAAAAATGGGAAAATCTTGTTTAAATTAAAAAAACTAAGATAAACATATTAAAGTTTTGTATTATATAAAATGGTCAGAGTTTAATACCCGTAGGCTTCTGGTACGGCTCGGTCGCGTACACACATTGAGAGTATCTCCCAGTAATTTCCTCATCAAATGTAAGTACTTCAAGTTTAAACACGAGATAGTTTATTCTAAAACTTTTGGACAACAGAAGATTCCGCGCATTGTTCTTAAAATTTTAAACCCATGACCATAATCTGGCATAGTTTATGTAGTACATAAGCTGTATACTGATTTAGCTCATAATCTAATGCCGACGAGAATAAAAGAGCTATTCTTAACCCCCGACGTCACAATCTCAGTTCAGCTCACAAATATACAATTCATGTTTACACGTGATTATATTTTTAACCCCTCGATGCAAGAGAGGGGTGTTATAAGTTTGACGTGCCTTTGTATCTGTGTGTCTGTGGCATCGTAGTTCGTAAACGAATGTAGCGACTTTGATTTAGTTTTTTTTATTTGAAAGGTGACGTGATCGAGAGTATTCTTAGCTAAAAAAAATTGATGTATTAATTTAGAAATTTATAATTATTAACATGAAACTTTTAGATTAAGCGTACTATATGGTAATGTACCAAAAAGACGTGCAGTTTATAAAGGCAAAAAGGCACTGCCTACCGTGACAGATACACAGATACGATGCAGACGACGAATTAGTAAAACTAAGAAGGATTTGTGTATGTACCTACTGCCTACCCTGTCGAAAATGTCTGTGCACGCCCCTACCATCAAATGAGCTGTATTATGGTCTATTAATATAGCTCATTTGATGGTAAGGGAGTTACCGTAACCTTTAAATGTAAAAAAAATTCACGCCGTTTTTTGGAGAACCCCATGCTAGTCTCTGGGGGAAAATTTTGATAAGCTCCCCAGCAGATCCACAACCGCGCAGGAGAAAATCTTTGAAACTGGATGGTGAATTTTAAATACACATTTTGAAAAATAAGTTGTCATAAAATCCTAATGCAGCATCTTATTATTTTGCGTCCAGTGGCTGGCTTATCAAACTTCACGATAGCGACAATCCGTCACGGCCGGTGTTGTGCGACCGGTCGCACGGTCGTTAAACGTTTACGACATATTAAGTTGAAATTATATCATCACGACTATTTCTAAAAAGGTACTGCAGTGTTTAACAAGTATATTTCCACATCTTACAAGTACAGTCAACCGCACATCAGTGGTAACAATTTGGCATTGACAGCACCCTTATTACGTAGCAGTAAAGGCTATTTTTGTAGTTCAGTGTCACTACTGTCATGCGGTTGACTGTACCTTGACTGCCTCGTTGATCTAGCAGTAGCTAGCGACTACTGAGTACGAGGTCCTGGCTTTAATCTCCGGGTCGGGCAAAGTGTTATTGGGTTTCTCAGTAGCAGCACGGAGTCTGGAATTGTGATCGGTTAATGGCCTTAGGCTCGTTCCCTATTACATAGCCGACGAAACGTAGGTGTACTGCATACACCTCTGCCTACCCCCTCTGGATTATACGGGCGTGAGTCTATGTTTACAAGTACCTTATTTAGAAGAGAGTACGTATATTTGGATACGTGGTCTTATCATAAAAAAACCTTAAACCTAATCATGTAGAATTGTGTTGAGCCCCTACGTAAGATATATGGATGTTATATTGTATCGTAAAATAACACACAACATAAAGCGCTCGGTTTTACCATCAGATTGTATAATCTTAATGGGCCTTTTAGCACGCATCTCTGCTCCACATCTGCGATAAACTCATGAGGAAACGATAATGGCTTATAATGGCGGCATTGTTGGCCCAGTGGCTGAAAGAAAGACCTACCAGTCTCTGTTCCTAGCTCGGCAATTTTTTGCTGAATTCACAGAATTTTATGATCTTTGATCTTAAGGCGCCTCTTCGCGTTAATCTGCTATCTCGCACTTTGAAGTTGATTGAAATTTTGAAATCAATCAATCAAAATCAATTGAAATAAACCAATTGATGGAGAACAACATTACAAAGTTTTAGCAAAACTTTCAGCTTGATCGAATCATGTTTTCAAACAAAAAAATATTATTTTATGCATTTTTACAAGTGTGTACGCAAACGCAGGTCAACTCTTTATTCCCACACTCCCGCAGTCCGATGGCACGGCAATCTGACACAACCAGAAAAAGATCAACTTTATGTGCTTTCCTAGACACGAAATAAATGATAATTAACTAGGTAATTACCGACATACTTTACTAAAAGTCAGAGGTGTGTCTTGGATTCGAACCTGAGACCTCAACGGTCAACGGTGATACCAATAGGCTATCACGACTCAATTTCGACGATACTTTACAAGAAATACCTTAAGTCGAATATTACTGTACTGCGATTAAGCATTTATTATTATCAAGGAAACATTACGAGTTCTATAGATACTTCTTCTACAACATTACTAGTCTGAAAAGAGCTAATTTCGACTTACTGTATTCCGACATGGTACTTCGACAATGTTTAAAGCACAACCGAACAATTTTCTTAAGCTATTTTAGGACTGAACTAAAGAGCTTAAATAATCCTCAATTATTAACCCGAGTAGATCTAGGTCTAATTATTCTCTGTCTTCATTATCTTGTTTAAACTGAGGTCTTTAATGGTATCAAAACAAAAAACTGTACATTCAACAAAACAACCAGATCATGTTGTCTGGTGGTTTTGACCTCTTGATGTGAAACAGATCTCATACCTTGTTGTAAAGGAGATTACACAATACAATAGAGATCCGGTTTCTTTACGCGAATGTTACCTAAGCTACATTTAAACCTTGGACTCATTTCCTTTTAGCTTATTTCTCTCATTTTTGGTCCCAAAGAACTAGTTTATTTGGGATCAAAAATTAAAGAAGTACCTATTACTATATACAGGGTTATTTGTAAAACACCAGCATCCTTAAAAGGGGTCATTAAACTCATCATTATGAACAACTTTTACTATGAGACCAACGCAGAAATCGCGAAAATAAAATCAGCTGTTCCATACATTTTATTGAGTCACGTGACCATAAATGTATGGAACAGCTGATTTTTTTTTTGAGAATTCAGGGTTGGTACCATAGTAAAAGTTGTTCATAATGATGAGTTTAATGACCCCTTTTAAGGATGCGGGTGTTTTACAAATAACCCTGTATATAGTACTTACTTAACTGTGTAGTATGATGATGTCTTCCCTGGCCGGTTTCGGCCACAGCGACTGTTTTAACTGCAGGCTAGTAAATTTGGGAGTTAAGGTGTAGCTAGCTGCTCTACCCGTTGGTGCGCCCTCTGGTGACTCGCATACCCAATCTTGCTAACAAAAGTTCAAGCACACTTTGGGCAAGTTAGAACCGCACCAACATAATTGTAAATATAGGCCACTGATGGTCTGGCTTTGAGCTCATCTCTCCTCTGGTCGAGTTCTTCAAGACGCTCAGTTTCGAAGGTGTCAATATGTTGGTGTATGAGACGTCTCCATTCAGGGCGCTGTGTTGCCTTTACCTCCCAGTGAGACGGCTCTAATTTGCATCTCTTCATATGTCTTTTCAGAACATCCTTATATCTTATATCTTGTGTAGTATATTATGTAACCTTATTACATAAATAAGTGATGGAACAATAATAGATAGTTTAGAAAATCTATAAATACAATCGTCACGAACTGTAACTTGTTTAATAAATAAATATTTATGATCTTTATCTTGACAGGTTGACACCCGTCATTTCTATCACGTACGTTAATTAACTACCTAATTAACCAAAAAATAAAATAAAAAAATATTGACAATAATCAACACTAGTGATGAATTGAACTGATTGATATTCAACAATTATATATATATACACAATGAACTATAAAAAAATAAAACTCGTTTATAAATAAACCCAGAAATAACGATTTCAATAATATCAAAACAAACATCGACTGATGTGATTTTAATGGGCTTTGTTTGAATATTTAATACACCACAAATCAATGTTTATTTCTAGAGTATTACCTACGTCTAACTACTAGTATATTATGCAGTATGTATATAACAGTAAGTGGGACCAGCTCCGGATCTAGGCCGGGGCAGGTCGGGGCGGGTAAATTCAGTCTTGGCAAATGAATACTCAGATTTGACAGCGCTACTGTGGTGTACTTTAAAGGAATTCTATGTCTATCAATAGGTGTATTACGGCTAAAACGATGATGTTGAGAAAGGTAAAAATATTGTCGTGCGGGGCGGCATTTTGCAGTTTTTGCCCCGCCTCGAAAAAAATCAAGATCAGGGGCTTAATGGTACTAGTCAGTCTTTGCTCCTGATTCTACTAGTATTTTAGGACTACCGGCGCAGTGAAGAGGTCGGCCATGCCAGCCTCAGGCCGCAAATTCGAAGCAGCGGTGTTTGGAGGGTGCAGCATGGCGTTTCATATAGAAAATTGTTGACAACGCCACGCTGCGCGCTCCAAGCACCGCTGCTCCGAATTTGCCTTATTCATTACTGTCAAGATAAAGGCGTCAATTGTTTTTAAATTGTAAAATAATAAATATTGTGAATTGTAAATATTGCAGAAAAAATTATATTAAAAGCCAACGTTAAAAATAATGTTGGGATAGAAAATGTGCAAAGCTTCCCATATAAAAAAAATATTATAAGTCGTTTTTTTTTAAGACAGGAAAAAGCAACGTCTTTCTTTACAAAAGCGTTTACTAATGTAAAGGTAGGTAACAATGTGGTATTGTATCCTAAAGTAAACATTATAGCTGTATGTCAAATGTCAATGTCGAGGATATGCAAGAGTGACGTCATGTTTAAGAAATAGTATTTATTTTTCTCAATATGCAAAAATATATATTTAGTTATAAAATGGATAAGGTGTTACTTTGCGGAAATATTAATATTAACAGCGGAATTAACACTATACCTACATATTATATTGATTTTTCATACTTCTATATATTTTTTAATTTTGCTATGCGATTAGACGAAGAAATGTAACCTTTTTAAAAAATTAACTAGCCCTTTAGTCTAGTAAAATATCATGGAGTAATATCGTGTATCGTGAGTGCTAGCCATTTATACTTACAGACACTTAGGTACAGACTTAATACTCCAGACCGGAACTAATATCTGCACGGGAAACCAACCCCGCTATGTACGCGAATAACACAAGTGAACCCCGTACTCACTCACTCAGAGGTCCGTCGAGAAACACCGTGTGGGTTTTTAGTACTTTCGAGTCGGCGCTTGTGGCGCTTTGGGTATGGACTCGCTTTGCTAGCACGTGCCACGGACCTGGCATGTAGGTACTTTGTGATTTTTAAATGTCATATGTACTTTCTTAGTTAATCTAAGACACTGACTAACGGTGAAAGAAAACATCGTAAGGAAACCTGGGCTTTAAAAGTCTGAAATTGCCAACATGCAGTGAGCTATTGTGGTGATTATTGCTCGATCCTTCTCTTTAAGAGAAGAGGCCTCTGCCCTGCAGTGGGACAGGCTTATTTATTTATTTCCGAACAGAAATGCGTCAATGCGACTGCCTCGTTGGTCTAGTGGTAGCAAGCGCGACTATTGAGAACGAAGTCCTGGGTTCGATCCGCGGGTCGGGCAAAGTGTTTTAGGTTTTTCCATTAGAAAATTCTCAGAAGCAGCACGGAATCAGGAATTGTGCCCGGTTAATGGCAATATGCTCGCCCCTGTTACATGGGACTTATAACATAGCTGGCCAAACGTGGGTATACTGCACACCTCTGCCTACCCCCTCTAGAGAATACAAGCGTGAGTCTGTTGAAGAATAAATAAAATAATAATAATAAGAAATGCGTCATTTGAATATAAGTACACAATTTACAATAAATATACGTGTTGACTAATACAAAATGGCCAAGTTTATTTACACAGCTGCTTTTGCATTGTAACTATACCTACATGCGTACAGAGACTCTATGTTTAATACATTTTTATGTAGGGGATAACTGATCAACAGTTTGAAATATTATTAAGTTAGTTTACTTGTCACGTCTGTCTGTAATTTATAAGCCCTTATTTAGAAACACCAAAAAATGAGTCATTAAAGGAAATCAATTGTTACGCGTCGCCGGCGTCCTGGCGGTTTTAGAGCGTTTAATAAATTATTCATAAAATAGGTCTCATAGTTACATAGCGGCTGTTGAGCGCGAGGTCCTAGTTTCGATCCCTGGGTCGGCCAAAGTATTATTGGTTTTTATCATTAAGAAATTCTCAGTAGTGACATGGTGTCTCAAAATGTACCAGGTAAACGTCCACATTATAATTTTTTCTTATGAAGTTTGCGCAGTTAGTTACATACATATAAAATTAAACAAATATCTGTCAATCACACAAATGTTATCCAGTGTGAGAATCGAACCTGCGACTACACATACTTAAACCCGTAGTCACAATTCCATAGCGGCCCGGTCCGTAATACCGTGTGCATATAGTATGCCTGGTCCCTTATCCGTGTCGTCGACCTCACAGTCAAGATTCGAGTACACGCCTACATAATACCCGCGGCATTGTAGATTATATTCACGGCTTGACCTAACGGGATAAGCAGTGAACCGTCATTATGTTGTTTCATATAATTTAATAATAATTAATGTCATTAAGTTTCTTTCATATCAGCGTCTTTATTTCTTGAACATTATAATTTGGGTATGTTAATAGGAGGACTGAATAGGCATCTTAAAGGCAAGTGTAAAATACAATACAAATGTATTCAACACACATCAACATCACTTCTAGTGAGGGGGAGAGCTAGGTTTCGTAATTAAACCAACTTTCAAACACTAAAAAGCTAGATAATAATACTAAAATATTAATTTTGGAGTTGATGCCAAGCGGGTTCCAGATTAAACTCTCCAACTTACTCTCCACTTTTTCAGCATTTGGTTATCAACCACAAGAACCATGGCAGTGGCATATGTAATATGTATATAAATTATACACACCTTTTTTTTTTTTTTTTTTTTTTCGGGGGGAAACCTTCAAAATGCACCCTGCCTCCGGGGAAGAGACAGGATAGTGTGGGATTCTTACCCACTAAAACCACCCCGGTGATCACCATCAGCGCATGGAGGAGGTACAACTGTGCAACCCGTTACTATAAATTGTGCGAGTCTAAAAGTACCTACGCCTCTCTGCGTCAAGTCCTTGACCTACCCAACAAGAGCTTCTTTGAAAGCTCTTAGCCAATAGTTCATTGACCTCTGCCAGCTGTTTCTATTGGTAGTCATAGAAACTGCCCATCCCACGTGTCGACAACCTTGAGTACCAAATCACGATATAGATAGAATCTATATTTATAAAATATTCTCGTTAGTCTAACGGTAGGAAGTGCGACTGCTGAGCACGAGGTTCTAGGTTCGATCCCCGGGTCGGGTAAAGCGTTATTGGGTTTTTCTATTAGGAAATTCTCAGTAGCAGCACGGCGTCTGGAATTGTGCCCCGGTAATGGCAATAAGCTCGGCCACTTACATGGTACCTACAGCTGGCGAAACGTGGGTGTACTGCATAGTGGGTGGGTGTAGTGAAGAAGATATAATATTTAATTGAACCCACAAAGGTCCTTGTGTACATACAATACATATAATGTCCTCCTGACCGAATTTCGGTCACAGCGGCCAATCTCAACGGAGATTAGCCATCGACGCGGGAGATATTATAGTGCACAAATGCTTGCGCAAACACAGGTGCACTCTCTATTCCCTCACTCCCGATGGGACGGCAATCCGACACGACCGGAGAGAGATCAGGCGCAGGGCCAACGGGTTTACGTGCTTTCCGAGGCACGGAGTAAGTGATAATTAATTTATAAAACGCACATAACTTACGAAAAGTCAGAGGTGCGCGCCTTGGGTTCGAACCTCTGACTTACCAGTCAACGGTCAACACCACTAGGCTATCACGACTCAATATACATATAGGTATCTACTAAAACAATGTAACTATTTTATCCATATTATTTTCTTTTAACGTCAACTTACCATAACAATATACCATAAAATCGTGAAGGTCAAGTGTTTAAAGGTTTATGTAAATATTTTTACAAAGTACGTGTGATGTTTGCACATAGTAGTTTCGTTACAAATTGTAACATTCAATATAAAGGTGTAAAATAATGACTCGTGCGCACGTGCGTGCATACCTACGGTAGGACCTAAGTTCCTGTCTAAGTATATAAATATAATGGTAACTATTAATTTAAAACCATCGGCATAAAAAAATAAGAACACCCTCGATCAAGTCACCTTGTAAAAAAAAGAATTTTGTTGAATTATGTGAAGATAAATTTTAATATGAAACAGCTGATTATCTTTTCGCGATTTCAGTGTTTGTCTCATAGTAAAAGCTGTTCATAATGATTAGTTCAATGACCCCTTTTCGGGATGGTCATGATTTAAAATTCATATACTCTGTATACTCTAAGGGCGAATGCTAGTAAATAAAATTATATATTGGATGCATAATGCTTAATTCATAATAACACAGATCTACAGCTTGGCAAAAAAGAGTCTGGAAAAATTGGGGGCGCCGCTGGCGCACTTTTCACACTACAATTCATAATTACAAGTTATTTAGTGCTTACATATTTCTATGAAGAGTTTTTTGTCGTTAATTATAATCAAATGAATCATTTTTATGATAATTTAGTACTCACAAACTTAGTTTTTAAGATTTTTATTTTTAGTTCCAGCTGTCACCGCCTCAGGCTCTTTTTTGCCAAGCTGTAAATTTAATAATTTCTTTGAATATTTTATCACCACGATAATCACAAATGCAATTACGAGCCGCCTGGATTAATTACTTTCTAATTTATATTTAGATCAAAGATAATTATTGTAATTAAGAGATTGTATGATTAGATGCTTTTGTTATTAATGTTTGTATAACATTGTTTTGTACCTCAGTTTACAATTTCAAATTGATGAGGTTAACTTTTAATCATAGTTTGAACTTGAACTTTGAAAGGTAATCAAAAATTATATTATCGATAAAATGTTAAGAATTTACCTAAAGTTAAAGTTATTTAACTAACAAATTAAGTACTATGTAATATGATCGTAACATTATTGATGTGTCGTAGTGACGCATTGGTTAGGTGACGGTCCCGCTATGCAAGCGCGTGGATGTGGGTTCGAATCTTGCATGTAAGTACCAAGTGTAATTTTTCAATGACATATGTACAGTAACTCGCACAACTTGCGATCAGTATAAAAGGAATAAATGTTTGTTTGTAGCCTGCATTGTCCTGCTATCTATCTCTCTGTTATATAATTGTCTTAGTAACTGTAAGGCCCTATGACAGTAAGAGACAGGCTGGTTATTTGTTTGAGAATTTGTTTGGATGTTTTCTTATTCAATTACGCATAAATCGCGCAACAATTTTTAATAAAACTTAGCAAAAAATATACCATGGGATCTAGATTAACTCATAGGAAACTTTTGTACCGGTCGAAACCACGGTCAAAAGCGAAATTATATTATATTGCCTCGATGGTGTAGTGTAACTGCTGAACACTAGGTACCAGGTTCCATTCACAGATTGAGTAAAAGTGTTAGGTATACGATTATTAACGGTTCGGCGCCTCTCTTATCTCTGCCGTTCTATTAAGATGTGGAACTCGTTACCAGCCCACGTGTTTCCCTCCACTTATGAACCTGGGTCCTTTAAGCGGGACGTGAAAAAGCTTTTCTCAAGGCCGTCAAGATAAGGGCCATCATGCCACATTGATATGCTGGCTGCTGGGATGAGGCCTGCTTTCCATCAGGCAGCATAGAGTCAATTTGTGCGGCAGCAATGAAAAAAAATCAAATAATTGTCATAACGTTGATAGATAACTAACCACCAATTTTTTTATAAAGATAGGTAAAATATAAAGAATGTCATCTTCACAATGTTATCCTTAACCCTAGAACCGTACCCTGGGGTACAAATCAAAAATAAAATAGTAATTTGCGATAACTTTTTTTTTACTCAACGGATTTTTTCGCGCTTCCATGTATTTACACGGGGCGGGGGGTTGCGTCGAATCATCAACAGGGCAAAACTCCTGTTAGTGTGATATCATGGCAAAACGTGAGTGTGGGGTACTCCAGTACCCCTGGGTACTGTTAAAGTAAGTATATTCATTACTAGCTTTTGCCCGCAGCTTCGCCCGCGTGGATGTTGATTTGTTGAACCAGGATAAAATTTATATTTTTTGTTAATCCATAAATATGGTTTTTATGTTTACCGAGTTCTATTCAAATCAAAAGTGTTTAGGTAACAAACATCTTCACAAACTTTTATTAGTGCAGATTAGTAATGTTATGATATGACAGTTCAAGTCCGCCCAAGTCAGTTGTTTTTGCGAGTTTCTTATTAAGCAAAACATGTGCATAAACATTTAAATTATCCAAAATATTTGTTATTGAAAACATTATATATTGCCATTAAACATTATCCAGGACGATGCAATGGATAGAGCGAAGGGGAAGCGAAAAACCCGAAAAGCAGACCCCACTATCATGTGGGAATAATTATTGCACAGGAGAGAATGAGTGATTTTTTTAAATATACCTATTGTATTGTATTTGAGAGCAATTATTCTAACAAAGATTAGTTTTATATTTAAGTCTTACTAATGTATAGAGCAAAAGAAAAAGTTATAAGTGCGCTTCGCATATTTTATTGCATAATTTCTGACCTAATAAAGCGAAAAACCTATGTAAAAGAACAAAAGTTTCGTATCAATATCAAATCCGAACCAGGATATTTAGAAAAACATACAGATTACTTTGTTTGTAGTTTTGCTCTCGGGAGCTAAAATGTACAGAGAGTCAGGACTGGTGACCCGAGAGCAAACGACATACAGTCTATGTGAGGAGAAGCTGGTCCTGAGATCGACACTCGCAGACTTCTCATGGCGAAACAAACGCCCACAGGAAACTACACTCGCTTAAATTGAAAGGGATAAATGTGGAGAATTAGTGGTACATGGTGTAAACACTGTCTCGCCAATACCGAAACCCGTTAGAATTTGCGCCTTGATGATTTGCAGATAATTTACATTAAGCCATCAGGCCATCATTTTCTGGGTCCCTTTACACAATTTCAAAGGCGTTAAGTTCCGAAGAAGCATAATCGGGACACCGACCTTCAACTTAATGACGTCCGTCGGAAGTCCACTTGCAGTGAGGGAATTCAGGAATTTTACAGAATAATGAGTGGCGTCATCTTGATTGACAACAGTGTTTATAAATGTGTAAAACACTTCATTCCCTTTCATTTATAAAAGAATGCATTCGTTGATTGCTGCAGCTTGATTATTTTTGGGCGTTTTGAGTTGGAAAATTCTTGAGCATGTGGATTCCTACTCAGCCGCCTATAATTATTGTCAAGCTCAACTTATGAATACAGGATCATAAAAATAATCGTTTCAAAGAACCATTCACCTCATCAGCCCCAGTTCCTCGCGTCACCACAGGCAGCGTTCAGTGGAAATTGCCGCTGAACATAACTGTGACACCACCCATTATGTGTTGGTTCCTACGGATGTCTTTTAGAGTTCTGTGTACCGCATCAACTGCTTTTCTGTTTGCCATTATACATTCATCCCATCATACGATCAAAGAACAATTCTTAAGCAAATGCCTGCCTTGTCACTATTTCGTGACACATCACAAACAGGTGTTTCGTTGCTCTGTAAATTGATGGGAATCCTAAACATGGTGTGCGCTGTTTTGTCACCAGAAAACAACGTGGCAGTAATCGCCGAAGACGCTACTGCAATTGTAATTTTGCCCTGCCTCCCTGCAAGGATGCCAATGGTTATAAATATTTTTCCTGTCCCATCAGGAGTATCCACGAAAATTATTTTTCCTCAGATTTAAATCGACTCCTAACGCCATCTAGTTAAGAAAAAGGAAACATTATGTTTTAAATAATAATAATTTTAATGCTTCAAATTAAAGCGGATTTTTTTTATAAGCTGAAATTTTTAAAAGTATAATCCCACACGATGCGCGTTGCTTCCTTCGGGTTTCAAATTGAAATATTTAAAAAAGAATTCCGCTGATCTAAATAGACTCTAACGCCATCTAGAACACTATGTTTTAAATAATATAAATTTTATAAATGTTTCAAATTAAAGTGGTGACGTTTTTTACATACATACATAGACTCACGCCTGTTTCCCAGAGGGGTAGGCAGAGACAACGGATTTCCACTTGCTACGATCCTTGCATACCTCGTTGCATATACGTTTTTTATAAGTTGAAAAATTATTAAAAAGCATGTTTCCTTCGGGTTTCAGCCGGTAAGTAATAAAAGTCATTAAGAATGAAATACCACAAAAATACATATTAATTTCAATGACAAAAAAAAATACAAAAGAATCCACAAAAAGTTTGCGGAACTGGGGATTGAACCCAAAGCCTTACACTTCTAAGGCGTTCGCCCGACCGGAAGGCTATGAAGTCTGTTGACATATAGACAAAATAATCGTTCCTAAAAGATATTATTATGTTATGTTATGTAATGTTTAGCTCCTTGTGGATATAGCGTGATAATATTTTGTAAATTGAAATTTAATAATATTTTTCCCAACAACAACAACAATTCTGCAGCAAATTCTAGAAATACGCTGCTTACTACAATACTACTCATCCCCCATAATTATAAACGTAATAATTTATACCCTATAAGTTGACTAAGAATTTAAAAAGTATATTTGCCGAATTTCAACTAAATCTGTCCAGTAGTTTTCGCGCCAATCAATTACATACATACTTTGTTACGATTTTATTATATGTATAGATTATAATTTTCGAAATAATACATGTTATTAAGATATTTAATACATGTTTTTTATTTGAATGTTTTTTAATTGCATAATATGTTTAAACATAACTTTTTTCAAAAAAAATGTGTAGTTATTTAATATATTTATCACTTTTTGTTGATATTTGTTGTTTGAACTCGTCGTTAGAGCCTTTGTGTCTTCTACGGGATTTTGAATACTGTCGGAATCAATTCTAAGGTACTATTGCATTTATCTATTGCCAGTGGTAACCAAGTTTTCAAGAATTGACGAACTTATCTAAAAACTCTAGTTTTTGACCTTGTTAAACCTCACTTGGAGGACCGATTTCAATATACAACTTTGCCCATGCATATCCAAAAAAGTATTGCCGTATTATATATATATTATAAAAAGTATTAAGTATTGCCATCATAGAAAAAAAGCGGTCTTCTGATACTCCAAACCCTTCTAAATCAAATTCTGGAAGATGATCATTTTATCTCAGGACAAAAAATCGCAAATCACGCACTCGTTGCGATAAAGGTAAAACTCAAATAAATTTTAGAGCCTAAATCAAAGATTTGCCAAAATTGTTAAGAAAAGTTCTTTTAATTTATGCTTAATCGTAATAAGTGAGACTAAAATAAGCCCCACAAAAGTCTAAGTAAGTTAATTATTAAAAAATGTTTATTTATACGTAAAAATGATGTTTTATTTACAGGGGTACTCCAGTACCCCAGGGTACTGTTACTTAAAGTCTAATATGGGTACGGTTCTAGGGTTAACCGTGTTAGAAAATATAATATTTATTTCTAACACGCACAATTTTGGAAAGTTCTACGTTGCGTGCCTCGGGTTCGAATCGGTGACCTCAGACTTTTGACCTCTGTACAAAAATATAGTAAAGATATCACTGATTTTCAAGGTACTGCAAAAACTAAAAATGCGCTGAACTAAACTATCTTTCATTATTAAATTTTATGAATCCGATGAAATAAATTATCTGGACAATTTTCTTCATTATCATTTAGGTACCTACGATTAAATGTCAGCCATTATGTTAATACCTGATTCACATCGATTAATTAATGGCAATAAATTATGGTAAATTACTAAATTATACATGGACGATATCGCAATCGGCCATTTGTCACAGGTATTGAACCTGTGATAATTTATCCCACAGCGCTACCATCCTTTGTGATTTTAATGAGGGCAATGTCCTCATAACCAAATTTCAGTCACTATTAGGTATTATAGCATAATATAACATAGATTCACGCCTATATTCTCCAGAGGGGGTAGGCAAATGTGTGCAATAGATTGCCATTAACCGGGTGCAATTCCAGACTCCGTGCTGCTACTAAGAATTTCTTAATGGAAAAATTCAATAGCCCGATCCTGGGATCGACCCCAGGACCTCGTGCTTAGCAGTCGCGATTGCTAACACTAGACCAACGAGGCAATCACTAATACTTATAACTATTATTTTGGTCGTGAGAATCACCGCAGTATCACAGCACTACGAACTTAATGACAGGGCTGTGCCACGAGCTTAAAATTTTACGATATTTACTTTTTACTTCTTCTTTTTTTTCGAAAAACGTGGAAATTAAAAGGAGAGGCCTTTGCCCAGCAGTGGGATAATATTGGCTGTCTCGTTTGGCACTGAGTACAATCAACATTACCTTTTATTACAGGTATGTAGCTCTTTCAGTTTCGCAGATGCGGCAACTCTACGAGAATTACGTCGAAAGCCGCTCGCTTACTCGTCAGCGATGGGACAAGTGCCTAACTCAGACATAAGTCCGAACGTCCATCCGAAATAATCCCTAAATCGACAACCACAAACACCGGTACGACCTATTTTGCCGAAAGCCGCATTTGGCATTACAGCGTCATATCATATTTTTTACCGAAAATGTGGGACAACCCTACTCACAGGTAGTAGATGTGTAACTCCATTTGGGTACTGAGCTGAGGCTTTCGGACAAATGGACATGTAACCCAGATGTATGTACAATGTTGTACAAGCTTCTGAGGATTAAGGAAAAATGTCCGTGAAAATGCTGACACAATTTTTAGAAGAACAGTTTTTGCTTGAAATTTTTCGTCCCGTTCTATCAATGAGGTTTGTATTTGTACTTACAAGATGATAACAGCTTCGTGTCGATAATTCGGACCTTCCTTTTTTATGTTTTTTTTAAAGCTTAATGCTAAAGATCGTGATAGTGTAATCGTAGTAATCGTGATACCAGTCAATGATATTTTGTCATTTAGATTATTGTCTTCTGCGGTATAGACAGCGTTCTCGACACAGGATTCGAGTGCTGAGCGATTTTATCGGGCTAATGCATCGCCCTCTCCCTTCCATCTTGCCAGTTACTTAAACAATTTTTCCAATTTCTCGCCTCGATTTCTGAGAACGCATCCGCTGAACTCGAGTATCCTATATTGAGTTGCTGCGAAGCATCCTTATACGGTTGCGTTAGAAATGTAAGACCACGGAGCGCTCTGATTATTTGGTTATATCATTAATGCTCTCCGTGCTGCTGAGGATAGAAATACCTAGCGTCAAGTTACCTACCATAAAAAAGTACATCAGCCAACACTGTCTGGACTGTCTCTAAGCTGCGCAAAGTCTTACTCCCACAATTTGAGGTAGATCTCTCTCTACTAGGTTGATGCAGTGTGTGTTGATGAAGGCAGAAGGCTACGCGCAGTTGTTATTTCAACAAACTCGAATACAATATTAACCTCAATAATTCAGGCATACAAAATCAATACACCACAAAACTCAGATTTAATTAGCGTGTTATCTAATCACGATGGGTGACCCAGTTATTGAAATATATTGCCAATTGTTGCTTTTGCCAATCATTGCAACCAATTCTACAAGATTTCGTTGCATTTATCATGGGAATTTTCGGCAGTATATTCAGTTTTCGAAGCCAAAAATAGTCATGATTGTCTGGGAGAATGTATTTAGCATAATTTAGAAAACTCGGATCGAACTATTTGTGGGAGTGCTCGTGCACTCTTGAACTCAGTTCAAAACAAACAGCTAACGTGGAAGTTCGAACCGACTTTTCTCGTGTTCGGACAGAACCGGAGTAGTTCATCTAATCGCATCTTTTACTTAAAGGCATGTTTGTAGGTCCCGGTGCAAAAAGAGGGGTGTTATAAGTTTTACGTGTCTATGTAGTTTTTCTGTTTGAAAGATAAGTTGATCGAGTGTTCTTCGATAAAAAAAAAGTGCCAAGTGAAACCGCAAGAGTGCGAAAGAGGTGAGGCGAGATGAAGTCTTTGATATGAATTTCGACTTGATTGCATTGAAAAAACTGACTACCCCGGGTGACGAAAACCCACGCTCGCCATTGGGCCATGGTCTCTCCTCCACCAACACATACTTTCTGTCATCATCTGCCTACTACTGGGTAACACGATACCCCTTGATAAGACTGGTTGTCAGACTTTCGGGCTTCTGACTACCCGTAACGACTGTCAAAGTTCTACAATTGACAGCCGAGGCCAACAGTTTAACGTGCTATCCGAGGCACAGAGAGTGATAATTAATTTATAAAACGCACATAACTTACGAAAAGTCAGAGGTGCGCGCCGCGAGACTTCTAACTTGCCAGTCAACGGTCACCACCAATAGGCTATCACGACTCTCCACCATCACATACTTTCTCTAATATTGATAGGTATGTAAGACGTCGCTGTTCAGCTGGAGTAGCAGCTGTTGTCAACAATGTGACATACCTAGCACCATAATTACGTGGTCATCTTCCGTATCTTCATAGTACTCCGTATACTTGACATTGTCGCACTTGAGCAGCCAAGTGCGGACGGAGATGTGGTCATACAGTAAGCGGTACTTAGAGACTTGCGATATATTTACTCAAAAAAATTAATACAAGCTTTTATTTAACTTGCAATGTTTGTATGTTACAATGTTTAGATCAAATTTAATCTTACAAGATAAATTAGAACCATTTCCTTATCCATTTTTATTATTATTATTATTATTATTTTTATATATATTTCTTATCCTACGGAGTTGAAATTTTACATGATGTTTCAGTTCCGATGACTTTGAGTTTTGTGTTGATATTTCTATATAGCTTGGTTAAAAAACGGTGTATTAAAAAAAACTAATTCTATTGGGGAAAATAAACATTTTTGCATTATTAGATTTTAAAGTCGTCGAGTTAGGAAGTAAATGAACCAACGACGTTTTCCACATAATATTAATAAACAAGTAACGATGTGCGAAAAGAAAATATTAGAACAGCTTATAACATACCTTCTGGTCTGATTATTTATAAGCTTTCTATCTATTTGAGGGGAAATCCCGAAAAATATAATATAACAGAATAAGGAATAGACTAATCGCCGATATTCCTCAATATTCGCTTACAGTGGGACCTTGTCAACCCTACTATAAACACATAATTACATTATGCCTATTTGTATGTTTCAGGTACGTTAAAATACAATACAACCACAACGCTGTGCGGCCATTGTATGGCTGAACTGCTTTCGGTAAGATATAATTATGATACTTTGATAAACTGTTATGATAACAGTACTATTGTAGGTAATATAACTATATTATATACCTATATATTATAGTGACCGGTTTAATTGTGATTTTCAAGGACCTTACTAATTTTTAAAACGTTGGGATTAACATTAGGATTTTTGACTGAATTTTGAACTGATTTGATTTTACTGAATCTTGGGTGTAGTTATAGGCGCACTTGACCAGGGTGGTACTACGCTCTCTCAGATCATCGGCGTGAAATTATACCTAGTATCCGTACTAGTACTGCTGTTTTTCATCGATTAGTAAAGAGAACCGCCGAACTATTACATATACTCTATTCCAACTCTCCACTACTCAAAAATATTTTTCCCGTGCCTGCTTCGAACGAGCTGTGGGAATTAATTTAAGTACTAAAGGAGAACTAAATAGATCACTAGAAATAGAGCACTAAATAGATCGATTAATGTAGTTGCATCTGTTAAATAATAAGGTCGATAAAATAATACATCAACGGTTAAAAGGTCGATAGAATATTATTCAACAGTCAATTATATTTTTTGATCGACCACGTAGAGCTAAACTAATCAATCATCGATCGATGTCAGAAATTTGCAATTGAGCAAACAGGTTGATAAGGAAACAGTGTATAGAGCGGACTATTTTGTAGGTTTAGAAGAAAAGATATTTCAATGGCATTTAAACGAATATTAAGAAATCTTACAAAATCGCGTGTACATCAGTGGTATAAGATGGCAAGGGGCGTCTAAGGAGCAAAAATACGTCACAGTTAAAACTATAAGTTGGAGTTGCCACTCTAAAATATTTGTATTAATGTTACCAACACAGGTTTCACGTAAGAACTGGCGATTAATGCAAAATTATTCCTGCATTAGCAAGTAAACAATGCTTTCATTGGCTCGCAGTTTTGCATCAACGTTGCAATGAGTTCGTATACTAAACGGTTTCATTTAGCTTGCCTTGTTTGTCATTATTTGTTTGGTTCAAATTTATACCCCTTTCTATTGACAGATTGATCTGATATTAGGTTTATACCTTTAGTTCTTGATGACTAAATACTTCACGTAAAAAAAATGTTTCTTCTTCTTTGCGAATCGATGGCATTTTTTTTTTTTAATTTTTCCACTCTAAAACTCTGCTACGCGGACCGCGTCCCCAGATGCAGTCATTAGGTCATCTTAAATGCAGATGGCAGGGCATGTAACGCAGGACAAAAGGTGGGCCATTGTCTGCGGGGAGACTCACACCGAAGATCATAAAAAAAAATGTTTACTTATATAATTTAAATTGGAATTAAGTTTGCATTCGTAGTACAAGAGTAACCAGCATCCTTACCGTTGTTAAACAACTTAATGGCCTCTGCAGTGTTCCAAGATTTATCTTACAACTGGAACACTGCAATTGCACGTTAACAATGCAAGGTACACTATATATATTGCGCTTGTTATGGACAAGACTAGGATACATTTATACTACTTTGATTCAAATGAGAGGTGTGTTATAAGTTTGAAGTCTATCTGTGTCTGTGTCTCGTGGCATCGTAGCTCCCAAATGAATGAACCGATTTTAATTTAGTTTTTTTATTTGATAAGTGAATTGATCGAGAATGCTCAATTAAAAAAAAAGTTTTTTTTTGTATATTATGGATTTTTTTCTAGCTTTAATAAACCTTAATGAGTAGACAGTTGCAATTTTCACAGAGTTTGTACTACTATGGCCACGATAACGACACATAATAAAAAAAAATCAAGTTTAGTAAATAGCTGTACTTATCAATATTTAATGTAGAATACTAGGATGTTGTAAATTACACAAAAATCCAGCTCTTGCTTATCCAAACTAACAGGTTGGAATTAGTAAAATCATCATTAGCAACATCAATCTTCCTTGTGCTATAAATAGACGACGCAGCACGGTGTACATGTCAATTAGCACAGAGGAAGTAAACAATTGCCTAGATAAACAAGCTTAGCTAATTACGACCGACACTCCGACAACTTGGGAGCTACGTTCAGGCTATTCGCAAGCAAAAGAAAAAACGCGGCGAACCGCTGTGTTTGTATACACCCTTAACTATAAGGGTGTTTTCAAACACAGCGTTATTTGATGGACAAATAACATTAAAGTTTGGATTGATTTCTTTAGCGGCACAAAAAGTCGCGGACTAGGCTTGTTAGGGGCCCGAAGCGGCAAAATTTAATGACTAGGCCTTTAGTCTTCTCATAAACTGACGTTTTTGAAATGCACATTTTGTAAAAAAAAAAGTTAATTCACTCTGCAGGGGCTACATCGAGATTTGGGCCCCTTAGGATCGCCCTCTTCGTCCCCACTGAAACCGCTAAAGGGCACCAATCCATCTTCCATTGATAAATATCAATGATGATCAACTTAGAATCAGGACCTCGTGAAAATGCCTGAGGTATGTTCGTTTCCTTAACATGTTTTCTTTCATCGTTTTAAGCAAATGATGATAATTTTGAATGCGCAGATGGTTTTTAAAATTAATCATTTATTCTTTATTATATTATTATTCATATTATTTATTATTGTAACTTCGACAACGTAACTTCAGAATTTGTTTATTACATCCAAATGATGGTGACCTTTGAATGCATCTCTCACTGTGAACACACCCTTACTGAGAAAAATTACATGTCACGGATGAATCGACAAGTGAAATGACATGTGTCATTTGTACGATAAGGTTTGGGTGAGGGATTTGTGAAATGTCAAATGAATTTCAAGTGAGTGAGAGCTATTCTATAAAACGTATACGCGTCTGCAACGCCATCAGTGAGACATCTTTAATAAAAAAATATCTAATAATTGAAAAACCTCTGTCATCATGTCAATAATTGTAGATATGTGAAGGGACCTGTTGAATCGTGATAGTTCAGTGGTATGACTGTTGAATGGCAAGTCAGAGGTCTCAGGTTCGAACTCCAGGCCAGCACCTCTGAGTTTTCCACCACCACTTACTCCATGCCTCGGAAAGCACGTAAATCCGTTGGTCCTGCGCCTGATCTCTCAGACTATGTGTGAGGGAATAGAGTGCACCTGTGATTGCGCACACACTTATGCACTATAATATCTCATGCGTAGTTGACTAATCTCCGTTGAAATTGACAGCTGTTTTTTAAGGTACCTACCTGTAAACATGTGTGTCTCCTACTTAATTGTTATCGTATTTTATTGTTTTGGATTCTTGTTTGTTTATCACCTCGTGTGTTTTTGTTGTCAGTATAACAAATGTTTCTTTCTTTCGTCCTCTGCGCGAACCGGTAATCGATTCGACAACAGCAGCTTACAACCACTCTCAAAACCAGCGAGGCTGTTGAATGACGTAGATTAATTAAACAAAATATTAAACAATACTCCACCTGTCAGTATCTATAAACAGTTTCTCGAAATTCTGTTAGTCTGTGGTTTGGAAATGTAGATCAACGTAAGCTTGTATATTGGTGTTTATTAGAGACGAACCGAATCTAGAATCCGCTGAATGTCGAAACTGAACATTCCTTGTGGTCTCATTATCACATACACTTTTCTTATAAAGAAAAGCAACAAGCATGTTTATTTATTTGATTTATTTAAATCACGTAAAACCCTTTTTTGAGCTATGGTAGGTATAGATTTTATCGCGGGCTTTGAGCGCGACCGAATCAAGAAATACCGTAATGACAATAAAAACCTAACACCCTTTATTGCAGAATAATCTATTTAAAACCTTATTAATTAACTAACAAGGTATATTTTATGTTGACACATTAAAAAACAAAACATTTAGAAATATAAACATTCGAATTTCGAAAACTAATTATTTGTTTAGATTTTTCAAGACGTGATTTTGTATTAAGTTTTTAAGCTATTGACTGCATAAATTAAAAATAAATAAATAATTATAATTGCACAAGTTGATAAAAAAAAATGCTATGCAATAGCTTTACCGCGGCAGTCTCCGAGTGCCACACGTTTTTTTTTTTTGTTTTGTTTGTGCATTGTTTTATCTCCATAACGTATTGTAGAAATACTTTTAACGGGAAAAACGGGCGGCGCGCTTTTCCTAGAATTTAGCCAGGGTTTATTAGTGATTTACGTTGTAAATAAGTTGTAAATAAAATAAACAATGAGACAGTTCTGTCCACTAATCAAATATCGCATCGGCCGTAATTCGGTAAAATGCCGAATTTATGAATTACCGAATGTACAACTAATTACGATTCATCTCTACTGTTTAAATATCATGAGCGGTGTGAAATCGCGCTTGCATAGTAACTGTATTGATTACGTATCTGCATGTCTGTTTATAACAGACTACGCCACCTGATAAATACGCAGTTTGTTTCTCTGTAAAAAGGGGACAAAAGAACAGACAGGTCATCTGATTGTAAGAGATTCATAGCCCATAGACACCCGTAAAAGTTTGGCATTGACACTTTTCAGTTGTCTTAATTTTGGACAAATTAATTTCTCGCTATTTTGACGGTCATTAAGCATTTTTCACGGAAAATATATTTAAGTCATTACATTTACTGTCAACTATTTCTGTCAATGTTAAATATTACATTAAAATTTATGTTAAATGCATGTAATATTATACATATATAGGTACTATAGGTACGTGAAGCGAAAACTGTGGATCCCTTTTTAAGAATATTGCGCGCACGAGAGTGTGAAACTTGGCATATTAAAAGTTTATAATGTAGAAGAAGTGCAGAAAGCTAAAATTTAAAAAAATATATTATGGTCAAATTACAACCACTGATTGGAGCACTAGTTTTTTAAATTTATTTTTCATTCAACCACGGTCTATCATCCCTGATTAATTACCAAATCGTGTCGAAAAAATAGTACAAACAATCTATTAACACAGCATTCCCTAATTGTTTTTGTTAAACCCTTATTCCACGGGTATGCGAGTTATTTTCTTAGTCAGCCCTCAAAGGGTTCATAGCTAACACAAATTAATTTAGTACTAATAACGCTAGGAGCTTGTTTGTTTATGCAAATTGCTTAAATTGGGTCAAAACGGCCTTAATAGATCTCGTTAGGGTCACAGATAACTCATTTGATACCTAGCTGGAAGGTATAAGGTTCAATTTGTGATGAATTCTGAAAATAGTAGCTTCCGCCCGCGTCTTTATTTGCAATATTTTTTTAACAGAAGGTACCTTGATATTATTTATACCTTAAGGTAAGTACCTTATATTAGTAATAATAGTAGGTATCTTATTAATACCACAGATCCGAGAATTAGGTATCTTACCAGCAGGATTCAAACCTGCGATCACAGAGTATAGTAATTTATGAGAACCCTGTGACCTTCTGGGTAGACCCACTAATGTAACTATGAGGTATATTTGAAGAAGAACAGCGACCTTTAATGTCCGATTTCGTCGATTGAAAATATGCCTAAGAAAAAATATCATAACCACATTTCCCGGCTGTAATACTCCAGTATAAGCTAACCATCTTGTTGTACGAAGTGCCTATACAATGCGAGGTCAGTTCATACTGGTTTTTTATAGGTTGATGTGTACCTATTCAATAATGCATAAGTACCAAAGATATTGGAATAAATACCTACTTATGACTGTTATACCTATTGCTTTAGACGAAAGAATAACAAGGGCGAGAAATAGGAAAAATATTTTCATAAATTACTAGATATAAAAGAAGTCCGTGTATAATTGATACTGACTACATTGATTCTTCAGAACCAGTAAAACATATCAGTTTTCTAATAATTATTAATAAAAATGATAATTATTAATAATAATCCGTTGTTCAAAAGGAAAGCTGATTAATATTTTGCTAATTCATGTGCTTTATTCACAACTATAGTACTAATAATATATCTAAACACTAAATACCTATAAAAATATTTTCCGTTATATATCTTTTAATATAAGTATATTTTCATTACAAAATTACGCCATTCCTAGCCCGAGGCGCCTACGTGAATTAAGACCGCCCTAATTTCTCTGTATGTTATATTGCTTTCAACTTTTAGACAGGCGCTGTTTAGGAATTTAATAAACGTTGCATTTCAAGTGAAACATAGTTTTGAATAACACAGTAACGTTAATTATGACAATGCTTGCCCGTTTTCGGAATCAAGAGGTACTTACAACCAGAAAAAACATCATAGAGGTACGTAGGTAGGTACTTGGGATTACAAAGGGCGTAAAAGACAGGCTTTTCAATAGAAGCAAAAAACGAATATTAATACTGATGTAATTTTTTAGTTATAATAACTATAAGAATTCTGATTATAATAATATTATTATTATAATTCCGTCACGGTGGAAGTATATTGAAGTTGCGCCTGTTCAAGTGATTTCGGTCACAGCGGCCAAAGTCAAAGGACACCCAGGGTGGACTGTCCTCCCCCCGCCCCCCTTAGTCCACCTACCTACCTACTTTTTTTTTACTTAACGATAGGCTGTATAATACCGCACTCATAATTCGCATAAAAATATAAAATCTTGAGTGATCTCTCCTTCCTGCTGTAATTGTGTGCTGACTTATTAAATATGTAACCATTTTTAATTTCGTTTTATGTTTTTATTATCTAACAGATTATTTTATCTTAAGATCAAAGGCAGCTCATAAAATGTATTTTCTTCTTGTACCTATTTGCAAATTATGAAGAATTTTTTGTGTGGTAATAATTTCCCGGTTACTGGCAAGGACTGTGGTGTATTTTATTGAAAAGCAGAGTTTTAAAGTCAATTAGAATCTGATAGTACCCAAGCTACCTCATCCAGAAGGCAACTTGTGGGATAAAAGTGGAATACCTACGATGGATTTTCCTCTTCCTGCTAATTTTACCAAAAAAATCCAATTGTAATTTAACTATAGACTGATCTTTTCAATTGGCATTTCGTGACCCCTTTTTTATTTGAAGGTCTGGTCTCAATTAAGTAATTATAATTATACTGCCCTCCAGTGGCGGAGGCTCCATGCAACTCATCGATACCGGCTTTCCATTGGAAAATGGCACAGTGAATAATGCCTAATGTCGGATTGTCGTCCCATCGGACTTTGAGAGTGCACCTGTGTTTATGCACACACTTGTTCACTATAATAGCTCCTGCGTGCTCCTGCTGTGTCCGAATTTCGGTCAAGACTTTTTACTAATTAAAAGCAAACTAAACTGCGGCATTTGCTAGTTTTTAATACCCTAAATAAATTTAGTAGACTAATATTAAACTCGTCGGCAACTACTCTCAATTACAAACAACTTTTGCAGCTTTATTTTAGAAAACAAATTAAAATAATTTAAGTACTTAAACTATTGCAGTTTGAGAGTTTTAACGAAATATGTTTTTAAACAAATATAAATAAAACAACCTATTAAAACAAGAAAATAAATGTTTTGAGTTCATAAATAGGTTCAGTTTAGTAAAAATAATTCAGCTGTGAAAATAAAGTGAAAACAGTCAAAATATTTGATGCATAATATTTGAAGCACAGATAGCCTAGTGGTATGACCGTCGACTGACAAGTCACAGGTCTCGAGTTCGATCCCAAGGCGCGCACCTCTGACTTTTCGTAAGTTATGTGCGTATTATAAATTAATTATCAGTTGCTAAAACGGTGAAGGAAAACATCGTGATGAAACCAGCACACCTGCGAGATTTTTCGATGGTGTGTAAAGCCATGTCAGAGGCCTACGGGCGGTTTTAAACTCTGACACCAGGTTGTTCAACAACCACACGATAAGAAGAAGAAGAAGTCAAAATATTAGAGCCGAACTAAAGCCGAATACTCACTGCAAGATGTAACAGTAACGGTTACTGCAACCATTGAACGTTGCTGTAACCAAAAATCATAGAGTGTTCAGTAGATATTCACGACGAATCTTTGAATCTGCGAAATTAGCTACAAATAATTAATTTTTCTCATAAAATAGGCACGTTTAAAATTCATTGTTTATTAACAAAAATCTTTTTGTGAAGCAGTGATAGCCGTCAATGGTCGTAGGTTCGGAACCCAAGCACGCACCTCTAGCTTTAGAATTAATGTGCGATTAGAATGTAATTATCACTAGCTAAAACGGTGAAGGAAAACATGCTTGTCATGACAAGCATACCTGAGAGACTTTTCAACGTTTGTGTAAAGTCATGTTAGAAGCCTACGTACGGTTTCAATTCTGACATTAAATTGTTCATCAACTATAAAGAAGAAGAAAGATTCTTTTTGTGAAATTTTTACATGTTTTAGCACACGTTAGCTTATTAAATATCCATAACATTTGTCGTGACCGGAAGAAGCACTTCTGAGATACATAATCTCCTTGGAGAATCCAAAATAGGACGATAGCCACAGTTTAAAAAAAAAAATATTTTACGACACCCGACTCGACGATGTTTCACAATTTAAAATTAAACGCTATGAACTTTTAATTTTGAAGTTACGAAACAATTTCGTTGATTTTTTAATAACGCCGAAGTCAAATATCTTGTAGGCGGATTAATATTATGTTTTTACTAGACTTTTTATTATTAATCACGGTAACATTTTTTAAGGAAACCAGTTTGCGAGGTTTCTTGAACTAGGGATACTGGATGGATTGCACATTGGAACGAAATGATGGTCTCACTGTGACATGCGCACAGTTCTCGCGGCAATGACGGTCACAACTTGCTTGGAAATAAAAAAATTAACTGCGTCTAAGAGCTAGATTAGAATATGCTACTTTATACATAGTTAGGTACACGTACCAATCGCTCTGTTAATTGAAATGACAATTTTGAAGTTGTAATACTAAACAGTAAGTCGCTGCAATTTCGTTTGATGAACCATTTATTAATTTAGTTAAGTATTTATTTCTAAGCTTAATCATCATTAGTCACTGATTCGAATACCCCACGTTTAACTGTTAACCGGCTGAAATTGCCATCAAATTAAATTCCTGAAACACTTACCTGAAATTCCCGTACCATTCAAAGGACATCAAGTAATCATCCACCCATCTATACCCGACCGCTTCACATTACCGCTGCCCGCTTAATACCTTAATCGTCAATATTAGGGTAGATTCATTAAATATTTAATAGTAGTTACGTTGTTTCAAAACCTACCTTAAACTGATAATTGAATATTTAATTTGGAAATAGAGTATTTATCATTAGTTTCAGTTTGAAGGCTTGGTTTCGGCCGGTTTCGGCGCAAACTTGGGAGTTTTGCCTTTTGGTCCGCTGAAACTACAACGGAATTTATAAGTTTGTAAATAATTGAGCTTATATTTTATGTTGAGCGACGATGCACGATGACTGCTGAGCACGAGGTCTTGCATTTGATCCCCGGGTTGGGAAAGTGAAATTGAGTTTTTCCATTAGTAAATTCTCAGTAGCAGCACAGAGTCTGGAATTATGCCCGGTGAATGGCAATAAGCCCGCCCCTTATTACATGGGACTTATAATATAGCCAGCAAAACGTGGGTGTACTGCACACCTCTGCCTACCCCCTCTGGAGAATACAGGCGTGATTCTATAAAAATATTTTATGTATGTTTTTTACATATTTTGCTTAATAAATGAAATTATTTTCAACGAATTAATTAACAAAGGATTCCAAAGAATAAGCCAGCCCTCTGGTGAATATTTAGTTTCGGTTACGTTAATCGGTGTTGGTCACTAGTTAGTTTGAGGTTTTATAGTGGTATGACCATTAGACTTGCAAGCAAAAGGGCATGGTTCGAACCCTGGCACCTCTTGACTTATTGAATTCATGTGCGTTTTAGAAATTAATGATCACTTTCTTAATTAAACGGTGGAAGAAAACATTGTGAGGACACCAGCACACCTGAGAGATTTTACAACCGTGTGGCAAGCCATGTCAGAGGCGTATGGACGGTTTGAACTCTGACACCAGGTTGTTAATCAGCCATATGATATGAAGAACTAGAAAGAAAGGAAACATGCTAACTGTTAAACAACAACATGTAAACTGTTTGATAAAGTTTAACCGGAACTCGAAGGGTAGTTATTTATTAACTATTCTATTAACTAACCTTCGCATCATGAAAATCCAATTCAGGAGTATTTTATTATGTAAATTGTACGTTTGAGCGAGTGATTCTCGTACCGTGGTGCTATTCGCTAGCGCCATGACTGGTACATACATAATCTGTTTGGTGTAAGTTGGCGCATGTAAAAACAAAATATGAAATAAAAAATCTAAATTACATTAAGTTATCATCTTCCTGCCCTTGTTTTAATTTTATTTAGTGTCTGTGCAATAAGTATTTTTCTTCCATTCATTTCTATTAGCCGTCATGTTACTGCTTACTCAGTACTCTCTTTTTTACCATGTAGTTTTCACACAAACCGTTCATTTTTTATTTTATCTACTCTTATAACCATATCGTTAGCACGGGTCCCGTTAGCACCCTTTGGGTATGGATCTTAAAAAGACTTGACAACTATTGCTTCAAGGCAAGGTTACCCATCAAATAAGTTTTTATAAAAACAACGTTTTTACCAAGTTTTTATATTGGAATATCAAAACTAAACGAAAAATTTATGTCTTTGCTGTTCATCGTTAAAAAGTTCCTTTATCTAAAGCTAATCCTGACATTGATTTAGGTCATGCTAACCATAAAAATGCATTTTCATCGGAACTCTTTTCAATTTGATTCAAACTCGAAATTCAACTCTAGGAAAACATCGTAAGGAAACCTGGACTTTAACTAGTCTGAAATCGCCAACCCGCAGTGAGCTAGCGTGGTGATTAATGCTCAATCCTTCTAAGTATGAGAAGAGGCCTTTGCCCTACATTGGGACAGTTACAGGCTGATTTATTTATTTATAGGATAAGAATCGATTCTAATTCAGCTTGTAAGATTTACATATTATACATTGCAAGTTAAATAAAAGCTTGTAAATAAAGTTTAAAGATTAAGAATAGAATAGAATACGTTTATTTGTAAAAATATAGTGCGAAAAGTTGTTAACAATTGGTATTATGTCTCTTATATTCTACCATTTCTGGCGTACAAATATTCAACTTAAAACCCAATCCAGTATCCTAGCCGCATGCCAATACTAAACAGACATATAATATTTCATTATCCGTAATAATTGTAACAAGTTCAACTGCTAACGAAGACTGGCAGATGACGTGTACAGTTGGATACCAATCTCTCATTCAGACTGGGATGTTAAGCAGCTGTGACTGTTTTCAGACAACTAGTATTGTAATTTACTTTTATTCTTCTGGGAATTCACCTCTGTGTTAACTGAATGTAATTGATGAAATACAGTGATAGATAGTGATAGTGGTATGACCGTTGGACTGCCAAGTTAAGGGTTGTTGGTTCGAACCTCTCACGCATCTCTTTTCGAATTCATGGGTGTATTATCAATTAATTATCACTTACTAAAATGGTGAGGGAAAATGTAGTGAGGAAACCAGCACAGATGAGAGATTTTTTTACGGTGTGTAAAGCCATGTCAGAGGCGTACAGGCGGTTTAAACTGTGACACCAGGTTGTTTATTAACCTCAACTCATCATCAACCAAAAAAGAAAGCAGTCCCTGCTTGACCAACCACAATGGTCAAGCAGTGTACACCTAGTTCTGTATTGCAAATAAAATTTCTGAGTAAATTATTGTAACAGAAGTCAAACCAAATAAAATTTTCCAATCCAATTCGTAAACCATTAGAGAAAAAAACTCAATAATAAATAAAAAAATAAAGGAAATTGAAAAACAGATTGGATACGGACAGATTGGATATGAAAAATTGTCTACAGACATTACCGACGTCTCCTCAAGACGATGTAGAAAGGGAACTTAAAGTTTGATAGTGCAAGGGATACGTTAGCTCAGTTGGTTCGGGTTCAAACCCGATCGTATCTTATCTCTTTTAAATAATTCTGAGGCATTACATGGTCGTAACATGTATTCAAAATGATAAAGGCTGGTAAAGTAGGGTACTTTTAGGATATGGGTAGGGGTAGAGTAAGAGTAAATGTAGATGTAGAGTAGAGTAAGGTCGGGGAAGGGTTGGGTAGGGTAGGATAGATTAGGGTAGAGCAGGCGTAGAGGTAGTATAATTCACGCGTACAAAGTCGCTTTAGGCAGCTAGTAATAAAATCTGTCAATTGTTAATGGAACGAGAACAAATGTAATAGTTGTACTGTCAGTTCAGATAATTTCGAGGTCTGATTTTGAAATCAGTAAACTCCTAGCAATACATTTTAAATAATCTTTCTCAGAAAATTATTATAATATCACCAACAAACCTCCCATCTGAAACGTCGCCGAACCAACTACCACTTAACCACGTCAAAGATTACCATATAAAGTTTGTTGCTCACATTATTTGGATTAAACCACTCTGTATGCTAATTTTTATGAGCGCCTGTCGCGACCTTAAGTGTAAGCATATGATTACAGGAGATATTTATGCAAATTATAACTGACATGTCTATTGAATACACGAGTAAATCAAACATGATGTAGGGTGAAAACACCTGTTGTAGGTAAGCCACTTACTAATTTTTTGTTGAGTCCTACTGCGCAGTGCCCATCTCTGTTTTAAGCCGACCTCTATGCTCCACCATAAACCACAATACCGGTTACCATATTTGGGCGACATGCCTTTATTTCAAAATGGAAAAAGCCATGACCTACATTGGTTTTTAATTTTTTGCAAGATTTTTTGCATGTCAGTCTTCGCGCTTTGTGGAAATATTTGAACTGTCTCAGGTGACCAAAATAATAAAGTAGAAAAAATATGCTTGCATTTTCCTCTACAGCAAATGCTATGATCGCAAAAGCGCAATAAAAGAGGTTAAGCGTAGTTGCCATTACGGACTGTTTATTTTATGTGTCGTACCACGGAAGTTTGCTCCAGTCGCCACGCGCTCCTCGTTATAGACAGGTCAATAACAACGTACTTGTTAACTCTGTTTCAATTTAATTTAAAAATTTGACTGCCTTGTTAGTCGAGAAGTAACAAGCCAATGCTAAATACAAGAATTTGATTCTTAGGTTAAACAAAAGCGTTATTGGGGATTGCTTTATGTTACTTTGGCCTTTAACTGGCGAAGTTTACACCTCTTCAAGAAGGAAAACAAAGCATTACTTCTTTTTCTTGAATCACAATGCAACAATAACCCAACATTTTCTCTATCCGCGATTATCTGATCGATGTTTCGATCCATGCAAACTTTAAATCGAACCGAAATAATTGAACAAAACAAAATTACAAAGGTTGTCAATAACAGGTGCTCTCACCCTAAAGATTAAAAGGTTATGCGAAATTATAATGTAATGCGGGGCGAGTGAGTGGAGCTGTGGGTGATTATCATCAAGCCATGACCCGAGGGCGCCCGCCAGAGATAACTGCAGTGTAGTAGGTCAAAAGCATTAAAATGCAATGGTAAATTCCGACGATCAGTTTGGCGTTGTGGTAAAGCGATTTGCCTTCTGTGCTTGATATCGCAGTTATGATTCCTGCACTGGACAATGTTTGTGTGATCAACAGGCACCTATTTGTTCTTGTCTGGAAGTATACATATGTACACTGATATATTATCTAATGGAAGGCGCCTGATCTCGTATCGCCATCGGATCGCTCCGTCTTATAGTGCATCGGACGATGAGAGTGAAGAAATATACTGCATCTGTGTACACACTTGTGCACACCTACACCTATAAGCTCTCCGTTCAGATTGCCAGCTGTGACTGAAATTCACTCAGGACTACAGGACATAGACAATTACATAAAAACCCACCCTAGCTTGCTATGTTTAAAAAAAAGGAATAGAGTTGGAATGGTAAATAAATATCTTATCATTACGTATGTATTTGAAGAGTCGTGATAGCCTAGTGGTGGTGACCGTTGACTGGCAAGTCAGTAGTCTCGGGTTCGAACCCAAGGCGCGCACCTCTGACTTTTCGTAAGTTATGTGTGTTTTATAAATTAATTATCACTCTCCGTGCCTCGGATAGCACGTTAAGCTGTTGGCCCCGGCTGTCAATTGTAGATCTTTGACAGTCGTTACGGGTAGTCAGAAGCCCCAGTCTGACAACCAGTCTTACCAACGGGTATCGTGTAACCCAGTATCTGGGTTGTGGAGGTCTGATAGGCAGTCGCTCCATGTAAAACACTGGTATTCAGCTGCATCCGGTAAGACTGGAAGCCGACCCCAACATAGTTGGGAAAAGGCTAGGCAGATGATGATGATCATTACGTAGTATTTAGAAATTTTCAAGAAAAAGCGGTGTCGAATAGCAAAACACATACCAGCTCTGCCTATCCCCCGGGATATATAACCGTGTGTTTATGTTCTGTACAAATAAAAAACTCCACTCTTTTTTATATAAAATGTTTTTAAACACTATCTGCTTATTTATACAATATTCATCTCAAATTTCCGTTCGGAAATGAGAAAGGGCTTGTTCATGTTTTTATTACTCTCCTAGGCTGAATTAATATTTCAAAGTTAATTAGAATGTAATTACTTTGTTTACACTTTACAATTGCCTTTTTAAAACAGCGTTGTCGCCGAATATTAAAAAAAAATTGGCAACGCGACGCGACGTGTGTATTTTTGTGAAATTCCACACATGCGCACCGCCGCGAGAGTCGCTACGCTGCGCTAGGTAATTGAGTCCCCGAGCAACTAATACAATAAGCGCAAACTGACGGGCAGAAGTTAGGCTATCGGATGTTTCGCGCAATATGTGTATTCGCTTTACTTTCCCCCTCACTAGCTCAGTTACAACCCCCCAACTTAACACCATTTAGTCCCCTAAAATGTGTACTGCGGTGCCGTGTGGTTTCCAGCCTAACAAAAGAACCACCCCTACTCGTCCCGCGGGTGTCGTAAAAAGCGGCAAAGGGAAAGATCCGGAGGATGGGCAGCAACATCCTTCTGTATGACAGTAATCATCTGATACTGCGATCGCCAACCGGCTTGGAGATTATGGGCAAATACCTCTAATGAGCGCTCAATAGTGGCGCGCATTAGGAGAGGCCTATGTTCAGCAGTGGACTGATACAGGCTGGTAATCATAATGATGACGCCGTTTGTGTCTCACTGCAGCCCAGCCTAGTAAGTTTGCACTTACGTACTTTAGTTGTTTTGTATAAAAATGGCTTTGGGCAAATGTGTTTTAACAAAACATTCACGAGTGGAAACATGTCGGTGTAAAACACTTCTGACTAGCGCATCGAGAAAACCGGTGTGATCGATGTCCTGAAGGGCATGAACTACAAAGAATATTGTTCTTATTTACTAAGCTATAGTTAATATAAATGTGTATCTTAAGGTCAAAATAAACAGATGTGTCTTTGTGAACACGTGTCCTATCAGGCGTCTTTGTTTGCGCTTGCGTTGGTAACAGCGAGGTACTTGTATTCTGTATAGGTACTTTGTGAAAGAGATCGTCGTAACGATAAAAAATGTTGTATAAAAGTTTTGGAGCGACAACCAACACCATCTCTTACAAGTTAATTTGTCAGGATTTATAAGACACTTCACCACTGAAACATATTACATTTAATGAAAATAAAGAAACTCAATGGTAATTTACCGGTAGGTATAAACATTACTTGTCACACTGCAAAATTTCAGCTAAAAAATAGTGAAGAGGTGTTCTAGGTTGGTTGGAGTAATAGACGAAGGAATTTTTAAAAGTGGTTAAGTAGTTTTTGAATTTATTTATTACAAACAAACATATAGCAACACATCTTTTCTCTGTATAATATTAGTTTAGATAGGTAGTTAAAAACATAAACCATTTGGAAAAAATAAAAAATAGATAAAATATCCCAGATTCTGCCTACTTATAATAAAATAGCAGAAAATCTTGCCGTAAGATTTAAATCCCCTGGTCCATAAACCGATGTGATTCTCAAATATCTTTACAGCGTTTAAACGATGGGGTGTAAGCACACACTGAGCTCGTAAAAAAGTTATAAAACCGTCGTCAAACGTCGACAGGTTAAAATTTAACTGCACAGTTAAGTGGATTTAGCGTATCTGCACGTTCTATCAGCCGTTCGGAAAATATTATAGATTGTTGCGAATATTTTTAGCGTGAAATAAAAATTTTACGCATATTTATTTACCCGAGGGGCATTTATTTACCCGAGGGGCATTTATTTACCCGAGGGGCAATTATTTACCCGAGGGGCAATTATTTACCCGAGGGGATAGATAGAGCTAATTTTAGACCATTTTGAATGAAGGAAACATAATAATATCCATAATCACAATATATATATATTGTGAAATTAATCGAACCGAACATATTGTTTTTCTTTAGCTTTTAGTTGTATTTTTTAATTCTATGTCCTGTGTAATCATGTGTGAGGAAGTACTAATCTGAAATCGCCAACAGCCAGTGAGCTAACCTGCTGATTAATACTCGATCTGTGGATGGGAAGAGGCCTTTGCCCTGCAGTGGGACAGTAACGGGTTTATTAATATTATTATACTATTTATTGTAATGTTCTAAAATATTCTTGTAACACGTATCACGTAACGTGTACTAGATATTCTTCTCCAATAACACATACTAGATTTGAATATTTTTTTCATTTTAAACATTCTTTAAGCCAATATTAAACAAGTCTTAACTTTAGTTATATATTCTTTCAACTTTGTATTCCTTTTCAATTCTCCGAGTGTTTTCTTCGATACATTTTTCACCCTCTCTGATTATAACGTACGCGGGTCACGTATCTTGTCCTCCGACCGCCTTTTGTAAGGGACACATAATGTGAGCGCATGTAATGGACTCCCTTACGTTTAATAAATATATTGTGACAAGGAATAATGAAAGTAAACGTGTAGTTTATAAGCAGGGACGGGATAATCTTGATATAGGTGGCGAAGAAAAACAAACCGGTATCAGTTTCTTAGGGTTTGAAAAAAAATGTTAACTTTGCCCAAAACTAACAAAGGTACATTTTGCTTTTAGCCAAATTACTTTGCTTTAAGCGTAAAAAGGAAAAACATCGTGAGAAAACCAGCAATACTAAGAGATTTTTTAACGGTGTATCAAGCTTTAACAGAAGCTGCAGGTGCGGTTTAAACTCTGTCAGACTGTAGATTTTTCAACAACCATACGATAGAGAAAAAGAAATACTAAGTGATAACTACTGTTGTTTATATTTGCGATAAACTGTGGCCAATTTGACAATACAATAACTAACAAAGATTTTTTATTGTACATTTTTATGACAAACGAAGGAAAGAGACAACAAGTATTGTGTTTCTTTAAGATTTACATTTAAATTGCCAGAATTGACATCTTTTGGAACACCTTCTGGTATGTCCGCAGTTATCTACACTTAAACACTTCAGTACCCTGACTGACAGATAATGCACAACCTAAACCATAAAAATGTATCCTAGAGACTTAACAAACTTTCGGGTATTCAGGGGTATTTAATTGAATACTCCTGAGGCGCAATAAGGAAGGGTTTTGGGAATTCCACTCCAAAGCGAGTTAAATTGGGGACGAAAAAGCCGACATCCACTGGGACAAAGTCGCGGACAAGGGCTAGTATATCTAGCTGTTGCCATAGCTATGTATATTCTATGGTATAGGTAAAGCACTGGCCTGACTATCAATTGTGTTCTGACGCATGCCTCCTCCAACTATTCATGTGAACTCGGTCTTTACTCGACTGCCCGTATGTTATACTATACTTAGATAAAAGGGTACATGGAAATAGAAATAAAATTAACCCTTATTTAATTTTCTAGTATGTTATACCTACACATAGAGGTAGCTAGTCCGATGTTCTCACTGTAGAAGTGTAGACCTAAGTAAGAAACACAACAGTACGAATACTGTTATTTCACGCCGATATTTTTACTGATTTTGAACACAAATCAGTAAAAAAATCTATACCAAAAAAATTCATCATCTGCCTAGCCTTTTCCCAACTATGTTGGGGTCGTCTTCCAGTCTTACTGGATGCAGCTGAATACCAGTGTTTTACATGGAGCGACTGCCTATCAGACCTTCACAACCCAGGTACTGGGTTACACGATACCCCTTGGTCAAACCAGTAAAAAAAAATTGTTACAAAAAAAATTAAACTGACATCACTAAAAGTAGGAAACGCTAGAAAATAAAAACGTTGGTTTTGGAAGCGATGCCAAGGCATTGGATGAGCTTTTTTAATTTGGAACCCACTTAACTTAGCACTAAGTTAAGTCAAGTTAAGTTAAGTCTAGCTATAAATATTTATAGCTGCTGGATGCAGGTTGCTTCCAACCGGCCGATCTGGAAGTCATTGGGGAAGGCCTATGTTCAGCAGTGGACGTCTTATGGCTGAAATGATGATGATGATGATGATGATGATAAATATTTAATAAGAAATTTGAAAAAACATCTGATACAGATGGGATTCGAACCAACGATCTCGAACGATCTCGATTTCGATCGACGAAAGCTAACATGTGCTAAAACATGTAAAAAATTCATAAAAATATTAAGTCAAGCTTTTTAGTGTTTAAAGTGGGTTACATTTTTTTGAAACAATTATTTTTCAGTGGGTGCGAGCCCTACATAACCGTACCTACGTTGTCGGACTGCATTTTTTACTCCCCCCGGCCTAAAAATGAAGGAGTTTATCCCTGTCAGAGTTTATCCCTGTCAGAGACTGTCGTGAACATATTATGTTCACGACAGTCTCTGACAGGGATAAACTCCTTCATTTTTAGGCCGGGGGGAGTAAACCGTGGGAGAGATGCTGGATAATATTATTATACAGCATCTCTCCCACGGCCACTAAATCAATTTCGACTCGTATAGCAAGTTTAGAAGAAGGGATTATACTGTCAACAAGTGTTCACAAACTACAACTTTGTATGTAAAGCTTGCAATTCAATTTTCACGTCATGTTATTAAAACTTGAACTAGTACTGACATGAAAGATGAGAATGTTATTTATTATTTATTTATTTATTTACTCTTTATTGTACACCATTTAACAAAACAATATAGGGATACAAAGATAAACAAAAAATAGTACAATGGGCGGTCTTATCGCACAAGGCAATTTCTTCCAGACAACCTTTGTATTGTAATTGTATTGTAATTTACTAAGTTGTATTGTAATAAAATACCTTTATATGGATAGATCTACATAAAATATCCATTGAATGTTAAAGTAAGTTAGTTATTTATTACCTTTTCACGCCTGAGCCACTAATACAGATCATCTTAAAATTTTGCATATACGTCAGGTGTACAGAAACGGACAAAGGGCACCTTTAATCAACAACCCGTTCCCGGATGAAAAAACAATAACGTTCTTGTGACAATAGATGGCACCACGCTTCCAAATTTTATCAATATTCAACGCGGGCGAAGCTGCGGGAAACTAGTACGCAAAATTTATAATCTACGAAAATTCAGACACAAAAGCAAAATGTTAAAAGCTTTTTCAGAACATAAATCAATTTGTGAATATACCCGCTTTTTTTCTTTGTTTAAAACAAAGTCCTACACTAATATTTTCATTTGTATCGTGGTTCCAGTTAAACATAATTTAACAATTCACAAAAATATACAACACCGAAATATATTTCTCAGTTACACAAATATTGGTACCGTCACAGATTACTAAATAGTTACTACGTAAGTACCGTGCGGGAACCGAACCCGCGACAGTAAGCTCAGAAGGTTTTTCTTCTTCCTTCATTTCTCTTCTTCATTCCTCCTTCATTCCTTCAATTCAATTCTCTTCTTTTCAATCCTCGCCTCACCGCCAAACTCTCCGCGAACTCTCTGTCCGGCGAAAATATTATTTAGCAAAAATATTAATTATTTTATTCTTTTGTTGCAGACATTCAGCTGTGGACGTGTCCAATGGCAGCAACAGAGATCACGACAGAGGCCGGTGGCAGACAACCGACGGTGACAGGTAAATTTATTGTAATAAAAAACCGCAGGGTCTTGGTGCCCCATGGCCAGGTGACCTCAAAAATACTGCTGGGGTAGAATGGATGTGGAAGGCTGAGATCCAGATGTTAGATACCTCCTTTTAGTCATCCGACTAGGCGCTCTATATAATGAAGTAGAGTGAGATTGTTTTAAAGTTGCCACATATAAATTTTATAATCCAACGAACGTCAGGAAATTGTACTGCGGCCATCTTGGATTACTGTTACTGTCAACATAATTATATCACACCACTGCTAGGCAAAGACCTCTGTGACTCTGCCTCTGATTTTCACGTCTTACAATCCAAAACCAGTGTGGACCAATCGCTGTTGGTTATTATAGCTTTGCTGATTTATTGCACGACAATTAATTTAATTGGTCAAAATGGTCAAAAGGTCCTAGCGGTAGTTGAAGATTTAAAACTACGCGCAAAAATGAAGCCGCTAATATAACTACCACGTTAGCGCGAAATACTTAAATGGAAAAGAACCTTGTAACTTACAAAACCACAGAAAGTAATACAAGTATTATTATAATAGAAAGTTAACAATGTAATAACTTCCCGGGATCCGTGGGCCCGGGGTTTATTCCTAATCTCCCTATACGCGGGGATCGCAACTCTATTTGTTGGACCTCTATAAATTAATAGTGTTCTTAGCCATTTGTGATTTTGGAAAGAATTCCGTTTTTTTATGACGCTAACTATAACCGCGATTTAGGCGGCCTATTTCACTTTCACTGTCATCTTCGTCCACCCAAATCGAAATGGGTCCCGCCTACAACACAATTTTTTTCAGATAATTTACTTGTTATTTAGATTTTTTTTGTATAAAGTTATAAGTATTAAATATAATTATTTAATAAGCTTTTATTTGTTTAAACAACACACTATCTATAACTAAAACTAAAAACTAACACTAAAAAAATTTCTCTCTTAAAAATTAACTCCGTGCCTCGGAAAGCATGTAGGTAAAGCCGTTGGCCCTGCGCCTGATCTCTCTCCGGTCGTGTCGGATTGCCGTGCCATCGGACTATGAGAGTGAGGATATTTCCTCACCTGAGAGCGCACCTATGTTTACGCACACACTTGTGCACTATAATATCTCCTGCGTAGCCATCTACTTTCCTCTATATATGGATATATCTATATGGATAATCTCATCAAATTCGGTCAGGAAGACATTATTATCGATTCTTTGTCTATGAAGCTGTGGTTTTTTTTAAATTACAGTGTAATATAACATTATAATACCTTGTAAAGTAGTGCAAGTGTCAGCTCCATTAGGTCAGTGTACGCGTTGTAGTGTACCGCAACCAGGTGACGAACAATTTGCGGTTTTATCTGACACCGTCCTCTGTTTACCGTAGTCGGTGGCTTGGAAAATATGCACTAGTACTATGACAAACTAGTACTGCTAATATGCGTGCCCATGCATGTAATATAATATAAAACGAATGTTATCGCGTATCTTTATATATAGCTTCCACCCGCGGCTTCAGAAACTATATTGTACAAGTAATGACGGAATTTCTGTCTCTCGCCGACTCTGTGTTATAACTTTTATTTTTTCAGGAATTAATAATATTAGCCTGTTGTAGCCCACTGTAGGGAAAAGGCCTACCTTCACTACTTGTATTTTTCCCTGTTTAAACAACAATTTAAGGCCAAATCCTTCGAGTAGAAGTCTGTCGTCCCGCCATCGTCTTCTCCATGAATGTTGAAAATCATCTATCTACCTATTAGCAAAGATGAGACATTTGAATTTAATTACTTAATTAATAGGGTCTTCATAAAACAATTGTAGTTTTAGTGAGTGGCGCGTCTGAGATTAAACCTTATACAGCTCTAAATTTGCTTAAAGATCAAAAATCTACCAAATCAGGGCACAAAGCCCATCGATTGGTTGGCATTGTAACCTTTAGATGGACTGTCAACCAGGATAATACATATAGATTTCTAATGTGCTTGCCCATTAACAAATCTTCTTTTTGTAGACTTACAACATACTCTGCGACTGGCGACCGCTCAACCCTACTGCGGTCGCATGCGGCGAAGTCAGCAGAATGCAGCGGGCAGGGGTCCCCGCGACCCCGGCGAGCGCCGCGGGAGTCGCGCCGAGTGTCGCTGGCACAGGCCTCGGGATACGTGCAGCTCAACCAGTATAGGCTGCTGGAACCGATTGGACAGGTTTGAGGACACTAATAAAACAAGTCTATTATTATTAACTTGTCAAATTCTTGCGTTTCGAGTGCTTTGCGGCTCTCGTAGTCATGCAAACATACAAACTGCAGTGTCAAGAGTCTGAACATTTATTTAAAATTAATTTTGATCTACCGTCAACTTTATTTAGTAATTTTATATAATGTAAATATTTTGTTTACGTTTGCGGACACTCTTTTGATTTCTTTATAATCTTGTGCATAGCTAACGAGTTGTTCCTCGCTCGAGTGATTAGATTTCAATAACACGTCTCTATTTGCATAGTGTATAGCATAAATTTTCGTCCTCATACTTGGCAATTATTCATTAACTAGCTCTTTCTCTTCGCCCACGACTTTGTCAGTGAGGACTCAAGAAATATATCGACTAAATCTCAAATCCCCAAGTCGACCGTTTAGTTCCTCCGTAAAGGGTTCAATCCAAAACAAATGCACAAATTGGACATTAATAAAAATTCCAAACAAAATTTTCCTGAAAGTAATATAGGATCCGTTTAAAACGAAACCCAATAGTCAAGATAATAATCACTCAAAATTTAAAACTAGTCTAAACAAGTACTTATAGTCCTAATCTTAATACCTACTATACTATGTAAACTTCAACAGTAAAACCAACCACTTATTAGTCTTGCCCGTGATATTGCCCCAACTCTACTAATAAGACGAACTTGGGCAATATAATAAGATAAGCAAACCCCTTTGTTTTAGGGTTCCTACGGCATCGTGAAGTTAGCCTATAACGAAGAAGATGACACACACTATGTAAGTATACATTTATAACACATTACTGTCACTCGCGAATTCGTCCTCGTAGAATTAAAGTATCTTATTAATAATGTCCCGTAGAAATGTTAGAAAATTCAAACCAAATTCTTTTTTTCATATTTTTACTGCCATCAATAAATGTAGTATTTATGTTAGATGTAGTAATGGTAATTTTGATAGTACTCAAACGATTTTGATGAAATAAAAACTAGCGGTCACTAAATGGACGCTTGCAATACCCCTTATACGAGTATGATCACAAACCCCTTACATGGGCCACCACTCAATCCTGCTGCATTCAAACGCGACAAAGTAAGCGGAAATCGTTGACAGGTGGCGCCGCGACCAGACATTCTAATTTATTGAATTTGTATAAATTAATAAACTTTGGCAAATTTTACATAATATCAGGCAAAGTTTCAAAATCCAGGATACTTCTAAGACTTTAAAAAAATAGATGATTTAATAACACAAAATAAAGTGCTCGTACACAGACAAAAAGCATATTTTCATTTTAACACAAAACGCCGATCACATTTTAATCATACACCAGTTGAAGGTAATACTACAAACTTATCTTATACTTTTCTTTCGCAGGCAATGAAAATCCTATCAAAACGGAAGTTGATGAGACGAGCGGGGCTCTTCGGAAGGGCCCCTCCTCGCAAATCAGGTCCTGGTCCTCCTCCCGACCCACTACAAAGGGTGTATCGGGAAATAGCCATGCTGAAGAAACTTGACCATCCTAATGTTGTGAAGTTAGTCGAGGTTGGTATTCAGTTATTCACTGTTGATAGTTCAAGTTCAAGTTCATTTATTCAATAACAATTTTTACATCGTATTTGAAATTCATTTAGGATATAATATAATTAAAAAAATTAAACTAATACAAATATTTTAACACATTCCAATTAGGTGCATAATTAATTAACATTATTGCCGTATAATCAATTTAAATAGTTTACATGTCAAAAATACAATTATTGTCAAACCTTAGTATCTACATATTATACAATTCGTCCTTTGAATAAAAACATTGATTCAACAAGAACAGTTTGAGTCTAATATGAAAATCTCTTGTATAGACCAAAGTCTTAATATTTATTGGCAGTTTATTAAATATTTTTACTGACATAAATCTGGCACTATGTTTAACGACTTCAAGGTGAGGTACATTATTTGTCTGTAAATCCTTTCTCCTTGAGCTCTCCCTATTGTGTCTTTCTTCTGCAGTCTCGTATTCGTGAATATACTTAGACAAGTGAGTAAGCAGGACCAATACGTATAAGCTCGGCACTGTCAGAATGTTTAATTCTTTAAAATGTGGACTACATGATTCTTGTTGTTGAATTCTGACTATGGTTCTAATGGCTCTTTTCTGTGATACAAAAGCTTTTTGAACATTGTAATTATGGCTACCTCCCCAGAAGAGAATACTGTATCTTAATTTAGATTCTACTAGAGCGTAGTAGACCATTTTTAAGTGTTTTAGGCTTACCTCATTTCTGAGACTCCTAAGCACGTAACAAGCCGAGCTAATTGCTTTTTCTAAGTGTACACGTTAATTATTATTAATCATCATCAAAAATTACACACGTATTTCACTACCACTCCCAAATTTTTTAAATATCGGATTTTGATAAATATTTAGTGTGTGTAAAAATTAACTTTGTTATAAAAATATTAAAACAAACAAAAACAAAAATATTTAAAATTCTCAACAATTGTTCGAATTTTCGCGACAAAAGACATCCACGTTGGTTGTAAATAATTTTGTTATTATTTTTTTGTTTGATCTATTTTATGTTATATCTCGTTTAACATTGAAATCCTAATGTACTTATTTTTGTACTTACTTTCTCGTAATTTTAAGTTATAGAGAAATAACTTTAATAATCCGCTATAACTATAAAATATAGAAACTGTAAACTGTCAAATACTAAACCAACCTTAACATATAATAATATTCGGCGCTTTTTCTGTCAATTCGCAGACACAAATTGTTTCCTAGCTATACCCTCATACCTATAACCTCAAGTCAGCTGTTTAATTAAAAAAATAATTGCACACCATTACCTGGTTTCTGTTGGCACTTTATGTGATCACGTAACAGACTAACAGGTAATGTCAAAGGTCACAGCTAAGTGTTATTAAACATCAGTGACCTTTGTCTGTTTGTCCAGTCAATTATGAAGGTAAATAGAACACGTTAGTTTTATTTACCCTCAAATTACTCGACGTTCAAAGACTTTTAGCTTATGGCTTATTAGAGGGATAGCTTAATTGGTCTTTCTTCTTTATTGTATGGTTGATGAGTAACCTGGTTGTCAGAGTTTAAACCTTCTTAACTAAGTTTCTGATATGGCTTTACACACGCTAGAAAAATATCACAGCTTTGCTGGTTTCCTCGCAAACGTTTTCCTTCGCCGTTTTAGCAAGTGATAATGAATTTCTAATACGCACATAAATCCGAAAAGTCAGAGGTGTTGAACGTACCTCTAGGCTATCAGTGCCACATGTTATGATTGTTGGACTAGTAAGTCAAAGGCTGTAGCTTCGAACCCAGGTACGTGCAAGTGAATCCCGGACTCCTCGCCAAGAAATCCGGCGAGGAACACCTGTGATTTTTAATTCGTGCGAATCATTTATCATTCATCATCTTCATTCTTTCGTCTTGGTGGTGGGGTACCCATTATGAGTTTCCCACACGTTAAAAAAAGAAAACAACTCACCACTGAGTTTTTGATATTACTTAACACTATATTATTACTAAACGGTAAAGGAAAACATCATGAGGTAACCAGCACGTGCATATGTAAAGCTATTTCTATAGGCGGGCGGTTTAAACACAAGGTTTATCGGCCATACGATAAGAAAAAGGAAAAAGGTTATAGGATCGGTAAAGCTTCTTTTCGACAACAGTTTGACTGGATAAAATTAAGTTAGAGAGAGTCATTATTAGGCACAATTGTAGGCAGCAGGTGATAGGACAATTTTATGATCAATAAAAAAATTCAATTGAAGAAAATGACGTAGAAAATCTGCTTAGTCCAACTGTCGCGATTAAGGCTGAGCGCAAACTAAAGACACAACAGTTTCAAAACAGCTTTGCGTCGAGCAATTTGCGGCAAAAATTTTTTTGACGATAATTTGTTGTTTGTTTGTGGTACGCACAAGTTGGCATCGTTGTCTACATATATGTATGAAAAGAAAAACAAATTTACCCGAAAATTGCTCGGCGAAAACTATCTTGTGACTATTGTCTTTCGTCTGCGCTCAGCCTAAGTTTTCATTTGTTCACGATGGATGTGACAAATTGTGTGACTTATTCTTTTGTATTATTAAAAAAAATTTTAGTCGATTGGCATGAGACTTTGACATTATTAAATAGTTACTTTTCCTCTTTTTTAAACCCCGACGAAAAAAAGTTTAATGCGTGTCATCAAACAGATAAATTGATTTTGATTTAGTATATAGATTTTTTTATTTGAAATGTGACTGGATCTTAGCTAAAAAATTGTACCGTGGTTATTTTTTTTTTTTTTCATTTTAATTTATACTTGTTAGGTCTAAAAAATAGAGAAAAGAGATAGGCAATATACTTTTTGTGAAATTTTTACGTTTTAGCACATGTTAGCTTATTAAATATAAATATTTAATAAGAAATTTGAAAAAACAACTGGTACGGATGGGATTCGAACCCACGATCTTCGGCGTACCGTGCCGACGCTCTAACCGCTGAGCCACCGTATCCCATCAGATTTTTTTTCAAATTTCTTATTAAATATTTATAGACCTCTCTTATCTTATCATAATATCTACATATACCACAACATTAACTATAATAATAAAGAAATTGCAGTAAGGAACCTTAGACCTGGCACGACTTTGTCTAGATTTCATTACTTTTTAGTAGTTATATTTTACCGACCCCATTACAGGGCGACTTGTCTTGACAAGCGAGAGCAGTTTTATCAACTACCCTCACTTGAGATGTTTTTGAATTTAAAATGTGTGTGTATGAAACGCAAACATTCCTTGTCCGATTGGCCCTTAGAGTTAAGTGTTTAAAGATTTGTTACCTTCTCAGGTGCTAGACGATCCTGCAGAAGACCATTTATACCTGGTATTCCAGCTGCTAGAAGGTGGTCCAGTCATCGACATCCCCACTGAGAACCCTCTCAGCGAACATCTTGCGAGGAAGTACTTCAGGGATGCGCTGCTGGGGGTGGAGTACTGTGAGTTATCTTAAGATTAGCCTTCTATCTTCTCTGAAGTTCCACATAACATAGACTCACGCCTGTATTACCCAGAGGAGGTAGGCAGAGGTGTATATACAGTACACCCACGTTTCGCCGGCTATGTTATAAGTTCCATGTAAAATGCAAGCGTATTGCCATTAACCAGGCATAATTCCAGACTCCGTGCTGCTACTGAAAATTTCCTAATGGAAAGACCCAATAACACTTTGCTCGATCCGGTTATCGAACCCAGGACCTCGTGCTCCGCAATTGCGCATGCAGTCTCTGAAGTCCCATATCTTATTAAACGTTTCAGAACGTTTCGCGCCACAATATTGGTATCAGGCATACCCATGCGTGTTTCATGTTGTCTCAGGTTCGATATCCGCATCAGAAAAGCTGTAATTGATTTTTGCCATTTGGAAACTGTCAGTAGCAGATCTATAGAGTCTGGAACTATCTTTTTCTTTGCTTATTAGGTCATGAGGTCATTTTTTCCCTTGAGTACAATAAACCTAAACTTTGTTTTCCTTGTTCATGGGTAGATGTCCCTACTCACTCACTTAAAGTTACTTAGCCATATTGCACTCATGGGACTTGTTAAACGTTTTTAGAACATCGTGGTCAAGATAATCGGACATATTCTATAATAATATTACAAATTCGAATGTGTACATCTTGCCATAGACAATTTCTACCAATTTCTACCAAAGGCGGATTCCTCTAAAACGATTTAGATGGTCAATATCAATGGAGACTCGCCTATTCATAAAGTGTATCTAGCAATTTCTACCAATTTCAACCAAAGGCACAGGGATTCCTACAAAACGATTTTGACGGTCCATGTCAATGGAGACTCGCCTATTCATCATCCTCTTAGCCAGTCTCAAACTTAGATGAGGTCGGTTCCTAATTAACTTAATGCAGCTGAATATCAAAATTTTGTCACAGAGCGACTCACTACTTTCTGATCCCCGCAACTCAAAAGGATGCGATATTCTAAAGTTAGATTAGTTTTTCTTAATAAATACCTAAAAGGTAAGATAAAAAGTTTCACATGCAAAACCATGGGTAAAAGTGATAACATTTTTTTTTAAGTTTTAAAGAAAAAACACTTATGAATAAACATTTTTGTAAAGTAAGTAGGTATGCATAATTATTATGTAAACGCTTAAGTTCGTAGAAAGAAAAAATAGATTAGGAACGGGATTTGAACCGACCTACGGGTAAAGACCCCAGTCGTTATGCCACTAAGTTCATCATCATCATCTTCCTTTCCTTGTCTTAATAGGTTTTCTTCTTCCATTCATCTCTATTAGCTGTCATGTCCCTTTCCATTCTCACAGACCTCAGAACAATGTAACCTAAAATATGCCATTATATTTAAAAGAGCAACCACGGAGTTTCTTGCCAGATTCTTCTCCATGAAGAGTAGGCTGCCCTTGGAACTGACAACTAGAGTCACTCTTACAACAACAATATTAAAATTATGACTATTCATAAGTGCCTAATGGTCTACATGAATAAAAATAATTTGGTTTTGATCAATGTCGCCTTTGATGCAATCCATCCATCTTTTATATCGTATTATCATTATAACTATCATCATATAGTTTCTTTGATACCTTTAGAACCATCCACAATCATACTTAAAACCTTTCCTCCACTAAGTTATTCATAAAAAAATATGTTTATAAGAGTAGGTATCATAATTCCCAATTTATATGTACAATGTTATTTAAGTATTCGTGTCTCGTCTCCTAATGAAGGGGGCCTGATCTGGGTCAATCTGACCCCATCATCTACTCTGTCTAGTCATAAAAAACCCGTAATATTTTTATATCTTCAACAAATAGGTTCTTTGGTAAACTAAGTTACAACATAGTAATTATATCTTGATTGGACGCTTTGGAATTGCAAACAATAAATCATTCATTCGATCTATATAATTATAATCTTGTGCCATGTTTCTTATGAAATATAGCAAAAGATGTGTAATTATTTCAGATTTATCACTTTATAAACTTCGATGTTAAGAGGAAAACTTTTTCATACGTCTAAACATCGTGACATAAAAATGGGCGGGTCACGTCAGCCGTATGCAAGAGCCCTTTAGGCAAAAGTAGTTGCCACACTATAACAAAAATTGAAATAAACCGCAGTGACAGACAGAAGGTTTTCTTTGTAATGAATAACAGACAGAATTTCGGTCACAGCGACCTATCTCAACGAAAATTAGCCAACTACGCAGAAAACATTTGTGCGCAAACACAGCTAGGTGCACTCTCTATTCGAGGGAATCTCAGGGAATCTCATAGTCTGTTGGGACGGCAATCCGACACGACGCAGATAGATAAGGCGCAGGGCCAACGGCTTTCGTGCTGTCCGAGGCACGGAGTAAGTGATAATTAATTTATAATACGCACATAACTTACGAGAAATCAGAAGATGTGCCGAACCTGAGACCTTTACCTGCCAATCAACGGTCATACTATTAAGCTTTCATGCAGATCACCCCCTACTTTCATGACTCGACGGTTTCCTTTTTACTTGGTACGAAACCCTAAAAATCATGATTTGATGGAATCTTTTCCTCTAAGCAATTTCCATTAATTCAATCCGGGGATTACCATAACAATTGATTTTGTAAACCCGCAAACGTATTTGTGTTGAAATAATTACTTGTGAAATATTAACAAACAATTTATTGGCAATTTCCGAAAATCAAACGGGTTTTGAATATTAATGAACAATAGATGATTGGTGTAACAAAACTGTTTAAAATTGTTGATTGAGATTTCGCTGGTTTCAGCATTAAAGTCCAGCACATTCGGCCTCCCGGGATACTCTCTTACTCATTCTACATATCAGCCTCTTCTTCTTGTTATTACTATGGTTGATGAACAACCTGGTGTCAGAGTTTAAAGCGCCCGTACGTCTCTGACATGGCTACATCGTTGAAAAGTCTCTCAGGTGTACTGGTTTCCTTGAGATGTCTTCCCTGTTTTAGCTAATGGTAATTAAATTCTAATACGCACATGAATTTTTAAAGTCAGAGGTGCTTATTTGGGTTTCGTACCTACGACCCTTGTCTTAACTTTGAAGCATGATAACCTAGTGTTGTGACTAATCGGCATGAAATAATAGTTTCCGTAATGTTGTATAGCATCGAAGCTTAATTCCCCATATCCCAATTCAAAGACCAGCAACATACCTGGAATTCCTTTAGTGTTGCTTTCCAAACGGGTTAACCAAATTTGATCCCTTTCCTATACAAAAGATGAACTTGATTTTTTTTTCATTGCCTAAAAGAGGGCTCTCAAATCAAATAAGAAAACTTTGGTCACTCTCACAAATGAGCTGGTAAAGATTCACAGTAGGTGCGTAGATCAAAAATTTCCCTGCGTTACTTACCCTCGGGGTAAATAGGCGTGATGTCATATAATGTTTTTCTTTCGTGGCCTATTTACTTGTGTTGTTCACTGTCTCGACCCGCCACATTACATTCTCTTACATATTCATCGCATAATCGATTGCCCAGCTTTTCTTTGCAAAGATTTCGCTCCGAAACTCACTGAATATATAAATACATACATAGGTATCACCACTTGTGTAGGTGATCTCATTTGCTTAAATATGTTTGTCTGGCTTAACTGCTTTGATTTAGTGGTCGTAAAAATGGTAAGGGTGCTGGGTGTTCCAAGGTCGGGCAGTTTTAGTTTGTTAAACTGGCTGATTTAGCCATTTTGAGTGGATCCTAATAGCGGTAATTTGTTGGATTGCCTAATAAAAACGGTTGCTGGAACTCAAGACAAGCAATACAAACTTTTCGGGATTTGCTTAAACGGTGAACCTCGGTGTACGGAAAACCTCGAAACCAACAACTTTTGACTAACATTTCCATCTTTACTCTTGGGATTCTATCTTCATTTACTCTTTGTCACTCTATCTCTCTCTGCCTTCTTTCTTTTCAATCTCTTTGCGAAAAATCACGTCGAGCCGTTGCTCCATTGCTAAAGATAGATGTTGCTGTTGAAAGAAGGACAATCCATCAAACCAAGAAACACATTTTCGCAATTAAGTAGGTATGAGTAATATTACTATAGGTAATTATTTGTGTAAAAGCCTACTGGTGGTTTAAACTCTGACTCAATGTTGTTCATCAATAATACAAATTCACGACTTACATTTCTCCTATTCCTCAGTACATTACCAACGAATAGCGCATCGGGACATAAAGCCAGCAAACCTGCTCCTCGGCGAGGGTCGGGTGCAGGTGGCGGACTTGGGGGCCTGTGGGGAGCTTGCAGCAGCAGGCAGAGTTTCCGGGACCGTGGGAACTCCGGCCTTCAGGGCTCCGGAAGCCGCCGCGCCCGCTGATAAGTATAGTGGAGAGGTAAGTCAGATCTTAGGTTGATTCTGAATATTTAAAAAAGAGTTTGTTTCTGAAGAGTTCCAGAAAAATAACACTATTTGATAGGTATGTCTAGAGAGATTGCATGCATGGTTAGGTACCAAATATGGTAAAGTATGTATAATGTTTATTAAAATGAAATAATATAACTAAACCCATTGTTGGTACCCTTTGATCCTCAGGCAGCTGACATCTGGTCTCTAGGAGTGACACTCTATGCGATGATCACGGGCAAGGTTCCGTGGGTAGGCAGCTCAGCAGTAGAACTACAGCGGAAGGTCTTGGCAGAACTCCTGACGTTCCCCACCAGGTTCCAGCCATCGAAGTCTTTGAGAGATCTCCTTAATAGGATGCTGGATAAGGATCCTGCTACAAGAGCTACTATGCAGGAGGTTAAGGTAATGGTTAAAATTACACACATACTTACTTAAATTCACATCTTTTTTCCGTGGGTAGGTAGAATCTACAGAGCGCCACCTGCAACGTTTCCCATACTCCTTTTGCCTCGTCCACATTCATACATCTAATCATACATACGCGCTGGTTGCGAGTACTGCGCATTTGAACTTTTTGAAAAACATCACCAATGAGGTCAGGTCACCTTCTTGGGCGTCCCCTCCCTGCGCTTCCCCTAACATCCGCCATATAGACCTTTTGTTAATCGCTTCATCCATCCTCTCATCCTGACCACACCATCAGATATTTCTGACTGTTTATTACATTTGCCAATGAACAAAAACTAAACAATATATTATTTTAACAGGAATGATTGCTCCTTCTACAAAATTAAATCTGTCCCCGTTGTCATAGCGTGTATTCTAAAATATTCGACAATTAGTGGAACAATTTAACCAATCCGTATTATCCGAATAAAGGTTGACTTTTCCGAAAGGAGTGGCACTTATAGAAGGATATAAAATAGGCCATAAAGGAGGTACGAATAACAAATATCTGGTACCAAAGACATATTTATTTTTTATTGCCTAGTTTTTATTAATTTATATAAAAACTTTGATCTGCGTCTGATATGCGATTGCGATGTCACATGCACAAAATTATGACACTAATTCACTGTCGATTTTATTCGATAATATCGATAAATTGTCGAATTCAATACTATCGTGGACAAAGCCGGTGCACCACTGTTAAGGTTAGAGTCGCTAGCACCCGGCGTCTGAACGTAGCGCTACGCATCGTTGAAAGCATTTTGATGGCAAAGTGATGCACCTTTCGTGTCCGCGATAGTACATTCAATACCTTTATCACTCCATGTTTTACTACGTTTTACTTTAATATGTGTGGGAGTTGACGTTTTAGCATCTGATAAGGACGAAGGTTAAGCATTTGGCATTTAGCGTTAAGCTGATTCCTTGGGCAAAGATGGAGGATTCGTTTGTAATCGTAACGTGGGCGCTCTTTAAGACGTAATTGTCCGAAGCTTTTGTTGTTCGTTAATTTCTTTACAAGATCAGAATGGTTTTATATGATTACCGCATATATAAAAGAGCTAAAAATGAATATAGATCAAATATAGATCCACCGTCATCAAGTACAGGCAATCATTAATTTTAATTCTTTCCTTTTGTACGTTTTCAAACAAAGCGGTAAGCGTCATTTTCTAACAGCAAAAATATGTATGTATAGCTTCTCAAAAATGTATCCCTGAACTCTTCAACTTGTCCCAGGATCACGAATGGGTGACAGCCAACGGCACGGATCCCTTACCGTCGGAGCAGGAGAACTGCAGACTGGTAGAGGTGACCGAAGAAGACATGGCGCAGGTCGTCACCTCCATACCCAACCTGTCCACGCTCATACTCATCAAAACCATGCTTAAGAAACATAGCTTCCAGGTATGTATTAAATAGATCCTCCACTTCTACCTCTTCCTACCTCACGGTATGTAAATGATTTCTGACATTTATAAAATTACCGTGCTACCCTAACTTGCCGACGACTTCTGCCGCCGCCGCCGACAAATAAAAATAATGAATATCCATCTTTATTATTACTTAATTTTATTAATCTCTGCCTTTTTGTTTCAATTATCCTTGATTTGGTCACTATTTTTTACTATCATAAGTTTTTATTTACCATTTAAACCAAAAACAGAAATGATTCACGATTATAACACTATTGTAAATTATTGTAATCTCCAAATTTATGTTTGTCTCAGCCAATCTGACCTTATGCAAGTCAGCCATCTCAGCAGAAACTGATCATTTATCTTTTTTTTTATCTTTACTTCCCAAATACGAGTTTCTTCGAAATACCTACTTCTTTCGCTTGTCCACAGAATCCATTCCTCCGCAGTCGGGAAGGCACCACGTCTCGCCGGGAGTCCACGAGCGCTCGCGGTGAAAACTCTGAGAAGCCTACGGCGGCTACCAAGCGAGGTGGCTTGGCGAGGGCAGGACGGTCGTTGTCGGCGCCGGGCAACTATTTGACTGAAAGGTATCTTCAGAATTGGTTGCATTGTACCTTCTCATTATTGGCTTAGGACCTATTCTCTCTCCACCTTGATAGTGAGAGAAAGCTTTTGTCGACCATTAGTTATAGGTAATATGCTCATTTGTTTTAGGTTCAATTTAAATACAATCACGTTAATGTGCATAATGTTTAATTCGAAGAAGATCTAGGTATATTTTCATGTCCACTTTTTATTTATAAAAATTTTCCCTATCTAGTAATGACACGGAAATTACCAAAACGTTATTTCAGCAGGCAAACCTCATTTGACATGGGACTGGAATCTGTTGAAGAATCCCGCGACCAGAGTCAGGACGCGTCCACCAAGGAAAAGAGTCCCCAAGAAAATGAGCAAGAGAAAGAGACGCGGTGATACACCACCCGAGCGGCGACGCCCGCCGCCGACCAATGGCTACTCCGCATTCAAATTGTGTTCGAATTCGATTAGCCAATGGGATAACAATGTTGGCGCTTAAAGCTAAATATTGCCAGCACTAAAAATTTAATTCCTAGATAAAAACATTAAATTGATATTTTTTTAATAATTTTGATGTTATGTTGGCGTCAAAATCTGACGAACGGCACTATATGAATATTAATTTGTAATAATAGGATTGCGTAAAATAATAGTTCTTCGGAAGTGATAATTATAAATATTGACTAGACTCGGATTTTGATGACAATGTAACGATGGAAACTTACTATAAATAATATTATTCACAAATTACTAAATCATTCATCCGCTAGTCCTATTCACTTAATATTGTAAATATTTTAAATAATACATTTTTCCTCTTTGACTTAAAAAGCACTTGAATATTTTTCATAAAATTAAATATGAATTAGGTCATAAATACGCTGCCTCGCGGCGCTGGCTTGACTATTTTATAATATTTAGAATCTTCTTAGAAAAAAAAATACCACGACTTACGCATAGAATCAGAATGAAAAATTTGCAATAGCTTTCAGTATAATAACGGCCAGCAACAAAATTATAAGCTGATTTAAAAAAATAGAGCTTGGTACACAAGAAAAATGGCGTTCACCCCGCGAGGCAGCGTCTATACAAACTTTTACAAAACCCGTTTATATTGTAAATATTTTAGCATATTTTAATATTAATTCAAAAAAAATTGCTCAATGCTTGTTTAATATTATAATTATCCTTGTATAAAAATAGCTTTTAGGTTGTAAAGAGTTTCATAAAAATACATTTTCTTCGTATTAATGGCATTCCTACAATATTTTTAATAATTTTGTGGTAGCTGCAGTCTATATAAATATAAAGCTAATATCCCCATTTCCTTCCATTAGCAACCAAAAAATATGTATTTGAGTCAATCCAAAAAAAAAGTATTTTAGTTTTTTATCTATTTGAAGCTCTCAGAAGCTTACGAATGTTTCTATTCTTATGATCTCAAGACATAAATGACAGCCAATTTATTATATAAATATTGACATTATTCCTTTTAAATTGAAATAATTTAATTTAGAATTACTCAAACCAGTATAATAAAATCGGCAAAATTTGAAATGGAAATGTTTTGATTAGTGTTTTGATAATGTCTCCGAACACATTCAAGACCACAAATTGGTTGTATTTTTATGAAACTCGTATCTTTAATTATTAAAATTGTAAGTCTAGGGGTTTTTGAGCAATTGTTGTACGAAAGTACGTGATATATTGCCCGTGAAAATCATACGAGAAGTTTAAAATTACTTTTATAAAAGATATCAGATATTTTAGACATTTTTGAAACCAACTCCTACTTATAGAATAAGTGTGAACAAAACTTTAGGTAGATTCAGAATGCAACATTTTTCGTACTACGACTAAATTTTCTTTGCAATTCTAAAATATATTGGACAGCTATATTTGTATGACTACATTAATTTATAATGGGTACTGTGTCATTAGACATAGTAGTAAGTGCGGGCAGTAATTTAGTTTTTCTGTTAGGAAAACAATATTATCATATTGTTTGAAAGCTTTATGAGAGTAAAATTCCACCTCCATTGGACTTTAAGAAAGTTTGGTAGGTGTGTGAATAGTTATCATCGATATAATACATAACCGGCCTCACAGATCCGGTGTTTCCGATAGAGATCTGCGGTAACACTGAGAGTTGACGCAAACATCAATTTATCAAAGATATTCCGGGAACCGGATCCGAGAACTGATCCGGTGCTGACCATAGAATTGAATGTCTGTCTATATGACGCAGTAACAGAGTTTGGGTTTGAACTGAGTAGAATGGTATCTGTATACAATAAAGGACTCATTTTACCTGCAAATGCCTGATAAAGCCCGTCCTTACCATAGAGTTTGACCATTAAGTTAGACCGTTTTTTTCTCGCAAAAAAAAAACTGCACGGCACTTGTATGGAATTGATGATAGATAAGGCAATGCTAAATTGCCTAGACCCCTAGACGTTATGCGCCCTGATTTCAGGTCCTAAGCATATGTAAATAGCATGCAGCTACGTTAAGAGATTGACCAATTTTCACTGTCAAATTAATTTCAATTATATTAAACATCTATTGAATCGTGAGCGGAGTTTATAGTCTGTGCACATTGTAAACGATTTTGACATATGTCAAACGGAAATTATGGCGCGAAACTTCGTCAAAATGGCCGAAATTATTGGCACGTTCAGATTGATTGTGGCTGTTATTCAAAGGTAAATTCAATGGCGTGCATTCAACGCTCCATGCGGTAATGACGTTTTTAATTAACGTGGTTTCCAATTATTTTACCATTCAGCAATTTAACATATAAAATAAAACGCAATTATACATTGCACAGACTATAAACAGAATTATATGTAGGTGTGTGTTAGTGTACAGGGTCCCGATCACCGAAGTACTTACGATTTTTGTGTATAATTAAGTAAAAAAAAAGTTTTTTATTACTATTTTTAATTAACAAATTTGTCCAAGCTTAGATATTAGGTGAAAGGAGTTTTATTGTACACGTTTTGCGCTGTTCTTTTACAGACAATTATTATAAAATATTATCTAATGTTTATTTTTGTTTTTTTTTTATATTAGAATCATTGCCACAATTTTTTTAAACTATAACGGTATAGCTGTTTCCGAACGCTTTACTTCCAATCATGTCGGTTATTTGTTTTGTCCTAAGCATTTTTTTAGATTAAAAATAAATGTTTTTCTTTACGTTTAGAAATTTGTGATGATGAAGTAGAAGAAGATTTGGTGTGATTTTTTAACGAAATGACCGGATCTATTGTAATACTTACAATTTTTTTAATTATAATTATAATTTAAAAATTATCAGAAATAGATAATGACCTATAGGTTCTTAATTTTAAAATTTAAGTTATGATTATGAAATAACCTCGAAGCCATTCATTATTTAAATAATAACAAAGAATTTATTGTTTTCTGTGTACTTTTTTACTCCATTTTTTTATAGTCGTATCTTTTGTTTTTTTAATATTAGTTTTTATTAATGGCAGCTCGGCCACACTGTGTTAATAATCTTCTTATAATAACAAATTATCGATACTTACATAGTACAGTCAGCAACAAGAATTGTTTCGTAATCTCAAAAATTTTGACTTAGCTATTTAAAATTTGTACACCTATTATTATAGTAACCTTTTCGAGGACGTCTATTAGAAAAAAAAGGAAACGAAATCATTATTAAGTAATAGATATATAACTATGTACAAATAATAAATAAGGACACAATGACATCTAAAATTGATGAATACAGAAAAAAACAATATGGGTTTGAGTTTGATGTGCCAGTCGTCTATAGAAGACAAAATATTTTGTGCCCCACATGCCACGTCTTTATTTAAATAGGTAATTTGTGGCGTGTGGAGCACAATATTTTTCGTCCTCTACAGAACATTCTAAAAGCTCAAAAGGTTCAAATAGCTACTTATGAATAAAAGTTTTTTTATTTATTTGAACTTTAACAAATCGGAATCCTGTTTATATTGTTTTGGATTTATTCACGCACAGATAATTCAATTAAGTTCAGAGTCTACACAATGCCATATTCTCTCTTTTTTGTTGTTGTAAATGTTTGAATTTATTTAAAAATTGTTGTTGCTGACTGTACGTATCCAAATTTCTCGGCCCATGCCACGCTTTAAAAGTTACTTAGTACAAATTTCAATAATATCGTAAATATTTCCTTTTACTCTGGCTAAATTATGGTAAAAATTAGGTATGTTACACACTTTCCAACACTTTGTCGTCAGTAATAAAACAATCTGAAAATCTTTAGTTACCGCACACCTTGATGAAGTCAGTACGGACTTATTATTTAGGTTGTAGTGTCCCACTGCATGGCAAAAGCCTCCCTACTACCACTCTGTGATGTAAGTCCAGGTCATCCGGCCATGACTTCTTGCAAGACTTCTATCGTCTTCTCAAGACGGAAGGGAAAGAAATTGAAAGGAAGTAAACTTGAAATTTGATACAAGCGATACGATAGCTCAGTTGGTAAAAGCGTTGCTACGGTGCGGCAAATGTTGCGGGTTCAATCCCCGCTCTTATAATACTTTTTCAATTTCCTCAATTTTTTTTAAATTAACATTTATTCTAATGATTATATCATTGACTCCGATTTTTAATTTGATTTTTTGGCCACAAAGTAACGACCACAAAGTAGTCGAGTGTGTAACTAGTTTAAATAAAAGTGTTGGGTTTTAAAACGTCCCCTTATCCTTTGCAAGCTAAGGTCCAAACTTTTGCCTTTGAGTGTTGTGATAGTCTAGAAGAAAGGTATGCTTACATTCTAACTATATATAGTACTTAAAAAAATATAAGAAAATTTTAAAACATTTGAAAAATATATTATCTCTCAGATGTAATATAAAAAAGAAAATTTTTATGACTAAAATCTTGCGAAGAAATTATTGATAATATTTTTAAATATCTGCTTTTTTTTATTGTATGTAAGTAATTGTTTTGTAATTTTTGTGTCTAATTTAGATAAAATGTGATCTAGGTAGGGTTTTTTTTATATTGGAACGAATATTCCACTGAGAAAGATGTTGAACGCTGTCAGAATTAGTATTGACTGTGAATTTAAATATTGTGAACCAATAGCAAGCAAATATGCATTTTACTACCTACTACTTAAATTCTATAATCGCTTAAAAAATCTTAACTATCTACTACTGATCGCTTAACTCAAAACAATTGCTCTCTTTAAGTCAACACCGTTCAACATTTCTGCAACCTCCTCGCTTATAATAGTCGTAACGATAAGTCGCACAACATGAACCACACAAACACCTCTGTAAACAAACGTTTTGAACCCTGAATTATATTTTGTTGTTGATTTTATTGAAATTTCATTATTAACGATTTAATAAAAACACTTTTAAAGTATCAAGATTGTTTTTTTTCCTCAGTATTCACCAATCATGTAGTGACAGCCAAGTGCCACTGAAAGAATTGTCTTGAATTCGAATCCAATTCGCAAGTCCCAAACCTAATCCTTCCATTCCATAATACCTCGCAGGATACTGGTGTAAACGTCTATAGGTTACGGTTAGCGCTTGCCATCCGATGGGCCGAATACTTGTTTGCCAACGTCGATAGAACTTCTTCATTTTACGTTAAGGGTAATTTATATTGAGCCAGTAAGTATTTCAATCCAACGTAGCAATCCAGTGTCGCTGGATCGGTACTGGACTGCAGAAAACAATACGCAATATCACCGCGGATTACTAGATTGAAATGTTTTTATTGATTCAGTAATGTCCTTTTCCTGACGGAATTTTGGTCACAGTGGTCAACCTCAGCGGATATAAGCCAACTACGTGAGATATCATTGTGCACAAGTTTGTACACAAACACAGGTGCACTCCCTATTCCTTCACTCTCATAAACCGATCGGATGATAATCAGACACGACCGGAGAGAGATCAGGCGCATGAAAAACGGGTTTACTTCTACGAAAAGTCGAAGTGGGTCGAACCTGAGAGCTCTGACTTGCCAGCCAACGGTCGTACCACTAGGCTATCACGACACTTATTGGTTCAGTAATGATCCAACGTCACTGGATCACAATGCAGCACGCTGAATTAAAATACTGGACCAATGTAAAACACCCTTAATATTAACGTTGATAATCTACAACGTGTCCTGCTACGACGTGTAGCGCTACGATAATCTTGCTACGAGTGTAGCGCTACGAACTTTTGTAGCGCTAGTGCTACGAAAGGTGAGAAAGCGTAGCGGTGTGATCTATCTACGATCTAAGATACTTCGACGTATAATTATTATTATTATAGTTTATGTCCTTATTTTACCTTATTGTTTTATGGTTTTGTTTGTTTTGTTATTAGTTTTATATTCCCATTACCTTTGATTAATGTAATTGGTTTCTTGAAAGCCGTGTTAGTCAAAGTTAATAATAATAAAAAAAAATGTCGAAAGTTAGTTTTAAAGTCACGTCACAACCGCTTATTTATGTGACCCTCTAAAATTTGACAGATTGATGACTTGACAGTGACTTGAACCCTTATTTTAAAAATAATATTGTGTGTAATTGTTTATCTACTTAAAAAATATAAATTTAGTTTCACACTTAATAATACATATATTGAACCATATCAACCTGAAACTTGTTTTATTATACAATCGGCCAGTTCATCTCCGCTTCGTTCACACAATTTGACTCAGACACTATTGATTTTGCCTTGTTTTTGATGTTCGCTCATCCGAAAGCGGTCACTGAGGGGACAAAATCCACTAATTTACTAATTCCGACGTTGTCAAATCAAATGCTGCCCTTGAATAAGAGGCTTTGTGGATCTCTTCTTAATAAGTAATCTGTTAAGACTGCCTCTCTGTGATATCTTGATTAAATTTAATTAAAATAACGAGAAACGTTGTCTCTAAAAGATACAAAAAGAGCATTAATTACTTTTTTAAACGAATAATTATAAAGATAAAAGATTTGATTTGTTTGTTTGTAATGGATAAACTAAAAAACTGCTAAACCAATTTTGAAATTCTTTCCCCTATAGAAAACTACATTATCAGCGAGTAACATGGTCTGTATTTTACTAAGACATTTACGAGATATACAGAAAAATTCAACTTCACGCGAAGTCACGGGTGGCATATATTGTATACTCAATAAATATTTGGTGGTTTATTTTTATTAGCAATTACCCTCTTTTTTCTTTGCCGCAGTCGGGTAAAAATAAGCCTCAACCGAGGCAGTACTATCATAGACCATAGAGAGACCCAGTAGGGGATTTGGTCCTTCCATATTCCCGCACAGGGTGTGGCAACGCGTAAAAAGTACTCTAAGTATTGCAGGCCTCTATAGGTTATAGTAATCGCTTTACCAGCATATGGGCCGTATGTTTGTTTGCCACCATAGTTGTATAAAACGTTACAGTATCTTCATGTTTACTTTACACTTCTCTCTGCTCTATCTAGTAAAATAACATACATTAGCCTCATAACATAGACTCACACCTGTATTCCCCAGAGGGGGTAGGCAGAGATATATGCAGTACACCCACGTTTCGCCGATTGTTATAAGTCCCATGTATTTGGGGCGAGCCTATTGCCAAGTAGTAAAATATAACCTTAGTGTATATACAGTGTTCGTACTGCATATTATATTAATTATACTAAGTCTATTACTCGTCCGCTTGTTGGGCCTGGGATTCCAAACACGGATGCCGCGTTGCCTTTTTTATTAATATTAAATAATTACTAAATTGATAACATAATTTCATATTTATAATCCTACTTTATATTTAGTCAAATGGTGTACAATAAAAAATATTGTAATCTAATATTACTACTAGCTGTGGTAAAAATGAATAAATACCTCCATTTATACAAAGCTAAGACTCATTTTAATTAAATTTAACTATGACATCAACTTAAGGTAACGTTAATTCATAAGTCATAACTTTAAAGAATAAAATAACGAAATAAAACTTAATAATCTGTAATGTATTTTGTATTTCATTTATTTCACGAGACGGACTGTCAGAATTCTTTTGTAATGTTACAGGAAGCTCGTATCACTGACCCTTTCAACATTTTATTTTTAATTTTCTTTCTTTATTTGTTATTCGAATTTGGCAAAACTCGCTGAGCAATCAGCTGAATGAGGATAAATGAAACATCTAAAAAGGTTTACATCATTTATTTACTAGAAAAAAGATAATTCTATAAACAATAGCATTTTATATTCAAATTAAGGTCTTTTTTAATTAATCTGTATTTCAAATTTACTTTTTCTTCTTGTTACCTTTCTTTTTGTGGCTATCTTTCTTCTTCTGTTGGTTCTGTTTATCTTTATCGTTGCTTTTCTTATCATTTTTCTTGTTTTCGTCATTTTCAGCTTTTTTATCACCATTGTTTATATCCTTGTCATCTTTAGTTTCCTTGAATGAAGAAATCATGATTGCTGGTTGCGCTCCCAGAGATGATAGATTGGTGTCATCCAAAACTATGGCACTACCGCTAGGTATTGCATTAGCGGGCAATGCAACTAATGGCTCGTTACCTGGGGCGTTGCTTACGACATCATGGCTTGGAGTATTTACAAGTGTGTTTGTACTTTGATTTCCTGGATTTAATACGATTGGCTGAGTGTATTGTCCATTATCCATATTATTATTATTAGGCAGAACAGGGCTTGGTGTATTTACAACTTCGTTTGGGGTTTGTACTGGATTTGTTGGTTGTACCATTGGTTGAATGTAACTACCATCATTAATAGTGGTCTGTACTGGCGTATTTGGATTGACGAATACAGACTGATTAGGGACAGCTACTATTACACTTTGTCCTTGATCGGGAACATTTGGTTGAATGTATCCATTTGTTGGTTGTTGGTTGTACACAATATTATTTGGTTGTCCACTAATCACCCCTTGAACTGGGTTCATTAAAACTGCTCCAGAACCACTACAAACACTAGGTACATTTTGCATACAGCTTGGCATTTGGACCACAATCTGACCATTTGTTGGTACTTGATTAGGTATAGCTGCATAAATTACATTTTGGGCAGGATTTTGAACCATTGGCACATTTTGTACATTTGGAACAGCATTGGCGACTATGATATTCGATCCTTGATTTCCATTTTGTAAAGGCACATTGTTTGGTTGTTGATTAATTACAACACCTGGTATCTTAATCACTTGCCCATTAGAATAAACGAGAACGTAATTAGGGCTTTCATTAGGTGTGTTCATATTGATGACGGATTGTCCGGGATTAATTATTCCATTAGTGTAACCTCCGTTATTTACATTCGACTTATCTGGACTCACTTGATTTGACGGCAAAGGTTGACTGTTTACTATTTGATATGGTTGGTTGCTAGGTTGCCCTGGGTTATATGGAATATATATCACATTATTCGTAGGCTGATTACCATTCGGCACCACTCCATTTGGTTGGTTTTCATGTAAAAGGTAAACGCTATTAGCACTGTTACCTGATCCAACCAATAAGTAATCTTTATTTTTATTTAAATCCGTAGATTTATCATCCTTTTCGTTTTTGTCTATTGGCGCGTCATCTTTTTTGATAGCGTTCGTTTTGGGTGGTAATTTTTCCAGGTCTGTTAAGTCTGGATGATGGTTGCTAGGTTTCTGCAATAATGGTTCATTCTCTCTTTCTTCAGGTCTCTCTTCAGGTCTGACTTCAGGTTTTACTTCAGGTCTATTTTCAGGTCTGACGTCAGGTCTGACTTCAGGTCTCACCTCAGGTCTTTCTTGAGGTCTCTCTTGAGGTCTCTCTTTAGGTTTCCCTACGGGAATCCTATCATGTGAATTAACTTGTCCGTGGTTACCTGGCTTTTCTTCAGGATGATTTCTCTCATCAAATCTATCTTCTTGCGAATCATAATTTTGTCCAGGCAAACTGAATATGTTCTGTATTTGGGGCATGCCACCAAAACCTGGGTTTCCTAAACCCATATTATCTAAATTGAAATATGGATCTAAGAAAGAGTTGTACTGATCATAAGGCCGACGTTTGTGATGTCTATTATATGGATATAAGTTGTTGTTCATGAAATCAAATCGTCTTTGCGGTTCAGTATAATGTTGGACCCATGAGTGGCTGTAACTGCTATCTTCTGACTGTCTTTTAATTGATGGATCATTTATATTACCGTTAGATGGCGGTGCACCTACATCCATACCAAAAAGTGGTGTGTTAAGAATAACACGGCTTTCCACTATAGCCAAGGAAAGCAGTGGTAGTAATATCTGAAACAAAAACGACGATTACATCACTCACTGAAACTGTAATTATTATTAAGAGAGTTTCAAAAATTCTGAAATCAGCAGTAATATAAAGAAACACGTTCTCCAATTAGCGAAATACCAGAATATTGTGAACACCTGCCGCCAATCAATAATTGGCATAAAAAAAATGGCTTAATTTTCACAAATTTAAAAAATATATTATATTGCTCCCTAGTCCCTACTAGGATTTTTTAAATAATAATAAATTAAAGCCAAACTTGTACTACGGTGTAGTTATCAGTATAACTACACCGTAGGACTTGTTTGGTTTTTAAATATCAGTATATTTAATAATGCACAAATACTTAGACCAAAACTAATAATTCTGTAGATTATACAATTATTTTTTTGTTTGCGGGAATCGAACCTGGCGTAGAAACTAAATCGCTTAACCAGCAACAATCATTCGTCATCATTTTCACTAAGAAAAAGAAAAGAAAAAATTGCAAATCCCTTTGCCACTCCACTCCTTTTTCTTTAAAATTAAAACTATGAATAATTTTCCACTCTTAATTAAAAAATTAAATAAATCAAACATACCTGTATGCTCGTCCCCATGTCGAACGTCAAATGAAAGCTAGACCGTTGAGTGAATAGTTTTAATAAAATGCTTGGAAAAACCCAACGCACTGGTCATTAATGAGCCTTTAATTAGTATTTAATTATCACACTTTATGATAGTAGTTGGGTAATCACATTTTACCAGTTTTTTTATGAGACATCAAATAGCAAATTATTTTGCGGGTCATGTGAAGCGAACAAGCCAAGATAGTAGAACTTGAACATATGCAACCCCTTGGGTGTCACCGATGAATTGCCAACCTGAGAGCTTACACTTGAACTACTAATCCAATTTTAATCCTATTTTTACTATCCAAAGTTACAAAATATAAAACTAGGAACCAATGAGCGCATTGATCATGAGTTTGTCTGGTAGTTGGGTGAACCGTCTCTCTATTAGTAACAGGCTTACAGGCCAGAGCTTTTAGCGCGCCGTATTCCACGCGCGCCTCTCACGAAGGATTCAGCGGGGGCCAGGCCGCCGACAATAAAGTGACGTTTATAGGGAAAAATATCGGAATTACTGTACTTTTGTCCAAAGGTTAGTGGAGGAACAACATGTGTTAATTCGTCCGAGCCGGTCATAATCGCCTCAAATTGCCCTTGATATCGGGGTACAAAAAAAAGTTGAATGGGCTTCCATTAAGCCAGCTACTGACACATCTGCCGCAGGGGCAATCTAGGTGATTAGGTAGGGATGACCTTAAATTGCCTTCCAAATTGTTATGGTATGTATGATAACGGTACTAGGTGCAATTTCTCGAATAAACTACATACAAACAAATTATATCTTTTTTTTGTTACTTGTGGCATTACACCTGTAGCAGATATATTTGGCAGTCAAACGCCATTTAGATACGTGTGAGATATAACATGTCTTGTTTAAGTAACCGTAAAATGTACCCTTCATCTCGACATACACCGTGTAGCCCTACGCTCCGAATTACCCACAAAGCTTCAAAGAGAAGTTTTATTTATTCATTGAGCGAGACAACGTATGAACGTAGCTACGTATGCCAATTTACTCCGGAATATATCACGCTTCCACGAGCCTGTGAAAGCCGCCTACTTTAAGTGAAAAAATATCTGACAGATCCTGACTGATTATGTATTAGCAAACGTTTTACGATAAGTGGAAATTTTGCATTTGTAGCCTGTGGGAGACGGAGGGATCGCAATAAATAGGCTGATAATATTTTATAGTGGTGTGTTAATATTAATGAGCTGGCTCGACTGGGTATTAGCAACCTCTAACCATAAAGTTATAGTAAAATCTTAAGGTTAATGTACGTTTTTTATAATTTAAATAGCAGCAGCGACAGCTTAAAGGGTGTTACACTGATGAATTGCCAAAACTAAAGTATCAAATCTTCTTTTCGATACTTTTTGAAATGAAAGTAATGGTTCATGTGCAAATTAATCATATTACTTCATTCAAACGGCGAAGGTAAACATAAACCATAAACATCGTGAGGGAACCACACCTGAGGAATGTTCTTGAAAGTGTTTAAAGATAAATCAGAGGCCTACTAGAAGTATAAACGTTGCCACCAATTTGTTTTATATCTATACGACAAGAAGAATATTTTTTAAATATACAACACTTCAACGGTTATGGAACGTAATAAAAGTCATGACACATACCTATAGAAACATGTCATCAACGGATTTTCTGTTGTCAATCTTTAACGAATTAATGTCAACTGTCATCAATCACTGCGGTTATGAATCACTGTCGTATATTTCCTACTCTAATATTTTGACGGCAACAAACAATAAACGCCTATCGCAATCCATCTGCAAGTTACATAATAGGCCGCAACAAAATCCTTCGGTAACCGCTACATAAAACATTATATCGCGGCGGAATCGTAAATTTGCATCGCCTTACTTATACGTCATGTAGTTCACTCTGGGGAAATCAGTGGGCAAACGTCCGCAAGCCCAGCCAACGTGTGGAGACATGAGCCTCGTATAACTAAGTACTGTCACGACTCACGGACTAAAAAATTGTTTATTAGATTCCCAACTCAATTCCATCTCTCACTGTGCGAATTGGTCAAGATAAACTTTTTTATGGAAAATAATAGTTAAAAATATTTTTTATATAGATAACTTTTATATAAAAAATGTATTTCATTGTAAAAAAAAGACATGGTGTTAATAGTTACAAATATTTTATTGACAAATATGATTGTGTAGAAGAATATCATTTTGTATCTTAAAAAGCACCCCGCGTTTTTTTGCAATTTTTTTTTACATAATATTTACACTATTCTTAATCAATCTTTATAAAAAAAAATTACACATCTTATTTTGTTATTATATTACTTAATTCAAATTTATTTTATGCCTTGTGGTTAAGAACAGAACTACCCCTACTAACTAAAAGGAAAGATCCGGAGGATGGGCAGCAGCATCCTTCTGTGTAACAGCTATCATCTGCTACTGCGATCGCCAATCCGCTTGCCCAGAGCGTGGCGATTATGGGCAAATACCTCCAATGAGCGCACAAAAGCGGCCCGCATTGGAAGAGGCGTATGTTCAGCAGTGGACTAATACAGGCTGATGTTAAATACTTACTTAGTCCGCAACTTTGTCCACATTCTGTCGGCATTAAAGGTGATACCGCTAGCTATCACTGCTTCTCTAGCAACTGACATACCTAATGAAACAAAAATGTGCGGTACATGTACATTGTACAGGGTTATTTGTAAAACACCAGCATCCTTAAAAGGGGTCATTAAACTCATCATTATAAACAACTTTTACATTCCATACATTTATGTTCACGTGACTCAACATAGTAAAAGTTGTTCATAATGATGAATGTAATGACCCCTTTTAAGGATGCTGGTGTTTTACAAATAACCCTGTATACACACATACAGTCAGTGCCTCGACGCACCAACTTAGTGAATAATTTATGCTTATTTACAACAGAAACAGAATTCAAAATCAAGGGTGTTTGAAACGACGTGTTTGTTCCAAAGAACCGGTAAATACCGGTTTTCGTTCCGAGGGTTGTGTGTCTAACATTTAATTGTGGGTTAAGTTTGTATGCTTACCGTACAGACAACAGGTTACAAGGTACCTGAAAGTTACTAATTAATCTTTATGTTGTATCCCTAGTGGTTTGAGAAGAACCCGTGCGCTCGGTGACTGACATGTAAGGTAAAATCCTATCTTGGTTTACTCAGACCTTAATAAAATACTTGTAAGTGAATATTGTCGTGTGTCTTTATTTAAATATGTGTTACCCTTTCGCTTCGAAAGCTTTGCAGCTTTTGTGGTGGCAGAGAGTACGATTTATAGTCAAAAAATAATAACTATACGTACTACTACATACCGCCGCGCCCCCCGCAAATTTATCGTCCTCCGCATTGAAGTAGTAATCGAAGTAGTAACGCATTACGGACAGTCTCGTCTCTTAGTATTAGTGCGGTATTATGGTAGCAATTATACGTTTTTATGGAATATATAAGTTTGTTTCTATGGAATATGGGGGCGTGGTATATATTTCTCGCTAAACATAACTCAGGCCTTGTTTAAAATAAAGTTTACTCGCATAAGGACGACGCATTCGCAACGATAGATTTTAATGACCGCTTATCGACATAAATTCTAACCGTCCGCATCGCATTTATATTTGTTAGAACTAGAATTACCTAATCCTAACTAATATTATAAATGCGAAAGTAAGTTTGTTTGTTTGTAACCTTTTCACGCCTAAACCAGTAAACCGGTCATCCTGAAATTTTACATATACGTTGTCAGGTGTACAGGAACGGACATAAGGTACCTTTCATCACGAAAAAAACTACTGTTCCCTAGAAAAGTACGTTTCTTTCGAATTTACGTTTATGTTTCACGTTTCTTTCGAATCATGACATTTCGACTGCCACGCCGCAGACACAATGCAATTTTTATTGTTTGTCAGGCACCGGTGACTGACGTGGCATTCAAAGGGTTAATTCAAATTTTAAATTACCGCAAAAACTAGTAATGTATATATTCTTACCAAAATAGTTTCTATTCATGAGAAAGAAGAAAAATATGTGATATTCCAACCGCCACCAGAAGAAATTTTATTGTAACTAATGTAATTATTAAAATAACTTCCAACTTTTTGGAAGTCGGTTAAAATTGATTCTACCTAACTGTTCTGGGAAATACGGGCGTGTTATTTAACCCCAAGCTGACCCACACCTACAATACTACCTATATCGCCGGACATGTTTGCTGCGGCTCGGCACACAAACTCTCCAGGGAGACACATCGTACACAATTCACCTGCATTGGTACTTACATTCGTAATTCATAATGCTGTTAAACTGAATTACAACTTGCCTAAAACGGTAAACAAGAACCGGTAGGAAGCTACCGGTTCTGAATCTTGTTGTCAGAAAATTGTCATTACATTTAAGTTTTATAAATTCTTCTTCTTCTTCATCGTACAGTTGATGAACAACCGAGTTTAAACCACCCGTAGGCCTCTAACATGGCTTTACACACCGATGAAAAATCTCTCAAGTTTGCTGGTATCCTCACGATGTTTTTCTTCACCGTTTTAGCTAGTGATTAATTATCACTTCGTAATACGTACACAAATCCGAAAAGTCAGAGTTGCGTGCCTGAGTTTTGAACCTACGACCTTTGACTTAGCAGTCCAGCGGTCATACCACTAGGCTATTACTTACTGCTAGTTTTATATCCTAAACCACCTTTGACCATATTCTATAATTATTATATCACCAGCGGTCATCAGTTCGTTTTGGACTATTGAACCCCTTTGGTGCCCAACCATTGCTCTGAAGTATATTCGATTCGGGTAGGTCCAAGCGGCTATGCAACGATTAATTTTCGATTGTAGACCCTCAACAGTGACTTAATATTATCAATATATTATTAGTATAGCCAAATTTAAAAACCAGCTCAATATAATAAAAAATAATATCACACATAACCCTTAGAGCCTAGCTCTTTTAAATGATACTCATCATGTTAATTAATTATCAATTAACTTTAACTCTAGCATTAAATCGTTACTTTGTTTGGATTTTGACAGTGTTTAATTATCATAAGCGTCATTTGACGTCTCTGAATGTGGCAGTTAGGCAGCCCCCTTAACTTAACTTATTACATAATAAAAAAAAAATCTTGTTTAACTATAGGTTTAATAAATCTGTGGTTAAAATGTCTCTCTGTCAAGCAACCTTTTTACTATGCTATTTTTTAAATTACAGTACGGTTCCTGGTTTAGTAAGGAATCCTAAAAAAATACTTGACCCACACAGCATAGTGCAGCCATAAATATCGGCTGTCGTTACCAGTGACCCTTGAACATCGCAATATTATCTCTCTCGATGCACTTTATACTCAATAGGTACCTACAAATATAATATAACCTACTTGACCGGTGTTCGAGTGCTTGTGTAGTGTCGAATGTTTGATATAAAGAGTATTTCTGAAAGTTTTTAGTTTTCAACTCTTAGATTGCTTTTTTTAAATACAGAGTGCTCTGCTGCATCATAAAAATTATGAAAAAAAGAATTTGTAGTTTGTAAAAAAAATTATGTATAATTTAGTAGTAGTGTAGGTATTGTCAGAATCAATTAAACAAAGTTTCAAATAGTGTGTGGTTTTTTTTTATTTGTAACAAACATTCTTTTTTTTATTAAATGCACATTTGAATTTATAATATAATATTTTATTATTTATTATAATACAATATTTTAAAACAGAATTTTCGTTCGAAAACTAAATAATAAATTAAATAATATTTTGTATTTCGCCAAAAAACTGAAAAAGTAATATCATTTTTATAACAAAAATAGATAATGCAATTAATAAAAAACTTTATTTCGTAAATCAGATATTAATATAAAAAAAAAATTCAGTACCTATTACTTTACAATAAATAAATCTTTAAAATTATTGATTGACATTAAGTGTATATTACTTATACGCATTTCGCATTTTATTACCATTGTTTTCAACTTCAACAGGCTTATTATTGTCAGTCTCCTCTGCAGACCTTTCCAGTCTGTTTTCTCTGAGTCCCATGTTATGGCCATACATGTTGGCTAACAACTGCCAAAGGTTGGACTTGGATTGCATACCAGATAACGCATGGATATTAGGATGATCGCAAGGGAAGTGTCCCAAGAAATACAGGAGAGGATTTCTGGGTTCATAATATCCCATATCTGGGTAGGAACCGGCCAAATTGCTGACTAATAGGTTAAGGAGTAAAATGAGGTTGGACCGCATACCTTCGTCTATTCCAGGTTCGACTACTACGTTCAGGTTGGGTTGGTTGTCACCTTGCAAAATGTGGAGAAGAAGGTGGACAAGGTGTCCAACGTCCGGCTGGCCTTTGCCGCCATTAGTGATCGCTGGGAGAACAGGTTGGATGTTCTTGTCTCCAGGCTTCAAGATAGTGAGCAATAATTTGACCAACGGATCGAGGTTGTTATTATGGCCTCTGTTAGGGAATTTGAGGAGGATGTTCAGGATATCAATGAGGCCGCCGTCGAGGCTAGTTTTTCCTGGTCTCGGTTTACCATTAGGTTTGGGGATAGGCATTGGGATCGGGATATTAATGGATGGATTGCGGGATGGATTGCGGTTTGGATTATCATCTTTATTTCCGTTAACGACTGGATCAGGTCTGGGTTGTGGCCTAGGTTCAGGTTCTGGAATGGGTTGCGGCCTTGATCCAAGTTCCGGAATGGGTTGTGGCTTGGGTTCAGGTTCCGGAATAGGTTGTGGCTTGGGTTCAGGTTCCGGAATGGGTTGTGGTCTAGGTTCTGGTACTGGAACGGGCTGTGGCCTGGGTACAGGTTCTGGTATTGGTTGTGGCATAGGTACAGGTTTTGGAATAGGTTGTGGCATGGGTACAGGTTCTGGAATGGGTTGTGGCATAGGTACAGGTTCCGGAATAGGTTGTGGCATGGGTACAGATTCTGGAATAGGTTGTGGCTTGGGTTCAGGTTCTGGAATGGGTTGTGGCATAGGTACAGGTTCCGGAATAGGTTGTGGCATGGGTACGGGTTCTGGAATAGGTTGTGGCTTGGGTTCAGGTTCTGGAATGGGTTGTGGCATAGGTACAGGTTTTGGAATAGGTTGTGGCATGGGTACAGGTTCTGGAATTGGTTCTGGCAGTGGTACCGGTTCTGGAATTGGATGAGGTTTGGGTTCTGGAATAGGTTGCGGACCTGGTTGTGGTAGAGGTCGTATCCCTGTTATTGGGAATAGAGGTTTATTTGGATCTTTGTTTGCATTCATAGTAGGATCAATAATAACGCCGTAAGGGTAAGGGTATGGGTATGGTTGTGGATTAGGGTAAGGTAGATCCGGGTAAGGGTATGGTAGTGGGCGTGGGTATGGCAGTGGAATAGGTTGCGGTTGCGGTCTTGGAAGGTGAGAACTTATATCAAGCAAGATATCAATTAGATGAGACAAATTTACGTTGACTCCAGGTTTTGGCAATGGATGTGTAACAGTAATATTGTACCCAGGCTGACCAGGTTGAATGTTCCAATATCCTGGCCAAGGGTAGGGTGGATATTGGATCTCAGGTTCAAGTACCGGTATTGGTATAGGTTGTGGGACTGGTGTCGGTGTTGGAATTGGATTTGGTACGGGATATGGAACCGGTACTGGTTCTTCGTTAGGAATTATGATAGGGCCACCACCACCGCTAATTGGAGGAAACTGGGAACCAATCCAAATGGGTTGTTGCAGGTTTGGCAAATAGGCAATATTTCCAGAGCCACCACCGATGCCACCTATTACCCAGGGAGACAGCATTGATCCACCATTCATACCGCCAATGCCAATATTTCCAAAATTGATATCTCCCAAGCCTCCAGGATTCTGTATGAGTGTTGGTTGGCCGTTAATATTTACAAGCATGTAAGAAGGCATTTTACCCAATACATCAACATTGACAAGGGCCTGACCGCCTCCTGGCAGCAAAATGGGTATCATGGTTGAATGGTTTTTCTTAAGGTCAATTACACCATTACCGCTAGGTAATAGTATGTTAGGTAAGTCAGCATTATCAGGTTTCCTTTTTTCTGGCTCTAAGCCACCTTCATCAATATTCTGTTCTGGCTTACGGTCTGGTTCTGGTCGCGCTTCTGGTTGATATCCACCAATACCAATGTGTCCTTCTAAACCAGGTAAGCCAATGTGCCCTTCTATTCCTCCTTCACCTCCAGTTGACACCTCACCGCCTGGTCGACCAATGCCAATGTGTCCTGTCACACCAGGTAAGCCAATGTGCCCTTCTATTCCTCCCTTACCTCCAGTTGACACCTCACCACCTGGTTGACCAATACCAAGATCTCCTGTCACACCAGGTAAGCCAATGTGCCCTTCTATTCCTCCTTCAATTCCAGTTGACATCTCACCACCTGGTTGACCAATACCAAGATCTCCAGTCACACCAGGTAAGCTAACATGTCCGCCTATTCCTCCAGTTGAGACACCACCGCCTGGTTGATTGTTGTCGGTGTCATCACCCCTACCTGGTAACAAACCACCAAAATTAATATTATGATCATTTGGTTTGTTATGATCACCGCCTGTGGACAAGTCATCAATTTTTATAGAACTATGATTATTATTATAATTAGAATTACCCCCATGACTGCCAATATTGCCTGCACCACTAGATCCATCACCGTTAATTGAATTGTCGTCAGCACCAGGTCTATAGTTTTCATCACCAAAAGGCTTTTTAACAAAATTTGGGTTTATCTCATCAGGCTTACCTAAATCTGCGCCTGGTTGTTTATCGCCGTTTGGTGGTTTCTTTCCGAAGATTTCATCTAAGTTTACTGTACCGTCAGAATTCCCTGGTTGATCCTCAGGCACTCCATTACTGTTTGTCCCCGGTTGGGGTAAATTTCCATTTCCTTCTGCAGATGGTTCGTTTACATTTATTGAACCACTCTGACCATTTAGTGGGTTATTCACATTACTGGGATTTATCTCATCAGGTTCATCATTACCTTTGCTTGGTTTATTACCACCCATTATGTCATTGTTGGTTGGCTGCTTTCCAAAGATTTCGTCTAAATTTACTGTACCGTTAGGATTCCTTTCATCGTCACCTGGCTGTTTGTTACCTGTGCCTTGATTCAATTCTACATTGTCACCAGATAGGTTTCCATTATTATCTACTAAACCACCTCCATTATTATTAACACCGATTGGATTTATGTCATCAGGTTTATCTGAATCGACACTTGGCTCATCAATATCTACTGCAGGTATAGGTAATTTAACATGGTTATTTGGGGAAATATCATCAGCATTAGAACCTTGTTCATCAACATTATTTGGGATTGTCTCATCCATTCCTGATTGTGGTACATATGCACTGCCATCTGGAGTAATCCCGTCACCATTTATAGTAGAACCATCGTTAGGTGGAACGCCACCGTATGCGACATCATTTCCAGGTGACGTATTATCATCATTGATATCATTATAGTTAGACGAAGTTGGTCCATCAACATTTAAATTATCTGAATTGTCTACGTATGGTTGTTCTGTTGGTACTGGACCCCTTCGGCCCATATATTTATCATCGTTTTGACGACTTATAGCACCTTCAGGCTCTGGCGTGGATGCTTGTTTATGGTTTTTGTGATGACCATGTTTGGAATGTTGCCTACTATGATGGCGAGTGCCGTAGTCGCGGTTCTGTCCGTGAGACCTACCCGACTGATAGTAGCGTCGCGCGGCGAGGCACTGCACCGTCGCTACGATCAGGAGCAGAAACAGGATCTAGAAATAAAGGTAATATTCATTTATTTTATGTTTTATTAGTTATAGCAGTGATAGCTTAGTGGTATGATCGTTAACTGGCAAGTCAGAGTTCTGCTGCTGCCGCGTCTGGTTACATTAGAAGCCAAACTTACAAAGTTTGGGAATAATAACGCTAGGAGAGGAGAATGATTAATTTATTTTGTTTTTATTGTACAGAAATACTGTACAGTGTTATGACATGACGTGGTGAAATCATGTAATGAGAGTGATATAAAAGATGATTTTAAAACTAAATTTAAGTAAACAGTCAAGACAAACCAATTTACACCATTAACATGTTGACGAACTTGCATAAGAAGAAAAAAATTATAAATTACTAACTATGTAAGTAATTAAACAAATCGTTTGACGTTATTATCAAAATTGTTTGAAAAATCTAACCAAGACTAATGCAAACCATGATAAACGATTTAATAATGACGCCGTGTAATTAGACACTTTCGTTGTCATCAAAATGATAACGAAACGATCTTGAAAATATAGAACCCTATATTTATTTTAGAATTTAGATTCTGTACCGGAGTTTCTAGAGCATAGTAAGATAATACCACCACACAACCCGCTCTCGAATCTCCTCATACATTTTATATGAACACTCGTGCTATAGAGGTTGCTTCGATGAAATATATATTCTTTGATCCGAAGGCTTTGCTGCGCGGAACGAGCTTTGTAAAATATTGAACCAATTGTCAGATTAAAAACAGTTACAAAAAAGAAACTGTTATAGAACTTATCAGTATAGAATGTGAAAGTTGGTTTTAATAATCTTTACAGAATTATTGAGATAGATATGAAAATATTGGTATTGTCATTCTAAACTTTGAATATATGCGACGATATTACATATGTATCGGCACGAATTTAGTACAACTGTTGCGCAGAGGACCATGGAGATGTCAGAATTAAATCATTGGCAAATAACATCAAAAATTTAACTAACAGATTATTTTCTGACTATATACAGTCTTTTGACTTCCTGATACGTCATGACTCCTACTTTCTCCTTCACTTGATGAAAAAAAGTCAAAAGACAAGCGGAGGATAGAGAGAGGTGGCGATTGCTCCACCGACAAGAGCCTAGCTCTTAAATATAAGAAGATATGTTGCAGAAAGTTAACTGACAAGGCAGGATAACTGTTACATAAGCAACGACAAAACATTGTTCTTTTTACGTTTGAAAAGGGAGGTCGAAGAAACATGATAACTATATACAATATGAAGCAAAAAAACGAACCTATTAGCTAACCATATAAAAACCGCGTAGTTCTGAAGCCTGTAATCTGTGAGGAATTTGCAATTTATGCCAGGAATACAAAATGTTAGACTAATGACGTAAACCTCTTAGGTGTTCAAGATCGGTAGGTGTACATAGGTACTAATGATACAACTTTCTAGCTGCATAACTTTTGTGATTTCATATAAAGTTTTTAGCAGACTTTGCAGTCTCCGTGGACTATTGTCCTAGTACCCTGGTACCACGAAACTACAAAAACGTCAGATTAAAACTTTATACGAGACACGGAAGTTATTCGGATAAAAATTTCTTTCGGTATGACGTTTCAACTTTCTATTACTAGAATACTACTAGGTGTAAGTCCTTTATAATATTCATCACAAACTTCAAGAAACTATGAACTAAAAATAGCGCTCTTAAAGTACTACATCACAAACATTTACACTGCACTTTTCACCATTCATTTTTGAGTAAAACTTGGTAAATAAAATTCTTAATATAGTAGAAATATTTTAGAAATGGCTTACCTGTGTGGTTCTCGCCATCTCTGCTCGAAATGTGCTGGAACTTTGGGCAACATGACAATATATAGAAAGTCGCTAATTATCGAGCAATACATTTGTATCATTTGATAACTGTCAAATTATTCGCAATTGATTTTTAATTGATTTAGTATTTAGAAACGAGCTTTAGATTTTTAAATGATAGTTTTGGGACATAAATGAAATAGATGAAAATATCTCAATGCGCAACTATTGTAAATAGATGCTTGGTTGATGCAATGATAACCGTCTAGAGGTCTCAGATTCGAACACATGCAATGCACCTCAGACTTTTTAGGATTTAATTCAATCATTAACCACTAAAATATCTTCTACATATTGGCTGCTGACACTGAACTTCTAATAAAAGGATATTCTTAAGTACATTAGAGATGTTTAAAATTAAATCTTAATTGTGAGTAAATTTTTATGTTGTTGTGTTTTGATAGTTCTGGCGTAGTGTTCGTAGTGTATGCTATGGTACAGGTTCACTCCCTGTTTGATGAGATTTTTTAAAGTTCAAATGTAGGTTTAGACTCATTAGGCAGAGTTTCTTTAGAAAAATAATAACATCTGCCTAGCCTTTTCCCAACTATGTTGGGGTCGGCTTCCAGTCTTACCGGATGCAGCTGAATACCAGTGTTTTACATGGAGCGACTGCCTATCAGACCTCCACAACCCAGATACTGGGTTACACGATACCCCTTGGTAAGACTGGTTGTCAGACTGGGGCTTCCGACTACCCGTAACGACTGTCAAAGATCTACAATTGACAGCCGGGGCCAACAGCTTAACGTGCTATCCGAGGCACGGAGAGTGATAATTAATTTATAAGCTATCTAAAAATAATAACGTAACTTTAATATTGAGTTATCATAGAGATCGATCTTTAATATAGAGATCGATTCAACATCGATCCGTTGCCCCATTGCTGTGTGAAACAAAGACAAACTAACAAACACACCTTTTTGCATTATATATACTTACTTAGTATAGTGTTTATATTACTATTATTATAGTGATTGTCGTTTATACGTATCGTATATACGTGATTATATTTATTTTATTTTCAAAAAACCTAGCTCCACACTAAAGGCTACCATTCACAGACCTGCCTGAGACCTTAAGTAGGTACTTACTCTTTATTTAAGTGCGCTCTATGATTCGCCCTAGGATTTTCTCTTATATACTTAGTTGATGCAAAAACATAAACATAAATTCACAATATGCAAACACCCAGACCCCAAACATATATCTGGCAGTAAGCCGAAATCTAACCCGCTCCACTAAGTGCAGAACGCAAATCCCAAATCATCTAATCAAAATAGGTACTATACAATCACTGCAAAGAGAAAACCTTGAGTAAAACTAACTAAAACTTAATTATCACCTGCTCCGTGCCTCGGAAAGCACGTTAAGCCTTTGGCCCCGGCTGTCATGAAGATCTTTGACAGTCGTTACAACAGTGACAGTTCGTAGAACCCTTTCTAAATCCAGACAACTGATCTAACTTAACAATATCGTATCCATTTGGGTTGCGAGGGTCAGATAGAAAACTTATATTCAGCTGCATCCAGTTAGATTAGAAGTCGACCCCAACAAAGTTTGAGTATAATAAGGTAAAGAGGATGATGATTTTCAAACTATAATTATATCTAATAGGATGCGACACAGTTGTCATATACCCGGCACAGTTCTAAATTCTGAGTTGTCAATTCCGAATAGATGGAAATATCAATCAACACTTTGCAGGACCTGGAACTTCAACCAACCGATAACCGCCCAGTCGTTTTTACATCTATACTTATGTATAAATATAAATCAATCGCCACAAAATGTTTGTCGGCACATCACTTCAAAGCGGCTGATTTTTTTTTAAATCAAAATCATTTCAGGCACTAAACTGATTTTGAGTTAAAAATTGTGGGTTTGAGCGAGTCCCTGGATAGTTTCTATTCACAATTAGACCCATGGTGGCGTTGCAATCGGGTTAAATTAGATCCACAAGAGCGAAGCCGAAGAAAATCAACTAGTTTAGAATAAAATAAAATACAAAATTGGTAAAAGGCTAATTTATTCAGTCTTAAGATTCCAAGTTATTTACACTGTACATAATACTTAAATCTATTCAAACTATTTACAGACCTGTTTACTTACATCTAACTTATATACTACTACAGATTATATAATTATTATTAAAAAATCGAAATCCGGAAAGAATAGCTGAGGTCACAGTAACAACATTTGTCTGATTCCGACGATGCAAAAAAAATATATAGTATAGTTAGTTTAGGAATTAGTAGTAAGGTAGTTTAGTTGTTTTTATAATTTTTTTTTGTAAGGGTGAGTATTTGGGAGTGTCACGATGAGGGTGGCATTTTTTTTAAAAAAAACCCTCTATAATTAATAAAGAATAAAAAAAAAAAAAAAAACATTTGTCTATAAAAATTGTTGGTTCAAGGACCTTTAAAATGGCGGCCTGGTGAGGTGTAACTCGTGAAATGGTCATAAGTGTGAGGGAAATGTTTTGAAAAGGGTTCTAGGTTTAAAGGATAGAGGTAGGGTTCAAGATGGATGGACTGCGTGATGATATACCTACAACAGTCAAAAAAGTGGATAATGAGATAGAAATAGACAGAAAACTTGTCTGACACTGCAATCAGCGCTGATTGCGTCACAGAAGAAGGTACGAAGAATTTTCTATGCAGCTGCTTATTATTTTTTTAACTAACATAAGTATGTAAGTAATAATAGTGTTATTGTTTTGTTTCTGCTTATTTTATGTTGTGGCAGTTCTCTCGTTAAACTGTCAAATAGTAGAACTTTTACAGTTATCTACGCTAATAAAGGAAAAAGAAAACCTTATTAAGTTATTAAGCCGTTTCATACTTCAGTGATTAAGCAGTGATTAAGCCTAGTTTAAATAGCCACTGTATAGAGAGAGCTTCTTCGGAGACGGAGACAATATGATCTCAAAAGAAAAGGACATAGGTACTTAGGTATGAAAGTTTGCATGCCTGCAAACTTCTTTTCAATTGAAAAATGAGTAATCCATTACCAATTAACGTAAAGTCATTATTTCTAGGATAATTTGTAAATGACTTTTACATTATTGCACTTTTATTTGTAACAATCATTTAAGATAATTGTAAATTAATTTCTTTTTCATTATCTAATCAAATTAATGACTGTCGTGCGTTGTGTAATTGTACAACTGTAATTAGCTGTATTTAGATGTTCTTTTATTGTGTTATTGCTTTCATTTCATTTCATTTCATTTCTTTTCATTTAATTTCTTTTAAAATATAATGCTGCTGGTTAGATTTGACATGCATATTGAGCCTAACTAGTTGTTTTTTTTAAATAATGGTTTTAATTTCTTTTCTTTAAATCATAACATTTTCCGACTCTAGATAAGTGGTATGTTATTAATTAAATTACTTTTATTAAAGTGAATTTATTAAAAGAAATTCGTCTCATGTTTAAAAAATGTGTTGTTTGTGATTACACTTGATATAATAGTAAGGTTTTCGAATCCTGGCGTCTATTTGTTCAGGAGTCCCCCAACACTCACACGACCTCTTGTGGCGCGTCTCGGAGGCCTGAGGCTCAGACCTACACATATTACTTGCTTTACTAACTGATAGATGGCGCCACTAGTCTATTTAAATACTAAGAATCATATGAAAAAAAGAATAACAAAGATAGAGGGAAATTAGCCTATTTAAATTCTAAAAAAATGAGTAAAAAAACTTATTGTATTTCTAAATCTAAATTAATAATAGAAACTACTGGCGTTTTCTATCGTTAGTTACAAAGTATCATCACTGTATGGTGTATTATTATGTTTATAAAATAACCTAGGTATAATGTTTATTTCGATATTAGACGATGTTATGTTGTCACTGTTGAGTTTGAAAGAGGAGGGTTTTATCTTGTTGTGTCATTTCTCATTTTCACATTCAAAGATCATTCTATTTCGTAATTCCTACGTATTCCAATTCCAATTCCCATCCCTCCTCAAATTCCAAGTCCGTCAATTCCGCACCTACCTACGCTGCTGCCTCGGGCGGGTGGTGTCGGAGAAGCGTATAGCGCACTCGCGGACGGCCATGTTGGGTCGGAGGAAGTCGGACAGCGTGTTGGCCGACGGCGCAGGTCGGTCGAAGGGGTAGCCCATGGAGCGGCGGTCGGGGTACTTGCGGTCACGGATGCCGCAGTACGAGGCCGCGTCGTTGCAGGACCCTACAAGGTCTTGTTCGATCTGGAAGTAGGTAGGTAAAAAACAAATCTTAAACAATTTCTTATAAACAAAATTACTTTGATACGTGCCTTTCAGTTTCAGTTCTAGACCTTCTAATCAGTCTGTATGTGCATGTATGTAGGTATCAATCACTTGCGTTCCAACTATGTTAGTCATATTCGTCGTGTGTCACATAACAGCGTATTTACGTAACTACCATAAGTGAGCGCCATAGAACAGGAACTAAGCTAATATCTTTAACACATTGTTGCTTTAAACTCCAAAGTTTTATCAAGAATTCAGATCAAATGGCTGACTCTTATAAGATCCGATCGACTAGGTAGATAACAGAGTTAGTAGTATTCCATAATAATAGAGACCTAAGAATCGAACTAGTCGTCCAGTCTCGTGTAATAACGAATTACGGAACCAATATAAGGAAAAAGGACCAAATATCTTACCCTGTCCTCGTCCCAGTTCGACACCATAGCGAAAAGAACCACCGGGTATCCGTCAGGAGTACCCTTGGCGATCAGCATGTGATGAGGCCATCCACAGCCACAGAAGTCGAACTCAGCAGATTCTGGCTGTCCAGGGTCACCGGGGCGAGCAGACTATGGAGAAGTAGATTACGTTTAAAAATAGAGTTTTCTATTGGAGATTCACCAGCAGGCACGAACGATCCTAGTCTGAGGAGTTGTCTTTAGAATGGAGTAGTTCTAGCTGTCCGTTACACCATCTTCCCACTCTTTAGCAGAGAAATTCCAAGAGTATTTTTATTCACCTAAGTATTTACTTGTCTTGATAAGGATCTGTTCCGCAACTTGGGAGAGCTACAAGTCCAGCAGTCCACGATATAACACTAATTGAAATTATAAGGCTCCCTTAGTTCTCTACTTTGAGAAAACTTCCATGCTTTTCTTTGGATGCAATTATAGATAATTAATCTAACTTATGCAAGTATCAATATTGCATTACTTAAGGTCTTCTACGATTTGATTATTATTTCTCGTGACTCTATATTTTTAAATACCCCAAGAACTTAAGGCTTCCACCAATTATGTATTTAATTCCACAGCCTTTCTTTCTCTGCGCGTAAACTCGTTTACACTCTATCTTCACTTACGCATATTCTACGAACAATATGTCAGAGAAACAAAAATATTCATACCTGGTCGCGGAAGGTCCTCTCGTAGGGGATGGTGACCGACGAGTCCAAACTGCGGTGACGGATGGTATTGTTGCCAGGACGTACTGCGAAACAGAGTTGTATTATGAGCCAATAGCGTATCTACTATAATAATCTGATCATATGGTAGATATTGCCAAATGTGAAGATCCGAGGGGGTAGATACAAGAATTGTATCGATCTATTCCAGTTTTATTACACGGCTATTTGCGTATTTAATGTATTTTTTTTTATCTACAGACCGCCTCGTTGGTCAAATGCTAGCAAGCGTGACTGCTGAGCTCAAGGCTCTGGGTTCGATCCTCGGTTCAGGTAAAAATTATATTGGGTCTTTCCATTAGGAAATTCTCAGTAGCATCACGGAGTCTGGAATTATGCCCGGTTAATGGCAATAGGCTCGCCCCCTATTACATGGGACTTAAAACATAGCCGGCGAAACGTGAGTGTATTGCTTACACCTCCGGCTACCCCATCTAGGGAATATAAGCGTGATTCTATGTATTATTATTTCAACGTGATAATAATAATTGATCAAACACGTTCCATAATACGTAGTTTCGTTAGTTCTACTCACGTCCAGCGGTGAACTTGTCCAGCTCAATCATAAGTCTCCTCTGCTCATCAAAGTTGAGGGGTTGCCCGTTCTGGTCCGCTGTGGGCGCCATGAAGATACGAACAGTGCCCATCACGTTCTGACCTGATGTGTTATTTACTTCGATGCTGTGGAGAAACAAGATATTTGATTATATGTAGAGTGAAATGGTAAGATGAAGAGCTATTTTTCATGAGTTCCCTTTATCACACTCCCGACACACCATAGAAACGAGCTCTTATAATAGCCTAACTACTACTTACGCAACCTGTCCGTACACGTTTGTGTGTGTGGGTAAGTGTTGGGGTGAGCCTGAAGTGAATCGAGCGGGAAAAGGACAACGCAATAACATCAAGCCGCGCTCTCGCTCTGCTTTACTCTTTCTTCACTCTTTCGATGCGGCCAATGCGGGGGACAATAAATTGGCGGGGGCAGGTGAGTGTCGCTTCTTTACGAAGTAATAGTATAATTATATTCTTTGCCTTTATCATGAGGACTACTCACACATAGTTATAGTCTTGGTGCTGCAGATGAGTGAACCTGGCGAGCACAGAGCCTCTGGGCGTGAAGTCCATGCCTCGAGATAGGTCCACAGTACTCAACTCCCAGAAAGTGCCAAAAATGTTGGGTCCGGCAGCACCTTCGATGCTCACGCTTGACACGCGAATGCCGGGGAAGTCCAGCTAAAGGGGAAATATATTTTTTTTTAACTTGGACTCACATGATTTTAGTCTCCTCTCTATATCGTGGTGGCCTGGGTGCAGTTACAGACTTTATAATTTCACTATTTAAAATATCACCCAGACCAAAACGTTCACCACAGACAGAATAAAATAATCTCACAATTCACATATTCACACAAAATGTCCTGTGCTGTGCAGTAATCGAACCCGCGATTGTTTCTTGTATCTGTTTATTTCTTTTTTTAATTTAGTAAATAGTGTTAATAAATACTAAAGATCAGACGGAAGTAGGGCGTGCAATATCGGAAGGTTCTCAACTCCGGAACTGAAATCCAATACTGGAGAGATAATTCCGGAATTCCGGAACTGGTTCCGGAATTGATATTTATTTTAATATTTTTTTATTTTTCTTTATAATTGTTTCATTTTCTCTTCTTTATCTAGGAAAATACAAAATAAAATGTGTCAAATCAAAAAAAGTTATAATTAATCATTTTTTTAATCATTTTGATTATTTTCTCTAATTACTCTAATTATATCTTAATAATTATTACTCTAATTAGACATTTTCGCAAGTCAAAATCAACAAAGTTTATATAAAACAAAACAATGTAATGTAAATGTAACAGTAACGAAATCATAAAAAATATTCTCGAAATAGTCTCCACTCTCCAACCTATTTCACATTATTGTGAAACAGTCTTTTTAATCATTTTGAGTTACAAATTAAATATATTTGGTCATCAAATAATATCATTATTACTCTAATTACATATTCTCAGTTTCTCACAATAGTAATAAAATCAACCAAGTTGATATACTTAAAAGAAAATAGAATTAACATTAAACAATATAATGTAAAGAGTTAAGAGACTTATTGATTGTGATTATTCGAGATCAATTAAATTATGTATTATAAAGAATTATTTTTTTGATAGCTTATTATATTATTATTATATATTATATGATATTATTTCTTTGATAGATAGATAGATTTTTTGTCGTGATAGCCTAGTGGTGGTGACCGTTGACTGGCAAGTCAGTGGTCTCGGGTTCGAACCCAAGGCGCGCACCTCTGACTTTTCATAAGTTATGTGCGTTTTATAAATTAATTATCACTCTCCGTGCCTCGGATAGCACGTTAAGCTGTTGGCCCCGGCTGTTAATTGTAGATCTTTGACAGTCGTTACGGGTAGTCAGAAGCCCCAGTCTGACAACCAGTCTTACCAACGGGTATCGTGTAACCCAGTACCTGGGTTGTGGAGGTCTGATGGCAGTCGCTCCATGTAAAACACTGGTATTCAGCTGCATCCGGTAAGACTGGAAGCCGACCCCAACATAGTTGGGAAAAGGCTAGGCAGATGATGATTTTTTTGATAGGAACCATTGGTCTTGATAATGTGTTCTCAAGAATAATAAAGCGTCTAACATCTTATCAGATAGAGAGCTTCTTATTCGGTTACAAAAGTAACCAGCACTCGAAAATACTCTCTCACTCTCCACACTCGTGGGTGGGACGGATAAAATATACGTATAAGCTTGTGTCAAATATACACCTCGGTCGGAATTCCGGAATTTTTCCAATCAATTCCGGAACTGGAAAATCAGTACGAAGATCCAGAATTCCGGAATTACGAAATTCCGGAACTCCGGAATTGCATGCCCTAGACGGAAGCGTCTAATCCTTTATAAAAATTCGTTATTATTATTTAAATTACGCTCAATAAAATTAAAGTGGTGTTAGTTTTGAAATCGAGACATTAAGTAAATGTGTAAACACCAAACAATATCGACTTCTAATTTGACCCGTAACGCCATCTATCGAGCGTAGTTGTAAACAATTCAAATTACATTCGCAACTTATATTTATCGGGCACTCGGTTACCCTTTCACAAAGGCCATCAAATTCCTCACCTTATCATCACCGTATGGGTTGAGCTTGTACTTGTACAGCTGGAAGAGGTCGTCGATGTAGGAGTGCCAGCGGTAGAACACCGGGTCACGCATCGCAGTGGCTGAGTCTCCCATCACACCAAATTGTTCCTGAGGAAAGGAGACAAAATGAAGAGCTCTGACATGCCAATCTGTCACAAAGTCAATGATGTGAGGTACAAAATCCACAACTAGAAAGACAGCAGAATTAGCCTTACCTAGTGGCCACGACTTCGGTCTAAGGCGGCAGCGACGGGCTAGGTCTGCGAGCGGCGCGATGGCCATGCCACGTATTTAGACGTATTTAGGCATATATTTTCTAATGATATTTTAAATTCGACGGATGGAGTGCACGAAATCAATACAAATCATTTTAAGTATGGAGAATGGAGAAACCGCCGCCGCCGCCGCTGAGAGCGGCGAGTCGTGGCGTCGTTGAACATTTTAGTACATTTGTTCTTACCGATCGCCCCGCCCCGCGCTAAGCCGTCGCTGCGAGCGGCGAGTTCGTGGCCAGGCCGTTATGCCTTAAAAATAATATTTCGGGTTAGAGAATATACTAACCAGATGTCTATGGTCAGGATCATGTGAGTACGAAATGAACACGTGGCCCATGTTGTGCAGGTCTCCGTAGTAGCCGCGGTTGGGGCTGATGATCGACGACTCCATCATGTTACCGAGGGTGTCGATACCATTCTGCTCATCTATTGGCCTTTGACGACCGTTGGGCTGAAAGAACAATGATCATTGAAGCGGTTCTACAGAATATGACCGATATATCTGGATCTACTGGAATTTATTATCTGTCGCCTGGTAAATCTTTTCACCTGTAACTTTTCCTCAAGTGTCCCCTACATAATTAACTTACTATGAACTTGAAAATGTAAGCTCTCTTGTAAGTAGCTCATCAGAAGTTATATTAGTAGTCTTCTTCTTATCGTATGGTCGATTAACGATCTGGTGTCAGAGTTTAAACCGCCGACGACGTGTCGACTGTCAAACCATTACGCTATCAGTGCTCCAAATAGTAGTAGATATATTAGTAGTTATAACTATTAATTTTACGGAAGCAACTTACAAGTGTGCTCAAAGCCGACTGACTGGTATCTAGGGCTAATACAGACAATCATAACAAACTTACCAGTGTAACTGTGAGGCTCTCGATGGCCTGGATGAAGCGATCCCTCCAAGTCTCCAGCACTGACACCTCAGCTCTGATCTGGTCTACTGGGCGATCAATGTCACGAATCGTAGTGCCGGAGAACCTGGAATTTACCTTTTCTTATAAGCTTGACTTTATTAAATTGCAACAGGTGCAGTAGCTGCAAAATAATTTTCGTAAGTTATTTGACTATTATTAAATTCATTTATCACTTGCTTTGTGCTGCAGCACATACAGCAGTACGCATAAGTTGTAAGGTCACATAACGGGTCATCCCCGTCACAAACACAGAAGATTATAAAAATGGAATATTAAATTTTAATCCCCTATCGCACCTTCCACTGGTGCACGCTGATCTTTATATTGACAGTAATTGTAAGGGTTACCTAACTGAGAAATAATTAGTATGGTCTTTACCTTGGCGGCCACGCTCTGCTGGCGACCTGTGAGTCAAGTTTGGGGAAGTATCCCTCGTCGATGGGTTCACGGAAGTTCAGGTAACGACGCACGATGCCCAGACCGTTGCACAAACGCTCCATGTTGTATCTGAGGGACAAATTGCAACAATTGACTTTGGAAAAGATCCGATACTTAGGTTAAGGGTTTTCTTGATGAGCAGTAAAGCTGGTGCAGTATTTTCTAAGATTAGAGAATGCTTTGTCGCAACTCAAGGCTAAAATTTAAGATCCAAACCCAAGAGCTCTAAGTTTTGATTGTTTTGAGCACTCAAAACTTAAAAAATCTGCATATACTGACCCGCTGGTGGACAAGGGCTTTCTTACTTATCGAGATACAAAAGATCCATGCCCATCTAGTGCGTGTCTATGGAAGTGGGTTAGTGGCTACTCCGCAGTTGGTATTTATCAACCCGCCCATACAAACCTCGCGATAATCTGTTGGTGCATGTAATAGAACAGCTCTCCCCTCCTGTCCTTGTTGACAATGGCCCTGTCGGACGCGTCGAAGGGGTACACCAGATGCCAATGCCAATGATGAAGGTTGATGCCGATGTCTTCGCGGAAGTAAGCCACGCGCTGTTCGGGCTCCTGGTCGTTCGCTGTGTAGTTCACGGGGATCGTGATTGGCATCTGGAAAATAATGTTTGGTAAGTGCAATATATGTAGGGTATATAACCACAACAGCTTTTTGCAATCATAAAAATTAGATTTTTTTTCAATTTAGCCCCTAAATACATGCATAAAATATACTCTGATAGGAACAAGGGTTAATAATTGCCATAGCTGTTTCCTATGATATCGTTTTTGGGAGATTTTACAAGTCACAAATAACTGGAGACTTGACCTGTACTATACCCATACCGGTGCCACCATCAAACTCCGATCTGCTATAAATTAACATAGGTATATATAACCCTCGAAGATCCCCTGCGCAACAACACATGCAGCAACTTGCATATTATACAAAAACCCTCGTCAAACAGCTGCAGACCACTACGGTAGGAATTGGTTTCTTACCCTGTTTCCGGAGGTGACAACGTTGCTGACTTCCCTGGCGCGACGGAACACTTTGGGGTCCATGAACTTGTCCGGGAATGACTCCGCGAATGTCGGGATGTTCAGTCCTTTTGTGTCGGGCCTGTTAGGTTAAAATGTCTAAGATTAATGATTAAAGTGATTTGGTAAGACAATGGTCTCAAAGTTATAGGTACCTTTATAAGAAAACTTTATTAACCTAATAATAAACATAATTTGGTAAGTTACGAAACTTGGAACTTAAATAAAATTCTTTCAGGTTTGAGGGTCTATTAATCTTATTTTTTTAACTGTTGTCAAAAGCAGGGTTGCAAAGAAAAACAATAGACAAACGCAATTTTGAAATTCAAAGTAGACTTCAAGATAGGTGTTGATTCTAAAACCTCATCTAACGTAAAGCTAAACTTATTTCGTATTTTATTCTTGCAAACGTAAATAAGTAGAAGTGAGAACTGCTTTACTTTATATTCTAAAGTTACCGTTGTTTCAATCGATACCAGTTTCGCTACATTGGTGTCGATATGGACAATGTAATAGCGTTTAATCACCTGTGCAGGATAGCAACGGAGAGGCAGTAGTTAAACATGTAGGGGTTGATGCGCAGCTGACAGAACGAGCACACTGACTGCAGGTCTTCGACATCACGCATGCCTGGAACATTCAAAACACATCAACATCACTCTAAATACCCCGTCATACTCGGAAGAATGGGCACAACGCAGCTCGCCTGAGGTAGTTTAAAAAGTTTCTAAAAACAATTCTAAGCTCGAAGCTGCTATAATACATTTCTTAACCAGTGTATCGAACCTGGCACTATTACACACATAATATTATTAAATTACGAGATAAATTAAATACAGTGTGTACCTTACGGTTGCGCTGATAGGCGTAAAGACTGGTTCAGACCCAGACAGAGGCCTGGTATGGCTTTCTACTGGTCCTTATTAAGTAGCTCGTGGAAAAAAGTATTCACGCTAACGACATTTGGACCAATGAAACAGTTTAGTCTCCACATTATGCAGTTCTGGATATAATACAGTACATCCCTACATACTACATCACTACATCTTCAAATGGAGAGTGTACAGTAGGGACAGAGTTTTTTAGAGATACTGGTACAGGCATGTTAAAGGCACCGTAAACCACAATACCTTTGAACGTCTACGCCTTTTCAATTGACAAAAAAAAAGGTAATTTAGTACTTATAAAGTTCCACTTACCCATGAAAATATCAATGAGTTTGGCAGCCATGACCCTGTGCTTGGGTATAAAGACAGAGAACTGCGCGTTGTAGGGCAGCTCCATCGGTAGGTTGAGGTTGGGAAGAGCGATGTTGCGCACCGGAATAGTACGGTTCGCGTCGCTTCCGAAACGGTTTGAAATGGTGGACTGTACCGTCTTGTATTTTTCCGGCTAGGGATTTATAGATCAAGATATTAATTTTTAAACTCATGTTCAAATGTGCCGTTACTTATGCTAATTTAGTACCTACACTAAATAAGTTAGACTCTTATAACATGTAAGGTCGGTTTTATTACAGCAATGGCTATAATTTAAAGTGGAATCGATATAGTAAAGAGTTATTTATTTTATCAAAATTTAGCAAAATTCCCTAAATCACACTTACGTAGTAATGGTCAGGGATTTCGAAGACAGCCTTTTCCTCGCCTTTCTGCATGAAGCATGGCTCCGAGGGCCGGTCGAAGAATAACAATAAGTTTTGCTTTGCGTCCGACATCTTGTTTTACTGAAACATAAACATTGTACACTCATTTAGTTATTAAAACTAATTTAAATTCGCTCTTTCTTCCTCTTTCTGACAGCGATCACGAAAAAAATACCTATAGAAGATTTTAGGAGCCTAATTACGCATTTGCGTGAAACTAAACTGTTGCCGATGACGTATAAGTACTTACTTATAATGTTAGTAATACCTATAGGTTTTTTTAAAACCTACAATAGGCACCAGCTCTCACAATGCAATTTATGTAACCCAAAATTCCAGCATCTAACTATATTAAGTACTTTAACGTAGGTACCTAATTATTTAAATTAGAATACGCTAACATATAGGTAACTGCATATAGGTAACATGTAAAATAAAACCGACTTCAAAAGAAACTAAAAAGCTTGAAATAACTTTACATTTTGGAGTCGGTTCCAAGCCAAGTTCTTAATGAGAAGGTTATAGAGGCTAGAAATTGGCTTGGAACCGACTCCAAAACGTTTTTATTCAAAAATCGTGAAATTTTATTTTCACGATTTTCAGTGGTGCCTAAGATCTCAAAGGACAAAAAGTACACTCACCACAAGACTCCACTGAACCAAAAAAAAACAACACAATTAATAAAAACAACTAAGTAAATCTAGTTGTTTATTTTCCAAGCCGTGAAATCCACGGCTCGAGAATGGTCTTCCACTCCTGGGAACTGACTTTATATACCCATATGCACTGCACACGGTTATAACACCTCGTGTGCAAAAATATCACACAGTTTACGTATTTCGATAAATAAGGGAGGATATTTTGTGGTCGTGTTATCTTAACCACAAAGTAAACTAACTAGAGTTATGTAATGCAGCGATTGCATTACCATCGTATTTGAAAAATTTAGGTAGAGTTTTTTTAATATATGTAGGTATTTATTTGTTGATGATTTTATCTTACTCCTTTATATTGTCATATAAAGAGTATATGATTTAGAATCATACTTAATTTGGTATTTTAATTATTTATTTTATGTATAATTTTAACATTTGTTTCTAACATAGTCGATAAGTCATTTTACTAACCATTATGGATCATTGATCTGATAATAAATGATAAATAAAAAAATAAATACTTAAATACTTTTACAAGTCATGTACCTATGTATCACGAAGGCGAAGCCGTGGGCGGTAGCTGGTGAGTGGTGATGCATATTTTTTTAAATTAACATAATTATATTTATACCATCTAAAATCACATACAGGATCATATCTGGCTCTAAATTTAAAATCTAAGTGATTGAACAGTCCAGATAGGAAATACCGACTCCACTCAACATGCCTAAAAAAGTGATTTGTAAACGTAAATATAATTATTTGTAAAAAACACCCGATTTACAGAAATAATAAACATTTAAGTACTTACAGAACTCCTGCATACCTTCGAAGAGTAGGTTTGTGATAATGCGCTGTTAGCACGAGATCCTAGCTTAGATTTCTAGGTTAGACAGTCTATTGAGCTAGGTCACGAGAAATTCTCAGCCGCAGTTTGTTTACATTTAGCCGATATATTCAGGCATTCAAACTACAAGCAGTAGTGATAGCCTTGTGGTATGTCGTAGGTTCAAAACCCAGGCACGACAAACCCATCTATGACTTTTCGAATTCATGTGCGTAGGTATTAGAATTTTATAAACACTTGTCACTTGTAAAGGAAAACATCGTGATGAAACAGTACACCTGAGAGATTTTTCAACGATGTGTAAAGCCATGTCAGAGGCCATCGGGCGGTTTAAACTCTGAGACCAGGATGTTCTTGAATAACCATATAATAAAAATAAAGAAAGACTACTTATTGCAACGGTTTTCTTTCATACAAAAGTTGAAGAAAGTTGTAATCATGTCTATTTTTTCGGTATTTTTTTTTTAATTATTAGATGATGATTAGAAAATCAGTCCTAAATAGTAAAAATACTAATTACTTTACCCTGTAGGTATCTAAGTTGGTATACCTAGAATATACCACGACTACATAACCTTTTAGTGTAGTATGAATCATTGTGTTAGTTATATCATACAGTCATACTTATACCTACCACTTACCATTAGCGCTAACAGAAATAAAATCTAAAAATCGATACACAACTGCCTAACAGGGTACCTAAACTACCTACACGGTTGTGTACGCGTGTTACAAACGTACGTTATTTACATAAAAAGCTAACTTATGCCGCTAATCATGGTAATTAGATGTAGGGGCAATTTCGCGTACTGCCGGCGTTGGGTTATATTTGGTAAACATAAAAAAAAACAAGTATATTATTTTACAGCTGCTAATTAAACATGGTAGCACCACAAAAGGTGACCTTGACCTTTATGGTTCATAGGGTCCCGTAACAAAGGGTGCCGGGGCCCTATTATGCTATTACTAAGCCTCCGCTGTTCCACCGTCTGTATCAGAACTGTATCCTTGAAACTGATAGGTAGACACTTCAAATTTTTACAGAGTAAGCAAACAGTAAGCTACAACAAATAGTTAGGTAATTAAAATAAAGTTTCAAATTAAAGGGATCTGTTTGAGAGCTACGACACCAAGATACACACAGTAAAAATATGTAGGTACCTATACCTACGTTAAACTTATAACACCCCTCTGTTTTCTTCGGAGTTTAAAAATTGGTTACAAGTAATGGTTTTTGATATTCTTTTGTTCGTGTACTTATTAGGATACTTTATCATACTTAAAACGTGTCGTACCTATGAAATTAAACCATAATAACATATCGATAAATCATTACTTATTTTTATCCCCGTATCGTGCCGCTACTTTCCAATCCGTATAGAATAAGCAATCACTTAACGACCAGCAATAAGGTTCCAGAAAACAATAGGTAGGTACATAAAGTATTAGTAGCAGGTACCTGCCGGCTACAAAAGTTATGCCAGTCATGCCAGTATAAACCATTTTGTCGCATGTCTGCAGTGAAGTCTGTTACGTGATTAATCAGTTTCCCCCTTCTACACACGACCTTGTCTATAGTGCCCGTGCCACCCATAGAAATATGCAACAAGGTGCCACCCGAAAGTAGTTCTCACTTCTGAAGTTCTGAGAAGCAGCCCCACCCAACCCAACCAATTGTATTATTTAGATACCTGCACTGCGAACTTCTTTAAAATCGACACAATTGACGTAAGCAGTTATTTCGCACATTGTGTCGCGGGTTCGTTTCCCGCACGGCCCAAATTGTGTGATCGATAGATGTCTGTTTCGATGATATAGGTACACGAAGGTTTTACACCATAATAGATTTACCAATATTCTTTTAAAAGAATTTTACCTTAATTAAGTACCAGTTTTTTTAAGTACAGAAAAATTGTAGAGTACCTAGGTAGTATATCTTTTTCAAAATATAAGAAATGTTAAACTGCATTTGTGAAAATTAAATTTCCTCTAGGCGCTCAAGAACGACGTTTTTAAAGAAATTTAAAAGGCTGTGTTCGTTTGATGCCTGTTAGGTCCATAACATGGTTAGCATATCACCGCCTCTCCAGTGACCTATTTAGCCAGCGCAGCGAGCGAATGATATAGATTACCTACTGGCTAACTCACGCTGCTTCTCTAACACCACCTAGGTACTACTTATAGATAAAAAATGTTATATCTTTCGGTAGTAAATTTTGGTTTTGGTTGTGATTAAATTGGTAACTTAAACTCTAGGTACCTAATCTCTGATACAAATTTAGTTCAATTCGATGCAGCAGTAGGTAGTTGGGGTGTTGTTAGTTTTATAGTAAGACTTCTTTCATTCTTAACTCCGACGTGATTTAGCATGGAGAATAGTTCATCCTATAGTTTATCGTCAGGAACATTACCCGTCTACAGAAGCGCTAACCATCGACTATAGAGCCAGAATAGTCGATGGCGCAAACAGTCTCAGTGGGGCTAAAGTTAGGCTCTCCGATTGTTCGCGCAATTTAATGCATATTCGCATCTCTTTCCATCTCAAACCCCCCATCCACCTCGCCTCTTGTCCTTACTCGTAAGGTACCTACAACGCATTACTACATTTACTACGACATACATCGTTCGTAATCGCCACCAGTCCGGCCAGGCCTAGTAATTTGCGCCTACTATAGGTACCTACCTACATATTTTTTGAAAAGTTTGCCATCATCTAAGACTTAGATTCAGGACAATATTTATAATATGAAACCAATATGCGGACCTACTCTTTTAAACAAAAAAAAGTTTACACAAATCGGACCACTAGCTATTTTTTTAAATAAAATACCTCCTTTATGGAAGTTGGTTAAAAATAGGTATCTAGGCCTAACTACGACAAATTCATCGCATTACACGTTAAACATTAAATTGTGATACAACGATAACGAATTACTTAATGGCCTACAAGCTATTATAGCATTAGCTAATACTCAGTAGTTACGTATGGTAGGAATGCAGAAAATAGTTAGCATTATTTCTCCTAGCCTCGTTACCTTGTAAACTTCATAGTTTTCATAACAAAATTATTATATAATTTGAATATTTTGTATCTGTAGATGTAGTCCGATAAAATTATTAACATTATTGTTTTCCCCACAAAGTCTCTCAAAATAATATTGTGAATTCATTCTAAACACCAATCCGGAGCACCTGTCTGTAGGTCATTCAAATAGGTATTTGTTGCTTGCGAGAATCGAACCCGCGACGAATCGCCATCTAATCGCTTAGGCGCTGCACTAACTGTGGCGTTAAGTACTTATTTAAAATTTAAATCTGAAATATAATCTAAGTAGGTATATGCATTTCTTTGAAGCCAGTAAAGGGGCAAGCAGTTTCCAATCACAGACAGCTAATTTAAGGTTGTACTTATTTAGGTAGATATAGGTATAAGTGCCAAAGATACGTTGTTGTAGCAAAGAAAATTATAAGTATAATTAAGAAATTCATTTATAAGTTTTCTAAATTGATTCAAAGCATTGTTATTAACAACAAACCCCTATATGTCAAAATAGTCCCGAAAATGTGACTACGATGCCGTTAGTGGCTCTTCAGCCCAGCCGACTGAATTTTACGCCTACTGTAGCTAAGTGGAACTAATAGGCGGTGTAGTACGTTCCTTCCAATCAATTATAATTGGCAGAGAACTGGCTTTAGTTACACGGAGGTTCGGCAAAATTGTTAAAATAATGGCGTGATATGATGCTACTCAGCAGGATCCTAAACAGCTAAAGGTTTATGTCCATAGTTAGCCTAGACCTGGGTTGGAACTAAAGGTGACAAGTAGGCGCACACCTGACCACCTACAGTCCTTCATATACCGGAACGGCGTTGATTAGGCATCCTGCAACGAAATGTCAAATGCCCAAACGAACTAGATGGCTGGTGGATGACTATAGGGTTGCTCAATGGAATTTCAGATAAAATAGACAGTTGAGTCAAAAGTAAATGCTTTATTTTGATTAGATACATATGATATCAAACATTTCTAGGTCCTAGAATATTAATCTGGTTATCTTATAATCACAAACTCGTGGGCTAAGTGGAATATACATCAATATTTTTTAATTTTAATATTAGGTACATATTTTATTATGTGTAAGTTTCTGAACTGTTCCAACAGAATTAAACTGCTTGACTGTTGGAACCGTAACTAAATCTTTAAAAGCAGCAGTCTGTAAAGTGCTTCAACCAGAGCTACGAGCGCGACAGGGTTAAGTGGAAAACGTCAGGTTTTCATTTGCTTATTTTAAGGGCGCGTTTACAATTTTCCACTGAAGCGGAGCGGAGCATACAATGTCAGATTGTGCACGCACCACCGCTCCGCTCCGCTTCAGTGGAAATTCACCCTAATAAAACTGTTAGTGTTTACTCTGGTTAATGCAAGATCATTACAGACTGGTGGAGTCCGCTGCTACAGCAGTGGATAGAGTAGATTGCTATTCAAGGAAGTCGATGAAAGTTTCGTATTATTAACTACAAGGTACATAAATATAAACAATCATAGATGTTGTTTGGTTTGTAAGAAAGTTTAATAAAGAAGTATTGAAAAATATTTTCACAGGGTGTATTAACAAAGAAATAAACAATAAATTTAGTTATATACTAACATATGACTTTTACTCTATGCTAGGTAATAAGTCTAGGAATAATTAACTAAAATTTTTTAATATAAATACACTAGAAGTGAATGTTTTACCCAAGTCAATATTATCGATTCTTAAGTATAGCTAACACAGTACAAACATACATCGAGTGCGCCGGGGACTAAGAAGTGAAGAGATTTGACGCAGCTAATGTCCAGCATCGTAAAATAATAAACAGTGGGCGTGGAGGCTAGTCCTGTCGCTTGGCGTGCCGCACACACACACTCGTCAGGCGCTCGTCAGTCGCTCGTCAGTCACGCGTCAGTCACTCGTCAGTCAGTCAGTCACACACACACACACCGCCGGCGGCACGCAGCCGGGGCGCACCCGTCGCCCGGTGTATAATACTGCGTCTGTGCTAACAACATAAAATTTTGAAGGGGCATGGCCCCACCTAGCCGCTCTTAAACAGCAGGATGGCCACCTGGCCCAGGTAGAAGTAGATGAAGTGACGCGTCTCGTGCGTCACGTACGAGCCGAAGTTGCGCCCCACGATGCAATGCCACGTCGGGTTGTACTTCTTGTCGAACTCTTTCTTGATGAACGCCGCAATGTCCTGCAAACATACACACGGCCTCAAAACGTGAGCAACATGCAACTAACAATTGATAGCAGATCACCTTCCAAACTTTGTATGAAAAGCAAATAGAATATTTAATTTGTAATGATACAGCTCCATATTTGAATAAATAAATACACTAACCACAACAGGAAAACCACAAAATTATCAATCGTGGGAATTTTGCACACATTTTTTTCTCAAATACATTAATTTTGTAGGGATAGTGTAGCGTGTACAATGTTAAATTAATTAATAGTGTAGTTTATAAATGATAATTACTAAAGTCAGTATCTTATTGTCGAAAAAGAGAAATAGTTTTAAGAATCAACCAAATGTGCCCCTGAAATAATTATAGAAAAGTTTCTCTAGCCTACCTTTTCAATGTTGAACTTCTCTAATGCCTGCGTTGCACAGTCCACGGCATCTTGCTGCATTTCTTCGCTCATGTCAGCATTTTTGATCACCGCCTTGCGGTCGCACATCTTGTCTGTAATGTGTCTAAACAAAACATTGATGGTAAGTATTAAATATAGTAAAAGCCACTTAAAATTTAAATATTTAGATGATAATCCTTTGTTATTCTCTAAACGGCTTTACAAACAGGTTTAGAAATTTGTTATAAATCAAAATAACCGATAAAAGCTGTATGATAGCTTTCACTCTAGGATTCAATAGTGTTGATTAGACAGTACCTATCATATTTTAGTGGGCAGTTAAGATCCGGTGCCACTGGTTATAATGCAAGAGAATAGAACTGCAAAGCTTTTGATGATTGATGGATATATTGGCCTAACCATATAGTAGGACATTTATTACTTAGTATTATAGTTTTATTCAAGAGATTATGATTCGGAACATGTAGGTAAGAAATTGAAATTTTGGGATAGATATAATATACAACACAATAATAGAAACATGCATTTAATCATCACAGAGCCGACTTGTTGCAATCGATGACTGATAGCGTCAATGCAAAGGTTATCGTTCTCGTGGCCCGTCGATAACTTATAACATTCTATGAGATGATTGATTTTCTACGTCTCTTCGATGGGGACTTTGATTGTGCATTGAACAACAAAGGCTATATATAACCTCCAGGATAAGGTCAAGCGCGAAATCCTGAAATCAATGCGCGCCCTTTACAAAATAATTTCAACCTCACCCGCAACTAAATATCGCAATATGTATAACGCAAAGCGACAAACTTAGCGTAATTAGACCGCAGTCTACTTTACCTGACCTCTTCTACAGTCTGTGAAGGCCTTTTCGTAGTAATTCTAACGGAAGCACTAGCACGAATGCCCGTCATCAAAACTGATAGGAGAAATTAGGAACGAGGTGCCGACATGTAAATTAGCTCAGCGTTCCGAAAAATACCGATATTTTATCATAAAGTAGATTATCACTATAGAAACATCGTGGTTAAATCAATAAAACCCATTTAGTTGCACATCTTTGCGAATATTTGCAGTTTATAAAATGTTACGCCTTCGGACTTACGCACACCATTTTGTGAATATCAGAAATATTGAAAACTGGCACTAAAAAATAATAATTGTACTTTAGAATAAATAAATAATCACCAAAATAAAGAAATACTCACTTTAGCTTCGGGATAAGAACAAATTCTCACGTAAAGATTTTGATAACCGGAGATTCAATGCCTACTTTCCAGAGGATTCTTTCACAGGCTTCTTTCAGCAAAGATTTCTTCTAATTGCGATAGAGGGCGTTCTAAATTCAAACATATTCGAAAAATAAACTTTATGGCCCTTTTTCAAACATTTTATTTTTGGCCATTATAAATTAAAAATAACTTAATACTTCATTATTTGCTGTAAAAAGTTACCAATCTCTTTTGTTTAATACATTAATTTAAGACAATGGGAGATACGGTTTCTAAACGTGAAATAATTTTTATTTTATATTTTACTAGTTTACGGAATCATGGAATTAAGCAAAAAAAAATCAAGTCATTGATGTAATGAGCATGATTTAGTTTGTTTTAGTTATTATTTCAAGGCTGAGCATGGATAATTTTATCAAAATGTGTCCAAACTTTTAGAACGAAAACTTCATAAAAATCTTTATCAAACCATAGACTGAAAACAACCAATACCAGCTGTCAGATAACTTGTGCGCATTCGTTCCATTTCCGTTTCCTTTTGCTGTCATTCGTCAAGTCGCCATTGGTCTGGTCGCCATATTTGATTGATAAGTTTCTAATGAGTGCCGAAGCGTTACTCAAGAATAAGGAAAATAACGTTAAAAATCTAATTAATTTACTAACAAAGTAACTCAAAATGTCTGGCGGAAGCAGTAGCAACAGAAACGAGTGCAGAATATACGTCGGCAACCTTCCCCCCGACATAAGGACAAAGGACATTCAAGATCTCTTTTACAAATTCGGCAAAGTTACGTTCGTCGATCTGAAAAATAGAAAAGGACCACCTTTTGCCTTCGTCGAATTTGAAGATCCAAGGTAAAATATTGTCAATTTACAATATTGGTTTAGAACATCAATCGTCATTAGTCTACAATTTATATTCTACGTATGCGTATTCTCTTTGTTGTGTTTGCACGTAAGGGCTAAGGGTTAGGAAGCGGTAGGTAATGGCCTACTTTTTGCAATCAATCATTCATTTCATAAATATTTTGTTTTAACGAAATTCTCGATATGAATACGCAGCCGCTCAAATCATAAGCACGTTGAATTCACCACGACTAATATTTCAGTAACATAAATTCCTAATAGAGTAAATGTTATAATATAATTTAATGATTCCCGAAGTCGTAGTAGTACCTTCTGGCTTCTGGATTCAGGTTATCATTCATTATCTGTTCCCAATAATACAGATAAAGTATAACATAAGTACCTAAACGATACTACATACTTACGCCTACTAATTATAATTATATTTGTTATGACAGTAGAGATATCTGTGCCATGTTTTGCTCAAACTGATGATAAATAACTCTGCAATGTGTGCATGACTGATTGTTAACTTTCTCCCCGCTCATCTGTAATCTGTATCACCTACTGATCATGATTGCTACTAAATGCGTACTTAATCTATATGTCACATGCAACATGCAGAGTATGAATTTTAGGTTACCCTAAAAACCAGAAATAAGTATAGGCTTTAAAAGCCTAGGGACTTGCCAAAAAACTGTTGTTAATAGCACATAGACAAAATATATAAAAGTTTCCATAAGTACAATACATCTTCATGAAGCTAGCTGCAGATGGCACTTATTCAAAAAATAGTCTTGTATGTAACCTACATGCATAAAAAAATGTGGGATGCTTATCTCTAAGCCAACCAAAACATAGTTGAGAAAAGGCTAGGCAGATGATGATGAATTCATATTGTAATAGCACTGATAGCTTAGTGGTATGACTGTCAATTGACAAGTCAGAGGTCTCAAGTTCGATCCCAAGCCCAAGCCCTTCAATCCAAAACCTCTGACTTTTCGTAAGTTATGTGTATATTATAAATTAATTATCAGTTGCTAAAACGGTGATGGAAAACATCTTAATGAACCAGCACACCCTAGAGATTTTCAACATTGTATAAAGCCAGAGGCCTACAGGCAGTTTACACTCTGACACCAGGTTGTTCATCAACCATACGATAAGAATTCATAATTATTGTTGTATAATTCAGCACATGACAAATCTAAATATAAATAAATCAATACTAATTTCAGTATTGCTAAAGAGTAATTATCTATTTCTTGCAATTTACCATTTTATCAAATGCAAATGTCCAACCCAGGATATAATTTTAACATAGTTTTAATTTTATTTTTAAATTTTAATTATTAATTCCTGAATAAACCCAGGAGTAGGTATTTTACACGTTAAAAACAGGATGTGACAGATATCGGACAACACTGCATTAAATTATTATAATTATGTTAGCAAATAAATTTTCTAATACCTACTTATAAATAATTTTTAAATAAATATTATTTCTGAAACAAAAAATTCCAGCAATAAAATTTTATCAACAACTTATCAAAAATTCTACAACTGATAATGACAAATGACACTTGTTTATTTCAAATGCTATTAAGACTTAAGTAGGTACATTACAAATATTGAAATACCTACTCTTTAACACGTTGACTGCCACGCCGCAGACACAATGCAATTCTTATTGTTTGCGGTCACCGTTGACCGCGGTGGCAGTCAAAGGCTTAATTTACATAGAGCTAAAGGTGCACTGTGAGGACACCTATTGTAGAATGCTTTTGGTGATCTGTTCAAGTAATGCTGTTATATTTTGTTTTGAAGAACATTTAAACTTTGCTCAAACTTAAACTCAAGAATATTATATACCAGGGGCATGCACATACGTTTTCGACAGGGTAGGCAGTACATATAAATCCTACTTAGTTTCACAAATTCGTCGTCTGCGTCGTATCTGTCAGGGTAGGCAGTACCTTTCTGCCTATACCTATGAACTGCACGCCTCTACAGGTGTAGACCATAATAAGGGCACTTACAAATAGACATTTTATTATTGTTATGATTGCCAGTTCCTAGGGCAGTCTACTTTTCGTGGAGAAGAATTTGGCAAGAAACTACAGTCATTCTCATTCTTCTTCAGTTAACAATTTGCCTATAACAGTGGAGAGGGTACTCCCAATCATTTTACTCAAAGTCATGGACAAATCAGACAGAAACTTGCCTATGATTTCGCTTCAACACATTTCAATAACAATACATCAGTTCCTCATAACATGTATTTCTATTTAACACAAAAAACGGAAAGATTTAAAACTAAAATTAAAAGTATAACATGTTGAAACAATCATGTGTGTGATGTGTCCTTGGGTTTGTATGTTTGTCACTGCATTAATTATCTCCATTATCACATAATGACTGAAATGTTAATTCCTTCAACTGCTGTTGTCAATAAATTTAAATGTTTGAGTAGAGAATTGTAAACATTACAAATACCTAAGAATGTGTCTCAGTATTATTTTGTTCTGTTAATTCTTTCTTGCTTTTATCAGCAGCAACAAGATCTCAACATTAATTTACCAGTCCTACTAATGTTGTGTGTTCATGTTTAGCTTATGAATACTATATTGTTGCCCTTATTATGACTACTATTAGTTTCTTTTTAGTAGGACAAGACAAAAGAGTGAGTCCATTGTGTTACATCGTATCATCAATACCTAATTGTTGTACAGAGACGCCGATGACGCGGTGCGCGCGCGGGACGGGTACGACTACGACGGCTACCGCCTGCGCGTGGAGTTCCCGCGCGGCGGCGGCGGCGGCGGCGGGCGCGGGGGGCGCGGCGGGCCGGAGCGCTTCGGCGCGCGCACGGCCACGCGCGGGCCGCCGGCGCGCCGCTCGGAGTACCGCGTGCTGGTGACGGGGCTGCCGCCCTCGGGCTCGTGGCAGGACCTCAAGGACCACATGCGCGAGGCGGGCGACGTCTGCTTCGCCGACACCTTCAAAGACGGCACGGGGGTCGTGGAGTTCTTGCGCCATGAAGACATGAAGTATGCTGTCAAGAAGCTCGATGATTCGAGGTTCAGGAGTCATGAGGTGAGAGGGATTGGGTTAGAGCTTCTATTTATGTTCTAGGTCATTTATGAATCAGAATCTGCCTTCACCAGTGCCCATTCACTGTAGTAGGTACATGCTCACCGGGTCAATGTCTTGAAACCCAATGACTCCATAAGAAAAAGGAAAATCTATTATGGTCGACCAGCTCGTACTTAATGTATACTATATACACAGCCAACTAAGTAACTACTCAATTATTCATGAAATAATTCCAACTAAAATCAATATTACATAGTGGACAGCTTATTAGCTATGTTCAAAACTAATATTGATTTCATGAAAGATAATTTGTTTCTGGCAAAGCCTGAATAAATAATGATGGTACTTAACCTACAATGAAACACTGAAATTATCAAGTCAACAAGTCATGGACATTCAATTTTAGATTGTGCTCTATTTAATAAAGGTGCATCCTCTCTGCGAACATTCGAATTCGTTGGCGAATGTTCGATAACGAGCCATATTCAAATTCCGTTGCGCACCAATTCTTCGTTTACAAGCAAATGTTCGCAATGTTAAGTGCGTTTTTTGTTGGAACATTTTCACCGAATTCGTGCTCACGTGCGTAGGCACTTTCTCTAGTTCTGCTGAACTTACTGCCTGAATGTCCGTAGCTGTCTCATTACGCGTGAACGCACCATAAAATGATAACCCCTTACGCGAGTTTAACGAAAGTTAAAAATTAATAGTTTTGAATATCAAAGCACGAAATCTTAACTACAAATAGTAAAACAGCAAATAATATAAAATACAAATAGTAGAGGAACATGCAAGTATTGATCCAGTACTGTGTAACGGTAGAGGCGTCAAGGTGACGGATATCACCGCTTTGTATCGATTTTATTTATAATAGTGTAGGTTTACAGTAGGGGAAAGTTGTAGTGTGTCATTCATTATGTACCTTATAGTGGGACTAATAATTTTATGTGTCCTAATACTTATAATAAGCTCATTTGGCGCTACTAGTGCAACGGAGCTACTCGTCCATGTTAAGAAGGAATAGGACTTTTTAATAGTTAAGGCTAGTAGAAAGAAAAGATGAGTGGAAAGATGGAATGTAGAACAGAATTTCCATAGCACGGACAGATTTACGAACGTTCGCAGGTTCAAATCCTGCTCGTAATTGATTTTATGTTTGTTACCTCACTATGTTTGAACTCCGTCATTTATGTATCGTCTTCAGGAAGTGGATGCATCTGTGACATGGGCCATAATTATAGTATCCTCTTCAAATTTTGATTAAACTTCATGCGTGGCATGAGCACATAACTACCGGCAGCGGAAACCCGGCTTGCGGCCCTTAAGCTGCCCAGTCATAGGTCCCGTCAAATTTCAAGCATACAAGCATTAAACTACTTAAATTTCCTGTCCTTGTTTATTAGAAAAAGATATGGAAATTTCCATATCTTTTTTGTTGAAAAGAATCATCCTCCAGTGGTTAGTAGAGGATGGATGACCGTGGCATTAAGTCCACTTTTGTATAAATAAATAATGTTTCCAGGGCGAGGTGTCCTACATCCGCGTGAAGGAGGACTACGGCGGCGGCGGCGGCGGCGGTGGAGGCGCTGACCGCTACAGCGGCGACCGCGACAGGTAACATTATACCCTTTATTACTGGAAACCTGTAAATTCCAGTTCTTATGACGTCCAGGATTTGACAAATATAATAATAAGCTTAAGAAGCTTAAGTATTTATTATAAGTTTTAAAAAATGTTGTTTGTTTTCTTATCCGCAATGTAATGCATCGGCTCTCAGTCTCACTCCCCTAGGCACATGGTAATAGTAGTGCCCGCTTTCCAGGGGACAACCGCGTTTTTATATAAAAAAATGTGTATGTATCAGGTCTCGCTCGTACTCACCGCGGCGGCGCGGCTCGCCGACCTACTCGCCGGTGCGGCGCTCGTACTCGCGCTCGCGCAGTCGCTCGCGCTCGCACAACTACTGAGGACTCGTTCTGCAGGTCGGTACTATACCTCATCTCCAGGGAACCGGTTAGGCTGCTAAACAAACCTTCCACACCAGATTGAAAATGCTTGTTAGGCAATATTTTAATAGATGTCCAAGTTAATGTTTTACATGTTAAATAATTACAGTGGCTTAAAGTTCAAATCAACATATTGATAATAATATCACACGTTTTGGCTAAATATTTTGTATTTCTATGAAAAGTGCCTAAACATATTGCCTCTACTCTTATTTTCTATATTCAAAAGCGGCCACTTTTGATTTGATTCACGATTCTACTTCCACTACCTATTTTACACGTAAATAGCTGAAGAAGTTGCATAATATATAATGTATAGATAGACTTTTATTATTCTTTATAACTCAATAATTAATCAAAGGAATAATAGAAAGTTATAAAATAAGATAATGTAGCCTTAAAATAAGTAATTTTACACTTTGGTTACCGTTTTATTATTCTATTTCAATAATATGATTAAAAATTACATATTTTTAAAGAAATTAATTAAAAAATGCTATTTTTATTATTATTTTATCAAACAAGAGACATTTACAGTAATGGATGGATCCGATGGAAATAGCATTCGACTGCTATTATGAAAATAACTGGAGTCAGGACTTAACAAAATAATTGAATATTATATTGGACATCTCAGGACTTAAAATAACTCTGGACTTCTGTGGACTTTTTAAAGTAATTGAAAATAAAAACGGACTTCTGGACTTGATCAAAATAATAGAAAATTCCGGACTTTTATCAGGATAAGGATTATATATGGATCTATCAGGTTTGCAGGAAAATAAGTATGTGTTTTTAGCAACAAAATAATGATGTGATAGCTTGATTTTATTATTTTTTGTCTTCATTTTGAAGTCGTATTACATTTATTCTGGTATTTAAATGATTATGTGCCGAGAAGCCTAATATTAAATTATGATAAGGCAGACTCGGGTATATTAAACAATATTTATACAATTATAATTATTTAAGTATAAACTCTTAAAGCATGTACTACCATATAAAATCTTTTTATCTTATTTCAATTTCCAAGTCAATCCGGAAGTGGTAAGAATTTTTGGATTCGGTTAAAAATACCTGCGTAAAATCGCTGTTGTTTTTGTTATTAGTAGCAATGTAGTAAGGAAATTGAGTTTTTGTTTTATATTAATTATAGTTAACAAGTTGCTTGTTCCTAAAACATGTATATTGGAGCCATGCATGTAGTCTGGTACCCGAACTCTGTTTCCTTGCTCATGCGAGTGTGTGCACTGTACTGAAGGTCTGTGTTTCGACAGCGGCGGAGCGGCGAGGGCGGCGCGGCGGCGGAGCGAACTCATCTAGACATAAGACATTACTGATGTATAGTGCAGGAACTAGTTCCGGACGATTACGTACCGACTTCATCTCCACGCCAGCCACGTCTCTGTACTACTACATACGCTTCGGAGTCTTGGATGCTGGCTTATACACCTAAAGTCGCCTAAATTATCTTAGCAATAAGAATATTTTTTTCATAAATATTGTCTTCTGGCCGTAGTAGTGCATGGATGTTGTTGCCTAGTATATATTCGATAGAAACGTTCGGGATTAACGGTAGATGTTCAGGTCGTGTCGTCCGGCCGTCGTGCGACCGTCTGTATCGTCTCGTAGGCACTCACTCACTGTACTGTCGGTCGCATGTACATTTACATTTGACACGATGACTGTTTATAATTAAAAGCATTTTCTTTTGTTTCATCCACTGTGGATTGGGCTCGATGGATGTGCTTGGCTGGAGGTGTGAGTCAGGATAGAGCCTCGCGTGTAGGATCGGATCGGATCGGACCGGACCGCACCGGCAGATCTCTGGCGGACATTTGAATATTTCTCGCGTGGATGTAATTCTTTCGGATGTTGGATTGTATTGGATCGTTGGTCGGACGCCCGGTCTCCACGAGCTCCGCTGGACAGGACAGGACCTTTGGGTATGAACATTCAAATTAATTGCAAAATAACTTATGTTGAGTGCACGCTCGGTACAGAGTATTAATGTTTGTTTGGATATCCTTAACTCACACTTTATTTGCTTCTCGATGTCTGCCGTTTATTTCCTAGACGTAGGACGTCGGTTCAGAGACGGTTATGAGAGATATTTTCTATTAGCTTTGCTCATTAGTGTGTTAGACCTAACAATTCAATGTCATATAAATAATTAGCATGCTTTATGAGCTTTCATACAACCTACCTGCGTGACAGCGATACGAGGCGTGTTTGAATGGGTGACCGAGTGAATGAAGTTTTAAAATTGACATATTATGTAAGTAAAGATTGTAATTATGGGATGTGATAGGACACAAAGTTAAATCACAAATGTATTGTAACGTGTGCGTCGCGACGCTCGATATCATAGATGTAATGTAATGTGTGGACATGTTGTGTAATTTAGATACTGGATCTGCATTCCAAAGACCAACACAGTTTGATGGACTTAATAAATTCCTTACAAAAGATTTTGTTGTTTTATATTAACCCAATATATACCCAAATATACCAACCATATCGTTCTACTACTAATTAGTCGTGCACAAACACATGTTCTATGACGGACAATGTTTACTACGTCTTGTATATTATCATAGTATTGTTGCGACCTTTTCAATGTCATATAATATATCTATCTTAGTTATATGAAATATAAAAAAATACTCAACAGTAAAACCAAGCAATTCAATTCAAACAACATAAATCGTAATAAATATCTATATTTATATAAAAATCTAACAATAAAACCTTAACTTCTTATCATCGCTAATGGCCAGTGGTTATAGACGCACGAGCAAGTCATTATTTGTCCTGATCTTGGAATTAGAAGTCACATAAAACTGTTTAATATGAGTTTACAAATAGATAACCAATAAAATATAACTGTCTTCATTCTATTTACTTTAAATTCGTCAGATACTGTTGAATATAGATTTACAAGATATTTTTTAGTGAATATTTATTTTATTATTATGTAGTTTTTGCCTAGTCCCATTTATATCCCGATTATGTATTATCTTTAAGCAGCGAACGTGTTATTCCCAATTACTTGATTGAAAAGGTAAGGTAACCTCTATAACCCTCAAGGTTTTGAATTCTCAAAACTCGCTGCTAGTCTACACGGCACGCTCCGTCGAGAAAACTTGCATCTCCCAATACCCCAACAAGAGGCAGATCTCTATATCTTAAACCCTGAGTGTATGGCGCATGTTCCAAACGTGAGGTTCTCGTAAGTAACTTGTCTGAAGCCGGCGTCTTCTATCATTGACTTGAACTTTTCCTGGGGACAGTAAATAAACAATATTAGTAATAATATGTATGTCGTAGATTCATATGATTCAAAATTCTAAAACACATGCATTTCAAAATGTTATAAATAACTAGCTAGGGTAGCTATTTCAAAATTCTGGCCCTGAAAGTAACCACTTAAAAACCTAACCTAACAAAAGTATACCTACCTAAGTTGTACAAGAATACATTTAAAAAAAAATGTAGTGTTCCGTACCTATAACAGGATATTATTACTAAGATCCTGTTTTTACCTCAAATCTGCATGAATCTGCAAGTCAGGCTGCATCAATGCTTGAGTGTCTAATGTTATATGTACGGAACCCTTCGTGCGCGAGTCCGACTCGCACTTAGCCGATTTTTTTATAGCCAACTGTCAGTATTCGTAGGTTCGCAAACTCTTACTAAAGCGTAAGGGTACTACTACCTACGAAAAAATTTTGTTCAAAACAGCCGAGTAGGTTTGTTTATAGGACTTACTTGATTAGGGAACTGTCGTATGCTCTCAACTAGATACTGGTAAGGTTTCCACTGGCCTGCGAACAGCTGCCCCAGCACTGGGATCACTTGGAACGAATACTGGTCGTACACCCTGCAAAATGAAATAAAACCTATTTTTTCCGCAAAGTGAATAGAGCAACTAATTAATTAATGCACTTGCACTCCTTAATGGAACCTACGATCTTGATCTAGGATCGCGTGTAAAAAACATGCTACCAATGTCGTCACGAGTGTAAGAGTCAACTCTCACAGAGACGATGCGACGTGACGCATCTTGGAACGTGTAGTCTATTGTATTGCATCTTAAAACGTGCACGTCTCGGTGTGAACCGACTCGTACAGTCTGTGAGCTATCGTGCGGTGTGACGTAGCGCGCGATTAGCCATAAGCATGCCCCATAAGACACCATACACAATTGCTCGATATATTACCATTGTAGCGTGTTGTTGGGAAGTTGGCTGAATTCCAGACATAAAAAGCGTCCACCCGGCATCAGCACTCGGTAGGCTTCCTCCAGAACCTGCAAACAATGCATGTAATCGTAAATGTCACTATAACTATTTACCAAGCTATTTACAAATTACATAGAACTAAAAAGTAAACCTGATTTGCATTCTTAGTTTTAGGCTTGAAAGACCCAGAATACAATTTATTATTTCTAGTTGGGAAGTTCAATTCACTCATTTGAATATTCTCAGTGAAACTGAAAAATGCGGCTCCTACAAATCATCATCATTTCAGCCATAAGATGGACCCACTGGATGGACACAGGCCTCCCGCAAAGAACACCACAACGACCGATCTATCGCTGTATAATCTAAGTAGTGTATTAATTTGTTTGCCTTTGTAATGCATTTGTAAGCTTAAATTTGCCTCTCCGAATGTGCTGCCCGGGTGCGGGCCCCGGCTTGCCCCAAATATCCAGGGCTGGATATTCGACAGCAAATTCGATAACATCAGCCTGGTGTAAGGAACTTCGGCAGCATGATCACGCCGTTACATGGAACATTAACTTTGTGACTCAGATAGTTATTTAACTATAGCTACCATAGTCAATAGATTACGTTGGTTGATGCTACCTTGTCAATATGCGTACAGTTCCTGATGCCGAACGCTATCGTGTACGCGTTGTAGCTGTCGTCGGGTAAATCCAGTTGCTCCGCGTTGCCGCACACCCAGTCTATGTCCACACCACACTTCTCTGGCGTGTAGCCTAGCCTAGGGAAATAAATGGACTAAAGTACCAGAAAAACTTGGCAGGATGAGCTGGACACTCATTTGAAGGATTGGCCTGCTAAAGCTTTGAACAGAGAGGAGTGGAAGGAGGAAGGGAGGCCTTTGCACTGCAGAGGGAAATGTTTGGCTCATAATAATAATAAAGTAGCTGATGATGATGATGATAAATTGGATCTTTTTTGCTTTACTAACATTTTTGATAAAGAAACTTTGATTGTCATTAATGTTGCTAGATCTCTCAGCTGCCTTCTTTGTTATATGTATACAGATGTGTTTTAGAGGGTTAGAAACCATAATCAGCATAAAAATTAAATGAAATTTTAATATTTTGAAATAACACCTACTTGAGTGCTCTTTGCTTGCCAACATCCAACATAGCCTGGTTGATATCACACACAGTGACACTGCTGCGCTCGGCCCCCGTAGCACCCAAGTTTTGGAGGTACTTTATGTACCTGAATGCTATGTCACCTACAAGAAACATTTTTTCTTAACATTAGGTAGCTCATACTAGGACTTTCTGCTGTTTCATGGGTGCAGTTACCGACATAATTTAACAATACAGATGTTTCTTCAAATTAACAAGTATTTTGTTGATCACGCAATATTTTTTAGTCCATTCTGGTATTCCAGAACCAAACTCAGGACTCTGAATTCAAGTTCAGGACTTCAGAGTTAGCTTCTGTAATATGATCCTACCTACTGAGGATATAAGAGGTTACTCTTTGAGGAGATTTTCCTCGCATCTAAGATAGGTTATCCTTTGAACTGGCTACTACTACATGAATAAAAATATTTATAGTTTGCATTTTCATCTGATAATAATTATCTATAGCAATGAATTGCTAATGGCTGAACTTAAGACTTATAAACTAACCAGTTCCCCCAGCCATGTCCAACAGTTTGGTCTCCTGCATAGGTGCCAGCCTCTGCAAGAAGATGTCCTTCCACACTCGGTGGATGCCCATTGACATGACATCATTCATCAGGTCATACTTCTCCGCTACTGTCTCAAATACTTCATGAACTGGAATGTTAAAGATTTGTAAAAGTTAAGTAACTAACTACAAATACGATAAAGTATACGGTATAATTATGGTGTCCATCACACACCAACAAGCTTACTGCCATATGGCACGGGAAGCCGTGCGAGTGGAACCTTGCAGTCTGACAGCAGAGCTGATCAGAAATTTTAAGATGTACAAGTTGCTTGCAAATAGGTATGACAATAATGTACTTTACATAATGTACAAAGACTTCAATTTCTAATAGCCATTTGGTGTAAATTGTACATTACTTTTCTCAAAGCAGCATATAAATATTTCAGTTCTATAAGTAATCCTATTACACCAAAATAACCTCCCAGGTTTGCTAATAGTCCTGCAAAACCTTATTACCCGACTGTTTTACCATGTCTATTATATAAGACAGGGCTTCCCAAACTTATTTTTACTGTGATGTCCTTGAGAGTTTCCAATTTCTTTGCGACACACTCACCAAAATCCAAGTAAATAAATATTTTGTACACCTACACCATTAAATTGGTCAGGGGTCAGGTTATGTTTACATATTCATTTATAAAACAATTAATAAAAGGAATACATAACGAGGTGTAGTACAATACCAGTCCTAATCATTCAGAAAAACACTACTTACCTTTTTTAGATTTTTCTTCTTCTTCAACAACCTGAAACCCGAAGTGGGTCTGACCAGGTTTTATGTTTTCAGGCTCCTTGGCAGCTGTTTGAGTGCTCATGGCACGTCGCGAAAAGCCGGATTGCACAACTCGTCCTATATTCAATAAATTAAACAGCCGGGTCCTTAGCGCCATAGCTAATTTCTGAAAAATCCAAATTCAATGAAGTCACGAATTCTAGAAATCAAAATTTGTGGCGAAGTGGCGAAATTTTGCTGTCAGTTAGATGATCAGATCTGTCAATTGTTATGTTCTATCAAGCGTTTTGTTTTGAGCTATTCCTCTACAATTAATTGGATAATTCAAACTCATTATTTATATATTGAAAGTTTAGTGTCCAAGAAGTGCATTTTAGCTAAACCAGTAGATATTAATATGTTTAAGATTACAGTAAACTAGAAAATCAAATTAATTGCTTTTAGTAACCTTAGAGTTAGAGATGCTCATAATTAGTAACGAAACTAAACTAGTAACTTTGCTAGGGCTGCCTGGCAACTATGCATAATCTTGTTAAAAAAACAGTATTTCATAATATTATCTATCTAGAAATTTCACTTCTTAGTTCTTTCTATCGGATGCAGCTGCATTGAAAACTGAATACCTCATTCAAATGATTTGATTTATAGTTTCTTAGTTTTACCCTTCGCGTTCGTGAGGTTGATTATGAAAATTCAAATCCCACCAAAAACATTTAAATGTAAAATAATGCCAAGACGAGACCAAGCAATATCTCAGGCATGCATGAGTCAAGCTAGCCTAGGTGACCGCGGTTTGCCCGGGATGTATAAATCCGATATTTACGGATATGGATTACAAAATAATGTACTGCTCACAGTTCTCGTCTATTTTGTTTTGAATTTTTGAGCCTTTGAGTTCCTTGCCTGTAAACCGGTTTGGCCGCGCCCACACAAATATTGTACAAGAAATCTACCGAAATCAAGAAATATCAGCCGGCCGATAAGTACAGATACAGCTTGGCAAAAAAGAGTCTGAGGCGGTGACAGTTGGAACTAAAAATTTATAATAATGACAACACTGTTTTGTTTGTCAACTGCAAGTAGCTTCCTTGTCATCTTTACGTAGTGCAAGTAATTTTCTTTAAAATTTAAAAGATTCGTGTAATTTGCGTGTGATATTCTTACATAATACTAGTTGATATAGTTGTTCGTAATGAATAAAACCGTTGGCAGTAGTGGAAGATCAAGGATATATCAAGTTTTCTTGAGATGTTTGGCCGAAAGCAAAGCCGGACAAATTTTGTCTGAAATTGACAATGTTTACCTGAGAACTGCTCGAATGACAGGTATAGTCCATGCAATTTTTCTTCTAGAATGTAATTAAGTCGTTATATTTACTTTCTGATAGCTGTACCACCAGTTTTTGTCGTCTTGTGTACAAATAATTATTGAGGTTATGTTTTGTAATTCGACGAATCGCGTGTAGTTAAACTGTTTAAATTGATACTTGAAACTTAAGAATACAGTTAATACAGCGTTATTATTGTTTATTTCAGGTAAATCTGAAAATACAATCAGATCAATTGTCGATGAAGGTGAAAAAAGTAAGAGTATTTTTTCGACACCTGGAAAACACCGAAAAGGTCGCCCGAAGAAAGAACTTGATGATTTTGATTTATGTTGCAAGTTGCCGTTCGTTGTGGCGTTCAATGGGGGAGGCCTTAGAGTATAAATACTCTAAGGGGGAGGCCTTTGTTCAACAGTGGACGTTTTCCGGCTGATGATGATGACATTTTTTTTTGTATTTTAATAAAATCTAAAATGAAACATGTTATTTAATTTCCCTTGTTGATAATGATGATTTATTATCATAATCCACAATCCATAAATGACTCTCTGATAGGCTCGCTATAATTCTAACTCTTGAGATGATCATTCTCAAGAGTCTGAATGATAGCGATTACGAACTTACATAATGGGACTATGCATTGCGTTGTCAGATTTTTCTTATTCTACTTAGATCTCCCACAGAGCATGCCACCAAGCTTTATATAACATATATTATAAGTACAGCTTGGCAAAAAAGAGTCTGGATAAATTGAGGGCGCCTTTATCTTTTAGATCGCCACCCCATATACCACGACTAAAAGTGACAAGATACTTGATCATTTTAGTCTTCAATATTTATCAAGTTAAAAAAGTAAATTGAACATGATTAAAATTAAGAAAGATTTAAACTTTATTTGTAATAGTCATGGTCTGGTAGTAGTTATTGTACAAAACAGATATCATCCAAATTATGTTTAGGAAGATTGTAACATTGGCGGCAATAACTACGTATATGTAATATAAAGCTTGGTGGCTTACTCTGTGGGAGATCTAAGTAGAATAAGAAAAATCTGACAACGCAATGCATGGTCCCATAATGTAAGTAAGTAATCGCTATCATTCACTCTTGAGAATGGTCATCTCAAGAGTTAGAATTATAGCGAGCCTATCAGAGAGTCATTTATGGATTGTGGAGTATGATAATAAATCATCATTATCAACAAGGGAAATTAAATAACATGTTTCATTTTAGATTTTATTAAAATACAAAAAAATAAATGTCATCATCATCAGCCGGAAAACATCCACTGTTGAACAAAGGCCTCCCCCATTGAACGCCACAACGAACGGCAACTTGCAACATAAATCAAAATCATCAAGTTCTTTCTTCGGGCGACCTTTTCGGTGTTTTCCAGGTGTCGAAAAAATACTCTTACTTTTTTCACCTTCATCGACAATTGTTCTGATTGTATTTTCAGATTTACCTGAAATAAACAATAATAACTCTGTATTAACTCTATTCTTAAGTTTCAAGTATCAATTTAAACAGTTTAACTACACGCGATTCGTCGAATTACAAAACATAACCTCAATAATTATTTGTACACAAGACGACAAAAACTGGTGGTACAGCTATCAGAAAGTAAATATAACGACTTAATTACATTCTAGAAGAAAAATTGCATGGACTATACCTGTCATTCGAGCAGTTCTCAGGTAAACATTGTCAATTTCAGACAAAATTTGTTCGGCTTTGCTTTCGGCCAAACATCTCAAGAAAACTTGATATATAACAGATCTTCCACTGCTGCAAACGGTTTTATTCATTACGAACAACTATATCAACTAGTATTATGTAAGAATATCACACGCAAATTACACAAATCTTTTAAATTTTAAAGAAAATTACTTGCACTACGTAAAGATGACAAGGAAGCTACTTGCAGTTGACAAACAAAACAGTGTTGTCATTATTATAATTTTTTAGTTCCAACTGTCACCGCCTCAGACTCTTTTTTGCCAAGCTGTAGTTATTGCCGCCAATGTACAATCTTCCTAAATATAATTTGGATGATATCTGTTTTGTACAATAACTACTACCAGACCATGACTATTACAAATAAAGTTTAAATCTTTCTTAATTTTAATTATGTTCTATTTACTTTTTTAATTTGATAAATATTGAAGACTAAAATGATCAAGTACAGCTTGGCAAAAAAGAGTCTGGATAAATTGAGGGCGCCTTTATCCTACGATGGCCACCCCATATACCACGACTAAAAGTGACAAGATACTTGATAATTTTAGTCTTCAATATTTATCAAATTAAAAAAGTAAATTGAACATATTTAAAATTAAGAAAGATTTAAACTTTATTTGTAATAGTCATGATCTAGTAGTAGTTATTGTACAAAACAGTAACCAAATTATATTTAGGAAGATTGTACATTGGCGGCAATAACTACCTACTAATATGTAATATAAAGCTTGGTGGCTTACTCTGTGGGAGATCTAAGTAGAATAAGAAAAATCTGAGAACGCAATGCATAGTCCCATATTGTAAGTACGTAATCGCTATCATTCAGACTCTTGAGAATGGTCATCTCAAGAGTTAAAATTATAGCGAGCCTATCAGAGAGTCATTTATGGATTGTGGATTATGATAATAAATCTTCATTATCAACAAGGGAAATTAAATAACATGTTTCATTTTAGATTTTATTAAAATACAAAAAATTCAACGTCATCACCATCAGCCGGAACACGTCCACCGTTGAACAAAGGCGTCCCCTATTGAACGCCACAACGAACGGCAACTTGCAACATAAATTAAAATCATCAAGTTCTTTCTTCGGGCGACCTTTTCGGTGTTTTCCAGGTGTCGAAAAAATACTCTTACTTTTTTCACCTTCTTTGACAATTGCTCTGATTGTATTTTCAGATTTACCTGAAATAAACAATAATAACTCTGTATAAATTCTATTCATATGTTTCAAGTATCAATTTAAACAGTTTAACTACACGTGATTCGTCGAATTACAAAACATAACCTCAATAATGATTTGTACACAAGACGACAAAAACTGGTGGTATAGCTATCAGAAAGTAAATATAACGACTTAATTACATTCTAGAAGAAAAAATGCATGGACTTTACCTGTCATTCGAGCAGATTTCAGGTAAACATTGTCAATTTCAGACAAAATTTGTCCGGCTTTGCTTTCGGTCAAACATCTTAAGAAAACTTGATATTTAATAGATCTTCCACTACTGCAAACGGTTTTATTCATTACGAATAACTATATCAACTATTATTATGTAAGAATATCACACACAATTCACACGAATCTTTTTAAATTTTAAAGAAAATTACTCGCAATACGTAAAGATGACAAAGAAGCTACTTGTAGTTGACAAATAAAACAGTGTTGTCATTATTATAATTTTTTAGTTCCAACTGTCACCGCCTCAGACTCTTTTTTGCCAAGCTGTATCTTGTCAATTTTAGTCGTGGTATATGGGGTGGCAATCTAAAAGATTAAGGCGCCCTCAATTTATCCAGACTCTTTTTTGCCAAGCTGTATATAGATATCGATTGGTGTATAGATACCTATCTTGTATTTACCATATTTGTGTGGTATGGTGCAACCCTAGACCTAGCTGCTTTGCTTTTGCTTGTCAGTCAACTGTCAAAGCAGAAGTCACAACACAACATTGAACACTCAACAAACTTGTGAAATTCTAAGAAAACTGCCTTCAAAACAGGAAAATGCTGATTGTATATATGATAATACGTTTAAATAAGATACGAAAATTATGAGAATAACGCTTTCAGTACTGCTAATATTGAATAATACCTCCCGGCGACATGTCTTCACAAAATGAACGTAAGTTTTAAGCATGTTTTAAGATAAAAAATTCTATTATTTTTCAAATTGGGTGAAGATAAGGAATAAAAAAACTAAATAGGTTCCTAAAGAACCATGGCCGCAATGCCTGCATAATTTTTTTTTCTTATACAATTTCTTCAATTTATTTTTCCTTATTAATGAAAATTTAAATAATGTTTATTTTTACTAGTTTTCATAGATATAAAACAACACTCTGACCATATTATGTTTAAACTTTTATGTGCATTTTTAACCAATTTCCAAAAGTAGAAGTTGGTTCTATTTTAATTTATAAGTAGGTACTTAGCATCATTTTAATTTTATAATTTACTTAAATGTTTATTTGTTTTGTTTCTTATTAATGAATTTTCTTCAGGATATGTGGAACATAATCTGGAACACTATCGTCAGCGGTACAACTGGGACTGCGGAGTATCATGTGTGTTGATGTTACTCTCGCAACCACAAAGGAATGAAATGCTTGACAATTTTGAACAGATCTGCCAAGAAGAGGGCTTTGGACAATCTACATGGACCATAGATCTTTGTTATTTGTTAAAGAGGTTTGTGGAATTCATTGCTTAACTCTAAGACCTGCAGTTATAACATCTATAAGAAGGGTCTATGAGTCGTGATAGCCTAGTGGTATGACTGTGTTGAGCGGCACGTCAATGGTCTCAGGTTCTGGATTAGTATATTTAACACCCACAAGCAAATAATAAGACTTACTTGTAATATATGAAGAAAAATATGTACAATATTCATGATAAAATTTATCATTGCACTCAACATACTGTTGGATAAATAATGAGACACTGGCTAATGTTTTAATTTGATTGATAACACATCAAAAGGTCAGATGAGTTAGTTCAATCATTATCATTTAAATAACTTTAAAATAAAAGGTTATCTTAATGCTCAATTCGTAATTTCTTAATCTTAGCGCTTACCTTCATTCGTGTCGGATTGCCGTCCCGTCAGACTATGAGAGTAAGAGTGCACTCATGTTTGCGCACTTGAGTACTATAATACCTTCTGCATAGTTGGCTGATTGGCGTTGAGATTGGCCGCTGTGACCGAAAATTGGTCAGGAAGACATTATTATAAATATCTTTTTTTTTTGGCAAATATTGGTATAATATCTAAACCAACGCCTACGTTGAGTACCTTCTACCTTCAACCACTAGATATGTTATGCGGCCCGCATTTGAACTTTGCAAGGATAGGAATATCTTGGTCAGAATTTTATGAGGATACTGTCTTCTTGTAACTGGCATGATGTCTGCAGGTTCGGCATCAGACACAGCATGTATACCACAACTCTTGGCGTGAATGAAGACTATAAGCGACATGGATACTACGATAAGATTATAAATTTGGTAAGTTTGCCTAATAGGTGCATGCAGCCTAAGAGCATAAAACCATAATACCATGGGCTCTGACACATAAATAGTTTGAAACCCTTTAGTAAGGAGGTCAATCTACCTGTGAAACTGAACAACTTGTGGAACATAAGTCTGCGAATTTCAGAAAAACCATTTTTGGTTCTTCATAAAAAGAACTCTAGTTGATATGTAAGTTTGTATAGGAACTGATGTTCTGAAAGTTGTTCAGTTTCATGTGTAGATTGAGCTGTTAAGGGTCCCACACTATTTGACTATTTATGTTACACGTTGTATATAGCAGCTTATACATGCTATGATTTGAAGTGCCTATGCTTCTCCATAAAAGAGTCCTTACATCTTGAAATCTCAACTACTAAACATTTATCAAATAAACTTGACATAGCATTTCCTTAATTTGTCTCTTCAAGACAAAATTAACGTGGGCCAAGCCATTGGCTGAAGTCAGTATCATGGTAAGATATATACATAATATGTTCATAGTATAGGTAGTATAATTACTATATTTAATCATACTACTTATTCCTCAGGACCGCGAGCGCGTCAAGCGTCGTTTCGACGAGGCCATATCTAACGGCATCGAAGTGCAGAAGCACTCCCTCACTCATGCTGAGTTAGTCACTCACTTGTCCACGAGTGGGCCGGCCATAGTGTTGATAGATGCTGGGCTAATGGTCTGTGATCTCTGCAAACATAATAAGCTGAAAGCTGAATTCAGGTAATTATATAACTCGTTTGTTACTAACCTTTTGGTAATTTTCTTTTTGAGATTGACGATTTACTGCTTGTCTCAATTCTGGACCGTAGTAGGTCTTCTTTGTCATCAATTGTTTTAATAGTGTCAAGTGCACTTCTAGGAACCCATCTGCTGGCTTAGAATTCTAGGGAATCCTAGATTGGATTAAGTGCTATATTTAGGTTCTTAGGATATCGGTCACAAGTTCTTTGAATGTAAACTGCAACCGAGAAAAAATAGAAGCTAATCAACCTTATAAGGAGAGTTGTACCGAGTTTCACGCGAGTTTTTATAATCTTGCTATTATATTTTATGTGAAGTGTTTTTTCATTAAATCTCTTTGTTGTTTGAATCTTAACCGCTTTCGCCTCGCTGGATACCCTTGCGGCCCTGAAGACTGTTTATAGAGCCGAGTAGGCTGCAGGGGTCCGGCCACACGAGGGGCCTCAAAACGTGCGCATGTGTGTGTGCAGGCGTTGCTTCGGCGGCTCGTACTGGGGGCACTACGTGGTGCTGGCGGGGCGCGGCGGCGACAAGCTGCTGTACCGCGACCCCGCGCTGGCGCCGCGCCTGTGCGCCGTGTCGCGTGCCGCCCTGCAGCGCGCGCGCGCCGCCAGCGGCACGGACGAGGACGTCATCCTCGTGCATAGGGACTATAGGTAACGAGCGAGCCAAGCCATGACCTTCCTGGAATGCATAATATATTGCCTATTTAAGTAAACATTACGTCCCACATACCACTTCTTGATCTTGACACTTATTGTAGACTTTTACTGCCAAGTCAAAATAAATAGTCATTAAAACATAATTTTAACTTAATTAAATCATGAAACACAAAAGGAAATCAAATGTTGGTACACAACACAATAACTACACAAGTCCATAAAGTAACGGGACAAGTAAATGAATTTATATGTATAGTAGAATTTTATTGTCCTTAAACCGTGACTGATAATTCGTAAATAGGCTTCTTAATGCACGTTTGGTATTTTGGATTTTGGTGCCAAATAAGATACATGCGAGTCACGTACTCTAGTACCTTAAAAAATAACATAATATTAATTTTATGTAGGTCTAATAAACCACTAATACTATTTTTACTTGAGTCAAAGCAACCAAAAACTATTTTTAATTGGGTCAATACAACTAAAGCTATTTTTAATTGGGTCAATACAACTAAAACTATTTTTAATTGGGTCAATACAACTAAAACTATTTTTAATTGGGTCAATACAACTAAAACTATTTTTAATTGAGTCAATTCATTAAATTGTTGATCCAATTATAAATAAGTAGTTTTATTTGTTTATACAACTAAAATGTGGTAATGGCAATGCAGCCAGTGTTTTGGGGATGTAGCCCACTGGTAGTGGTCTTTAAAATTAAGTTTTATTTAAATTTATTTTTAATGTTAAGTAATTAAATAATTATTTTTGTGAATTTTTTACATGTTATAGCACATGAAAGCTTATTAAATAAATTTTCAAATTTTCTTATTAAATAATTATAATTAAATAATTGTAAAAAAAAACTTAAAAATTAATAAAGTAAGACTGTATGGATTTAATTGGATTTTAAATTCAGAGCGCATACAATATACCTAGGTATGTACATTGTGATAGATTAAGGGTACGTATTGCAGGTTGCACATAACATGGCTGTTTTATAATCTTTTAAATAAAAATATTGTTTGATTAATAAATGATGGCCGTTCATGTGAAAACTACTGTGTTTCTTGTACAACGATATCCTTATAATTTCGTCCTATCCGTCCATATGAACCTGTCACAGACACTACATGGAGTCTGATAAATAACCATTATATCACAACATAGTATAAAACAAAGTCGCTTCCCACGTCTGTCTGTCTCTATGTATGCTTAGATCTTTAAAACTACGCAACGGATTTTGATGCGGTTTATTTTAATAGATAGAGTGATTCAAGAGGAAGGTTTATATGTATAATACATGCATATTAGCGTAACCGTGAGGAGCCGGGGCGGGTCGCTAGTTTATTATAATGTATTGTGAGAATGAAACTTATAGAACCGAAGTTGGATAATAGATGGCGCTGTCTATTTTTTTGGGGAAGATTGGCGGTGTTAAGATTTTCCTCCGATAATATACAGCTATCGGTATTTTAATATTTATAAGAATTTAATCCAAACCGTTGCTGGAGTTTACTTTGCATGGTAGTTCATTAGTTTGGCCTTGGCCCATAATATAATAATAATATTTCATATAATAATTATTCTACTATCTGAAGTATCTCAGGAACCTTACAACAGGCGAGCAGTTTCACAATATAATTGAATTCATTCTTAACTCTAAGTTCATGACATGCCTAATTTTAGATCAATATTTTAAATTAAAGAATGACTCTAAGGTGTTAACATTATGTAGGATCAGCTTATACCTACTGTACATCACATGGACAAAGAATCAACCTACACTAGCTACTTTGATTATAGACATATAAATAATCAAAGACTAGCTAGATCTGTCTTATACTTAGGTATATACTTACCTAAAATATGTTTATATTTGTAAATGTCATCATGTTCCTTCCTTGTCCTAATTTTATTTAGGGTCACGCAATATTTTCTTCATTCCATAATTTCTATTAATCACGTCCCTGCACTTCACACAATCCATCTTTGTTTTCTTTAGTCTATTTCTACCCTTATAACTTTCTTACAACATTAATTCCTATCAATATGCTTCATGTCACAATACATAGTACATTGTGATTTGTGATAGTGACCTCACAGCCTCACAGGGGGCCTAGTGCGAGTTTGCAAATTATGTAAATACTGACAGTTTTATCCAGAAGTAATATACGCGTCTCGTTTTTACTCTTGCGGAAAGACAGAGACGTGATATACCTGATATTACGTCTTGTTATAACTGTCAGTATTCACATAGCAAACTTGTAATAGGCCCCCAGCTAAGTCCATGAGGTTTTAAATCATGTTCAGATTTGGGTGTGTGCACATTAATATTGAAAATTTTTTAATGTTGATTATTTAATCTACTTTATTAATCACACGATTTCAGTATTTACTGGCTTATGGACTGTCTCATGGAAAGTCCAACGTGTAAATGCTCTATTATGTGCGCCATTAACATAGGGCGGTACAAGGCCTTTTAAGCTCTGTTCACGATGGTGATTACTAATTTAAAATCTAACATTTTGAAGGCGTTTTGATTTTTCTGAGTCTAAATACATTTTCCTGATTTGGAAAACTAATTTGGAAAACTGACCAAGGGCGAGTCGGAATAGCGTTTTGTACTTTTTAGTTTATCAATCTGAGAATTTGCCTATTAACCCTTCGATCAACTAGATTACTAGCACTAGATTTTATTCGATAATAATCGCGGTTTAAAAAGAGCCCGAAAAAGAAGGCACAAATAATTTTATGTTCATGTTAATATTCTAGGACTTAATCTCGAATCCTGAAAATATTGATACTACTGTATTTTTATTTCCAAAGCATATCGTCAACGAGAATTTTCGTTTAACGAAAAAAAAAACTTTTGTGGTACGAAACTACGAATCCCTAAAATAGCACTTTACATTTTTCTTAATTTCCTTAGAAAACAAAACTTATTAATAAGAATCTAAATCCTACAATTAAAAAACAAAATTTTACTTTTCTAGAACTAAACCTTGGAAATACCTACACAGAAATTCTATAAGAATAATAAATAATTTTTAAACTCGTATTATTATCCGTGTATCGTGAACACACCTTAACTCCGGACTTCACTAACCATAGAGCGAGAAGTGTCTATAAAATCTTTATTCCTATTCCATTATTGTTTATACTGGGGGAGTTCCGGCATTAATTGTCATACACCGTGCTGCTTATTGTTAAAGGTTAAGGTTCATATTCGCATAGATTATTAGTTGTCTTTATATTGGGACACTGCGATATAAGTATAAATTCCTATTGATGTTTTATTATTGAGCACAGATTTGCTTTTAAGAAAATAAGGCATTCAGTACTCTTTTATATATTAAATCATTTACGTAAGTATAGATATTTAGGACTTAGAAAGCGGAGGAAAATAACTTGCACGCTTGAATAGGTAGCCTAAAAGATTTTTCTTTTCATTTTGTAGTACATAAAGATAGTTTATAGTTTTTATTATACGAGTACATAATAATCTTTGCTTAGGATAAGTTACAGGGTGTTCTGATTAGTTGTATTAACTCATAATTATGTTAGTTCAAACATTGTAGCTGCATGTTTATGTACCGACTAGACACATAAGGTCTTGCTTAATTAATGCAAAATTTTAAACTAGTTTTATAAGGTCACTAATCTTAGTGAAGTGGAATAATATTAAAAATAAATTAGGTATAACTTTTAGGCCCTGCGCAGACGACAGACTATCCGTGACGCACTTTTTAGTCTGTGAAAATAGAACCTATGCAATTATATGCAGTAACGCACACGACGCGCAAAAAGTCCGGCGCACAAAAAATCCGTGTAATTCGGGCAGACCGCACCGCGCCGCGGCGCGCCGCTCCGCACAAAAAGTGTGTGAAAAAAATTGAACGTTTGCTTCAACGCGCGCTAACGCAGACGGCGCACACTTTAGTCGGCAATCTGCATTTGCTAGGGGTGGACCAATGCACCTTCTGGACCAATGCACCTCCTCATTGTTGTTTCTGAATGAGTCAAAGCAGGTCTCAAAATAAATAGCAACTCATTAAATGTAGTAACATAACATTTTATAAAATTTAAAAAAATTTGCCGGATGTTGTTTCAGAATTGTATGTTTAGTATGGAACTGTCCCTTCAGTAATCTTTCCGAAAGTATATGATGTACCCAAAATTCTCTATTTCTTCTTCTTTTTCTGTACTTCATGTACAAAATAATACTTCGCGATCTCTGCACGATTTCCATAGCGTCTACGTCCCTACAGCTCTGCCGACAAAATGATCGAAGATGTGCGTCGTGTGCGTTGAGTCTGTGAAAAATCCGCGACCGACTTTTTGCGCGCCATGCAGACTTTTTGTGCGCCGCAGACTCGATCGCACAAAAAGTGTGCCGTCTGCGCAGGGCCTTAGCAGTGAGCTGGCATGGTGATTAATGATCCATCTTTCTCTTTGTGAAAAGAGGCCTTTGCCCTGTGTAAGACAGTTACAGGCTGGATTATCTATTTATAATTATTAGGAATTTATTCAAATAATTGTTGATTTTGTGATGCTCAGATGATGGTTGATAGCGGAGAGTGGAAGATGAAGACATTTTGCGACGGCCCCAAGTACCTATCTAACATAATATACCAGTGCAGACGAAAAAAGAAATATTGTTTTTGTTTGTATAAAACATTCATTTCGTCGGCTATGTCAGGTAGCCTTGAGTTTACGACCGCTCAGAAAAATGGAGATTAGGTACCTACTTATTCATTTTAAAAAGAAAGAAAATAAGTATTTTATTGCGTTGCGAAGCATCTTAGTAACCTATTATAATCTACCTCTTATGATATTTTATTATTCAAGTAAGACGTTATAATATACATAATTATAATACGCCTGTTAGCCCTGTTACCAACGAGGATTGGAACCACACCTTATATACATATTCTCCTGAAATAACTTTAGGTACAGTCTGAAATATTTGTAACATTTTGCCCTTGATTATTGCTCAATATTTCACAATAAATTCCTCGTGAAAAACAGGCCAATTTAGGGGGAAAACCCGATAATAGACATTTACAGAAAATAAATTACCAAATACCTACCTCGTCTCTTTTACCCGTATAAAAATAACAATGATAGAAAGAGAACAATATTTAAAACTAGATATATTCTTTTTTTCAGGGAGGTAGTTGTTATCCTTGCTTATAAACAACGATATAAAAGTCAATCTCTCTTTCACACTATTAAGAAATAGGTCATATTAGAGAGAGATGAATATAAGTACCTAAGGTTGTGCATTTTATCAATTCGCCTCTGACAGATACACCTACTTTACTAAGGCGTCCTGCCTACGCGTACAGTTTGCATAAAAAGTACCAAAGAGTTTTTAATCTCGTAAACAAATAAATAAAGAAAAAAAAACAATTAGATTCTTAATGTGTACTTTAAATAACATATGGTTTTGTTTAATACACCAAAACTTACATGAAATATTTAATTTTTGCCGTCACCCAAATAAATATAATTGTTCAACAGGTACCTAAGTAATTAGGTGCCTCATATACCTTCAATATAATTGGACAAAAATGTTATTGCACAATTTTATTTTAATCTATACTAGGTATTAATCATTGTGCAATCTTCAATAAAACCCCCTACACGGTCACTAATATTGTAAATTTAGGTACTTATAACATATTGCGTAATATTAATTATCGTATTTCATCTTTAGATTGCACAATATTTATTCAATATTTTTATTACACAATAAAAAACATGCGAAGCTAACTCTTTCTCTAAAGTTATAAAAAAATAATGTGGATCGATACTGCGAGCAAGATTACTAATACATATACAATATAAACTCAGTTGTCATAGTATGGACAGGTTAACCAGACGGTCAGGTTCAAATCCTGCTTATAATTGAACTTTTATACTAATTTTCACACAATACACCTGGTATGAAACGACAAACTAAGGCACTGTTCCTGTTACCTTATCTGACAGATCATTTCATAAAAATATCTGTTCCATTTTTTTATTTACAAAACAAACAACACGAAACAGGGCCTAAAGCTTATCAAAATGAAAAGTATTATGTATAATAACTGTGAATTCAGTGCTAAAACCAGAGCTTAATTTATCAAAACGTCTCAAAATCGTATCTCTTTTTTAATTTCATAGCCATGTGCCGAACATGTAGTAAAAATCAATACAAGCAAATGATCCTTAACTAAAATTAAAAAAAATATTTCCATAAAACAAAATAAACATTAGTGTTGCTGACTGTCCATGCGTGTTTTATAGCACACAGCCGCAGATGTAAAGTAAAAATAGACTTTATTTCAACGCAATAACTCCTATTTTCCTATCACTAGACTATTTCGAAAATGGTATAGTATAAAAGGGGCTGGAGATTTCAAATCATTGAGTGTACAACATCGATGCAGTTGAGCACAGTGTTTTACAGTGATTGTGGCCTTAGTGTATGGTGGTGTACTTGGCATACCGCAGCAGAGTCATCCATCCTATCCTACATCGCTGGTCATCATTACATAGTCGTCTGATCGTCTCCTAAGCAGCGCGTGCGCCACACTTCGGCCCGCAATAGTCCGCGTAGTGCAATAGTGGTTGGTGAAAGAAAACTAAGTGTAAATTCAAATTGTAAGTAGTTAGAGTATATTTTCTTTACAAGTACTAAGTAGTGCTTTGCCTAAGTGATATGATAGAGTAGCATTCTATACTATAGTAATAGTGAAAGATTTTTTGGAATAGGTACAGAAGTTCCACCTTAGAGTATTTATATAATACTCTAAGAGTTCCACAGATCTTAATCAAATATTAATCCTAAATATTTATCTTACATAACAAATATTTAGGCACTGATTTAAAGAGGCAGTTGTAAATAGCGGTTTTGGTAAGTAAAAAATTATAAATGGCACGTTTAATAACTAGTTCAGCAGTTAAAACTAAGCAGTAAAGTAAACAAAAATGAGTAATAAAAAATAATGAAATGGATCAGTGAATATATAATTGAGTAGGAAAATAATTAAATGAGCGGTAAAAATTATTAAACGAGCGGTTACGTGTGAGCAGTAATAAATCGGATTTTGTCGGTAAGAAATCTCATTCTAAGCAATTCTATAAACAATTAGGTGTTAAAGTAGTAAACGATCATTTTGGTAAGCTCTAAAATTTATTTTATTTGCTAATTAATTTTATTCGTATGACCTTATGCTTTATATCATATAATCTTTATCATATAATCGACGGAGCCCCGCTTCGCGGGGCTCCTACTTCTGGGTGGTTTTAAAAAAAAAAACCACGAAGGGGAAGGCGAGGTCTATTCGCTCGCTTCGCTCGCTCACACGACCCCGCCATCCCCTTCTAACCTAACCTGTCCGAGTCGGGGTGCCCTAAAGTCCATACACAGAATTGTAAACTGCCGAACTATTTATCGAACTGCTCATTCCATCATTTTTACCGCTCATTCAGTTATTGGACTGCTCAATTATTTTTAGAATTGACATTGTATTATAAAATAACTGACTAATTATTTTTTTATTACTGTCCATGTTTTACTGTCGCAATAATTAATCAACCGCCATTAAATTAAATAACTGCTCAATATGTTTTTCAACTGATCATAATAACATCTCGAATGTTTAAATAACAGCTTAAAAAATTAGTTCCCAAATATTTATAATTAGAATAAAAATATTTAGAAATTTAAAGTTTAGTATTTTTGTAGAAAGAAATTATCGATTACGTGCAAGATTTGAACTTGCGACTTTCTGGCTGAAGGCTTTCGCAATTAAAATCAGAGCGGCAGGATTTAACCAGTGATAGTCCATGGTATATGGGGTAGAGAAGGGTAAGGTAGGGTATAATAATAGGTGTAGAGGTAGGATAATCACGCGTACAAAGTCGCGGCGGACAGCTAGTTACTTAAAAAAATGTTTATTCATTAATATTTACCAAAGATATTGGAAAGAAGGAGATACGCCCGTGTGGTATAAAATGTACAGGAACCTAGTGTCTCCAGTTTATCCCTACCACTCGCCATTTCTATGATATTAACTGATTCTCAACCATGGCGGCAACATAAAAATAACCCTTTCGAAAGTCAAATTAAAATCAATTTTCTAGGCCTTGACTCTTGTACAATGTCACGAGGGGTGTGAATGATCGGGAAGGATCGTCAACACTAAAAAAAATACCACTCGTCACACAGTGTGTGTGTTACCCCACAACGGGAATGACCGTTATAATGGTTCGGCATTGAAACTTCCAGGTAAATTATTAACATTTTAAAATTTACGTCTATATTGTTTATTCGGGGAAGACCCTAACATTGTCTGTACAGGAATTTTGAGACTTGTTTTCATTGATTAACGCATACAGTGATAAGTGATTTACTACGTTCTATTTATGCTAATGAACAATATATTTTATAGAATACGTTTGTTTGTTTGTTTAGTGGATCTCGGGAACTTACCTAATACCTACATAGTCAGCAACGAATGCAACGATAAACAGGTACTAGACTACCTATAATGAGTGTAGAGACTACAAAACAAACTTGTCATTTAAAAGTAAAAAAATATTTATAGCATTTAGGTACCAAGATTAGTATAAGTATATTACGATAATCATGATTTAAAAAAAAAACTTATTTATAAATAGTTACCTATGTTATTTAGTATAATAGAAATAGGAGGGATTGGCATTTCGCTGTTCTCACTGATTATACGTAACACAACAGTAAGATTATTGTTAATTCTGAAAGAGGGTGATACTACCCATACCCCGGTCAAGCTAGCAGCAGCATTGCTTACGGCTCTAGGGCCACAATAAATGTGCCTATGAAGCTCTTCCATAGCCCGGTCGGCAACGCTACAGACAAAGTTACAGGTACTTACCCCTGTTGCAAATGTTATACGAAGTAACATAAAGACGTTTGATAGATGATCACTGTTTACCATAACGCGGGCCGTATTCTATACTTGTTTCACTTGTTTGCCTTTAATAGGTAAGTATAAAAAAAAGATATAGAGACGAGGGAGAAACAAAATTAAAATCAGTACATAGTATAAAACAAAGTCGCTATCCGCCGTCTGTCTGTCCCTATGTATGCTTAGATCTTTAAAACTACGCAACGGATTTTGATGCGGTTTTTTTAATAGATAGAGTGATTCTTAAGGAAGGTTTATATGTATATTGCACCCGTGCGAAGCCGGGGCGGGTCGTTAGTATTATAAAAAATAAACATGAGCATGCACCATAAGTTTGTACCTCACCAAACAGCGATGTTGAGTCGTCTTATTCGCGAGTGGACCCAAGGCTATTTACTAGTATTGTACAAAAAACAGTTCTATATAAACTTACGCGACAGTGGTTGTTATTAGTTGTTTTACAAATTTACAATAAAGCTGTACTGGGCATGGCGCCTGTGTGGTTCGTTTTTGTGGTGTTTTCTTCAACATTTTTTGCTGAAGGAGTAAGTTGGTTTTAGTTTGATTAAATAAGTTAAATTACGGTCTAGATTATGTCTAGGCATATTGTGATGTTTTTGTAGACTGCGATAGGCTGCGTGCGTCAAAATAATACCTAATATTATATAGAAGAAAATACATATAATGTATCGATTTAAGTATCTACACAGGTACAGATAATATCTTCTATATCCGCATTAACTGCTAGTATTGCCTCCTAGGATAGTGCTGCGCCCTAGGGTGTCGCTGTCGCGAGCGACGCCACGCAAATATAATGCTTGAGGAAATACCTACCTACCTATTATATGCAATATTTTAATATAGGAACGTGATGATTTCGACGAGAGACCTAATAATTGATTCATATAGTTTAACTCACCTATGACGAACACCTAATTTCACAATATTGCTGCAATAACCAAGTAGGTACCTATGTAGTTTCAGTAGGTACCTACATTATTGTTCCTTCCGCATAAGACCCGGGCGATGTGCGTTATGAACACAGTCCGCTTGTGATTTTGGTGAAGTTGTGACACGAGTGTGTGTTGGGAATTTCCAAGTGGTCCGACTTGTTTGTTATAGTTTTTAAAAGGAAATAGGTATGTGCAACGGTATACTACTGCCGTCTTTTTCTTTCTGCCTTGACCTCCGCCCTGCTGTGCGCTTGCCCTAACTTTATCATGGGAATAGAACGACAATATTATTAATTTAATTGTATTTATTAATAAGATACTTAATTATAATTATGCTCATTAGTCACTTCGTCATACAACTGTCTTGTAAGTGTTGTGGTATTAAGGACGATTGGTGATTACGAAAACAAGGTTGGATTCCCAGGTCAGGCAAAATGGTGTTGGGTTTTTTTTAACTCTTAGCAGCACCACTTAATCTGGGATTGAGCTGTTTTGGTACCATAAACCTAATTGAGATAGGTAAGATAGATAGAGCCTGAAAAACCTCGCAAAAGATGATAATCATGCGTAGGTAGGCGTCATACCTAAATGTGCGTCAAAGAGGAGAGTGTAGGCACAGAGCTGTGACGTAATTATTAACGTAATTTAAATAAAAATAACTTGATTGTAAATAGTTATTATCATTTGAACTCGTCTCGAATTAATTTTCTCCCCAATAATAACCTCTTTGACTTCTTATAAAATTTGCTACGAAATATGGCTTTTAATAATTAAAAACCTTTTTCGTGTACCTATATTAATCAAGGAGACATTGATTTTTATACATTGGACAATAAAACAAAGTAATATTTGAAAAGCCCCTCATTTGCAGATTTGCCATACCTACCTAGATCTTCGAGATTTCCCGAAGATCACCGGAGTTACCCGAAGCTCCCCGAAACAGCCATGTGATTCAATGTCACATGGCCACTGGCCAGATGCCTTCGGTTGGTGACCCCAGCTGTAGTGTATCATGAGTAAAATAACAATTTTAAGTCTACCACTATAACCTAACCTATTTATTAGTAAAAGGATAATATTTAAGTTAAATATTTCGCCTATGAGTAACTTACCTACAATGCAATAAATTCATGATTCAGTGACGTTTCACCTGTTATCTTGTGATAGTGTTATCGGCGCCCGCGCCGGCCGGTTGTATCAACTGTCACCAGTTGTTTGACAACCAGCCGAAATTAGGTACGTAGTGTTCAATTTACTTTTATCGATTATTAATACGTGTTTTTTTAAAATAATGAACAAGATATATCTACTCTGGTGTGTGGTATTTTTTTATGGGTATTAACTATTACCATTAGCTCCAGACTCTGGCATTTCTGCTGAACAGTGAATGTATGTTCTTGGGCGGAGGAATACCGTAGAGTCAGCAATAAAGTTCGTGCCGTTATTCTCAATTCTCTAGGCAATGGCAACGTAATTAATATGACATAATATACAATACATATTATTTACCTACATATATATATTTAATACATGTGTTTTTCGGCTGATTTGGATGAAATTTGGAACACAAGTTTACCAAAGACCTGGATTGTGTACCCCGAAATAATTGTCCTTGAAACAAAATTATTAGTGCTAGGGAATCCTAAATAAACTTTCATAATTTCACAAATTTACCCAGGGGTCCCCACCTGTTTCCATAGTTTGTAGGTCTAGTGGTTTAGGGGCTTTGCGGTGATATGTCTGTCAACCAGTCAGCTTGATGATCACTTAGGTACCGCCAACTCAGACCATGGGCGTTACTAGAAACACTTGTGGAAGAACATCTGTCACCTAAATACTCCTTCCTCTCAATCATTGACCGCGACGTCCTTGACTCAGACCCAGACCTCTCCAAGCCTTCTAGCGGTTGTTTTATCAATCAATTTCTGACATGTCTAAACAATAATCTCTTTCCTAATCATATTTGTTTTTCTAGAGATAACAGATAAGTACCTAAAGCTATTAATTAGCTTAAAACTACATGCAAGCAATCAGATTTGCGCGATCAATTAATTATCGGCGGGAGTGGCCGCTGTCTGATTGCGACAGAGCGTAGTACTCGTGAGTCGTGGAATGGAAAGTTAGAGATAATTTTGACAGTGAGTAGCAAAATGGGCAGATGTAGATCACTCATTAACAAGCCCCTAATCAAGGTACTATTAGAATCTACACCCTAAACATCGTGTGAGATCTGAGAATGACCTGACCTGGAGGGACTAGGACCAATAAAGGGTTTTCCACATGTGAAAACTTTTTTGGTATTCCTCGACAGAGCTAGCATGTGGCGTGAGTAAGGAATACACTTCAGCACCTCGGCGTAAGGAGGTCCCATCACCGAATCCTCATTTAACCAGTCGAACTTCACAGCTAAAAATAGGAACGCCTTCATCGTGTTGACCATGGCATAAATGGCATTACGTATGTAGTCTGCTGCAGAGAGCTGCAGCAGTCAAAAACTTGCGAGTGGTAGGCACTCGGCAATTCGCACCTCGTCGCTCAGCAGTCACTAAGTACCTATTTATTGTTATTTTATCAAAATAATTTCGATAATAGCCAGAATAATTCCAAATTTTAATGGATTTCACACGTCAGTCTTATAATTAAATCAGTTCGCATGGAAAAGTAAGCGGTTGGTTATCAGTAACAAAATAAATTGACATCTAGAAACTTCTGTGTATTGTTTCATTACGAAATATTTGCATTAACTAGATAATGTATTACAAAACATAGCTATATACTTATGTACCTATTATTGTCGTATTATCGCGGCAGAATGCAGATTGATTTATGGTAAATTTAATTAGCTGATTGTGTGTTCGGTAAATATTTTAAGGCCTTTACTTCTAAGACTTTATTTGCAAGATCGGTATTTATAGAAATATCTTCGAACAATAAACGCATCAATTTCTATTCACAAGTTTTTAAATTAGTTGAAATTTTAAATCGGTTAAATTTTTGAGTTTATCCATTACAAACAAACATGCATAAAATTTAATCTTTTCTTGTTAATATTATAATTAAGCGTAGGTATAACTAGGTATATTTTCGCTATAAGTTCAGAAACTTTTTCTGTTCACCGCATGATGATAAGATCACAAAAGTAAATATTTTGATATCCAAAATATGTTATCTAGACGTTTTGCTCTCGCCTTATTATATTTAGGACGCGCAGCACAAAATAGATAAATACGCGCGTAGTATCAACTGCTCTATTTACTGAAGTGATAGGTATCTATTAGACCAATGATGTATAGGTATTCTACAAGGTGAAACGGACATAGAAATACAGTTTCGGAAACTTAAACCATGGTTCAGCGCACGATACCTACTATAAGACTCCCCAGCGCCAAAATATTCGGCGATTTTTAGAAAAAATATATTTTGGTAAGTACTTTAGATAGTGTTCGCATCGTATGCTTTATACCTATGGTTTATAAAAAAAAAATACTAAATCTTAATACCAGACAGACGAGGGCTTGCGGGGTTTTATTCCTAGGTTAGGTAGTGGTAACTTTGTGTTTAACCTAGTATCGTCCCCGAGTTAGTGACTATGGTCAAAACTTGTCGCAGTTACATGAGACCTTACTTCTACGACACAGGATGGATAGGCCATATTTAATTTCTTATGGGACAAACAAGAATTATATTAAAAGCCGTTTCTGTTCCCATTGCAGCGTAAAGGCCTCTCAACTCACGCCTTTAAAAAAATTTTGCAAATGGAGTCAAGTTCCTCCTGTCATTTCTTTTTTAGCCTTCCTCGACGGCGGTTTCGGAGTTATAGGATACTCTTAGAAGATGTTTTATAAGCCTTAAGTCCGACGTCAAAGGACGTCTGACGACAATCCTAAAGAACAAATTAAAACATATGTTGTCTGTCGGTAGAATAAATAAAATTTGGGTAAGGGTAGGTACCTAATTCTAAATCTATGGTCGGATAGATTAAGCTAGGGAACACTTTTTCTTTTTCTATAGGCAAAAACAGGCGTACCTACTTATGTCTTACTTTGTTACAGAGATTCACGATGTCGAACCGCACTGTATTAAATACGAGCTACAAGGGTCTGGTGGAGAATGTGGCTATCCCGGCAGACCTGCACGAAAGAGACGGCAACAAGTATGCCAGCTTCGGCTCAACAGTGCCCATTCACTGCTGCACTCCTGAACAGGTGAGGAGAGAAGATCCTATTGCTAGAAGTAACCGTAAAACTCTTGCATAAGTGAGCCCGGGCCGAGCCTGTAGCCATAAATCAGATTCAGCTAAATGCTAAATCTATAGCTTATGTATGACCAAGTAACGCCTTAAGCAAAGACCCGAGTCCCATTAGGGGACGCCCTTAACTGCTGCTGCTTTAGTCTAGTTTAATGATTTAGCAAGAAGTCTTCTAAGTCTTGCCAGAATCTGAAGAAATCTCGGTAGAAGTCCTGTTATAGTTTGACCCTATAATGTGAGGAAACATGTAGAAATAAAAACAAATATCAAAGCGATTGCATTTTTTACGAGACTCGCTAACATTTGCAAGTTACCATTGCTCTGAAAGTGCTTAAGAACAGATGAGGAAAAGTAATGGAATTTTTTCAAACTTCTATCATTAGAATGTCAATTGGTGATAATTTTATTAGGTAATCATTGAAGTGTATGATAAGTCCGTGTTTTAAATCCAAAACGTATTACGTAATCCTTTGAGCATTAGTAATCCAACATCGATAAGTTTTTAATTCAAAAGATTATTTTACTTAACAAATTCATAAATCAGAAATTGTAAGTATTTAAAATGCTAACATTTATTGGATTGTTCAGCGCAACTTTTTATTCTTTATCAGATCTTAAAGTTAATGAACAACTTGGTGTCAGAGTTTATACCGCCAGTAAGCTCTGACATGGCTGTGCACACTATTGACAATATCTCTCAAGTTTGCTGGTTTCTTTACGATGTTTTCTTTTAGGTATCAATTTTTAAACAAGTGATAATTAATTTCATAACTATGCACATGAATTTAAAAAATGAGAATGTCTGAACCAACTTCACGAGATGTTCATAGCGACTCGTTTTTTGTTCACACACAAACTTTATTATTTAGTGTAGGTAGACAAAGTTCAAAATCCTGCGCCTCACTTGATTTCCTCTCCGCGCCTCGCCAAGCTAAATTGACTAATATTTGCAGGTACAAGAGCGAGCTCCAACGACGCATCACTACTGCGATATGTTCACGGAGCAGGTGCTGGCACCACTGGGTGAGCTCGTGTACGTGAGGATCGACGATAGCACTGCTGAGAAGGTGGGTCCAACTAACAGCTAAGACCATTATTGATTTTGGACATTTCAACTACTTGCAACAGATAGTCTCCCCCTCCCTTTCTATATCGATCCCTCCTTCCATGACCCGCAAGTAATATCCTTGGTGATATAAGCGTGTATAGATAACCGCTGACCATCAGTACCAGGTAGGCCTGTATAAGTGTGTCGCCGGCAGGTGTTCATCAACCGCAACAAGCGCATCCTGCTGCTGTCGAGCGACGGGCGCCTGGCGCAGTGGCGGTGCGCGCCCACCTTCGAGTCCGCCAACCTGTTCGTGGGCGGCACGCCCATCGTCAACAAGGACGGCGAGCTGGTGTCCGTCGTCACCGCCAGGAGAGGGAACCATTACGCTGTTTCCACTTTTGAGGTATGGTGAAGTAAATTGCGCTTTAGTATCTAAACCAATGTTTGAACCAATGTGTGGTCTACTTGTCCAAAATTGTGTGTCAATGTCTGAACCAATTATATTTAGGGTAGGTAGGTAATACATTTGCTAATATATACCTACGTAATGCTTTTGTTTGTTAGTAGTACCTTTACAAAGACTTATTTGAACGACCACAATATGGACTTTACCCATAAACGCACATAATTACAGCTTCCTAGAGTTCTTGCCGCGAATAAATATCGTAATAGAATCCCAGCAGATTACGTTATAGTAAATGTTTAGTTTGCTGGTGTTTTTGAGTCACAGTGCCAAATCACTGATCTCTGAGCTATGTAAGGTCTGCCGCGGTATCACATCATCGTGGCACGAGATGCTTGTGACGATAACGATGCGATATTGGCTATTCATGTGTAAAAACTACACATAAAAACTCTTGCTATTACAGGGTGAAGGTGGATACTTTGACACCACAGAACCATGGAAGGTTCTCCAGACACCAGAGGGCGCCGCAGTCTACGGTGACAAGACCTTCGCGTCGCGGGACGAAGTGAGGGAGTACATGGCAACCCTCCCGCCCATCCAAGTGTCGGCCTCAGAGCCTACCACTCCTCTGCTGCACCAGGGACAGGTGCCGAGGATCGTGCTCATGGCCAAGAATGGAAAACAAATCTCTCACCAATACTTACAAGGAGTTATTACAACGAACGTAGAGTATTTGTAAGTCTAGAACAACTGTTGTGAGTCATACTGAAATTATTTTCTAATGTAGGTTATATTTTAACACGAGATATTTTTAAAATTTCGTTTTAGACCCAAATTTAACTCCATTTAAGTCCAAAACTATACCTACATAGTTCAAAATAGTTTATATTGTATATAGTTCAAAATGTATAAAAATCGTATGAAGTTTTATTCGATAATTTTTTGTAATAATTTTTGTAATACAGTTTTGGAGTTGCTTATATTTTTTAAATTAATTTTACATACTAGTAGAACTTCACCAAAAATAGCGTCATTGCAATTTGCGACTAAGATTATTCAGCTGAACATAGATTACAAAGTAGAGTCCATTGGCAGACATGCTAAGGGGTCCATTAACAGCAACACATGAGTCCTACAATTCCCGTGTTACGAGAAGCAGTGGCACCGTTGTACGTTTTTCTTTCATTCCCAGCGTGCGACGGTAACAATGTTTTACAAACACTGCCGCTGTCACGAGCTGGGGGGGAAAGGGACACTTACAATATTTCTACAGCTTCTCATTACAAGCGAGTTGTATACAACTAGCTCTATATATATATAGCTATATATAGCTCATCTAATTCTGTGACATTCGTAATTTGGTAGTATTAAATTTGAGACCTACTATACATTTCTGTAAATGGAATTCTGGTAGTAAAAAAGTTAATGCTACTAAATTAAGAGTGTCACGGAATTAGATGAGTTAGCTATATTTATTGTTTTAAAGATAAAGAAAAATATCTCTTCTTGTCTTTGTTCACGTAGATTTCGGAATATCTTATAGTACCTACTCAAAACTAGTGTAGCTTCTTATTACTGAGAGAATTATTAGAATCTGCTAAGTATCGGAGATTACTCCCTACTACAAGCAAAACAAATTTCTTCTTGTAGTTATGTCAATAGATGTTTATAGCAAATTTATTTATTTATTTAAGAATATTTTGAAAGGGTTTTAAGGAGTCGTGATAGCCTAGTGGTGGTGACCGTTGACTGGCAAGTCAGTGGTCTCGGGTTCGAACCCAAGGCGCGCACCTCTGACTTTTCGTAAGTTATGTGCGTTTTATAAATTAATTATCACTCTCCGTGCCTCGGATAGCACGTTAAGCTGTTGGCCCCGGCTGTCAATTGTAGATCTTTGACAGTCGTTACGGGTAGTCAGAAGCCCCAGTCTGACAACCAGTCTTACCAAGGGGTACCGTGTAACCCAATATCTGGGTTGTGGAGGTCTGATGGCAGTCGCTCCATGTAAAACACTGGTATTCAGCTGCATCCGGTAAGACTGGAAGCCGACCCCAACATAGTTGGGAAAAGGCTAGGCAGATGATGATGATTGTGAAAGGGTTTTAACTGTAATGCCATATTGCTTTTTTTAATAAATAAATATCTACATAACATACATATTCATTAATCACAATATATTGCAAAATATTACGAGATCAATAAATTATATATATTTAACCTTATTGGTAAGATTGCTAATATCAATAGCCATTTAGCCAACATGTGTATAGAAAAACTTACTCACTTGTTAGATATTCATTAAATGACGTCATTATCATGCTTTGAACCTTACACACACACATATTTATAATACTTATAGTTTGTATGTTTTAAGATTGTAATAAATAAAGAACTGTTTTCAAGAATGTCTTTTATTTAAACAATAACAGATAATAATTATAGTATTTATAAATCATAATTAGCTAACCTCCCTTACACAGTAAGGATACATATAATAATGTAATGTAATAATAACGTAATTAGTAATAAATTATATTTAAATATTTCCAATAAATTACAGAGTTTATTAGGAGAGCTTTAAATAAAAATAGTTGTAATTATAAACCATATTGATAAATGCAACAAGTTCAAATTTGTGTTAAAAAAGTCATTTTGGAATAATAACTTTCGTGACTCTTAAATACTCACGGCTTTACTTACGGATTGATTCGGGAATGCCTGACTAGTTTCGGACTCAAACGGAGTCCATTCCATGAGTGAGGTCCGCGACGCCGCGGCCGCTGCGACTACCGAAATCAATCCGTGAGTAAAGCCGTTAGTATTTGATAAATGTCGTAATGCAAGGCACCTAAAACATTAATGGAATGCGACATTTATGTATTTTTATTTACATTACATAGTAATACAAAGATAATAGTTATATGTAATAAGAATTACCAGCACTTCACAAAATAAAACTAACTAACTATATCAAAACTTCCACAACCATTTTTTGTATAAATAACAAATCTAATATATTCAGGTACCCACTACATAATACATACACTATACATAATGACTTAAATATGGCTTTCAGTCACTTGATAGTCTTTTTGTAACAAACTTGCACCAATAATATTATTTGAAGATGATGGCTGATGACACGCGCAACTGCAAGCTTGACTCAATGAAGTTCATGAATAATCATTTTGTTATTGTTGTTTAAAAACTTAATAATATAATGTACAAAATTTTACACAAACGCTCAAGCATGCTTGCACAAAATTATCGTTCATGCATACCTGTCAAGCTTGCAATTTCGTGTGTAGCCATCCTAAGTCTTTAATTTTATTTTTAGTTCAGTTAAATTTTATTTCCACCACCAATGGCAACACATATTTTCTTTTAAAACAATTGACTAAATCATAATTAAAAACATCTTTTACAAAAATTTACAAAGAAGTGTTCCTAATAGAAATTAAATCGCTTGAAGGCTTTCTGTACATGTTTCCTGCACGGAACTGCTACTAAATAATATGAGTAATGAGTACTGACTTATACTCAGCCGACTAACAAAACCCAGTTACACGATTGCACTGTCTTAAGCGCTTTCGATGGCCGAGTCTGGCCGACAGTTAGACATTTAGACTGTAAGTACTGACTACATGAATGTGTTACAGTACCGAGCAATGCCGCTGGATTGCGGGCGCATAGCTTTCTTTCTCGCTGCAACAAAAACCTTTCTGAGCGACAGCAAGAGATAAAACTAGAAAATTACCTCCATGCGGATAAGAATGCTTTCATCTTAGACGGCAATTGTAAAACATTACCTCATCGTTCTTCTATAAAGAAGTAATAAAGAATATTGGTGTTTTTGTAACTTCCAAATAATAAAATAATAAATATAATGTAGTTAGTCTATATACAACCTGACGAGCTCGGCCTCGCTGGCGGGGCAGCGCGTGACGGGACACGACGACTGCGAGCGAACGTGGCGCGAGATGCACACGTAGCAGAAGATGTAGCTGTGACAGACAAACACACGTGGGATACAAGCTGTTGATCTGTTACTGTGCCATATTCATGGCGAGGACCATACCACTGATACAAAAAAAAAAAAAAAAAAACGACTTCAAACATTAGAGAACTCGAAATAAAGTCCGGTATAAAGACTCTTTCTCTGTCACATGTGGGTGCTAAACACCTCGGCCTAACCCTTCAGACAACATTTTTTAAACAACAATGGATTAATCTCCACAATATTATACATACACAGAAGAAGTTAACAAGAAGAAAAAGCACTACTAAGTTAAAGAACACAGTTATTTGGCACAATTCTAGTTCAAATATTCGACTGCAGCCTGCAGGGCCATTAAAGCCAAATAAAGTGCGGCAAGAGGTCAATCTTTTCAATAGGAGTCCAGTCGATCGCGCCCAATCGAACAATATTTATAGTACAAAAAGTACTTACCCCGAAACCGGTAATACTGTGGGTATCTTCCAAGACTGTAGACATAATGGACACTTGTTTTTCCATCGAACTGCGCGCTCGTCACGCTGGAAATAAACAAATAATGAGAATGCTATTTCAACGGATTCAAACTCAGTTTTAAGAGCTTTTTAAACAATTAAAAGCCATGTAAAAGAAACTGCATATGAAATCAAAATACATATTGATACTACATATTGACGGTTGAGAAATAACCGCTTTTGCACAGTATTCATATTTGAAATAAATTAATAATAAATTTAAATAGGAAGGAAGGTAATCTCATATTTTATTATAAAGAAAGAATAGCATGTAACCTGTGGCGGAGGTGGCGGCGGCAACGTTAACGCCGGCGTGGCGCGAGAGTCCCACCAGCGCAGGAACTGAACCCCGAACGCTCCGTACTCCACGAACCGCAGGAACGTACCGCCCAACATCGGGAACGTTATCACTGCACTCCTGCAGACCACCGTACACGACATTATTGTAAGGCTATGTTACAAAAATATATGTATTAAGGCTGTTGTACACACACTTTTTTTGCCGTTATAAACTACGGTTACTGCACAGTATGGTCTCTATGAACGTTTGTTGACAGACACGCTTAAATCATCTAAGCAGACACGACGACGCCATGAATGTGAAACATTTCTTCAGTGGTCCATACAAGTATTATATACAACACTGACTATGCACACGGCAAACTAACCGTTGATCACAGCAATAAGACGAATGTGTACAACAGCCCTAATAAAACTACGAAATCTAGAAAAAGTTGAGTGCCTTGAGTTGAATGCTAAATCTCATAAGTTTGATAGTTTTGGACCGAAAAGTGGAAAAATGGAAGGGAGGCCCTGAAGTGTGAACCTAACCCTGAGTAACACCACAGATTTATAACAACTATAGGTCGCCTATTGCTCGTAATTGGACCGTATTTTTTTAATGCTTCACACTGTCCAATGATCTTAGAAACCGCATGAATCGAGTTCTAAGAAATAATGAACTGAAATTAGGACATTTGAGATCAGGAAAAACAGTTTTATTTTAATACTTTAAAGCAGAGTCGAGACAAAAGATCCACGTCGGAATTTGTGACTAATTTAGATCATTAGATATCATCATCATAAGTCATCATTAAGAACAAAAGTAGAATTGACTCACCCAATCTGTCCAGTAATCAGATTCCTAGCTAAATCCCCCCATGTATGTTCTTCAGCCTCCCTCGGAGGAGCTTCCTTCAGCGTCAGGCCGAGAATTGCCAGCTCGGGGGCGTGAGAGCTGCTGCGGTTTGCCATGTAGCGGGCTAGCTGTACCAGGCGGAGACAAGAACATACTGTGTGCAGGATGGAGTATACTCGGATGGCGGCGCGGCGGGCCTTGTCCGATGGTGACTGAAAATTTAATCAAATTAAAATTAATCATAGCCTGGTAGAATGACTGTTACAGCTAATTTAGCCATATGCTGTTATTTCAAATATCCCAAGAGATGCCGACCATTATAACGTTTAGAAAATCATCAGTGGCTCACTTTTGTTGTTATCATCGTATAGTGCAATGATAGCTAAGTGGTATAGCTGCAGTCGACAGGCTAGTCAGAGTTCTCACCAAGGCACCTCTCTCTGACTTTTGATATGTTATTTGCGTTTTATAAATAATTGCTCTTACACTTGCTCCGTGTCTCGGAGAGCATGTAACCATCCTGCGCCTAATCTCTATCCGTCGTGTCGGCTTGCCGTCTCATCAGACTTTGAGAATGATCGAATAGAGAGAGCACTTATGGTTGTGCACACATTTGTGCTCTATAATATCTCCCGCATGAATCTGTTTATTTTATTTACCTTGCCCAACCTCCCATCCTCCTCGTCCTCACGCCACCTGTCCACAATCCTCTCCACCTTGTCTTTCAGGTAAGGAAGTAACACCAGCGCGATCAGCGAGGCTCGCTCCAGGTGGAGAGGCAACTGCTGGCCACTGTTGAACTCACTGGTGAAGGATGTCGGTACTCGGAGGAGGTCGTAGAAACTTTCGGAGAATGATGCAGCTGGAAAATGTTGATAATAACTCTTATGATCATTACAATTGTACCTATGATAAGTTTGTGTGCCGTGTGATTTCCGGCCTAAGAATAGAACCACCTCTACTCGTCTCGCGGGTGTTGTAAGAAGTGACAAAGGAAAACAAAGGACTCACCATAATGTTTGAGGTAGTAGTACTGCAGGCAGCAGTCGAACAGCAGATACAGCTCGTCATACCAATGCAAACACCAACCACACTTGTTGGGGTATGTCGCTGCCAAGAACTGAGAATAACATGATACTATTTACTTATCTAATACATAGTAGGTACACATGTAAAACTTCAAGATTTTACTGCAGTTCAGTACTAAAACACTACTATTTTTCTAATATTCTGCCCTTAAAACAGCACTCAGACTCTATAATTTCATGGTAATCCCATGTTATCCCACTAAGTTACAAAAAAGATGATGAACTATTGGAAAATAAATAATGAAGTGAGCTACAAGCATATTGCTGTATCTCATGCTGGCTATTGTTCATACTTACTTACATCCTGCTCATTCAGTATCAAAGCTTAACATCGAACAAGCCAGTTAACCACTACCACCAATTGACCAAATCTATTGTATTTTATATCATGGTTTAACATGAGGTCAGTGTCGGATTGGCCGTATAGTTGAAGTAGCGTTTGCCAGCTGGGCCCCAGCCGCGCGGGCCCCCCACGTGTCTAGTATGCGGGGCTTGCTGCAAGCCAGGCGGTAGGCAGTAATCAGGCGGGCCCGCGCGGACTAAGTGCCAGCTCTTGCGACCTAAATGGTCAGATAGTTCGTTCATACAATTAGAAAGAAATTATATAGAAAAATTCCAAAAGTTCTGCTAGTATACCATCTACAATTATCCAGTCTTGGGCCTCGGGCTTGTATCGGGCTCGGTCATGTTTATTTGACATCATGTTGTGTGGTCAAATAAATATGGTCCCCAAACCAATTACTGGGCTACGTTTCATGATTATAACTTATAAGGTAAACCTGAATTACATAGCTTAGTTTCCGAGCTATTTATAATAAAATAAGTAAAAAACGAGTGTACCTCTACCACTTTCTGTAATGCAGGCTTCACAGTTGATCCTAAAGCTTCTTGCGCCGTAACTTGAAATATAGAAGGTGTGCCTTGTAGTGTTCTAGTCAAATGTGCTGCGTATACCGCCATTATTTTATTATTTACCACGATTTGTTTCTAAAAATTCGGACTCCGAACTTTGTTTATCTTTTTTACGTCAAATTACGATTTTGACTTGACGTCAACTGTCTGTCATTACATGTCAATGTCAGGCAAGTGTCGTAGTACCTAGTTAAAAAATTCAAAGGCATTTTTGATGAAAAGGTACCGTTTGGCAAAAAAGCATCTGCAAAAATTGGGGGCGCCACTTACTGCCGAAGTTTGCAAGTATTAAAATTACTTAAAATTTTAAAATACGCTTTTAAAGTGATTCATTGATTACATTTGATGACAAAATATTTAGATTCCAAATAGAGTGTGAAGTGCGCTACTGGCGCCCTCAATTTTTGAAGACTCTTTTTTGCTAATCGGTGTGCTCCACGATTAGCACAATAATTGAGTTCCTATCTTTGCACCAACACAAGTGTTCAAGAGATACCTATAGCAAAACTTCATCATCAGCAATAATCATGGTAATAATATATTGCTATAATATTAACGTGTCCGTAATATTCTAATAGACCAAGATTAGAACATTAAGGTCCGCTCACACAGATGCGCCGCATCGTGCACTTTTTAAAATATGGTACAATGTAGAACTTTATTTTCTACCAAAAAAAGGTTTAGGTACAAATTTTACCGAGCTGCTGGAAACATGGTCTTGACCGTGACTCTCGACATCTTTTGTACAGTCAACACACTAGTCCATAGGAGTAGGTACTTTTTCACAAGTCTGAGGAACCGGCTTATGCGAGATGTCATGGTCGATAACCGTGCGTGGTAGCGGCGACGGCTGCCAATATAATCTAGTCTTTAAGTTAGAAAGGAAAATAACATTGATATACTAAAATACTTTATTTAGTATTAAAATTTACATTTATAATACACCAAATATTTAACTATAGACAAGCATTCATTTAGCACCTATGATACAGTTACGAAGCATTACTGACTGTGCACGCGTTACGTCAAGCAAAACGCCTGTGATGCCTTACACAAAATAATTAAACTTTAACAATATTCATTGCAATACAGCATTTAATTGAACACAACAAAATTTTATTTACTATCTCAACTGTGACTGGATTTATAGCAGATGAAAAATAGGTCCTAGAAAAATTAAATTTGTAAATATCAGTCTACCAAGATACATAATGAGAGATGATGAATGCCCCAAAAAAGAGTAAACTAGTAAGCGAGTTTAGTCTAGTTCCAAATTGAGTCTGTAAACTGGTCACTATAAAAAATAAAAATAAACTTATTTATTACAAATTTATAACTATACCATTTATATACCAAACAATCACACTGAGATCGCAAATAAAATTCCACAATAAATCGTTGTCAAACTTTATAGCCTCTCTGAACATAACATATCTTCAGCTAACTTGTACAGTCTTCAGCCTGAAGATATGTATGAAGCATACGCTTCAGAGCGGACATTAAGTTTGGTGTCGACTATGTTAAGTTTCTACTTATTCTAAGTTAATAAACATTTTGGTCCATTTATAAAAAATAACATTTAAACTTTGTGAGTTCTCTTACCAACTGACTCGCGATTATGGCTAACAATATTATAGGAACGTTTTAAGTATGAAGTGTGGTCAAAACATCTTCTACGTTCGAGTTTTCATACTTTATAAAAAACGATAGGACTCGGACCAGAATTAAAAGGGACTATACCACGGAGTACTGAGTAATGAAGTGTTAATAAGATCGTGGACCAGTCCTATTAATCCCTTGAATAAAGTAATCAATTGCTCGCTGTGGAGCGGCATGCGCGCGCAAGACACGCCATACATATGCGATATGATCACTTTAGTATGTCTTTTTCTTTTAAAATTGTAGCCAATGCTTTTACATAACTCGTAAGGCAATTATTTAGCCACCGAGTCAAATATATTCATTGTTAATTGACAATTAATGGATAACCACTTCAATACTTACTTACTTTACGGACTTTAATCATTATTTCATAATAAATATTATCACTTACATTATAACTTTTTATTTTATTAACTTGAAACATTCCAATCTGACTTTTTTATTCAAATATATTTTAACTTTTTCAGGCACATGCTTACATTTTAAGGCTTATTACAAAATATTTGGATTGTCTCTAATTTACGGTTATATTTATTTATTATAAATTACGTAAACCTATTCAATATCTTGCAGGTTAAGTTCAGCATTTGTCAAAATAAACATAAACATAGACTCACGCCTGTATTCCCCAGAGGGGGTAGTCTGAGGTGTATGCAAGTACACCCACGTTTCACCAGCTATGTTATAAGTCCCATGTAATAGGGGGCGAGCCTATTGCTGCTAATGAGAATTTACTAATAGAAAAACCCAATTAAACTTTGCCCGACCCCGGAATCAAACCCAAGACCTCGTGCGCAGCAGGCGCGCTTGCTACCACTAGACCAACGAGGCAGTCCTGTCAAAATGTCAATTAATAAAATATATATTCAATGTGGGTGTTCTTATCTCCTATAGCTAATGCTGCGCAATGGATAAATGCTAGTTTTTGTGATAAAAAGTATTACTTTATAATATGTAATTGAAAGGGAGATAAATTTTTATTTTTGTGATTCATAGCGTTTTGAAAGTAATTATTATAAATATTTTTTATATGATTGGCATTCAATACATTTTTGTTAACTCACATTATTAATAAAATTATTTCATTTGTCTCTAACTATGCTCAAATGGAAATATTATATTGAGCAAAATCATTTTGAAATCATTGTTAAAAAAAATACAATTGACTTATTAATTTTTGGAGGACACATAATTATTTAATAAGTAAGTACCTAATAGGATTAGAAAGAATAAATAGTTCATACAAAATTGATTAATTCAAGATTTTTTGATTTTTTAAATACAATAAAGTAAGATATAAATAATTAAATACATTTAAGTACAAAACAAGTAAGTAATTTGTTTTGAATCACTATAATAAGACATAATTAAATATTTTATTTGGAATAAATAGACGACAAGATATCCTAAAGAAAATTACATACTACATTTAGAGTGTTTTTACGATCAAAAGTAAAATTCTTACTTAAATTTTTTACAAAAAAGTTTCAAATTATTGTTGAACTGTTTCAATTGATTCTATAAAAAATCTACCTATTTTATGTAAATTTATTTACTTATTATATAATGATGTTTTATACATGATACGGCCATAGCGTATAATAATTATTTAGGAAATTTAAAAAGATAATATACGAGTGGGATTTGAACCCGCGACACTCGCCATTTGTAAAACATAGGTGAATATCACAGGTTCAAGCCCTGCTCGTTTCAATCTCTTTCTTCTAATGTCCCTTTAGATTTCTTACAATTACCTATTTATTACATTACAACGTCAGACCTGATAATATCACCAAACAATTGTAATATTTCACATAATGATCACATTATGTTAACATAAACTTTATATTTAAAGTTTACGTTCATAGAACACATTTACTTACATATATGCAGTTATATTGTAACTGCTAAAAATGCGCGTCAATTTATTCAATAAAAACCATAATTGTATAAAAGAAAATATGTAAGTTATCAAAAAATTACGTTAGTAGCGACTCAAAAACTTAATTTGTAATACAATACTCGTTTTATACGGGTTGACTGTTTTACACTATTCAAAAATACGCACTGGTAGCAAGCAATGTATTGCGGTAACGCGAAAACTTTGTAAGCTATTTGGATGAGACAGAATAGCTGAAGCTTAAATGTATTATTTGATATTGCTTAGAGATATCAGACCTGCTCATAGATAACTATATGCAAAATGGTATATAAAAATCAGTTTAATAATCCCTTACCTTTGACTTTACTACTACCGCCAGGACTCATTTCTCGTCCACATTTCTCGATGTTTGACAGGGTTGAGTCCATAAAGGTACCTTTTACTGTATTTTATTTCACAAAGTCGTTTACAAACATCGAGACAAGTTGGCGAGAAAAATGGCTGTGACATAGGAACGGACATAACGAAACTGTAACGGTACTGTTTCACTATAGCACTCTAAAAAGTAGTAGTAAGTAGTGATTTTTTGACTTTTTTCGATCTTAAATACCAGAATTATTTGATTTAACTATCATTTCCCAACTTCATCCGTATTTAACTTACAACGTTTTAACTTGCGACGTTTTCGCGTACTTCACAATACATTGCTGGCCCCGCAGCACTAGTGGCGCGCGAAGTGCCGCTGTCCTCGGGCTAGCTGGCCGAGTTGTTGTATTGCGGGCGGCCTGCCAGCTCTAACAGGTACCTATCGGGATGCTCTATCCAGTCCGCTGCTGACAGTTTCACCTGAGAAAATAATTAAATAAGGTAACATTCGCCTTAACCTGTCAAATTCGACAACAAATCTCAGCCAGAAACCATTTTATACTCCAACACGCTAGATCAGCGTGGTATACATAGGTGTGGTTGGCTACAGCTCAATGCAAGTATTGAAGCACACCCAGTTCTCACAATAACTTAGCATTTAGAGTGTCTCTGTAGGTACTATCAAATTTTTCATCTTTTCTTACACTCAGCAAAGCAGCAACGGATGTTGCTGCTGCGACGAACGAAGACGAACCAATCAACACACGTATTTATAGAATAATAATGTTACGTACCCCCACAAAACCTTCCACAGGTTTGACAGTGGGTGTGTTTAACGCTATAATTTATTTACTTTTGTATTAAAACTAATGATATACTAAAGAAATAAAACTGTATGATATACTAACATGTCTTTGTCTCTCAGCTTCTTTGACTTGCCATTTCTTAATTTCTAGTTGAGTTTCTCGAGACGCCTGGTCACCACAACCCCAAACCTACAAACAATATGGTTACAAGGACATCATTGCTAAACGAGTCAGCGTAGCAGTGGCGATGGGACAATTTCGTAAGAGGTAGGCCGGAGCTACACCAGAGAAATAAAAGCAAAGCACAGAAGCTAGGAGGATTCGAGTTGTGGAGTGGACCCTTCGCCACTGCAGCTTAGTGGACTTAGTGAAGAGTGGTGTTTAAATCGTGGGGGCCATTAAAGTGCGAGTGCTGCACCGTAGACCTCACAATACTGCCTACCATTAGATAGGTTCGACACATGCCTTTTTTATAATAAACCAGCTGACCCCCAGTCGGTTACACCCCGTTGTTCTAATTTAACTCGATCGCAGCGCCAACGGGTTCAATTGTGAAAATAAACTCAAACCCACACAAAAAATGTCATCAAAATTGATCCAGCCGCTTTGAGCGGATAAACATTTTTGGCAATAGATTTTTCTTTATTGATAAGAATATTTATCATACCTCAATAGCCTGCAGGGGGTAGGGCACTTCCTTGAAGAGCAGGGAGTCGAAGTCCTCCGGTATGTTCAGCAGCGGCTTACGAGGGTCCGACCCCGCGCGGAGACCCTTGGGGTAGCCGCGAATGGACGTGTTCAGGTACAACATCTTTGGACTCTTCTCTACTACTGAGAACCTAGGGAACACAGAAATAGACCATACTATAGAAAAGACAACAATTTGCATTTGTACTAACTTTAAATGAAAGCCCCCCCTGTACTGGTGCGTCTGTCCACTCCTGAGAGCTTGTCCGGTGGCGTGGTGAACATACTCACGTGGGGTGTATCTGTAGCAGCGCACACTCGGGCCCCCCCCAGTACTGGTGCGTCTCTCTCCACTCCTGAGGACTACACACCACTAACGTCATATCCTCGGCTTGGATCAACACCAGCGTCGGGCCTCTGGAGAAACAAAACCAAATATTATTAGCTTTTAATTAAATTTTAAATAATGTCTCATTTTTATTTTAAACTCAACTTACTACACTTACTTATACACAAGCATTATACCCAGTAATTAAGGCGTCTGAGAATATTCATATAAATACAGATTTATTATAGGTATATGAATCATAAATAACTGTAAGTGGAATGCGAAGTTCAATGCTAATAACAGGATTAACAGGTTACCAATAGTAATGCCGGAAATCTGTAGAGTTCTAGGGGATTATAAAGGAGTTAGAACATTTTTGTATGGAAGCTGGTATAGCTACCATCGATTTTTAACTCCAAATATCTCAGCAACAGAATATTTTAGAGTATCATGTTGCAAACATTTTTTGTTTATTTAAGTGTTCTCTATCCATATACACCGGTATTATCTTGCGCCGCAACCTTGTGTGTTTAGATAAATTAATAAAATTGGTTTTTTGTGCTCCAGGTTTACAACTTTTAGTAAATAGCATGAGAACTGTTATTTGAACATAATTTTAAGTATATTAACACGTAATTAGTTAATTTTGAATGATTGTCGTAGTTTTCATCTCAGACACAATGACACTTTGTTAAAATTTTCCTGCTCAGCTTTAAAAAAAAATATGACGGTGTGTCAAAGGTCTTCAACATCATTCTTTACGGAAAAGTAAATGTCCTTACTATTAGCGCCATAACCTTAAATGTTAAGCATGGTTCTTTCTACATTGTTTTTGTTCGTTTTTTGTAACATACATGTGTCATTGCGACGCGTGTAGCGCACCTGTAGGCGAGCGTGTGGTGCAGGAAGCGGTTGGCGCCCTGGCCGTGGTCGCGCGACGCGTACAGCGGCACCCAGTGCGACGGCACCGCGCACACCAGGCGCGCCAGCCACGCCGCGGAGGCCAGGCCGCCGGGCGCGCCGGGCGGCGGCGGCGGCTGCACGGGCCGCGAGTACAGCGGCGGCGCCGTGCCCGCCAGCAGCCACGCCACGCTCACGGGCAGCAGCGCGCTGGCCGCCTGCCACGCGCCGCGCGCCAGCACCGGCGTGGCCAGCTCCAGCCCCGCGCCCTGCCCCAGCGACTCCACCGACGCCTCCATGTCGCGGTGCCGCGTGGCCAGCATGTGCACGCAGTACCTGCCGCACGACCACACAACTATTGTTATTGCAGTACGAAGCTTTTGTACAAGGGACTATCACCGGTTATTTTGTTTTTCGAACACGAAAAAAAACATAACCTTATTCCAAGAATAAGTAACTCTATCTTATATTATGTTATTTTTGAACCTCAACTTTAAAAAAATCGATAACTCGAATTATCAACAATACGATCTACTACAACTGAAAGTTTTCTTGTAAATCGTGAAGTGTCATGGACCGGTACATAACTTCCATAATAGCCTGCCATGCTCCTTTAAAAACTAAATTTATACACCAAAATGAATACCTTTAATTTTTTTACAAAAGAAGACGTAGGTAGTATTATTTAAAATAGGCTTATCATTACACTTACCTATGCACAGGGAATATAAGTCGATGACAGTGTTCCTCCAGCCAGCGCACCACGAACCCGACGCTATGCATGTCTTTTTTATTGAAGCATCCATTCACCACTGCTGATAACGTTTTGTTGATCTGATATCAAACACATATTAAAATGAACTTTGCATAAAAAGCATTTTACAAATATAAAAGGTTCTATAATTTTTTTTATGAAGCATTTATGTAAGCAAAGCGACAAAAATTAGTAGTAAATATGTATAGGTAGTTGAAAATATAATGATTTTTAGACCACCAGGCGTATTCATTAAAGACTTTTTATGTTTGTGAAGTTAGCTGCGGGTGGAATTTACGTATACAATACTTCTGTTTAAATGTTTTTACATGCAAGAACACGCGTGAGGTTCTTGTCGGCCTTTTTATTTTTGATCTTAGTCAATAAACAATGCTTTTTTTATGAGAAAATCTTGGAGGATTTTTTTTTGCCTTTGTCAAGAGAAAATAGAATAATTATCAACTTAATAACTATCAAGTTGAAAGGCTGATTCTCAAATGTCAAAAGTTAATCATTATGTCATACATAAGTCAGTGCCCAGAATTTATTTATTTATTACGTTTACGTAACGATATCAAAGCATTTTTTTTCTCAATCTAACTGAGCTAATGCATGAAAGTGAGAAGTTTCCGTATCAATATACTTGTAATTGTTCATTAAGATAAGGTAAGATAAGCTATCGTACGCCATTCATGTAATCTCACTTTTTCTTGAAGTTACATTAGCCATTACTGTCATTACTATGGACGTATAGACAAACTAGGTATGTGAATAAGTTCGTCTTCTAGTGCCTAAATCGAATGGAATTATTCCCATCACTTACCATGAGACACGTCTGCGGCCCCTCAGGGTAATGGTCCATGGATAGTTTGTAGCTGGTATACAGAAGACTGCGGAGACCTTCCGGCGTCATGTAGTTCTCATCTGTCTCTGCACTGAACATCCTGGAATAATAAAGATTATTTGGAGAAAAATATTTTTTTTTTCAGTTAAGCTGTCAATCTTAATGTCTGTATTCGATATCAAAATTCTGCTACAGAATATATCGTCTGAACAATGCATTACCTCTGCTAACTGCTAACAAAATGACAAATTTTTATGTTTTGGAATTGAATATTCGTACCTAGACAGAGACGGGCGCTACGAACACATGACTTAAGTGACGTCACTTGTTCTAATGGCGAACTGCAAGAACTTCACTTTGCGAGAAGAATATAGTAGATATTAATGCTTAAAGCGAAGTGTTAAAGTTACATTATTTTTGAACAGAAACTTAAAGCTGGGGGACGTTCCTGAATATTATCAATATGCAGTGTGACCTTCTAACCTGACATAAGTCTCAATGATTATAGCATCGTCGAGCATGGCGAGGATCTTCTCACACTGCTGCCTGAAGGTGGACAGGGGAATGTGCTTGTTCTTACACTTGCCGATCCGGTGCACGTATCTGAAGAACTGACGTGCTAGCTCCGGGTACATCGGGAATAGATATTTCTAGACACAAAGGAATATTTTAATCAATCAATAAATTTTCGAATAGAAGTCTTTTTGGCAACAATTCATCCGATAAAAAAGTAGGTTTTGTTTTTAAAATACGTTTTAAGGTTCTTAATCGTATCATAAAATAAGCCTAATATAATTAATAATTATAACGTATTGAGATTACACATACTTACTGTAAATGATTTTTCCGTGACGCCGTTGACGCCATCTTCTTTCGCCGATCTTTGAACCAGCAACTGCAACAAACAACAGCATTATTTAACATGTCTTTAATTTATTGCTGCAACTAGGGTAAGATGGCAAAGAAAAAATAGTGAGGGAACAGCACAATCCAGATATTTTCTCGAGGGTGCGTTAAGCTAAATCAGATGCAAGTTAAGCAAAGATCTTGTCGATACAGCTTTTTCCAGATCCCTTTCAAGAGCAAATTCCTGATTCATGATTCATGTTCCAGAATTATATTACCTGCATAGAATTTGCTGCAGAATAGATTCTTTGGAGACATGAATCAAGATGCTGGTTTACTATTCTACACAAACAAGATAGCACTATTCTACTTCACTGTGCTATTCTTTATGTAGCACAGTCAACCTGCAAAATATAAAGTCTAACATTTGACCGATATCAAAATTATTCTGATTCAAGAGAAAAAGACTGAGCGCTGTCTGTCTATCAATTGGTTATAAATCTATACAAAATATAAGAGGATCTGACTGATAGGTGACATATCAACGCATAGCACAAAACGCTTAGTGAAGGAACTTGACATTTGATAGATACCTTCCTTACCTCTGAAAGGAAACATTAAGGTTTTATGGAAAATCCAGCGGGATCAGTACATCCGAATCAAACTAATATCACACGGTCGGGGTCACGGGGAAAAGCTGATACGATAATATAATAAAAAAATCATATAATCTACAAATCTAATAATTACCCAGCATTTTTTATCGTAATAAAAGTATTAAGTATTAATATAATCAATGTCAGGTTCGAGTTAAATTGGTTTACTCTAGTTTATCACAATGTATCACGTAATGCGTAATAACATGCGTACTGCAAACAATGGAGGCTCGTTAGCAGGTGATTTGAGCGTCATGCCGCGGAAAGATATAATGCTTATTATAGTGGAGGTTATGGAGATTTAGATAAAGCGTTGCGCAAATTTTTGCAAGCAAATGTCCATCGAAAGCTTGAAGTGTATTTTGGCTGGAGTGTTTTGTTTAGTAGAGTACTATTTTCACCAGTAGAATCAGAGGACTTTGGAACTACAAATCCAACCCCAATCTTATTTTGAGTACGCAAAAGTTGCAAACTCTTTAATCAGCCAGAAAATGCAAGCACTGCATGCGCTTTTGTACTAACGTTGCAATGACTTCGAGTATGCATGGAATTTCGTTCGTATTTCGAGAGTAGTCCTCAGATAGGACGAATATATTTTTCATAGCTGTCAATTGACGTCGATGACGTCGGCTAAGCAAATGGCGTGTCGCGCTAATTGATGAGCGTACGAGACAAATACTGTTTGATATTGGTTTCTATTTGGTTGGTTATCTTTAGAAACTTTAACAAAAATAGAATCGGGCGCGTTTTGAGAGTTCATACATTTTAAAATTTAATCCGCATTGCATGTATTTTATAAAGTTAATTCAATTAGTTCTCTGTACTACGATGCGATACGGTACTACGATGGATCGTCATACCATCTGCGACGGACAGTTGAATGTAAAATTTTTAATAAAAAAAATAAAACCGACTTCAAAAGGAACTAAAAAGCTTGAAATAACTTTAAAACGTTTTGGAGTCGGTTCCAAGTCAAGTTCTAGCCTCTTTAACCTTCTCATTAAGAACTTGACTTGGAACCGACTCCAAAACGTTTTAAAGTTATTTCAAGCTTTTTAGTTCCTTTTGAAGTCGGTTTTATTTTTTTTATTAAAATTTTTTTTTTCACGATTTTTAGTGGTGCCTAAAATTAATCCCCCTCCCAGACTTTTGTGAGGCTAATATTTGAAATCCTTATGAAAAGCCCATTCAAACGATACCTCACACGATATTTTTTATCTTGGATGATTATAGGAGGGGGGGGGGGCTGACCACGTATCCCCCCTCTTCCTTTTTACTCGTCAGCCATCGACTGCACGTATAAACAAAGCAATATTACTTGTTACGACATTTCTGCTATTATCCTACGAGGAGTTCCGTTCCATATTTCTTAAGTCTATGATCAGATCACGATAATATTTCTATGGGACCACCTCGGGAGTATACCCTTTCGATTACAAAAAGAATTTTGAAAATCGGTCCACAACTGAAGGAGTAATCGCGTAACAAACATACTTACAAAAAAAAAAAAAAACATACAGTCGAATTGAGAACCTCCTCCTTTTTGGAAGTCGGTTAAAAAGAGAATTTTGTTGTGCTGCTGGCAGCATTGACCAGTAGGTAACTGAAAATAGCATTGCTTGTGATTTTGCTAGTAATATTTCATATAAATCGGGGAATATCATTATATTGAAAGTAGCAGCTGGTAAAAGTTTCAAGTGACTCTCAGAAATCAGTTTGCTATCAGTCATTAAATCTTTGTCTTGGATTAAAACGTTCCAAGTTTGTGTACGATAACAATATATATTTTTTCTTGTTAACAATAAATTAGCGAATGGAAGGATTACGACGATTTGCAAACAATCAATCATGTTGATAAATGTAATTATGGTGTACAAACAATTAAATGTTATGTAGGTATGTCATATGAGTGGCCAGGCCCTCAACATCGATAAGTACTTTGTAGCATAGAAATACTTTGCTATGTAGTTACAAGTTTTTTTCTCGTATGACATGTAGGTAGGAGTACTATGAAACCTAGAAATTGTGTGAACTAGCTCACAATAATGTAATCGTTATTATTTTAGTTTTTTATAAAATAAAATTAACATTATCTTATTTTATAAAAAACTTTCAGCTTTATTCAAGGGTTGATTTCAGGGTATGCAGTTTTATTCATTATTCTATCGTAACTAATATCATAAATGCGAATGTAAGTTTATTTTAACCTTTTTACGCCTAAACCACTGAATCGATCATCTGATATTTTGCTACGTTGTCAGGTGTAAACAGAAATGGTCATAACCCTACTTTTCATCACAAAAGAAGTACTGTGCCCGTGGAAAACAACAATAATGACCATAAGATAATAGATGGCGGCACGTGTCTTTCGGCATGTCTCTAGGGAGCAATAACTGGGGTAAGCCGTAAGCCTTTTGTGGGTGCTGCTTGCTGACCCCATATGCAATTTGACGATTCAAGAGAAAATAAAAATACTTAAATGGTAAAAATATTAATTATATCCTAATTACATCTTTTTTGGAATTTAAACCAACATCCATACAAAAAGTGGACATCTCCTTTACGATTTTCTCTAAACATACGTACTTTACAAGTGGGGCCAGCCGTTTTCTTCTTCTTAACTCTGCTGACTTGGATCCCAACAGCTGTAAAGCGAAGGTTTTTCACCACTACCCTCCAGCGCTCCATATTTACTCACTTTTCACTTAATTATGCGCTTTAATAATTCACTGCTCGTAAATGTTCATTGTTGTATTGTGTTGTGTTATTTTATTAGCTTTATTATAACTTTATATCATTTTTATTCGGTTATTTAACATGAAAATTTAATATTATTGATTTAAATAGTAAGCAATCAAGTCAATGATATAGTTTATAATTCAATAAAAAAAGTCAATTAGATGATATTCGAGATTATTTGGACTGATTATTACTAGATCTATGCATATAGGTAATAGATATTTTAATCAAATATTTATAACAACAATTAAATAAAAATATTGAATTAATTGTTTCTTTTTATTATTTTTTTGTTACAAAAATTAATAGAGCCTTCGATATGGAACTGTAAGTACATTAATTCGACTAAAGCAGTTCAGATTTAAATTTTTATCATTGTTGTACAACGTTAAGCTAATTTTGTTTATACAACAGTTATTTGTCCATGACTGTCACTAACTGCCAGAGCCGGGAATCAGTGCCATTAGCAGATCCCTGATAAGATACGCCGGCTTAGCTCAATTATAAATTAATGTTTATTGTTTACTAAAGTGATGATAATTAACGAATTTATTCGAATAATGCGATTATAATCGAGTAGAGAGAGACCTGGCAGGAGTACGGTGACTGCGCCATTGAAAATGGACTATACGGTAGGTACTATAGGCACTGACAGGGCACAGTCGTACGGATTGGATTTTGAACAGGAAATTCTCAGTTGCTTAGAAAAACAAACAAGAGAGGCAGAAAAGGAAAGCAAGCAATCAAATGACGAACTGATAAGTCGATCGGACCATTAACTCTTCGAGTACGTAATATAGTCTCAAACTTTCGCGAACACTCCACATAATGAAACAACTTTTTACGTTTTTATTTTGATAATACAATCCTGACGTTTCGAGTGCTTTGCAGCACTCGTGCGATCTGCCTGCGACCACGAGTGCTGCAAAGCACCCGAAACGTCAGGATTGTATTATCAAAATAAAAACGCGAGTTATATCCGTTAAAAAGTTGTTATGTTGTTGCTATGTTGTTCTTGTTGTTCAATGTAGGTATATAGGCATTTGGGCATAATGAGCCAAGATAGATGATGGTATAAGAGGTCAGATTCTGAAGTCGCGAATCCGAAATTAGTGCGTAGGTACCATATTTGCTCCGTGGTGCGTACCTATTAAATTTGTAATAATCTCAAACCTGTAATCTATCAGTATCTTCGAAACGGTTCATTACTCGTCAAACACTGGCATCATGTGACATCTTTCACGTGATTGCTGTAGTTTAAATGATAAGTGATAATTTAGTGTTCAAGACGTATGTGAGAAATTTTTCAAACAAAACCAAAGCTGACTAACCGACTCAGTTAGCTATCAAAGGTGAAGAAACCGAAGAGGTGCTGGAAGAGTGATATTCTTATAAGTAGGTATAACGCGCGGTGAAGGCAGCGAAAAGGATTTTTGACATTAAAAGTAAGTTTTCAGGTGGACGCCAGCGTTTAGGTACGTAACAATTAATTTTCTATTCTGTCTTGTTTGTCGGCCCTTGACAGGTCACCAGAAGCCTAGCAGTATTTTACGATTCGTTGATTGATTGCTGAGAAATCTATAAATATCTTTCAACCTTGCCTGACCATGAGCAGTTTGGTTCTTGGGTTTATATTAAAAGTATCCACACAGAAGGTTCACTACGTAAAAAACTTGAAAACAGGCAGATCCGTTAGTTTGGCATAGCTGGAATACATCGGTTCGATTCTAAGGCACGCCGGCCGCGTCTCGAACAGTCACAATATGCCGTGTGCCCTCATAAAATCCTGATAACTAGGTAGGTAAACAGTTTTATTTCTTGCGTCAGTTCTCCTAGGCTGACTAGGCAGTAGCAGTCGCTGTGGTCTTCTGTGACTGAGCATTTTCACGGGCGATTTTAGTCGCCCACCGCACAGCAAAAGTGGAAAGTTAGCCAACTTTGGCTTTTGCACCTCTCGCTGTATGGTCAATGCATTTAAATTATCTGTGGTCAAGTTGATTTACAATTGAGTATTTAGACATGGTCGATTTTAGCCGTGCGGCGTAATAAATGCCGCATAATGCTGAAATAGTTGAAGTAGCAATATAAACTCTATTGAAATTACCGCACAATGCGTTGTTCTACACAATGTGGTCAAAAGGAACATATTAGCATCACTGTTATATTGAAATTTTATAGAAGCAGAAATATAAATACCTTTTTGTGCCTGGTATACGTCAATATTATTATCTATTATGTGCCGGTAATTGGAACTTACATAGACAACCATTGTACGATCATCATATTATTGTGTTCTGGTTTGGACCACACCATCCAACTTAACACAACAGCGCCAATAGGTGGGTTCATGGTCAAACATTTGCCTTTTTCACATTACAAATAAATGTCATACAATCAAGGTGGAACTTCTGTATCTTGTTTATTTGGTGATACCTTTATAAATATAGTAGGCCTCAATGTATGCTAATGTATGGATTCAATATTTATGGTTAGGGCGCCAATTACTTGACTACACACTAGAATTACACACACATATTAAACTAAGAAATCTTGTATTTAGTTAAATTAATTAGGCACCAAGTTCAATTAAATAGGCTGTCGTGAAGATCTTTGACAGTCAATAGAGGGAGTCAATACATACATACATAGACTCACGCCTGTTTCCCAGAGGGGTAGGCAGAGACAACGGATTTCCACTTGCTACGATCCTTGCATACCTCTTTTACCCTCATAAAATCTTGACAACTTATCTAACTTTAGAATTTTTGAAGGTTTGAAGCTTTGAGGTTGCGGGGGTCAGAAAAGTAGTTGTTCTGTAGAAAAATCATATTAGGCCTATGTCCGGGAAGGACACCCTTATACCAGAGCCACCTAGGATGTGGTGGCTAATCAAAATTACATTAACCTTTTTTTTGTATTAACTCTATCAGCTAAATAAAAGCTACTTCTATCTAAGGTTTATTTCTTATTAAACTTAAACAGCAGGATGGCAGATGGGAGGTACATTTGTACAGCATTAGTACCTAGTGTCTATAATAGCTAACTTCTCTGCCGATTAGAACAAAAAATATAATTAAATAATGCCAAGGTTGCATGTATTTAGACATGTAGGTATTTTTTTTTAGAATCAACAAGTGGATTTCTCCGTCCTAAACTCCTAAAGTATTATAACTTTTTATTTCTCTTATAGCTGACGGAGGAAACCATTTTGATATCTAGATTCTAGAAGAAGAATTCAATTGATTATAGATCAATAAAATCTGTCATTAAACAATCAGGAAGCATACATACATATGAATTGTATTTATGATTTCAGACACTAAAGAGCAGTTAATTATAATTGAGCAAGTGCAGACAGCCTTGAGTGCTGACGTGTTGAGCTCATATCAACACCTACTGGCCAGTGACCACTGACCAAGGTCAAGTTCAACCATTTTTTTACGATCACTAGACCAGAAACTATTGAATTTACTCTGATTGTTAGTTATTAAATAAATACAAACATTCTGTAATGTCTTTTATTGCATCAAAGGTGAGACACATTAGGACAACCATTGTCATGTTATCCGGATGCAAAATATCTCTTATAGGTTGACTAAATAATGTTTTAAAATATGCAGGCTTTTAGTGAGTTCCAATTAATATTTCCAGTAGATTATTTTTAATTTTAATACAGAATTTACATCCATATTTAAACCTTACATTGTGTACATTAATAGAATAACCTAAAAGAACAGTCAATAAACAATTATTCATGTTGTATAATTAGTTCTCTAAGAAGGTTGATTTTTTAAGGCTAATTTAATTTTAAGGTTATACTTTATTTAAGACATGTAATCATCACTTTTCTTCATCTTCTTTTCATCACTTTAAAAAAATATATTGAATTCTACTCTATGATAATCATACCAAGTAACATAACATATAACATAACATTTAACATAACATTATATCTCACTTAGCTCGATACGACATTTCTTGAACACAGTCGTAATATAAAGATGTGTGCGTGTATTTACAATCATCTTACGACTCTGGCTCTGATTAGTCACAGACATTTTTCTATAAACATTCCATGATACAATCGCGTCCAATCCGAAACTGTCAAAGGTCGAAGATTTACCGATACGAACGTTATCAACGCAAATCAAAACAAACAGACCAACAGGAAACGTCAAACTAACCCTGACGATGACCCTCGCCAATAAAAACGTAATACATTTGTCTATTCTCACCTTGCCAAGTTTTTCTACAGGTACCATGGACGGTGGGGCCTTCTCCTTAGCCTCAGTTAAGCCTTGTAAGTCTCCACCAGACCCAGAACGAGAGCCAGTCCCGCGTTGAGAACCTCGCGGCGTGCTGGCACCACTACCTGCATAATCACTCCCGCCCTTCGAATCGTGGCTATTGTGGTTCCCCATCACTCCACTACACTGTGAATACCTTTAATTACGTAATATAAGTAGAAATATATCCTGCAGTTACAACAATTTGCAAAAACTGCTTGTGCTTGACTGGTCATCAGAGGACAGACGTCATGCGCGTGACAGATAACTGACGTCAATTGTCAGTGTCAAGTGGACGCGTTCGGATACACTTACGATAAAAAAAACTCTCCATCTTCCTGCCCTCGTCAAAATTTAATTTAGCGTCGTCGGTTGGGTCGGTGCTTTGATTAATTGATTGTCTATATCGGTCGGCGCAATAGGTAAAAATACTCCCAGAAAGAAAATAATAACAATCGTACCTACGTACAAGAGAGAGTCAGATTTGAACACATCGTTGATAATTTGATAGAAATTTATTTATTTAATTAGGCGATAGATAGACGTTATACTTACATATTTTAAGCAGTACGAAACAAAAATATTTCTTTGGCTTTGGGTTTACATGAAACATTTTTTAAATAAAATATGTAGTTAAATATATAAATATCTTGAATATTTTATAATTAATGATTGTTGCGGATTTCAATAAAATTTAATGAACTACAAGTAATTCTTTATAAGAAGAATAACGTAAAAAGTAACGACAAAGATGTATTTAGAAAAACACTAAATAAGTATATTTCATTAGGAGTGTTTTTCAGTCTCCTAGCTTATTAACGGGTGAGTTGGTAATTATAGGTAAAGGTACTTTGATTATTTCTCTTAGTACAAGTAGGTATAATTAATATTAGGGGCATAAAAGGCGTAAAACAAAATGTCGATTTTAAAATGTTATACTTTATTATTTATTTATTTTATTTTCAGCCATTATCGTCCCACTGCAGGGCAAAGGCCTCCCTAGCCTTCTTCCATTCCTCCCGGCTCTGATAGGTACTTACCTATTTATAAAAATAAATTACAGTAGTTACTCACATAATATAAGTAGATACTTATCAATTACCTACATAATATTTAAAATGCAATAAAATAATTTTATTACAATATTAAATTAATAAGACTGACACTACTTAGCTTACTTAAATTACTTACGTACACGAAAACAAAATTAAACTTAACACTAGTTGATTGAGTACCTAGGTAATTAACAAACACAAGAGAACGACGTTAAGTCCCAATGAGTATAAATGGTTTAGAGGGAGCAATATGCCCTCGAATTCAAACCTCAAAGTGACAATGTTAATCTTTAACTAAGATGCTAATAGGAATACTTATACATATATAAGTAGATATAGGAATAGGTAATTATGCGAAACCCAGTGCGTGATCAACTCGCCTAGATACCGGATTTTTTAAGTAAGTACCTATTTATTACTTATTAATTTTTTTCAAATTTCTTATTAAATAAATTTAATATGCTAACATGTCAATCACAAAAATATTTATTATTATACAGTCACAGGAGGTGTGAAACCATTTTTTTTGTACATGTTGATGTGATACAGATATACTCGTACCTAAACATAACGAACTCGAACTAAAACATAAATGAGCAAATTATAACTTGAACTTTGATGGGCTTGCGGCCAGCGATATGGAAGCTGAGCAAGAACCTGCCACTATAGAAATATTTTTTTCCGATATTTTTGCCTGCTACGGTATAGTAAGTGTTGCAGGTGCAAGCCCCGCTCGTATCCTACCACTTTTACATGTTTTTTCTAATTTATCTTTGACATTACTTGGCCGTTACCTACAAGTATTAAAAATCATTAAATGATTAACTTACTCGTACTAAGTTTTATACAATAATACCAATTTTTTGTGAATTTTTTACATGTTATAGCACATGATAGCTTATTAAATATAATTATTTAATAAGAAAATTTGAAAAAACATCTTCCATCCGTATCAGTTGTTTTTTTTTTCAAATTTTCTTATTAAATAATTATACAATAATACCTAACTACCTAATTTTAAAATATGGCAATAGTTGTAACAATAGAAAATTTAAAACTACCGACTAGCAAGAAAATAGTTGTAGGTATAATCCACCCGTCCTCGTCGGTGCCAGGCATCTCCAATGATTTCCAAACATTTATTTTCTCTTCATTATTATAACATAATATTATGCCTGTGCTTTGATAGCTTAGTGCTCGGACCGTTGAGTGGCAACTCAGAGGTCTCAGGAGTTGATTACTCTACCCAATGAAATGAGTATGTTGTTGGAGGAGGGAGGATATGGCTTCCCGCTGATGCAATTTATGAAGCCACTATGATGTTTTACGGACTGTCGCCTCCATCATTTGAACGACAGATATCGAATCATCAACTTTCGCAATCTAATATCCTCCCTATTATTCCATTGCACAGCGTTGTTCGAACTTCAATAACTACTAAGTGTTAATCCATCAATCATCAATCCTATTTTGGAGATTGCCGAGATCGTCAGGAACACAGCGGTGTCAAAAGGCTACGAGCACTTCTCCTAGAACATAAATGATTGGAAGAATTTCATGGCGGGTACTTCAATACATAAATGTAGAGGTAGTGCTGCTAAGTAGGTCAGGAGTATTGTGCAAAGCCAGTGGCCACCCTGAAATAGAAGAATTTAAGATATTAGGCTCCAAAATACAACAAGAACGTTTGTGTTATCTCGAGACCTTTTAATTTTTTTTATCTGTTATAAATACTCACAATATCAAATGTAGACACCGTGCTGATGTTAGAACGTACTGCTAGTAGCAGTATTGAGCTTGACATGTGGGTGAGGAAGATGGGTAGTGACATACGACCCAGAATCTGCCAGATACGCCACGACATCAGCTTCCACAATATACCTTAGAAGAATAAATATGGGGTTTGAACAAAATCAATTCTGCGGTCCGTTGGTGTGGTAAACATAATTATAGAAAAATAAAACTCACTGTCAAATTTATGGAAGAAACTATACATTCCAAATGCGATTAATGAGGCGAATACGGGACGGTCCAGGGAAGAGAAGAGGCTTGACCACAGCGGGTCTGTTAGATCTCTGATCCAGTATCCGCTGAACACCCACAGGAACCCCACCGGTGGAGTGGCGCGGTAGAGGTAGCGTAACCACTAGAAACAAAAGAACCATATTTTTTTAAAAGTAGTTCTGCAACGAAGTTTGCTAATAATTGGTGTCAGGATTCAACCTACCAATACCTTCTTTATTCAACCTATAAGTGTTAAAAATTTTAAACCACTCGGTTTCTCATGACAGAGCACAATAATTGGCAGTCCAACGGTCAACAAGGCACTGTTTATCACTGACATTTCTCCATCTGACTTCGAGACTTGATAAAGTGTCCTCAGCAATTTCCCATCACCTTGTATGTGAAATGACACTAGGATTAAACCTTTAGTAAAGTGTGGTACCTTATTTTGTGCAGGACTGTAGTTTTCCAGTTGGTGCGAGTGGTACACAAAGGCCAGAAACAGCCCCATCAGGGCTGAGGGCAGACTGTCCCACGGGGCCGTGTAGAGCCACTTGAAGGAACGCTTGCCGACGAACAGTGTCCTCGTGGGTCTAAAAAGAGGTCATGTTATTAAGCATTTGTAATTTTTTAAATATTCAAAGTTACTTTCTGCTTACTTCGATATAGATACGATCACGCATGTGAAGATAAACGATAAAGATAAAGTATTTTGATAGAAGTAGACTTCAATTTCTTTTCTGCACTTATTTAATTAAATTGTAATTATAGTTAAGTATTTAATTTTTTAGACATTCTTAATTCTAATGATCAAGTTTATCTTGTAGGTACTGTTCCTCTATCTCGTTAGCGATATAAGTGTTAGCGTATAACATTTGTACGCCGTAATGGCAAAACATGACTGCTCTGTTTAATATGTTAAAATTAAGACCTTCATACTCTGTTATTATATGTTATACTCATGTTTACACAAATAAATGATTCTGATTCTGCGACATTCTTAATAAATTTGGGATTCGTATTTTCGTTTGTAAATACAATAATACTTACTCTGGGAACATTAAGAACATGACGGGCTGTAGCTGCCAGCAATATATGATGGAAAAGTTCATGGCTACGGCTCCGACGAACAAGACTCCAAGAACCTTGGGTGCGACTCGCTGGCACTGCACCAGCAGTAGCGTGAGGATGGTGCTGATGATGTACAGCTGCATATCTACTGCTAAAAACCTGGAAACGAGAAGACAAAGGTGCGTGATTGTCGGTTATTGATGCGACTTCTCTTAGTATGAAGATGTACAGGAACAGCTTACGTGATTAATAGTTTCACAAACTTGACAGGGGCCCGGACTGGAACGGTAAAACTAAATGGGGTCCCTGGTCTCTTCATGTTTTTGTAGCGTACATTTTGTAAAGAAAAAGTTAATATTCGCACGGCGGGAGAGACTTCTCGATCAAAGTCCCCCCCCCCCCCCTCCTTAGTCCGCTAGAGCTTTCGCCTTGCAGGCGATAGCACGCGAAGTCGCAAGTCCCCGACATGCGGTGCATATTTGTTTAGGCAGTTCAAACCAACAGGTAATAAGTGCAGTGTTGGTGACGTATCGCCAAATTATCGTACTGTGCGTTACGGTCCGGTTCAGATGTTTAAACAGCTCATAGCTGTGACCATAGTACTGTAGCTGTAGTATATTAAAAAACCTTTCCATTTTTAGATTCTTTAGATTCAGCTCCAGGAATAAAGGTAGGCGGCCATGAAATGGCAACAATCAGTATCAGATATAAGCGGCTATAATAAACATTAATTTTATTCATTAGGAGACCATTAGGTCTAAATGATTAAAAATAATCGAATTACTTAAACGATTTTAAAACATCCGCATGTGAATATTTTAACGCGTAAATATTTAGATTATATGCACTCAAATTAATCATTATTCTAATTTACATACTTAGTAAATAAATTCTTCACATTCGTACAGAGTATCAAATTGATGAATAAATAAATAATAATTATGTTAGTTTTAAACAATTATTTATTTATTTATTCGCCAATCCTTAAACAATAACATTAATTCGTGAACAAAATTGCCTAATTGAATTTTAATGCATGATCTCACAAAGGCAGGGTGCTCTTGAGGAGTAGGTAGGTATTATATGTCACTGTAGTAGCTGAAGGACAAGCGAATACATAAGTACATGAGCATTATTAAATGTTTGGAACTGAACTACATTATTATGAGTCGGTAAATATTTTTTTATAAAAACATTAAAACCGACTTCGAAAGGAACTAAAAAGCTTCAAATAACTTTAAGACATTTTCGAGTCGGTTTCTAGTCAAGTTATTAAAGAGGCTAGAAGGGGCTTTTTCACGATTTTTGGTGGTACCTAAGATTAACCTCCCCGCTCCAGACTTTTGTGCGGCTAATATATGAAATCCTTATGAAAAGCCTTTGTGATATTTTCTTCTTGGAAAGTGATAAGAGAGGAAACAGGTCGACGCATCCCTCCCACTCCTTTTTGTTAGTGGTCAGTCATCAACTACAGACTACATTATTATAAACAAAGTAATACATATTACTTGGTATAACAATGCTGCTCCTACGAGAAGTTCCTTTCCATATCTCCTAAGTCCATGATCAGAAAGATCATGACAATATGTCTATAGGCCTTGGGAATGTAAAAGAATTTCCATAATCGGTCTACTATTGACTGAGATATCGGTGAACATACAAAAAAAAACATACAGCTGAACATAGAACCTTCTCCTTTTTGAAGTTGGTTAAACAAGTCTAACTCACCAAGTGTGTATGAGGCACCTTTGATCTGGCTTCACAAAGTTGTTGACGAATAGCGCGTGAGTCCACCACTTGTCTCTGCAGCGGTCTGCCTCGGCTTCCACCAGCGACGCCCACAAGGGCCCGTCGTAGACATGCGCCCACCACGTCGTGATAAACCCAAGGACGAATAGGTAGAGAGGAGATATCCTGGTTACAAAATATACGGTATACAGAGTAAAGAATGAATCAAAAGAAAAGGTAAGGGTCAATATCTGTTTCGAAAGACCAAAGACTAAGAATGTTGCTATATATTTTTCTTTATCAAGTACTAAAACATAATTTTTTTTTTATTATTATAATCGTAGATACTCAGTAAAGATATAAATACATATTGGTCGAGTAAAATTTGGAGCAGGGTCTTGACTCGATAAGAAGAAGAAGTAAAGATATAAAGATTTTATTGAATTTGCCGCGCGTTTTCAGGACCATCTTTCGACTGCCAGATTCTAGCTAGGCGCTAATAAAAAATTAAGTACCTATTTGATTGTTGGTAGTCAAGGGTTTCATTAGGTGATTTATTTTACTTTTCAGGACTTCAAACGACGCTAATTCTTACCTGATAATTCTGAGTATGAAGCACTGACCCAGCATCACCAAATTGACCCGCTTCTTCGGATGATCAGCTAGGTAAATAAGCAGGTTGTATGCCAGGAGGAAGCAGGATATTAGAATAAAGGTCTGCACAGTGGCGGTGCCGTTCTGCAAGTATGCTGTAAAGACTTCTTGGCTGCTCTGGAAAAATAAAGTTCTCAAACTGTATAATTTTGTTAAAGTATACTTTATTTTAGATATTCAACCTGGGCGCCATTTTCTATGGCTGAAGTTCGCAAATCTATGTAAAGCTTAAGTTGGCCATTTAAACAAAATCAACTCACTTTTTCTAAATACTGAGGGTTGTGGAGGTAAGTCGTGTGATACGTCATCGCCGAGTGAGCCAGCATCACCAAGATCAAAGACAACGATCTGAAATATACACCAACATATAGTTCTATCATCACTATCACTGTCATTTACTGATCGCTAGCTTTCACAACTATGGTTGCAGCTAGGAATTAGCGATTATCAACGATACCATTGCATTGGCAATAGTCCGTGAAGGAAAAAATCGTAAGATTATATCGCACACCAGAGAAATTCTTGATGGTTAGTAACGCCATTAGAGACATACGATTGAAGAGGAAATACGAAGAGAAGAACAAGATTTCAATGACAATGACATTGGAATGGTTGCTGCTAAAAAAAGAGAGAGAAGCAGAATGAAACTAGCATAACTTATAATAATAATCTCCTGACCGAAATTCGGTCACAGCGGCCAATCTCAACGGAGACTAGCCAATTACGCAGAAGATATTATAGTGCACAAGTGTGTGCGCAAACACAGGTGCACTCTCTATTCCCTCTCTCTCATAGTCCGATGGGACGGCCTTCCGACACGATCGGAGAGAGATCAGGCGCAGGGCCAACAGCTTTACGTGCTTTCCGAGGCACGGAGTAAGTGATAATTAATTTATAAAACGCACATAACTTACGAAAAGTCAGAGGTGCGCGCCTTGGGTTCGAACCCGAGACCACTGACTTGCCAGTCAATGGTCACCACCACTAGGCTATCACGACTCAATAGCATAACTTAGTAGCATAACTTAATCAACCACTAAACAACCAGAAAGAAAGGAAAGAAAGCATTAATTTTGGCGGCAAAAAAGGTGAGTCAGCACTACAACATGATATAGTACTGTATGGTACCGGTGTTAGTACCTACCAGCAGTATGATAAATACCTAAAATTAGTGGATAAGTACCTTAACCCTTGCACAGGTTTGAGGGCAGTTAGCCTCGGGTCACCATCGCCGTGGTCCGCTGTCAACCGACGCCAGTTTGCCACCAACGACCAAGCTAGCAACGGTTTGATTGCTGGAAGGAAATACGGTTTTAAGACGCAAACAATAAATAAAGTACCTAATGTCTTTTTCTTTACGTTTTGTGTGTGGTATAGATTTTTATGCGGGGGAAATAAAGCCAAAACTCTTTTAAAAACTATCCACTTTGATCAGCAATAAAATTCACTCACGTATCCAATTCGGTTTTTTCAAGACATCATATGCAGTCCCCACCAAGTTCATCACCAAGATGATCCCAGCTATATACACGAAGCTCATGTCCCAAGTATCCACGTTTCTCTTACTTCGAACTGTCTTACAAGACTCCAGTTTGAAGAGATTCGCTTGTACCCCGTCTTGATCCCTCGTTAGGTTTTCTACGCAGTGTTTGAAGCGGGTTTCGAGGGACGGACCCTCGATGTGGGCACACGAGGTGGATAAGCAGAGGCTCCGGTGGATTAGTGAGTGATTGAAGTAATATTTGCTGTTGGAGAAGTGCTGGAAATAAGTCAGAAAGTGAGTCGTGATAGCCTTATGGTATGACCGTTTGACTGACAAGTCAGAGGTCTCGGGTTCGAACCCTATGACTTTTTGTAAGTGATGTGCGTATTATATACACTCCCACTTTGAAAATTTGAGACTAAAAATGCCGAACCACTCCACAAGATTTGTTGACAAGTCTTTTACCGTTCAGGCCGCTCGCTTGTGGAATGCATTACCAGTACCCATTAGACGTGCTCAATCACTACAAGTGTTTAAAAAAATGGTAAAGGAACATTACTTGTCATCACTGTGATACCTACTTCAATCTGGTCAAATTGATGCTGCTTTTATCTATATATTCTCACTTTATATATTTATATTTATTTATGTCTGTATGTATTATTAGGTATAGTATATATATGTAGTAAGTGTATATATTTATGTACTGTGTATTTATTTTTATGTAGGTACACCTAAAACTACCCATTATATTTATATTTAAAGTACATTCCATCCTAAGGTTCTCTGTAAGAAATTGCCATGTGCGATTAGACCGCCCATTGTACAATTGTTATAAAAATCATTATTGTAATATTGTGTTTATATTAAGTGGTGTACAATAAAGAATATAATAAATAAATAAAATAAATATATAATATAATAAATTAATTATCACTCTCCGTGCCCCGGATAGCACGTTAAGCTGTTCCCGGCTGTCAATTGTAGATCTTTGACAATCTTAACGGGTAGTCAGAAGCCCGAAAGTCCAACAACCAGTCTTACCGTGGGGTATCGTGTAACTCAGTATCTGGGTTGTGGAGGTTGTGTGGTCTGACGGGCAGTCGCTCTATGTAAAACACTGGTATTCAGCTGCATCCGGTAAGACTGGAAGCCGACCCCAACATATTCGGGAAAAGGCTAGGCAGATGATGTCTAGCAAGATGTGACACACTGACTTAATACCTGTACTATATTAAATAGAGGATCGCTTCTATTGATTTCCAGTTCGAAGGTGCCGACGCAGTAGTCTCCCCCCCTCAGCCGGCACTCCTCCCAATCATCCAAGCGAAACAGACGCGGCAGCTGGTGGTACTCCTCATCTGGATTAGTTCATCAAGTCTTTATGAAATGTTAGAATACTTACCAACTAATTCACTTAGGTATCTACTTTGTAGTGCAGATCAAAGGGTCAAGGAATTGGCTTTTGTTAGAGAGCTGGAAGCAGCTGCATCCACAAGAGCGTGGCTCTTAAAGTAATGATGATCTACTTAGTTGCTAGAGTAAGAATTTATTCTTTAATCATATAGGTTACAGCTTTTCTCGTTTGTTAGTACAATGCTTATCGTTGACAACCAAAATACCATTATCATTAATAAATACATTAGCTAAATACATTAAAATATCAACGAAATCAATTATACTAAGAAAAGTCTAGAGCATATCTAAAATTAAACATGAAAAAACTAAATTAGACCTGTTCTACCAAAATATTCTTCGCTTTTAGGGTTCCGTAGTAAACCACGAACCAATAAAGTTTCGCCTGTCTTAATCCGTCTGTTTGTCTGTCACAGCTTTGTAGCGTATGCTACTACTACTTTCAGAAAAATCAAAATTAAGTTTGTCGTATTTAAATGTTTTTTCAAAATTTTCAATAACTTAATCTAGTCTAGCTAGATTACGGAATCTTTATACAACAAGTCCGACTCCGACTTGGTCAGTTTTAAAAAATTGTATTTAAATATTATTAAAAATTAAATAACATTTGCATATATTTATGCAGTATTTTTATGTGACTTATGTCATGTAAGTATGTCGTGGTGGCGCATTGGTTACGGACCCGCTTTTCCTCAACATGGGTTCGAACCAATGTACCTACCTACCAATGTGACTTTTTCTACGTCATATGAAAGTGAAAATGAAATGAAAATATCTTTATTGTTCCAAAAAGTACAATTTGTTTAAATTGAAAGCCTAGACCCCACACTAGGATTCCCTGTGTCGTGGGGTCTAGTCTCTTTCGTAGACATACCTATACATGTACTTTCTTAGATTAATCTAAGACTCCACTGACTAACGGTGAAAGAAAACATCGCGAGGAAACCTGGACTTAATAGTCTGAAATCGCCAACCAGCGGTGAGCTAGCGTACTCAATCCTTCTCTGTATGCGAAGAGCCCTTTGCCCTGCAGTGGCACATTAAATAGGCTGATTTATTATTATATTTATGTGACTTGTTTTATACGATACTGGTCTAACTGGGGATCTAAGTATTTATTTAGTATTGGGTACCACCAGGATTCTGAGCCCTAGCGATGCCCTAGAGAGAGAAGGTATTAGATGTAGGGTGTAGTGTTTGTGCACACACTTGTGCATTATAATATCCTCGTGCGTAGTTTGCTAATCTTCGTTGAGATTGGCCGCTGTGACCGATATGATCAGGAGGACATTTTCACAGAATGGCCGGTGAAATTGTATAGTATTTTAAAGTAGCACCTACCGCTTATTTCTAAGCCACCGACGACAGCCGCCATCGCTAACACTGCCCACATGACCATCACTGACACTCTATAGACTTATTAAAACTAAATTAAACTCTGGCTAAATGAGCCGGTGCGCGTGCGACATAGACCCAGCAACGCAAGACGCACCGATGTTAGGTAACAACGCATAATGATACAGCTCAAGGAAGCTGATTGTCAATTTACATATTAATAAACTCAGCCCCACCAGGTTTTGCGACGAAAAATCTAGGGTCAAGGCTTTTTAGAAAACTGGATTCTTTGTCTAATTAGGTTTTAGCAATAAAATTATTAATACATTTTACGTATGTTTTTTACATGTTTTGCTTATTAAATTATATTATTTCATAAGCAAAACATGTAAAAAACATAGGTACATAAAATTATATAAAAAATTGGTGATATCTTTTCTAAGCTGCAAAGATTGATGGGACCGGGCAGAGCGGCAGTACTCCAGTAGATGTCACCATACGCTTTTAAGGCGTTAAGAAAGAGATTCGTAATTTCAACTGAAGCGGGCACGACCGAGCTTAGTTGGTAAAGCGAAGGCACGGCACGCCCGCGCCAGGGATCGTGGTTCAAGTGCCGCTCGAGTTACTTGTTTTTGCGAGTTTCTTATTAAATAATAAAAATATAGTTTAAAAACTAAAACCCGCCATATTTGATTTAACGAAATTTCATATATCCTATAACCCGCGGACCATTAAAACGCATCGATAGACACCCTATTTTTACCCGACTACGGCTAAGCAAAAAGGAGGGTTATGATTTTGACCTGTATGTATGTATGTTTGTATGTGGGTATGGATGTTCATCTGTTCCCTCATAACTTCTAAACTAGTTATCATAATTAGACAAATGAGGTGTTGTTGGAAGCCTCCTGATTGTCCGCTGGTTATAGGCTATATGACGTCACATTAAACTGACGTCAGCGCCCTCTAGGGGACTTAAAGTCATCATCTGCCTAGCCTTTTCCCAACTATGTTGGGGTCGGCTTCCAGTCTTACCGGATGCAGCTGAATACCAGTGTTTTACATGGAGCGACTGCCTATCAGACCTCCACAACCCATGTACTGGGTTACACGATACCCCTTGGTAAGACTGGTTGTCAGACTTTCGGGCTTCAGACTACCCGTAACGACTGTCAAAGATCTACAATTGACAGCCGGGGCCAACAGCTTAACGTGCTATCCGAGGCACGGAGAGTGATAATTAATTTATAAAACGCACATAACTTACGAAAAGTCAGAGGTGCGCGCCTTGGGTTCGAACCCGAGACCACTGACTTGCCAGTCAACGGTCACCACCACTAGGCTATCACGACTCCTCCTCCTCCTCCTCTAGGGGACTTAAAGTAAAGAACTAAAAAAAAAAAATCTTGGCAGTGTCGTGTGGGGTATTAAATGAAAGTAAGCTTTATTAGCACATTTCAAATATGTAAACATTATTAGAATTCACATACACACACCGGCAGATTTAGCGGAACATAAAAAAAAGATGGCTTTTATAGAAAAATTATAGGTATTTAGACTAGTAGTTCTGTTATTTGAATGATTAGGCGTTATTTCATTCAAAATTAAGAAGATTTTTGTCAGCTGTTAACATTCTAACATAAATCAGACCCTCATAAGCATTTGTTTCAATTTAAGCTTTTGAGTGTTTTTGAGAAGAACGTTGATTTAAGCAGTCAATGGTGGCCCTAGCTCATTTTGTTTGTTTTGTTTAGAGAGTTTATATTGTATTGCATGCAGAATGAGTGATTTGCCAGGACCTGATGTCGCCAGGGCTGTATCAGGGATTGAGGAAGGTCACACCTACCGTTCAGTCATTCGAACTTCGGTAGTATCAGTATTCGTGATCCACCGTAATGTTTATCGATACAGACAGACAGGGTCTTACGTGCGCATGCGAGGCCAAGGCAGAAATCGTGCAACCAGTGCCGTAGACGACTGTTTTGTAAGGGTGCAAGCTTTGAGAAATCGTCGACAAACTGCTGTTCAGGCCCAAAATCTTTTAGAAGAAGTGCGTAACGTACGTGTTAGTAAACGAACAGTGAGGAGAAGGTTAAATGAAGTTGGTTTGAAGTCATACGTGCCAGCAAGAGCACCTAAACTTGAGGTGAGCCATCGAATAGCAAGATTAGCGTTCGCTTGTTTTCATCAAATTTGGTCCAATGAGTAGAGTCGAGTTTTATTCTCTGACGAAAGCCGTTTCTGTGTTCATTTCATCGACGGAAATGGAAGATGTAGACATCTGAGATGTCCACATCTTCTCCTTTCCGTCCGTCCTTTCTTTCCGAGAATAAAACTCGATTCTACTCATTGGACCAAATTTGATGAAAACGAGCGAACGCTAATCTTGCTATTCGATGGCTCACCTCAAGTTTAGGTGCTCTTGCTGGTACGTATGACTTCAAACCAACTTCATTTAACCTTCTCCTCACTGTTCGTTCACTAACACGTACGTTACGCACTTCTTCTAAAAGATTTTGGGCCTGAACAGCAGTTTGTCGACGATTTCTCAAAGTTTGCACCCTTACAAAACAGTCTTCTACGGCACTGGTTGCACGATTTCTGCCTTGGCCTCGCCTGCGCACGTAAGACCCTGTCTGTCTGTATCGATAAACATTACGGTGGATCACAAATACTGATACTACCGAAGTTCGAATGACTGAACGGTAGATGTGACCTTCCTCAATCCCTGATACAGCCCTGGCGACATCAGGTCCTGGCAAATCACTCATTCTGCATGCAATACAATATAAACTCTCTAAACAAAACAAACAAAATGAGCTAGGGCCACCATTGACTGCTTAAATCAACATTCTTCTCAAAAACACTCAAAAGCTTAAATTGAAACAAATGCTTATGAGGGTCTGATTTGTGTTAGAAGGTTAACAGCTGATAAAAAATTTCTTAATTTTGAATGAAATAACGCCTAATCATTCAAATGACAGAACTACTAGTCGAAATACCTATAATTTTTCTAAAAAAGCCATCTTTTTTTTATGTTCCGCTAAATCTGCCGGTGTGTGTATCTCCAAAAATATCTCCAAAATAAGTTAAATAAAAATATAGTTTAAAAACACTGTATTTTAAAATGATAATAAAATTCTGAAATAAATATGTTTTGGCCGAGTTAAATACAAAATCTACATGCATAAAAAATATAGTTTAAAAACTAAAACCCAGTCGGGTTAGTAGTAGTTAGTAGTCACTTAAAATCTAAAAACAAGCTTCTTAGATTTGAAATAAAATTCTGTAGTCGGAGGCCTTAATGTATTATAGGTAAATACTTTGTAAATTTGGTGGCCTCCGAATACAGAATTTTATTTCAAATCTAAGAAACTTGTTTTTAGATTTTAAGTAGTCGGGTTTTAGTTTTTAAACTATATTTTTGAATTACAATAAATAGTTTAGGAACTACGAGGGAACAGATGAACAAACTTACATACATACATAGACTGCTTAAATCATAACCCTCCTTTTTTTGTAGTCGGGTAAAAAGATACATATGCATTAAAATATTTTTTATTCATTTTAATTCTGTTAAACATACATTATATAGCTAATATTTTCACTAGTTTGTTACAATTATTATTGTGGAAGGCGGTTTGTTTTCTTTTGTGGTGTTACCACGTGTGGTGTTATCGCGTCTAGTGTTGCCTCGTCGAGGATTACATCGGCTGCCTCGACCGGAGTTCTGGGCAGGTAAGCACCTGGTGTTTATAGGCTTGGCCGCCCGGTGATTGGAAGACCAACAGGCATCTATAAATACAGTACACTTGCTTAGGTGTTAACTCCTACCAACATTATGAGTAAAAGTAGTAATGATTAGCCAGAGCCTAATAAAGATTTTCCTCAATAGAAAAATGTTGATAGTTAGAGAGTAAAGTTATTATAAGGCCTCTGCCTCGAATTTTGCGGGCAGAGGGAGCGGCAGGATCTTATGCGTAAAATCAAATGGAACGGTTCTCGAAAACCAGCGGCGCGGGGGCGGGCAACGAGCGGTGCACTCATAGAAATTCTTTCCAATATCTTTGGGTGCACTCCAGTAAAACGGTGACCGCCCGCGTCGCCGCCGCCGCCGCCCCGCTACCCGCTAAATTCGAGGCAGACGCCTAAAAAGAAAAATGTTAAAACAAAAATTATATCTCGCTTTGGTAATTACGATAAGTTTTACGGCTTAATTTGTTACACCCCAATGGTTTAAGGAGTGCAGAGTTGAATTAGAACAGCAACCAATACAGCTTTGCCAGTTTCAACTAACTACTACATAAAAAAAGTCTTTGGCCCTGTAGCCTGAAAGCCAGGTGTACGCGCACCTGGTACTGGTGTCTGCTGAGTCGGCGGCACGACCACCAAGATGTACGCCAGCACCTGGAAATATAACACAACATACATACACCGAACACGCTATCGAGAATATCGATTAGGTGTGCTGCTTCTTATTATGACCCATGCTTTACCTTACTGATAAAAGTAAATGCTTTTTAATTTTGCCCACATGATTTTGAAAAGACTAGGTGTGTTTTTTAGATTCGCCCCTTGAACCTTTTAGCAGTCTAAGGGTCATGTTACTTTACTATTTACTGGGCTGTCTCTGCTGACACCATAACATATGGAAATGTTTATTATGGCACAATATTGGTCACTCGCGTCGCATCTCACCGTCCGTCGTTAGAGCACTGGCCGCTCTCCCAAGAGCCGCTTCTGATTGACGTTCCAAGATGATAGATGAAGTTAGTACTGAGAATTTACAATAGGTGGCGCCGCGCCGCCATCTTTAAGTCTGTAAGTTAGCGGCGGGTGGCATTGGCGCTAAGAATACTGGCATTTCCTTTTGCATGAAATGGATGAAAACACTTGGGATGCTCATTTGGGATTGGGCACTGGACTGTCAATCAATAGGTCGTAGGTTCGAAACCTTAACCACGCACCTCTGAATTTCCGGATTGATGTGCGCATTATAAATTAATTAGGTACCTATCTTTAGTAAGTATTATTTTCTAATTACTTGTTGAAATGTTGAAGGACAACATTTTGAGGAACCAGCAAATCTGAGAGATTTTTTAGCGATGTGTAGAGCTATGTCAGAGGCTTACAGGCGAGGCGGTTTAAACTCTGACTGGTTGTTTTTATCCATCAACCATACGATAAAGAGAGACTGTTTATTTTAAACGCGACTACATTAGAAAAATCGTCCCGCAGCTAACTTGACACACTTAATTCTGACACAGGGCACAGAACCTTGCAGCCGACTGCCGCGGCAGCAAGGTTCTTACGTTTTCTAGCAGCTGCAGCTAGGTCGGTTGCTGTTGCCGCTGTTATAAGTACCTACCTAATTGTACCTTAGACAACCTCCTTACTGAACACTCGATAAATGTCAATGACAATTTTGTAGGTAGCCATCGAGTTGATCTCGCACATGAGGCACAATGAGGTAACTACATTTACCTCGTGATATGTCTTATGTGACATTCGTGTCTCATTGCAACATTAAAATTAGATATATTAAACTTATAAAAAGTTGTAATTATAAATAAATCTTACCAGTATAATATAAATAAAAAGTCCCTTCATATTGACTTCAGCCACGTAAATGCAGTAATAAATAATAAAGTGTTGTTTCGTGGTATTGCTTTTATATCGAAAACAGCTGCTAAGTAAATACCGGTGAAATAGTGACAACGGTAGCTACAGATGTTATGACGGTACCGCACTTTGTTTTACCTATGTTTACTTTAAACTAGGTATTATTTATTTATTCCAGAGATAAAAATGTAATTAAAACTTAGCAATAAAAAGCAGGTTACCTACCGGAAATAATCAGTGTTACTGAAATGCTTAAGAAAATCGTCGCTCTTCCATTCATATTATCTTTTTACCCGACTGCCAAGGAAGGGTTATGGTTTTGCAAATACTGTCACCTCCTATAAATATTGAGTGGATCAATGAAGATAGCAGATAACGCATCATAGATATCCCACCAATATCACATGTATTGTTTGTTATAATTTAAATGATTATAAGAATATGGTTTGTTAACTTCTCTAACGCATTCATTTTCCTGTAATGATAGATGTAAGTGGCCACGATCACGGGCCACATTTTAACCTTCGCGGGCTGGAGATGGGATTTTTGGTTCTTCATACAGAGAGCGTCAGCTGATCGGCAAGTTTGTATGGAAAGTTATTTTTTTATGCAAACTGATGTATTACAATTTGTTTTTCACGAGCACATAGATCTCCTTCTAAAGGGAACACTATTTTTGTTAATACATGTTGTATGTAACAAACAACACTGTTTACATGCAAGTATGATTAAAAAGATTAAAAAAAATAGATTAATAATAAGAATATAATTAGTTCACTGGCAACTTTATGTAATATAAAACAACATTTAAAACGTATATTTTATTTATTTGTCGTATTTAATACCTCGTACATAACGGCATGTGAAGTGAAGCAATAGCACCTTAAGTTTTATTTTGGCACAGCAGCACCTCCAGCTGCGTCACCAGCTTGTTTTGTAGCCCCTCCAGCTGCGTCACTAGCTTGTTTTGTAGCCCCTCCAGCTGCGTCACTAGTAGGGCATGCAATTCCGGAGTTCCGGAATTTCGTAATTCCGGAATTCTGGATCTTCGTACTGATTTTCCAGTTCCGGAATTGATTGGAAAAATTCCGGAATTCCGACCGAGGTGTATATTTGACACAAGCTTATACGTATATTTTATCCGTCCCACCCACGAGTGTGGAGAGTGAGAGAGTATTTTCGAGTGCTGGTTACTTTTGTAACCGAATAAGAAGCTCTCTATCTGATAAGATGTTAGACGCTTTATTATTCTTGAGAACACATTATCAAGACCAATGGTTCCTATCAAAAAAATCATCATCTGCCTAGCCTTTTCCCAACTATGTTGGGGTCGGCTTCCAGTCTTACCGGATGCAGCTGAATACCAGTGTTTTACATGGAGCGACTGCCATCAGACCTCCACAACCCAGGTACTGGGTTACACGATACCCGTTGGTAAGACTGGTTGTCAGACTGGGGCTTCTGACTACCCGTAACGACTGTCAAAGATCTACAATTAACAGCCGGGGCCAACAGCTTAACGTGCTATCCGAGGCACGGAGAGTGATAATTAATTTATAAAACGCACATAACTTATGAAAAGTCAGAGGTGCGCGCCTTGGGTTCGAACCCGAGACCACTGACTTGCCAGTCAACGGTCACCACCACTAGGCTATCACGACAAAAAATCTATCTATCTATCAAAGAAATAATATCATATAATATATAATAATAATATAATAAGCTATCAAAAAAATAATTCTTTATAATACATAATTTAATTGATCTCGAATAATCACAATCAATAAGTCTCTTAACTCTTTACATTATATTGTTTAATGTTAATTCTATTTTCTTTTAAGTATATCAACTTGGTTGATTTTATTACTATTGTGAGAAACTGAGAATATGTAATTAGAGTAATAATGATATTATTTGATGACCAAATATATTTAATTTGTAACTCAAAATGATTAAAAAGACTGTTTCACAATAATGTGAAATAGGTTGGAGAGTGGAGACTATTTCGAGAATATTTTTTATGATTTCGTTACTGTTACATTTACATTACATTGTTTTGTTTTATATAAACTTTGTTGATTTTGACTTGCGAAAATGTCTAATTAGAGTAATAATTATTAAGATATAATTAGAGTAATTAGAGAAAATAATCAAAATGATTAAAAAAATGATTAATTATAACTTTTTTTGATTTGACACATTTTATTTTGTATTTTCCTAGATAAAGAAGAGAAAATGAAACAATTATAAAGAAAAATAAAAAAATATTAAAATAAATATCAATTCCGGAACCAGTTCCGGAATTCCGGAATTATCTCTCCAGTATTGGATTTCAGTTCCGGAGTTGAGAACCTTCCGATATTGCACGCCCTAGTCACTAGCTTGTTTTGTAACCCCTCCAACTGTGTCTTGGACTGTTTTGGCACCAGCTTCAACTGTACCAGCTACTTGTTTTGAAGTATCCATGCCAGTTTGAACTCCTTTATCGAGTGCAGTAGTAGTACTTCCTGTTGCATCACTTCCTGTTTTACCTAGGCTTGTTAAATAATTAAATAATGCAAGTCTAATGGCCTGTCCTGGCCCTATTGTCGCTAACAACAGCAGACTAACCATTACCTGCAAGCACACAAATTATTATGATTATTTGATTGCCTTGTAGCGTAGTTTAATTTATCATAATACAGTCGTACAAACGTACACGCGCGGTTTCGCCAGCATGGAATGTGTTCTTTAGAATAAAAGCTGTCTTATATTTCAATTATGTTTAAAGAAATAGGTAGTGTAGGTACCTTGTTTAACAAAATCATATTCGTTCAGCAGCCAAACATGCTCATGACAGTATATACGACAACTAGACATCAAACGTGTTTACTGAGACGGTTGAATGTAGAAGAGAATTTCGATAATACGGACGGGGTTACGAATAGCTTACTTCACGGGTTTGAATCCCGCTCGTAACGATTTTTTCTTTGTACAAAACTTCGAACTTTAGAACATAATATATATTTTTATTCAATGTAACATTTAAAAGGCTAGCACTGTTGTTAGGTACCTACTAGTTAGCTAGTTAGTTGGTTAGCTATTAGGTACACTATGCCTCAAAAGTACGTGTATACAAATTTATGAAGAAATGTATTTTGGTCTGGGTTTGAATACATGTAAAATCAATTATACGCGCGCCGCGTTACAGTCTGCTAATGACAATACGATACCTACCTACTCCTACGTAGCTAAGCTAATAGTTTATTTTGTTAAATTTTTGAGACGAATGGAGTCGGATATTTAGCTAATAGGTACATAATTATACTTACAAGATGAAGCCTCATTATGATAACAATGATTCAGCCAACTTGCGCGCTGAACTTACAATGATTTACTAGTACAATATTTTCCGTTTTTATTTCAAACATACATAATAAGTATAATAGGTAAACAAATTGTTTTTAATTAATGGAACTGTTTGTTTATACTAGTAATAGTTATAAGCATTATACTTCGTACAATTTCTACATTAGTATAATATTTAAGTGCCAGCGCGAACTGTGCGTCTTGTCGCTGCGTCAAGATAGGTGCAAAGTTGTCGTTTGCATCTGCGTCTAGTCGCAGTGATTAGATGGAGATCTGTTGTGTGCATCTGTGACTAATAGTCTGTGACAGGCGTCATGCAGGTGGCGATTATGTTCTTTGAGTATTCTAGAGACTGTTGTGATGTTCAACTTGTGAGTGAATATTGAGTCTTTAGATGCACTTGCGTTGGTTCGAAGGATTAGAGTATGAATAAGACTGTCGTCGGGTGTGCGCGTGCTCCATGCGTCTAGTTGTTGCGGCAAGTAGCGAGAGCTTGCGACTCCCCTAGCCTGTCAACTTCGATGCCAAATGTGGGAAGCATTCAACAAATTAAAAAATATATATCGGCTGCAGACTGTGCTTGCGTCTAGTTCTAATTTTGTTTAGGGTCGGCGCAATAGGTTTTCTTCTTCTATTCATCTCTAATAGCTGTCATGTCACTGCTTACTTCCTTTCCATCCATGTCGCCTTTGACACAATTCATCCATCTTTTCTTTGGTCTACCTCTACCCTTATTTCATACTTAAAACCTTTTTCACAACCTGTCCAATTGTCCATCATCCCTCCGCATCACATGTCCATACCACGACAAACGATTACTTCTTAACTGTTCAGTCACTGGCGCCACTTTCAAACTCCCTCTTATTCCTTATCTTGTCCATTCTTGTTACACCACACATCCATCTCAACATTCTCATCTCTGCGTTGCGTCCTGTCGCCAGGCTGTAAACGCATGTCGCACAGTGTGCGCTATGCTTAAAAAGTGTTATTGTTTGTAGTATATTGTTAAAGCTACGCGTTGAAAACAATGTCACCACTACCTCACAATGTCATTCAGTACACATTGAGTAGCTACTTGCTACATTGAGTGATACGCGCGTACATTGACAGTAGCTAGGCGTGGTACGAATCCGCCTTTTGTTTACAAAATTTGACGTTGTTTTGTTGTTTGTTCCCTTGCAAGTGTAATGAAAAACATTGTATGTCACACAAATGTCGGGCCATTAGGTATATCCCGCGCCTGCGCCTTGGGCTTCGAATGCCCCTTCAATATAGTAATTTAATTGTAGGTATATACATACCACCGTTGTAACACAATGTCCTATTAAAAACGACCAGGCGGATGTACTAACTAGGCCACTTGGCCTAGTTAGTATCACACTTGTATGGTGGTAAGGAACCCTTGATGTGTGACTTCGACTAGCACTTTTTTAATTTTTAACCGACTTCAAAAAAGGAGGAGGTTCTCAATTCGACTGTATGTTTTTTTTTATGTTTGTTACGCGATTACTCCTTCAATTGTGGGCCGATTTTCAAAATTCTTTTTGTAATCGAAAGGGTATATTTTCGAGGTGGTCCCATAAAAATATTATCGTGATCTGATCATAGACTTACGAGATATGGAACGGAACTCCTTGTAGGATAATAGCAGAAATGTCGTAACAAGTAATATTGCTTTGTTTATACGTGCACCCGATGGCTGACGAGTACAAAGGAAGAGGGGGGATACGTGGTCACCCCCCCCCCTCCTGTAATCATCCAAGATTAAAAATATCTTGTGAGGTATCTTTTGAATGGGCTTTTCATAAGAATTTCAAATATTAACCTCACAAAAGTCTAGGAAGGGGGATTAACTTTAGGGACCACTAAAAACCGTAAAAAAAATTTTTAATAAAAAATAAAACCGACTTCAAAGGAACTAAAAAGCTTGAAATAATTCAAAACGTCTTGGAGTCGGTTCCAAGTCAAGTTCTTAATGAAAAGGTTAAAGAGGCTAGAAATTGGCTAGGAACCGACTCCAAGACGTTTTGAGTTATTTCAAGCTTTTTAGTTCCTTTGAAGTCGGTTTTATTTTTTATTAAAAAAAAATTTCTCTCATATATTTTGGTCGTGGTGGCGTTACGGACCCGCTTTGTTAGCGAGTAGGTGCGGGTTATAACTTCCAATGTGTATTTTCCAATTGCATTAAGTATTTTCTGAGATAATCTAAAGTAAAGTAAAGTAAACTTTATTGTCTTCGATTGAGTAAGGTACAGATGTTATTTATACTTATGATAGTGTTACATCAATCAGCCCATTTTGAGCATACAATAATTTTAGAAGAAACTTATCGGAATTTATACTAATAACAATAAAACCAAAATAAGTAGAACCAGGTTACAATCAAAATTATCAAGGCTTATTTTTTGATTCCAGAAATTCCTTAACAGTATAAAAACATTTTTCAATTAGCCATCTTTTTAAACGTAGTCTAAATAGCCTTAAGGGCAATTCTCTCACATCTAATTTTTGTCTAAAGACACAAAGATCTATAGACACTAGAGATGGGTCGTCGACGTAATTTTCGTAAACGAAACTAGACCGTTCATCATCGTTCATCGACGAGTCGATCAACTAGTTGAATTCTTCGACTAGTTCACTTGATTACGATGCGTTTAATCTAAACGTATAACGACGATGTTTTGTGTGCGACTGTGTGTGTTTACGTTGACGGTGGACGGACCGTCCAGGCGGTAGACTTAACGTTCAATTTCGCTTGTATAAACGTCCGAACTTGTAATAACCGACTACGTTAGCACGTTTAGGCATCGTCGTTGAGTTGTCCGTTTGTAAGAACGTTGTGGACTTTTGATTCCAGCCGTCTATGAATCGACTAGTCGACGCTTAAACAATAGACCGTCCACGCGTTGATTCTACGTCAACCGTCGATTTAAACCGTTCGTCGATTCGACGCCCATCTCTAATAGACACAGAAATCTAAGAACAATAAAGGTAAAGGAATACACCGTGAGGAAACCTGGACTTAATAGTTTGAAACGCCAACACGTGATTGAAGCTCGATCCTTCTCGTACAGCTACAGGCTTGTTTGTTTATTTATATTCGGCCGGCGACGAAGTACGTCACCTCACAGCTTTGTCAATCATTTGTTTACGGAACAATGAGATTGTAAGTATTACTATAGGGTGTATTAACCCCTATTTATTAATTATGCTTTACTATTATTTTGTTATTAACAAAATAGAGTATGAATATTATTGTCTAGTAGATAGGCGTAACGTATTGCTTGACGTAGTAACTTGCTACATAATAAACAACATGCAACTGCTCAAACATTGGTGCACAGCTATTATTCATGTTGCACATAATATATTATAACGTATACAATGGACTGCCTCGTTGGTCTAGTGGTAGCAAGCGCGACTGCTGACCACGAGGTCCTAAGTTCGATCCCCGGGTCGGGGCCGTTATTGGATTTTTCCATTAGGAAATTCTCAGTAGAAGCACGGAGTCTGTAATTGTGCTTTAATTGCAATAGGCCTGCTCCCTATTACATGGGACTTATAACATAGCCGGCGAAACGTGGGTGTACTGCATACATTTCTGCCTACCCCTTCTGGGGAATACAGGCGTAAGTCTGTGTACAATGCAGTATTGCATCCATTCATTAAAGAAGTTTAAGCCAGAATCAGGTTTATTTCGTATGGTCTTAGGCCACACACAAGTTCGTGTCTCAAGGCTGTACCAAAAATGTCCGTCTCTGCCAAAAATATTGGAATATTTAATATTTCTATGGTCTCTGCATTATTAGTGCCTGCGATCCTGGTTTTTTTTCTAAATTTAGTAATATTCAACTAAATTATTGCGAGCAGTGATAGCCTAGTGGTATAACCGTTGGACTGCCAAGTCAAAGGTAGTAAGTTTGAAACCCAGGCTAAAACCCCTGACTCGGATTCATGTGCGGTTTTAGAAATTAATTATCACTTGCTTAAACGGTAAGGGAAAACATCGTGAGGAAACCAGCACACCAGAGAGATTTTTCAACGGTGTGTAAAGCCATGTCAGAGGCCTACGAGCGGCTTAAACTTTGACACCAGGTTGTTCATCAACTATACGATGAAGAAGAAGAATTAAATTTATAAAATTTTAAAATTTTGGCCGAGGCTTCACTCAGTTGCGTTAATTTAGAATTTGATCGATTCGGGCTGTTCAATCATGATTCGCAAGACACGTGGCATCATCTATACTTATTATTATGGTTTTCTCAGAAACAGTACTTGATGATGTACGGGATATACGGGATGAAAGGTAGCCTAAGTCCGTGTCTGTACACCTGACAACGTATATGCAAAATTTCAAGATAATCGCAAAATTTAGGTGTAAAAAGGTAACTAACAAACAAACTTACTTTCATATTTATAATATTAGTTAGGATTTCTTGAGGACCCTAGAAATGCATTAAGGAACTTTTGGAAATTCCACCTTATCAATGTGACTCCTCGCGTGAGTGATTGAACCTCAGAGCAAATAATATGAATTTACAACTGCCAGTGCCATATCTTCTATTCCAGTCCATCCAAAAGTTGTCTGTAAGAGATCGCTAATAAGAACGCTCATTGTACATCTCCTAAATACTTTATTTACTTGTAATGTGTTTTAATGTGCAATAAAGAGTATTTGTATTGTATTGTATCGTGTAGTGTGTTGTCTATAGTTCGGACCCTTTGGCCTTCGTTACTGCAGTAAGTCGCTGCGCACTGCTGCCACCATTTAATAAAACTTTACTTTACTTTTGTTTTAAAACTGGTAAGAGCGAGTGAAGCTCTCTTTATCAGGTTTTTTTTCGACTAATATTTTTATTACATTCCGCGCGCAAGTGCTAGTCACCACCTGAGGTATGTGGCCAGTGATGCGATTGACAACGACGGCTGCCTGTTTTCCTTTTTTGCTACGTCTCGTGCGCTGCGATAGTTCCCATATGTCTCCCAACACTCAGCCAGCAAATAGGTAAGACATTGTTACCTTGTTAGTTCGATTTTGTCCTATCTATCGTAAATAGTATAAATTTCAATGTTGGCACCTGTTGGCGCTTACAATAGATATTTAAATGATTTTTTTAAAGTTTCCGAGTAAGCAGCGCCCGTGTCATGTCTGCTTCTTTCGTAGAAGTCATCCAGCTGAGGCTAAACGGTACCAAGTTCACTTGCTATGGCTAAAATAAAATAACAATATTTTGTAACTGCATTTATTCTCCACCATTTACAGAATTAATAAAGCTATTTGACGCTCCAAAACACTTTCTAAGCTGCTTTGTATTAACGGCCGTAGGTAACAACCACCTTTACCAGGGGGCAGGTGCTCTACCTACTATAATATGATAACATCGAGCACAACCTTGTGGCCACTACAGAGAATCGTCTGACAGATCTTCGTGGTCGTACCGCTGGCATTGCGGGGCTTGCGGTATTACGAGCTGCCAGAAGGTCGGGCCCTCGTCTTCCTCGTAGTGCTGAAAGTCTCTCAGATGTCTCAGGGGCGGCCGCTCGATCTGCATGTAGGGGTGAGCCATCGAATAACAGATGCATACCACCTAAAACAATACAATATGAACAACAATACAATATGACTTTAGAAAATTTTGTTCATCTAGAAATAGATCATCTAGAATTTTGTAACTTAGGCAATATAGGATAAAATTCTGTGTATTGTCCCAATCAATCCCTGTTTTTAAAGTTTGTAAGTAGTTTTGTACAGTCTATTCGTGTATCTAAAAAGTATAGTCACTATTTTTTTGTTCCCACTAACCACAATAATCGCTGCTGTATTCATAATTATTATTTTCAGCTTCAGTGAATGATAACTAAGGCTGTGCTACAATCCCGTACTTATATATACTGTTAGTTGTAGGTTATTGTACACAACTTGTGTGTACTTTGTGCCTACGTAAATAAATATGTTTTTAACTCAACAGCATTAGTTTTTGCCGCGAATTTCTTCGCGTGGCTTGCAAGACCCCTCTATGGGTATTCTAGGGATAGAAAGATTATAATATAATTAATAAGATATCTTATTGTTCTTAAAAATTCGTAAAAAAGTTCTTGATAATACGATTTCCAGCTCTATAGCAGCAGTACGTTTAGTTAAAAAAAACCGAATAACTTTCTAAAGGTTTGAATGGCTTTATCTTAAAACAAATCTTTTATTATTTATTTATTATAATCATATAAACTAATATTGGGAATGCAAATAATAATTAATTATGATATCGTCGTGGCGCATTGGTTACGGACCCGGTTTGCAAGCACGTGGGTGTAGGTTCGAACCTGGCATGTACCTATGTGATTTTTTAATGTAGGTAAGTACTTTTTTAGTTAGTAGACACCACAGGCTAACTTTCTTTTTCAATTCTAAGACTTAATTTTGAGAATATTTTGAAAGGAAATGTATAATAAAAAAATGATGTATACCTACCTAGACTTAATAGTCTAAAATCGCCAACACGCAGTGAGTGTCTGTATGAGTAGAGGCCTTTGCCCTGCAGTGGAACAGTCATAGACTGATTTATATTATATGAATAATTATGGTATTATTTAGTAAATAAAAATAAAATAAATAAATAGGCTTTATTTGTTACAACAGCTGCAAGCTATAGAATACTAAATTATAAATTATTTACTTAGATGTTAGATTACCTATATTATTTTATCGTATTATTTAATTTTACGTTCATATTTTTTTTGCTTTACTTTAAGTGTTGTTTACTTTATGTGTACAACTACTTTTGATTAGAAGGAGCTGAAAGTAGGTACCTACCACTGACTTTATGAAACCCTGACGTGCCTTGATCAAAGAATATCGCGTAGTTTGCGGAGACATACTGCCCAAGCAGTGACGAGTGCACCACAGAGTACATTTATAGGAGTGCACTGATCCTTTGGGGCAGATTCAGGGTCATACCTAAAGCCTACTAATTTATTTGAATCTAGATTTTACTCAGCACGTACACAGCCTGTACCAGTCCACCGCTGGACATAGGCCTCTTTTCATATTTTGTACACTCATTAGAAGGTGTTTGCCCTTAATCGCCACCCTGTGTTGGGCAAGCGAATTGACGATCGCAGTAGAAGATAGTTGCTGTTACACAGTAGGATGCTGCTGCTCATCCTCCACATTTTTCCCTTTGTCGCTTCTGACAACACCCGCCGGATGAGTAGGGGTGGTTCTATTCTTAGGCCGGAAACCACACGGCTGGCAACCAAACTTAGCATTAAGGCGAAAGTTTATTTTTAAGTTCAAATACAGTCAGGTTGTTTTCAAAATACCTAGATATTTAATTAACAATAAATGCCTTATAAAAATCTGCTAGCAAACAATCTTACTTAAGATGTCTGCCTTTGAAAATACCTACCAACATTATAAAATAGGCTATTAGTAATGTTTTCATAACGTTAACTTATGTGGCACTCGCTTCAACCAGTATAACATATCCTTTGTGATAATCCAAGTCATGGTGCAACTGTTCAACTCTGTTCAATAGTTTTCGAACTTTACATTCATAACAGATTAATTATGACGAGTCTAATTTAGCTGTTGTGTTATTTAAGTATGTAATTAAATAATGTAAAATATCACTATTCATCATTATAATTCTCATTCATTCACTGTACCACTTACCGGTGCAGCGGTAATGGTGTCACGTGTGCGTGGTCACTGTTTGTCAGTAATGAACAGAATAATGACTCCTTAGATTGCTACTAAGTATTTCTTTGTGTTTAGGTAGGAAATGCAATTTTATATTGGCCTATGAGTTTTTTCTTCTATGTATGTAAGTGCCTATACTTAAATCGCATCGCGATCTCCACACTGCCGTTGTGTAATCATCTTCTGATGTCTTTATTGCTTGTCTTGAAGAAATCGCTCCGCCAATTGTACGTTTTCGATGACAATATGGTTCATGACATGTGTAGTTAACTAGCTAGCGGATAAAATAAGCTACCGAGCATGGGACAGGACTTTTGTCATCTCTTGCTTCGTCCCGTTTATCGTAATTACGATTAATATGAATTTTCTAAGTTGGTGTATTCACAGCTAAATTTATTTTTTAATTCTCCAGATCTTCAATCATAAATCATTCATAGGAATTGTTCACCCGAGCCCGAACGGCACCAGAAATACTGCTACTTACAAAATAAAATAACACAATATTCGTAGCAATTATTGTATCTATTCTTTACAATTTACAGACTAACATAAAATATCAAAGGACTTTCTAAATCACTATAGATGTTTCCAGAGGTCACAGGTCACAACCATCACCAAGGAGGTTGAGGCTGCTTCATTCGATTGGGTTCAAACTTCGGGTCGCTACAGAGAATTTTCTGACAGGAGGTAGTTATTATAATATAGTTCCTGGTTGTGGTTGGAACGCTGCACCTGGAAGTACGGGCGCAAGAGTAGCCAGAAGGATGAGAGCGAGAAGCGTTCTGCTGGCTCGACGGGCGCACTGTCGATGTGCTGAAGGTCTTCCATTTGTCGCAAGGACGGCCGCTCGACCTGAGTGTGCGGAGGGTGAGCCGTCGAGTAACAGATGCATACCACCTAGAACAATACATTATGAGCATGACGTCAGAAAACTTTGTTCATCTTGGAATGTTAAAAAGATGCGTTTCTCCCTAAATTTTTTTGTAAATTAGGCAATAATGGATGAAATTCTCTGTATTGTCCCCTGTTTTTCATAGTTTGCAGGCAGTTATGCATTGCGCTTATGTTAGCTTTGTAAACTAAAAGGTATAAGCATTTATTAATTCTTTTCCACTAACCACAATAATCGCTGCAGTATTCATAATAATTTTCAGCTTCAGTGAATGATAACTAAGGCTGTGCTACAATCCCGTACTTATATATACTGTTAGTTGTAGGTTATTGTACACAACTTGTGTGTACTTTGTGCCTACTACGTAAATAAATATGTTTTTAATGCGATGCTATTCGTTTTTGCCGCGAATTTCTTTGCGACTTTCTATAACTATATGGTAATTTTGGCAATAGAACGATATATCGATCGTAATACTCGAATTCCTTAGATCTGATCTTAGCTTAAATCAAATATCTTTGTTTTATATATTATTAAATAAGTCTATAACGGCTTTACTCACGGATTGCTTTCGGGAATGCCCGACTAGTTTCGGACTCAAACAAAGTCCATTTTCAAGAGCGAGTGTTTATGATATTACTGGAAAAAATACAACAACATTTTCTAATCACAATTTTTATTTATGGTATATTTTTTTCTGCTTTACATAAAGTGTTTTTGCTAATCTATGTGCACAGCTGCTGCTGGTATCAACTCCTTGCTTAGAATAAGGACCCGAACACACTATTGACTTTATGAAACCCTGAACAATCGAAGTCATTAAGTCCGTAGTACAGAGTTGGCATCGGTTATAGTAAGTATCCTTAGTGACCTTTAGAGCGTTTCCACATTATCCGATCCGATATCGGTATCGGTCGCCGATACGATATCGGGGCAAGTAAAATGTATGAAATCGGTCGGATTTGATAACCGATATCGGAGCGGACTATGTGAAAGGCAGGTTTTTTTTTTATTTCAAAGGTAATGTGATTGAAGTGTTATAATTAGCTAAAAAAAAATGAGGTTTTTCTGTATCAGGGGCTTTTTAAATTTATAGTTTTTTAATTTATGGGAATGCTAAGTCGCCTTATTATACTACTCATGATTATAAGTAGGTATACTGCGATATAATTATTAAACATTTAAAAGCAGTTTTACTCTTTATTCACATTACAGTCGTTGATGCAACAATCAACGATGTTCTTACGGCCCATTTCCATGTAAATCCTTCTAGACTTGTCAATAAGAACATAGAGGATTTATTTATTTTTATTTAAGAACGATTTACACCTATTGCACTTATTAAGCATATATACAGCACAAAGTTCACTTACGTATGGAAAAATATAGAAAATATAACAGAATTATATTACAACATAAATTAAATCATGCGGTGTTTACCTATAATTAGTTGTGTATTACTGTGCTATTTTGAGATTCTCCACGGACGCGGACCTCTGAACGGATAAGATACAGCCCTATAGGATAGACGGACGCGGACGTACGGACAGCGGAGTTTTACTAATGCCTAGTAATAGAGACACATAAGTCCCATTGGGCACTCTTAAAAAACGCAATGTATTGTTTGTGTTTTATAAATTAATTCGACCTAGACTGATCTGAAATCTGACTTCGGATTTAGAATTTAGAAATTAATTATCAGTTGCTAAAACGGTGAAGGTAAACATCTTGTGGAAATCAGCACACCTGAGAGATTTTCCAACGTCGGGTAAAGCCATGTCAGAGGCATGCGGTTTAAACTCTGACACCAGGTTGTTTATCAATCATGCGACGAGAAGAAAAGTTAAATTAATTTTATTATTCTATTCTATCGGAGGATTTAGAATTGGCTTTTTGCTAACTGACCATTTATGTGAGTGTACACACATTTCTGCCTGACCCTTCAGTGTCACAAGCGTGACGCCTTGCAATGAATCATTATTTACAATCCTGATTTACAGAGTTACCTTCAATGTAATATCATAATTTAATATATTTTTTTTGTAAAGTGACATTCTGTGAACTTGCTTTGGGCAACAAAGGACAACCTGTCGATATCTGTGACATAACACTACAAACTCACACAGTGACACAGTACAAAACTAAACAGGAAAAAAATATTATTCACATTTTCAATAGGTATTGCAAACGTTAGATTGTTTCCAAATAATGACCCATGATCGAGTTTCGGTCACAGCGGCCAATCTCATCGGAGATTAACCAACTACGCCGGAGATATTATAGTGCACAAGTGTATGCAGAAACACCGTTCGTCACTCTCATAGTCCAATGGGACGGCAATCTGACACGATTGGATAATATCTTATAGAATTCTATAAAACCTGTATAGTATTATACATTATACATTTATTCGTATATTTTTAAAATATGTACAAGTTTAATTTAAGTAAGCCAAATAAAAAACATTTCTGATTCAAAGTAGGTATTCTGTATTCAAAGTAAAAATATTCTTGAATAATGAAAAAAAATAACACAGAAAATACATGATGCATAAATGAATCCAATTTATAAATGATCCACTTAAAGTACCCGGGCCTAGTACAGTAAGCGCAAACCAACTCACTCGAGCTCTCGGGGTCCGATTGTTTGCGCAATATGCGTATTCGCATCTCTTTACCCCCCACTAGCTATGTTAACTTAACTATAGTTAAAACCCCCACACACCTCTTGTCACCATTTAGTCCTATGTATGCCAGCGAGGCCTTTGGCCTACAGGCAGGCACTGGACGGGGCTGCAAAGCGTGCTAACAATACCCGGCCTCGTCCGATACAGTGCGAGGAACACGCAGGGGGAATATGTTTATAGTGGGTGCGGGTCCCACATAACCGTACGTCCTCGGACGGCTCGGACGTGCGGTATGCGGTTGGATATTTTTGACTCCACCCGGGGCTTGTTCCCAAAGGTCCACGAGCCTATTGTTCTCAAAAAATAAAAGTTCATACTTGACTTCCCAACGGGTCCATAGCTTTTTAAAATATTAAATATTTTTGTTCCCAACAGGTCCATGAGAATGTCTGGTACAGTCGGCAATAAAAGCATGCTACGGAATAAAAGTTTATTATTTTTACAAAATAAAAAAACATACACGTCGAATTGATAACCTCCTCCGTTGTTTTTTTCGTCGGTTAAAAAGACAATGAATATAGGTAAGGACTAGGACTGCCTCGTTGGTCTAGTGGTAGCAAGCGCGACTGCTGAGCACGAGGTCCTGGGTTCGATCCCCAGGTCGGGCAAAGTGTTATTTGGTTTTATTCCATTACAAAATTCTCAATAGCAGCACGGAGTCTGGAATCGTGCCCGGGTAATGGCAATAGCCTCGCCCCCTATTACATGGGACTTATAACATAGCCGGCGAAATGTAGGTGTGTGTGCAAAAATTCAATTTAATAATTAATTTAGTTAAAAATCATAATTATTTTTTTTCTTTTTAGTTCCCTTTTTTTGTCGGTTGTTTTCTTTTTGTTAAAAAGTTTTTTTATTATATACTAGCTGCCCCGCGCAACTTCGTACGCACGATTATTCTACTTCAACGCCTATTCTACCTCTACCCTACTCTACCCTACCCCTACTCTACTCTATCCCTAACCTACTCTACCCCTACCCCACTCCACCTTACCATACCCTACCCTACCCTAATCTACCCCTACCCTACCCTACTCCACCCCTACCCTACTCTACCCCTACCCAACTCTACCCCTACCCTACGCTACTCCTACTCTACTCTACCCCTACCCTACCCTACGCTACCTCTACAAAACAAAAACCATAAAAATCGGTCCAGCCGTTCTTAAAAAAAAAAGTATTCTACGTCCGTCTCCCGGTCCTAATCTACCTCCGCACCAATTTTCAACCAAATCGGTTCAGCCGTTCTTGAGTTATAAATAGTGTAACTAACACTTGTTCTTTTATATATAAATAGATAGATATATTTACCATGTTACAGGTACAACTACATTATTATAGGCTAGCCTTATTCTTAACATAAAACACTTTGTAAAAGCTTTTAGTTCAGCTAACTAGCTGAACTAAATGAGCTATTAATGATGAGCGGTAAATACCGCTAGTTGAAAATGATAGGTAGGCGGAGTGTAACGTCCCCCTTATCCCGTGGCATAAATTGTATCGTTGCAAAATTCCCTTAGAACATCTGTCTGTGTAATCATAGCCGGATTATTAAACAAAAACTATATTTAGTCAATTGTCATCAAACTTTATCTAGATCTACAATAAATATAATATATTGGCTTCAGGCGTGTCATTGCAAGGCATCCTGTTAGTTGATTGCCATATAAGGTATTTAATATAAACCGCTATATTAAATGGCCATTTTCTATTACGAGCATCAAACCAGTGAACGTGAAGAAATTGTTTGTACTGACTGTACTTTAGATAAATCTCATGGACCCGTTGGGAATTCATGTATGAACATTTAAAATATTATTAAATTATTTCATGGACCCGGTGGGAATTGAAGAACAATAGAATCATGGACCTCTGGGAACAAGCCCACCCGGCTACAAAAAAAGCCTTTTGTGACAAACTTCAGCCCGTCCCAGTAAGATTGTCACCGAAATTTCGGTTTTATTCCTCGGGAAGGACAGAGACGCTCAGTTAGCAAAACGACTTCGCAGGTTCAAATCCTACTGGTAATACAACAATAACATAAAATTGGTAACATTAATAACACGAAGTGAACGAGGTGGTTTACATTAAGTTAAGTTACCTTGAGTTGCTTAATGCCAAGTTGAAGGAGCTTTTGTAAATTACGTCACCGCGGCAATGTCCGGCAATGGGTATCGAACCTTTGGTAGATAGACGTAATGTCGGCTACAGCATTTCATCGGTAGATTTATGTTATTTTTTTGATCTTCGTTCGACTGCTTAAGTTATAAATAAATCAGTCTAGTTTTACGGCTGGGCAAAGGTCTTATTCTGGAATTTATAGAGGACAGAGAGAATAAGTTATACTCCACCACGCTGCTTTTTTTTAGTGAAATATTTTTTTTCCTTACGCCCATATGAATATAGAGAAATTGCAAGCTATATTTATTTTGACTAAGGTGTAGTGTTTGTTAAGAGTCTAACTCTATACAAGCAAGCTTAGATCTACATCGTGATCTCATAACTTTTTGACAGTGCGATCACTACTACTACTACGATTACTATTCTTATATTTTCTAGATTCTTTATAGCACTGATAGCCTAGTGGTATACCGGACCGTCGACCGTCGACCGTCGACCGTGGACCGTCGACTGATAAATCAGTGGTCTCAGGTTCAAACCCAAGGCGCGCACCTCTGACTTTATGTAAGTTATGTATAAATAATATCTTATAAATATATAATATTATAAATTAATATCAGTTGCTAAAACGGTGAAGGAAAACATCGTGATGAATCCAGCACACCTGAGAGATTTTTCAAAGGTGTATAAAGCCATGTCAGACGCCTACGGGCGGTTTAAACTCTGACACCAGGTTGTTAATACAACCATACGATAAGAAGAAGAAGAAGATTACTATTCTGTACCTATGATAAAAAAATAAATTGCTAAATTCAATAAATTATTCTATTCTACTATTGAATCATGGTGTGAGCGCGCATGACATAACACGTGACAGATCACAAAGAAGAACAAATATGTGGTTATTTCTTGTACATAATTGAAATAAAGGCACATAGCTGTACTTATTAGGGTAATATATAGCTGTAGGGCTTGGACTTATAAGTATTACAGAATTAAATTATAATAAACAGCATAGTTTTATACTGGATTGGATGACACATGTTTTTGTAGATAGATCATACTGCAAAAGTGCATGAACAACGTGAGATTTAAAACACAACAGGGGAAATATGAAAAATAGAGATAGTATAAAGGTTTGGGTATGTTAGGCCGTCGGTATATCACAGCGAACGTGTTACGGTGTTTAATTTTTATTTAGCTCAACATAGGTACCTTACTTAAATTTAAAATAAATTAAGAAACCCTCGACACAAATACTTCAATCTTTTTAGCTAAGAACACTCTCGATCAAGTCACCTTTTAAATAAAAATACGAAATCAAAATCAGTCCATTGGTTTAGAAGCTACGATAACACAGACAGACACACAGACAAGTGGATCTCATAACATTTGGGGATTAAAAAAGATCAATATCGAACACCAATTATTATTACTATACTATAAATAAAAATAAATAAGCCTGTAACTGTCCCACTGCAGGGCAAAGGCCTGTTCTCATACAGAGAAGGATACTATAATAAAATTCATCTAAAAATATATAAACCGGATCAATAATAAATTATAACACAAGTTCATTGACTTCTAATCTTAATATTGAACCACAGACCAATGATTGAGTCAAAAATAATTTGTGTATATTTTTTACCTTAAACATGACTCACTAAACTGTATGGTACCTATGTATGGTTGTTGTTGCTGGTGCTGATATCAGTTCGAGACACTCTAGAAGGTGTACCTAAGGGAGAATATCGTCCTAACCTTCGTAACCTATAGACCAAAGTGGTTTATTGCAATTTATAACTATCGCAAGTTAATTCATTAGGTGACAAGATGAATCATTACATTGAGGTAGAGTTTTTTTTTTATATTCAATGGAATATAAAAAAAACGGAATGGAACGGGGGAATTGGTTCCCCGTTTCCTCTCCACTCACATTTTTTTTTGTCATGTGGAAAACCCTTTAAGAGTCCCCCATTACCCCAAGGGCTGGCGATGGGGTTATGTCCGACTCGCACGGACTAGCTGTTATGTTTTGTGTTATTTTATGTCGATTTGTAAGAGGGTAGTTACCACCCTGGTCGAGCCGGCTATATGACCTACCAGCAAATTGATGAGCATCTTTTTATAAAGACCATAATAACCACCTCGTTTTTGGAAGTTGGTTAAGAACATTTACCTCGACACTCATCCCACAACAAAGAGCAATGCCCAATTTTAAATAAGGTGCAGGTTTCGCTTTTTGGTCAGTTGTTAATGGGAGTTTAAATTGTAATGAAATGATTGCCGTCGTAAAGTTTTATTAGGCGACAATTTGTTAATTTACATATATTTATTGTGATATAAACATTGTTTCACTTCCGCAGATCACAGTTGTAGTTATTTTATAGCTGAGCTGAGATGGTAAATATTGGATACTCTGAGCTGTGGGGGTCATTATGGTGTCCCCAACCAATGGTATTTGCACTGTGTCTGCTGTCTGCCGATTAAAGTTTTTGTTTAAATTGAGGGCACAAAATATAATATAATATATAAGTCAGCCAGTTTCTGAATATTCCCTAATTTTTGATTTTGATCATCTACTTTTTCTGTTGACTGTACCTACACTGTAATGTAACCTTTAATTAGAATCCTTTGACTGTCATAAACGAAGTTATTAAGTTAGGTTAGGTTAGATTAGACTTCTTGATAAGTACAGAATTATGATATGATAAAGAATCTAAGGCCGAAATAAATATGCAGTAAATAATAATTATCGCAAGTTAGGTTTTGTGCCGAGAAGATTAATTATTTGTTGTACTTATGTTTTATTTTTATGCTAGATTATTTTTTATTATGAAAAAGGCAAAAGCAAGGCATCGGCCATTATGGAATTAATTAGAAAAAGTTAAAGGGGAGGTTTATGTCCAGCCGTGGACAATGTGGACATCTAGCGGTTGTTCATGATGATGAAGACAAATCTAAAGGCTAAAATTTTTAGCGCACTTCGTAAAAATGAGCGGTCCGAGAAGTTGAAGATAGAAAAAAATATAAAAAATATTACTTATAAGCTTTTTTTATTATTATTAACGCAAGAAAGTTCGCTATTTTCTCACCGTATCTAACAAATAATTCATTTTCAGATGTTTTATTAATTTTAAGCCTTCTTTAGGATATTATCAACTACGTATTCTCTTATCTTTGCACAAAGAAGAACAGCCACGACATGACGTGCGCACTTCCTCACTCTGCATAGTCCAGTGTGACGGTAATCCTTCACGACTGAAAGGAGAGGGAGATAAGGTCTAGTTGATAAACAAAAATTAAAATTAAATCCTGGTGCAGTGGAAAAATAATGAGCTGATATTATCATTATGTAAATAAACACATTATCTAAAGAATCTTATAACTGGTGTTACAATATCAGCGTTCACATTAACTTTCAGGAAGTTATAAAGCTTGGTTTAAGTGCAAAGTGTTATTATAGTTACGATCTCATCAGTAGATATCTACCGTATACAGAATGATTTACTTAAACCGTGGTTGAACTTTTGCGGTAACAACTTACTAACCACAAAACTTACTCAAAGAGCTATGAGGTTGTTCTGAGATGAGTAATGTGTAATGTAATGTCCCTCTTTCACAAATAACTGAAAAATAATCGCGTTTACAAGTCAGTACCTCGCGTCGTAGAACAGAATAACCTACCAGCGTATGTAATTTAGAACATTACATTTAGAGATCTTCAAATCGAGAGTTAATCATCTAGGACATGTGTGCCCCACCCCCAAACTACCAAAAAGCAATGATAGCATAGTGGTATGACCATTGACTAGCAAGTCAGAGGTCTCAGGTTCGAACCCAAGGCACGCACCTCTGACTTTTTGTAAGTAATGTGCGTATTATAAACTAATTATCACCTGGTCCATGCTTCGGAAAGCACGATAAACCGTCATGAAGATCTTTGACAGTCGGTAAAGGGAATCAGTACCCTCATAAAATCCTGACAAATTTAGAATATCGTATCTCTTTGGGTTGCGGAGTTCAGATAGGCAGTCGCTCCAAAAAAAAAAAACTGATATTTCAGCTGGTTAAATTAGAAGCCGACCCCAACAATGTTTGGGAATAATAGGGCTAAGAGGATAATTGTATTAAACTATGTACCTAATTGAAGTTTTGATGAATAGGATATTATTTTTGGCTTTAAGGCTACGAAGATGATGAGGTGTGCTCCATCTTAGACTGGTATATACGTGTCAAAGACTCGAAATAGTGTAGACTCAAAGTATGGCCGTTGTTGGGTACCAACTTCAGTTACCGTGTGATAAAACTTCGACACAATTTAACAATCCAACAGTACAAGTTAACAGAAACGACAAACGGTAACAGAATTGCCTGTAAGACGAATACATGATCTCATTTTCAAAGTGCTCCGAAGACATTAATTTCTTATTTAAATAATTTATTAACTCCCGACGCAAGAAGAGGGGTGTAATTAGTTTGACGAGTCTGTGGCATCGTAGCTTCCGAAAGAATTGACCTGTTACGATTTAGTATTTTTTTATCCAAAAGGTAATTTGATCGGGAGTATTCTTAGCTAAAAACATTTAAGGTTTTTTGTACCGTTATTTTAACGTTATACAATCAATCATCAATCCATAAGCAGCTATTACACTATGATCTTTTAACGAAATCTATTTAGTAAAAAGGAAGATGTAATTGAAGAAAGAACGGATAGATTCCGATTTAGAGCAAAAAGAAGGTCCCGAACGCACTTCTTCTTAAATTGTATTGTCTATCCTATTTAGGAGAGTTCTTTTTGGTGAGTGTAATCAATTTGCAACCTTATGTCATTCTATTACGACTGCAAGTTGTCTGTCCTATTTAGGATTCTAAATAGAGTTCTTTTTAGTCGCACTTCTCGTTAAATTGTGTACGATTTAGGTGAGTGCAATCAATTTGCAACCTTATGTAATTCTACAGCGACTGCAAGTTGTCTGACCTATTTAGGTTTCTATTTAGTCGTAGTGTAATCGCTGGCTTTCGATTTTCTGTTTAGAGTGTTTCTAAATAGATTTAGTAAAAAGATCATAATGTAATAGCCGCATTACCCTATTGGATCAAAATCAATTCAACAATTGATATTCGGCATACTTGTTTGATATAAAAATTTATTACACCAAACCTGTGAACCTATTAATAAATAATTGTTTTTAATTTTGCAGTTTTTTTTTAATTTTATGTTTTTTTGGCCTTCAACTGAAAATATAATTGCTAAAATGTTGTTTACTTAATCAACATAATATCAAGCTCATGTGCCCAGTGATAGGCGACAATAGCCTTAAATGCCAGGGACAGTGGTCAGGGTTACAAATACCCTTACTAATATAAGGTCTTTGTTTATATATTCGAAATATTTAAGGAAGTCTGCATGTATAATCGCAAAAATACTTTCTAGAAAAAAAAAAATTACTAGATGATCTGATAGGTAAACTGAAGTGACATAATTATACTAGACAATGAAAATCAATATTTTCTAGAGCTCGATAACAGCAAGCGCCACATACCGGGTCCAACAATAGCTAAAAACTAACCAGATAATCTAAGAAAAAAAAAAATCATAATCAGAAAAAAAAACATCAAATCGGTCAAGCCGTCTAGGAGAAGAATCACGAACTCAGAATCTGGTATGCTGTAAAGTTTATTAATTATAATAATTTGTTATTATTGTTACATCTTTTCTAAATTAATTTTAATAATTATTGAGTCCGTTTTCCGAGTAACTGGTAAGGCAGTCGTGAAGTCATGACCACGTGACCTGGCTGTCAGAATAAAGGATTTACGCAATCAGAAACAAAAATCAATTAAACAACAATAATAAAAAGTAGTTTGTTTTTTTCAACTTATTGATCTATTTCCCAATCTTTCTCTCAAGAGAGCCGTATAGCCTAATGGTATGATCGTTTGACTGGCAAGTCAAAGGTCTCGGGTTCGAACCCAAGTCGGCGCACCTCTGACTTTTCGTAAGTTATGTGCTTATTATAAATTAATTATCACTCTCCGTGCCTCGGATAGCACGTTAAGCTGTTGGCCCCGGTTGTCAATTGTAGATCTTTGACAGTCGTTACGGGTAGTCAGAAGCCCGAAAGTCTGACAACCAGTCTTACCAAGAGGTATCGTGTAACCCAGTATCTGGGTTGTGGAGGTCTGATAGGCAGTCGCTCCATGTAAAACACTGGTATTCAGCTGCATCCGGTAAGACTGGAAGCCGACCCCAACATAGTTGGGAAAAGGCTAGGCAGATGATAATTGATCTATCTCCCAAAATATTATGCATTTAAAAAGAAAGACCTTATGAACTCAAGGTCAGAAACCACAATATTACAATATTAAATAACTCTATAAACATCTCGTAGGTTATATCCGTGTGTGGAAAACATGTATAATTCGACGTAGTAAAGAGTTCCTTTACAGCTTGTTGTTTGGAATAATTAATTAATTCTCCTACGCGGGCCCGCGCCGGCGCGGCGCGCGACGCGCGGGTTCTTACAGATTACAAGGTTTTCTTCTTACGTAGGATGATTGGTGAACAATATAGATTCAGTTGAGGCCCCCTGCACGGCTGCACCTAGTCTGCTGACATGGCTTTTCTAACACACCATCGAGACCATCTCTTAGTTGTGCTGATTTTCCCACCATGTCTTCATCAGTCTTCAATCAGTGTATTTATTTTGACTACAACAGCCCACTTGTTAGTAACATAAAAAAACGTATGACTATGACAAACTATGGTGTGTAGCGGTAGTAAGTGACGTAGAGCGTCATCTCAAAAATCGTAACTTTTTAAAGTAAAGCTTTTAAAGTTCATATCACCAAATCCACTTGAAATGTATGATTGGTTTTTCTATCGATAAATAACTATGCATTAGTATAAAATTCCAAATTTTTGTAGAAAGAAAAAAAATATTATGAGCTGGATTTGAATCTGTGACCTTACTTTAAAGCTTTTAAGCTCCCAGTCACTCTACCGACTAAGCTTTTAGTAATGCTATCGAAAGTCTTCTACAAAAGATTTATTTATTATTTAATATTGTTATGTTTTGAGATTGAAATAAATGTTTAATATTCTATATCTTACCTACTGGTTCAATTGAGATATTAGATACCGTATTAGATACCGATAGACGTCCGTATCTGTGAAACAATAGCTTTAACTTGACAACAAACAGTCGAACATAAATCTTAAAAATATTTTATTTGGTCCACACTGGCTCTGGATAGAAAGACGTTAAAATCAAAGGGCCTTTGCTCAGCAGTGGGATGATAGGGGCCAACAGTAACACTAAAACTGGCTCAAACAAGCTCATAAGTGCAGAACACGATCAAAACATACCTAAGTAGGACATAAGTAATAGGTAAACAAGTAAAAATTGGTCAAAATATTGGCATTGATTCGCCAATGTCACCTGTCCACTTCCTACACCCTAACTGGGGCAAGACCTTGGGCATATTCCATTGCCAACAATCCACTAAAGCGTTGAACCTTTATATAAGGTAAAGCGGTGATGAACGCCGGGTTTTTCGTAAACAACGACTTTTATGACCGTCTTGATACATTGCTATTGATTACTCGTTATGGGTTTAGACTAAAATGTAAGGTGATTGTAAAAATTAAAGAATGGAAGGAAAATCGATTTTTTCACATAAATGGTAGGATAATAACATAATGTTTTATTTTACGTGAACCATTTGGTATAAGTCTGTATACATTTGGACATAAATCTACAATTATGTGTATTTATAAGAAGCCTTGCAACCTTAAAATACTCGTCATCAAATTATCAATTTTGGAAGAGGAAAAAAGTATCAAGAGATGGGATGTCAAGATTTAATTTAATTGCCGTAAGATTTGAACCTAAAATATAATATTAATCAATTAAAGTTTTCAAAATGAAACTTCTGGGTACGACTAAAAGTTTGATTAGTTGGATCTTCTTCTTATCGTATGGTTGATGAACCTGGTGACAGAGTTTAAACCGCCCGTAGGCCTCTGACATTAGTTGGATAGAGATAAAAGACAAAAAATGTAAGAACATTGGATTTCGCGGCAGGAAGAATTAAGGTGAAGTGATATACCTATAATAAACAATCGTGGCCGGCACCCTCTGGCTTGGAGTGTACCACAGAGGGTACCTTGTACTTGTTTCTAGATATTTTCTCAGAAATAGTGAAAGTGGTTGTAAATAATTCTCGGTTTTTTTCCTTTATTTTATTGTTTCCTGCAAAAAAAACCAATACTAATTGTCGGTAAATTACCATTAAAATTATTTGAAGGTTCTGCAACTGAGTCATTTTGTAATAAAATTTGCTTTTGATTTAACTGTTCTTTATAGTCCACTATGAAAGCGCTTGTAGCGCTGTGCTACCATGGTGTCACAAACACTAAGGTAAAACAGCGCTCGACGTGGTCGTTTCCTGGATAGGTAACCATTTGTGGCATTTCATTTCACGTTTTTCCATGCTTTGGAAGGCATGTTAAGCAGTGGTAACCGGCTACCACTTCATATGATAATGCCTTGTAGTTGGTGTTATACATTCCAACAGCATGTTGGAACATGCCTAGTTGGAAATGGAGTAAAAAAAAACACTATAAAATTACGTATTTAAAAAAAAGTAGGTAATTTAAAAAACTAAATAGCCTGAATGCGCACCGGTACCAAAAAAAAATCAAAATTAATTGTAGCTGTGCAGCCGTTTAGTGTTTACGAGGGCACATATATAGGGACGGGACATACATACAAGTCAAACAATAACCCTCCTTTTTTGGCTTCGCCGCAGTCGGGTAAAAAGCTATTTTTATCAAAAAGATTTAAAGCTTAACCTTTTAGTAATTATGTGGGCGGTCCTAAAAACGTTTTTAACACAAAGGTAGGCATCCTTTTTTATAACAAAATATCATACGACTTTTAGAATAATACCTACCATGCATTGTAAAGAGCCATCAAAGAGATGTCACAACGTTGAATAGCTTTTACCCGTCTAGAGAAAGGGTCATGATTTTAGTAGGTACTCTATGTATCTATCATAATGTAAGTTTATTCAGCTGTTCCCGACTTTTATTAATTCGCGTGTCATCGGATATTTATGATATCTCTCAAAATAAAATAATATGACCGATTTTAAAAATAAATTTAATGTGTTTGGTAGGTATTAAATAAAGGTCTGGCTCGATGAGCTCAAACAGAATATACCTATTTAATACACATATACATAATTATATAAATTTTATACCGAAGACGTAACTTATTGTTTATCGTGATATAGACATGTGTGATGCGGAGGGATGAAGGATATGTTGTGAGAGAGATACTTAAAAAGTATGAATGTGGATGGATATAAGGGTTAGAGGTAGACCAAAGAAAAGATGGATGGATTGTATCAAATGCGATATGGATGGAAAGGAAGTAAGCAGTGACATGACAGCTAATAGAGATGAATGGAAGAAGAAACCCGTCAACTGAGCTATCCGTAATCCTTGGTCGTGCTATCGAAACGCCTTCTACGCCTCGTGTCGCGGGTTAAATTCCCCGCAAGGAACAATTTTATATGTGATCGACAGGTATCTATTTAGTTCGGTCTGTGTTTGTGAATATGTACCTATTAAATCATACCCAATCTGTGCCAGACCGAGGAAAATTCTAGTAAGAGGAACCGTTTAAAAAAACCACTATTTATTATTTATAGAGGTCTACATTAGGGCATGCAATTCCGGAGTTCCGGAATTTCGTAATTCCGGAATTCTGGATCTTCGTACTGATTTTCCAGTTCCGGAATTGATTGGAAAAATTCCGGAATTCCGACCGAGGTGTATATTTGACACAAGCTTATACGTATATTTTATCCGTCCCACCCACGAGTGTGGAGAGTGAGAGAGTATTTTCGAGTGCTGGTTACTTTTGTAACCGAATAAGAAGCTCTCTATCTGATAAGATGTTAGACGCTTTATTATTCTTGAGAACACATTATCAAGACCAATGGTTCCTATCAAAAAAATCATCATCTGCCTAGCCTTTTCCCAACTATGTTGGGGTCGGCTTCCAGTCTTACCGGATGCAGCTGAATACCAGTGTTTTACATGGAGCGACTGCCATCAGACCTCCACAACCCAGGTACTGGGTTACACGATACCCGTTGGTAAGACTGGTTGTCAGACTGGGGCTTCTGACTACCCGTAACGACTGTCAAAGATCTACAATTAACAGCCGGGGCCAACAGCTTAACGTGCTATCCGAGGCACGGAGAGTGATAATTAATTTATAAAACGCACATAACTTATGAAAAGTCAGAGGTTCGAACCCGAGACCACTGACTTGCCAGTCAACGGTCACCACCACTAGGCTATCACGACAAAAAATCTATCTATCTATCAAAGAAATAATATCATATAATATATAATAATAATATAATAAGCTATCAAAAAAATAATTCTTTATAATACATAATTTAATTGATCTCGAATAATCACAATCAATAAGTCTCTTAACTCTTTACATTATATTGTTTAATGTTAATTCTATTTTCTTTTAAGTATATCAACTTGGTTGATTTTATTACTATTGTGAGAAACTGAGAATATGTAATTAGAGTAATAATGATATTATTTGATGACCAAATATATTTAATTTGTAACTCAAAATGATTAAAAAGACTGTTTCACAATAATGTGAAATAGGTTGGAGAGTGGAGACTATTTCGAGAATATTTTTTATGATTTCGTTACTGTTACATTTACATTACATTGTTTTGTTTTATATAAACTTTGTTGATTTTGACTTGCGAAAATGTCTAATTAGAGTAATAATTATTAAGATATAATTAGAGTAATTAGAGAAAATAATCAAAATGATTAAAAAAATGATTAATTATAACTTTTTTTGATTTGACACATTTTATTTTGTATTTTCCTAGATAAAGAAGAGAAAATGAAACAATTATAAAGAAAAATAAAAAAATATTAAAATAAATATCAATTCCGGAACCAGTTCCGGAATTCCGGAATTATCTCTCCAGTATTGGATTTCAGTTCCGGAGTTGAGAACCTTCCGATATTGCACGCCCTAGTCTACATATACATGTCTGGCTGCGTGTCAGCACCACAGGTCTCTTGAAGTTTTATTAGTTTCAACTTATTAATAGTAGACCGGATTCTTTTACTGCGGCCGGTGCATATCTCGTCCAGACTTCTTTCATGAAATGCGAATGTTTATCACCCTACAGGTACATGACAACACCATAACCCTTCAATACTGCGTGACGGTACTTGATATCATCATCATCATCTTTATCATCATTTCAGCCGGAGGAGGCCGACTGCTAGGCAAAGGCCTCCTCCCAAGTCATCCAGTGACTTCCCGCGACTTGATGTCCTTTTGTTTTTTTTAATGTTATCAAATAAGTTGTATACTTTTTAACTAGAACTAAAGTTTGACATTTTTGTAAAAAGTGTACGAGTAGCTACTCCATTCAATGGATGGATGGATGTAATACCATCTGAGAAGGTTGAATGTAGGACAGAATTTCGATAACACACAAATTTCGCTCACAATATCGTAGTGTTCGCATAGTATGCATAAATACTTTATGAAAATTGTTTTTTATTTGTAGGCACTATCATATTGTGTGTTAATTTTATGTTTACTAACTAATTTATGTTTATGTTTAATAATTTATGTTTAAGATTTTTATTTTTATATTTTTGTTTCTTTTATTACTTGTTACTTATCATTAATATTGCAATTACTACCGCTGTAAATAAACCTATTATAATTTCCCCAGTGCACAAACAGACCAGAACAAATATCTGTCGATATTCAACCAAATATTTGTTCCGTTCGCGAATTGAACCTGCGACCCTTCTGCCCAGTACCTATTCTGCTTTTGTTGTACATTTACAGAGTAACGTTTTCAGATTATTTATGGGTATTGCTAAACTGTGGGTGTACAAATCGCCTAACCCTCAGTCAGCAAGGCCAGGTGAGTCGCTTCAACGCCATGAAATAGCCGCACGGCATTGAATCCACTGACTATATGATGCAGGCTTGCAGTGTCTCCCCGCTTCTTATTGTAAGTTGCGAAGTGCTTGCAACACGACGCGTGCGCATGTGAACTTAAAGTTCATTAAAAACATTTCGTGTGAAAAACAGAGCCAAGTTTTTTTGTGTTAAAATTGATCTATAAAGTGTAGATATTAAAATTAAATTAATAAATATAAATTCGTTCGGGATACAAGTCCGGGTTTATTTTATTGAATAGTAGATCTACATAGTTTAAATATAGAACACGTATTTCGACCAGTAATGTCAGTAGCGGATCAGATCGAAAATCAAGTTAGTGTGTAAAGACAGTTTATAAATACCGAGTAGACGCGCTCGGCCGCTCTGTGTACTTGAGGATAAGCTTTAGCTTACAAGCGCAGTGCGCGTGCACATCATGGAGAAGATCTGGTGTTTGTTGCTGCTGGCTGCGTCGGCGCTCGCTGCAGATATTTCAGGTACGTGGGAATATTTATTGGGTATCTGCAGATTTTAATCGACATGCTCCAAAAGTGGATTTCTTCATAAACTGCATGTTTACAAATCTCTTTTCTTGCACTTGCAGTTATACATACCTACTTTTTAACCAACTTCAAAAAAGGAGAAGGTTCTCAATTCTTGAAGTTTACCGAAAGACCGTTGGAATTTACTTTCTCTTGCTACTTTTGTTTTTACTGATTATTTAAAATTCATTGGAGTTACGAAAGTTATCAACATTACTTCTAGTATCACGAACTAACCACACCGGTAAAGCAATACTTGCAATGTCCAATAAATCATGAACTCTACTTTCTGGGGACTGGAGTACTGGACTGCATACAATAAAGAGGCCAAGCTATATCACAAAATCTACTTTACCGATCATTGTCGATGATATCACATTAATACACATTTCAAACTATAATAAGTATTGGCTAGGTTCATGAAACAGCAATAGTTTAATTAATTTTCCTTCAGTAGTTCTCTCGTTATAATGTTACTAGCTTCCGCCCGCGGCTTCGCCCGCATGATATGTTGATAAATTGTAGCCTATGTGTTATTCTGATGTATAAGCTATATTGTGGTGAAGTTTCATTCAAATCCATTCAGTAGTTTTTACGTGAAAGAGTAACAAACATCCATACATCCATACGTCCATACTTACAAACTTTCGCCTTTATAATAGTAGTAGGATTACAAAGGGAAAGACAGACATAATATGGAATTCTAAAAATGGATGAATTTTAGAAATAATAATTCCAAATTTTCATATTATTTTGAATGTGGTTCTTTTTAATAGCCATCCACACTGATAAATCTTTGACAGTCGTTACGGGTAGTCAGAAGCCCGAAAGTCTGACAACCAGTCTTACCAAGGGGTGTCGTGTAACCCAGTATCTGGGTTGTGGAGGTCTAGTAGGCAGTCGCCCCATGTAAAACACTGGTATTCAGCTGCATCCGGTAAGACTGGAAGCCGACCCCAACATAGTTGGGAAAAGGCTAGGCAGATGATCCACACTGAGTTGGGATGGGGAACACTTATGCCTCCTTACTTGTGTCGTGTGAAGGCCAGCAGGGGCAATTTCCTGAATGAACGTAAGCGACAATTAAGGGTCATTACTCTGTAATTCTAGATTGCCCCTGCCAGCCCGAGCCTGGCTCAGCTTTCGGTTTTCGCGAGCACTTACGAACACAGCGAACAGATTACGGTTTTTTAGATTAAGGGTTTTATTTTTCATTATTTATTTTTAAGGTAGTTAGATTCGTATATAGATAGTTTTTTTTTCGTATTGTTTTTTTTTGTATTTTAAGTTACTTTCTATGAATAAAAACGAGTTCATTACAGGAAATGCCCGAGTTTTACCGGTTAAAGTCGTTTTATTGTAATCTGTACCTATTTGTAGAGCACAAAGACACTCCGGCCTGTCACTGAATTAATATTATTTTATAGTTTAATCCAGTTTCTCCGGTAAGTATAAATTAGTTCACTTAAGCTGAAAATAGACCCATTTATTAGCTTTAAGAAACTACCTTTTTTTACTTTTGTACCTACATTATTTTAACGACCATGATTTTATAGAAAAAAATATCGGTTATAGGCATTCGATTCAATCTACTGATTATAACCATTGTTTTTATGATTGGTCGTGATCTCTCTCAGTTGTAGCTCGAGGGAGCTCAGATTGATTAACCGGGCTTAAACACTGTTTATGTGCAGAATAATGCATGCGGTAAGGTTTACGAATAGATTCTTGGCGGTTGCAAGGTTGCAAGTTCAAATCCTGCTCGTAATATTGTTGTTCTTTCTTTAAAAATTTTGAACATTAGTGTCCGCAACGCATGCATATGCTTTATAAATATGTATAAAGCTTTGAATAAATTTAGATGAAATTAAAAGATAAGACACGAGCTGCGCTTGAACTCACACTCGCCGAATCGTAGCTATATCAACGAACTGAGCGTCTCCCATGAAACGATACAGAAAGGGAACTTGAAATTGCATGCGCGTGGGCAGCAAACGATAGGTCACTTACTAATATTGCCACGGTTGTGAGTGAGGCTGGTTCAAGCCCCGACTGTGTTAATCTCTGTGTCAATTTAATCAAATCTTGTTCTTTTTGTTGTAGTTGATATAGAACCTAGTGTAAGAGTTTAAGCCGCCCGTAGGCCTCTGACATGGCTTATCAAATCTTGTTTGTAAGTTCCGATATAATACGGAACTCTTACAAGTTCAATTTCGCGCGTGTGTTTTGTTTTCGGCACAGACCTCGGCCTTAACATTCTCGGTAAACACCATTTTGGATAAATTTCGCGTTACATAAGGTTTCGGCTCAATGATGTGTTGCCTTGTTAAGTACCCGAAGGTTAATATCGTTTGGTTTTACTTTATTAAGTAAAATGGATTATCGAACTAACTTCCTAGATGACAAATTGTTGTGCTAATTTTGAGAAAAGTGCTAATATTATTATACACTTTTAAAAATAAAATAAGTCTAAAATCGTGGTCAAAACTTTTAATTATCGTTTACAAGCAATTCAGATTGCAGTAACTGCAGGCAGTCATAGAATTGACTGCGATCCTAACCTTGTAATTTCGGTTCTCTGTTGGAACTATGGAGTTATCCGCCGCTCATTCGGAACGCAGTTCCAGATGGGCAGTCCGAATCTTGCTGGGTGGCGACCGTTAATTAGGTGAACAACTGGACAGGAAAAATGGCAGAACTTAAAATTTACCTGGTTTTTAAATGATCAGGTCAACAATCCATGATATTGTGTGCATGATATGGAACCATAAAGACGCGCGCATGAAGCGAAGCGCATTTGTTTTTTGTCCTTTGAGGGAATTGGTTTTTTGTCCTTTGACGTAGGTCCTACCTATTTAAAATCTGTTGACGTCAAAATGTTATGTGATATAATTAATTTTTATGTTATTACTTTCCCACTTATAGGTACCTAAGTACCTAAACAAGTTCAAAAAACAGACCGTGCAAGTGCTGCACGTGCAGTGCAAGTACAAGGGCTGTGAGGGAGTTAAGACTGATCTTAACTCCCTCACAGCCCTTGGTAAAGAGGTTTCCACACTATCAAAAAAAAGACTTGATACACTCAACAGTAAAATACCTATTACCTAATAAAGTTCAATAATAAAATATAATATAAAAATAAAATTCCAGTTTTCGTAAAAAAAAACGTATTTTTTAACTTCTACGTAACAAACTAATTACCTAGTAATCTGTGACGTAAGTACGTAACCCTTTACTGCGCTAGTCATTCTCACAGTTGGCCGGTTTTCTGGAATTAAAAAGACATAGAGTAAAGATTTTTTATGAAAACAAAAGTACTTATTGTGTTTGTATAAAATTATACGAATGCATTTATAGTTCTTTTTTAAAAGCTGCAAGTTAATAATAACTTCATGAATATAAAAATGCAATGTTAATTAATCAAATTACATATACGTACCTCCACGTTTAAATATTTCATATCAGATTAGTTTGAATATTTAATTCTTAAATTCAAAATACGTAAATAAATTAATCATCTTAATGCACTAATTTCATGCTATTTGAACATAATATTTTACCCACGATACAGGATTCACTTTTCGTATAAGTGCGAATTAAAAATTAATTATCAAAACCTTCATTAGTAAAAACCGTCGCCGTCGCGTCTGTCCTGCGCTTGACCTCTCTACAGTCTCCTGTCGGATCCGTCTATCATCGAGAAGGTGCGTGTGTATTAGCAGCCACACTTTGCTGCACGATTACCTAACTTAAACTTTTTAGAGCGTCTTAAAAAAAGACAAAATATTTCATGCCCCACACGCTATGTCTTTATGTAAATAATAGTAGTAGGTAAATAATAAAAGATAACATTTTCATCTTCTCTAGACGGAGACTAGAAAAGGACGGGAAAATAAAAGGGAACGGAGGATACCGTTGAGATTGGTTGGTCCATAGCCGTTGAGATTGGTTAGTCCATAGAAATCTTCTTCCCAATATCTCTGGGTTGGTCCCTGCTGTCATGAATTTCTTTTACAGTCAATATACAAACTCGGAGTTAGTTTTGACAATGTTCTAACTTTAAAATATCGTATCCCCTTGAGTTGTGGAGGTCAGATAGGCTCCTGGAAAACTGATATTCAGCTTCATCCAGTTACATTATACTTACTATACCGACCCCAACAAAGATTGGGAATCGTTAGGCTAGAAGGATAAATGAATTCATTATATCTTTAAAATTTTTATAAATAAAAAATCTGTTTATAAAAATTGACATGTACTACTTAAAAAGATAAAATATCTTTACAAAAAATAAAAAAATAATGCTGAATTTTTGACTAACTTGTTTCTTTTTAATTTACATATTTTCTAGAAATGTTCTATGGCTGTGTCTGATTTTGACCTTATATTATTATATTTAAAATTTCGCCTGCAATCGGACTATTACTTGTGCGTTAGTGTATAATTAAATAATTGTTTAATATTTTAATTACGTTACTAAGCAACATGTTGCATAGGAACTGTTGCGTTAGAGCGCGCTCTCTAGCGATCTATAACGGCAGGTGCAGACTATACTTTTCATTACTACTACAATATTATTAAAGTTACTTCGATTTCTATTATTGAATGGCAAAACATAAGTTCACCCAATAATAATAACTAACTTTATACACCTAGAAATAAGCAAATTAACAATAAGAAAAACATAACATAATATAAGATAAACTTAATCTAAAAGACCACTACCTGTAGGCAACGTTCCCTTTATTAATAAATAATTATATTAATTTATTAATGATTAATTCTATTCCCTAATCTGTATTACCACTACGATGACTGAATGTTTGTTAATTTTTCACGCAAAAACTACAGAACGGATTTTAATAAAACTTTACAGTACTAAAGCATAGAGGTGAAGGGCATACGGGCGAAGCCGCGAGCGGAAGCTAGTTATGTATAAAACTTATCACATGTGTGCTCAGCTCAGTGGTATAATAATATGGTTCGCTCAGCGGCCGACATTGACCCCGTCCGCACTTGAGTAACGTCAGCATAATATTCGGCTTAAATCGGTAAAAGTATTAATCGATGCGTGAAAATAATTTAAATACCAATTGATTGTGTCACGCAATAATTAATTGACGTCTATTTCCATTCACTAATAGTTACTGTATTCGACCATAATATGATTATAATGCACTTGGTCGTATGACAGAATCGAACTCAAGAATAACCTAGTTTTGGTTCAATTAAACTAGTTTCAAGTACCTAATACTACTTAAGTTCTGAGTCTAGAGTTCTAGAGTTCGGGGTTTTGATACGAACCCTAGCTATTCACGCCAATGTTGCTCCCTTTTGGCTGTTGGGGGGCTGCACTCTTCTAACTGTTGGGGGCGAGTGGAACTGTGGCGAGTCATGGATTGCTGACACAATTTCAATAAGTAACGTTTAGTTGGTCAGACGCCGTATTCTTGCGGTCATAAGAGGTTGTTATCTAGTTTCCATTATATTCTGTAGACACTTTCTTACACACCATAACTTAAGCTTAGAATACTCCTGGATCCACCTGAAACGATTCATGACTGTACTCTTACAGTGCAGTTGTGAGGTGGAAAAGGATCCCATCTATCCTAGATTAAAATTCTCGTGAAGTGGACCTGTGTCCCTTACCTGTGCCCTGTATCCACGTAGACTCTACTTGAATGAACACCTTTGTGGCCCTGCTGAAGGCATTTCGTTTTGACAGCCATTTGTAATCCTCTCAGTTCTTCTGATAAAATTGACCAAAATCAAAAGGTATCTACTTATAGTAGGTGCAGTAGGCTGCTAAAGAATGTTATATTTGGTGTTGTCTCTGGTGTGTTGGTTTAAATACATATGAAATTGATTATATACGATAGAGATAAGCAGATTGTGACTTACATGAACTTTATACGTGTGTTTGCAGGAACTTACAAATAATTCCAAAAATGCATCAACTAAGTTTTTAATGCCATCTCTGATTGGTCAATTTACTCTAATATCTATAAAATTCATGATCATCATCTATGTTTGGGACAATGCTGTTTTAATTTCTCGATTGTTCCTTCGTATGATAAGGTATAAGGTTACATTCAAACAATCTCTGTCTTCCATTGACAGTTCGGAAATTTCCTTCCAATATAATCTCATTAACTTGTAGCAGGTTTATTCTGATCTTAAAGGGCTACTTTATAACCGCGCGTGCGTCACACCAGTCGATACGACCTCACTCGCATTCTTTTTGGTCGTTAAGTTTTAAAAACTCTGCGCATGCGTCTCTTCTTGTGAAGTAAGTTATATTGGGATTTGCTTTTCATTGACGTCATCAACATGTACCTGTACCTTCTACCAAAAATAAATTCTAAGTTATTTTAGTCATCAGGTTTGGTGTGACCAATTTTTACAGGTCCACGTCACGTAGGTTCGGGTCGCGGTAGACTTCTGCGGGAAGACCTTCTTTATTTTGAACTGTATTATAGCTCTCAGAAGTGTAAAAGTGATTCCTCCTTATTTCAGATGAGGAGTACGCAAAATTCCCGCGGCTGTACCACCTGGATGACTACAGCAGCTGTCTGTCCCAGGTCGACGGAGTCTACTGTCTGGGCTCCTTCCACATTACGCCGCTCAAGGAACCAGACCCCATGTACAACATGCTAAAGGTTAGTTGAAGCACTGCTGGTCTGCTGTACCACTACTACACAAGTCCCAGATCTAAACTAAAGGAATATGTCCGCTGCAAATGATGATATCTTTCATAGCGTTGATACAGCTGATGTACTCTATGCTGTACTCGTTCAAAATACAATGCAGAATTCCTTCTGTAGTAGGTAGTTATGTTTTGAACAAAAATCCTGTAATTAGTAAAGATTAAAAAAGAAGTAACATTAATACATAGTAGGTACTCATCATACTCTGTTCTGGTCCACTGGGAATTACCAAATGGGTGAACCCAACAGCTTCGAGCAACATCAACATAATATTATTTAAATAATTGAAGCGGCATATTTACTACAAATATAATATACTATAAGTACATTACAATAAAACTAAAAAGCATTAAGTATAGGTACAAATATTTCTGCCTTGTAAATGTCGAGTTGTCAGAACTTACCTACCGGGGAATTACTGGTCTCATTTATTTATTATTACTTATTTTTATCTACATGAACATTTTAATTGTGGCAGTACCTATATTTTAAGTTGTTATTTTGGATCTGTTCGTTATTTTACCTGAAATAAACATATAAGTAATATAAAATTTATCAATTTTAATTCCGGTTGTCATTATGACATTTGCGAATCCAGTTAAGTAGCAGGTGGAACAGCTTTCGTTTAACATTATTTCGGGGCTAAAAGCTATCTCTATGCAAAAAACTACGTCGATCTGATCCGTTGCTGCGGGAAAGAAAGCGGTTAGATGAGACTTGTAGTTATGTGTTGTGTTTCGTGGTAAGCTTAACATTCCATAAATTGTGGTATCGTTGGGATTGCTCGTTTCCAACAGCAGGCAGACATCCCGGTCCCAAAACCTACGTTCATTCATAGTATGGCTGTCTAAATATATCTAATAGGTATTTACTTATTATGTAGTCGGAATTAGAAGAATGGTAAACAAGAAATAAATAATATAGTCTCAAACTTTCGCGAACACTCAACATAATGAAACAACTTTTTAACGGATATAATTCGCGTTTTTATTTTGATTAATACAATCCTGACGTTTAGAGTACTTTGCAGCACTCGTGGTCGCAGGCAGACTGAGGTTGACAAGCGTCTGAACAGTTATTTAAAATTATTTTTGATCTATATATAATTATGTGAATTTTTATAAAATTTCTTTATAAAAATTCACATAATATCTATGGGCAAAAACTAAATAAAGTTGACGGTAGATCAAAAATAATTTTAAATAACTGTTCAGACGCTTGTCAACCTCAGTCTGCCTGCGACCACGAGTGCTGCAAAGTACTCGAAACGTCAGGATTGTATTAATCAAAATAAAAACGCGAATTATATCCGTTAAAAAGTTGTTTCATTAAGAAATAAATAATTAATTTTGTTTTTCAGGAGTATTCATCCGACCCGCACCACTTCAACCGCACGCAAGTCCACCGCGGCTACTGCGTCAGCTCCCGCTGTCCTGCTCTCTCAGCCGAACGGAACGCTTCGCTGCGCTTCGAACGATGCGCTTCGCACTGGGCGCGCCGCCTATCCCTGCGCACCAGTCTATCGAAGCTCAGCTACTGCCGCACCTACGCGCAGGAGTACGCGCGCACACATAACCCTGAGCCCATGGATATACCACAGAAGGTGTTTTTGTTTGTGGTGATGGCATTGGTGGTGTGCAATACGATTGGAACCATGTATGATGTGGTTACAGGGGATAACGCTAAAAGTAAGTACCTTTTTCAGTGATCTCACCTTTAAGTACGCAGGTGCATGTTCGTCAGTAACTTACGATTTTTACTAAAACCTTTTTTTACTAATTTTTAGTTTTTATTTGTGATATTAAAAATGACTTCATAAACATTCAGCAACGAAGACGAAACGATTCGCCTTCTGCGCTTGGTGTCACGGGTAGGATTCTCGCACGGCAAAAATATTTGTGAGATCGACAGGAATTTGTGTTGAAAGATGTTTGTGTTAGTATTATTTTAAGAGAGCTTGTGATTTTTAAAAAATAGTAAGTAACTACCATTTACCCGGTAGTACATGGCAAAATTTGCTTAACATGGGAGAAAAAATTTGAGAAAAAAAAGAAAGAGAAAAAGACAAAAACTATTGGCAAAACGTGGGCGTCTAAAACCTCTGTCTAACCGTTCAAGAAAATGGGCGTGTTGTGATTTTGTGATGTTACGTAAACAGGCGTGATGTTACGTAGGTATGCTTGTATGCATTCAGGCCACAAACAAGTGTTAGCTAATTTTATAATTATACCAAATATATTTTGTTTTGATTATGACTACTAAATGCCTACATGCATATTGTGAACCGTGTTCCTAAGTAAACATTAATATAATCATTGACTACCCACAATTATTAATATAAATCCCGACCAACTTCCATACGTAACAACATCTGTCAAACAGTAGATTATTTTGTAGTTTTGTTTAGGAACACGGCAGTCGAGTCTCAGCTGTCGTTGAGAATACATGTCTTGTGATTTTGATGTGAAGAGATAATAAAGTGAATTATTAAACAATTTATGGACTTTTGGTGTAACATTCCTTGGCTCAATTATAGTTCAGAAGCCGGGATAGCACCAGGAATAATCAATTTCGATAAAATTGATACCTCGGTGTTACCTTACGCCCAATCTAAAGCAATATAAAGGTACGTACAGTGTATTCAAATTACTTTTACTTATTCTTTTGTCTTAATATAATCTGATGATTATTAATGTACCCAGTCTTTAAATTTAATTATTATTCCATTTATTCAAATACAATACGTATAAAATACATTTAAAAACATAAAATATAGTAGCCCACCAGTAGCGGGAACAGTTTAGTACAGTTTAATTATTATAATCTTTTTTTTTCGTTTCCTCTTTCTTTGTTTTACCCTAGTAATATTGCACTAATTTGTAAGGTAGGTATTGGGTACCAGAATATAAGATTATAGACGTATATTTCCTAGACAATATGATCATAATGTTACAAATTGTCTCACTTTACTGTTATTGCTTATATAGTTGTAATAATTTTTAGTATATAGTATAATTGCTTTTGTATTGATATTATAATAATAGCTTGAACAAAAATTAGATAATATGTAGTTATGTTGTTTTAGAAATAAAACAAAGGTAATAAGAGTATATATTAAAAAAAAATAGATAATTGCATGTACAATCATAATTGTCAACAGTTACTTGTTTAAATATTTTAAATTTCAGCAAATGGAAGGTCAGTCAAAGGTGCACAAGAGGTTTTCTGATTCTCCACACTCGGAGATGCCAAGGAGATGCAGCTCCAGGAGCACGACTCGCCACAGCGTTACTAGTGCGAGGCCTAGCAGCAGCTGTGCGGGGCGTAGCCGCAGCAATGCCAGGCGCAGGCGCAGCCGCAGCGGTGCGAGGCGCAGCCGCAGCGGTGTGAGGCGCAGCCGTGGCGGTGCAAGGCGCAGCCGCAGCAGTGCGAGGCGCAGCCGCAGCAGTGCGAGGCGCAGCCGCAGCAGTGCGAGGCGCAGCCGCAGCAGTGCGAGGCGCAGCCGCAGCAGTGCGAGGCGCTTCTGCGACGGTGCGAGGCGCAGCTGCGACGTTGCGAGACGCAACCGCAGCGGTGCGAGGCGCAGCCGCAGCGGTGCAAGGCGCAGCCGCAGCGGTGCGAGGCGCAGCCACAGCGGTGCGAGGTGCAGCCACAGCGGTGCGAGGCGCAGCCGCAGTGGTGCGAGGCGCATCCGCAATGGTGCCAGGCGCAGGTGCGGTGGTGCGAGGCGCAACGGTGCGAGTCGCAGCCGCAGCCTTAGCGGTGCAAGCTGCACCATTGTGAGGCGTAGCTGTAGCAGTGTGAAGTGCAGTCGGAATGGAAGCCGTCAAGTTGATGGTAACGTCGCACAACAGGTTAGTGAACCACCATCTATAATAACGAATGACCCACCGCCGGCGCCAACAAATGTTTTATCTCAAACTAGTAACTCAAGTGCGAATAATAATATGCTTTATGTACAAATGTTAAGAGACCTAGTTCAGACCATGAAAACGGACGGGAGTAGTAATGAACGTTATCCAGTTTTAAACGTTATTCCAGAATTTGATCCCTCAAAACGTAATCAAACGGTAGATATGTGGATATTAAAGGTTAACGAGTGCGCTCAAATATATAATTGGTCAGAGAGACAGACAATCCATTACGCACTACCTAAATTAGTAGGTTTGGCACAAAAATGGTATCAAGGGCTCCCTAGTCTTATGTTTTCCTGGTCTGAATGGCAAGATAAATTACGTTCCGCTTTTCCGAGTGACGAGAATTATGCTCAATTATTGACCGATATGCTTGCTTGCAAAGCGCGCTTTGGCGATTCATTAGAAGAGTATTTTTATGAGAAGATGGTATTAGTAAATAGATGTAAAATTACTGATAAAAATGCCATCGATTGCGTACTGTTTGGAATCGAAGATCGTTCGATAAGAACAAGTGCAGAAGCAGCACAATATGCCGATTTAGATAAATTATTAATTTATTTAAAAGGAGTTAAAATTAATAAAAGGATTGACAAAGCGTTGCCGCAAGCTGGCATTTCGGATAGTAGGCGAAGTAGTAAACCCACTAGAAATTTAGCTAGCACATCAGAATTTAAATCTAAATGCTATAATTGTGGTGAAGATGGTCACCCGTATTATAAATGTAAGCAAACGATCAAACGGTGCACTGGGTGTAATAGAGTGGGGCATCTTGTTGACGACTGTTCTGCAAAGAAGGATCCAAAACCAAAGACAGTTTTACGTATTTCAAAAGAGCAAGATAATGATTTGAAGTATTTTAAATCCTCACTTGTTAATGGTGTGACTCTTGATTGTTTTATTGACTTTGGGAGCCAGTGTTCTATGTTGAGAGAATCTGTTGCGCGAAGCTTGACCACTACCTGGTCGGTAAATGACTTGCCAGTCTTACGCGGTTTTGGCGATTCTATGGTTTGTTGTATAGGCAAATGTGATGTTCAAATTGAAGTTGATTATGTGAAGGCAACGGTACCAGTCTTTATAGTTCCTGATCACTTATTGCAAGTGCCACTGTTACTAGGACAAACTTTCACTGAGCAAGACCATATAATTGTTTTTAAAACTAACGATACGTTAAAAATAATAGATAAATCAGTGTCAAGTAACAAGAAAATAATAGCTTTGCGGGTTTCAAATGATATAACGATAGACGGCTATACGTGTATTGACATCTATTCCGATCCTAAGCATAGTGGGGATATATTGATAGAACCGAGCCTAAATCATAAACCGTCTATGGAGTACGAAATTATTCAGAGCTTAATTAGATTATCAGATGGTCTTGGTCAGTTGGTTTTAAGGGGCTTAAATACGTCAAAATTTATTTTAAAGCAAGATACTTTATTAGTTCGCGCTACTCCTTTCGCGGTAATGCAATCTTACCATGTTAACCGGATTTTAGACCAGCATGAAGATTTACCCAACCCAGTCATAGATAATTCATTAATTAACATCGATGCAGATTTAGTAGTAAAAGATAAAGAGTTATTATTAGATTTATTAAATGAGTACCGGGATTGTTTCGCTTTCTCTAGCAAAGAATTGGGTTGTATAAAAGGCATTGAAATGGAAATAAAACTAAATGACCCTTCACCTGTTGTATACCGACCGTATAGGTTAGCTCACTCGGAACGCCAAGTAGTAAGAGGAATGGTTAAAGAGTTAGAAGATTCTGGAATAATTCGACCTTCAACGTCAGATTATGCGTCTCCAATTTTATTAGTAAAAAAGAAAACCGGTGATTATCGACTCTGTATAGATTTTAGGTCCCTTAATAAGAAAACTATTAAAGAGCATTACCCATTGCCGAGAATAGACGACCAGTTAGATAACTTATCGGGCTTTAGATATTATACTACGCTAGATCTTGCGTCCGGGTATTACCAAATACCTATGTCAGACACATCAAAGCATTTGACAGCGTTCGTAACACCTGACGGACACTTCGAGTTTAACCGAATGCCTTTTGGCCTAGCAAACGCGCCCTCTATTTTCCAAAGAGCGATTAATAATATTCTTGGTAATGCGAGGTTCAAAAATGCATTTGCTTATATGGATGATGTGATAATCCCCTCTAAAACTATTGATGAAGGTTTCGATAAATTACGCAGTACATTAGATTTATTTAGATCTGCTGGATTGACATTAAAATTATCTAAGTGCAACTTTTTTATGCGTTCTATAGATTATTTAGGGTTTGAGGTCAATGAGTGTGGGGTCAGGCCCGGGAAGAAAAAAATAGAGGCCGTAGAAAAATTTCCTCGTCCCACTGACCAGCATAAAGTCCGTCAATTTATTGGTTTGGCAAGTTTTTTCAGGCGCTTTATTAGAGGCTTTTCCACGATTGCCCGACCATTAACTAGATTATTAAAAAAGGATTCTCTTTGGCATTGGGGAGATGTAGAAGAAGTAGCTTTTCAAAGTCTAAAACAAGAATTAACGAAACGTCCAACGTTAGCTTTTTATAACCCAACCTTTGAAACGCAAGTACACACAGATGCGTCAAAATTGGGTATAGCTGGCATATTGATGCAGAGGCCTAGTAAGGATTCTCCATTTAGTGCTGTGGCTTATTACAGCCGGCAGACATCGCCTGAGGAGGCTCGTTTTACCTCTTATGATTTAGAAACACTAGCGGTAGTTACCTCGTTACAACAATTTCGCGTGTATTTATTGGGACTTAAGTTTACAATAGTTACAGATTGTAACTCAGTGCGTGCTACATTTGAAAAAAAAGATATGTTGCCCCGAGTCGCAAGATGGTGGAATGTCTTACAGGAGTATGACTTTGACATTATTTATAAACCAGGCTCTAGCATGTGTCACGTAGATGCTCTTAGTCGTAATCCTGTACAGCTCTGTGATTATACGGAAGTTAGGTTAATTGACGTAAATTGGTTAACTACTAGTCAAAAGAATGATTCAGAGTTGCAAAGAATTATAGCGATATTAAATGATAAGGAGACAGATAATATTATCGAAATTAAAAATAGTTTTGTAGTTAAACGTGGTTTGTTGTACAGAAAAACGACCGAAGGAGATCGATGGGTGGTGCCTAAGGGAGTCAGGTGGCATTTGCTCCGAGCAAATCATGACTCGCTGGGACACTTCGGTTTTGAAAAAACGTATGATAAAATTAAAAGCCACTACTGGTTCGGCAAAATGAGAAAATTATTAAAAAAATATGTAGATTCATGTCTAGAGTGTGCCCATACGAAAGCTCCCGCTGGTAAAAGGTCAGGAGAGCTACATCCTATACCAAAGGTTGACCGTCCATTCCATACCGTACATATTGATCATCTTGGTCCTTTTGTGCGTAGTAGAAAAAAGAATTCCTATCTCCTTTTGATAATTGACGCATTCACTAAATATTTAATAATAGAACCGGTCAAGAGCACTAAAAGTAGTCATAGTATAAAAGCGATTAAAAATTACTTCCATACATTTGGCGTCCCAGAAAGATTAATTTCAGACCGGGGAACCTCCTTTACTTCCAAGAAATTCAAGGAATATCTAGATTCATTGGGTATAAAGCATGTATTGAATGCAGTTGCTACGCCGCGAGCTAATGGGCAAATAGAGAGATATAATAGAACTGTTCTCGCCGCTCTCAGTGCCAAAAACTTCAATAAGCCCGAAAAATTATGGGACGAGTCGGTTTCCGAAGTTCAATGGGGTATAAATAATACGGTTAATAAAGGAATAGGTAAAACACCGTCTCAAGCATTGTTTGGCTTTAATTTAATTGGAACTCATGACTCATCTTTATCTCTAAATACTTTAGATAATACAGCACATAATGAAAATGTAACTAATTCCATTCGAAATGAAGTAACTGAATACGTAACTAAAAATCAGGCTAAACAGAAAGAGAGTTTTGACAGGCACAGAAAGAAGGTTAGTTATAAAATAGGTGATCTAGTTAGGGTAGAAAGAGAAATCCCTTCTAGTGGTCAAAGTAGAAAGCTGGTTCCTAAACTCCGGGGCCCATATCGTGTTATAAAGTGCTTGGACAATGATCGGTATTTAATTGAAGACACTCCTCTGTCTAGAAAAGGTAATCGACCCTTTCAGGGTGTTTTTTCAGTCGACAAGATGCACCCATGGCTAGTGTTTAATAGAAGTATTGAAAAATCAGATGATGAATTAAGCGGTGACAATGAGTCTGATATTAATGAACCAGGTCAATCTGGTTAAAATAATATAAAGGAATAAAAGCCTGACTGATTGTGGTATAAATAAATAGTAATTAATTTTGCATGTATTATAATTAAGTTTATTTCAGTAAGTAACTTTAATTAGAAAGTATGTAATCGTCAAAGCCACTGAAAATAGTAAGAGGTTTCAGTGGTGTGACGTAGCAATACTGAAGACATGAAGGGGCTTCAGTATTGACGTTATTGTAGAAGCTACAATAACGTATTTCTGATTTATAATAGTATGAGGCGAAGACATGAAGGGGCTTCGTCCTCAAATTTATGAGATACTTTGTGATAGATATGAAGAGGCTACCACACTAATAAATAATACTGTTATAATTATTGTTTTTAAGATTATTGTTATTATTTAAAATAATTTATTATTTTTAATATTGTATCAGTTTGATTTATTTACAAATTTCATGTATTTACAAAATTTATGATTTTCACGAGACGTGAAATTATCAGGAAAGGCCGACTGTTAGCTAATTTTATAATTATACCAAATATATTTTGTTTTGATTATGACTACTAAATGCCTACATGCATATTGTGAACCGTGTTCCTAAGTAAACATTAATATAATCATTGACTACCCACAATTATTAATATAAATCCCGACCAACTTCCATACGTAACAACATCTGTCAAACAGTAGATTATTTTGTAGTTTTGTTTAGGAACACGGCAGTCGAGTCTCAGCTGTCGTTGAGAATACATGTCTTGTGATTTTGATGTGAAGAGATAATAAAGTGAATTATTAAACAATTTATGGACTTTTGGTGTAACATTCCTTGGCTCAATTATACAAGACTTAGGCCATGAACATTAACACACAAACTAAGTGTCGCCTTCCCGTTTATCCAGTTAGTAGGTACCTAAGGTCTAAGGTTTTCCTCTTCATCATCTGATGTTTCTGCGTTTCCTTGCACTTCATCTCAACGTGCCGGAACGTAACAAACAGGTTTCGTTACTTTGTTACATCAATATTACCAAGTACTATGGTAATTTCAATAATTGTGGAAATGATTTAGCTGTTATGAATATTGTCGAACACGACTTCAAAGCAAAGTAAAGTTTACTTTCGCATTCTTATAATGTTAGTTCCGATGACGTTTAAAAGATCTTGACCAGTGAGTCTGTGGGACCATGTTCAAAGCACGGAGCAAGTGATAATTAAATTATTCTGTGACGTATTATGACATTACTGCAGTACTATGATCTATTCTGTGTCATTACAGAGAATCCCCTCCTGACGTCGTGGTCTCTGCGCAACAACTGGCGGCGGCTGACTGCTGGCTACGAGGACGGTGACCCCAGGCTGGCGGCGCTCACTCCCGTACAGGGAGTAAGGTCTGGCAAATTATTACTTATTATATTCTGCCATAATGCTGGCCCTCTTACATAACAACTATTATCAGAAACGTCACTTGGTGTTGACGATTCTTAAGCCACTTTGCGCTCAGTATCCCTTAACTGAATTTAACGGCGGACTTGTACGTATATGGCTGCTGGTGACCAGTGTTAGAATAATGTGTCTTTCAAAGCTCGAAGATATTCAAATTAAAATTCTACAACTAATCAAGAAGCCATCAAGCGGAGCAGAAATTGAATTGAAAGCCTAGCAAAACCTGCTATACATTTACTGCATCAATCTGGCTAACATCTTGTTTCTCCAGGGTGTTCCTGATGCTGCTAATTATGGTGACTCACAGCGGATGTATCCACGATACCCTGTACCTTTACAACCCGAGGTGGATCGAACAGGTGAGAGAACTCATGCCATTGATACATTCTTGAAGAGAATTAACAGTATTTTTGCTTACTGGGTTCTTCGATAAACACAATCAAGTTTGGAACCCTTGTAATAGGGACTGAGGTGTCTCATGGGATGGAACACATCTAAATTACCTATCGTTACTGGGAATTAGACAGGTCAGGACATTGTTCCATCAATGGCAATATAACTAGGAATTGAACTTTGAGACCCTAAATCTGAAATTGTCACTTTTACCACTGTTTGTTACAGACAATGGCGAAGAAGGTTTGTGTTTGGTTTTCGATTATCGAGTTTAGGTTATAATCTACATTTCAACTTGCATCATCTTCTCCAGGTATCTCGTCACCCGGCGCTGATGATCTTCTTGAATGGCACATCGGTGGTGCAGATGTTCGTGATGCTGTCTAACTTCCTGCTGGCCTACAACCTGCTGCTCTACACCAAGGCCAACAAGGTCTCCTACAAGCTGCTGCCGTACATCACTATCAAGAGGATTGCTAGGTTAACATTCCTGCTCTGTTTTGGATATTCAATATAGCAATTATACATACAACTTTCATTTCACCTTTACCTTGTAACTCTTAGTTGAGTTTAATTTTGCTCCCCAGGGTCATAATAGAGCCACTTCTAGATACTAAGTAGACTATACTTTACCATGGGGTACAACGTATTACATTAAATGGATGGATTTTGCCTTTTGCTTATGTAGTACTTTTCTCTTTCCAGGATATCTCCAATTTATCTACTAGTAGTGGGTTACGCAGCGACGTGGTGGGCCCGGACCAGTTCTGGCCCCATGTGGCCTGTCTTCGTGGGCGCAGAGAGCGAGGTGTGTCGGCGCAAGTTCTGGACGCACGTGTTCTACATCAATAATCTGATTGACCCTGAAGATATATGCTTGGTGCAAACATGGTAAGCAAATCTAAAAATAGAAATATTAAATGGTTTCTATAATATATTTCGTGTAGCTTCTGCACAAATATAAGCGTAAGCTTGGAAGAAGAAGGGTAGAGGTAAACTAAAGAAAAGGGAGATATATTGTGTAACACTTTTTGTTTATTGGTTTTTGCTTCTATGGGTATTAAAGTTTAAATTAGTCCACAACATGAAGCCCAGTAAGGACATGGCAAAAAATTACATTGCTAGAAAGGGTAACTACAGAAGTGTGACGAAAGAAGACATAATTACAGAAGACGTAATGACGCTGAGCCCGAGTAAAAATGGGACAAAGGCTTCAGTATTATTATGCTTCAGAAGCATGAATATGTGCAATGAGCGTTGGCGCAGGTTCCTGGCGGTGGACATGCAGCTGTACGTGTGCGCGTCGCTGCTGTGCGTGTGGCTGGCGCGGCGCCGGGCGCGCGCGCGGGCGGCGCTGGGCGCGCTGCTGCTGGCGTCGTGCGCGCTCAACGGCGCGCTGGCCTACGCCTACGAGTGGAAGTCCGTCATGTACTTCGCTTATCCGAGGTAACGCAGTTTTATTCTTGCTTAAACTCATCGCTTGACTCCCAGTTTCACATAATTATGATGTACCATTGTCCCTCCCCCAGTACTCTGAGCACAATGTACAAGGGCATCTCCTCGTTCTCCCGCCTGTACCAGGCGCCCTGGGGCAGTCTCCCGCCCTGCTTCATCGGACTGTTCCTAGCTTTCTTGCACTTTGACATGCAGGAGAACGGAGTCAAGATGTCTTCTTACAAAGTAAGTGGTTCTCTTAACTGATCTTGTTGACACGGTTGGTTTTTGACGTCCAAGAAAACTAATATGTATCTTCACTACATATGTATTAACAAAACTAGATTGTACATAGGTAATCTATCTAATCTGTGTGGTATCCAGGAAGAACAGTACCATAATGAGATAAAGGTCACAAACTAACAGCAATTAATACCTATTAAGCTGCTTCTGGTGTGGAGGCTTCAGCAGTGACTTGGTAACTAGCCACCGGAGGATCATACCGCCCAACTTCCAGCAGCAGGTGTCCTCCATCTTAGACCGTAGTCGTCAAACATATACTCTTTTTCATACAAAAAAAAAATAATACTTAGTACCTATTATCAATGGTTGAAAAGTCTTGACCTAAATCATTATCTCCCCAGTCGCTGAGACTAGCGTACCAGCTGGCCCCGCTGGGCATAGTGTCGTGGATCCTGGCCGGCAACTACCTGCGCGAGTACACGTCGCCGTGGTTCGTGGCGTCGTACGTGGCGCTGGAGAGACCCATCCTCAGCACGCTGGGGGGCATCGTGCTCATGGGGATGGTCAATGGATTGGAAGGTTAAGAGATTAGTTTTCTATACTATAGGTTTACCTACCGTTTGAAATCCACCTAACAATTTATATGGCTTGCGATTCGGATGAAATTGTAACATTTAAAAAAAATACCTTATTATTACTTACTTACCTCACCTCGTCAAGTATACGTTAGGTAAGCTTATCGTCGTCGTGTGCTTCCAGGCTCGTTGAAGCAGCTGTTCGCGTGGCGCGGCTGGTACGCGATGGGTCGCATGTCGCTGTCCGTGCTGATGGTGCACTGGTGCATAAACCTCATCATCGCAGCCTCGCGGCCGCAGCCCATTGCCACCTCCGTGCTGAGTGTGGTCAGTATACTGCAGACACCTTTCGCTTGTCATTAAATTATCTTCTAATTAGTCTATAATAATCTCTTGGTTATTTAAACTTTGTGCAAAAGAATATTATTAGTATAGTTGTAAGAATTCACCTGGCGTTAGGCAGATCATACACTCTTGTACTTATAGTCCGGAGGCTTATTTAAGATAGTTTATCAACCAAACTTTTCCTCCCCAGTTGGTAGACTGGCTGGCCACCAGCTGGTGCTCCTACATGATTGCAATCCCGCTCACCTTGATGGTTGAGATGCCGATCCAGAGGTTTGTGACGTCACTGGCCATCTGAAGAGGTCATCTGCAGCCAGAGAACCAAGACTTTCCTCTAACGAGGACGCCCACAAACTGACAGCATAGTGCCCTCACAACACAGAACTAGGGGAAGCACCTAGACTCTAGAGAAAACTCGCATATTCAGCTTATTTGCAATACTTGCCAAAAATCTCTTATATACCTTAATCGATATAAACTTCAAGTCTCTCTTTCTCTATAATATCTAAGTCTGTGAAGTTAGCTGCGGGTGGCACTTGCGCATACAATACTCGTGCTTTGATTATTACTCGTGTTCAAATGTTCCTACATGCGTGAAAACACGTGGGCTGCTTGACCGTCACTTCATTTAAACTCGGTTGACATACAATGCGTTTTAAACGCGACTATTCCGTCCGTGAGAAAAACCAATCCGCAGCTAAGTTCACAGATACAGAGATCCGTGGTGCGTCTACCATCGTTGTCGCGCTGCATGTTTCTGTCCTTTTTCTATTAATTTTTTTATGATATAGAAAACGCGTTAGATCTACCAATTTTTTAACTTTGCAAGCCCTTCTATTTGACGATCCACAAGAACAGTGCCAATGACACCGATGACTGAACGTTTCTTTAAACTGAGTCGGTCAGTTGGTTCGGTTGGTTCGTTAGCGTCTTCAATCATTGTAGAGTCATATGAACTGATGAATAGTGTTTCTTAGGTTTAGTCCTAAATCTGATGTTAACAGATTCACCACAAAACACCAGATTATTAAAGTGGGTAATGGTGGACCAAGCTGGGTTCGTTGAGCGATCGCAAACATAGAACAGGGGACAGCCTGAAAAATGAATCCAATCCCAACCCATAGGAGCTCATTGCAACGTTTATGCGGCAGCAAATTCCAATGCGCGCGGAATTTGCAACATTTACTTAAGTAGATAATAAATATTATATTGGAATTGGGTTTACGGTTCAAGAGTTATAAGTCCCTGAAGTACCTAAGAATTTTGATTTTTTCACTGTTGACGAAATAAATTGTTGGGGTATCAAGATGATGGTTATATGAGGGAGGGGTTTGATAGAATGAAGGTCACTTTCGGATATATACTTTACTGGTACCAGGTTACAAATACAATCTATACTTATAAAATGGTAACGTGACTGACTGACAGACAACGCACAGCCTAAACCGGTGGACCTAGGGACTTGAAATTTGGAGACAATATTCTTTAAGTACCGTAGGGGTGCACTAAGGAAGGATTTTCTGAAATTCTCCCCCTAAGTAGGTAAAAAATGGGGTTACCGTTTGTATGTAAATCCGTCGTTCTTAACGTTAAATGTACGATACTTAGTATTCAGCTTTTCGGTTGATAAATGAAAGGACAAGCATTCTTTTTTTTTTAATCTACCTACTTGAGTGGATAAAAAAGGGGGTGAAAGTTTGTATGGAAGATTCGTTATTTTTTAAGTTACAGATGTAAAAATGAGTATTAAGCTTATGCGCTAAAAGTAAAAAAAAACGTGTATCAAAAAATTTGGATTTTTTCCCCCTAAGCAGATATAAAAGGGGACTAAAGTTTGTAGTTATGAAAATCTGTCATTTAAGTTGATAATTCGCTTTTCGGTTAACAAATAGAACGTGTTCCAGCTTTTTAATAACTCTTCTCATTAGGGGGAAAGGGGGGGGGGGGGGTGAAAGTTTGTGTAGGAAATTCGGTATAAGTAAGAGACATCAAAGTGGCATAACTAATGCACGTACCTACATCTCGATATCACTATGGGGAGAAAATATAGAAGAGATACTCGAGAACTACTGGACCGATTTTCATGGTTTTTGATTAGTTGGATTAGTCTCTGCCTATAATAGAAGAATCGAAGAAAAAAATATGGAACTATACCCCTTGGGTATGGTAGGGTATGGGTAGGGTAGGGTAGAGGTAGGGTAGGGTAGGAATAGAGGGGTAGGGTAGGGGTAGAGTAGAATAGGGTCGAGTAGGGTAGGGTAGGAGTAGCGTAGGGTAGGGTAGGGGGGGTAGAGAAGAATAGGGTAGAGTAGCGTAGGGTAGTGTAGGGTAGGGTAGAAAAAGCGTAGAGGTAGAAAAATCACGCGTACAAAGTCGCGCGGGGCAGCTAGTATAAAATAAACTACATAATATTATCAACCTAACTGTATGGGTGCGGGGAGACGACTGCTGCGCCACGCTAATATCGCTGTGCGCCTTATACAAAACTAATGCGTCAGCAGTGTCCCTACAATATTCCCCCCCTTTTAACAAAAAAAAAGGAACTTTTTTTTTTTTAAACATTTTACAAAATAATTAACTTGCACACAATAATATTACGTTGGACCTTTAAAAACATTTAACATAAACAAGTAGTGACAATCAGTCTTTAAGCGGAACTCTAATATAAACAAATATCTCATGTTACTGGAGCGCTAGTTCACACAATGCAAGCTCAACAAAAATACGATAGTGGTCGATACGTGGGACAAATTACAATGAAATAATAACTATTCATAACCGAAACTTTAGTTACAATATTCTACCAGAAAAACTATAAGAACACATCACAAATACTTTAAATACACATTTCTTAAAACTTCTGTTGCTCTCCGTATGACGCTTATAGGTAATGCTATTCGTACGAAGAAGCTCATTTTACAAATCCTGCCAGCGACATATTCTCTTCCTGGGCCATAATCTTAGTGAGATGATAGGTTGCGCAATCCAACACTCGATGCGGTATCTGTCCTCGCCACCAAGTGTGATGTACAACTACGACGCGTGCACTGTTCTGTGGAGTGCCACCGCCGGTGTCATGTCATTCACTGTCCTCGGAGTATGCTGCGTGTCTTCGTCCTGGTGCGGAATCTGCCTCGCCCCCAAGTGTAATACGCCTCGACGTACGCACTGTACAATTGAGTGCCGCCGCCGTATACTGCTCCGGAAATTCCTAGCTGCCCGTGCCATGGTCGCTCGTGTCAGCAGTTCTTGTGTAAACGTGTCCTGTATTCTTCTCAATTGTGTGTGTCAGGTGCAGTTAGGTCCATAGCCCTCTTGGTCACAGCAAAAAGGGCGAGTCGTCTCCCGTAATTACGTGTTCAGATTACCTCCATAAGCATCCTCTGCTGCCACGCTGCACATGCGCTAATTGGTTTCGCTGTCCATGCGCACGTGTGTCGATGCCACGTTGTTCATCCAAGCGCGTGCTCCATTCTCACGGGGTCATCGCTGAAAGCTGCGTATCCAGTGTCGAAGGGTCACCAATGTTGGGGTATCAAGATGATGGTTATATGAGGGAGGGGTTTGATAGAATGAAGGTCACTTTCGGATATATACTTTACTGGTACCAGGTTACAAATACAATATAAAATAAACTACATAATATTATCAACCTAACTGTATGGGTGCGGGGAGACGACTGCTGCGCCACGCTAATATCGCTGTGCGCCTTATACAAAACTAATGCGTCAGCAGTGTCCCTACAAAATGAACAGAGAAAATATGGAAAGAGTTATTTGTAGCCGAGTATTGTTTATTATGTAGTACCCGACTTATCTTCGACTATTCAGCAAAGTAATTACCTGTAATATTAATATCTTATCTTTAAGAAATGCATAATATCTGCCTCGAAGTGGAAAATCGTTATAAAGTTTTCCTAAAATGACTATGTATATTATAAAATATAATAGCTGCTTAAAGCGGCTATGTTAATAAGGAATGATTGTAAATGCTCAGATCTGTAATATTAGATCAAATAACATTAAATAAATAATGTTAGAAACTTTATAATAAAGGTTTTAATGCGCTCTTCAATATTGACAACTACCTTTGTTTGGTGAAGGGCGCGTCAAAATGCAAGCGTTAAGTGATAATATGATATATAAGTTAGTTTACATTTAAGTTAGCTTAAGACGGAAATAAATGTTTGGAAATAAGTTTTGCTTTTATTCGACCCTTGATTATCGTGAACATCAAAACACTGCAAAAGAGATGAAGTTAGAGAGTTTAAAAAGGGACAGCAAAGGTAAGAAAAAATATATATGTTTCATAGAGTATTCAACAAAATATAGAGTGATAACGTCAACCACATTGCCTTGTGCGGAGCGAAAGCAGGTCTCACCATACAAATGTTAAAATGTAATTTTTTCAAATTATGTTTTCTAGACGTTTTTCAAAATTTAACTCAGTAGGTTAACCATGATATATGCTAAAATGTAACTTTTTCGCTCGTGGAGCCTAGTTGAACCGCAGTCGATCGAGTTATGATCGCAAACGGAGCTTGTGTCGCGGCCGCGTTGTTCATACCCGTGCTCACAGTTCATACTTCTATAGGGTTGCACTATATTTTTTTATATACCTCTAAGATATGTTTAGACACGATCTCAATTTCAAAGATCACATCTGAAAACTACTGCCAGCTGCAGCTACTGAAGCTTTCGCCATTCAAATTTAATTTATTAAACTTAATTTAATTTACATGTTGATTGGATAATGGATAAAATAATATATCTTTCCGAATAGCGCGGAGACTGTTGTTATTTAAGCTACGTCAGTCCGACTGCCACTTTCTATTTTACAATTTGCCATTAAATTAGTATTTCTAATTTAACCCATGAACCTAATACCAGTCGAAAAACCTATCTTAGGCCTCTGACATGTCTTTAAAGATCCACCACCGAGACCCTCTCTCATGTGCGCTGGTTTCCTCAAGACAGGTAGTGATATAGTAATAGGGATCAAGGATCTGCCGGCAGAGGCAATTCGCTGTACGTAGAAACATGTTCGCGGATATATTAATATCATTAAAAGTTACCTTGACTTTTGTTCAAGTGCAGCACGTAGGTATTGGTAACTGAACTCGTACAATCCGCTTTGCTTTATTGAATTAAATAAAAATAAACAGAGATGCTTATGCGGGCCATTTTTTGTCAAGGTAAGAGGTAGGTACCTGTCTTTTTTGTAAAAAGTTGCCTTTACCTACATTACATTTTGTACTAACTAATCAAATGTGGCCATCGCATATAATACCAGCATCTGCGAGCGTCTTCATCTGACTGTTTTATCTGGTTTATTTTTAGAGCTAGTTTATGAAGTGAACCAAGACGGATTCCAAGTCAAAGTGTTGCTGTGGTCTTTTAGATAAAAGATTTCTTTCAAATTCTGTCCATAAATTAATGTAATTATGATCCACAAATATTAAATAAGTAGTTTTTGAAACGCACGCAACATTTATACCACATGTATAATTGTAGATACAATATATAAAAAAAAGAATTTGCTCATCGCGCAGTGCCCCAGTTACGTAAGATGTAGGCATTTTTGCAATTTATAAAATACTAGCTGACGCGGACGCCCGCGATTTCTTTCTCGAGTTATTTAATGATCTCGTTCAGTCAGTTCGTCAGGGACAGTGTAGCTTTTTTAGAGTAATGAAACAAGAATAATTTTAACACGGCCCGTATACAAAATCCAATTTGAAGGGCAATTAATACCTAATTCCTTAAGGTTTTTTATTGCGTGATATCTAAAATTAGCTCAAGTTAGGCCTTATAAAGTAAGCTACCTGTTAGTGAAAGACTATCAAAATCGGCCCAGCCGTTCAGAAGATTACCCGGAACAAACAGACTGAAAGACAGGCTGACAAACATTTAAAAAACTGTTTAATTTTTTTTAATTATAAGTAGGTACCATACGCATACAGATAAGAATTTAAAAAGTGTCTAGTTGTTATTTTGTTATTACAAACAGACACTTCAATGTTATTTATTTGTATCTACTTATACTGTTTGTTTGTTGTATTTAAGAGATTTTTTAGGCTCAGTTTTAATTTCTTTTTATGTAATTTTTAATAATTATGCTAGTAGACCAGCTTTCCATTTTACTATGAACAAAGATAATTAAAAATGGTGAGAATTAGTTTAATTCACTTTCACGCAAAAAGTATTTAGTTTACAATAAATTAGCGGTTTATTTTTTCGCATAGCAACCGCCCGGCTTAACTGAACAGAGAGAACTTTGCCTTTGCTATGTAAGGCCCAATTTCACCATTCACTTTAAAAAGCGAGTTTAATAAAACTAAGTTCAACTAACTACAGTAGATATTGTTCTACGCATACTGAGTTCAACGGAACCAAAATGTCAACGTTAATAGTTTAAAATTCAATAAATTAAGAAACAAATAAGTTATGGCCATGATTAATATAATGTTGTTTATCAAACATACCTATAAACTTTACATACGGCGCCGCGGCGTATAATATTCGTTGTTGGAGCGCCTACATTTATAGACCTAGCAATCAGTTGTCCGTCCTTACTTTAAGTTTAAGTTAATTTACTTCATAATTATTTATAACTCATACGAACTTGTTTACACTACTATTTTTTTAAGACCCTAATTAATTCCGGTTCTCGAAGAAAAAATGGGTAAGCACTACGCACTCACAGGGTAGTATGAGATTGAGGTATTGAGATAATATACTTGTCTCGTTTTGACTCTTTCGGAAAGATAGAGACACGTCGCATTATAACTGTCAGTATTCACATAATTTGCAAACTCGTGGTAGGCCCCCAGATTGAGATTAGATAACGTAGGTACTAGTAGCAGGAAATCGACGCGACTTGAAGGACCTGCAGCCATAAAGGTAAGTGAGGTTATATAACGAATACTTTCCACTAGCCAATATTTGCTCTCAATTTATAGGATACTAACTAATTCGTGTGAGTTTGCTCGGTTTTAATTTAACTAATAAATCAATGTATTTAAGACATAAGACATTTATTCGCCAAGAATATGGTTCAGAAGATTTTCCATTCTGAGGTGCGTAACTAAAAATGACTGGTAGATAGCATGGCACTAATATAAATATAAACTATATAGGCTAGAATATGCATGTTACCAAACACTACTTTACCATTAGTTTCTCTATTAATGATCTCGTAGATACAATGAATGGCAACATTATAGTATTTAATAAACATGGTATCATTGACGTGATTCAATATACTACAGCTTACATTTACAATACACAAAATTGTTATTAGTAACAGTCAAAACTATCATAACATTGTAATACATGTTTTATTACATACTCGTAAGTTATAATTTTTGAATATCAAGAATCATTTGACACTTCGCCAGTTATAAATCTCATGCATTAGGGGGCGATATTGGGCAACTCTGTAGCCAATTACCGTTAAATACTAGCGTAGATCTTAACTCTATGCTGCTCTTGCGCATGGCACATCACACAGAGGTTATTTGAGACGTACTGTGCGTTCTTATTCCATGGAAATCGACGTCTAAACTCTGACATTTTGTATAAGTATTATAAACAAAAAAATAATAATTACTTTGAGGTAACAGAGATAATACGTGCAATAGGAGAGACCTATGTCCAGCAGTGGAATGCATACTGTGGATAAACAAAGATATTATCAAAATCAATCTAGTAATTTTAAACTTAGTCCCAAAACAAACAGACATCAGAACACCTAACTCTAAGTGTTAAGAAACTAAGTTTACATCACAGTTATATAAACTACCGGCACGCGGCGCCCTACAGTTTAGTAAAATATCATTGCATGTAATACTTTGCAATGACATCAAATATCTTGTAATATAACAATATTGTTTATGGTGTCGTGGCACGTGGCCGGAGTGAAGACGGAGTGAGGTGCGTGGGAATAAGCTCTAAGATTTACTTTACATAGTAACTTTAGAACGTGACATACATCCAAATTCACTGATTTACCGACTCTCTACAGAGATGTTCTAATCATAATAATATGTCATTCATAACGTTCAAAAGGTTTCTACATTTGAACGTAAAAATTTGAACGAATCATGATTGCTTTTTAAATAATTTCAAATTCTAAATTAACACGGGTGAAAGAGCGGGCAAAAGCTAGTAGTATCACAGATTACTAAGTAGTATATAAAATATGCCACGTGAATTATTTTAATAATATGTGACGTTGCTTGAAACTGTTGGGTTCTCCCATTTGGTAATTCCCAGTGGACCAGAACAGAGTATGACGAGTACCTGTGTATCAATATTATTTATTTTTTAATCTTTACTAATTACAGGATTTTTGTATAATAAATGACTACCTACAACAGAAGGATATCCGCTATTGCATTTTGAAGGAGTATAGCATAGGTACAGCTGTGTCCGAGTTTGTTTTAACTTCAGCTGGAATGCTATGCTCATTTGCAGTCAATTGCAGTGGACAAATTCCTTTAGTTTAGATATATGTAGGTACATTAAGATAGGTTACTTGACAGTTCATCCTCGTACATGAATGTGAATGTCTAGGAAATAGTCTAGACAAGAAAATTTAATAATCTTCAGTAGCAATTTCAATCTTCTCATTTTTAGAAACTGACAATCAAAATTTTAATTAGTCTACCTACACAGTTTTTTTAGAGAATTTGAACTTGCGATTTCCTGGTTAGTCGCACCAGCCGCACTGCTAAAGTGCCAACTGAGCTATTAGTAAACCCGCTGTGCTGCGCCACAGTTTAGCCCGCTGTGCTGTTAAAGGCAGCCACAGATCTATGGCTACTTTGTGTAGGTAGTAGTGGTACAGCCAGTGGAACATGCCAGCAGTTCAGCAGTCCTTCAAGTAACCTTTAGTTAGTTGAAGGACTGCTGGACTGCTGGCATGTTGTATATGGGGTCTGGTTCCTAAAGCGGTGTAATGTGGAAGGGTTGGAACTGTCTGGGTTGACAGTAGAGTCCGTGGACCTGGGACAGAGCTGCTTTGGTCATCCAGGTAGTACAGCCGCGGGAATTTTGCGCAGGCATTCTTGTCAGAAACAAGGGCTGCAGTAGGTAACGTGGAAATTAAAAATAAACTAAAATGGATTAGAATAAGGATTAAGATAATAATCTCACATTTGTATTACTCGTCGTAAACTGTGACATGCCACATAAGTCGTAAACTGAGACATGTTACATCCGTCGTAAACTGTGACATGCCACGTTCGTCGTAAACTGTGATAAGTTTGTGATTAAGTTCTATAGTGCCTCGTATCACGTAGTATTCAAGGTGTTCAAAATAAAAAGACGTTACGCGATGTGGACCTGAAAAAATCAGCCAGGTATTGGTATACCAAACCTGATGACTGAAATAACTTAGAATTTATTTCTACCTATAGGCACGTGTACCTAGTATTGATGTTGATGACGTTAATGGAAAGTATATCCCAATATAACTTATTTCACGAGAAGTCGCTTGCGCAGGGGTTTTAAATTTAAATGAAGAAAAAGAATGCAAGTGAGATCATATTGAGTGGTGTGACGCACCCGCGGTTATAAAGTAGCCCGTATGACCAGAATAAACTATTATTGGATGGAAATTTCCGAACTGTCAATGGAAAAAAGATAGGTATTGTTATAATTTTACCTTATAGGTAACCTACCTTATCATACGCAGGAACAATCGAGAAATGAAAACAACAGCACTCATTTATTTTGTATGAATTTTATAGGTAAATTTTATTCTTGGAGTTAATTGACCAATTTGAGTAATTTGATCAATTTAAACTTGCATTACATTGAGCGCCTGTATTCCGCAAAGGGGATAGGCAGATGTGTATGCACTATGCAGTACATCCACGTTTCGCCGGCTATGTTATAAGAAGTCCCATGAAATGGGGGCGAGCCTATTGCCAATTCCCGACTCCATGCCGCTACTGAAAATTTCCTAATGGAAAAACTTAATAACACTTTGGCTGATCCAGGAATCGATCAATCAAAACCAGGACCTCGTGTTCAGCAGTCGCGTTTGCCACTAGACCAACGAGGCAGTAATTTTGAATTTAAAACTAAATCGATGATTTTTTAAAATACAGTCGAAAATATTGTATTTAAACTTTTAAATACATATACTGTACAATCAATAATATTCCATAGAGATCAGCAGAGAGTTTTGCATATCATTGAATTTATATGTATTTGAATCAAAAGTAAGAGAAAAGAAAAGTAAAATAAGAGACAAGATTAGATTTTTTCCACCTCACACACTATGAGAGTACACCCAAAACGGACAACACAACAAGTTCACCGTACTAGTCCTCCGAAACAAAATATCTATGGATCTCACAAAAATTTATTCTACACAGGGATTTACTCTACTACTAGGAAATACTTAGAATGAAGTATCAATCGCTTAAAGTTACCGTGAGCTTGTTAGTTACCGAAGAAACACAATAATTAAAATATTTACTTTCAATCTAAATGACGAAACATTGTATCATCGTATCTAACAATGATAAAAACGGAATATGTAACGGAAATGACTATCATTGCAGTGATCAGTCACCGGGTCACGAACCTACGATACATCGATAACTATATTAAGTATCTAAACAATGAAATGAAAGTACCTATCGATAATTAGAAATAGGTCGTGTTACTACGTACTCGTAGAACAGTTTATCAATTATGTTAATATCTGGAAACGGCTGGCGCATGGCGTAGCGGTTTAGCGAATCGCGTTCTACACCGCGCTCGCGCTGTACTGCCGCGGGTTTGGTTCTTGCACGGGACCAATATTTGTGTGATGGATAAAATAAGTAATGTATGCTGCCTTTTAAAGTATATAGGTATACCATTTATAATCGATATTATGCTATAAAATCTTTTGTCAATCAATATCTTTAAAAAAAAAATATTTGGTTTTGTGTAGGATTTGAACCTACACCACCCCAGCTGCGCTGCCAACTGAGTGATCCTGCTCGTGCTTTCGAAATACCCTTCAATATTAAAATAACTAATAATGAATGCAGTGATGGCATCTATCCCTTGTACGGCGGAGTACAGGGCTAGCATGGCTAACTTTATGGTAAGAATACAATTCGAACCAGAAGGAGAATTCGATTACGAGTACCATTTGTACCTACATACTGGTTAAGGTTAGTATGGCTTAGTATTTGTATTTTTTATGGATTTTCATAAAGCCACCCACCATCATGTCAGTGCGCTCTGCAAGATGTTATCATCTAGTAGCGACAAGTGGTGAGCGGCGCGGGCGCGGCCGAGCGGCGAGTTGCGTTAATGTGACACTATCCGTTCATCGATGTGTTTGTATGTATTGTATTATAGGCATATAGTATGGTTTGTGTTCTAATTAGGGCTGTCAAGTAAAGTAGACACCAAAAGTAGGTTATTCCGGAATGTAGTACTCAAGACAAGCACTTGCCATCCTAGACTAAGAGCCAACCAAAACATTTATCATCCATTAGACAACCATTTGTTTATTCTATAACAATACTTTGTCAATCATTTGGCAAGCTATGAAATAATGAAACTAGCTTTTTAATGGATTTTCGTCGTGCAAAAACCTTTATTCACTTGTCAAGTACCTAAACGTGACGTTTGAAGTGCTTTTCAGCTTTCGTGGTCGCAGGCAGACGAGAGCAAAGCACTCGAAACTCGAAAGTTATGAAATTATTACAAAATAAATGACAGACGTTTGAAAGCTGGTGAATAAGATAGATTATCCACTAGACATTAACAATTAATCATGTCGACTGTGAATGTTAACACACAGGTACTAATTATGCAGTTTGTCACAACTTCACAAGTGACATCTTTTCAAACTATCATTAATATTGTTCAACCTTCAACTGTTCAGTTTACTTCAAAAGGAACAGGTGTAGACATCATTGCGGCTGTTAGGACATATTCACACGGTGACAGTACGACAACATTATCTGACCATATGGCGGCGGCGCTAGTGGTGAGTATAGTATTGTCATTTGAAGAAATTTTGTATGGAAATCGATTAGTTCCAATTTTCACCGTCACCGGGTTAAAAATAATCTTATTTTAATATTCGTTGTTTAAAGTTTAAAGTTGTAAAAAATTTGGTCGTGTCTCTCCGACCTTACACTGATCATTACCGTACAACTGTCTCGGTGTACCCTCATTTTAAACCATTTAGGTCTTTTGTCCAATTGATGTATGACATTAAGAAATGAATAACCTTTACCGTACATACATATAATATTATTTTAAACAAACAGCTGCACGTGGTTTCCCCTGTATCCCGTGTTCCCGGTATCTTAGTTAATTTAAATAAGTATAAAAAAATCCGCAGTAAAACAGCTGAAGACATTTGTTTTGTTGACATGATTGCGGTTTCTGCAGATATAATTTTGCGGAATATACAGGACAAAATCCTAGCGACTATTATATAATTTCAGAAACAGGAGATTTTGTCACAAATATAAGTAGCATAACGCAGGAAACCTTCCAGTGGACATCAGTCCACTGGAAGGTATCTTGCTTTTCTTGCACCTGCTTGCAGGTTTTCTTCTGGAAGGTCGTAGAGCGACGTTGACGTAGAGCTTAGCAATCTAAGCTCTACGTCAATCAAAGCAACAAGCAAAGCAACAGACAAACAATCAAATAACTTTTAGAACTAGTAAAGCGACCATCCAACAAGTTAAGTAACTCATTGACTCCAAAATCTGATAGTACCATCCCTGCCAAACGAAAGGCCCCGGCCGGTGTTATGCAACGTTGCGCCGGCGCCGGTCGCTGCGCCGACCAGTGCGAACCATGGCGTCGTGTGCGCTGATCGCGCTGACGTTACTCAGCCTCACTCACGCCACCCCCGATGTGATCTTCGAGTTAAGCGGTACGGTAATAGTGAATAGTGCGAACAAGTGACTTCTAATGTGTGTCGTTCTGTGTTTGTGCTTTAAGGGAGTTGCTCTTTCATTTATTTGGTTGTAGTGTTGGTTATGAGTAGGATTTAAATTTAGGGTTCCTATATATTTATGGGTTTCCTATAGTTAAGAGGAACTAATTTATTTAGTGTAGGAGGGCTCGCTAGCTTTTCGGCATAGTTACCACTTACCTACCAGTTACTTAAAAAAAAAAATTTTTGTTATTAATTAGCCTGCAATGGACTAAACCATTTCCGGCTTTTTTCACTAACATTTTCTCCTGCATCGTAGGCATCATTTACAGACCTAATTTCACATGCACAAAAACACGTAAACCGAAAAAAAAACTTAAATAAATATTAGTTCCGTGCGGATTGTGCGTTTAATCGAACCCGTAACACTGAGCTCCGAAATCTAACCGTTTTGCAATCACAACAATTATGTTGTATTTTCTATGTACTTATGTACAAACTATAAAAATTATGTTTAGATACCTACAGTTTTAATGTTATAAAATATTCGTCGCTGAAATCAAACGCTCGTATTGTTAATAATAGATGTGATATTCGCAAATGGATTGAAACTGAATCATCTAAAATATAGTTTTCTATAACTGACACAGCTCCAGAATGTTCCATATATAGGAATAAGAAGACATACAAACGTAAATAAACCAGTTAAAACATAGCGGCCAGTAGCGAGCAATGCTAGATGTGTCGGCGAAGGGAAGGCCTGAATACCACAACAACTACCTAAAGTGCCAGTCGCCGGCGCAGGCGCAGCTCTGCGCTAAATACACTATTAGTCAATACTTAACTTCACGCTGTTAGTGTTAGGTGGTCAGCAAAATACTTTAGTTTCAGTTAGGTTCTGTTCAGTCATCTTCGACAGATATGATACTTACGATTTATTATTTTCAAATTTGTCAATTCAACATATTATTTGTCCTCGTACGGGAATTGAACCCTCGTAAGGTTAAACCATTAGATTGCAGGATCGAATACTGCTCGTAATTTCTTTAATACTAAAACTGTAAATATCTATCTATTGTCAAATCTCATTATTTCGGACCGAGTTGCTGCTTCCAATCTTATCCGACGCGATCTGATTCTAGGGAGCGACCATATCGCAATAGAAGAACGATAGATCTATTCTAATTTGGTCGTTCAAGAGTTCCAGATAATTCATCTAGAATTTTCTAATTCCGTAATTAACTGCCAATACATCGTCTTGACATTCGGGATTATCGATAAATTCATATCGCGAGTTATCAATCTAAAAAATGTCGTCGAACCTGCGACTGCGCGTTGACTGCTATCAATAAACAACACATAGGTGACTGTCACAACAAGACAATAGAAAATAAATCCCATATGAATATTTTAACCCATACAAAAGATATAATTATTTAATAGGAAATTTGAAAAAACGATACTGATGGGATTTGAACCTACGATCTTCATTCGATCGATCGCTCCATATGCATATTAGATATTTTACATCTCGGTGTGGCAAGAAACTTTGGATTTCCCATTGTGTCTCATTTCTCGATCCTTGTTGCCAATTTTTTCAATTCTAACTAGATTTTCACCTACATTTGTCACAAATCCACATCATAAAGCAAACAAAAGACAGTCAGACAGTTATTCCATTACCTTGTAGTAGCTGGAGAAAGCTGCTAACTGCGCTTTATTGACTTTGTACATTATACTCTGACTGGCGACGTTGTGCGATTTACCTACATGGACACTTTCCCAATGACATTGACCTCATTAGAATGTCAACCTAATGAGCCTCTTTACAACGACAGTAACTATCATCACAGTGTAAAGATCTCTTGTGCTATCATCATTAGACTGCCTTGTTGTCTAGTGGTCATAGGGGCGGCTGCTGAATCGCTGCTGTTTTCCTTTTGATACGAGGGCATGGTAAAGTTACTTACCGAAACAACATTTTAACGGCATAACTTTCGTGTATTCGTATTTTTTTTTTAATTACAAAAATTAAGCATAAGTACATTATCCTTTACTGAAAGTTAAGAATAAAATCAATTATATTGCTTACTATTTCTTCAAATACAATACATATAAAATACATTTTTAAATATTTATGCAAAAAATAAAGATAATCTATATATATAAAAGAAAGTCGTGTTAGTTACTCCACTTATAACTCGAGATCTGCTGAACCGATTTGGCTGAAAATTGGTGGAGAGGTAGCTGAGAACCAGGAAAAGGACATAGGATACTTTTTTTTTTAAGAACGGCTGGACCGATTTTCATGGTTTTTGATTTGTAGAGGTAGCGTAGGGTAGGGTAGGGGTAGAGTAGGGTAGGGGTAGAGTAGGGTATCGGTAGCGTAGGGTAGGGGTAGAGTAGGGTAGGGGTAGAGTAGGGTAGCGGTAGAGTAGGGTAGGGTAGGGTAGAGTAGGATAGGGTAGGGGTAGAGTAGGGTAGGCTAGCGGTACAGTAGGGAAGGGGTAGTGAAGGGTAGGGTAGGGGTAGATTAGGGTAGGGGTAGGGTGGGGTAGGGTAGGGTAGGGTTGGGGTAGAGTAGGTGAGGGGTAGAGTAGGGTAGGGGTGGGGTAGAGTAGGGTAGGGGTAGAATAGGCGTTGAAGTAGAATAATCATGCGTACGAAGTCGCGCGGGGCAGCTAGTTAAGTATATAAGTATTTAAAAATGTAAATGTAGTAGCCCACCAGTATCGGGAACAGGGTCCATTGCTTATTATTATTATTAAAACATAAACTACACTCCCGTTGTCAGGTGTTGACATAGTGTATAATTTTTTTGTTTTAAATCTCTGGGAGAAAAATGATTCATTAAGAAAATGTTAAAGTTGCTAAAGAATTAAGAATTAAGAAAATGTTAAAAATGCTAAAGTTTTACGTTCAGTATATTTAGAAACTTTGAAGATGTCAAGCGTCACAACATAAATTTAAAATTAATTTGATCTACTGCTAAGTTATTTTGGTAATATGAGACACAAATAAATATCATTTCATTTCAAAAAGAAATCAATTGTTACTAGTCACCTGCGTCTACGCGGTAGTCAGCCCTGTCCACAATATGAAATGATTTAGTTTAACTAATTAATTCAATACTATTATTAAAAATCTTACTACCGCATCCGGTATAGCAAAAAAAAAGAAATAAGTTAGGTACATAGTTTTGATTGAGGTGAGTAGGTATTACGATTATTAGTTGAACTTACTTCCATTTAATCAAACCGTCTGTCACAGGAAATATCTTCTTTAAAAATTGTATAATTTAAAATCTGAAGAGTTACGTTAAGTAAATTAAGTGTATACTTTTTGTTTACGTAATCTGTATATAAAAACGTTCGTTTTGAAGACGGTACCCTGGCTAAAGATGAGGTGCTTATTTATTTATTTATTTATTTATGTACACACACAGAAACAACAGATTACAAACACATAATAGGAATTAATGTACAAAGGCACTGCTTATTTCTTTAAGAAATTTCTTCCAGCAGACCTGCGAGAGGAGAAATTTAAAAAAGGACAAGTAGATACAGTGTGTATAAATATACCTACATACGAATACCTACACATATACTCTAACAATACATACCTACAAATTATAAATATGCTTTCATCTGGAACTCGCTTAACTTGGCACCAATTACGAAACGGAAATATTTGTGTTATTTCTCTTTTTTGTGCTTCGAAGTCGGTTATATTTTTGTGAAAAAAAGTTTCTGTTCTCACACACGTAATCCGAAATCCACCCGGACGAAGTCGCGGGTGCAAGCTAGTTATACATATTATATGTTACTTATTTCATACACCTTAGCACGAAGTAAAAACTTTCTACAAATAAGAAACCGTTTTAGACAGCCTGAATTAAAACTAAATGTTATTCTTGATTCTTTTATTAACTACACTTCATAATGACTCATTTATGAATTGTGAAAGTCATGATGGTCTAGTGGTATGAGTTGTGATGACCGTTGACTGGCAAAAGGTCTCAGGTTCGAACCCAAGGCGTGCACCTCTGACTTTTAGTAAATTATGTGCGTATCATAAATTATCACCTGCTCCCGTGCCTCGGAAAGCACGTTAAGCCGTTGGCTCCGGTTGTCATGAAGATCTTTGACAGTCGTTATAGGGAGAGTCAGTACCCTCATAAAATCCTAACTTTTTATCTAACCTAAGAATATCGTATCCCTTTGGGTTGCGGGGGTCAGATAGGCAGTCGCTTCGTAGAAAACTGATATTCAGCTGCAACTGGTTCGATTAGAAGCCGACCCCAACAAATTTGGGAATAAAAAGGCTAGGAGGATGTAGTTGGCTAATCTCCGTTGAGATTGGCCGCTGTGACCGAAACTAGGTTAGGAGGACACTAATGATGCATTGATATCATAATGTAGAATTATATTCTGTATCTATATATTCATATGGCGTAGAGTTTGCAAGGTAACAACAAGCATGGTGATTTAGTTGTTATGCAATAACGTTAACTTATGAAACTGTAGGAATAATGAAATGTAATTAATCATAATTAAAGCTGTTATCTTGTGTTAGGTGAGATAAAAATTGGTACAATGTTTCCGAAACATACATAGTATATTACTAGCTATAAGAGGTATGCTTGTTTTCTAGCAGAGGTCTCGGGTTCGAACCGAACCATGCAGGCATGCACCTCTAACTTAAATAATGAAACTTGGTAATAGAGAGTTTAGTGTGGATTTTACACTAATTATTATTGACACCCTTACGATTAAAAGTTACAATACATACATCAGTAGGTACTGTATGTGCAAAGATGATTATACATATACAACTTATTGGTGTTATCTTATCATCTAATTAGAAATTCTCTAATCTTCTATTTAACTAACCTATTCGTGACGGACGAGATCACGACGTTTTTTTTTTGAGGCCTTGAGGAGTAAAAAATTCCTTCCGCATACCGCACGTCCGAGGACGTACGGTTATGTGGGGCTCGCACCCACTAAAATCGTCTCCCCCCAGCGTGTTCCTCGGACGCAGGATCAGGAGACACTGTATCGGACGGGTCCGGGTACCGCAAACGCGCCTTGAAGCCCCGTCCAGTCCCTGCCAGTAGGCCCGCTCAAAAAATCACGACTCGAGTCGGCTCGAGATCACGACCCCACACCACAGACTGAATAGCACCTAATTACATTCCTCACCTTATCGTTAAGGATCAGCAGTTCGTATTATGTGAGTACATAAAATAAACCAAAAACAACTTTCGCTTTTTAAATATTTGTAGCGCAAAGAGAGCGGTTTCACATCGCATTTGAGAAGATTGTCGCATCTGCATCGGTCAATGTTTGTCAACTGTAGAGTATGCTTTACCTTTCTTTATAGTGCAAAGAAATTTTGGCAAGATGTGCGAATATTTGAAAGTTGTACGACACAATAAGTATACACTTATTAGGACCCTTATACTATTTCCCAAAAGAAAAGTAGTTATAGAGAAAAAATTCTGAAGGCATTAAGACTTTCCACCAATTCACATTCCTACATAATACGTGAAGTATAAATAAATATACTCCAGCTCGAAAAAAAGCTCCAAAAAGGCGAGGAGATTCAGAATATTTTTAAGGAGAGCATCGTTTTGTTAATTCTCAATTCTTATATTATTCTTTATTGTAGCAACTTTATTAGTCATATCATAAGGTCTGTCATTTTAGGCTTCAACTTTTACCTTCTTTTCCATTCTTTCTTTACTCATTTACTTTCAAGCCCTTATTTATGGTTTCAACTAAGGATTTATATTTATTTACACAGTAGGCCCACTTTAAATTGTCAAAATACTCACGTAAGCTTGAACTAGGCTTGAGGAGAGAGCTTATTGATTTTCAGATTTGATTTTCAGAATTTATGTACAAAAAATATTTCAATTAAACGCATTTGATCACTAGAAGCTTTGAATTTCGAATGCTATTGAAACCCCGGTGTTGAGTAAAAAATCGTTCGAATTTCTAGCCCTAGGTATGTAACCCTCCGCGAGATCTGATCTGATCACCTGAGAACTTCAGACCTAGTATGATGACCCACAGATAGGTATTTGTTCCGGTCTAATTGTTTTAAGCAATATGACATGATGGCCGACTCTAAGGCGACCCCTCAGGTGAAGCCACGTTCAGCGTGGGCCACGTTTAAAAAAACTAATTAAATTATTTAGATTACTTTATTCCAATAATATGCAAAACCACTGTTTTATGCAGTACCTACATTAATTCATTGTAAGCCCAATTAACTTTGACCTTTAATTTCCGCCAGGATGTTCAAAGGATGCGTGAACGCAAGTCATGCCGACAAGTTCGAGTTCAATATACATAACGAATATTTAACTAGTATAATAGGGTTAGGCAGAGGTGTAAATATCCGTGGAGATTATTTCACGTCTGTAAAAAATACGTACTTAGTCTTCCCAGTTTTTTTTTGTATACGAGTATGCCAAATATGTATGTCATTCCTTAACTTGTTAACTTGACTGTCATGAAGACAAGAAGAAAAACGAGACAGGTTTATATAGGTACTATCTAGAAAAGTATATATTTTTGAAGTAGCCTGAAGCACGATATAAAGGCGTTTTTAATAGACCAACATGTTACTGGGAGAGTCAGACAGAAGATTGTGGCTCTTAACGTAAAATGATGGCTGACGGAGTAGTCGTATATCTCTCAAGCGGACTCTACGACAGCGACACACCAGTGACGCTTACCCTATCTCCTATCACCTGTAGGGACTATGTTTTCTTATCAAACTCGTATCGATATCCAACCGTAACGTTCAGTCAACGAAATGCCTACCTGACATCAAAATGTCGCCACATAAATCAACTTTCGTAATATTTCGTTAATTTGTAGTACAGTCAATTAATTTGGATTACACCAAAATGAAATATACAGGGTTTGCTTTCAGTGGGCTATTAGACACAGCGCGTAGCGTTGCGTTGTGTTTCAACATTGAGCCTATCGGTTGCATAGCCCGCGCGACCGACGACGCGGCGGCCCCGATACACAAGTGCCTACATTTAACTGCTAAAACCACACAAACTCATGAATATATCGTTGTTGCTTCATTAGTTTTTAAGAGTAATTAATGTTAATGACTACAGATTTGACCTTGGCCCTTGAAGCTGCATTAATTGGACCAATATCGCAAGAGGCCTTGTGTATGTATTACGAGATTTCTTAGGTCTTGTAGACATCAGAGTAGGAACCTCGGAATCTAGGAATATTAAGTGTTTGCCAGATGCAGGTTGATAAATACATAGTTTGAGTGCTTAAATGTTTTTACCATTTAAATCTGTTTACAGACTGTTGTTGACTGTAGAGCTTAAAGAAAGTTACCAGGGAATAAGAATCATGACTCTCATGCAACCTTACGCAGATATTTTTCATTGTATCAGGACAGAATATACTTATATGATGATTAAATTTGAATCTGCCAACAAACAAACAATAAGTAATGAAATACGTAAAAGGTAGCGGTATCCAAAGGACAAAGGTAGCGATTACAATAACAATAGCAGGAACACAGGACAATGCCAATGACAGTCGATGCACTATGTCGCATAGGTACTCATTATGTCATGCTGTCCTAGTACTTTGGGAATCAGACATAATGCTATCTACCTTTTTTTGCGTAGGTATTAATGAAAATAAAAGGAAAATAAATAATTTTGACAAAAGAAATTCTATCATATTTTATTGTTATTATAATTATACATATGGCATGTTTGCTCTAAGATCTTTTTTTTGCAAATCTTTAGTACCTACGTCTCTCTAATGGCAATCAAATTCTAAAATTCGCTAGCTAGAGTCAATATATTAAGTCGGGCCTTCTTAATAATCTCGTACTTGTTGCATTCCTGGCATTTTGTGATCCAAGTCTTTTTATTCGACTTTGGCGATGTTGACTCACATATACTTATTCAGATTTTGTTTATGTTTTTCTGACAGCTGCTGAGATTTGCAGATCGATCGTTATCATAATCAACACAATTACACAACATATCTTTAGAATCTAAAGTTCGTAGAAGTTGGCTGAGATAGTTCCGGGTTGTCTGGGGCAGAGGTGGAATGAGGATATTTAAATTTATGAAGGGGTCAAACCTGGATAATATAGAATTATAGAGTAGATGACATAGTTTAAGAGAGTTTAAGAATATCGGTCGCATTCTTGATCTGGTGCCAATCTCTATGTAAAACATGTAATTACAGATGAGCAGTACTACGAGATGCCCCGGCTGTTCTCGCTGGACGAGTGGGCCGGGTGCGTGGCGGCGCGCCAGCCCTACTGCGTCGGCAGCTTCGAGCTCACCGCCGAGCAGCAGCCGCACCCGCTCTATGACGTCATGCAGGTAAAGACTCCTCCAATCCCATCTCCTGCTCTGTGATGTCTTACAGGAGACACATTTACAACCTGTAACAGACGTCTGAAATAATACATTAAGGGCGTATAAGGTATCCTATAAACTATCCTTGAGCATAGGTTTCGGAACCGAGCCCCAAACAACACTTGAATAATCCACGGTTAAAGTTTTTACAAAATCTTTCAAATACAGCCCTTAAAATCAGCTGAAAGGTGAATCAACACGAACCCGGCTATTTACCCTTAATACATATATTCGGTGCGATTATATATTTGGCGGGTTACGATTATAACGTAAAATTATCGTCTTACATTGAAACGAGTATGAGTATAATATTATATACCTTTATGTATAGCTGACCCAAATACAAGTGAATATGTAATAAGCTCTCAAGTATTACCACATTATTTAAATATCTTTCAAGATCCTTTCACAAGTCATTTTAGAAACTAATTTATTGTGTAATCACTTAAACTCTAGAACAAACACCGACCAGTGCCGTGCATGACTATTAATTTAAATAATAAATTATATAAATACATATAAACTTCTTAATTTAAATTAAGGACAGCTAATAATTGCTCAAGTGTAAAGAAGAATTGCTTGGAGCAATTACAGACCTTACAGTGATGTCCAGAAGTCTGCAATACTGTTTAGGTTCTTAGCTGACGAAACTATTAGCGTTCGATGCCAGTATGGACCAATTTTGTGTGATCGATTCGAAATATTTGTGTGTGTGTTTAAAGGTATTAAGTTCTGATGTGGATTATGTCTCTACCTGCTCTACCCGCTATGCAAGAGAAAATCCAAGTGCAGGGCTCAACCTTTTTTTTATATTAAATCCTCCTAGCCTTTTCGTTCCCTAACTTTATTGGGGTCATCTACTTTTTAAAATAAGTATTTTGAACTTTAAACCCTAAGTATTAGAGCCAAAGTTTGCTGTACAAAGCTCAACGGGATTTTTATACAATTTACGAGTATATTATAACAGAACTTAGTGTGACCAATTACAAAATACATTCAACATTGTGTTATACTTGTGTCACGCAGCACATTCATCATTCAAAACATGTCAGTACATTAACATAACATTCTAAAAGATGACAGATGGTTTTAAAGTGTTTGTTTATAAGTTGACAATTGAACAATGTAGTACATTGCATACAGCATGCAGACCAATGCAGTCGTAATAATAGACGGTCTGTTTTGAGACGGTACTTAGAGTTAACTGTGTATGATGACTAATGATGTCTAACACTAATTGATTATTTAAAATATCGGATTTAATCACGGGTTGTGATGTGTTAATCTAAGTTGTCCGACTAGTTTGAAACTCAAACAGAGTCCTTTCCCAAGAGCGTGCTCGCGCGGAGAAATCTCGAACCATATTTTACTTTTTAGCACAAATTAGCAAACATAGACTACAGTGTTAAATAAATTGTGCTAGTCTTCGCATACAGCCGCGCATGCACACGCCTGCCGCAGATCAATCTAGGGAGTTGGGGTGGGGATGACCCTTTATTGTTTTCTGGGACTGTTTCAAGAAACCTGCTTGCCTACACACATCATAACTTAGGAGGCAAATAACGGCCATGTCCCAACCCTTTATCCTCAATTTCCCCTGCTGCAGATATGTCAAGTGTCAATAGCCAGCTTTATTGTAGGTAAGTGTTTAAAACACACACAGAATGTTTATTTACGAACAATTAGTTGTGGAATAATCATGATTTTGTTTTGTTAGTCAATAATGCTTTCTATAATATAGAATAGGAACACACATGCGAGTTCTAAATTATTGCATTCTTTCATGCATCACAGAATTATGAAAGCATTTAAATATAAGCCGAGGAATCATAAACTTAAGTAATGCCTCGGATATTGAAATTTGTACAAATAAGTTTGTAAATTGTGAAAGAAAAACTTGCCATAGTTTCAACGATATTCTTTGCTCGGAAGTGGTCGCCCTTGACACACTCGTGACATCCGCGGGTCAGCGCACTCCTAAATAAGCTCTGACCTTGATCGGAATGTGATTGCGGCCTATGTTTTTTTAACGCACACAGATTCGAAGATATGTACCGTGGTTCGATTCTCGGATTTCGGATCGGATTCGATTCTTATCGTAGTGTTCTTGTTCAAGGTTTCAAATCACGCCAATATCGACAGTTTTAGTGAGATGTAGGTACTACCTTACCTATCCTTCATGAGGAGTAAATACAATACAGAATATATATATATTATTTCTCATTGTTTCTTGATTTTCTGACTATTTTCAGAGTTTTACCCGCATGTCTTCTCTCTCTCGCTCTCTGATATGGCTTTAAACACCACTGAAAAATCTCTCAGATGTGCTGCATGGTTTCCTCACGATATTTTTCTTCACCGTTTGTGCAAAAAAGATTTAATTTCTAATAGCTCATGATTTAGAAAAATCAGAGGTGCCTCCTACGGTCATATTGTCATCAAAACTGTAGGTATTTGCGTAGTTTGCTATCTTGTACTGGGTCCAGGATACTTAACTTACGTCCGATAAATATTTTTGTCACCCATTCAGTTATTCGTAGAATTCTCTGTCCTTTATTTCGTAGATGTAACTAAATTATTTGAGAATGATAAAGCACATAAAATTGGTTAACTTATTTTAAGGGTTTTAGCAGCTAAGCCGAGTTCCCTTCACCTACACAGTACACAGTTACACACCCAAGACATAAATATTTGTGACGTTTGCGAGGCCTAGTGTAGTTTACATAATTCGTTCCGCTAATGTTGTTAATAAATAATAATAATAAATGTTGTTGCTAATCCAATCAGTCTATTGTTTTAGAGACTCACGCCTGTATTCCCCAGAGGGGGTAGGCAGAGGTGTATTCAGTATACCAACGTTTCGCCGGCTATAAGACTAGGCGAGCCTATTGCCATTAACCGGGCACAATTCCAGACTTCGTGCTGCTACTGAGAATTGCCTAATGGAAAAACCCAATAACACTTTGCCCGACCCGGGGATCGACAGTCGACAGATCGACACCTCGTGCTCAGCAGTCGCGATTGCTACCACAAGACCAACGAGGCAGTCTATTAAAGGCTTCTTTTTTATGAGATGGATCGAGAATTATTAATCACCACGTTAGCCAACTGCGTGTTGGCGTAGGTTTCCATGAAGAAACCTGGACGTATGGTCTGAAATTAAGAAATTACTGAATTATTTTTTCACCGTAAATCAGCAGTGTTTTGGATAATTGGATTAATTAAGAAAATACATATGACATTGAAAAAGTCACATTGGTACATGCCAGGTTCAAACCCACTCAGTATACCTGCTTGCAGGCACATAGCCAATGACCCACCCCAACTTTATAACAAAATGTATCCTTAAATATATCCGGGAAAAAACAGTCTAAATAGTATTCGGTGTCGGAATCCACGCTGCACCGCGATTACCATTCATAAATAAACAAAACGATTGCAAAAATTACGCGAACAAGCGACCTACAATCAAAATTACCTAATACAACACCGCAATAAAATATAAACCTTACCATAGAATAATTAGAACACACTTTTGCCTAACATGCCTTTCTATTACACTTTAATAACTGAAACTATGAAATGTTATTTTATTGGTTATAGTGAAAGGAGGCTTGTAGTGAGGGGGGGAGGGCAATGACCCCACGTGGCCACATGACCGCGGGTCATGTTTATCTATGATATCTCGCGTACATGACAATGCGCCCAAGGTTTAGAAGATTAATCTTATCCGTGTGATCGATGCAAAAAGAGAAATTAGATAACCTTATATCCTACTAAATGTTTTATATTAATATTTATTACTACTCGTGAGACTCTCTTTCATGCATACACTACTGAACCGATTTTAATGAAACTTTACAGTAATATAGCTTATTACTACGCGGGCGAAGCCGCAGGCGGAAGCTATAGTTACAGATTAAGCAGACGTGATGTTTTCTCACGTCAACGACGACATTTCGGACCACACACAATGGAGAAGGCGATGTACAAACATACAATTTGTCTCCGTGCCATGCCCGAGGTCCACAGTTGAATATGTCCAGCTGACACTATTTCATGTAGTAGTTATTTAGTTGAATTAGTGGGGCTATAATCTGCCTCCACTAACACGCGTCATTTCAGCATGGGGAGTATGATCTGGATTCCTCTCACTATGGGCGACCCTTACGTTAAGTGGAAACCCTGAAAAAATTAATTTTCCCAGAAAAGAGGTCTACATTTATATTTTGGCCCCGTTAAACTATACATTTTATCAATACCGTTGAGGCGTTTTTAGGAACACTATTTCAAACAAATGTGTAATATTATATTACTCGTATATTAATAAAAAATTGTACAATAAGTAATTTAGCCCCATGTTTTATAGTACAAAACCTTAAACTACATGATTTTGGGTTGTTGGTTGCACAACCTGGTCGATGGCCAACTGGTACCACATGCACTAAAACTACTGGTTACTAGCGACAGTGTAACTGCAGGTAACGGAACTAACGTTCAAATATAACTGTTGTTCAATAAGGCAATTAATCTCAACTAGCTGTAACTGCAATAGCAATTTTAATCACAAGTAAAAATTATGATGGTTAAACATCTGAACTATAAGCAGTCCGATCGGCCATCGAAATAATAGATTTAAATAAGATCTGCAAACAGGATAGGAAAAACCTGTAACGAAGCATAATTTAAGATTTATAAAAATTGTTGACTGGTTATTATATTATATCGAGATTATAATTATTATAAGCCACCATTATTCACTGTACCATGTCACCATGTTTCACTGTATGGCAAAGGCTTCTTTACCACTCTTCGTTACTATGGGCTTTCGTAGCCCAGTCCCCATAGAACCGTATAATAAGTTGTACTTGTAATATTTTCTCCTATTAACAGATTATTTTTGTTACACAGCGTTACTCAGCGAATTCAGTGGACAACTTCAACCACACGCGCCTGCACCGCGGACTCTGCCTACCCCGCAGCTGTGCAGCACATGCGCCTGCGCAGCACAGAGACGAACACCTGCACACCTGGTATGTATTGTACCCACCCAAGGCTTGGACTCTACACAATGCGCCCTAAAACGAACAAGTCTATAAGTACTAAAATATTGTCTTATAATTATATTTTACTATTAAAAAAAACAGCAAAACCTGAATTAAGTGAATAAACAGTTTTTAAGAAGAATATGAAAATAGATAAATCAATACAACACAATATGTGCTCGTACAACGCGTTGATGTCTTTTCTATGGAAAAGTGTGTGTAACAAAAATATCTATATCTATCTGTTACAAACTCATTTGAACTTCACCTTTTTGGATTACCTTTTTGGATTTCTATTTTGTATTCTAAATTCAAAAAGTAATAACAACGGTGAAAACTAGGAGTTCATACGGGTTCACCTTGGTAATAAGATGGTAAAAAAAGAGTATTTCAAAATAAACTGTGGTTATCAATTCCAGCGCCTTATTCTTCGTTCGTTACACGCCGTCAGTAACAATATCCTTAAGGTTTTCTTGTAAGAAATATTCTAATATATTCTAAATCTGAAAATAGATCGTAATAGTAGAAAACTGATATTCAGCTGCATCTGGTTAGATTAAAAAGCCGACCCCAACAAAGTTTAGGAATAATAAGGCTAGAAGGATGATGGATAATTTCTATTTAATTATGACTAATTACTATAATTTAATTACATTTAGATACTTATTTATTTTCATTACATCTTTTGTCGCACTAAATTGTAAATAATATTAAAGTTACGTAATAAAAGGAAAATGGTGTGTGTGCTTTGACCAGACTGGGCCGATTTCTTCTTTTTTTGTTTAAAATAGTATACCCTCCGTATGTATAAATAAGTCTGATTATGAACTACAAAGATAAATAAGTTTGTGTCAAATCTAACGTTTGTGTTTTGATGCTAGATTTTTATTTTTATTTTTTATTTCTAGTAGCTAGTATAAAGTGTATCTTTTACACAATTCTAATGACTTTTAATGATGACTGTTAATGGCTGTGATGTTAGTTTTCCTAATTAATGGCATGTATTGGGGTCGGGCGCTCGCATTATTACAAACACATTAAAATATCATTAGCTCTGCCTGACAACTGTAGGGACAGTGCAAGTGTTACAAACTTACACATTGCTTCACTTTAAAATGTTAATTATTTCAGATATCCGACAGACAGTTACGAAAACGTAAGCATAAATTAATAAATAATTCCAGCCTGTAACTGCCCCAATGCAGGGCAGAGGCCTCTTCTCATACAGAGAAGGATCAAGCATTAATCATCACGCTAGCTCTGTGTTTAACAGATTTCAGATGATTAAATACGGTTTCCTCACGTTTTACTTAACTGAGTCAGTGGTGTCTTAGATTAACTAAGAAAGTTAATAAAGTTATTTTTTACCTAATATAAAGAAAGCCTACCTAATATAAATATAAAGAAAGACAAAAAGTAATTAATGGCCGACTCGTATTAGACCCAATCAGCCATGGAAACATCGATTTTAGGAAATGGACAGTATTCCGGTGACATTTAATTATATACACCTGAAACTAAGTGAATGCAACGCAACGGATGGTCCCACATAAGACACATCCCATTGGAGCTAATACTTAATAAATTATTTCCCGTAACTTTACAGACGGAACACTTTATTTATATTTCCGTTTGTCTTTTATTAAATTGTTTTTTAACGACTGCCGAATTACTTTTTACTTTTGTATGTGAAATTCGTGAATTAATGTTATCCCATCAAGCTACTGTCTACTACTTAAACATTGCTACGAAAGCTATCATAGCCATCAATTGTCTCTTGTATCCAGTACGGTTGTATTATATGTAGTGTCACTTCGTATTGGTCTAGTGTTTAAAAAATTGTGCCGTGTAGTTTCCGGCCTAAGAATAAGAACCACCCCTACTCGACTCGCGGGTGTCGTAAAAAGCAACTAAGGGAAAGATCCGGAGGATGAGCAGCAGCATCCTTCTGTGTAACAGTAATCATCTGCTGCTGGGATCGCCAACCCGCTTGTCCATGGTGGCGATTATGGGCAAATACCTCCAATGACCTCACAATAGTGGTGCGCATTGGGAGAGGCCTATGTTCAGCAGTAGACTGGCGTATTCAGGCTGATAATGTTTTAAAACTTACATGAGCGGAAACAGGTAGTAGCATTATCAGTTGCCTTTGAACTTCTATCTACATAACATTTTCTTCTGCACCATCTGAAAAAAAGTCACACAAACGAACAAATTTTAATAAGCCTTGATTTTTCAAAGGATTGATTAGTGCGTATGGCTTTGTCTTTCATTAGGTTAGTATTGACTGGTTTATAATTCCCTTCACAGGTTCTCAACGTGCGTGAACGCGTCAACATCATCCGCGTACAACCTCTCCGCGCGGCTGTACAAGCTAGAGTACTGCAACAAGGGCGAAGCGCCTGCGCCGCTGTCCGCCAGCGAGCAAGCCTTCGCCGGCCTAGTGGCAGTGCTGCTCGGGCTGGCTGCTGTGTGCACTGTGCTCGATCTCACGCTGCCTGATCATGCCAGGAAAGGTATGTGCTGTAGGATTAGATAGGTTTCAGGGCCTATGTCACAGTGGGCGGATAGAATTTGTATGAAATTTTGATTTTGAAAATCGTTTATTTAAACTCGACCTAAATGATGCAAGTTTTGCAACATTACATTATGTTGCAGAAATGACTAGTACCTATACATTATTGTCTAATACTCAATGGCCAGTGTAGTGGTGACTTCGGGGCACAAGAGTACTTCAATTATTTTCTCAGTTCGTCAAACAGTACAAGATAAACTCTTGCCTTCTGATAGTTAAACAATGTCACCATTTGCTAGGGTTGTCACAGAACTGACATGTGTGGAAATACAGACGTAGGTGAGGAAACGTAGCTGAGGAAATACAGTCGTAGCTGAGGAAATGCACACGGAGCTGATTAAATACAGACAACATGGGGGAAAGGGCGTGGCTGATGATGATTTAAATTACAGACTCACTTTCTTTCTGACAAACATTACGAGAAAATAATATAAGCTTTTTAAAAATAGATTTTTAGAGTGATAAGAACGATAACTTAGGTAGCTATTTCATATATAGGACCCGTCAAGACAGTTTGTCCTTTTATTTTATTTGTTTAGTGCGATGTGCCAGATTCAACTGTGACTCAATTTTTTTGTTTGTAATGTTAAACATGCTTAAATAATCGTATGGTTTTCTCTTTATCTCTTTGTTATTATCTAAAACCAATATCGCCTGGTGACAAACATAGTACTTAATAGAAAGGAGTGTGTCTATACTTCTGTAGCTACCGGGTGTATATCGGTTGATCTAAGAGCATTTGACACTGCGCAGCTCTCTCGTCACACTAACATAACTTCAGTGAAACTAATAACCGCAGATATCTAGTCACTAAATGTGTGGATTAAGGTCATGTGCATGGGTTTCATTTCCTGGTGGAGCTACATTATAAGTTCAAACACCATTTTTTGAGTCTTGCCTCTCAGTCTTCGGTGAGGGGGTCAAGGAGGTGATATTGGACTTTTATAATGGATAAATTATTTCCGGTTAATAGCAGTAATTACTCATCACCATCATCAGGCAGTAAGCCCCATCACCCTCTTGGGACTTCAACATATCTCGCGAAATGTGGCTTGGAACTATCAATAACATCTATATGTTTAAACTCTAGTAGAGGATCGACGATCGACTCTGCTAATGTGCTTGTTATACATTAAGTATTTGTGCGTATACAGGCATTCAAAGGCTTCAATAATTAAAACACGATTGGTACAAGCAATTTAGTCTTCTAAGCTTGGTCTCGCAGGTTCGATTGCCGCACGGGACAACTATTTGTATAATCGATGCATTTGTATCATTTGTAAGCGTGTTGTAAAATGCTTTTTTTAAAAATATTATACAGCCAACATTAGGCACGTCTTATACTTAGTAAAAAAAGGTAGAAACTGGTCTATGACCGTACGGTCTAAGTTTTCTGAACGCTAGAAACTGCGAGTTTCAACACAGTTAGATAACCGTGACGAAACCGGCGTTTATATATAATCGTACACCATTACTGTGATAAAGGAAACGACGCAAACTAGGTACTTATTATATAGCTACAGATTATATCTGCAGCTCTCTTACTGAGAGGAGCACGGCTTGTTTGATGATTTACGGCCGGTTACGATAGCAAAACCCTTGTTAAAAACAGATTAACTATCAGGTAACAATTAACAGATATATATAGTAATAACAATGTTCTTCTGTGGCCAATCTCAACGGAGATTACCTTTGCAGGAGAAAATATTATATTGCAACAGTGGCAGCTTACCTACGTGTTCTTCACAGCACGGAGCAAGTGATAATAAATTTATATTGCCCACGTAATTTGCGAAAAGTCAGTGTCCCTTAAATTTGAATTTAAGCCCTCTGACTTGCCTGTCAAAGGTAATATACCAGTAGGTTATTACTGCACTATTTCGTAAGACATGAGGATGAAGTGTTATTGAAACGCAAAAGCTTGTCGACTGGTTAACTTATGGATACCGTAACCGGCTGCTAGAACGTGTAAAATAACTGGCTTTTCCTGATTTTGATCATTCATTCATCAGAAACTCACGTTCATATAGTACTTACAATATTTAGACAAGCTACTCTGACTCGAGTTCGGAGCACAGGAATGATAGATTGGTTCGTGGAAAAGTATGAACTAAGTTGAGTAACTTTGGTAAATCGTTAATAGAAGCTGCTGTCCTCGGTTCGGAACCCTGAACTTTCTGTTTTGAAATAAAAACAAGATTTTTTTCTATATTATATTAGTAATTAGGTACTTAATATAGAACACAATGTTCAACAAGGTTCGAAACCCAGGCAAGCATTTATGTGCGTTTTAAAAATTAATTATCACTTACTGAAACGGTGAACATCGTGAGGAATCCAGCAGCTACACCCCTGAGATATTTTTCAACGGTGTGCAAAGCCATGTCAGAGACCTACGGGTGGTTTAAACTCTGACACCAGCTTGATCATCAACCATACAATAAAGAAGAAGCCTAACTAGATACCTGTACCCAGAAAAATCTTAATCAAGGAGCCTGTGGAAATGGACCGGTGCGGTGATTAAAAAAGATGCAAATGAGGTTCCAGTTGGAGCAGTTCTCTTCATTAACCGTACGAAACACAACAGTACGAATATTGTTATTTCTGAACGATACTCTGTGAGTGGGTGGTACTACCCCAGTCGAACTACCCCCATTCATACATGTCTCCACCACCGCCGCTAAATTTTCTGATAATAAAGGATGTCTTAAATGGAAAGCAAGTGTGACGTAACTTTAGATGTCTTTGACATCTCTAATGAAACAAATAATAAATATAAAATTTGCGTAAACATATAATGAGCACGTAACTAATTTCGCGGACCACGGTGACGCGACGCCGGACCTGGCATTTACCTATCAAATTAAATTTACAGAAGGGCCATGAGATTAATAATTGGAAATAGAAGAAAAGGGTTCCGAAAAACAAATAAAATTCTAACGAATTGTTGCTAACTGCAAATGCAATTATGCTGCATTGAAATAGGTTAAACTTACTAAGAAATAACCACAATACCTCATTTACTGACTGTATGTGTATAATCTTAGATAGTTTGCTAGACTAACAAATAGCTCGCTATAGTTTAAAGTGATACTTCTGTGATTAATGTCCAGTGGCACGCATGACGCAGGGCACTGGCGAGCAGGTTATGGATGCCGCAATAATTATTCATAGCCTCTAATCGTGTTGCTAGCCACCAAAATTGATAAGATTGAGCCACGATTTGTTGAAGGGTTCTTCAATAATTTAGTGTTGAGATGGTGACATAAACATCCAAAAGCGATGTATTATTTACATAACTGAGAACGATTCAGTCAAAAATTTTCCAGTTGATGGCGATTACTAATGTCATTTATGTGTCATAAATCAGTGCTCCAAAATTAATTCGACTACTATCATAAATCTTCAAAGTGGAACGCGGAAGGGACGCTGCGTTGCCAATTTAAGTCTTCCAATGAATTTAAATTGTCGAGTTGATAATAATATGGTAAATAGCATCCTGACCTTTCCTGATTCTGATGAGGTCCATTATACTATAGGAAATAATAGTAAAGTCGCTTTTGTTTTATAAGTGATCACCGCTATCTATAAAGGCACCCGCAATACCATGCGTGTGGTCCCCAAATCCTGTCGATCTAGAAATACCACCGCCAAAAGTTGATTCCATAAGGCAAAAACGTCCGCAAAAAGCGCACATTAGAGGTACGCCAACCGTCGAGGTGGTGAGGATGGAATTGCAGGAAGTAGCGGGCAGATAATTAATCTAAACAATTCCTTGGAATACTAAATACAGGATACGAATAAGGACATATAAAACACAGTCGTATTTATTAGTTGGAGCATAAGAGCATCCATAAGAGCATTGTTCTTCATTTAAGAGTCAGCTTGTTGTTTATATAAAGTCCAACACGACACGTGCGGATCTCCACTTTTTTGCGTGAATAACTGGATCGCGGCTCACTTTCGTTGGTCCGCGCATGCGCTAGTGTTATAGTAATTAGCCAATGTGTTTGTGGAGCAGTGTTACAGGTTACAGCAGCGGTTCATGAATGACTCACTGAAGGCATTAGTTCAGCAAACTGTAATGTTTGCTTTATTACACAGTTTTACTTGACTGGTTTACTTAGTGACCTAGTGACCGAGGATTTCGCCAAAACGCTTAAAGACCTGAGTATAATGAATACCTACAGACATTGTGACATACATTATTATATGTACAAATATTTCAATGATTATTTAATATTTTTTTTTAATTCTCCGGAAATAATACACAAAACCAGCCTTCACCAACACTTATTAGGTCAGTGTGGTGGAGACCGACAGAACAGAATGTAGGAGACATTTGGATAACACCATCCATGTTCCATCTTCCTGCTTTATAGGCAGGTGTACTCCCATCGTACCACAACACCGCTTACCATCAGGTGGGTTCGTCGCATTTATTACCTTTAGGTCTGATAGTATAGTATAATTATGTTTATAAATATAATGCGTTAGCTCAGCTACGACAGTTAAAGTGAGAGCTAACATTTTTTATGGCAAACAAAACTCTGAAGCTGCGAAGTAGGTACAGTTACTTAAAATGAAGTACCAATAAGTTCGTGATGTAATATTTATGGCGTTTCGTGAAGAAAGCTACAGTGTCTCCAATTACCTCACAGTTCAATCGATTATATCCATGCCCATGGTCGAGCTCGGAGCGCGGGCTATTCGCACGATTGGTGTGACGTTCTATAACAACAATCATGTATTGTGATGTGATTGTGATCGCTGTGTTCCAATCACGTGTCTTCGATGTGATAATTCATCATGTCGTAACTATTGAAAACAAAACAAATAGATTCCACACTAATATTTTTTATTTGTAGGTACTATTATTTTAAAGTATACAGGAGATGTTTGTTTGTAGGCAATGAAAAAAAAATTCAAATTCAAAATTTTTTATTTGTAGAACGTATTGTAGAACACATTTTAATATTAATATTTTTGTAACGTGTTATAGTTGTATACGCTTGCAAGCGTGCTCTCCTACCTAACACATTACGAGCTCAAATAAATGGTACAGGAGCAGAATGGGCCCTCGCGTGGTCGGTCCCGGCATGCTGGCGCGCACTGCACGCGGCCCCCCCTCGCTCGGCGCGCACGGACCTGTCGTCGTTCGACGGTCTGCGCGTGCTCACCATGCTGGTGGTCATCGTAGAACATGTCTGCTGGATCACTACGCAGAGCTATCTCACTGATACCAAAAAGTATGAGGAGGTGAGCATAGACGTGTATTATATTTTCGTTACACAATAATGCATGCGAAACGAACTTTCAGTCATAAACACGATTTTGCGACACAGAGACAAGAACTCCTATTACTCTGGCAACCCCAATGTTAAACAATTGGTGAAAAGTGGCCAAACTTAGCTTTACCATCAAAGAACACCATAGAGTTGGGTGTTTGGTAAAATACTTGTTGATAACAAAGTGTTCCCTCAGATCCGCGGCACCCTCGACGTGGTGCTAATGACGAACAGTACGCTGGTGGTGCAGATATTCTTCATCATGTCCTCCTTCCTGCTCGCTCACAAGCTGTTGCAGCAGCGCAGGCGCGGGGAGAACGTACCACCGATCTCTACCTTCGTCGAGACCATGGTTAATAGGATTATCAGGTATGTTTAGTAAAGCCCCTCTTGTGTTTAGCAAGAATTACACATAATATCTACAAATTTTCTATTTATATCCAGGGTGAGTCCCTCGTACTGGGTGGTAGTATGGTTCGCCGCGTCGTGGTGGGAGCGCCTGGGTCGCGGCCCTCTGTGGGAGCCGCTGGTGGGCAGCGAGGCCGCCGTGTGCCGCCGCAAGTGGTGGACGCACCTGCTCTACCTCAACAACATACTGTACGCCGATGATAAGTGTTTGATACAGACTTGGTGAGTCATTTTTCGGTATTTAAAGCGTACTTAGAATCTCTGTCAATCAAGATGTCCTGAGTGATGTCCTAAATGTTGGAAAGTTTAAACCTAGAATCCCTTAGTTAAATGGACGGAAATAAATTCCAACGATATTCCACGATAAGCCAAGCTCCTCTTTATGGCCTGGCAGGTACCTGGCAGCCGACATGCAGCTGTACGCGGTGTGCCTGGCGCTGACGCTGGCGCTGTGGCGCTGGCGGCGCGCGGCGCTGGTGGTGCTGAGCGCGCTGCTGGCCGGCTCCGTCGCGCTGTTGTTCGGCCTGGCCTACTCCTGGCATCTCGTGCCTACGCTTGTAATGCATCGCCCTGAGTAAGTTTTTTAAACAGACTTAAGAGGGGTGTAAAGATTTGAACTAGATTGTAAAAACTCTTGTTTTTGAGCATCGACAGTTTGATTCTTTTTGAACTTTGCCCATATTCCTCCGCAATTCACTGCTTCATTCTATTTCTTATTAGGAGTGCTTTGTTCATATAGACCACCTATGTACAAAACTAATATTTTAAGGATTTTTTTCTTTTTATTAAGTAGGTACTTAACTTATGATTAGGTACTTACTTATGTCTGTATTTTTGTTCAACTGTTGCTTCTGAAGCAACTCCTGAAGCTGGTCTGTAAACAACATTGTTGGTGCGACAGGTCGGTGCGCGTGGCGTACCACGACGACGCGTCGTTCAACGTGCTGTACCAGTCGCCGCTGGGCAACGTGCCGGGCGCGCTGGCCGGCCTGCTGCTGGCGCACCTGCACCACGCGCTGCTCGACCACGACGTGCAGCTGCCCAGCTACAGGGTGAGCACGGTCAACACATGCGTCATAGTGCCACGACAAACACCAAGTCTAGCGTGTCGCGCCAAACATTGGCTACTCGTGCTTACCTTGCTCATTATAATAGTTGTTGTACCTACCTACTGCAACAGGATCGTACATTCGGTCTGTTCTCGATTCTTTGATACAGATTCGTTAGTACGTAGTGCTAGTGGCGGAGGCTCCATATAACTTGATTCCGGATTCCTATTGAAAAATGGCACAGACAATAAATAATACCTAGGTACTGACTGTGCCATGACTTTTCTCCGGGTTGGCCCCTCTGGAAAAAAGCATTGGACTGGATTGCACCAACAAAGCATTGGATGTATATCACGCACGGAAAGATTATATTTATGTTTGACAAATAGGTATAGTAAGTTATGATTTTCTTTGAAGACAATAGGTATTAATGTTACTTTCCTTACCAAGGTACCTGCTTAGTAAGATTATGTACCCTCTACAACGTACCTTCGCAACGTCAAAATTATAACATTTACAATAAATAAAAGGAAGAAAGAATTGACCATCCCTAAGTAAATCAACGTAGCTTTTAACAGTAGAGTACTAGGGTACCTACTTATACTTAAAAGCATTAAGTCACTTTCACTCGCGACTGGTTCGAGTCTCGAGTTGTGCAAGCGCACCGTGGTCAGTGACGGTGTGATTAAAAGGACCCGCGTAATAGATAAACATCTAATACATAACACAGTTTTACAGATAGGCATACCTAGTTGGTTACGACAGCGTGCTTCAGACTAACTATCTGCTACCGTGGTAGTTATGAGGTAGACAATCATGTACTTAGGTATCTAGCTGTACCGATGAACTACCACATCTGCATCAGAGGTGACCGCCTAATCATTATCATCATCAGCCTGTATTAGTCCACTCCTGAACATAGGATTCTCCCAATGCGCGAAGGTAAAACAACGGGCAAGCAGATGATTGCTGTTACACAGAAAGATACCTACAGCTGCCCATCCTCCGATCTTTCCCTTTGTTGCTTCTTATGACACCTGCGAGACGAGTGGTTCTATTCTTAGGCCGGAAACCTATTATTTAGTACCTAATATCAGTACCTACATAATAGGTATCAATTCGATACTGATCCACTGCATAGTGCAGTTAGAGGTCATCTTCTCTGTTTTGAAGACTAGGTTTAATGAAAAACATAGTGTTATACCTAATCGCTTGTTGTCTAATAGCCAAATATAGTATAGCCTAAAATAGTGGAGTTATATACAGTTAAAGGTACCATAACCTATGTAAGAACACTCAATCGCGGAACGAATAAGACTTGATAAATACAGGAATTAAGTACCTATTAACGTGCGTGGATACCTATTATTTTATTAAGTAGATACCTAGGTAGTTCAAAATTCAAACTAATATGTAGATGGATGCGGATGTCAGCTAGTTTAATGAGATATTGACAAGTGATTGTTGGTAAGTATTAGGTAGGATCTTAATGCAGGATAATAAGCAGATATTTATCTGCGATATTTGCGAAGATAATACCTTTAGGTACCTACCTACATAATGTTACTTATTGACTTGTTAGAGATTAGGTAGAAGGGTGTCATTTTCCACAACAACTAGGTATAATGTCACTGTAGGTACCTAGATACTACTTACTTATTAACGTTGTCGTTAAAATAATGCAGAAAAATTGCAAATCCTTTTCTAAAATATGTACCTAAATCCTTTTGGAAAAAGTACTATACTTTTGGTAAAAAAAAGGTGACAAACCTATAATTATTAGGAATATAATACCGTAGTATAATATATTGGGTACGTAATATTATTAATATCTAATTTTCCTGGACAAACCCGCTAGAGGCTGTTTTGTGGTGGTCACATGGTGTGTAATGGTTATGGGATTTACCTTGCATCCCCAGGGCCTCACATCTAGTTAGCCTTGGACCTTCTCTCATATCAAATAACTGCAGGTGTTCGGCTGGATATCCGTGGCGTCAGTCCCCCTGGCTGCGTGGTGGGTGATGACTTCACCTCTACTGCTGGGGCGAGGAGTGCCGGCGCGCGGGGCTGCCGCCGCGCTGGCCGCATTGGAGAGACCCGTGTTCTCCTTCTTCACGGCCATGGCGCTGCTGGGTGCTATGAACGGCGTGCCCTGTGAGTCTAAATGTAGTTGTAGTGTTTCAAATCCATCGCGCTATAGTTGTAGTGTGAGTTATTGCAGAATTGCAGCAAAGATATTTATTGTTTATCACCTTTATCAAGAATTTGCGATGAGTTATAATGTGCGCACTGCGCAGGGATCGAGTGCTTGTGGGGACGGCACCGGCTCATTTCTAATAAAGTAATAACGTAGAATTATTTTCAGAATGTCAGAGTTACAAAAGGTCAGAGTTTCAAAATGTCTGCTTTTCAAATCGTCAGAGTTTCAAAAGGTCTGCTTTTCATATCGTCAGAGTTTCAAAAGGTCTTTAATTTAAAATGTCAGTTACAATTTCAGCCGATGTACAGTCAAACACAATTTTAATCATCAACTTAATTATATTTTATTCTAGAACTTAACCCAAAACCAAATGTGACTACTTACTACCTACATAAAAAATAAGTGCCATGTACTTCAGACATCAGCTAATAATTTCAAGCATTCACATGGCGAAATAATATTATTAATGAGATCACTTATAATATTGCAAATTTGATTTTCTTTCCGTATATCCTTAGTGAGTCTTTTTTTTAAATTATGATGCAATGCTCCTTGTTTGATTCGTATATCTTGGTAATTGGCTTCTTTTTTTAATAATTGTAAAAAATAAAATAGAGAACAGTGTTTTGAAATTTTGGTATTGATACGGTGGTGCCAACCTTCAATTGAATTTGTAGTCCGATATTTTTCTCCATAACAACTAAATAACTGTCCGTTAATTGTTGCCATCCATTGTTTTGTAAAATATACGTTGAATTTTGAAAAAAGCTCACAGTCTGAATCTTCAGCTTCATCGCAAATTGACAAATATCCCTCTGGGATCATATTAGGAGGTAGAAGTGCCAGACGAACGAATAGTTTTGTAATATGACGACCTTTTTGAGTCTTACTATAACCGATTTCATTTGATTTTTTCCAAATTGCTTGCATATAATGGAAGTAGCATCCTTTAATGCGAACATTTTCGTAGCATGTATTAATCGCATTTATCACAGCTATTTCATAATCGCATTTGTAAATATCGATTTTAATTTTTAATTGCTGCTTTAATATACTGAATAATCTCTCGTATGTTTTCTGTAATTTATCTGGCAATAAACAATATATAAGAGGTACAAAATGAGTACTTTCGGGATCGGAACTCAAGTTTGCAAGTAAGGTGTACATTTGATAAAAAGGTTTAGGCGTTACTCTAAATGTTCCGTCGCCAAACCAAACATTTATCTTTTAGCAGCAGGGGAAGCAAAAATGAGAATTTTATCATCAGAACCTTCGTCGTACACAAAAAATGATTTAACTATTTCTTCGGGGATCGTTACATCTTTTAATGCATGATAATTTACTTTACGAACATTCAAATAGTTATATCTTGCACGATACAATGTATTTTTCAATGAATCTAATGTTGGAATATCGCTCAGCCTAACATTCTCATTATGATGATAAAAAACTGTCTCATATATTCTACCAACGGGTTCCATATTTTTACATACTTCTTTTTTACACAAAGATATTTTTTCCAGTACACTGTTTCTGTTTTCATCACGTAAACACGTGTGTCTACTCATTTTAACGAATTGATTATTTTTGCACAAACTAATTGAAGCATTGCATACCTTCCTGTTCGCGCACCGCCAATTGCTTCTGCCAGACTTGTGCTTAACGCTTAGATTGTACCGATATCCATCGCGAAGCAGAAGCTTTTTGCCTTTTTGGCTTGTGGTAAAAATAATTTCAGGACTAGACATAACAAAGCAAAATAAGTATTCCGTTAGCAAATATGTATGTGCAATTGTGCAATGGAATATTACTATTATAATTATAATAGAAAATCGATGACACTAGTCATCAAATTGACTTTACATTTTCTTATCTAAATGACGTAAAGAGAATAGTAAATAGGAGGTCGTATACACCTTCTGGATCAGTTATATTGTTTACTGATTACTATAATCAGTCGTTTTAACATTTAAGTTTATTACTGTACATGGCATTTTGAAACTATGACCTTTTAAAACTCTGACGATATGAAAAGCAGACCTTTTGAAACTCTGACGATTTGAAAAGCAGACATTTTGAAACTCTGACCTTTTGTAACTCTGACATTCTGAAAATAATTCAACTTCATTACATATCATATTTTCTAATTATTATGTACTTATGTAGCCCGTATATTGCCCGACAGTAAGTTGTCGGGCCATTCAGTCTACGGAAGTTTTGCAAAGCTATACCTAATAGGTATCTACGTTATGAATCAACCTTCCTACTTGTCTTATGTGCCTTAATTAATACCGTCTCTTCCACTGCAGTCCGTTGAACGTGTGTATTAGCTCGTATAACGCCAGTGTATGTGTCTCCAGCGGCGGTGCGTCGCTGCCTGTCGTGGCCGGGCTGGGCGGCGTGGGCGCGGCTGTCGTTCGGCGCGCTGCTGCTGCACATGCCTATCAACAAGTCACTGGTCGCGGGCCGATTCATGACGTCACAGCTCGACAGGCGCTCCGCCGTAATATACTTTTTTTTATAGACTCACGCCTGTATTCCCCAGAGGGTAGGCAGAGGTGTATGCAATACACCCACGTTTCGCCGGCTTTTTTAAGTCCCATGTAATAGGGGGCGAGCCTATTGCCATTAACCGGGCACAATTCCAGAATCCGTGCTGCTTTTGAGAATTTCCCAATGGAAAAACCCAATAACACTTGCCCGACCCGGGGATCGAACCCAGGACCTCGTGCTCAGCAGTCGCGCTTGCTACCACTAGACCAACGAGGCAGATATATACATTTTATAAAACAGAAGTACGTAGTAGATTTAATTGACAGAAGTAGTAGATTTAAAAACGAAGATTAGGTACAACTTATATTTTCCGGATATTAAAGCTAATATTATACCATCAATAGGAACAATGCATTGGGCGTATCCCAGATGGGTATCTTAATCTCTGTAATTCCTGATTTCGAGCCACTATATTGTTGTAGATACATACCCATAGTTCCAATATCTTTGGTTGTAGTACCCCATTACAATTCCTAAACACTTCCTGGGGTACAACAATCAGTGGAATCAGTTTTTTTAACCCGTCATGTCGGAATGGATCATCATGTATTCCCTATAATTCACCCTTTAACTCATCATTGTCAAGAGCAACAATCTCTCAAAAGTATTGGATTTGTTTGAATTGCCTTTTCAAGCAATGCCACCTCCGCTCTTAAAAATTCAACACTTTTTACATTTTGGAAAAAAAAGAGTGAGGCGGTGACAGCTGGAACTAAAAATAAAAATCTTTTAAGCTAAGTTTGTGAACGCTTCGGCCGTCTAGGAAACCGGGGTTTCGTAACTGGTTTCCATGAAGGCTTTTTTTATATTTCTACGTAACTGGTTTCCATGAAGGATTTTTTTATACTTCTACGTAACTGGTTCCCATGAAGGATTTATTTATACTTCTACGTAACTGGTTCCCAAATTATGGTATGTCAAATTTAATTACCTTTGGTTCAGACATTCCCGTTCGGGTTACGGGAATTTTACGGGATCCACGGGAATTTTACAGAATTACGGAATTCTACAGTAATTACGATAACTTTACGTAATTGTAGGGTAAGGTTTTGACTTTATTTTATATTAATGAAGGTAATTTTACGGGGACTAGGAGGAGATGCCAATAATACGGGATAAACGTTAATTTTGATATCCAAGATGAAGGACACAATTTATGAAAAAATTCAATATGGGTATCGGTTTTGAGATTTTCGGGGATGGTGATCACGAATATGACATTAATTTAGAGATCCAAGATGGCGGTTGCGAGTTTTTGAAAATAATCACTATGGGTATCGTTTTTGGGGTTTTGGGGGTGGTGAATACGAATATGACATTAATTTAGAGATCCAAGATGGTGGATGCGAGTTTTTGAAAAAAATCGATGTGGGTATACCTAGTTTTCGAGGTTTTCGAGGGTGGTGATTACGAAAATGACATTAATTTAGAGATCCTAGATGGTGGACGAGAGTTCTTGGTAAAAATAAATATGGGTATCGTTTTCTAGGTTTTCGGGGATGGTGATTACGAATATAACATAGATTTTAAGTTCCGAGATGAATAGTTCCCCCAAAAATCTCGAAGCCATACTGATTTTATTTAAAAAGTCAGATCTGCCATCTTGGATCTCAAAATAAATGCCATAATTGTAATCGCCACCCCCGAAAACCTCAAAAACATTACCCATATTGATGTTTTTCAAAAACACGCGTCCGCCATCTTGGATCTCTAAATTTATGTCGTATTCGTAATCACCACCCCCAAAAACCATAAGAACGATACCCATATTGTTTTTTTTTTCAAAAACTCGCGTCCGCCATCTTGGATCACAATTAATGTCACTACCCCGAAAACTTCAAAAACGATACCCATATTGATATTTTTCAAAAACTCGCGTCTGCCATCTAGGATCTCTAAATTAATGTCATAAGTATTCATAATCAACACACTCGTTGAAAAATTGAATCAACATTTAAAATTTAAATAAATAAAATGCGACACCCGCTAATCCTAGGACCCAATATGTCTTACTACGCTACGGTGCGCTCCCCCCCCCCCTCCGTCCCCCGCTCCATACACCCCGCACGATTGCTCTGTCTAGACGTGTTCGTTGGACTTCTGTCGGGAAAGAGAAGACCTCTTTATACTGTGCTACTACTGTTAACTACTTTTTTTCCACTCAACTTTCTTAATTTTGTCCAGCCTAGCCGTTCATGCTTGAAGCGAAGACCAAGAGAAATAGAGATTCATTTTTATGTATAAAGATAGAATGATAAAAAGAAATACATATTAACTTTTATCGCTTTTTTCTTTCATTATCAGTTTCGTAGGTGGCCTAAAAGACATTGGATATACTCCTTCGTAACCAGTTACGTAGAAGTATAAAAAAATCCTTCATGGAAACCAGTTACGTAGAAGTATAAAAAAAGCCTTCATGGAAACCAGTTACGAAACCCCGGTTTCCTAGACGGCCGAAGCGGTTTGTGAATACTAAAACAACTTAAGAGTGAACCATTTGATTTGTATAATGGCAAAAACTTCGTCATAGAAATCTGTCACCACCAAATAACTTGTAATTCTGAGTTTGTCGTAGTGTGTGAAGTGCGCTAGTGGCGCCCTCAATTTTTGTAGACCCTTTTTTTGCCATACTGTAAGTTTTATTTTGCTTGCTGCTTACACACCTACGTAACTTGATGTAATCGTAATCGTACAGATTTTGGAGTGGTTTGGCGTGGCGGCTATCTCGTACCTAGCTGCGCTGCCGCTGGCCGTGCTGGTGGAGCTGCCAGCGCAGCGCCTGCACCGCGCGCTGAGCCGTTCCCACGGCCTCGCCCCCCAGCGCGAGCTCCCCCCCCACCAACGCGCCGCGCCGCCGCCCGCCCAACAGAACCCCGCCAGCAACACTGACAAGGCGGACTTGTGAACTAGTGCCGACTACCGTGTACCTACATCGTTATCGATACCTACAAATCACAAGATATAAAGGTGCCAGGGACTCTGCTGACTTCCCCATGTCAACCTCACCTGTAAGAATTACAACTTCACAGGTATTGCTGCGTGCTGTTGTCTTCACTACTTTTACGTTTATCAGACTTACTATTGAAAATAAGATACCACATGTAAGCAATAAATGAATTAAATAATTCTAGGCTGGACCTGGACGGATGTTAGTACCAAACGAATAAGTATAGGTACAAAAACAATAAAATATGTATAAAAAAATAATTTCCTCCTCCGTCTAATAATATTATTATTTTAAAAGGCAATATTTTTGTGGAATCAGATGATTAGGTGTACATTAATAATAAGCTCTCTAAAGGCTGAAATACACGTACGCATTTTCCCAAAGCAAAATAATATAAATGGGAATAGGTTAAGTGTAAAAAGCCTTAATCAACCCTAAGTATTGTTATTTGTCACGGTAGGTACCGCGGTAGATAAATCAGCAAGCAAGATATTGCTCACTCTAGACACTTTTTGGCCAAATAAATGCCAATATGATTCTGTAAATTGCGCAGATATTTTGTACTTTCTTTGATTTGCAATAGAACTATATAGGTCATTAGTGCAATACTCTGAAAATGCAGTAGGTACCTAAGTATAATAATTATAGTAATATTGTTATATCTATTTCAATTATTTCAAAGAATAAATAATTGTGTTCTTATTAAAATAATAACGGAAAATCGAACCCGAGATCTGCTCAGTAATCGCACTGTCCACCACTAGGCCTAAGAGTTAGTAATATTGTACTTATTCTAAATTTAACTTCATCTTATTTATAATCTTCATTACCAACTAAGAAGCAGACAGCAGATTCAATGATGTCAAATTGAATTAATGTAATATACATTATATGAGCGAAAAAATCTGTAATATTTAGTGTGAACTAAGTACATACAGAGTTTTCGTGAATCGTAACATCACAACTTGGTAAACGCCAAGGCTTTTTAATAATACGAGTGAATAGTTAGTAATTTAGCTTTTAACTAGTTTAGCTATCGAGAATGGGAGTGGTGCCTAAGGCGTTAAGACTAGGTACAGTACAGTGCTTGAACTGATTATCATAATATTAACATAATAAGTTTTACAATAGGCGCAAAACTTACTCTGCCGGCCTGAAGTTGGTCAAGAACAGTACGGCCGAGTAAGTTTGAGCGTACTATTTCACTCAATAGCCTCGGGTGAATTAAAAAAGAACAGAAGTAGGTTTCTATTCTCAAAAGTTAAAAATAAATTGAAATGAAGGGTTGAAAATCTGTGGGGTAGGTAAGGAAATGCGTTATTATTCTATTGTAATAAGTGAAGTGCCTCACACTGAGTGACTCAGTACACATACCTATAGTGATGAAGAGACGCGGAATATTTTCACGCTCTAGTGCGACGTACAAGAGTAATTTAGACCCCATAGTAGGTCTTCAACCCTTTCATAATTTATGTAATTCTTGTCTACCTGTACAGCTAAAAGATTCACTACCCGAGGCTACTATCCCATTCATATAAAATAGCGTAACGATACGGACGCTCCGCCTGGTACATTTTACTAGACATGTGTAATATCATTTCATCTGTACCCAGCATTAGCGTACAATTAGTCTAATTGAAAATTATAAATGGTTTTCAATTTGCAGCCTACCCGGGCCCGATGCAAATTCAGTTCAATAAATCTGTAAATAATAGACTGTTGTTTCATTGTTATTTAAACTTCAACTACCCAAACACAGCAAAGCTTGCTGTCTCAAAATCCCTTTATATTTCGCTCCTCCTTCCCCTCCAAAATTATCATGTTGGTGAGTGATGTAAAATTAATGAAAATAAAAGTTACTTAGAAGACTTTATTGTGTACCAATACACAGTCTTATCACAAATATTTGGGACTTCACACATTTACAGAATGCACATCTGACACAAACATTAGGGATTTGTGCCCAAGTTCTACACACAACAGCTTCCCCCTATTTTATAAGACCTAAGAAGTTAAGACTATTTATTTATTGAGGACCTCCTACAAAATACACATACATTACAGATTATAAACTGAGAAATATTTATCTGGTGTATTCCTTCAATTATAGGAAGCCACAGCAAGCAAAACCAGGGATGTAATGAGTGTTCAAGTATAATGCAGTACACCACTGATAAAATCCTTTTAAAAAGTATGTAGTCATAGAGGTTGAACTCAGTTGAATAGAGAGAGAGGTTGTAACTCCTCAAAAGTGCTTAGCTAGGTGACCTAACCCTGTCAGGGGCTGATAAACGAAATAATTAAAAATTAATTGCTGTATAGTTTAGCAGTAGCTTGTGTGATTTCTACCCTCTTCTGAAAATAATATTTGGTCGACCACTAATTACGAAATAATTGTTTCTTCAAAGTACCTTTGATGTGAAACATTGAACTATACTCCAAAGAACAACACCAGAAATTGCCAACTCATTATTTTGTTTTAGTTATCTGAGTTATATTCACTATATTGGTAGCAAGTGTAATTTTAAATTATGCTTTAGATTATTTCATAACATTAATTAGGTAAATAGAAGTCCAAATGTAACACCTACAAAAGTAATTTTCATCCAAGCTTGAAACAATAGCTTTCCTATTGTGTCAAATTTTTTGAACTTTGTTAAATTTATAATTTTTTTGTGAGAACATTGTCAGAATGTTGAAATGTCGAAAGATGTACATGGATTCTCAATACTAATCAAAGGTAGAGAAACCAGAAAAATTAGGAACCATTATTATGTAGCATTGAGACAACAGTTCTTTCATAGGATGAAACATAACAATTCATTTTCACACTAAATGTAATGCAATTTAGAGTTGCTAAACATTTATACTATACAGTTAATTACATAGTTGCAGGAGACAATGTCTGCATTTAGCAGTTGTAAAGATACCAAGAACTAAGCAGTTCAATAATTAGGACTTACTAAAATAAGACTTAAAGTAGCTTACTTATGATATATTAAACTTAGACAGATATTATCACTGGTCTCACAGAGAAAAATTATGTTAACGTCGTGATGGTCCAGACCCACCCTGCCAACCACCACGGTGCCCTCCTCCACGCCCTCCCGCCCGCCCCCGACCAGCAGCTGGAAACAATTATACAAAAGCAATTGAATTTACAAAAATGAACTAGTACTTCATACAATTATTAGTTATCAGTGGGAAATAACCAGGGTTGGATTTTGTACGATAATTATCGTATTTGTACTATAATTTCAGGCTTGGTACGATATACGATCCTTATGTAAGGATGGTACGCAAATGTACGATAATTTGAAGTAGTCCAAAATAATGACCAAAAAAGGTGCAGAATGCAAAATCCTAGCAGTTTACGACCTTTTTTTTTTTTTTTTTGGTCCTCGATGCGATGATTCGATTGATTTCAATATCCATGTGACAACCTTTTTTTTTTTTGGTCATTCCTTATGCTGGATCGTTCCATTCATTCGATTTTAATGATTGTACGATAATTTCTGACAAATACTATCTTTTTAACTTATAAACGCTATCCTTTTTAACATACCCAAATCCAACCCTGGAAATAACAAATCATTATCATACATATGACCAAAACACAAACCACCAATATCTATTATTGATAACTTTTACAGAGCCATAGCTTAACTTTGACTTTAGTGATCTAATACATTTACCTTTGATTATTTATATGTCATTTATATATTATTACATATAAATAATCAAAGACATTTACCTTACTAAGCCAAAAGTGAGATATTTACACTTCAGACAAACATTTTGCTCAACAAGCTAATCCTATGTAGGTTATCAAAACGATGAAAATAACAAATACATTGTCTTTTTTGAAATGTTTCAATGATATAATATTAAAACATTTCAAAATCAAATGGGATTTAACATTTAAACAATAAGACTCACCCTGAGCTCGTAATATCGCACTTTTCCCTCGACCGGCTGTCGGTTTGTTTCCTTGTCGTTTGAACATAGGCGCATTCTTTAGCATGTCTGGTAATATGAGGAACCTGATCTTGGAGCCTCGAATGTACACGTTCTCTAGTTGAGCGACACGTCCATCCCTGTACGTCACAGTTACGAGCGTCATCTGGCAATTCATGTTATCCTCGGCTTCTATCAGCTTCCCGCGATAAACTTCACCGGTGTTCGTTTCACAGGTCACTACATGACCTTCCGCTTCGTGCAGTACTTTAATAGGAACGCCAATCGACATTTTAAATATTTACGTAGTTCAAACACTACAAAATAACACTGAATTATCAAGTTAGCACAAGATGAAAATGGATTTAATAATAATAAACAAATTCGCTTTCCAAACCGTAACCAAAGACTAAAGTACCATCAATCAAAATATCATAACCACAGATTACAAAACTGGTATAGGTATACCAAGAACCACAGACAACGGCAAGACAACTTATTACAAAAAAAACCCTAAACTGTAGTGGAAGAGGAAGAGTTATAATTGGTGACTGCCATTGACTGCATTAATTTTGTATCTGAACTTTGAGATTTTGATGGAATGAGATCAAGGATATAAAATAATGTCTAATACCAAACAAATACGGGGTGCATGGTCGGCACTTTAAGATAAATACCACCTAAGATACCACATGTAAGCAATAAATGAATGAATAAATAACAAATAAAGGAACCTCCTTGGATGAGATGCAACGCCGCTTTTGCAGTCACTCTGTCTACTAGGCTGTCAAGTTGTCAACGACAAGTGACAACGTCAAAATTGACATTTTGACAAAAAAAAAAATATTTTGCTGGCTCCACAGAGAACTTTATAATGCTGGCTTGGCTCTGATGTTAGTGTCGTTAGTGATTAAGTTTGTGCCTTGTGGTTTGTTATAAAAAATCAAGTGTGAATAAATTGTTAACTGATGGCGACGGAAGTTATGAAATTAGAAATCGAGACGGAGACGTGCTGCGTGTGCAGCAGCGGCGGCGATTTGTTGTCGCCGGAGGAGCACGACGCCGGTGCGCCACCCATGCAGGTGCCTCTGCGCACAATGCTTGTGCATCTCAACTCTAGCAAGGTACGGATATGTCCTAGGCTCACTACACTAGCCAGTCTAGGTAATCTGAACAATCTCTTATACTATTATATTTTTATTTATATCTTTATTTTCAAGCTACAAAGGCTCATAGATAAATACCTTAATGTAAACATACAACAAATAAACAAAGTTGTGTTAGTAAATAGAGCTTAAAATTATGTTAGTAGCTACTACTTCGCACTAAATGTTATTAGATTGAGGAACATTATCTTGATGGTGGACCTCTCTTAGTATTGACCTCCTTTCATAGAATTTGGCCAGGCCCAGGGTATAATTCCTGATCTTACAATTTAACCCCTCATAATAAAGAATATTGTGTCTCAAGAGTACTGTGTAATGTTGATCTGTCATCAGGTGGTGCCAGAAGGGCGGCTGTGTGGCAGCTGCATCCGACGCACCATAGAGTCCTATGAGTTTAGTACTGCCTTGTCAGCCAGGGGAGTCCCACCGCTTAGTGAAAAAATAAGAGCTCTCCGCAGGAGGTGAGTTATTTCCTAGTATTTTTTTAGTCTCGCAAACAAATTTTACACCAAAGCAAAATAATTTTGACTGAGACTGGTGTTAATGAATTATGAAACCAAAAAAATTTAATTGTATCTGCAGGGGTGTTTAAATTGCAAATGACTTTTGCACACACATTACAAGCATTACATGTGTTGGTGAAGAACAGAAGCAACATTTTGTAGTATTGTCATACTATAGTAAAATCGCTTTAACGTGGCAATACAAGTCATTGACCCCACTTGTAACAAAATGACATGCCAGAAGTGCACAACATTCGGTCAAATTCAAAATTTTAAATCTAAATTCTTTATCACAAATTCACAAATACAGGGAATTTAAAAGCAATATATTATTTTATCATGGGAGGAGGCTTTTGCCCAGCAGTGGGATGATGTAAGCTAACAGTAACAGTAACAGTATATTATTTTAAGATGTATGTTTTACTCAGTCAAGCATACAAATATTTCTAAGAAAGTTTTATTTTTTTTAGTTTAATTAAGTAATTGGAACTGTACCAACATATAAAAATTCAACTCCGTAGGATAAGAGAAAGTGGTTCTGATTCAGCCTGCAATACCTTGCAGTACCTGGATAAACGTACATACATTGCAAGTTAAATAAAAAATCGTAATAATAATAAAAAATATTGCAAGTTTTAAAAAATATTTTACGTTTAGCACTCCTTCTTCGACTTAAATCCAAAGTGGCGTCTACCATAATACGCTAGTGACAGTTATTAGCGATAAGCGGTAATTCGGCGGTAATTGTGAAAATGAAAAAGTGCTCGACATTGGTAGGGAGGGGTGAATGACCTGTATCGCCATGTTAACACAAGCCGACTATAATATAGAAGTGTCCTTCTCAGTGCATTTGACATGACAAACTAGTATGTGAAATTGTGTCTGCATTGAATAATATGACTATTGTGTTGTGAACTTCAGATTGCTGTTTGTGTGACGACGATTCGATTGTGTTTCAGACTGCACGAGCTGACCCAGAAGATTGACGTGTTCATAGTAGTGGGTGGCGCGGGGGCGGGGGGCGCCTACTCCGAGGAGGACATTATCATGGTGGAGCGCGACACGCTGGCCGCCGCCGCCGCCGCTGACGACGAGGACCTGGAGCGGGCGCGCAACGCTCGCGGCGACCAGGTGTACCAGTGCTCCGTGTGCCCGCAGTCCTTCGCGCGCGTGGCCGAGTTCCGCGCGCACGCCGCCACGCACCCCGGCGACGCGCTGCACTCGTGCTGGACGTGCGGCGCGCAGTTCTCCGCGCGCGCCGCGCTGCGCCAGCACGCCGCGCGCGCGTGCGGCGCCGCGCTGGCCTGCCAGCTGTGCGGCCGCGCCGCCGCCGGCCCGCACGACCTGCGCCGCCACGAGGCCACGTGTCCGCCGCGCTGCCCGGCCTGCGGTACGTAGTGCGTGTGTGTACGGTACGGTACGTAGTGTGTACATGTGCACATGTGTGTGTGTGCAGGCGTGCTGCACGCGGACCGCGCGTCGCTGTCGGCGCACTGCGCGGCGGCGCACGGGCGCGGCGCGGCGCCTCCGCTGGTGTGCGCGGCCTGCTTCAGGGCGTGCGACACTCCGGAGCTGCTGACGGCTCACCTGCTGCGCCACAGGCAGGCCAAGCAGTTCGTGTGCGGGTATGATGGATGCATCCTGCGGTTCGCCACTAGGTTAGTCGATACTGAAGCTTTATAATGGTAACTAACCCTTGGTGACACGCATAATAGGATGCCATTGAACACAAGAGTATGTATGTTTCCCCTACAGGAACAACCTGATGTCCCACATCCGCAGGTGCCACACGTCGGAGCCGCCGGAGCCCGCGGCCGCGGACGAGCCGCAGCCCTCCACCACGTGCGAGCACTGCCCTCGCACGTACGTACTACATGTATTGCTCACTAACATACCCAGGTTATTCTGGTAACAGTGACAGTGTTGGTCTTCATCATCATCATCATCAGCCAGAAGACGTCCACAGGTCTCCCCCAAAGAACGCCACAATGAGCGACAACTTGCCGTTTGCACCGGTTACCCGCGACCCGTGTTGGTCTTAATATATTTATTTTTTGAGTTCAACGCAGTGAACCACGATATTCTTTTGGCTCTGATGTCACAGATTAGGGTCTCTTCGTCAGTGCAGGATTGGATTTATTCATTATCTTCGCTAGCAAGCAGTTTGTGTAGACCAGCAGTCCCCTAAATGATAGATATAATCTCAGTAAACACGTTATTATTTATGACCAGGTTCGGGTCGGTATCCGCCATGAAACGGCACGCGCGCGTGCACCGCGGCGGACGACGCAACCCGCTCGCCACGCAGGTAACGTCACACAACCCGCTCGCTCTGCAGGTAACGTCACATAACCCGCTCGCCCTGCAGGTAACGTCAGACAACCCGCTCGCTCTGCAAGTAACGTCACACAACCCCCTCGCTCTGCAGGTAATATCACACAACCCGTTCGCTTCGCAGGTAACGTCACACAACCCGCTCGCTCTGCAAGTAACGTCACACAACCCGTTCGCTTCGCAGGTAACGTCACACAACCCGCTCGCTCTGCAGGTAACGTCACATAACCCGCTCGCTCTGCAGGTATCGTCAGACAACCCGCTCGCTCTGCAGGTAACATCACATAACCTCCTCGCTTTGCAGGTAACGTCACACAACTCACAACAATCGTGCTCGAGACGTGCTACAATCCCTACACAATCTATTTTTAAAAAGAAATATCATCTTACTTTTTAAATAAAAAAGAAATATCATCTTACTTTTTAAATAAAAAAGAAATTATAAGGTTGATCTTTGTTTTTGCGTCTTTGCAATATATTATGGTGATCTAATATTTCTAAAATTTATTTAATATTTTATATCTCTTCAAATATTTCACAATACCTTGTGCTTCAACCACTCTAGAACATTTAGTGCATAGTTCTCCATACAGCTAATATATTTAAATTTTAATAACTACAGGAGGATAATGAATCCCAAGAAGGCGAGGACATGGAAGGCGAGGTGGAATACCTGAAAATCGAAGAATTGGATGACATGGAATTCCGCGACGATTTCGACCACAAGCCTGCCCTGGATCATATGCACTAAGTTACTACTTAATAACTGGGCACGAAAGACCTGTAACGTAAGCTTAGAATAAAGTAGTTAGATTAATAATTATCACTATTATTAAAACTTCCCAGATAAAAATGATTAAAAACGTATGGGACGTGTTGTCTTTGTACAAAATATTTTGCGAGTACTCTGCGTTAATCTTTTTTTTTTTCATGGAATGTTGTATTCATATTATTTTTTTAATTTAGATCAAGGCTTGGGTCTCTGTTGTACATCCATATTACTCCACGTTTGTGAAAGTGTAAAGCCGGATTTGTTTAAAAAAAAAGTCGGCGGTATCTCATCGGACGGAAAGCTGTTTAAAATAAATTGTCTGAATTGATAAAAAGAACTAAGACCGGAAAATGCGATTGCAAATAATTAAAATATGCCGTGCGTGACAGTCTGTCACGAATTCACGATTTAAGGTTTAAATTGTTCCAGAATCATAGTGTTTATCGGTTTTGTATAGAGTATGGTAGCCAATATTAACTTTTAATCTATAAAAATATAGTGTTAGAGTTTAGAGAACGTGAGGCGTGACTTTTATTTGACTTTTTTTTTTTTGGTGGTCATAACCGTAGTAGTAGCTACCTTGCACCAAAAAAAAACAACGGTACCCATAAAGGATCACTTTGTTGTCCGTCAGACCCTTTATTCGAAAAAGCGTAGTGGAGTTGAAATTAAAATCATACTTATTGAAGTTGTAAAAAAATCAAACTTCTAAGTTAACGTAAAAAAAGACATGTCGGTTTATGCAGCAAAAGATTATTGTTTCGATACACTCTAGAATCGATGACATCAGAATTAGCTTCAAATAAAGGAACTCAACGGTCAACAGCATGTGTTGTTGCCCGTTGTTAAGTCTGCATGTAAATTTTGCACAGGAATACATTTAGTTTTAGATATTCCAACATAAAAGCTTGGTTAAAAACGTTGTTTTAAAAAACACTTATTAGGTACTCTTATGCTGCTTTATAAAGTTTAGTGTGTTGGTACATTTATTTCATTTAAATAAAATAGTCGTAAAATTGCGTCGCCTTCTAAGGACCTCCAATTATTATTTGTAGTTAGTCAAATGCAAACAATATTTGATAGTTTAATATTGTTCAGATAATGAACTTGATTTTTTGTTCTAGGTACCAAGGATTGTTCTTATTTTTACATAGGATATGTAAAGATGTTAATTAAATCATAAGAAAAACGCTCAGTGTGTTAGTGTATTGTAAAATCGCTAACGTGGCAATACAAGTCATTGACCCCATTGTACCAAAATGACACGCCAGAAGTGCACAACATTTGGGTCTTGTTTTATGAAGTTCTATCGTTAAAAATTCAAATTCTTTAAAATCTAAATTCTTTTTACTTACACTTTTCTTTATCACATTTACATTGAATTTAAAAACAATGTATTATTTTAAGATGTATGTTTTACTCAGTTGAGCGTACAAATATTTCCAAATAAGTTTTATTTTTTTAAGTTTAAGTCATTGGAACTGTACCAACATATAAAAATTCTACTCCGTAAGATAAGAGAAAGTGGTTCTAATTCAGCTTGCAAGATTCCACCCGGATAAACAGACATACATTGCAAGTTAAATAAAAACTTGTAATAAAAATAAAAAATATTTCAAGTTATAATTTTTTTTTTACGTTTAGCACTCTTCCTTCGACTTGAATCCAACGTGGTGTATACCACGTTCCACGATACGCTAGCAACAGTTATTAGCGATAAGCGGTAAACTTTCGAAATGAAGTGCTCGACATTGGTAGGGAGGGGTGAATGACCTGTAACGCCATGTTAACGCGAGCCGACTTTAGTTACATGTAGAGAAAGGTAGGTAGCTTAATATAACAAAGTGCCTGTTAGATATGAAATATACAATGAATGTGTACTGCTGTAGTGTTAGTTTGGGTACGTTAATAGGTATATTATAAACTTGTTGGTAAAATATATTACTACATTATGGAAACTACTTGTTTCTTACGTACCTACATATTTCCAAAGCAACATGTTAGTAAGTTTGTTGTCAACTTGTGGGTACACACTGGTGGAACTAAACTGAATAAAAGGTAACTTAGTTTATAAATTATGATTGAAACTTCCTTTCCTTAAAAATACATTACGTCTACAATACGATGTGTTTCATTTATAATAATACCACACACAGCTTCAACAATAATACTTTATTATAACAAAATTACACTAAATAACAGTAGAAATATATTTGTCAGCTAATAATATCACAATAATAAATAGGTATTCGGGCCTACATGGTCTGTATCACTCGCTGATGGGCTCGCGCTCGGGGCGCGGCGCGGAGTCCAGCGCGGTGAGCTCGGGGCGCGGCGCGGTGCGGCAGATGACGGCCACGCGCCGGCCGCGCGGCACGCGCTCGCCGCGCCACGCGCTGTCGTCGCCGCCCAGCACCGCGTGCGTGAACGAGTAGCGAGCGCAGCCTCTGCAACACCCCACTTATACCTGAGTGCATTGTAGATTGAGAAGCTGTCGACAGCCTCAGACACCATGGTCGGTCTTGCTGCAGAAGTATAGAACTAATTGGAAAGTAGTACGTCATGCCAGCTGTTTTATAACCCAATTGTTTTACGCGCGACGATGGCAAGAGACTAAATGGAATGCTGTCGATACCTTTGCGCCATCACAACTTTTAAGCTCGGCTAACCGCATTAGCTGCTAAATGTTTGAGCCATTTGAGATTGAGACGCTCGGACTTTTTTTCCGGAAAATGTTTCTTAATGTAGGTCCTACCTTGACTGTCCGTGATTATCGTTTTAACTTACTTCATAACATAGAGTGCCCTCCTGGGCAGCAGCGCGTTAACTATGAAATTTTGGTTTTTGCTGTGCTGCAGCTGCATCACCGCGCTCGATACCAGGCACAGGCCTGCTATCACGTCGCCACAGAACTGAACAACACAGATTATTGAACAAATCAATCATGGGTCGCGGCATATCTTGTTGTACACCAAAATCAAGCAAAATGTGCTGAGTTATAAAATGGTTTGTCAAGTGGTTAAAAACGCGGTTTATGGATTTGAGGCCCAAAGTTTATTGGTAATTTAATTAGTAATTCTTAATTGCAGCCTGGATTCTCTTAACTTTCCCCGTATGTATGCCTACCCTGTCGAAAATGAGCTGTGATATCAACTTACCCTGACGGCATCAATGTGTGGCTTGATGTGTCCGGCAGCAGACAGGTCCAGGATGTGCACGTGCGGCAGTGGCTCGCCGGTCCCGAGGTCGGGTCCGAAGGCGCGCGCTCGCACTCTCGCCAGAACTATTTCGTTCTCAGAGGTCCACTCGCGGCGCTCGGTCTCGCGGAAGCCCTGGATGGCCTGATCACATACAAGTGATGCATGCAACTCTTTTAACATGTTTAGTCAGAAGAAAAATGGATATATTATTTTCATATTGCACCGATTTGCTGTTAACTATACTTGCTCATTATTATACATAGAAAAGTAGACTTGAGCCCTTGTGATTATACTTTTGCAGCCCAGAATTTGATATGTTTGTAATATGGTCTGGTATCATGGGAACTAAAGTGTCCCAAGAACTTTGAGACTAAGGAGTCTGGTACTGGTACATCAGGTACTGTACATATTAACTCCTTTGATTCAGGCTTAAATACTCACATTATCCCAATGATCAAACTCATATCTCATGCGTCTAAGACGTGGCTCAACCTCTGTAAGAATGGCTATTTCCTCTCGCTCCGAGATGAAGTCTGGGTACACCAGCATATCCTTTAGAACTGCTGCACGGAGATCTGTTTCGTCATCTGGCGGCCATGAAGGACTTATTTGCACTAGATTTGGGTCAGCTAAAAAATAAATGTAGGTAAAAAATAAATGTAGGTACAATATAATCTACAGGTTGCTAGACTCACTTTTTTTATTTTTTTCGCAGAAGGGGAAATACGCCTTATGCATACCGTCCCGCTCGGGGATGCGAGACGGTTATGTCGGGTTCTCCGGCCTAGAGATGATGGGCGGCCGGCATACCGACTAAAACCCCTTCTGTGCCACCTCTCATCCGCATAGTGACGGGAACGCGGTATCCCGAATGTATTACATCCGCGAACTTGCTAGACTCACTTGACTTCAGACTGACTTGAAGTACGCTCGATCATTATCATTATATAACTTTGTATACTTACATATTATAATTAATGGACAGTAGTTCACTACCTCACTACACACAAGGTTACCTACTCGAACATAACATCAATCACTATGGTTTTGGCGGAATCTTACGTTATTTTCCCTGATGATATGAAGTTGAAAGTATTATCTAGTACAAACGCCAAGTATCAAGTTATGAATTCTAACCTGGTACTGTAAGCATACGGTGGTCACTAGATGGCTGCAAAATGGTGCCGCTGATCATGCGTCCACCATAGATTAGGTTCTTTAACTTGCAGTTTTTCAGAAAATTAAACTTAGATAGACGCATTTTAATATTTTTAAACCTAATTTTCGTTGTCAACAGTCAATAAAAACAATGCAATGCGATCAACAAATTTGACAGAACAGAAACAGAGAACAGCTGACGCGTGACACTGACAGCTGCAGCCAACGAGATTTTGATATATTTTTATAGATTTCTTTTAATTACTTTTTCTTCTTTTTAATAAAACCTATTAAATATTTTCTTTTTAACGGGTGAAAAAAAGATAATGGCTATTAAAAAACAGTTTGTTTAGATAGTCGACGTTTTTCCAAATTCCGCGTACATCTTCGAATTTATTGAATCTTAGGTCCAAGAATCATTGCTTAGATCTTATAGATCTTTTAAAAATTTAATTACAAATTGTATATTGTAAATTGTATTGTAAATTGTATATTGTAAATATACAATTGTATACAAATGTTTATTGTAAATGCACGTCCGGGTCCCAAACAAAAGGGCTACATGTCTGAGAATGCGATTTTTTTATTTGCGTTTCGAAAACACATTATTTTCCTCCTTTAATTACATTGCTGCGCATCTTTGTTTTAATAGCTGGAAATAACATTAAACCAAACCAGATGAAATGAATTAATAAGAACCTAATGAACCCAAAATGAAATGTGCGCCAGTGGCGCCCCCAATTTGTCGAGACTTTTTTGCCAAACTGTATAATTTTGTCTGTAGCAGACATGACTCATTTGTTTTCCTATGTTCTTTTATATGTGTGAAGTTTTTGATATGAAATGATAGGATGAAACTTTGAATGCATTGGAAAAACTGTAGTCTGCCCCGGGCGTTACGTATGTATATATTTTTAGTAGACACGACGGATTTTCTTATCAAGTAAAATAGGCCTAAAAAATTAAAGACTAATAAAAACTTATTTGGCCCCAAGCAACTGTGCCGCAACGCGACACCTCACCTCAACGGTGTGTTACTAGGGGCAGCGCCTACAAACTATTTAAGAGCTGTATGCGGTAGATATGAATGATATTTGCGCAGTGCCGCAGTTGCTTACAAAATGATTTCGTTACATTGTTTTGCTCACTTTGTTACAGTTTCAACATCATTGTTTGGGCTTTACTACCGCGTGGACGCCGGCGACGCGGTAGTAATGTAACAATTGATTTCCTTTTGTGTTTCGTTATTTGCAATATAAACAATAATAAATAAATCACAGCTCCTCCGCCTCCCACGAGCCCGCTGCGCGCTACTGGCATAGGCACCGGTCTCTCAGTCTCAACGATTCATCTTTGATGTGGTTCCATTCCATTTCGCACAAAGAGAAATATTCAGTGTTCTTACAACAATTACCAAATCAGTACTTTAATTGATTAATACATAATTGTACATAATTTAAAAAAAAAACGTGAACGTGATAGCCTCGTAGTGTGACCATTTAGTGGCTTTGCACTCAGACTTTTTGTAAGTTATGTGCGTATTATAAATTAACTAGCGACCCGCCCCAGCTTCGCACGGGTTTGCACCCGTGCGAAGCTGGGGCATAGAGTGGCTGGAGATAGAGTGATTCTTAAGGAAGGTTTATATGTATATTGCTATACATATAAACCTTCCTTAAGAATCACTCTATCTATTAAAAAAACCGCATCAAAATCCGTTGCGTAGTTTTAAAGATCTAAGCAATACATAGGGACAGACAGACGGCGGATAGCTACCTACTTTGTTTTATACTATGTAGTGATTATCACTTAAGCTGTTGGATCTGCGCCTGATCTCTCTCTGGTCACGTCGGATTGCCGTCCCATAGTCCCACGCCCATCGGACTGAGAGTGAGGGAATAGAGAGTGCGAGCGGGCCTACTTTACGATATGAGTGTAGATAAATAAATTAAATGCGGCTGTGATTGATTAAACTGTTATTTTTTTACCAAACTCATTGGGAATCGTAAAGCGATTGCTTGCGCTGCACTACCGACGTGTTAAATATCCGTTTATCCGCTAGAAACCACAAGGCCTAGTCAATGTCGTGGCCCGGTTAAACCACACACAATAAAAACTGTGAATGAAATATTTGTGTAGATCGTTGTCTAACTGTTGGTTATCATTTTGTTGACATTGAGTGGCGGCTGCGGCGGAGGACGCCACACGCTGTCTGCGTATAAAACGTTACCTGTCTTATTTATACACATAATTATTGTGCTTGTGTCAAATATTTCAGCTATTGTAGGTAAATTAAATACCTACTTTAAAAACCCTCCCACTTTTGAAATCATATAATTCACCCTTCGATTATTTCGGCCTCACGTGCATGGATTGAAGATTAAATGTTCAGTTTTAATAATTATAGAGAAATGATTTTAGGGCATTACATCCTCAAACGAACTGCATGGGCGGGACTGCTGCCAACTCGATCGCCACTGTCTTGTACAGGTAGGAGTAGGTAGCTATTTGATAATAATGATCAACAAGTTGATCATGAGTGGTCTGTCATGTCATGTGACTTGATGTGACGTGACTTTGCCGGATATCATCAACTTCGAGATCAGCTAACCGTGACGTTGGGGAGGCGGAGGGGGTAATGAACACTAATAGCGTCACTATGGTAATGGTAGTTTACTGTCGCAAGCACAAACATAAACATAAATACCGACTATATTTATTGGGCCTTAGTTACTAATAAGATAGAGCCGACCCTAGCATAGTTGGGAAAAAGGCTAGGCAGATGAGTTAAGTACTAATAAGATAATACAATTGTGTAATGATGAAATAGTGGAACAATACAGTCTACACAAAGATATACCTACATTTATTACTTCTATCCAAATCAGGTAACAATTTAATAGTAGCGATTTAAAAAACGCAAAAAAAAAATACAAATATTTGTGGTTGTGACTGTAGTACATTGTACTTAGTTATAATTACAATCATTAATTTGTCGAGATATTTTTATGATAGTTTTCTCGCACGCAAAGAAGTCACCATGAGATTGTTGAACGTAAAAGAGACATTCTACAAATCCGCTGACCGCTTGACTGGTTGCAGTTAGCTTTACGAATAGTTCACGACTGTACCCACTTTACATGTTTTGCTATGAAAATATTTAATCAGAAACTCGCAAAATGATGAATTGCGAAATTTCTTAGATGCCTTGTAAACTGAAAACCTTGGTCGGTCGATCGGTGATAGTCGTAAAGTGCTCCGGTAGATATCACCACACACCTGGCGTCAAGAAAGAAATTCATCATTTCGTAAAACGATGGCACGGCACGCCAGAGATCGCAGGTTCAAGTGCCCGAGTCAGTTGTTTTTGCGAGTTTCATATTTAATGTTTTCATTTGACGCCTGCTAGCTCCATCAGGTTATAAATTAATGTAGGTACTTCAGCCTTCCTTTCATAAAAGTAATCTCTTGGATTACGTCAGCTGATGGGTAATATAATAAGCTCACTTATAATCTATGTGTTAAAAATGATGACGCCACTTCAAATCACTGCTGAAGTCATCGCTCATTAGGTTTTATAATCTCATCTTATCCTCAAATATGATCATGATCTATCCAAGACATTATTAATGATTTAATTTCGTGAATTTTAATTAAATCCCCTGTCTATCGTATTCTCCTTTTTATTCCACTTAATTATAATAATTATGCGTTATTATAGGTACTCGTTGCACAAGCCACAGTTGAAGAAATACAATACAAGTCGGAGGTTTAGAGTCATTCAGTAGACTTTCTCGAGTGGAGTTTGTAGGTAGTCTTTCGGTAGTAGGGTATTCTACTCATTTTCCCGGAGGATTATCTTCCGCACACATCAACTGCTCGCTACATTACAACTACGGTAGGTAGGTAGGAATACGGGTCTAGGATTGTCGTTTAACATCTCTTTTAACTCGATTTCACAACCAGTCTCCATGCTGCTCTTAGAAGTTGCCAGTTAGAAAAAAATTTGGTAGCAGATATTCTTAGAAGAACAGGATTCTAATAAGGTTACGATACGTGCATATAATATGTAATTATGCGCGGGCGCATGGGCGGTGCCCCGGTCGCACATCCGGCGCGGGCGACACGCGCTAAAGAAGTCGACTGCATTGTAAACTGTTCAAAATAAGAACTTCTTGGTAATGACGCCTTGAAGATTTTTTGTTCAGTAGTTGGTAATTATACTAAAGTGTATAATCTCTTAGTAGATTGTCAGTAGAGGTCAAGCTTCGAGGACCTTCACCTTCGATTTGACTTGCCTACCATTCAGATTTTGATCGCTGTAAAACTAAATTTATTTAAAAACAAATAGACAACGTTGTTTATTTAGTTGCTGTGCCTGCGTTATCACTACAGGTATTGTAGTTTATTTTTTCACGATGTTTTCCGAATAAATAAATACTTTTATCACTGCTGGTCAAAGACCTATTAGAAATTCAGGTGAAGAGATTACATGATACGCCATCTCGATGACCTAATAGTGTGTTGGTAGCTTGTAGTATTGATGTAGTATGCAGTTTAGTTATTACGTAGTAACTATTTATTAAGCTGTGGTTATACATAGGGAGTTCTTTGGTGAGGGTTTGTGCTCGACTGCTGTTGGATTTGGCTGCCTTGGAGACGCTCGAGATTTAAATCACTGCCGCAAAAGTCCACCCAATCGAAATATTAAACTTTATCTTTGGTCTTCTTTCCAATATCTTTGGTCCACCCATATATATGGACGGCACGGTACTATAGCGCCACGAACGATACAAGACGAGAGTGCCACGAGCGAGACCAAGAAGATCCGCAAGTCGTTATCGCATGCGCAGTAAACTTTCTGCCCCTATCCTCGTCACGGCCACAGCTAGACTTAAACACAGTTATGAGCACGCGACGCGACTATAGCTACCGACTCTATTTACCATACCTAAGTATTACCCAGTACGAAGCATTATAATTGTACCCGTCGACGTTCGCAACTTACACTTGACCTACTTACATAAAAACACCACTTTTACGCTTGATACACACCGGATAAGCAGAGGCAGAGATGTGCCAACAGTAACACCAACTTGATGGTATTGTGTTACGTTACGCCATACTTATAAAAAAAAAATATAGTCCAACATTGAAATTATGTCAATGGGATTATCCGACATTCTTTCTCTGAAATCCAAGCGGGCGCGGCACAGGTAGGATCCCACAAAATTGTACAAATAAATCCACTTTTAAGATAAAGATAACATTGAGTCGACAAATAAAATAGACTTATCTCAAAGATAATATTAATGTTTGTGTATCCTACCTATCTGTTGTCCGTCTACCGTCTGTCTGTATCTGTACCGAACCACACAGATATCTGGTCACATCAAATCGGTCATTTTTAAACAGTGATTGGTTACTCACGCAGGAGACGTTCTATCTATTGTACCTACAAGTATTTTTGTAATTTTTGCTCGCATCTACTCACCCACACAAAAATACGTAATAAGTACCCTTCTTTTGGCTTCGCGTAGTCGGGTAAATAATTTTAATTAGAAATGATTATCAGAACTTTCAAATATCCTCTCTGGCGCCACAGGAGTACCTATTGTTGACTCTATCGCTCGCTATCATGTATGTCAATATTCGGTTTATTCGGTGGAAATCCTAAATCCCCCTAAGCCTCTCTAAGGCAAAGTTAAAGCGAAAAAACTGTAATATACTTACATTATAGTATATGATTGTGCACGCGCCCGCGCCGCCGCGTGATTTCCGAGACGACGCGCACAAAGCTGCGGCCTTGCAGCGAGGCTATTAGCTAAACAAACAGTTTAACTTTGAGTGGAAGATTATCTTGAGTCACGCCTTTGATTGTAACGGTTCGGAAGATTCACTTGTCGAGTGTTGACGAGAAAATTGATGCGGGCGCGGGCGCATCTATGTACTACTTACATACTTATTTAAATTAGCCACCCATATGATAACGACTATGCATGCGTTGTAAAGTCTCATTTAAAAATATAACTAGAAACAAAATTTAAATGCAGTGTTCATGAATTTAAGCAGAATAGTTTAACTGATTTGTTAGTGAAAATCTTTCTCTGATGACTGCAATTAAAATAAAATTATGTGAAGAGAAAGAATAGCTTCATGCTCAGCTGAATCAAAGTGTGGCCTCTACCTACTATCATATACATAATAATATACCTATCTAATGCCTATATTTATGGCAGGCATGTCCACGTGGTGATTAATGCTCGATCCTTCTCTGAACACTACAATTTGGGATCTTGAAATCGAATAGGCATCTTAAAGGCCGATCGATGTGATGCACCGGAGACCATTATACCACTTACCACTTACCATCAGATGGACTCGTGGTGGTACGGTCATACGAATGAATTCGAAGCCTAATAATATATTAGTGACGTTGGATTTCTGCCAGGTTCCTGTGCCAGGAAAGCTAATGCCCTGTCAGTACCTAAAAAATCATTATTCATAAGTAGATAGCTTGCATGGATAATGTCGAGTGACGTCATAAGCCTTTAGTAACTTGGATTGTTGAGTTTCGATGCAATAGAGTCACGGATATATGCATCGTGAATGTCAAACGAAAAGGTTATACCAATATTATACCAAACACGTACATACAAACGAGTTTAACAAAATAATATTATTACCTACATGAGTTATTTGTTTTATAGGTACTTTAGATGATTCGTCGAGGGTTTCGTTGATCTGAAAAAAAAAACGGAAAAGATTAGTGCTTTGCAAAATTGCAACTCGATTACTCGAATAGTTTGTTTATTTTCGATTATACAGAGGTATTATGAAAATAAAACCAGACAAGTGCGAGTCGGACTCGCGCACGAAGCTCGAAGGGTTCCATACCTACCATTATCTGTACAACATTAGATACTCTTATATGTATAAAACTTTTTTTTTCACCTGTCACGGTGTTGCCTGGCCTGTTTTATAGTATTTGTTGTTATAACGGCAACGGAAATAGAGTACCTTACATCATCTGTAAAAATTTAAACTGTCAAGCCAGCACGCTTCATGAGATACAGTCTGGTGACTAGGGTATAGAACCGGAATATCGCGATCCCAAAAATCCCGGGATTTTCCGGTTCTTTTTAGTTGCTGGAGGAACCGGGAATTTAATATAACCGGGATTTTCGGGATTTTAGGAACTCCAGAAATTACATATTAATTATGCGTTTAAACTTGTAAATTCATTAATAAAACAAAAAAAAATAGTAAAGAAAGTTATTTATTCATTCTGTGTGTGTAAACGCGATATAATGTTAGGATACACGTATGGACGTTCTAGAAACTTCGGAATTGATCGATCAAATATGTAGTTAATGTTTATGTTTAGATAGACCTTCACTCCTCCTCGCGTCGGTCTCCTCAATGCTGAGGGTCGTGACCGCTTATTGATATGACTGACTATTTCCTGGACTACCTGCCGCCGACAGAAGAGCATCGTGGACAGATGCTTCAAGAGTGGTGCGGATTTAGTCCGTCCAACGTGTCGGGCTTCTTCCTCGTGGCTTTTTCCTGGTACTTTTCCTGTCACTCTGAGTCTTTCGAGATTGTTGCTTACCTTGCGACCTTCACTGTTGGTGCACTTATGTTCACTATCTACTAAATAAATAATGTATTATAATATATGGTTTTTAAAATTAGGGTAGACATAATTAAATAATAATTCATTGCGACGAAACATCCGATGGGCAGCCTGACGCGTATTACAATATCCGCCGCCGCGTGCGGTGCGGAATTATAAAAACGAACTGAATAACTAACATGTTTGAATTAGTTTGTGATTAAAATTTGAATAGGTAGGTATTTAGAACTAGTAGAACTAGAAACTTGTTTTGAACGACTTCTACAGCCTACGTAACTAGGAATGATTTGTTACTAGAGGCAAATCTATGTCAGTCTGCCTTATCTACCGCTGTTGAGTACTAACAACAAGCAGAGATTGAATAAAGTATAGAATAGAAAAAAAGGCAGTTATGTTGCGTTCATTATTTTTTAAACAAAAACTACAAAAGGATTACAAGTAAACAGTATTTTGTAAGGAGAAGGACCTTTCTTTTCTTTTTGAATTGAAGTATTTGATGTATGAACGCCTGTTTTGGGTAGGTATGTTTATTAGTAGATACTTAGTCGTTACGTTCTACCCAACGACGACGGCTTGATCAATTCCAGCAGCGAGCGCAGCGGGTGCCTCTGACCACAGACAAAGCAGTCAAAACACCTTTACCTTAGTGTCCTGAGTGTGCCGTAGTTATCCTGATGGCCTCATTAGTTACAACGACCGTCATTCACTGCAATGTATCACTGAACACAAACGCACAATAACATATTATGTGTGTTTGTATTTCAATCGGCTCTAAGAAAGCCAGTGTTATGTTACTGCATGCAACTTGTGTTGCAAACTGCGTCCATTGTGGCCACAAAGTGATTCACTGACAATAGAATTGATAATGAAGCGAACGTTTCATGGGTGAAGTTATCGCGTGCGCAGCTGTTAAGCTCTAGGTTTCGGATTTAAATCCTAGGTTGAACGGATTTTTGCGAGTTTACACCTTAAGAAAATTCGTTAAAGGATTTCATTAATAAGAGTTTATTATCGTTTTCTTTATGTATTGGAACTTGCTTCGTGATTGGAACTATTGGAAGATGTGTTATACTTATACCGTATGGTGTGAATACAGTTACTCTGAGAAAGTAGGGATTTTACTTTAGTCAAGCGGGGTCGGGAGTTCGAACTTGCTCTGCCGATCTGCTGCTGTAACTTGCGACTGCTGAAGAGCTGTGGTATATGTATAGTTATTTCCGTTACACCGTTAATTAACTTAGTTGCGGTGTAGCCGCGATGCTGAAGTTCTCACTAACTCAATGTTTGCCTTCGTCTATTCACTTCTAGCTAGTGTGAGGCTAGACGTAACTTACATCCTCCCACAGACACCACCGACTCGCGAGTTCGTGACTCGTGACTCACATCTCGCGACTTTCACTAGGAGTGACATTTAGAGGATGATCGAACTGTTACACAACACTTCCTCACAGATAGCTAGCTGATAGCTCCAACTCTACCGGTCTATTGGTAGTACCTACACCTAATAAAGCATAAAGCAGTGGTAGCCTAGTGGTATGACCGCTAGAATATCAAGTAAAAGGTCGTTGGTTCAAAACCTACGCCTAACCTAACCTCGACTTTTCGAATACGTATTAGAAATTAATTATCACCTGCTAAAACAGTGACAAAATACATCTGACAACATTTCTGCGATGTGTCAAGCCATGTCAGGGACCTAGAATAGATGCTTTCGAAAAATTTAACGCTTCGTAAGCTTGTTTATTGCTACGAACATGACAACAAGGCACCAAGCATCCGCTCCCAACAATGTACTATACATAGTCATATAAGCAATTAATATGAAGTAACTAAAACCTATGTTTTAAGCTGAAATGTGCCAGTCTTATCTGCCGATTGCTGGAGGAACTTTGGACAAAAACAACCAGACTGAGTGGTAAACGGCAGTGCTCCGGCGTGGTGAGCCCAGAAGTAGAAGACGAAGCTAGAAACTATGAACTAAGACTACTTACTAGATGAACTAAGAAGAAGCAGGAGATAATAGACAGCAGTAGAAAGAGATGCCACTAGAATGGGAGTGAGACATTTGTCCTGTAGAAGGACTGTGTGGGTTAAAGCCACTTTCAAAGAAATGTGCATGTAAACATGTGACTCAGACATTGGAAAGTCGGTCTGTCTATGCACAGCTCACCTGACGTCACTAGCAGACGCTCGTGGTGTTCCAGCTGCTGCGTTAGCTCATCATGCGCGTGCGTGTGACCTTGCCCCCTCCCCCCTCCCCCCTCCCCCGCTCCCTTGGTTCACGACCTCGCCGTTCCGTGTCCGTGAACATATTGTTATGACACCAGACATAGAACTACAGAAGTATAGGTAGCTACTAGCTGTTAGAAAGAGAGATAATCTAATTTAGTTTAGAGTGTGTGCAAGAGAATTATCACCTTTATAAAATCCTGAAAACTGATCTAACTTTAGGATATCGTATCTCTTTGAGACTCTTTGATGGGGGTCAGATAAGCAGTCGCTCCTTAAAAAACTAATATTAGTTGTCTACGAAAAAACTACTTCACCAACCTCCAACACAAAAGGGTTAGGTGGTTATATTCTAGGGTTAGACCATTTGTCAGGATTCTTTGAGGGTACCTACTGGCCGACTACTGATCTTACTTTGACTTGCAAATGAGAATGAGAAACGAGATTTGAGGGGAAGTCTGAAGCCTAGGGTTACTACTAATAGCTTATTATTATCTTGGATTCATTAAGTAGCAAGTTCGCCAGAGCGTACCTTCTGTGCTCGCCTGCATTGCGTGTCGTGGTACGATAGAGATGATGCGCGATGATATGATGTCACGAGCGGTCGATGTCAGGATCTCCTTTACATAACTAATGTTACATGTTCCGCTGAGTTGGCACTTGTATTCGTTGGGACCTTTCCCAGGCTGCTGGGGTCAACTTCCGGGCGATACTATGACATGTATGTTCACACAAAGGCTGTTGAACCATGGGATGAATAGCCTTAGCTTACGTGGCTTTTAGTACCTATACCTGCTATAATACTGAACTGAACTGAAGAACAGTTCACCTGACATTATTTAGTCGCTCCGTAGAAACTGATATTTAGCTGCTCTCCTATAGATGTTTAGGAACAGTGTTATTATTTAAGGTGTACTGCACAATTGCACCCAAGGCTAATTTAAAGTTCTTAGCGAAGGGCTTCATTTTATTAAAAAGAAAACACCGGATGGGGCGTTCTCTCGGCCTTATTGCGTGGTTAAAAACTTTCAAAAAATCTTGGATACCTACCTACCTTGGGAACTGAGACTTCATATGGGGCGACACTACCTCGATGTTGTATTCTCCGTTCACCAGTTAGTTTTTTTTTAGTTTAAAATTAATAATTATGACCGACTGTCTTATGGAATGTAGAAGTTTAAATATTGTGTAATATTTTGTAATTACTACACGATTTCAACAGCTGACAATAGAAACAGCTGCCATCAGATACAGTTGAACAAATGCAACAATTCAGCAAATTATAATGTTTAATCATCACACCTCAACTAACTTATTTATTACGCGTACCGACAAAAACATTTTTTTTTAATTTCAACAACATGAAATTAATGATTACCTACAAAATCAAATTATGTACTTAATATTTTTTTTAATATGTAGGTAACTAGTACATAGTACAAAATTTGTTTTATGTTTTTATAAGTACGTATTGAGATAGGCATGTGAAATACCTAAATACTTACCTAATAATGTTTACCGATTTGTTCCGCGTTCGCCTCACAAAATATGCCTCATAAAACGTTCTCTGTTCGGTTCACAGGCAGAAAAATAGAATATTATTGTAGGTACGTAATTAGATTAGTACCTACTCAATTATATAATTTGTGAATGGTTTTGTTATTGTGAATTTGAATGTGAATAATCTCATTATGTATCTTCTACATACAATAAAAAATCTGAATCTGAAGGTTACCCAACTTTGCGGTCTATCCCGACAAAAAAAAATTCTATCGTACCAACCTACTTAGTATAAATCCATGCGCGTCATTCGATGCGACGCGTGCGCCTCTGACCTTATACCTATAGTTATATGAAGCAGTGACTCGAATGTTATTTTTATTAAAATAAATTCAAATAAAGATGAAATGCGTCATTATGGGTAATTTTTGTAAGGTAATGTCACAATGCTATGTCTCCTACTTGCCTTACGGAGGTCAGCAGAGACAGACACATCACTTGACGGAGATAAATTATCCGCGAGAGGAAAGTTCACGGCCCTAATTATTGTTATTATTTTGATTACAATCGTACCAAGGCAGTGACCGTTGGTGGCTTATAGTCGTGGTACGCCTCGTCTATTTAGCCTGTACCTACATATCATCATCAGCCGGAAGGCGTCCATTGTTGAACAAAGGCCTGGGACCCAGTAGGTCCATCTAGTTAGATCTATTTTATATTTAGGTTCTTGTTCTTGTATGTAATGAAAATTTCGTTCATGTCTTTTGTTTTAAACCATGTAAGTTTGAGAAAAAAGGTCCTTCTCTCTCTAATTTCGATTTATGAGATAAGGTGTTTGTTTGCCAAGACTCAAAAGCAATCTACTTAACCACGTCAGTATTTCCCGGGTGTTGATGAGATTCACTTTGTGCTAACTTAGTAGAAAACAAGGCGTAGACAGGAGCCAGAGCCAATCCTCCAACCATAAGCGCAGTAAAACTTCATAAACATGAAAATTTCCAAAGGCCGAGTGAAGTCCGGAAGTCCGGAAGCGCCGGCGCGCGCCGCCCACCGGTGATATCAATGGACGATATCAACCCTGCACAATCTGTGGACTGTATTAATTTGCTGTTAGCTTTAAATATCTTAGATATAGGTACATAATTACCAGTTATATATAATAGTTAACAGTTATATCGGTGTATTAGTGATTACTGAACGCGTGATACACTTACTTAGTACCTAACTGTATCTACCTACATTGCTTGACTTTGGTACAAATTCATACAAATCATAAATCTCAAAACCAACTTAAAATAGCAGTCGTTAAACGTAGATTTACTTAATGACTTCCTCATTTATCTCTTATAAGTCGTGCAGTGACTAGTCGTCCATTACGTCTAGCAGGAAGCTACGTATGTTGGTAGCGTAAGTATCGTCAGAAATTCACAATATGTGTAATATATTATGTAGTAAGGTACAGAAGGCTGGCTTCGTACACCGCGCTGAAATAGGTGCACTCACAAATAAACGTTGTGTAATTGGGCGATGCGATTAGCACATCGCATCGGCCTGTGTGTGTATTAGCTCGTTGTAGTGAGATGAACTTATGTATTGAACTATTTTGGGGCGATTTTATAGGCTTGAAGCCCCCAACACAAGTATACACTTACTTTATACATCGCAAATCCCTGATACTGATGGATAGACTCTTTTACGTCTGAACTAGTTTTCAGTCCGTGGAATACAACATAGCTAAGAATACTAATAAACAAATAATTAAAGACAAATATACTTAGGTACGTATATTTCATGTATTTTAAAGATTAGTAAATCGACCTTGAGGTTATCAAATAATTGAACTCAACAAATAGATGACACTCCTGTCAAGGAGACTGCCCACTGCGAGGCAGAAAAAAATGTTGGTACAACACAGCAGGGGACTACATCAAGCAACGTTTCCGAAATAATGCGTTCAGTTATAGTTTTTGTCACAAATTGTTGAAAAACGTAGTGTTGGCAAGAATTAGGTGAAAATGTACAATTAGTGAGAACTGCCGCAACAAACTGTGGCGATGGCGACACACTTCGTGACCGAGAGCGCAGAGTACACGCACATTCAGCAGGCAGACTACCGGCCGCTCGAGGTGAACTGCTCGGGGATCGAGTTATAATATTAATACCTAGTTGATAGAGACTTAAATAAAATAACTTCCCTGCGCTACTTTGTTTTGTTTGTGTGAAATTGTTAACACACATTTTTAATCTTGAAAGATTTTTAGAAATTCCTTATTTTTGCGAGCACCTAGCAGCCTAGTGGAATGTACTACCTACATTTATGTTAAGAAAAGTAAAAAGTATTGTTCAAAATTTCCGGATGAATCAGACAGTCAGTTGTGTGTTATTATGTGTTATTATTAGTGTTATTTCTCATTTATTGACTTTATACATTTATGATCATTTATATTTATAATACCCGGTGTGAGTTTGAGTTACGAACTTATGACTGGATGACGAATCCTTTCATTCGTGATGTCGCCTGATCACAAAACAACAGTTATTCATACAGCTGAACTTATTTGATTCAATGAGTGTCCCGTTGTGCATTGACGTTTGGTCACACCAGCGTTCCGGTGTAGAGTTGCCAAGAGGTTGTTCGCTCGGATATTGCAATCCCCAGATTAGAGAACGGACATTCGGAGAAACAGCAACAATAATAGCTGTTATGATGCTAATGCTATTAAAAAGAATGGCTTCAATATAACAGGTCGAAAACAAGCTTTGTTTTTTGTTTATTTTGTAATTACTTACCTACAGACGTGTATTTTTGATTGACGTGATTCTGACTCAGAACCAGTAACTAACACATTGTGTATTCATGGGTTGGGTAATTCCAACGATACCTCTGTAATAACTTCTTTTTGCTTTGGTTTTTTGTCCTGATTGAACCACATCAGATAATATCCAGTAAAGGCTGGTAAACACGAGGCGTGCGGTGAAACACGATGCGTATGTGTGTGACGTCACAAGTCAATACTCTGTGCAAACTCACAACGTTATCACATTAGCACTCGTGACTCGTGAGTTGACTTAGCGGCTGTCACCGGCAGGCGGCAGGCGGCAGAGCTCTCCAAAGCCAATCGCATTACGCGATCATTGGCTACGGGGCCGGAGAGGGGAGCCCGGGGAGAGGGGTCCAACTTTTAACAAACTTTCCACAGAAATATGCAGAAAATCTCACCGAGTTACTTTAACGTAACGATCTTTACTCTAAGTACAGTAGATAATCACGACACAAATTGTGGTCAAACCGAATACAATCAGCATTGAGCAGTGCAGTGATAAGAACGTTGACTGGCAAGTCAGAGGTGTCAGGTTCGAACCCAAGGTGCACTCCTCTGACTTATCGTAAGTCATGTATCATTACACTACACTTGCTCAATGATTAATGCCTCGGGGAGCATGTAAAGCTGTCGTTTCTGCGGCTGATCTTGAGAGAGAGAGTACTTTTATTTTGTTTACAGGAGAAAACCTTCAAAAGGCACCCGGCATCCGGGGGAAGAGATCGGGGAGTGTAGGATTCTTACCTCACAACTAAAACCACCCTGGTGATGACCATCAGCACATGGAAGGAGATCCCGAGTCCTAAGAGAGTGTATCTGTGTTTGCGCACACACTTGTAAGTACATTGTATACATATGTAGTTTCACGCGTAGTACGCTAGTCTCGGTTGAGATTGACTTGACATAATGTTGCTCTTAAACGTAGAGTCTTCTTTTTACTTAGAGGTTGATCTTAAGGTCAACCAGTTAAGTTGGTTAACCAAGACACCACTTTTAAATAAACGGTAAAAAAAAGATAAAAACAACACGCGGCCTACGAAATGTGATGCTGTGTAAAGCCATATTTAGGCCTGCGGGTGGTTTATACTCTGACACTAAGTTGTATACTTGTATCAACCAATCTACAAGAAGACCTTGACACAAGTGTTACCTGGCCTGGCTGTTCCATTGTGTCACGTTTTTATGGCACCACTAACACACGCAGCCTGAATACCTGAGTTATGAAGCGTTTTCCTCGTTCCCAGCTCAATTAATGCTTTATTACAGTCAATGTTAAACTTTATAAAATTCAGCGCATGCGCTTGTTTAAAGGAAAATGTTGATGTTGAATTTCCTTTATTATTAATCTCAAGAGCATTGTCAATGACACGGATGCAGTGATTAATGTCTTAAAACGGTTTAAAATGTTGAAAGCCATAGGTAATTAGTATATTTTTTCGACTGGCTCATTGGTGTCATGACTCGACTATTATATCTCATACGACATTACCGAACAGGCGCGAGGCGGATCGGTTAATAGTTCTAGGTTCTAAATGATATTCTGTCATCTGTTAGAGAGTGGTACTATCCCGGTCGAGCCGGCCCAGAGTTTTGAAACTAGCATGCCTCTACCGCCGTGAATCATGAGACACATTCCAGCCCTTCAACCATCTCTATGCAAAAATCAAGTCGATCCGTAACTCCGTAATGTATGAAAGAAGGACAAACCAATGAAGTAACGTCCCTTCCAATATCTTTGGAATCAACAAAAGCACTCTGGCATTAGTATATAACTTTAAGTATAGATAACGAGCTAAATGTAGCTATCTCAGTCTCTCACTGCAACACGTGTAAGGTCAGAAAGAGTTGACTCCTAGTGCAATCATGCGCCTGTCAACCAGCTGGCCGTCTGTCGCGAGTCGCGACTGCACATTATCCTACATACTAACTTTATAATACCTGCATACATGTTGAATGACCTTCGCGAAGAGGCTCCTGTTCGTGGACGACCTCATCAATATGTAAGTAGCAATCGAATGTGACACCTATTTATAACTTAGGTTTATCATGTTATTGTGGTAATGCAGCTCGAGTCGCTCGATATCTTAGTATTAGCCATCCATCTGCGACTGACATTACGAATCTTTTTGTATTATACTATACTTTCCATAGCTCCACAGGTCCTTAAAATTCTAAGGATTCAATACTCTGGTGATTCTCAACTAACCTGTGAGTTTGCAAGGACAATGTCTAATTGTGTAAAATTTTGGGGAGTGATAATAATAATCAAAGTAAAATTTATTTCAATGGACTAAATTTTATTGTATCCAAAAATATCCGAAAATATTGTAAGCCATTATTTAAAAGAGCAACCATTCTTCATGAGGGGTAGGCTGCCCTGGGAACTGGCAACTAGAGTCACTCCTATAATAATATTAGAATTATGACTATTCATAATACATGGTACATAAATGGTCTACATGAATAAAAATATTTTGATTTGATTTTAAATAGTAGCTCTTTTAAATTGTCAGTATTTACTTAAACAGCACCCTCGCAACTGTCACCCCGGGCAAACAATCACCGTCAGCGCTTTCTAGTGCTATTGCTGAAAAAACAAGAAGCGGCGGGTGCGGGGGCGATAAACTCCCCAGCAACAAGCTGAACACAATTAAAACTGAGTGTCCTATCCTAACAAATAACAACCACTCAACATTGTTAAGAACAAGAACATAAATTCTAATTAGCAGTTAACTTTCGACGCGTACTCCGAGATAGAGCCGTGACTAAGAGCGTCATATAGATAGCACATAACGAGCTGTAGGGATAACGACTGCTTTCAGCATCGCTGTGTGTATCCAACGTAGGTATAATGGGCATGCTTTGATGACGTCACCACCACACGAACATTCAACAGAACTTCCCTCTGAGTTGAGTCATCTGTGAAGTTTTGTGTTTGATAAACCTCGCATATATTAGGCCTCAGTGAAGGTTTAACACACCCTCGAGAACATATCTGGAGTGTTCTAGTTTCATTACGTTGTTCTTTTATATCTCTACTTCATCTATTATAGTCATGGTTATTGGTTACAGATAAAGAGTGGTATATACAGGGACTGTACACTTGACATTCTAATTATAACAGATTGGTACCTTGTAAATCACTGCATTAAACACTTCTTACAATTTAAAAAATCTTTTGAAAGAACATAATCGTATACAGGAGGAATCAACTACTACTCCAATCGTGTCGTGTTACGTGTGTGAGTAAGGTAATGATAAAGCCATGCCATTGATACTACGTTGTTAAATTAACTGGTTGTTGAGAGTCCGCGCGTGCGCATCAAGCACGCTTGACACGCGCACACGATGCTTGTGGCCAAATGGTCGGTTCCGCTGTAACCTTCACGACCCAAACCCATTAGTATTTTACGGAAGACCTCACGTACTTACTATTTATTTAACGAAGTACATTACTGGACGAGGACACCACTACCGCTATCAAAATAAACTAATTAATAGCTCAATTTATCCTTCTTCATTTAGTATCATAAATTAATGCGAAAGTATGTTTGTTGGTTTGAATTCGTTCACGCAACAACGGAGCAACATAAAATCGACTTGATTTTTTTAAAACGTTTATTATTAATTTGACCTGTTTATTATTTGGTTTGTAATCGATATTTCACCTCCTTCCTGCCGACAGGTTGATCTGATATTTGGTACATAGCTTTGGTTTTGATGTCAAAACCGTTTTACGTAAAAAATGTTTTCACTTATATTATTATTTGGCATACCTAGAGCTAGTGCTAGCTAGTGGGCTGGATGGTGACATAACGTACCTACTTTATACCTGGGAATAAATATATAAATTTAATAACCCTCGACACAAATAAGTACCTCAATTTTTTTTACTACTCTCACGATCAAGTCACCTTTAAATACCAAAAATTAAATCAAAATCGGTCCATTCGTTTAGGAGCTACGATGCCACAGACAGACTCACCGACATACAGATACATAGACACACCCCTCTTTTTGCGTCGGGGGTTAAAAACTAGAATGAGGGAAGTGCTTTTGCTGTTCAACTAAAGTTAAAGCCTAGAGGTGACATTACAGAGGCTTTTGTTGTAGTTGTAGACGTCGTCTTTTAACTTAAGCCTATTTGTTGGAGGACTCCTCCAATACGGAGACTAGAACTACTTAGTAATAATTCATATCCTTTGCGACTTCGACGTCAGCTACTAGTTTTTCCCTCCTTGCTCTGTCTTCAGCTTTTCTTAGAGCGCGGCGCCTATTGAAGGTACCTGTTAGGGTCCATTGGGTAGGTAACCAGTAGGCGTAGCATGACCAACATATGTCTATTCTTCCAAGACAAGACAAAAGTCATTCTATACGTCAAGATTTCTCTTCTCTGCGAGCATGAGGGCACCCGAAGACAAAATTTCTACGCGGACAAAGGCCTAGACTATTGTCCATAGCAACGGGGAAGTATTCTGATAAATGTAATCATTATAAAATTCTACCATAGAACGAAACGTCGTAAACAAAAAAAAAATAATTTTATTCATTTATTTTAAGTTACAAAATATATTTATTTATATTTAATAATAATTAAAATTACTATATCTATCATAAATAACTCTTTCTTTAATTTATTTACTTACAAAACAAATTAAATATTTAAACAAAAATTTTGAACATATCTCAAATTCCGAACGCAAAACGAAACGCAATTTCGTCACAGAAAAAAAAGTAACTTCGCGCCGTTTGCGGAATCGCGGACTTATAAACAAAGAAAAACATTGGAAAGATGTTATTGATTTACTATAATTGTGTGATTTTCAAGAATGTAAAAATAACAACATTGTGATTAATTAAGTATATTTCACAAATGTTTTATGTTTTTTGGAAGTTGAAGAAATTTGTTGTAAAAATGAAGTAAGTTGTTCTTTCATACATAAATATTATTGTGATTAATTGTATCAATGCCCTCATTTATTGGTCGTAAACCGTCCTAAAACGACTCTCTGTCCGAATGTGGACCTTCTATTACAAAGTTATTCATCATTTAAACACTCTTTTTATTTTATCTTGTCATCGCCAGTGTGCTTTAATTCTTTAGTTATTATTTTGCTTATGTTCATTTACCACGCTAACATACTTTTAATCATTCATTTACAGCAAACGAAGTACCGCTAGACAAATAGAAGTATAGATGGACTACAAGTAGGTACCCACAGAAATAATGCCGACGGCAAATTTTAAGACCCTACGACGATATGACAAAGAATGAGTCCGTCTTTATAATTCTTGTTGAGCGAGCACAAGAACATTGCACAACTAGATTGTGGAGCAGTAGCGGGTGTTAGGTAGGTATGTAATTATTATAGGTATGACATTTTAAATCAAAGAATGAGCTATGTCCCTATATGAATATTAACATCATTTGTGTTATTTGTTTCAGACAGTATAGTATTTGTGGAAAGACGTAATAAAGACGCAGGCTGATGGATCCGTTGCCGTAACGCACAGTTCGTGCACTAACCGAAAACTACTTATACATCGAGAGACTTCGTGTACTTAACTATTTGTGAATTTAATATCAGACTTAATAAATAACTCTCTAATAAATAAATTTTTAAACCCTCGTTTAATTTAATCTTCTGTTTGTCCTGCTCTCACGCAGCAACAGATCAACGGATCGAAGTGATCTACATATATGGCTATGAGAAGTAAGTAGGTATTATAAACCTTTCGGAAGAAATTCTCTAAATGATAGTAAAATTCGTATCAAAATCCGTAGCGAGGTTTAGACGTACCGCTGAGAAACAGACAAACGAAAACAGCTACACTACCTACATATTTAAAGATTCGCGTGGTTTGCAAACTCGTACCAGAGTACCGAGTGCAGTTACCACACACTGTTAAATAAATCCATACGAAATATCATTAAACATAATATTAATTTATTATATTGTTGGATGAAATAAGTAGGTATGTTTTTATACCATAAATTATATTTAGGTTCAGTATAAAGGTATTTTTCAAAGATATTCTTATTTAATATTTCTATGGTATTTTTATTAAGACACTATTGAAAAATAATACTCCACTTCTAAAACTATAATAAAACATAATATGTATGTATTATTATGTTCTATATTGTTACATTTATCTATAAAATAAGTTTAAAACCGCCACATTACATTTTACACTAAAATAATGTGAACAAAGTCGAGGATGGAAGCTAGTAAATATATAAATAAATGACGAAGACAAGTTTCTAGGTCTCATGAGATGTAGACAAAAAATCACTGTATGTCCAATTTGTCAAGAAATGTCTCTATTCGTAAGTGTCAAAAGTAGAGAAAAATTGTTGGTCATGCTCGCACAATATAGACACTTCTCTACAGAAGAAAGAAAACTTTTCTTTTTTCAAATTTGGCATCGCCATGCTAAGAGCCGAAGAGATATGTCTACAAATGTCAAAAATCGACAAATCGCGTAGACAAAACCCTTGTCTACGGTTGTCATGCTACGCCTACAGATGTAGGTAGTTGATGTAATGTATGTCTATATAATATTATATGACAATGACAGGATGGGTGATATACCCATTGTCATCCTGTGTGAAAGGCATTTTTTAGTGAAGGAGTGAAATGATCTTTCATATTTTCATGCTGTGAGCCGCAGTCGTCAGTCCGTATGTCCCTCCTTCCTTTGTGCCAGCTTAGCGTCCGTCACCAATGTCTGTTGATCTCGCTCTACTCACCTAGTGACAGTGATATTGTGTCTTTTTGCCTCTCGTCATTGTTGTGTGTGAATACTTTCACGTGGTCCCAGGTTTGTTTACTTGTTACGGCTCGTTACGTCAGCACACTCGACTAATGAGAGCTGTGTACCACTGCTGCGTCACGCTCGTATTGCAGCAGATGGCCAAATGTTAAAGGGCCAAACTTTTAAGGAACAAAAGGAACAAATTCACGCCTGAACCACAGAACTGATCATTTTGAAATTTTGCATATACGTTGTCTGTATGCTCTTCCCGAGGAAAACAACGTTCTTGATAATAGATGGCGCCACGTGTCTTGAATTTAAATTTCACGCTGATGAGATCGCGGTCGACACCTAGTAAGGACCCTGCAAAAGTAATGCTCCGAGCTTTGCCTGCTCGCAACCCCCAAAGACCGCCTCAAAGTGCTTAAGTACTTAAGTAAATTAATCCACATGAATAAAGCAGTAAATGTGGTAAAGTCTACGCTTATAAATGTGTCTGCATCGTGCCCTGTACGGAATGTAATTATCTCGTTTCCCGCCGCTGGCCGCTGAGTCCTGTTCATATAATGGCTATAATAGGGGACATTCGTCTTCCTTCAGAACTGGTTGTGTGCAATTACCTGCAGATGGCAAGGACCTCGCTGCGCCGGCGCGCGGCACAACCAACAAGTTACAAAGTGCAAAAGATTTACTTCTTTAACGCAGTATTAGGACGCACATCTCACAATACAATTCTCACGGTTGTAACATTTTGTGGGAAGACTGACACTGACTGTTTGCCTGTAGGCGCAGTGCGATCACCTGCACAACCTGCACACCCGAGGCACCACTTCACTATTGTTTGACGATTACTCCAACTATCAAAATATTAATCGATAACACAACACAACACGATGGCCCACATGGCCGCGGGTATATTTCTAATTAAAACTGCAATTCTTTTGTGTTGATATAATGACTACGTATGTCTTCTCGCTGCGGTTTTTTGTTCTGTTTTGTGGATCATTAGTACTTGCGTCGTAACAAGTAATCAGTAGGGTGACACGGCGATTCATTGAGAATATCACACAATACACGTCGGATTAAGACATCACTGTTAGCAAATAAGTAGTCTCAAATCAAAATACACATTGAAAACCATACATCTTATTTCAATGTAAGAAGGTTTTGTTGGTGTGCCAACAAAATGGTCAATGATCAATTATGGATGGCCGGCGGCTGCGCAGACGTAGGTATATCTACATAGATGTAACGAGGGAAATGGGTCGAGTAACCGTACACATGTTCTAGCTCGGCGCATGTTCACTGCACTCGGTGATCTTTGACTCCAACTGTAACTACCACTAACCATGGTGTGAACTTCGTACTTGCTACAGTCGGATTACTATTGTATAGATTACCGATGACCCTTTCGGTAAACTGTAAGCACAGTGCATTATGTATAGCCTCTACTGCCTTTGATGTTAGGTTCCAGCGTCACTTTGTCATTAGTCATTACACTTATTATGTTTCACTTTATATTATTCCGTAATTCCGCTACACCGACGCGAACCTCGCTGCAACTTTACATACTTACTTATCTACACTTATATGAACTTTCAAGTGAAGGCTCTTGTGTCGCTTTTTTGATAAAAAAGAGATATCCACGTGTTGGAACGTTCTAGCAATAACTTAATTCTTTAAGTAAGTGCTAGTACTTACTTAAGTTTGTTATCTATACTTATAAAACAGTACCGTGACTGACTGACTGACAGACAACGCACAGCCTAAACCGGTGGACCTAGAGACTTGAAATTTTGAGACAATATTTTTTAAGTACCCTGGAAGTGCACTAAGGAAGGATTTTTGGAAACTTCACCCCTAAGTAGGTAAAAAGGGGGATAAGAGTTTGTATGAAAGTCCGTCGTTTTTAAAGTTAAATGTACGAAACTTGGTATTCAGCTTTTCGGTTGATGACTGAAAGACGAGCATAGGTTATTTTTTTTAAATCTAACCTTGAATGGGTAAAAAAGAGGGTTAAAATTTGTATGGAAAATTCGTTATTTTTTAAGTTACAGGTGTAAAAATGAGTATTAAGGTTATGCTCTAAAATAAAAAAAGACGTGTACTTATAAAAAAAAATGGATTTTTTACCCCCTAAGGAGATATAAAAGGGGATGAAAGTTTGTAATGAAAATTCATCATTTTTTAAGTTTAATCAATTAAACTTGGTGTTTAGCTTTTCGGTGAATAAATAAGACGTTTGTTAGGCGAGTGTTTTAGCTTTTTGAAAAATCTACCCAATAGGGGGGAAAGGGGAGGCGGGGGTGAAATTTTGTGTAGGAAATTCGATATTAGTAAGAGATATCAAAGTATAGGGTAGAGTAGGGTAGGGTAGGGTAGAGTAGGGTAGAGTAGGGTAGGGTAGAGTAGGGTAGGGTAGGGGTATAGTAGGGTAGGGTAGAGTAGGGTAGAGTAGGGGTAGAGTAGGGGTAGAGTAGGGTAGGAGTAGAGTAGGGTAGGAGTAGAGTAGGGTAGGGTAGGGATAGAGTAGGGGTTGGGTAGGGTAGGGGTAGAAAAGAGTAGGGTATGGTAGAGTAGCGTAGGGTAGTGTAAAGTAGGGTAGAAAAAGTGTAGAGGTAGAATAATCACGCGTACAAAGTCGCGCGGGGCAGCTAGTTTTATGTATAAAACTCTTGCTGGTAGCATCGAAATAATGAAATATGACGGTTTGATTTTAAAATAAGCTTCGTAATACTGCTGAACCAATATACAATTATAGATGAACACACAAATCATAGTAATTACGATATGATTCGAGTGTTAACTATTATGTAATCATTGAACGCATTGCTCTCAATTCATAACTAACACAACACGACTTCACTTTCAAAGTGTCAATAATTTTAGAATGTAATTTGTAACTATTTAGACTAAGTAATGTACGACAGAGAATGAGTCTATGCAATTATTATGTTTTAAACATAATTGTTGAATGCTCCTTGACATTTAGTTTAGTGTAATATTAGGCAGTACGTATTGAAAGTTAATTAGGTAAGTGAGTACAGCTGGCGCGCGCGCGGACGTCGCGGTCGTCGTGTGTTCGTGCAAGGACATAACATTCAACAGATTAGACACACTGAACACGGCTGACCGAGATACTAGGTGAGTTTACAAGAACTGGTGCAATCCTACCAATGTTCAACTTGAATTAATGCCACTTTAAGTTCACCGTCCCGTACAAACTGCATTGTATAATCGTATTATTTATTCTGTGGCATTGTCTTGATTGCCGAACAAAATAATAGGTATTTGAAATTGGAATTTTTAATTTAAGTTACCTATATTATTGTACGAGTGGATAAAAAATACCTAAGCCTAATTTCAGGATCATACTCAACATTTTTACTAAGTATTTATAAAAAAGAGTTATTTGACATTGGAAGCCGATCCCAACATCAGTCGATATAGACCTGGCAATAGATGACGAGAAGGCATGTAAGTCTAAGGCCATCGGGAATGTCGGGAGTGCTATCGGTCTAAGAAATCAAAACTGGAGTCATCAGCAATAGGTACTCAGTTAATATTAAAATGTAAACTTCGAGTAAGTTGGGAAGAAAGTCATGTTATGGGCTCCCCGAGTATTGTGTGACCGCGTCCGGCCCACCGACCACTGACCAGCACGTAGGTAGGTACTAGAGCTGCGTACTAGAGCTCTATAAACATAAACATGTACCTACAACGGTCGCGGTCGGTGGTGGAGGTGCTCTAATTGATGATAACGCAATATATCTTTATTACAAGCAGTTATAGCCTAGTGGTATGACCGTTGGACTGCTAGCTCAAAGGTCGTAGGTTCCAAACCCAGGCACCTCTGACTTTTCGAATTCATGTGCGTATAAGAAACCCCTTGCTGTAACGGTGAAGGAAAACATCGTGAGGAAACCAGCATACTTGAGAGATTTTTCAATGGTGTGTAAAGCCATGTGACATGTCAAAGGCCTACGAGCAGTTTAAACTCTGACACCAGATTGTTCATCATCAACCATAGGACAAAGGAAAATATCTTGATTACATAGTGTTATTGACTGAACTAAGTAGTTTAACTGATTACTTATCGGGCCATTCATTCTAATAGCTGTAACATTTCCTGCACAATCAACTGATTTTTATCAGATTTACTTGTGGATAACTTGACAACTTTGATTAGGTACTTATCTATCGATATTTTAAATGGGTGCGTCTCATAACATATAAATTCATTTGATCTAATTTCATTTTATTATCGTTCATAAGATATAATCAACGTGAGATATACCAACTATTGATATAATGTTTTTAACATCTAACATTTATTTGTTCTAAAATTTATTTATATAACGTTGTTTGATATAACATTTACTTAATCTAAAATCATTAGGTCTAAACTTTAATATGTATATTATTTATTTTATCGAAAATCATTTGGTCTAATGTTTAATACGTATATTGATTATTTAATCGAAAATCATTAGGTCTAACGTTTAGTATGTATATTGATTTTTAATCTAAATTTTCAACTCCGATAATTGGGGATCTATACATTAATTTTGCGTAACTTTTACAGTCTGCTAGTATGGTTATTAAACTATAATTGTTACCAGGAGAAACTGGATGCAATCTGGACTTTAGGGCACCTCAACTTGGACAGGTTAGGTTAGAAGGGGATGACGGGGTCGTGTGAGCGAGCGAAGCGAGCGAATAGACCCCGCCATCCCCTTCGTGGTTATTTTTTTATAAACCACCCAGAAGTAGGAGCCCCGCTAAGCGGGGCTCCGTCGACCTAGCCCACCTTCGACCATGCATTTCTATGCATATTTTAAGGTTTAGTTAGATGCCATTTGAGTTAGGTTAAAACTGTGACCATTAATTTACAATATTTTTCGTTAAATGTTTGGCGTTTTCATCTCGTTAGACCAAATAAGTTTTATATATTTTGAGCGGTATTTTAAACGAATTTATATTAAATGATCGTTATACTATATAAAATTATAGCTTCCGTTGTTATATGTTGAAAATATTAGAGATTTAGTTGTTATATTATTTGTTATTTACTCTTTTTGAGTGGTATGCCAAACGAATTTTATATTAAATGTATGTTATGCTTTTAAAAATTAGTTATTTTAAAATTATATCAATCGTTTATTATATTAAATAATCGTTATATTAAAAAAAATATAGCTTCCGTTGTTATATGTTGTAAATATTAGAGATTTTGTTGTTATATGATCTATTACTTACCCATTTTAAATTGTAATTTTAGAATGTCTGTCTCGTTTGACATTTGATATTCTTGATCATAAAAGACGTATCGACTAGGAATGTGTGAATGTTTATCATTAGTGTGTCTATTTAAAACATCCACCTCTGATGCCTTGTGGACTCTAATGTACCTCGACGAGTACGACGAGTCCCTCTAAAGTGTAGTATTTGATTTATAGAATGATGGCAAGTCTCAAGTCTGTGGGTAATAAATTAATAATATAGGATATTATAAATTCATTTAATCAGGTAATAATTATTATATACCCATTTATATGAATCATAAAATCAAATCATAAATACAATATTATAATATAATAAAATTGTAATATTAAATTAAATAAATAATATCAAATCAAAATCATTAACACCTTCTCACCGGCGGGGCGCGGGTTCGGCATGGCGGCACTGATACAGCAACATGTAGATAATAATATCAACCCTTCGCGATCGACCAGTAAGACCAGTAGGGCCGGTCGGTCCCGCTTGTAGGTCGGTCCCCTGAGCCCCAGTCTGTCCCAACTACACAGTACATACACGCATCACACAGAAGCACAAGTAATAACTAAAACTTTATTCGTTGTGTCTATGTATTCGTTAAAAAGTAGTTTTATAGAATTTCAGCTGACTGCCACGTGGTTTCACCTCCCTGGTTCTCCGAGGTCCAATTGTTTTGTAAATATACGAGTAAACCATACAGGAAACCCAATCAAACCCATACAAAAAAATGACATCAAAATCGGTCCAGCCACTTTGAAGCGATGCGCGGACAAACATTTGTGGCAATTGATTTTATAGTTTTACTATACCGACTTGGTTGCAGACTTGCAGTGTCTATCAGGAATCAGGATGACAAAACATCAACAGAAATAATAATGTAGGTATTAAATTATAGTTATTGTCTAAAATCTATATCTCAAAAGCCAATTCATTAAATCACCCCTCAATAATAATATGTATATAAAAAATTCAACTTGAAATAGCGACAACTAATGTTGCAGCGTACCGAACGCTACTTGTTATATTACTCATTATTTCCGGTAGGTATGCATACTGTTTCGCTTGCATCTGGCGCATTTTCTAAAAATAACCTTCTGCTTTTTCCTACATGGTGACTACTTAATGTTAATTTAAATATTCATACACCATTTGTTTTATATCGATGGTCAATTATTGCTTTGACAATATTCTCGATGGAATTTATGTGATCAATTATCACTTTCATGAAACTTGCTGATAGGTCAAACATATAGATATATTGTTTCAAGTGTTTGAGCGCAAATAAACGTATTTCTCTAAGAAACGACATTATTTCCCTGTAACGTGCAATGCGACGCTCGCGCCGACACACAACTCTACGACTAATTTAAATAGATAGGTACACGTAGAGTATAATTAGAGATATTTTCTAATTTTTTGTGTTTTTTTTTAATGTAGCACATGCTAGCTTAATACGTGTTAGCTTATTAAATATAGTTGTTTTTTTACAACTGAAACGGGATTCGAACCCACGATCTTCGAGGTACCGTGCCGACGCTCTGACCACTAACCCACGGTGGGTTAGTGGCCACCATGGCGCCATCTATAATTAATTATATCATAAATATGTACATTTCTGTTGTTTTCCTCGGGAACAGTACAGTAGAGACGTCCGTTGCTGTACACCTCACAACTTGTATGCTAAATTTCTAAGATTATCGGTTTTTTTCTTGTTAGCTACACACCGATGATAACATTTTGGTCAACTTTACATAAATGCGTGGCATACTAATTGTATTTAAAATCGCTGTACCGAGGTATTAACACAAATATTTGTTTCTTAAGTATTTAGGTACACCTGTATCAATAGACACAACAAATTAATTATGTAAATAATGAAAATAACATCATACAGGTTTTCATTCAATTCATTAGTTAATTGTTTTGGGATAGAATGGATACAGAAGGCACAATTTGCAAGAGGGTTAACCACTCTGTTATAAAAAGAATAGGTACTTAATTGAGCGAAAAAGTAACTGATACATTGTCGACTGCTTAGGGGAGATTCTGATAGGTAGATACGAATAAAGCACATCGCTGGCCAAATTTCTTAGGAAAGATTCCGTGTCATGGTCAATGCTCACCAAGGACGAGACGAAACAGAAAATATAGGGTCTCTTTATCGGTCGGTAAGAATGGGCTGCCTTTTTTCAGGTACCGAATAAAATGAAATATTACAAAGTAAATGAACTTTACACCATCACTCTGTTACAGTCTGGTATGAGGCAAGGCTCTGCCATAGAATCATTTGGCGGTCCCCTATTGGTTTACTTTCGTGTAAGTGTAGTTTCAGAAAGCGGCTAAATTCTCGATGCTAATGGAAGCTATGCTACTGAGCGTGACTCTGCGCCACCTGCACCGGAGCTCATGAGAACATGCTGCCACACTTCGCGAAACTACTCGCTAGTATGCATGTGTCGTGCAGGCCGACTTGCCATGCTAATTGCTTGCATTTACATCGAGTTATGTACATACAGCTTTATGTAACACAGGTTTATCGTCGTAATTAAACAAATTACTTAGTTATGCCGCGAGAACATGAGATAATCGCTCGGGGGCCCGCGTATCATGTTAGGTACATAATAAAGCGAATTCATACAATAAATAAAACGAAGTGTTTCAGATGACGTTCTAGTCTGCGTATAAAAGTATAATGCGATATATTCAATAGTGTACACGACATACGTAGCCAGGACATTGCTCTCGTTGTTATTTTCTATGTGAGCCTTGGCTTGATGGCGCAAGAGGTCCATCATTACTCTTACGACAGTGAATCAATATTATGATGTTTTATATATTGTTTCGAATACTTGTTGTTTCCTGGCTATTTATTTATTATTTATTTATTTATACTTCATGTACAAAGCAATTCAATTTGATTGGAAATATATATATATTATTACTTCGATGTTAGGATTTCTATATACTTCAATGAACTAGTACTGCTAGTGTTTTAACTTATTGTCTTATTGTTGTCTTTTTACTGAAGTAGGTAGGTACCTGTTATGTACTGCTGTATGTATAGGAAAATAAATGGTATGTTTATATTCTGATCGCATTTGTTTCATCATCGTTGGTATATTATTTATATTTATTTTTCAGGTTAGGTTACTTTACACTTAAATTGTCACTTTCAGTCAACTCGCGATCACAACAGTGTCAAAATATCAAACGAAATCACGGAGGACATCCTGTGACTCGTGGGTGACAACCGTTAAAACCCGTGAAAGTATAAAACTACTTGGGGCAATTTCCACAATTTGATGTTTACCTCATTTTGGTGGCACTTTCTATTTCTGAGTATGTATGGCAATTGATATACCGATATTAAACTTTAAATTACGTTGGTCAAATATACATAGGTGTGTAAGGACTCATCAAAAACTAGCTAAAGTTAGAAAAACCTAACTTAGCCTAAGCTTACTTAGCTTAAACTTAGATGACACAAGTTACATGAACGATAGTGACAAAGCAATCGAACGCGGGTTTTCGCCAAAATTCACCAAAGTCGCCAATGCTGCATCGCCAGCATCAGCATCGATCGATGCAGCCCTAAGATCACCGATGCTGACTAATTTGAGGGGCAGAGTTATAACGAGAGTACTGTACAACACGTATATTGTGTAGCATTGTTTACGTATCAAAGTAAATGGTATCAGATAAAACCACACGATAAAATTTAATTGACAATCTGCTTCGCAATTTCATTAATCTACAATCTGATTGTCCATACACACGCACACAACTACACCAGTTAACTGCTTTTAATGTTGCCACCTCTGTGCGATCAAAAGATAAAAGAGTTTAATAAATATTGAGCAGGCCGAGATACGCCAAGCCAACTTCATATGAGTCAAAGAGATTTTTATTTCGCGGGAGAAGGATAGTGGCGCAAGGATGGTGCTTTAATTTTTAGACTTATTGATTTCAAGTAGGTACGCATGTATTCATTTTCGATAGTCAAGTCTACTAAACTATTTCAGTGCATCATCATTACTAATTCAATTCTCTGCATCCCCAGAAGGTCGCATTGGTAGAAAATGCCTAAGGCATGAAGTCATAATTATGTTACTGTACCATTTATAAAATAAATAAAACATTTAGTTTGTCTTGTGATAATTCAAGAGATTGCATTTTGTTACAGAGATATCCCTGTATCGTCTACAGCGTCATTGATACCAATGAAAAATTGACATCGCTTCTAACTGTTTAAAGAAAAAAAGGGAATCTAGTGTAGAGCTTTTCGTCAACAATACATTTCAGGATTTTAGGAAAATAAAATTAAATGTTGAACAAACAACAACAAGTGTAGGTAAACATACAACAACAAACAAGTGTAACTTTACAACAATAGGAACTTTATTTACATATTTGTTTCACGTGTTTTAAACAATAAAGTTGTAGATAGGTCAGTTCACTTAGGTATACATATAGGTGCCTGCAGCGCAGCGTGTGCTAATCTACCAAATATGCAGCACCCACACACAGTTATGCATGGTAAACATTCCTCACGCATATAACAAGGCCCAGGCACAAATAACTAGAAACATCGTAAGCATTCGTCACGCACACAAAGCGCTCGAGCCCAGCACGACCACAATTAAGTTGAAACATCTCTCCCACTAATTGCACTGTGAATGCAGTTTACGATCTATATTTAGCGTCGCGTCGATCGGTCACACAGCGATACGTCAAGAACAAATCAGTCGTTAAACTCCAGTTAACGAGCCCAGTGTACGCACGACCATCGATTCGTAATAGCAAATCGACAAATGCACGGGAACCAATCACTTACAAAACTAAGCTTTGATGGTTTGGAAGCATCGGATCGGACGGCGTACAATATTTATACAGAATTCCATCAAAATTTATATTTTCAGTTAGATAGGCTCATTGAGTCGTGCGCGCCTGTTGCCTACAAGTTGATAGTTATTCTCAGGTCCGGTAGAGTTAGTTAATGGATTTTTTCAGAACTCTCAGTCTTCAGTCTCAGTCAATACATTGATCATTCAAGCAGAAGAATCCAGCCACCATGCGCAGTAACCGGAGACATGTTTCGATAAATTAAATTAATTTCCAGTTAAAATATTTGAATAAGAAACAAGTGGTGTTATTATTACCTTGTGTAAATACTTGTATCAGATGATTTCAATAACTAATAGGTACCATCTGTTACACAGCTATATTACAATCAAGTACTTAATCAAGTACTTAGTGGAAGTGACGTAGTTTCACTAAATACGCATATTATATCAGTAATACGTCGTAAATATTTAGGCATTGAACAGCATTGAACATGATTTTAATTTTATGTAACTTGAATCAATTTGTCCTAAGTAGTTACTTACTACCCTAGTTTTTTATAGATAATCTGGGTATGGACATCGCGATCTAAAACAAGTCGGTAATCTTATTCTAACCCGTATCCTTTATTACAATTCTAAACTACGTCTAGGTATGTAGTATCACTGCGTACATGATACTGAAGCCTCTCTCTGAATGGAGCTACAGTCCGCAACACATTGTGTATTCTCTCGGCAACGAGCTCCGCTTCTCATTCGCTAAATGCTGACCACTTTTATGTGACAAAAGGGGGCAAATGAGCTTGCCGATCATCTGATGGTCGTGGAGATGACACCTTGGTGTATTATCTTCGATTCTGAAACTAGTACAACCGGTGGCAACAGAGTGTTTGTCTGTACAGCAGCGAGGTGTACTCGCAGAGAGACAGTTTAACTCGGAGTGCAGTCGTAATCGTACTCGAGCGCAATGGCGGAAGTCGTCCACGAACATAACAGTTCTCGTTCTTCTGACAGTACCTACTCCTGCGCACTTGTTTGTTGCAACTCATTGTTTTGAGCACCACATTATTATGCATAGTCGATCCACTTTAATACCTGAACCGTTATTAAAGAAACAACTTGCTCTAAATGTTCTGCCATTATCACACAAAAAGTAGTTTTTATTATAAAACCGGATCCATTACAGCCAAAGAGAAAATAACGAAGTTACTGTAAATGCAAGTGTTCCTTATTATACAGTGTTTGTATTCAATGGCAAATGTTTGTGATAATCAGAATGGAAAGAATTAATACGATTTCTTTAATTAGTTCCGAATTTTCTACGCGCTGTAAGCAGGTAATGCGTGTCGCGCCCTCGACGCACACACAGACGGACAGACAGGCAGAACTAAGCGTTTATAATCTGTTGGTGTTTGCTCACTTGTTAGCTTATGCTTTAACGCAGATGTCGGATGGTGGCGTCACGTGTCACGTGGTGTCGCGCGCGTTTTGCAATGGTCAATGATCTCCAGGCAGCAGTCGCCCGCGCCGTCTCTCTCTGCAACTCCATTCTTCTTCTTGATATCGCTCAGTATTGCTGTCTTACCTTACCTGGTAGATATCGAGCCAAACGGTTCGGTTCTACTTTCTTCATTGCGCGTAGTTGAACTCGTTCTGTATTTTCAATGTAGAGTCTTGATCTAGAGCCTAGTATTATGACCGTTGACTGACAAATCAAAGGTCTCAGGTTCGAACCCAAGGCGTGTACCTTAGACTTTTCGTAAGGAGGCACTTCCTCCGTGCCTCGAAAAGTAAGTACGTAAAGTTGTAGTTGCTCTCCGGTTGACAGAATCCGACAGGAGTGCCTCGTGCCGACAGGATCGGACTATGAGAGTGAAGGAATAGACAGTGCACCTGTGTTTGCGCACACACTTGTGCACTACAATATCTCCTGCGTAGTTGGTTAATCTCCGTTGAGACTGGCCGCTGTCACCGAACCGGTCAGCAGGACATTATTATTTTAAAGGCAGGTGTGCTCTACCAAGCCTTGTCCATAATAATAATAAAAGTATTGAAACAATAGTGAGGGCAATTCCTCAAAATCGGTGGCAGCAATGGTTCGGTAATATTGCTTCATGTTGCTCAATGTCGCGATCGTTGATATGATGTTATATCCAATTGATATCAATCAGTCTTTCATAATCTAATTTCACGTTTATACCCTGCCCATGTCACGGCTGAGAGAACTGCCCCATTGAGAACTGAGATAGCAATAATTGTTCAAATCCGCGATGGCGATCTATTGAAATCTTAAGACTTCTTGTCTGTTTTTTGGTCGTTTGTTTATGTGTCCTCCATCCCTAATATATTATACTATTATCCTGCGTCGCCACTTTAAAAAAAAAACGAAATGGCGGCTAGATATACCAGCTTACATAAAAATGTATTGATAAATTTCCTCATACACTCCAACCTCCACGATACGATCCAACATCATTGAGTACTTCATACTTGTGTAAAATAATTTTATTTCATATCTTTAGTAAGTTTACCAAATCTCATCATAAGCACTTTGTGCTCACTAAGTTGTGCAAAGGACCAAGATGAGGCGCCCGCGTCGCAGGAATGTGTTGCGTTGCGACATCGCGCATCGTCCCGAAGCGAAGGGCGCGCACGCGCATTGTCGATGTGTCAACTCATCTCTGAAGTTACCTACTAAGTGCACTGTGTAGCTATAATATGTTTGTGTTGCTTACTGAGGTCGTCATGGAATAGGTTAAAGTTTAGGCACAATTCAGTCACCAGTGACTGTATATTCACCACCAGTAGAGGTTAACGTGTATTCACTCTCTTTAGATTTACAATATTGTCTTTAGTTATCCGTAAGACGAGGGTTAAACCTATCCGGACTTCTTCTTTATCGTATGGTTGATGAACAACCTGGTGTCAGAGTTTACACCGCCCGGTCGGCCTCTGATATGGCTTTGGCTTAACACACCGTCGAAAAATCTCAGGTGTGTTGCTTTCCTCACGATGTTTTCCTTCACCGTTTTAGCGAGTGATAATTAATTTCCAATACGCACATAAATCCGAAAAGTTAGAGGTGTATGCCTGGGTTTCGAACCTACGATCTTTGACTTAGCAGTCCAGTGGTCATACCATTAGGCTATTACTACTTACCTATCCGTAGAAACATGATGACGATATCAAACTTATTCCGGAAGAGCTCCCTCAGTACGAGTGTAGCAACAACGTAATGTCCAACACATGTCGCAACCGCCAGCCGCGGCCTGCGGAGATAGCGGTGGAACGGTACCTAGTCAGCAACGGTGACGTAAGTGATAAGTGCAGCAACTGTTCCGCGACAGCCGCTATGCGCCCGCGCCAGCTCGATGCTGGTCAACGCTATTACCTATTGAACAAGTCAATTGACGTCCGACGATGTTTATGGTGACACACTGACGACTGACGAGCTGCTAAAGTGGGACGCAGTATCTAAGGTCTTACTTTTACATTGTTAATGGTTTTCATAAACGTAATCGTACATAGATAGATATTATTATAATGCTAAGAACTAATCTATGATAAAAGATAAGTAAATAATTAGTTAGGTATTAAAGAATAAGACACGATTCATATGTGTGCTCGCAGCTCGAGTATGGTACAAATTTGTACTTTGTACTGAACCCAAGCTCACATTAACGCTTAACTGAAAACCCATCAAATAAAATAGACAGGTTCTACATAAACGTTGAAGATGATTCAAGGATATAAAAAGAATACCTAAGTATTAAGATATTTGTTATAATGTGTCGGTCACAATCGAAGGCTCACTAACGTTACGTGATAACAACCTATTCCACTCAGTCACGCCTGATATTAAATAACAGACGAATTTAATATTCGTTATACACAAAAAAATTGCAAATTTTTCTGTAATTAAATATTGCCTTCAGAGTCGAGGAAGATGTAATTTATATAAAATGTTTGGCTTCACTAAAATAATCGTGATGTGTTTTTACTTCAAGGTTGGTAGCACTCGCATCCAACATACTAGGTACTATAACATTGAACTGACTTGTTTTTTTATTTTGGTGAATTTGTTTGTTAATGTTTACACCTAATGTAGGTACCTATATGTATTTGCTCTTCGATAATATTCAAATTCAAAAACTTTATTGCATTCCACAATGTGAGTCTTAGATGGAATATAGATGTAGCCTGGTGTAAAAAACTTCTTTTACAATAAAAAAGTAGTTGTGTACTACTTTTTGTAATTGTAATGTATGTGTAATTTTTGAATTTGTAATTTTTATGTAGGTATGTGTGTGTAATTGTGGTTGTTGAAGTTGTGTACCTAAATGTTTTACACAACTTCAACAAATGTATTGGCAAAGTTTTTCAGAAATTGGTACCTACTTAGGCTGATTTGAAACTTATCATAATTTTAAGAATTTTCTGAATTGATTTAAGTCAGCGAAGCGAAGCGGAGTCGTGATAGCCTAGTGGTAGTGACCGTTGACTGGCAAGTCAGAGGTCTCAGGTTCGAACCCCAAGGCGCGCACCTCTGACTTTTCGTAAGTTATGTGCGTTTTAAAAATTAATTATCACTCTCCGTGCCTCGGATAGCACGTTAAGCTGTTGGCCCCGGCTGTCAATTGTAGATCTTTGACAGTCGTTACGGGTAGTCAGAAGCCCGAAAGTCTGACAACCAGTCTCACCAAGGGGTAGCGTGTAACCCAGTATCTGGGTTGTGGAGGTCTGATAGGCAGTCGCTCCATGTAAAACACTGGTATTCAGCTGCATCCGGTAAGACTGGAAGCCGACCCAAACGTAGTTGGGAAAAGGCTAGGCAGATGATTTAAGTCAGCGAAGCATAAGTTCGAAACTACTCATGAATTTAAAATAGCTGTATTCCGTTTACGATTATTTTCAAGCGTAGCAACAGGTATCACCGACTCAGTGCGCACTGCGCATGAACTTTCGCGCATAGCATAGCCCATATATGTATATCTATGTAGATCTGGTGTCTGTTCATTATTTTCACAATGTATTGTGTCGCTCTGAACCTTCCGCGCATATCTGTCCAATGAGCAAGGTGAGCGCCTACAGCTACGACCGACTAAGTGACTAGTTATAAGCAAACAGGACGCGACGACAATCTCCTCAAATATTCATATATGAATTCAATTAAAGTTTTGATTAGCAAGCAATTACTAACAACCAACGAGCACAGCTCCAAGAACAACTAGTTTTTACTTCGAGTAATTACATCTTAGCTTAAATTACCTCAAGAACACCGCAATATCAAATGTTACGAGGTAGGTAGTAGGTACCTACTAACTGTAGTTGTTTAATATAATATATTTATACACTAATTTAATAATTATGTGTTAAGTTATCTTCTTATTAAATTAACTGCAGATGCGCAGGCGCTGTGCGAGGCGGCCGGCTGAACACGCTACATTAAATGGCAATCAGACCATAGCTTGTTTTAGTGGCTGACTGACACACAGACACCATAGTCTAAATCTCTCGAATAGATGGAGCTCTCTCAACACTATCGTGTCGTCACGTACCTAGATACGTCGAGCCAGTGCTGGACCACGTGACCTGTGCTTGACGACCACCCGCGCCAGCTCTCTGAGACGGCTTTACACACCCTTGAGAACATGTCTGAGGCTCTGAGGTATGCTGATTTCCTTGCGATGCTTTCTTTATATTTTATGGAAATTATAGTTTAAAAGGCAGCTGCCCTTGCCGGTGCAGTGGTTCGTGCCGCGAGTTCGAACCTGCTACTTAGGTTTGCCCGCACACGGCACAACCCGGTCGTACCTACTAGTAGACTGTCACAGTTTTACGCATTCGGGTAGTTCATACTGAGTATTATTACATAGGTAGGTACCTACGTAATATAAGTTACAAGCTAACAAATAACGTCCGTTCACGCGGGTGGCTTACAATAATACCACATCAATGCTCTGCGTTAGACACGGGTTCAGTTCCCCGGCACATCTGAGAACATGCGCAAGCGCGGCCGGGCGTGACGAGCGCACACATGTGCGGTTATTAGTGCACGCTAATACATCGTCGTAGATCGTAAAGTGCGCACGTTTAGCGAAGTGACGCGATACTCTTTGGTGTGACACAGAAGTCCCGATAGTCGATACATTGTGTGCTGAACTGCTGACTCACAAAGTATACAACATAATATTTGTAATAAACGACTTTCTCCAAATATTATTATCAGACCCAGTGAAGTAAATAAATACTGCTAGGAAACTGAATCTTAATTTATTTGATAATATCAAGGAAATTTATTTAATCGTAACGCAGTTCCTGACGTTTTCAAATAATAACTGTTCTGTGACTTATTCACTGTTGCCTCGTTGGTATGCGTGTTCGTTTCCCAGCTCGGGTAAATGTGTAATTAGTATTTGTATCGCAGGCCCCTCTTTACCTGGATCTTTTAACAAAACCAGTGGATATTTATCTCTTGATTGAAATACAACTGATGAGATGGATATCATAGAGCTCTCTGTCTTTAGAGAGAAAGATAGAGAGAGAATGTTGTGTTGGCTTACAAATAATTATAATTTTGGACTATCATCATCAATAATTAACGAATTAAACATTTTAATCCTTCTTCATTTTAGTTTGTACTGACACGTCACAGTCACACTGCAACTGGGGAACAAATCCAGTTTACAAGCGCAGCCGAGCATCAAACAAACAGCCTTCTGAGAAACACGACGGAAGTATCAACATATTTGTTTTGTACTAAACTGTACGTGTGTGGGTGTGTGTGCCTGCAGGCGGCCGCCGCGCGCCGGCCGGCACGTTGCCGGTACGGTCAACTACATCATTATCATAATTATTAATATATAATGCAATAATGCTGAACACAGCTCGGCATCGGCAGCCGGCAGCCAGCAGCCAGCTGGACGGGAGCAGCGAGTCAACGACCCGCACTCACATAATATTTGAATCAGACAATTGAACAATGGATTTTATTTAAGTATCATATTTACTGTAAAGCAAAATGTTGCAATTCGAAGCGCGATTGATAAACATACCGAACGTGTTGTGACTAACACGCGACAGTTTTGTCTGCGTTTAAATAAAACAATTGTCTTTAATTTGTCAGCTAATTAACGTGAGGATTAAAGAGCTCCGCGTTCCGTAGTTTTATGTGTACATTATGTACCCTATATGTATATGTACACATAAATGTCCGGATAGTCCTGCAAGTGGAGCGGCCAGTGTTTTGTTTGTTGAAGACAAATTAACCGCTTTGTGGGGGCCGGGAGCTCGAAAAATGTTTAAGGAACTATCGAGGCGTCTGGTCGAAACTACTCGGGATTAAAATGCTGGCCTATACGCAGCTCAAAAGCTTAGCATTGCCATTCAACGTGGCAATGCAGCCAGCGTTTTGGGGACATTTCCCACTGGAAGCGGTCTTTTAGATTAAGTTTTTCTCTTTTTATTTAATTTTTAGAACGCTTCAACTGTTTAAAATAATAATATATTGATTTTGAATTAATACATTTTCCGGCCATGATCGATAAATATTATGTATAGGATACGAGTGGCTAAAACCCTCGACACTTGCCGTACCATATCCAGTAATAAATTGCTTATTATTATCTGACATCAGGATCGCCGGCGCCGCTCCGTCCACTTGGATCCATTGAATGAATCCATTGATGGATCCAAGTACACTTTTTCCTCCACCTGAGTCCATCGTACCAGTCAATTCCAAATAATGGATTCTAAGACACTTTAAGGTGCACTTGGATCCTCCAAAGAGTTTTATATGCTAATTTAAATTATACTTAGTTGATGGGAACTGGCTAGTTAAGAGGCCACTTGATTATAGATAAAATTATATGACAAGCATAACGAACGTAGAAAAAATAAATGAACATAGGCAAAAACAAGTGCATATCGGCAAACACAAGTAAACGCCGAAAAAACTAGTGCACGCCGAAAAAACAAGTGAACGCCGAAAAAACAAGTGAACGCCGAAAAACCAAGTGAACGCCGAAAAAACCAAGTGAACGCCGAAAAACCAACTGAACGCCGAAAAATAAGTGAACGCCGAGAATATAAGTAAACTAGGGCAAAAACAAGTGAATATCGGCAGAAACAAGTTAACGCCGAAAAAAAATGGACGCCGTAAAATCTTGTAATTTTCTTAAATACTCGTAAACCCGTAAAATTGCCCTAATTCACTTGTTTTTTCGGCGTTCATTTGTTTTTTCGACGTTCACTGGTTTTTTCGGCGTTCACTTGCTTTTTCGGCGTTTACTTGTTTTTTCGGCATTCACTTGTTTTTTCGGCATTCACTTGGTTTTTCGGCGTTTACTTATTTTTGCCGATATGCACTTGTTTTTGCCTATGTTCATTTATTTTTTCTGCGTTCACTCCTTTTTCGGCGCTTACTTGGTTTTCGGCGTTCATTTGTGTTTTTCGGCGTTCAATTGTTTTTTCCGCGTTTACTTGTTTTTTCGGCGTTCACTTGTTTTTTCGGCAATCACTTGGTTTTTCGGCGTTTACTTGTTTTTGCCGATATGCATTTGTTTTTGCCAATGTTCATTTATTTTTTCTACGTTCACTCCTTTTTCGGCGTTTACTTGGTTTTCGGCGTTCATTTGCCTTTTTGGGGGTTCAATTGTTTTTACCAATATTCAGTTGTTTTTGCCCATGTTCACTTATTTATTCAGCGTTCACTTGTTTTTTCGGCGTTCACTTGTTTTTTCGGCTTTCACTTGTTTTTTCGGCATTCACTTGGTTTTTCGGCATTCACTTGGTTTTTCGGCGTTTACTTGTGTTTGCCGATATGCACTTGTTTTTGCCTATGTTCATTTATTTTTTCTACGTTCGTTATGCTTGTCATATAATTTTATCTATAACCAAGTGGCCTCTTAACTAGCCAGTTCCCATCAACTAAGTATAATTTAAATTAGCATATAAAACTCTTTGGAGGATCCAAGTGCACCTTAAAGTGTCTTAGAATCCATTATTTGGAATTGACTGGTACGATGGACTCAGGTGGAGGAAAAAGTGTACTTGGATCCATCAATGGATTCATTCAATGGATCCAAGTGGACGGAGCGGCCGGCGCCGTCACTTGGTATACAGAATTGTACCAATTTTGTTTTACCAATAATGCTAACAACACACACCTAAATGTCAATCAATGTCAACTAACTTAATTAAATAATAAACTATTGAAATTCAAAACGTTTCACGGTACGGTTGACACAATATAACATTATTATGTTATCATCAACAAACATCCATCAACATCTAGTTATATGTATCATGTAAATTATGATTGAAGGAAACTTGTTATTTTTTAATTTATTGTTATTTATTGTTATTTTTTAAGACGAATGTGTAGTACATTCTTTGTTGAAGATCATTAATAAATAAATAAATAAATAGGTATCTCTTCAAAAACCTTCCTACAAAAAACTTAGATAATTGTTTTTATGGTGTTTATTCTCTTATGATGAATTGAAATAACATCTTTATTACATTAATTTTATTGGGAATTTTATTACAGAAAAACACGACATTCATTTCAAGACATTTGACACAACACACTTTTTTATAAAGAAAGATTTTAACTATAAACTCCATGGTCTGATTAGACATTCCGCCCACCAAAGGACTTGTCCTTTTAACATTATAAAACTAACTCAAATTCATTACATTGTAATACAGTATCATAATACAAAATATTGAAAACACAAAGAAAATAACTAAACATATACTCAAGTTAACCGCCCACCGTCATAAATAGGCGTTGAAAACACAAAAAAAATATCAATCTTTAAGTAGTGACTCAAATATTATCTACTTTAACATTGGTTAGGCAAAATGAACACTTTATTAACTGGACGTTTAATCAAACCGTTTTTAGTTTTTACAGTTACCACTCTAGTGATTCCATCATGGCCAGGGTGTTTTTGATCAACTCTGCCAAGTAACCATTTAGTCGGTGGTAGATTATGATCCTTTATAATGACGATATCTCCTATCTCTGGCTCTGGTTTTTTGGTTGACCACTTATACCGCTGGTGTAGAGAAACTAGATATTCGTCTGACCATTTTCTCCAGAAGTCATTGACTATCTTTTGGGTGAACTTCCATCTTTGTAAACCAGTCACTTGAATATTTGTAAAATCTTCATCTGGGATCGCTACTAATTGCTCTCCAATCAAAAAATGGGCAGGAGTTAATGGTTGGGGATCATTAGGAGACTCACTTAAATATGTTAATGGGCGTGAATTGAGACACGCTTCTATTTGGCTCAAAACAGTTGATAATTCTTCAAACGTAAGAGTTGAATCTCCGATCACTCGCTTGAGATGTGACTTGGCCGATTTAACACCTGCCTCCCACAGTCCTCCGAAGTTAGGGGCATGCGGTGGGATGAAATGCCACGTTGTTCCATCATTGTTTAACACTGAAGCAATTTCTGTAGGAAGCTTTGATTTTGCACTGGCAAACATAATTTTCAACTCTTTATCGGCTCCTACAAAATTAGTTCCATTGTCACTGTATAAATCGATACATTGTCCTCGTCGGGACACAAATCTCCGAAATGCGGCTATGAATCCTTTGGAGGTTAAATCTGACACTGCTTCTAAATGTATTGCTTTAGTGGCCATACATATAAAGACACAAATATATCCCTTATAAGATTTTGAACCTCTTCCAGGTGAAAATCTAATATTTATAAATCCTGTAAAATCAACACCAGAAGCTTTAAAGGGTCTAGAAGGTTTCAGTCTACTCTTTGGCAGTTGACCCATAAGTTGATTGTTATTCTGACGTGAATATCTTAGGCATTTAATACATGTTCGATAGTATTTCTTGACCCGTTCTCTAGCTCGTATTATCCAGTACTTAGACCGTAGATAATTTAACATAATTTGTGGACCTCCATGCATAGTTTTATAGTGAGCATCAATTATTAATAACTTAGTAAGGTGGCTATCTCTAGGTAGAATAATTGGATGTTTTTTACCAAATCTCATGTCTGATTCTTCAAGTCGACCACCAACTCTTAACACACGGCTCTCATCAAAAAACGGACATAGTGTGTGTAGAGAACTTCTCTTATTAACATATCCTTGAGACTTTAACTGTTGCATCTCTTCCTGAAAATATAAACTTTGAGTTTTTTTGATTATAACTACCAGTACTACTGAAATTTCTTTCACAGCTATAGGTGTAAAATCTGTCATTCTCTGTTCCTTCGTTACTATTATTCTCTTCTCTTTTGGTACTTTTAATTGACAAATATATCTTCTACAGTACGTTAATATTCTCAACATTTTTGTTAAATTGGAAAACATTGTCCATATGAATTCATCCTCATTTAATACAACGGCAGTTAATGTCTTGATAGGTCGTTGTTCTATTGTAGTGCAAAACTCTTCGCTTATGTTATAAGTGTCACTACGATGCAACATGGCTGGGCCATTCCACCACAACGTGAGATCAGTCATGTCAGCGCCTTTTACTCCTCTCGACGCATAGTCTGCTGGGTTATTGTTTGTATCAATATGACGCCACTGGTTGAAATCAAGCATGGTATGAATTTCTGACACTCTATTGCTTACAAACGTATTCCAACGATTTGGCTCTCCACGAAGCCACGCTAACACAACCGTGGAATCGGACCATGCATATAAATTTTCTTTAGATATTTGCATGATTTGTGAGACTTCAAAGATTAATTTTGTCGCAAGCAAGGCAGCACATAATTCCAGTCGTGGAATACTTACTTCTTTCTCGATTGGAGTAACTTTTGTTTTGGATGTTACTAACTTAACATAAATATTACCAAATTCGTCTGTGATTTTCACATAAACTGCACCGGCGTACGCTGCTTGAGATGCATCTGCAAAGGTATGTAACTCTAGTTTATCACCTTGATGCGTCTGTAACCATCTTGGTATTACAACATTTTTAACATTATTAAGATCTTCACGAAACAAACACCATTCTTTAAATAATTCGGCTGTAAGATTCTCATCCCAATCTAACTTAGTTTTCCACAGCTTTTGTATGAATATTTTTGCTTTAACAATAACAGGTGAAATCCAACCCATCGGGTCATATAGTCTAGCAATATCTGATAAGACTTTGCGCTTCGTAACAGTTTCACTTAATTCAGGTAATTGCAACGTATACTCAAATTTATCAGTGGTTTTATTCCAGCAAATACCTAATACTTTAATCATATTATTAACTTTAAAACTTAAAGCTTGATCAGTTTTCTTAGATTCTTCTCGTATATGGTTCATTAGTTTATCACTGTTACTACACCATTTTTGTAACTTAAAACCGCCTGCATTCATCAGTTTATTCATTTCTTCGAATATCTCTATAGCTTCAGCCTCTGTTTCACACCCAGAGAGTAAATCGTCGACATAATAGTCCTGAAGGGTAATTTTTGCAGCTCGAGGATACCTCGACTCTTCATCTTTGGCCAGTTGTTGTAAGGCTTTAACCGCTAGATAAGGAGCACAAGCCGTCCCAAAAGTAAGTCTCTGTAGTTTGTAATGCTCTATGGGACTATCAGGAGTTGATCGCCAGAGAATCCGCTGGAAGTCTGCGTCTTGGTTGCGCACGCGCACTTGTCTATACATTTGCATTAGATCGCCAAGTATACAAATAGGATGACGTCTCCACCTCATTAAAATATGACGCAAATCCTGTTGAAGTCTAGGACCAACCAGTAAACAGTCGTTCAATGAGACATTATTCGCACCTTTGCAAGATGCGTCAAAGACCACTCTCACCTTGGTAGTTTCTCTTTCTTCGCGTACAACTGGATGATGGGGCAAGTACACGGCCTTTGAGTTGTTTATTTCTTTTATATCCATTATCTGTACCATATGATTTTGATCTTTATACCCATCAATCACCTTTTTATACTCTTCATACAACGATGAATTCCTTTGCAATTTTCTCTCCAGAAATTGAAATCTGCGTAAAGCTATCTCCTTGAACTTTGCCTCAACACATATTTGCTTAGTATCTTTAAATGGTAATTGAACCACATATCGACCTTCACTATCTCTCTTAGTAGTAGCTTCAAAGATTTCTTCACACATTATTTCTTCCTTTGTAAATCTTTTCGAAATTGCATCAGGTTCTCTTTCTATTTCCCAAAATTGTTTTAATAACTCATCTTCTTTAACTCTTATGTGACAACTAATTATTTGAGAATTGATTGAAGCTGATGTAGGTTTCACTCGACCCGATAAAATCCATCCGAATCGTGTTTCTTGTGCTATAGGACCTATTCCTGATGGATGTCTCATAAGGCCTTCTAACATTATCTCTTCGTATACTTCAACTCCCAAAATTAGATCGATTTTTGCAGGTGATCCATAACTTGGATCAGCTAAATTAATTTTCTCAATCTCAGGCCAATCGATTATCTTCGTTTGACGCGTAGGTAGAAATGATGTCAATTTTCTCAGAACATAAGCATCGAATTTTACCGAATACTTTTGATTGTGAATTGATTCCACACTTAAAGACACCATATTCTTTGATTTAGCTAGACTCTCTCCTACTCCAGAAACTAGACCATTAATGTTTACTCTCTTCAAACCTAGTGACTGTGTAGTGGCTTCGGTTATAAATGAACCTTCTGAGCATGGGTCAATTAGAACTCGTACAACTTGAGAGTATCCATTGAGTGAATATGCTCTAACTATAGCAGTAGCTAGCAACATCTCTCTTTGATTTTTTTGTGTAACCAAATGAGCTACAACCGTTTTCTCTGTATCTTTGTTCAACTCCTGGCTCGAAGTCACTGTCTCAATTTTGTCTGTACTAGATGATGGAGTTACAGTTGAACAATGTTGATCATTTCTCTCAAAATGCAGCAGTGTATGATGTCGTCTTCCACAGCGACGACAACATGTTGATGATCGGCATTCTTTCACTGAATGTGTAGGTGCGAAACAATTGAAGCACAGCCTCTTTGATTGTACAAACTCTGATCTCTCTTGAGGGGTCTGTTTTCCAAATTGTTTGCATTGATATAGCAAATGCTGACCTTTGCAACTACTACAGTTGATATCTGATTTTTTCTCCTCTTGTGTGGTTGAATGAAACACCTTAGGTTTGGTGTTGCCGTGTGTGGGGTAGGATTTGATCGCAGGCTTGTTCCCACTTATCATCTCAAATGTACGAAATCTGGTCTCTAAGAACTTTGTGAGCTGGCTCCACGACGGTAAAGTATCTGAATCTAGTTCACTGATTTGTATTTCCCATAACTTTCGTGATTCTGGATCAAGCCTTGATACAACCATGTAATTGATTATGACATCCCACGAGCTAGTATTTATTCCCATGTTTTGTAGTGATTTAAGAGATGTAGATGTTATATCTAGTAGTGATTTAATTGAATTTGCTGAGTCAGTTATATTTCGTTGCGAGAACAATCGTTTCAGAATCTCGTTACAGATATAACGCTTGTGGTTATAACGGCGAACTAATTGTTTATAAGCATCTTCATAATTAGAATCTGTGGTGGTAAAGTTTTTTAACAACGTCTCAGGTTCGCCCGTAAGGCTACTCTTAAGATAATGTAATTTTTGCACTGAACTCAAAGCTGTATTCTTGTGTATTAAAGATGTAAACATATCATGAAAGGATTCCCACTCTTCATATAATCCAGAAAACTTTGGAAGCTGTATTTGTGGCAACTTTACTCTAGTTTTCGACTGACTTATTTCTTCAGAGGGTTCTGATGAAGAAGCCTTAACACCACAAATTCGAGAATGATCATCTTTTATCCTTGTCTTATATTCAGTGTACACATCTTCAAATTTGGTATAAATATCATCAGTGAAATAAGGCATTTTACATTTGTTTTCTCTGTCAACAGACTCTACTATCGTGCTATGTACTTCCGTGAACGAATCTAATAACTTTTCCAAGTTCTCTAACCTGGATTGGATATACGATGAACTGAATCGATCTTTGGGCGTTTTTTTATAATTTGAAAACGCTTTGTCCAAACGTTCGTACATATCTTCTTGTTTCATTAACAATTTCTCCATTTTTATTTGATAATTATTTCACTACTATTTCTCAATAATCCACTCAATACTCCACTCAATACTCCCGGGTTTCGGCACCAAATTGTTTATTCTCTTATGATGAATTGAAATAACATCTTTATTACATTAATTTTATTGGGAATTTTATTACAGAAAAACACGACATTCATTTCAAGACATTTGACACAACACACTTTTTTATAAAGAAAGATTTTAACTATAAACTCCATGGTCTGATTAGACATATGGATGTTCTGTATTCCACGAAATAAAGTGTGATTTGTTAAATAAATTGTCTAGTATTTAATTGTCTATATATTTTTTTTTCTCAATATTAATTCGGCTAAGAGTATTGTGTATAAGTTTCGGTTTTTTTTTATTTGAATGTTCGTCCCGAGTGTCCCGACTACGGAACCTTCCTCGTGCCTTCTCTGTGCGTAGTCCGACACGAACTTGGGCGGTTTTTTCTTGAATATTTATTGTAACATTATTAGTTAGCAGAAGCCGAGTATTTTATTTCAACCTTTCGATTCCCTTTACGTTAAACTAGGTATGTATTATGGTTTTATATACATAAACATTTTTTTTAAATATTGATGTCGTGTGAAGTGAAGCGAAGTGACAAAGGCTCCATACAACTCGGTCCCCATCGGCTTCCCATTGAAAAAATGTTTATTCTCCGGTTTGGATCCGACTTACCTCTTTCAAAAAATTGCCCTACCTACGTCACTGGTACTCAATATCATCCTCCTCCGTTTCCTCATGACTGAGGGTCGTGGCTACATGAGGTCGTAGCTTTTTCTACCAAAGCTCTCCATGTGGAACAGTTTTCGGCCATCCGGACAGATGTCTGGATGTCCTCTCTGCTGACCTCTTTTACCACATCCGTCCATCGTGTTGTGATCTACCACGACTCCATTTTCCTTCCATGTGACCAACCACAGTAAGCTTCTCCAGGTTATCAGGTCCTTGCCACGTGTTCGAACTCCGAAGTACCTACTGTAGAAGTCGTTTCATGCAGACGGTCGAAGCGAGTCTGGATTTTCAAATCGTACAGAATCGAGGCATTTGTGCGGCGCGTGGTGTGCCGTCACACACCATTTCGAATGCATCGATTCTTTTTCCGATACACGCTTTCAATGTCCGAAGCAAACTAAAAAATAGGGAAGATGAGGGTTTGCATTACATTAGCTTGATTTTGGTCTTCCTGCTAATTCCTCTGTTCCTCCAAATCTTCTCTAACCTCTTCACCGCTGACTTTGCGATCTGGGCTCTTTTTACTACCTCTTCCTCGTAATCACCATCTGCGGTAATCATGGATCCAAGGTAGACAAACTTCTGTACGGTATCTAAGTCAGATAACTCTCCAGTTCTCTGTAAAGTACACACCCTATCCACAAACATAAGCTTAGTATTAGCTCGCTTGATATAGACTCCATATTCTACGCTCACTCTTTGCACTCTTTGCAGAAGCTCAGCGAGTTTTTATTCATTTGCTCCTATAACGCTGGTATCATCTGCAAAGCGCAATTTATTAACGAGGTGACCTCCAACCCGTATGCCGCCATTCCATCCTTCCAAAACTCTTCGCATGATGCGTTCACCAATGAGGCTGAATAGTTGGGGCGAGAGTATACATCCCTGTCTGACTCCACGATTAGTTTTAGGTACTCAATATACCTAGTGTTTAACGCACTAAGAGCCGACTGATCAACATATTATAATTGTAGGTATGTTTGTATCTTTTGTAAAATGTTTTGTCACATTGCTGGCAGTGCTGGCACCGATCCCTGTGTCGGTCGTAATAATGCACCGCAGGTATTTGCTTTAAAATGTGAGTGATGCTCAGCTAGGCGAGGAGACACATTGTCAGGTACAATTAGATGAATACCGGAGACCGGAGCGGCGCGGCATGGCATCTGTATGCGGCAGTGGCAGCGGCTGGGCCCACCTCTGCCCGACTTATGTGATATGTGATGGCCTCACGTCCGGGCTCTCGAATTGTTCTTAGGTCTAATATAGTCTCAAACTTTTGCGAACATTTAACACAATGAAACAACATTTAACTTGCAGCTCTCGTGGTCGCAGTCTACCACCAGAGCCTTCGACCACGAGAGCGGCAAAGCTCTCGAAACGTCAGGTGTTTTGAAAAATAAACATATAGGTACGCGAGTAATCCGTTTAAAGGTTGTTTCATTATGTTCTTAGGTCTGTTTTCTAATGCAAACATGGAGATATAGCAGACATGATTATTTTTTATTGTAAATAATTATAATTATTATTATAAATAAATCTCTAGCTAGCATACAGGGAGCTGACAGCCTGACATGAATAAGGTCGACAACTGTTTGACTAACTACTTAAACAAGTTATATTGGAACTAGATCTAGTGCAACTTGACACACCGTTTAGTCAGCATTAGCATGTTTGTGTGAAGCGCCCGCGCCGAGCTGACGCCACAGGCTAATGCGTGCGCGGGCCATTAGGAGGTAATCAGCACGGTTGTCTACGTACATATAAACATCGCTCGAATAATATTGTTTCAAAATTAATAATCCAATCTTTTCATTAAAGAAAATAACTGAACCACAACAAAAATCACAAAGTTAGATAAAGTTAGTTTTATTAGATATACATACATTGAAACGGCTCTACCAATCAGTGACCTCATGAGGTGTTTGTAACGCGCCGTAGTAGTATTACGTCGTTGTAGTCGTACGTCGTAGTAGTCGTAGTAACTTTGTAACGTCGCGTCGCTACGTAAATGAAAATACTTTGAAGTTTTCTTTCCATATCCATATATACATGATTATTACGGATTTGAATTATTTCTCCATCTACGGGTAGAGGTATTAATTATTAATTTAGCGTTGATATACCTACTTTTGTAACCGTAAGCTAAATCTATCTTAAATGTAGGGTCAAGGAGGCAACAGTGACTCGGATTTTTTCAAAAATTAAAAAAAAATAGAAAAAGTGTTTGGTTTAGCCTGGATTTTGCATATATTGTTGTACCATTATTAAACTTTAAGTGTGTTATATAAATTCTTCATTATATACTTCTTAAATAAAACTAGGAACCTAAAACCAAAAAATGGGAATTGAATCACTGTGTACTACTGGGTGTGCACACTGACTCACTACCGTAGTACACAGTGGCTCTAATAGTACACAATGACTCAATCGTAGTTATTATAAAAGAAATTCAAATTTTTATCAATTGTTTTTTATTAGAAATTTTTAAAAATAGTTACAAGTATTTTTTTATATTTTATACGAATTTTTTATTCATAACAATACAATCTAAGTTATCCAATCTTTAAATTAACAGTTTTAGTCTTTTTCATCTTTATCTTTAAAATAATACCTATTAATAATAAATATCTAAGAGCCTCTATCTATACCTTAAGAGGCTCTCATTAGATGGCTGGATCAAGGGCTTCATGCAGAGGGCGGTACTCCTGGCCACGGCTCGCATAGTCAGGAGGTTCCTCTCTCTTGAGCCTTGACCATCGGTAGCTTATACATAGCAAAGCAAGCTATTTGATGACTTTCTTAAGATTCCCTTCTTTTTAAGAGTTTCTTATTATGTGCAAGCCTTCTTTAATTTTTTCGTGGGGAGTGTTCCCTATTTTTCGATCAGTCTTCTTCCGTGGCATTCTATAAAAAAAAACTTAAGTTATTAAGCACTGTAGTGATATAGAAATGGAGAAATCATTTTGCAAAGAAAACTAATTTTGGAAGTACACTGTGGCTCATGAGCCACTGTGTACCTTTTCAAAATGAGGCACTGTGTACCACTACGCCATTTTGAGAATATTTCATCACAACAACCGAAACCGAAATCAAATAGGACAAAACACGACACAAAGATAATTGGCATTAACCCTACTATTCAGCCATTAGCATAGCTATCACCAATTGTAACAAACTAAGAGTACGAAAACAATTGAAACTTACCTCTAAAAGTAATTTGGAGGGCGCGAAAACAAAAAATACATGGTCACACTTCCACACAGCACTCTATCCGCGAACCGGTTGGTTTGAACGTGTTCGGATACCAAACGCTTTAAACTAGTGAAATAGACAACAGCACATTGCCTTTCCTTCAGGACGAAACATAACTGAGTCACTGTGTACGACTGAGCCACTGTTGCCTCCTTGACCCTACTCTTCGGATCATGTTGCTGTTTCAATATTCGTTGAAATTAGTTCAGCAGTTGAGGTGTTTTTTGGTCGTCTGTACCTGTTAGCGCAGTCTCCGTCTACCGGCCATTGCACTGTATTAGCTAATAAATGGGCAATGCAGGCATGCCATAAGCGCTAGTCAAATCGTAGTTAATTACCTATAGCTAGTAAACTAATAGTTATAGACGCAACAGTTTGACTATTCTGGAAGTTCGGAGGCATGCACATTGCACATGCAACATTTCGTTTTGTGCCCGGGGCCAGGCGGCGCGGCGCGGCAGCGCAGGCGGGCTCGGTGCGGAGCGAGGCGGAACCGCTGCAGCTGCTTACACCTAATGTACAGGTATGCGTTGCGTATTGTTCAACATTTCCTATTGTATAAATACTTACCTTGATTAATATCTAAAGCACGAATAATAAGTAACTATAGTAGTATAGTAGTGTAGTAGGGCTGTTTAACTATGCCTTACACCCTGAGCTCGCCTTAGTTACAGTGTAAGAAGGGCTACAATTGCACTGCACTCGTTACCATTACCACGGAGCATGACGTGCGGCCGACGGTACCTCCAGTACCTAGGTATCTACAAAACCGTCCGCGTAGTGTTATCTTACAGGTTTACTAGAAACTGTACATTTCCAACTTTCTACGATCAAATTATGTCAAGATTCTTTTTGATAGCCTTGTGGCATGACCTTTGGACTGGCAAGTCAAAGGTCACAGGATCAGAAATTAGTGCACACACATGAGAGATGTTCTCGACGGCTTGTAAAGCCATGCCAGAGGCCTGCGGGCGGCCTAATGTGTGACACCAGGTGTTAGGTATATTAGCCATACAACATGCAGTAGAAGGAAATATTTTGGAACATTGTTCGTTAAGTGCTTCGTACAATAAACTGATAAGATATCTGTACTTGTGTTTAGTAACTCTATAATTGTGTGTTGACACGGACTCTACATGACACATGAACTGCCGGACCAGGGCCGATGGGTCGGTGCCCTAGAAGGCAGCTGGCAAGACAATACAGAAGACTTAAACGATCGCCACGCTACTTGAAGGCTCTGCCCTGAGCCCCTGAGTTGATTGATACATAGCTGTGTCTGTGGCTCGTAGGTACAAACAGTACATAGTGGACACTTACTCTAAACCAGTCGCTGATGTTTGTGAGCGCAGCGCCCGCGCCCGCGCCGCCCTATCAGTCAGTGACACACTGACGCGACGAGATTGATCACCACAGTGGATGCATAGCAACGTTGACAAGAGTAACGAGGTAACTAAACATAGGCGCTACAATACATAAACACATACACACGTGATGGCAAAGATAGATGCTGTAATAGTCTTATACATACAGTAAATACATTTCTCATACAGTAGAGACCAGTGTCTTTTGGCCGAAGTGATCTTATGTTTTACCTTCGCTTTTCGTAAATTATCTACAAGATGCCTAATCACGTGGTAGCGGCGTCTGATAATTGCACACAGAGGTGTTCACATAAACACTAATGAGTGTCCCTCGCCGTAGCTATTGAAGAGGGCCTGTTGCCACACTGTTTGATTATGTGTCGTAAGTGGTAATTAATGTGCCGGTAATTGGGCGCGTCGCGTCGTGCGCAAAGACACGCGGAAGGTCGCGCACGCGCACTGTGGCGCAACTTGTACCGAGCCGGGGCCTGTCATAGACATTCCGCAGTAATGATGAAGACGCACTATACATCGAAGATCACGTTGAATTGGTAAATTACTGCGGGTGCGGTGTTGGTAGGTGTACGCTAACTGCTTGTACACTGTCCACTTCTGGAAACAGACGCCAGGTAAGGTACCTCGCAATGTCCGGTGATACTATAGAGATTGCTGCAGAGATACAAGTTGAAGTTCAGAAGGCTTCGCAACCGCATCATCGCCAATTATCCGTATGGATCGCTTTTCCATCGAGTCTTTTTTTACATTTAAAGACCTAGGAATTTATACGACAATTAAAGAACACAGAGACACAGAAAACTAAAGTTTATTATTTAACGTCGGGTGACAACTTTTGTGCGCGCCTCGGTGCTCAGCTCATTGCTTTTAATAAGAATACGTTAATATTTAACAAAAGACAATAAGATTACGCTCGGAGGCCACTCCCCCCGCGCCTGCGCAGCCCCCGAAGTAATGAACGCAATTATTGCGATTAATAACATTTTTAGCAAACTGCATTCCACGACATTTTTTAAAAACTGGGAGCAGCTTTAAGACCATGTACCATACATACTTATATTGTGTATTCAATTAAGTACGTAAGTATTGTTATACCCTACTTGACATTCTTACTTTCATTTCGTGTGAAGTGGGTTGTACAAGTGCTCCGCGGCCGCAGTCGTCGGAGAGGCTCCACACTCCACTATAAGTAGGTTGACTAAAATAACAACACACAATAAGCCAAAACTATTCTTAATTGTATGAGGTACATTTTAAACTTTCTAAGAATTTCTTTTGCATTATAATTCTTTGCTCCCTCTAAATATAAAATGAGAGGTTGAGGAAGCGTCAAGAGAACTGAACGACCACGACGCCCGCGTCGCCCCCGACTGGATCGAGACGTCACACGTGAATGCAAACAAACATAAATAAGTAAACATTAGGGATCGCTTGATGTACTACATACACATTCTACGGCTTGATGGGTCCATGTACTATATGTATACCTACAGCGTGTTGCTATGCACTGTCTTGCTTTATAAATAGTTTGGTTGTCAAGCAGTCAGCACCGAGTGCGCTAAGTGTCGGGTCTCGCACTTGGTGCGCGGCAGGGAAGTGCGCCACTCTCGACATTGGTTCACACGATAATAAAATAAACACGCACTATTAACGTGTTACGTACTCCTCCCATACAATCAATGGCCAATTGTATAATTATAATTTCTCATAAATATTATAATTATGTAAGTGCACCAATTTGTTTACACTCCGCCAGTACTGCCAAGTAGGTAGTACTTGTAAACACATGTAAACAATGTCTATACAATGCAGGTACTTACGGTCAACTACAATACACATATGAACTGACCTGCTGGTCGCTGCAGCAGCTGGCTCCTGGCTCCACACTCCTGGCATGCCCAACTTCCGTTCCATAAGTCCTCAGTCCATGATCAGATCATGACAATATTTCACCAGGGACCAAGCATGGCATCAAAAAAATTATGACAAATGCAATTTACGACAATTAAACCGATATGACTAGACTACATAACATTCCTACTAATTGTTATGCGAAAAAATATGGCGAACATTTTATGTCAATCAAAATGACGACAATCAATATTATGGGAACGAAGAGGACACCGTTTGTATTGGTGTCGGCTTTAGTTTGTATGATTGACTGAAGCCACTCCGCTCGTTACCATACTGCTGGCACGCAGCTGCAGCTGTGGACACGTGATATGACAAATAATCATTATTATGATAATCATTCATATGTATTTTGTGTTCTCTTTTTATTTTCGTTGTATTATTGTGCGCGAAAGGCATTCACTCCATTTGTTACAGTTTGTAAAAAATACATTTTATATATTTAATAAAAAAGAAACCTTTTGATGTCTGCTCACGCTGCGCTCGCGCTGGCTGGCTCCTACACGTGCTGACAATAATATCAATCGATAGCAGCCTATTGCAGGGCAGGGCTAGGCGGCTGCCGGACGACGCGGACGTGACGCGGACGTGGGCGAGTCATCCGTTTACCACGCTTTTACTCACCTTTGAGATCTCAGTACCACTTAGTTCAGGCTCTCCGACGATGATCCGTGATAGTTTTAAAATAAGAAACAACTAAAATACCTACTCCATCAAATTTTAACACAGGCTTATACCTAATTAAAAATAAATTTAATAAAAAATAAAACCGACTTCAAAAGGAACTAAAAAGCTTGAAATAACTTTAAAACGTTTTGGAGTCGGTAAGCATGTTTTAGTTTGATGCAAAGCGGAGTCTGTAACAGATCAGTTGTGCAGCCTAACTGAGCAAGGATCATTGCGCTCAAGTAACGGGTGATATCGGACTGTAGCTAATGATTGTACGTGCGACGTGACTGACGGCGCTGCGCCTGCGCCCCAAGACGCAGGCTCGAGGCGTGCCACGACTGTCGCCTATCACGCAGGCCACAGCCCGCATGTCCTATTGTGTGTACATGTATGTGTGGGGGTGTGTACACACACACCTTCGTGTGTTACAGAGTAGTTTTTACTACTGTGTAATATTACACTGGTATTGTACTATGGTATTTTTACACCGGGTGGAAACAGTGTACAATCGGTGCGGCTACTGACAGTTTCCGGATGAAAAATACCATTTCAGCAAGACCTGAAAATTGAACTCGATAGCATAATTAACGAAAACATATCATAATATAGACTCACATCTGTGTTCTCAGAGGAGGTAGGCAGCAGTGCACGTATGCTTTACCTACACCCACGTTTCGTCGACCAAGTTATAAGTCCCATGTGATAGAGGGCGAGCCTATTGCCATTAACCGGGCACAATTTCGGACTCTGTGCTGCTACTGAGAATTTCCTAATGGAAAAACCCAATAACACTTTATCCAACCCCGGGAACGAACCCAGGACGTCGTGCTCAGCAATCGCGCTTGCTACCACAGTACCACTACACCAACAAGGCAGTCGAATTAGCGAAATATAGGTGTCAAAGAGCTCAAACTAACTCTTTCAGAAAATATAAAAGTTCAGCCTATAATATTATCGTGATATTTTTAACTACACAACTCTGTAATGTGTTTAAATACATAGCAACGTTATCGATCTGGTAATAACAATGAAACAGTTTATTACTTAAATACTTACAACAGTAGATAATAAAATGTAAAGGAAATGTTACATTACTTTCATCGGAAGATAAAAACTAACAACTAACAATCAAACAAACTAACAATCGTCCAAGTGAGGTGAGGCGAGTGGTTACTTATACTCTGTGGGCGAGTGCTACAGCGAATGCGATCGTGTGTTGTTCTCGAAACCATCTTTTTAAAACCGTTCCGTTCCGTTCCGGCTACAGTTAGATTCCTTTAGCAATGCTACGTGTTCATCGCGTGCACAGTTGCACACCAGCACCAGTGTCTCGGTGTCACAGTAATTAGCTGCCTGTCTCCGTGTGTCCAACTATGGAGACTCTTCCTGACCACCTCTCACAATGCAAGGAAATGCTAGTTCTGACAGCTGTACAGTACTAATACAGGTTGCAAGATTTCACCCGAGCCATTATAGTTACATACAGTAGTTTCAAACGTACCTACATACATTGCAAGTTAAATAAGATCTTGTAAAAGCAGTCCCATGTCCACTTTTTGAAAAAAAATAATTTGAACTATGACCACAATTATCTACAAATGACTGAAAAGCAGTTATCACCACCACGATAACTGACGCCTGCGCAGGCGTCCGGTCTGCCACACACGCTCAGTTTTGCTTGCGGGCAAAAAATATGAGTTTACATATTACTCTTTCGCGTTGCCTGTACAGTGTACAGACGTGCAGAATGTTGGGTGGTTTCAACATGAAGCACGTGTGACGCGCGCCCTGCATGTTCCGGCACACCAGCATCCAACGTGACAGCTGCAGCGGTTACACTGGCCGGTAGTAGTACAAGGATGAAACAAATGAACGATGCATTATGTATACTTAGTAGCTACTACCTAGCGATATTGTTGAGCATGATATATGTATGTTCGATTGTTCGATGATCAATGAGACAGATTTACGAACGATTGTGTGTTGCTGTGAGCACAGCGATGTTTACCTTCATAATATGTACTCGGGCATTGTCGGCAGGTGTCGGGATCGACGACTGAGTGCTTAATGCGCGCACAGGTAACTTGACACCGGTGTCGAGTGTCTCCTGCGTGTGTTTACTGACATCTCACAATGCCATTTACTAGATGTGTTTCTACCTATGCGTACCTCTAAGCTGCCGTCCAATTCACAAACCAACCTCCCTTTGAGGTTCTCACTTTCCATGTGGCAAATAAATTGTCAGATTAATAATTTAAAACATACCTAGGATCATAAGCACACTCTAACGAAAAGAATGAACGATGAATGAGTCTTAATTTAATCAAAATTTCAAAAATTCACTTATTTTATTCAAAAGTGCGTTTTATTCAAATTAATACAAATGCAAGGTTGCAACGGCCGGCGCGCACGCTGCGAGATTATCATGGCGCACTCGCAGCGCATGCGCGAGGTCGGATACTAGCAGTGGCGGTGTGGCGGACGTCAGGTCACATTTCAACTGCGTAGCTGCCAGGCCTGCCAGGCAGATAGATGCGGCTGAGTAGGTACCTCACTTTGGACACAATTTGCAGTTCAGTCCAGTATGTTCTCCAATTGAGGCGTGCGTGCTCCACCATAGACAACACCACTTTACGTCAGATAGGTGCGTTCGCAAAAACTTACTTTTTTATAAAAAAAATAATAATATCACAATTACCTGATATAATATCACCGTGTAATCGTGACACTTGCAACTTATACAGATGATTACCCTAACCCCTCTCTACCTAACTCTGCCATAGCCGGTCCCAAGCCCAGATGAGAAAAGAGGAGGGTTGGTGCCAACTAACCCCCCTGAATTCCTGAATTCTATAAAACCATAGAATGCATCAACACCGAGCATTGGGCGGCGGTTCAGTAACCCTTCAGCCTGAATCACCTGTTGATCTGTGAATCAGAAGTAACTGCGCAAGGAACTAAATCTCCATTAAATGACTGCTAACCGTTCTGTGGCGTGATGTGGCGCGTGTGGTGTGCCGCAGGCAGGCAGGGCAACCTGCCAGAAGAGGCTTCAGCTACCTAGAGACCCAAATAATCCTCAATAATGCAGAAGGCAAGAGGAAACCACTGTATCTATTTTCCATCATGAAAGTACAATTAGAGAGATTACGAACGCCATGCAATCTGAAAAGCAACCGGCGCACTATGGTCCCAGGGAGCGATAAAAATAATAAGTCATGTGGGTATTTTGAGAAATTTATACTCGTTATACAATCTGATACCTTCAATACAAAACACCGAGGTGTTTTGTGCCTTCAAACTTACTAAAACTACACATTAAATGTAGTTCGCTAGTTAACTTCATTCCAATTTTATCATCGAAACTGTCACTATCCAAACACTAGTTATTTCTAACTGTTACGACAGCGATTGTTGCCTGTTCAAAATATTCGATAATACATTACTTTTGTGATTATTATTTGGTATGAAAATTTAAGGTAAAGGTATGTAAATTATAAAAACGTTTCTTATTTGTTATTTTTATTATTATTATTTTAATAATGCCACCGCTACGCCCGTAGTAAAATATGCAATATTATTCATTTATTTTTTAAATACTACTAGAGTTTTAGTGCCTTGGTTAATCTTGGTTAACGTTGAATCTTATTGTATAGTACAGATAATTATATTCTTCTATTTTATCGATACATAGAGACTTGACCCGCCGGCGTCCAACCTTCTGAGTAATTTAGGTGCTACGCGAAAGTGATACGTTTGTAGCACACTGCTACGAATTTTTAAAATACCGATTTGTTTTATTTTTATAGTATAATTGTTTCTTTATTTACATATTTATCACTATGTTTTTGTTATTGTTAGGTTCAAGCCTAAGAAGCGTATTTATGCGTGTATATATCTCCAACATTCGGATTAAATGTGGCAAGACTTTGTGGAACGTATTGATCGTGTTCTAAATGAAATACAGGAATCGTTACTAATTGAAAATAAAGTAAACATAAATTTTAACACAAAATATCATGTAAATATAATGTAGAAGAATCACGGTACTATGGTGTCAAAGTTGCTATTCAAAGCATATTTTTTTGGGAGCATAATTAAATAAAAAAAAAAAAAAATAAAAAAAATAAAACCGACTTCAAAAGGAACTAAAAAGCTTGAAATATCTTTAAAACGTTTTGGAGTCGGTTTCAAGTCAAGTTCTAGCCTCTTTAACCTTCTCATTAAGAATTTGACTTGGAACCAACTCCAAAACGTTTTAAAGTTATTTCAAGCTTTTTAGTTCCTTTTGAAGTCGGTTTTATTTTTTTATTAAAATTTTTTTTTTCACGATTTTTAGTGGTGCCTAAAATTAATCCCCCTCCCAGACTTTTGTGAGGCTAATATTTGAAATCCTTATGAAAAGCCCATTCAAACGATACCTCACACGATATTTTTTATCTTGGATGATTATAGGAGGGGGACGGGGCTGACCACGTATCCCCCCTCTTCCTCTTTACTCGTCAGCCATCGACTGCACGTATAAACAAAGCAATATTACTTGTTACGACATTTCTGCTATTATCCTACGAGGAGTTCCGTTCCATATCTCGTAAGTTCATGATCAGATCACGATAATATTTCTATGGGACCACCTCGGGAGTATACCCTTTCAATTACAATTTCAATTACAGTCGAATTGTTAACCTCCTCCTTTTTGGAAGTCGGTTAAAAATATATAATTAAAATATTCTGACCATTCTAAGAAAAAATAATATAACAAAAATAGATAAGTCACATAATTTTGAATTTTTTTTTTTATTAACTCATTTTTTTTATACATAGATGATAAACACACTAAACCTTAATAAATACATGCATTAAAACCCACAAACCCGGATTTTAATAAAACGTACCTTTATAGGCGGCGGGACCACAGTGCGGCGCCGCTCTGCTTCCGGGGCAATGTTCCGGTGGAAAATGTGCTACCGGCCACGGGGTAGCAGGAAGCCAGGCTCCCGTGGTAACTCAGCTGCTGGAATATCCGTTAAGCTGTCGCCACCCATCGCATCCCATCGATAGGGACATGGAATGTGCGCGGCTTACTTAGCGCCGGGAAAGTTAACATCTTGGAGAAGGAGATCATTAGATGCTCCTGAACATCTGTGGACTCAGTGAAACTCATTGGAGAGTTAACGGATAGCCGTTATTTAGACTAATAACAACCCACAAAATTAGAGAAAATAACAGTAACAACACAGTACATATATCTCGTAGGCAGAAGTGGTAAATGTAGTCACACCCACGCGCCACGTTTGTATGTATTGTGTGAGGTAATGTTTGTGCAGGCGCAGTTATTCGACCCGACGAGCTACACATGACATTTGGCACAAACTACAATACAACAAAGTTACGTCACAGTATTCCCAAAACAGAAGCCGGTGGTATTGCCTGCGCCCGCGCCGCCGCCGCCGCGTGACTCAACGTGAAGACAGATAAACAGACGTGTGTGTGTCAGATGCCGGAACATGTCAGCGAGTTGTAAGAGTAGATCACACATACTCTTCCAAGATATTCAGAGTAAAAGGCGTCACAGAATATTTTTCGTCTTACTTAGTTATTTATTATCAATCTCTGGAGCACTTTTTTTTCGTTTTTGATTCTATACTTACGGCGTTAAATTACCTAGGTATGCATCGAATGTAATGACAGGTCCACTAGGACCGTCATCATCACCACTCTTAGGCTTGCCAAACTAAGTGGGCGCAGTGGCCCATTTACCTACATATTAGTTCTACTGCGTCGTTCATCTCATTGTGTTCTGCCGTGGAAGTAGCTTGAGTGCGTTTGAGATTCATGGCGCATCGGGCATTCCCCTAGTGTCGTGGATAAACATGTTCAAGTGACAAAATTGGAAGTTTTTAAACTTTCGCAAATTGGAATGCTGTTCAAATCATTTCGCGGCTATTCGCGAACAGATCATTATAAAATAATATCAACATTGACTTTTCGGTCAAGTTCATAACGCAGTGTTTACAACATTTCCGCAGCGCTGTTCCTGCACGTAGCGTCTGTGGTAGCGCTGTCACCGTCGTTGAAGCATTCTGACCGAAACGTCGCGGCGCGCGTCCTCGTCCAGGTTAGTATAATAATGACTTTTTTTAAATTATAATATTATCTGTTTGCGAATAGACACAAAATAATATAAACATAGTGAGTGATAACATTTTATATTGACACACCTAATGCTAAGCAGATACTGACAGCAGATACTGTACTATCACAAATGGCGCAGCTGTCCTTCGACCTGCGCGTGCGCTGCGTTGCGTGCTATTCGCGACATCAATCGGCATAACAAGCTCATTACTGCACATGCATGACGCGGTGATTGAGCGCCGTTTGGCAAACCTAATTATAAAAATGTGCGCAATCACGGAGGTACATGTATCAGGTACAAGCGACAACACTAACAACATATATTATGTAGTAGTAGTCTGCTCGTTAGTCGTAATAGCGCTATCATATTCATAGCTCGCTAATCATGTGGGATCGGTGTGCGTGTCGCATAACCGCAGGTTCGCGACCGCGACGCGACGCACGTGGCATAAAGACACGGTGTTTATGTATATTTGGCAGTTGTACCTAACTGAGTTCTAAGTTGTCATAGCAAGTACCCAAGCTCCGGGAAAAGTTGCCAGCCACGTTTGCAGTTGCACGTCGATCTGTCTATCGATCCAGGACTTTTCACTCAGCAGTTGCTCGACCATCACTCCAACAAACATTACCTTTAATCTTATTCAAATCTTATATCCCTGTTTAAAATTATAACTAAGTTTGATGAGCTCTCGTTTAAACTTGTATCTAATCTGATGTTAAGCGATGATACTATATGTGTTACGCAATGCATTTTGTCAAAATAACCGGTAAAGAACGGTAAAAGATCGAACAACTGCACCTTGATATTATAATAAAATAAGAAAGTAATATTGCTCAAGTGTCGCACTGGCGCTGCCGCCGAGTGTCGGGGGTCGACACAAGCGCGGCTCATCTTGAGATATTGATTTATATTCCACTACTAATAATACGGGTAGGTAAGTTAGTTATATTCATTTACCTTTAATAAGAGGAAGTTGAAAATTGCGCTCTACGTGGCTCTACCCAACTGAGCTATCGTATCGCTGCACGCACCTATCAAGTTTCAAGTTCCCTTTCTGCATCGTCAGAAGAGACCTGGCAATGTCTCATGTTTGTTGGTAATTTAGTTGTGAGGACACTGACAGGACGTCACTAATCCTTATTTATATAATAACATTCAGTTTGAATACATATTAGATTCTTAGAGAATGCAGACACATGGCCGTATTCAAAACCGGGCAAGTGCGAGTCGGACTTGCGTAAAATATTATTCCGTATTATATTATATTATCAATTTATAGCATTTTATATGAATAGTTAAGGAGTATATGAATAATAAGAAAAAATCGGTTACGAGCGGGATTTGAACCCGTGACCTACTGGGTGAAGCCCACAGTGGCTCTACCGCTAAGCTATTGGTAACCCGAATACTGAATGTTTTGTATCTAAAATAACCTTTACGTTTAGATACAAAAGATATGATCGATGATATTTACGCAATTGACATCGCTGCATCGTATTCGTTCCTACAATAGCAACTGAACAAAGAGTAAGTACCTAATTTAACTTTTCGTCATCTGCGCAGACGCATTTACCTGACATTAGGTGAAGAAATATATTGTGTCAATATTTATTTTTGTTTTTGACTTTCTTTTTTAATAAATAAATATAATTTTTACTTTCAATTCAGCAACAGCAGCTTCGGGCGCCCATACGTATAAAAATACAAAAAAAACAGCTGTTCCATACATTTTGTCGAGTCATGTGAACATAAATGTATGGAACAGCTGATTTTTTTTTGCGATGTTCATAATGATGAGTTTAATAACCCCTTTTAAGGATGCTGGTGTTTTATAAATAGCCCTGTATAGTACTCAACTTTGTGTGAGTTCCTGCATCCACTCGGTAATCGTTTGTAACAACTGCTCGTGCGTGGTCGTTACTACTTACTAATACCAAAGAATATATACTTACTATTGCTACTAATACTACTAATAATATGCAAGCTCGTGCGCCGAATATCGCCGCGTCCATTGTCAGAGAGCGACATATAAATAGTACACAGTAGTGACAGACACACACAGGGACATCTCACAGTGAAATAATAATGTTTACGATACGATTAACTCAGGAAATGGTAATGTTATGTTTTCCTGGGTCACGTGACCTGCACTGTATGCTGCAGCAGTTGTTGTCTCCTCAACTTACGAGTCCCGACTCCTGTCGAGTTGACACAGTTCGCAGCAGATTCCGCGTCTTAAAGTAAACGAGGTACTCGCGTTGCGATGACCGCAGGGTCAGCGACATGTTTAGGTGACAAGTTCGACAAGTTCGAAGAATCGACTTTACCCCGTTCATCGTTCAGCGGTAGACAATACTTCAAAGCTTTCTTTCTTGTCTTTGAACATTTTTTTGCTTTCTCTGTCGTACAGTCTCGGACGTGAGTAAGTGATGGTCTCCAGCGCTGGGAATATCATCCTCACATCATCAGTCATAAATTATTCGTAGCATAAACATCGCAATAGTTATATTATAGGATACGTACCTACGTAGATCTAAGTGATCTTCATCCGTAAATAACATTGGAATTATTTGCACAATAAAATTGTTGCAAATTGCAGCGCACAGTGCGCCCGCGCCGGCTGCGCTAACGACGTTGTTGCGCCAATAGAGCTCAGCTAAATATAGCTACAGGCCGACAGTTGACCTTCAGCTTCGTCCGGCCAGGAGACTAGGAGTCCCGATAGGCACCCTACTCGTGCAAGTCACACGTTCAGGAGTTGTTCATGTTTGAACTGGTTTCCATACCTTTGTTAGGTTTTATCTTGTAATAGAATCCTCGAAAATGCAACGAGTTGTTTGTATAAAAGGCACTATAATATAGGGACCCCTTCTATTTGCATAATGTTTTTTTAGGCATTTTTTGGTATAATAATGTTTTGGCATAGTTTTAATTTGCATAATGTTATTAGGCATAATGACTATTAGAAAATTGCAGGAATAACGAAAACTTTAAAGTAATGCAATACATAATATATCAATACGGTGCAGTGGGGGGGCCCTTAGGCCATCCTATCCTAAGCCACCAATATGTTTTACATACATGTAACTTTACAAAACTCACCTTTTCTGTAAGTGCATTAGGTTCATGATTATGATTTGCATACTTATTATGTTTTGATGATATTTCATGTTGATGGGTCATTGAGTCGAGAGTTATATAAAGAATTTATATTGCGTCGCAATTCCCACACCCATTACTATTATTTATTTACTCTCTATTTTGTCTATAAAATGTGTCTAATATTTTAGGAGTTAATTATTTAAATGTGTGTGTAACATTATTATAATTGTTATTAGAGAAAATATGCTTTAAAAAATTATGCGTCAGCTGATAAGCGTAAATAATGTTATGCGTAAATATTATATTATTAGGCAAAACAAAGGTATGCCATTTTATTTTATGTCCTAAAATTATACGCAAATGGATAGGGAACTATAATTTATTGTTGTAACAAACAAAGTAGGTATAATTTCCATATGAAAAAATATGCAGAATTGTCGTAAACTCGTAAGGCAATCATAATAATTAAACACATTGAATACGGATGTATAAATGTGAATGTTAACTTTCGATGAGTTCTAATCTGTTACGAACGAACACGGTACGATGGTACGCTCGCGCGCTCGCGACGGACGCGTCCACCGACGCTCATAAACAAACCATTCCACTTTAAAAGCTGCATCATATTGTTTAATTCGCTTCGATTTCACTTAACGTTCACATTATGTTATTTCATAATGGCAGTCTGAAACGTTCGATGATGTAATTTAATTGGCAAGTAATTAATATTCGAACATCAAAATATCATATTATTGTTTGTTAAAGTAGGTATTGTGTTTCTTCGTTGTGTGAACTCAAGTAGGACACAATACCAGCGCTGCACTCGTGTGTCGTACTCGCATACATAATCAAGGAAACCTGAATAAGCATCTATTACAATACAATTAATGTTTACCTCATCAATGGATGATGCCACTCAGATAGCACTACGCTCCGTGCTCTCCCGCATACAACGCAACATTCGATTCCGTTTATACATATATTATATCTGTGCAAAGCACAATAATTCTGAGCCGGTTTTTAGACCTATCAAAGGAATAGATCAGGTGTTATTCGGGTACAAGTGGTATTACCTATTTGATATTCTGCAGGGAATGCATATGTTAGGAGGCATTCCTCGCGACCAAGGTGTGTCCCGGTAATGTATCTATTAGTGGTTTGATAGAGTATACCATTGAAATGTGGATGAAATGAGCGCATGACTTGTTACAGTGTACAATAAGACAAGGTTGATTGAAGAACTCGGCAGCAAGTCGGATGTTCTACTGACGGAGAATGTGTCAACAACATTAGCCACGATGGTGGGATCGGCGCGGCGCGGCGTATCGACGAGAATGGTAATGGTATGTGAGGAGTACGATCCATGCTGCTCCCTCGGGCCAAGATAGCATTCAAACTGAACTTATGGTGTTAAGAGCCGCGGATCATACAAGTCCCGACAACGTACTAGAACGGTTAAAATTAACGCTTTTGAAATTGAAAGCAGTGGAGACCTTAGTGGTGAGATGATGGAGTACCAACTACGGGTCCATTCCTTTTTGGCACGTTTGTCTAAACTAAGATATCCATTAGCTAGTAGCACGCGTCGGCGCGGGCGTACCTATGTATACAAGCGGGCGCACCGCTCGCGCTCCAGTGCATCGCTGTATGATTTGCGCGGACTCGCGGAGCAAGCCTTGTATGCTTGTATAATGTCACGACATTTCGACTAAACCTGAATGTGATGACGCGACACTAGTTTTAGTAAACATTATAATAACATTCGATTGTGAATAATATACTTTGTTGCTAAATTAGGTAAATTGACCCAAATTAGTTGCTATCGTGTGTTGTTTGCGATGAGGTGATCGGCGCGGCGGCGCTCGTGGAATTTAAATAAATAATTATTAATCATCTTATCATCCGGTGGATGCAAGCGGCAAGTTTTCGCTCGTTGTGGCGTTTTATGGGGGAAGCCTTTGTTCAACAGTGGACGTGGAGGCCTCCATCTAATGCACATATCTTAAGACATAGCCACGCTTGACACAAGCGCGCTCAAGCTAGTCAGTTGTGCTATTTTAGAAGCGTGTCTCTGTATGAGAAGCGCGCTCAAGCTAGTCAGTAGTGCTATTTTTAGAAACGTGCCTCTGTATGAGAAGCGCGCTCAAGCTAGTCAGTTGTTGTTGTTGTTGTCATTTCTAGAAGCGTGCCTCTACGTTAGAAGTGCGCACAAGCTAATCAGTTATGCTATTTCTAGAAGCCTGCTTCTACGTTAGAAGTGCGCACAAGCTAATCAGTTATGCTATTTCTAGAAGCCTGCTTCTACGTGAGAAGTGCGCACAAGCTAATCAGTTGTGCTATTTCTAGAAGCCTGCTTCTACGTTAGAAGTGCGCACAAGCTAATCAGTTATGCTATTTCTAGAAGCCTGCTTCTACGTTAGAAGTGCGCACAAGCTAATCAGTTATGCTATTTCTAGAAGCCTGCTTCTACGTTAGAAGTGCGCACAAGCTAATCAGTTATGCTATTTCTAGAAGCCTGCTTCTACGTTAGAAGTGCGCACAAGCCAATCAGTTGTGCTATTTCTAGAAGCCTGCTTCTATGTTAGAAGTGCGCACAAGCTAATCAGTTATGCTATTTCTAGAAGCCTGCTTCTACGTTAGCAGTGCGCACAAGCTAATCAGTTATGCTATTTCTAGAAGCCTGCGTCTGCGTGAGAAGCGCGCACAAGCTAGACAGCTGTGCTATTTCTAGAAGCCTATCGTTGGCGACCCTCTCTTGTAGGCAGCACACGTATTGGTTAACTTCGACTTTTGAAACCATTTACATGATTTTTGAGCCATCTGCATCGCAACATTGCAAATATTGGCGAGTACGAGCGCAATACAAAGTGATCGTTACTTATGTAGTACAAAGGTATTAGGTAGATAAGTACGTCTCGACATTATCTTAATTGGTCGTTGCGATGGTCTCGGTGAAAGGATCTGTTTGTAATACCACAGCAATACACCGATGTTACAGATATCAGCTTGTGAACTCGTTCTGGTAAACGTTCCATACATAACGTAGGAAGTAGCTATTGCAATCTTCATGATATTGGCTGATATTATTAAATGTTTATTAACTGTATCGTCCTACAAGTGGTTCAGATATACACACACTCGACTTACTCTATTTATTTATGCACATAAAAGTTTTTAATGAATTTAAGTTTTTAAGCAAATGAAAAAATGGCGCCCGCGCGGCCCGCCCGCGCCCTCCAACACAACGAACACACACGACATCGTAAGGTTCTTTGAAGATGTTCTCCTATTTTGAAAAGTGAGTATTTAATAGTGGTGCTAGGTTTAAATAACTTAGTATTTATTACTACTTCTAGATTGTTTCCCGCATCGTGGACGCTGCTGCTGGCGATGCATAAACACGCATACCGGAACAAATATCTGTCGATTACACTAGTCACTAGGTAGGTAATAGTCGTAGTCGTAGTAGCACAGGAACCACACCCGCGACACCAAGCGCAGAAGGCACTCCTCTTAACCGCTAGGCGATTGTGTCGACGAAGATTGATCTATAAATATACAGAGTGGGTAGGCAGTGAGAGCTGGCGCATGGAGGGCGCCCGATGCTTGCGGGAAGAGCAGGAGAGTGGGGGAGGGGCTCCGAGACGCTTGTTGTCGCGATGTACGGGAGGAGCGACATCACACGTAAATATAAATATTTGGGTCGACGCCCTGCGCCCGCGCCCGCGCGCGCGCCAGCGCCGGCGCCGGCCGTGTCGCTCTACTACTCCATCTTCTTTATTATACTCCCAGATTGATAATTTAGGCCATTATAATAGATATCAATCCATACCCATTTTTACCCGACTGTCAAGGAAGAATTATGTTTTTATAAGCTAAGTAGGTATTTATGCATACCTACGGTGCGCACACTAAAGTGCCAAGATAGAAATAATCAATTATAATTACTACAGGGTTATTTGTAAAACACCAGCATCCTTTCAAGCGGTCATTAAACTCATCATTATAAACAACTTTTACAATCAGCTGTTCCATACATTTTGTTGAGTCATGTGAACATAAATGTATGGAACAGCTAAATTTTTTCCCAAAGTAAGTAGTAGACCTACATTCAAATCCAAAGTCATTCTGAGCTCCGACCACAGATATCTGTGGCTCCGACCTACAATAGTTGAGCTGAATTGCTAGAACACCTCTTTCGAGCGAACACTCCTTCGACGACGCACGGTCAGAGTTCAGTTCGCGCGGGCGCCATGTATCACCACGTACCACGGTACAGACTCACGTGACACGTGCTGCTAGTTGTACCCCATTCCAGCGCATTCTGTACAGTTTGACTTTGCCCCGTCCGAACTATCTGAAGTGCTACACGCGTATCGCTGTTTCAGTCCCTCGCTATCTATCGTTTTTGTTTTCATGGCTCCATTCGCATATAAATTAATTATCACTCTCCTGTTGGCCCCGGCTGTCAATTGTAGATCTTTGACAGTCGTTACGGGTAGTCAGAAGCCCGAAAGTCTGACAACCAGTCTTACCGAGGGGTATCGTGTAACCCAGTACCCAGACCTACCAACACCAGTAAACCAAGACCTCCATGTCGGCAGTCGCTCCATGTAAAACACTGGTATTCAGCTGCATCCGGTAAGACTGGAAACCGACCCCAACATAGTTGGGAAAAGGCTGGGCAGATGAATGATTCGCGTAATGATCAGTTATTGTAATATTGTAATTGTGCCGTGTGGTTTCCGGCTTAAAAATAAGATCACCCCTACTCGTCCCGCGGGTTTCGTAAGAAGCGACAGAGGGAAAGATCCGGAGGATGGGCAGCAGCATCCTTCTGTGTAACAGCAATCATCTGCTACTGCGATCGACAACCCGCTTGCCCAGCGTGGTGATTATGGGCAAATACCTCCAATGAGCGCACAATAGTGGCGTGTATTGAGAGAGGCCTATATTCAGCAGTGGACTGACATACGCTGATGATGATGATTGTAATATTATTCGTGGCTCGGTAGAAAGCCCAATTTTAATGAGGCCTATAGTTATAATAATCTTTATTTATGTCTAAGACCACTTTAGGTATTACAAAGTTAACGTTGGTCTGAGTAGGCGGGAGACGCGCACGCGCAGCAATGTGGCCTCGTTGTTCCGCTCCATCTCACGCATCGTCCGCGCCACACACACGTGTCTAGGTGTATGGGTGGAACATTTCACGAAACTACACAGTCATGTTGTGTTGAAAAGAAAATCAGACTCGTGACTCTTCTACAAATTGAGTATACTTTCTAGCAAACCAATCCGCACCCACTGCAAGAACTTCGAGCTCACGCCTAATGTCCTGTGCCACTTTTTTCCATATTTAACTGAGCTATGCGATGTACGAAATTCAAATCAATGATTTTCCTAAACTACACTTTGACATCTTCAAGAATATAATATTGTTCTACAGAGGGTCGAAAGTTTTCAGTACCTATTCTATTAATAAAGAATTGTGTTTCGGTTGAATGTTAAACCATGTCCATGACCTACGAGTAGCCCTGCGGCTGCGGCTGCGGCTGCGGTGGGTGTCACTGAAATTAATTTGAGTATACATATATGGGCTTTTCGATGCATGACTGCAATGGTTACTGAGACTAGGAATGTGATGGTATAATGTACTTGTGAACGTCCACTGGAGGGTTAATTGAACTGGGCAATGTAATTGTGCGTATCGGTGTCGCGTTACGCCACTTCATACAATCAACTTGCATAGTATTAACCATGGTGTAAGTGTGGCGTATGCGCATCTCCTCTATCGACTGTAGTCACTGACATGGCAGCTGGCACAGTTGGCACTGGCACATGTGATCAGATCCCAAATTCACTGTCGTTGTTATTCCGCAGTTTTTACGATATAATAATTATTATGGCATTGATATTAGTTGCTTTGTTGTAAACTCATTCATGCGTTATGTGAGAGACACCGTGCGTTTATCAATGCGGTTTTCCATATACCTACACAGGTCGATTCAGCTGCAAGATAATAAAATACATAAATAAAACCAAATTAGGGTAATTGAGTGTAACAAACACAACGATAATAACAACTGTATAATGTACTCGTATAACTTTCGTTTGCGCTCCCATGTTTTATAGTTTATCGAACAATAAATATTAAATAAATAAATTATTAATTAAATAATAAATATAATCTATTAATTATAAAAATCCCAACAGCTAAAAAACTGAAGCTTAACCAACGTAATGAAGTAATAATATACCTACAGTAACTGCTGTATGTGGCTGCCTCAGCCCTCAGGGGACCATCTCAGGTCCATTGCTCTGCTCTTAGGTTTTTTATATTACCTATAAATGACTTACCTAGCCAACTATGTAGATATAACACAAAAAGTTCGTTAACCTTGGCACTGGCTCCAAAACGAACGTTTGAGTGTTATTTCTAAATTTTTAGTATTTTGAAGTCAGTTGTAAATTTTTGACTACGTCAGAAACAGCAGACCTGGACAATCCATCGGAAATAAAGAGAAGCAGGTTGTTACGAGATTTGTTGATTGTATCACATTTGTAGGATTCCGTTTAGTACCTCCGAAGTTCATCATCCTCATCATTTTCCCATTTTCTTTGTTGAAAGTTGAAGTTCAAAGTGAGAAATCAGATTCTTGAAGTTAGATATTATTGAAATAATAGTAATGGTACCTAATTGCACATTTAACAATTGCGCGTTTAAGCTTTTTGGATAAATCTGTGGTATAGAGGAGGGGAAGGGGGGTTAAAAGATTTGATTTTAATGATATGATATGAAAATCGATATTTAGCTTATTCGATAAATTAATAAATAGGATTTTTGTATTTTAGGGGATGAAAAATCCGAAATACGCGAGCGAAGTCCGGGAGCAGCTCTTGTAAATAATAGATACCTAGTTAACGTGTAAAAAGTCGAGTCGAGCCAGTTTTAGCTTATTGACGTGAAGCTCTCAAGCCTGGTCCTCTATTAAAGAGTAAAACTAATCACAATAAATTATTGTTGATGGCATCTGTCCCGTTGCGATAGTGGGTGCGCGCGCGCATGTTTTCGTACAACAATCGGAATTAGGTCGTCGTCGGAGCATTGCTCCACTTACGTCGTGGTACCTATTAGCAAGTAGTGCGCGAACTTACGGAATCATCGCCCACTCGCCCGCTCCGGCGAGTGGGAGACGGTCGATATACGTACACACTACACAGACGCGTCTCGTTGCCTCACTAATTGTGATCGCACAGTATCTCTGTACAATCTACTCAGATACTACATAGCAGCACTAGCCTCGTGTCGTGATCGTGACTCGTGTACGCTTGACAGATGTTCCCGATGCTGCGTAATTATGTCAGAGGCCTATGATGGTTTAACATAGTTTATTTTTCAACTAGGTATATAAGTACCATATGATAAGAAGAAGGCTTCAATACTGAAGTGGATTTAAGATAAGACCCTCATAATCTAATGAATCGGTACTTGTTTAGTGAATAGAACGTGGACGGTGTAACTCTTTGAACGGACATTGTCAACCATTGGTTTACGAAGAACGTCACGACTCGTCCGAACATTCTACAACGCAGTTGCTCTGCTCAATCATAGCATTCAAGTGTTCACGCGCACTTCCGTGGCTCTTCAATGAGCCGGAGCAGGAGCGAGGGCGGGGGGGGGGCACGCGCGGCACGAGGGGAACTCACCGATTGTTCAATTGTCGAGCTACTGCGGCAAACAGGAACTACGCGCCTTTACCACTTCGCCCTTTACCCCACCTGCATCTCCGTTAACTACGTTAAATATAGGTCTTCACCAAAGTCACTTACTATAGCTTTGATACCTCTCACCAAGCTAACAGCCAGCAGTTCGCGAAAATGATTTTATTACTCACTATATAATCATAATCATTACTCACTATACAGGGTTATTTGTAAAATAAAACACAAGCATCATTAAAAGGGGTCATTAAACTCATCATTATGAACAACTTTTATTATGGGACCAAACCTGAAATCGCAAAAAAAAATCAACTGTCCCATACATTTTGTTGAGTCATGTGAACATAAATGTATGGAACAGCTGATATTTTTTTTGCGATTACAGGGTTGGTCCCATAGTAAAAGTTGTTCATAATGATAAGTTTAATGACCCCTTTTAATGATGCTGGTGTTTTACAAATAACCCTGTATAATCAGATATACATATATACTCAGAATAAGATCCCAAACGGCACGAAAATACCGGACATTAAACATGTTATTTAAAATTTAATTCGTTTATTATTTGTTTAAATGCCAAACGAATCAACATAACAGGACCAGCTTTTATCGAATGTAAAAAGAAATAGATGTTTGCGGACGAGAGCCAATACCGGTCACAGCCAAGCTGCGTCCTTCAACCAACTGCTTGATATCAGGCTATTACACACGCAGACACGCTGTGCACTGTTCAGACACATATTATTATGTTGACCGCGTCATCTCGTTAATGGATTATCAAATACGCTCATACATAAGTCATAACACAGAATAAACTATCTGCAGCACGTAGCGTTCAATACAGAGTAGTGTTGAGCTAATGGCTTTACCAGGGTACCTGATCACGTTCCACGTGTCGTTAGAAAGACGACCCCAAAATGTTTACAATAAGGGGAAGAGGATGTCAAAAGTGTAATCTGCTTTAAATTCGAAATATAAGTATTTAAGTAAGATCAATGGAACATTTCATGTTCATGTTGGGAGAAATAAGGATGCGACAACTTTTTTCACGAAAGACTGAATGACCTTATCCATTATGAATCGATGTGCACAATATTATCTACTGCTTAGTTAGCTAATCTCTTGTAGATTGGCCGAAATCTAGTCATTATTATTATTAATCCTAAAAATGCGAGCCCGAAATAACTCTAGTCCAAATTGCAAATCTTTTAGATTTCTACGATGAAATATAAAATTATCCAGAGACGCTGACTTATAGGCAAAAGGTCTTTGCAGTAAAAGTGGGATAGAGCCGAGAATGATGAATGCGCCCGCGCCGCTGCACGCTGGAACCGGACATGTCGCGACATTTCCTCGTAATTGGCATGACGTCGATGCCGCCGCGCGCTCGAGTTGCACCGCGGAACGACCTTGTCGCTTGATTTTTGCAACTTGTTCACCGACTTGAATAGCAAGCCATACCTACTAAGCATGACCTGTGGATGCTTTAGGAAAGCTTTAAAGCCAGACCAAGATAACTTTAACATGTGAAGGACGGCCGCGGCCGGTTGTTTTACAAGAAAACGTTTGAATTAATTTCTTGCTCAGTTCCGGGAAATTCAACCAAAGCATTTACCTGGAGGATCGATTGGGAGCTGTTTAAATGTGTGCCCAGGTATCATCACATTCATCAAGTTGTTATGTTGGTTGTAATGTTTGTATCGATTGGGACAGACAACAAGTTACAAGACAGTCATGTATTTTCACATTAAGTTGAACTTTTCAGTTACCATAAACTAATCATTATCTCATTACACTACGAGTAAGTAGGTGTACGTATTAGTAATATACCTATTGGATTAATAGGTATTCAGAATAGGAAAAGGTTGCGATTAGAGAATGTTACCTATCAGAGTGCCGATGTGTGAGCTGTATCAGATGGTCGCTGTTAGCCGAGAGTAAGTACTACTATCAGATAACGACAAAAAACACTGTAATCATTATCTAACGGTATTGGCTAGCTTTCGCTCGGCTCTAGAGTCGCGACCTACCGCTTCAGATCCACTCGCTCAGACGTGTTTTGTGCTCAGACAGCCAGCGCTGCCAGGCGATCGTGGAGCTGCGGATGCGCATGAGGCGGGGATGAGGGGCGCAGCGCTGCGGGGGGCGGTCAAGGCCGCCGACGCACGCGGCGCCCAGCGCCGGCTCAGTTGGTCTCGCGAGTTCCCTTCGATCAGTCGCGCGCACACGTAGTCATCCAGTCGCGAGTGTCAGTGTGTGTGTTGTACAGTTACTACTGCAGCAGGTCGTCGACCGCGCGAGTATGAGCGTGCTCCGCCCGTTGCGCTCCCGCCTTCTCCTCTGATCGGGTCCACACAAGGTGAGCTCCTGGCTGCGCTTGATGCGCTTCCCACCCCGCCGGGTCGCGCTGGTAACCGGTTGCTCGCTCGCAGCATCTGTTGGAACACTCGCAGCGGACGTGAAGCGGCAGTGCCAGCTGTAGCGCTATTGTAATTTTAAATTGTCCTTGTTCAGTGCACCTCACGTCTCGGAGGGTTCGGTTCGCCCGACGACGGTGAAGCTTCGACGGTATTGATAAAACATTGAAATGACCTCCACCGGCTGGTCGCGAACTCGCGGCCAATGCAGTGCAATCTGAGACGGTGTCAATTCAGTTAATTGTGATGTGCTCATTTGGATAACGGTTGGACCCATAATGTTAACCTAACACTTTGGTTCAGTTTCTGACAATAGTTCGATTGGATCATTAGCCTGTAGTGGTGTTGTATTGTATCCGCGAGACGTTTAGAAACTGTACGCCGGCTTTAAAACCAGTTGCGTTAATGGTGTCAAGGTACGGTCTTTCAAGCTACGTTGACATATTTTCTCGTTTACTTACAGCATCAACTAATGCTGCTACATTCTAAATTATAATTTGGGATATGACTAATTCTAATCCTAAGTCAGCGCTAACATTGTATAGTTGCACTGTACAGGATCTCCACAAACAATGGGTGCAATGTCCGCACTCTTTCTATTAATACAATATGCACTCAGGAGAATTCACTACCTGAAGTGGTAGCATAATAAGGCAGTCGTGATATTTACCGTAGTAGGTACATGGCCGCCGAGGCGGTTCTTTTGTCTTAGTGTTGGATGTCAAATTGACAATTATTTGTATAATTAGGGAAAATTAAATCGAAACAAGCAACGAGCGCTGCCCGCAGGCTGGCAATTTTCAGTTTACTCTAAATTTTCAAACAACATGGCCGTTATAAATACATTTAGTACCTATAGTCAGTATGTACAAAGTCATTAGGTATGACAAATTATTCAGGTAAACTTTCTGGAATCTCATCTGGCAAGGAAGGTTTATTGTGGATGCAGTTTCGTTTAAAATAATTTAAATAGAAGTATTTGTTCGTATAACTGGGCAATGAGTTGATGATAGCGTTCTGTCTCTGAGTGTCTAGAATGCGGATCATTCATGTCATTTACGCATTTGCAATTATAATTTCCTTATACCTAACGAATGCTGTCACATTCCACCTGACGCTGAATACCAGCAACATCGTCATTACCAGTTTGATATGTCTTATAAGATGATGATAGTCATGAGTTGTGACTCATTGTAGGTCGCCACGGCCTTTTCAACAAGTCTGGTTTAAAAAAACTTAAAATAAATACAATACATAAATAAAAACCTCCACAGTAGGTATGGATGCCGTTGAAGTGTGTCGGAGGCTCGCAGCGGCTGACCTAGCGTCATCTGCTGCAGTTTTGAGCCTGATTCTTTAGAAACCTAAACATGCACACAATGCCTCGCCGAGAGTCGACACGGAGCGTCGCAGTCATTGTGTGTTCACAAATCAATGGCAGTCAGTGTCCAGTGTGCAGTGCCCCGCTTTCCGGTTCATTTATAATTAATTGGTATTCTATTCATAATGTAAAGTACCTTAAAGCTACTTAGTCACTTGGATATAAACTTAACGTATCTACATGGAAGTGTTTCTGGGAACATATTTAATAACTTCAGTGGCGACCTGGTGAGTGGTCGCTTTAGGAGTTACGAGGAAGTGAACGTATGGAATGTGATGAATAATATTCTATTTGTATACAACTATTTGTGTGTAAAAACTATTGACGTAGCTTCGTTGAACTTGACTATAATTTTTTGTGGCCTCCGCACCGCACTTGAAGTACATTTTAATTGTTTTGTTTTCTATTCAGTACCAGGTATCCCTATTAAACTCACTCACCACACCAGTCACCAGGTTGTCAAAATTCTTCTTTGCAATAAGATGTTATACCTATCTACTTTTGTTGGCTTTATTTAAGTCTACAAATCATGTTCTCAAGAGTTATAGACCTACACACCGGCGTGGACCTAGTTCTCTGCCTTGTGGAACTCCCGAAGTTGTTCCTATTACATAATAATTTTATTGTTGTTATTTCGCTCTCTAAAATTAAGCGACCTGTTACGAGTATGTATGTAGGTAATAGTAGTAGATGTTGAGTAGTAGCTGCTGTATACTCGGGAACAGACACGACAGATAACCACGGTCCACGAGCACTCAGTTACGACTCAAGTGTGAACGAGTAAGGACAAGCACGCATGTGAGTTGTAGGAAACATCTGCTAAATGTGTAAGATTAACTCGTGTTTATCCAGTGAGCACCTGGTTTAGTCATAACCGGCTAGACCTGATTCTGGCAATCCGTTACACCGCGCTCCGCCGCCGCCGCCGCCGCCGCCGCCGCCGCCGCCACCCGCGCCCGCGCCGTCCTATATTCAGTGTGTTTACCTTGCATGTTGGATGGGTGGACGTAGCTTGAAGCGACTTATGGTATATGACTATTTGAATAACATTTATAAAAAAACTTGTTTGATTCATAAAACCAATTTGAATTATAAGTTTAGATAGTGGTTCAATAATAGTAAAAATAATTTCTTTATTTCCGTAAAATGTACCTATACAAGAATGTTATGTTTACATTAATTGAGCGGGAGTCAGTGACACATTCCGCCATTACAGCATTAGCCTAGGTCTTTAGTTCTTTACAATATTTTACAACCGAGACGACTGATTCAATCATTTTTAAAAGATTCGTATTATTTATGTTCAAAATAAATAAAAAATGCCAAATGTGAGTCCGTACAAGGTTCCGTACAAGCCGCCGACAATAACACGTACACACCATAGTCTTTCTTTCTTAGTAGGTACACATGATAGGTTCTTGTAACTTCAAGTGACGGTTCAAAAGATACAGCCATGGGACAGACGGACGGACAGCGAAGGCTTAGTAATAGGGTCCCGTGGGTTACCATTGAATCGACGGCGCGTGTCCCGTGTACCAAACATTTATAAGCAAACCCGACTTGCCAGTCAAAACGGCCAGTCAGAGTTAGACACAATCAGCAAAACTAAAACTAAAGCAAAACTAGAGTAAAGTAAATACAATACTTTACTCTAGAATACTAAAACTGAAACTGAACTGAAACTAAAATAAATACTAAAACTAAAGTAAAATATAAAAATGTCCAGCATAATCAAATATATCAAACATAAAAAAATCTAAAAATATAGAAAAAAGTCGAAAATCGTGTTAGTTACACTATTTATAACTGAAGAACGGCTGAACCGATTTGGCTCAAAATTAGTAGGTAGGTAGCTTAGAACCAGGAGAAGGTTTTTTTATGGGTAGGGTAGGGTAAGATAGGGTAAGGTAGGGTAGAATAGGCGTTGAAGTAGGATAATCACGCGTACGAAGTCGCGCCGGGAAGCTAGTAAGTGATTAAAGCGAATGGGTCGGTGCTTTTAAATGCAGGTAAAATCTGATAGCATGCACACCACACTGGCGTGGCAGCCGGCTGACGCGGGGCCGCATGCCGCGGGCCGCCACCACTGCACTGCCTACTTAACGTGACTTACCAAGTACGCAGTCGTTTCAAACGAAATGCCAATAATGGGCCTTATCTATCCCAACCCTAGTGTCATGTCGGTGCCAACCACCGCGGTGGGCGCCACAATTACCGCGGTGGGCGCCACAATTACCGCGGTGGGTGCCACAATTACCGCGGTGGGCGCCACAATTACCGCGGTGGGCGCCACAATTTCTTTCTTGGTTCGATATAATTATGAGAGAAAGCTGATTTATTTTCAATGGCCTAATTTGACAGTTTAATTTCCTGTCCTTTGTGGTTTGCGTTTAGAAGAAAGAGACATAGTTAAACAGTACGATGCGATAGGAATGAACCTATGAAAGATATTTTGCATCCCGACGGGAGACATTTATTAATGAATTTTTAATGTCTTATGTATGACCTTTAATTAAGTAAATTGATTAAAGTGAAAAAATACAATAATCAATTTAATAATCTTAAATATTCAAACAATATACCTAATGTGAACGTGAAACATATTATAACATAATATAGTCTCAAACTTTCGCGAACACTCAACATAATGAAACAACTTTTTAACGGATATAACTCGCGTTTTTATTTCGATAAAACAATCCTGACGTTTCGAGCGCTTTGCAGCGCTCGTGGTCGCAGGCAGACTCCAGGCAAACGTCAGGATTGTATTATCGAAATAAAAACGCGAGTTATATCCGTTAAAAAGTTGTTTTATTATGTTATAACATATTTGTCAATTCTTTATTTCGTAGATTGCATATCTGTTAGACTGACTTGACATGACTGCTAGACTGCTACGTCAAAGGTCGCAGGTTCGAAACCCAGGCACGCACCTCAGACTTTTCGGACTGCGGAATCTACGAAACAGTGTGTCGGCAACGAGTTCTCAGATCTTACAATCTATCAGTGGGTAACAAGTAACAGATTACTGAGTTCGACCAAGTTGTAGGGTAGCTCAGGGAGACACGGACGCACAGGCGCACTTCCGCGACGTCCGCGCCGGAGTCGGGGTCGGGGGAGCGCAGCCAGCGACCCCATACCAACGTCCCCAAGGTGATAAGTGTTTTGAATATACACATTGAATATACATTATTACATTATTATATTGTTACATTGCTGTACGGCTTGGGTATGTCATGCCCACGGAAATGTCCCGATAGCGGTGGCGTTGTGTGTCGGGTCGTTTGATTCCCTACAATATGGTTGAGTTAGGCGATGGCTGATGCATGCGTCATACTCGTGAACGGGTGCCGTCTGTCTGTTGGGACTGGTCAGCTCATATCCTTTGAAATATGTAAATAGTACTTAGATAAATAAGTATGTATCAGGGAAGGGCACTGACCCCCACCCACGCAGTATTTCGCTTGCCCCAAGTATATAGGTTACATTATGTAATCTTAGTTCCTCGCACTCTAACTGCCTCAACGTAATTTACGTGAGTGAGTCCTGCTTCCAGAGGCTGGGTAAGCAAAAGACGTTGTTGCGCGTGTCACTGGCGCGCTGGCGCATGGCGATGGCGCTTCGCCCGCGGTTATGTCCACCCACTTGGATTTTCGATTTTTTAATCCTTAATTTACCCGTTTATTTTTAGGTGTAGAATTTCCAAAAATGCTTCGTTAGTGCACGAGCACGACTGCATGTGCAGTTGTGCAGCTCGATGTACCTACTCAAGTAATATTTCGTCCAAAGTTCAGGTGTGTACGTCCAGCGGTTTAGGTGATGCATTGTCAGTCAAGTCATTTTCATTGGACTCTTATCTGGAGTGTACGTGACGCAGGTACTCCGTAGTTCCTCGTTTGTTACTTGAGAGTCTTCTGTAGCTTAATATTCGTTGTTATAGTGATGCAACACGGTTACAAGCCGCCCGCGCCGCGCCGCCGCCCGCGCCGCGGCCTGCGCCAGCGCACGAGCGTTTGCCACATTTTGCATATCTTGCGCTCGACTGCTAAAGCGAGTCTTCCTCCTCCATAGTGTAATGTTTTGATATTGTAATTGGCGTGCTTGCATCGTCCGCTGCGATTGCATCTTATTAATAAAATAGAACGTGTGATAGTGAGTGCACTGCGCTCTTCGCTGTTCTGATCAAACATAAGCAGCCAGTTCCGTCTTGTTTGTGTTGATATTCATTATTGTTGACCTCACCTGGATCGGTTGTGTCTGTCTACTGCGCAGGCTGGTCTGCGCCCGCGCCGATCGCCGGCTTAATTGGCTGAATTGAGCACTCGACAAAATGCAAGCATTTCTAAATCGGCACTGTGGACGAGTGCGCACTTGAATTATCAAGGGTTACGCTTTGTATACTATCAGCTGGAGTGGCATGCCAAGTGCGAGTGTATATTGATTTCGAGTACAAGTAGGTGTAGTATGTGGATGAAGTATCATATAATTATATTAGCTTACTCCATTATTTGTGATATCGTTGTTTGAACACTCGCAGAGATTGTATACTTTGTATGGGTAGGTAGGTACCTACGTAGGTACATAATGTTAGGTATAGATTGTTGTTGCTGGAATGTTGTGTATGTTTGTACGTAGGCACGCTGTCATTGTGTACTGTATCTACATGATAAGGAAATAAGAGCGGAAATTTCTAATTCCCGGGATTTTACAAAATAATATAACACATTTTTAGGGTTCCATACCTCAAAAGGAAAAAGAAAACCTTTTCATTTCGTTGTCCATCTGATCTATCTGGTAAGAACCTCTTTCTTACGAACGCGTGGAGGCATCAAGTTGAAGTATTCAAATCCTGAGTATTTGCAAGCTCTTAAAGCTGTGAAAATATCAAACTTCTAATAATAAAGCAATCACAAGATACGGTCACGTCACGAACAATCACTAAAAGGAATCTGATACAAAACCATCCGAGGTGAGCGCTCCCTTACACCTACCACCAGTCACCATGCCGAGCGGGGGATTGATATGGGAGCATCCCTTCCATTCTCGGGGGACGCTTCACGCTGGGATGCTGGGCTGGCTGCTATTCGCCATCCATTCTTATAGATGTGATGATACCTATATCATGCATTGTGTACAAATTGGTATTTTGTTATGTTACCTTATTTTTAATTGCATTTTGTTATATGATATGTGCAGCATTTGAATAATTGTGATGTTTGTAACGGGGCCGCGGGGTGGCCTATTCACCAAGTGATTAAACTTCCATTTAAAAAAAAATGGTTTGGTCATTTGTGCCACATATTTTAACACTCACAAGCTAATTAAAACCTAGAGTAGGTACCTACTTTCTGAAGGCCTAAAATTATGAAATTTGGCAAGAAGCAATGATAACACAAGACATTAGCAAATTAAAAGTAAAAGGAAAAATGCGAAATGTAGGTAGTTCGATTATAAACTTATTGTGAGTCCTGTTCATTGTAGGTACAGAATTACCCTTGAACGATACAGTTGTACAGGAAGCATGGCTCTGTATGGGGACAACGCGAATGTTTGTCCCTCATTCCAGTTTATATTTTACTAAGAGCAAAGTTTGGTTACTTAGTTTAGTTGGTTTCTTAGTTCAGTAATGTAGCCTAATAATGTTGTGTGTGAATGTAGCTGTAGCTACAATTGAATTGTTTCCAATTCCATTTTAAATTAATCCAACTCAATTATTTTTATTTGGATATTTCTAGTAGTGTCAAAACCTATAGAACACACGGAGAAAATTTCCAAGACGACGACGAGCGACGCGGTGACGTCACGCGAATAATTGAAAATTGGATAAATAAAAAGAGTTGTGATTACAGCCATGATTACCTACAACATCATGAAGTACCTACATCAACCGTCTGACTTACAGTACTTACAGACTCGGTCTCGCGCGCGGACCTACTTGCACATACCTACTCGTACTCGTACTCGGAGGCGCACCGCACTGCGCACACGCACACCGCACTGCGCACTCTGGCAGTTACTCGTAGGTTTGTTGTTTTGTTTAGGTTTTTCAGTTTCAGTTTACTCAGTTCATAAACTCACCTCGCGCTACAAATAACGGCATTCCTCTCTGACAGTTGTTATTATACCTGTGTGTACTCTGTAGGTACGTAAATTCACAGGTTTACATGTAAGCAGGCAGCACTCGGACTGCACTGCGGTCGCTTGCTGGCCAGCTACGGCGCAGGCGCGGCGTTACGTGTTTGTGTGCGCACTCGCAGGCACCGGCACTGTACCGTGCCGTGTGTAGCGTGTACAGGAACAGGTAGTGTCGCAGTGAAACGCGCCGGTTTCTCTGCGGTGAAACTATCGCACATGCGCCATGCCCGCCCGCGCCGCAGTGCGCGCTGGGAGCATTCGCACGCTGATCATAACATAACGATTAAATAATCGACACCGCGTTATGATGTAGGTACTGCCCGACGCTGGGTATAAACACTGTGCGCCTTACCGGGGGGGAGGGGGGAGCCATTGTCTGTGTTATCTACCATCTGGTGAAGCGGCGCAAGTCGGCCGCCTCGCGGCTGCCACACTCTCGTCGAGGCAACTCCTCCCCGCCCCGATACATTGTTCGCTAGCCGTACTACGAACTGTAGACAGCTCGATAGGAAGCTCCAGCACCACAAATGACCGCCTCCCTGTCGGTGGTATTGTAAAGAGAGCGGAGTTGTCTGCGCGGCGGGCGCAGGCGCGGGCGCCCCACTGCGCCGGGGCCGCTCTATCCGATAGATTAAAGTTGCGCAACATGTGCATTAAGTCATGACCTAACAATCACTGGTGCGAGCGCGAGGTCTCCGAACGAAAGCTGCGCGAGTGCCGACTGAAACGATACCATCTAAGGACACTAGCTGTAGTCAGTAAGGATGTCGCACCACTGCAGCCGCCCGCGCCCGCGCCCGCGCCGTGTCGCACGCGCAGCGCTCAACCACAAGCCTTCCATTGTACTAGCCATGTCGAAACTTTGTCATTCCACATGAATTATTTTGTGAAACAAATGATTTGAGTGACATTAGAGAGTTTATAATTGCTAAAGTGTACAATTATTTTGTGTTATTACGTCTATTTAAAACAGTTCGTTAGTTTCATTAAGTGCCATTATCTGAACCCGAGCTGTGGTCGCCGCCCGGTTCACCATGAGCACATGCAATCACCGCGCAGGCGCGCTCTATGACACCAACTCGCTGTAGGTACCTACTTGGCGTGCTGCCTGTAAACTTCATTGCGGACCTCTTGTTCATTATCTATTTCGTAGCTACTTCTTCGTACGTTTGTTATAGCAAAGTGAAATTCCTTATAGTTACTTACCTAAAAGTTTATAAGTATAGGTATTTAGGCATTATTGATCTCCTCACAGTTTATTGAGCATTGCCGACATACGTACGCACCCGGTACCATAGGCGGCCGACTAGGACGGCACGGTGAGTTGGCGATTTTGTTTGTGTCACTTTAGTATCGCTGGCTTCCAATTCTTCTCACCGGCTTTTATTTATTTATTTTATTTATTTATCCTTTATTTCGAGCATCTTGGCTCATAGATACACTTACACATAATTATACAATAATATTATACACTAATACATAACTAACATCATATAAAAATACTATAATAACATACAATATAAAACTTAACTAACATATATTAAAAAAAATACTATACATAAACAATAAGCTATGTCACACTTAATTCGGCGTCGTGTGTTTCGCTGTGTCGGGTATTCGGCCACGGAACCGCCGGAACACTACTCCTTTCGGCCAAAACTCTTCCTTGGTGAAAGTTGGAAGATGTTCAGTCGGTACTCTCACCACAAAGGAATTGAAGTTCACATTGTGACGAGAGTCCAACTGTTTGACCCTCAGGGTGAATTTGAACCAATACAATGTTCATACCTACTCGATGAATCTATAGCACAGTTAGATTTATATTCAGTGTCTGTTTCAGCTTGCTTTGAGAACATAGTAATACGTAATACGATCAGCGGCTCGTTCCCACGTTTAGCGCGCATTTTGCGGAATTCGCGTCGAACGTACCTAATACATTTCAGTAATGTTCCGCTGTAGTGGCTCGGGTGCACCTACTGCAGGTATGCATCAAGCATGCGGGCTGCAACTGTAGTGAATCGTTATTGGAAGTATCAAAATCAAGTCACACGGTCGTGTCCCAGTGCCTATCTCACCGCCGAGCAGCGCAGCCGCGCCGCTACATCCGCGACACACTTTCTAACTCAACGGTCACCTATTTCATTCCCCTCTAATACTGTATAGTTATGTTCTAACGTGTACTTTTACCACGAGCGCCTCTGAAATACAGAGAGCGTAAGATGCTGCAATGTAATTATGCATAACGAATCTCTTATGTAACGTTTAAGTGTTCATAAAAACTTTGAACCATGCGATACAAACATGTAGGATAACACAATGCGTACCTACGTACGTGCCAGCCGCGGCCGGCAGCCATGCTATGTGCACCAGTTTGTAGTCTGGTCTGCGTGGTGTACTGGTGTCGCTTGGTTACAACCTTGCAGATGATGCGCACGCGCCTACCACTAGCACTAGTCACTGGTGCCCAATGTGCCCATGACGCGCCCTTTCTTACAACATTTATAAATAAAATGTAGATAGTGTAGAAAACGTGTGCGGTGGAGATGATCGCGCAGCGAGCTACATAACGCGACATTAGAATATTCATCAGCTGAGTGTTGGCCGCGGGCCGGCGCGGTGGCGCGGGCGCAGAGATGCGCTTTCTCTCAACGACGCGGCCGCGAGTCGAGACGCACGCGTGGTGCGGGCCCGCTGTCGGGCTGTGCTTTCACGTTCGATGCTACCCTTTGACCTTATATTGCGACAACGGTCTCAATGGTTTTGTTACGTATGCGACACGCATGCGCAGCGCAGATCTCTTCCGATATCTCGCTAAGTGTTAGTGAGCAGAGCACATGAATATATGTATACAGTTTGATGGTGGCCGAAGAACACTTGCGCAGCTGCTCTTAATTGTTGTGACAAACAGACGAGCAGTTGTTAACAACAGCGGAGCACTTACTTACCATTCACCTGGACGTACAGTTTTTCTGAAAACGACATACACGACTTACTGCACATAGGAAACGTCGTGAGTATAACAATATATATACGTGCGTATAATCCATCTATGTACCTATAGGTATATACCTAACAATTCTTCCAACAATAACTGACTGATTGTTATCTCTAGTCTAGTTGAAGTTTTACAAGCTAAACAAAATTGTAGAGCTACCGTTTGGAACCGAATACATTCTCTATAATTACACGAATGGAAGCAATGCAGTGGTCGCGTGCGCCGCGCGGGCGGGGCGCACGCGCAGCGTGGCAGTTCTAATTCAGTACCGTTGCTTAAGGTACCTATATGTATAATGTATATCATAGTGTTCAGAAGCAGTAGAGTGGACATAGTGTTCAGGAGAGCAGTCGCGTGTTGGCAGCTGCCGGCCAGTGTGTTGCGCCGCTTCTCTTTCCAGTTGTCAGCAGTCAGCAGTAGCACTGCACTGGGAAAGGGGGGCAGGTGGGCATCCTTTGTATTATCCCACTGCGTATTTGGAAGGATGAGCTAATACTTGAGAAAAAGTATCTGGCAACACTCAACTATCTCTGTTGTATGTGGCATCGAAGCTCCCAAACGAATTTACCGGTTTTGATTTGCTTTTTTTCAATTTGAAAGGTAACTTGATCGAGAGTATTCTTGGCTAAAAATATTAAATCAAATCAAATCACAATTGTTTGTTGTGATTGTGAGACAACTAGTACAGAGGTGTTACAGTAGGTACTTGCACTGCCCACCACAGTCACCACATCAGACGTAGGTACCTACCTACAATACAAGATTGGTTAGTGATTACTATACTAAAATTTATATAAAAAATGCGACCAAGTATATTATTCAGCATAATATACCTATTATCATAATTATTATATAGGTAATTAAGACATCAAAACATAAATTGCACGACTCATTGTTTTAAAAACTATCTGAGAGAAATTCCTGAATATTGTTGTAAGATTTAATAGGTGACGTAGGTGACTAAAAATTCCCGAAAGCTTTTTCTTGAGGTTTTTCTGTGACGGTTATTTACTCTTTTAATTTATAGTTATATTTTTAATGTATAAGCTTCTATTTAGAGACACTAAATAGAAGCTTATACACCTACTTTCCACATATCAGTGCACAAATACAAAAACTGCACCTTACCACTTACCAGTGACCGTACGTGATACGTTTACGCCTCACCTACTTTATAAAATATAAATTACTCCCATTACCTATAGGACAAAACAAACAGATAAACATACAGATATTCAGCAAAGTAAATGACACAATGTACACACCCGTCACCCGACATGAAAACCCTCAAGAATTGTAATACTGCTAAATCAAACACCACACTACTGACACAACACAACACTATACCTACATCCTACAAGGAAATTAAAATAACATTAAACTTACCAAACATTATTAAGAATGCAACGACACTATCCAATATCTATGTAAAACTAAAAATTAAAATCTCCCGGTTCAAAAATGTTTTGATTCGGTTGAACGATTCCTGAACCCGTGCAGGAACTTTACAAACAGAAATGGATTAATGATAGATATATTATGGCAATCAATCGATCTTGTGTTAACGTACCGTACCTACCTTCTAGGTACCTACGTCATCTTAGTTATCAGCGACGCCTGCGCGCCTGATGCCTGAAGGGCCGCTAAGCACGTAATGTAGTAGGCACACAATGTTTTAGAGTACACGTATTGGATTGCACGTACACTTGGTTTGCAAACAAATGTTTGCTGATTAGTTTTATTAATTATAAAAAGCAATGTAGGCACCTAATCGACATCAGGAATTACAAACAACGCGCGGGCCGGTCGGTCGTGTCCACCGTGGCCCGTGCACTGTGCAGCCGTGCGTGGTGCGACACAGCAAAGAGAAGACGCATGCGTGTGCGGCGCCGGCGCGCGGCGAGTTCCGAGTGTACCGCACCTAGGCGTTGATGGACGACGGTAAACACAAGTATTAATAGACGGCCGCCATCGCCGGCGCCGGTGTGGATACACAGTGAACATTCACACGCACCCGAGAGTCTCGAACACAACGCTTTCGACACCTGTGCGATCTAAGAAAATCATGTCGACTTCTAAGAAAGCTGGAAGAAGTCTGTCCTAACATTACGTGCTAACCAGCAAATACTGCTTATTACCATGAAGTAAGGTGCAAATTAGAATGATTGCTATCGTGGAAATGCAGCAGCATATTAGGAGCGTGAGTAATTCAGATACATCACACGCGACAGTTTGAATCTTTAGATGTGGTGTGAGCCGAGCGACACTGCTTCCGATGAGTTGCCCATCCGAGCGACCCTCACTGCCGAGCGACACGCTCCTGAACTGCCAGCGGAACACACGTATCTACTTAGAGGGATAATAAATTATGTTCCAGATAAATCATGACTATGTTGAAAGGCGTGTGGCTACAGAGGAGCACGCGACGATGCCACTCGAGCGATGTTGTTACAAGTAGGACCATAAGGTGTCGTTACAACAAATCAATAGCCAGCAGGGTGTAGGAGCGACAGATATTACCTACACAGCTCGTGACTGGTTCGTTAGACGCGACACGACAAAGGTTTGCTTCCACAGGTCTTTGAAACTTTGAGCGTTTTTAATAAAATAAGGTTTAAAAATGTGAATTACTGTTTCGTAAACTTATGTATCTAATTATATATTTGCGTGGTACCTATAACCAAAAAGCAACACAAAAGCTACTAAAATATTTTGGATACCACATTATTGTAGCTAACAGTACACCACAACGAGGGCGTGTAGCGTCAGAAGCTCGGCCCTACATGAGATCTGATAACTTCTTGACAGTGCGAGCCTCGTCTTGGCAACATTTTACATGAAAATGTGTAAGGTAGGATTCCACTTCACTAAAATGATCTTTTCGTAAGCGCCTCTTGTGAATTCGGCCGTTTAGTGCGAATTCTTTTTGTGACAATCAAGAAAACCCATCAAAAATAAAATTGAATATTATAGCAGTGTAGGTAACTGCACTACTATAATATGCGTGAGTGTGAGACATGTTTGACGCATGCGCGCTGTTCACAGTGTTCACTCACACCATGCGTCATATTAACTTTGACAAGATGCACTAGTTAGCCACGCTACACGAGTTGCGACGCGGCGCGGGCGCAACTAATTTCAGCAGAGATTCGTTGGAGCTCACCTGCTCGCGCATTATCAACGCACGTAAATATTTAATGTGTGCATGTATGTACGGCGACATCGACATGCGACACTACTGCGCAGCGCCTCGCGCCCGCGCCGCCATCTAACATGTTGTCAATATCAAACACGCGGCCGCGCGGCTGCCATTCTTGTTGTAATGCCTGAGGCCAACTTACATTAAGTCTCAGATAAACTGTCAGCGGCAAACCATAATCATTTCTTGGCCGACCTAAGCATTGGTTGACATACCCACCACATAGCTGGAGCGCTCGCGCTGTGCCCCTCGCACAGGACAGGCGCATACTAATACCACAGATTACTAAATACGTACATAGTTACTTGCTAATAAATACGTCGAGCTGCGCGCGCGACCGTGCCGCAGTACAAGGTCACACAAGCGCTCACACTGTGTCGTTAATTACACACAAATAATGTACTTACATTCTTTTGCTATAACCTTACCTCTTTGGATTTAGGCTTACCACAAAGTGAACGAGACGCAAGTAAGCATGCCTTAAGGTGTGACAGAGACAGAGATACGTTTATACGTACTTTAGAGGCGCAGTTACGACAGTCGGTCGCGGTCCCTCCGCAGTACCTCCGACACCTCCCGCAGACTGTACCGGCAAATGTGTGTACACTTGCTATACACCAGGGCTGTCCAAACAAAGGCCCGCGGGCCGCATGCGGCCCGCGGCTTGTTTTCATGCGGCCCGCGACACACATTTTAATCTAAAAATAGTTTTGGACACAAATAGTTTGGATAATATTATTCGTTGTCAAAACATGTACTCAATACTTGGTATAATTATTTATCTTCAGTCTTGCAACTGAAAATATTTTTCTGGCCCTCCAGCTTTTGTATGAAATTTAATTAGCCCGCGAAGGTGTATAGTTTGGACAGCCCTGCTATACACAATTACACAGCGCCATCATAGGACAGTTTCAAGTTGACCTCTAGCTACGCAAGCTCCCGTACCCCGTAGCCGCTACGCGCTACGAGAAGCTCGTAGTAGCTACGGCGTAGCTAGATGCCTAATAACTAATTATGTGATACGTTCTCCAGTAATGCTATGGTTGAAGGCTTGGCGTTGTCAAGTAGTCAATAGTAACAAAACAACGACACACATGCCTTGGCGAGTGTTCCTCTAGCGGTCAGGCAGTAGCACAGCAGTAGGCACACTCCCAACAGAAGGGCGACGCGATACGCTCCTGCCAGCTACCAACAGGTGCTGCAGGAGCTGAGCACCGGGTTTCTAGTTATACATATATGCGTGAATGTCCCTGTACTATCACGGCATTTAACTGTTTGAAACAACAAAGTATACCTGCTATACATATGTATAATAAGTGCAGCGATGGACGCGACAAGAGCATAACATTTTGGTGTATTTTGATGTAATAAATAAAAATGCGTTAACTTAGCGCAGACCGCGGTAATTTGATTTAATGTATTATACGGCCGAGCGGACATAACCGGCGCACGGTGGGCTGAAAATCGGCTTTCATAGACTTAGGGTTTTCAATTTTCAAGTGCTTGTTTTTATGTACGATATCGCTTCTATTAGTCATTACTATGTACAAAAATGACACCCGAGTTAATTCTGCCCAAAAACGAAGGAAATATAATTTTTTTACGAAAAAATTGTATGAAGCTAGTATGAAAAATCGAATTATCTCCTAAACGGCTTGTTTAACGGTAATATCCTTGGCGGTGGTCATAGTGCTAATTATTTATGATTTTTTGGTTGGCGATCGGACGAAAAATTTAATGCCGTTTTTTTTTTAAAAATCGTCAAAATATTTTTATTTATTTTTACATGTAAAACGATCCCTTTTAGTGTCCAAGTTAAAAAGTTCGATATGTTATTAACCCAAATATTAAGAACACACGAATCAAGAAAAATGAAATAAAAAAATTGCTGTTTTTGACACATTTATATTAATTTAAATAAAAAAAGATTATCAAATTATTATTAAAGTAACATAATTATATTATATACAAAATAATTTAATTTAAGGAATTAATACTACGCATTTGTAAAATAAAGTAAAACAAATAAAAAAAAACCATTAAATATTACAAAAAAACCCAAACACACTCAAATAAAAATTTACAAATATGTACATATATATTTTTTTACAAATTTTCCTTATCACTCTCGTTGTCAGACTCCAATTCTGAGTCAGCATCCAGATTGGATATATCCAAAAACTCGAACTCAGTTTCCTGAAATTGAATTAAGTCGAGAGTTTCAGCAAAAAAGCTCTGCTTTTTCTTGGCATCTAACTTAGGCCTTTGTGCACTTAGCAAAGGATCCGAAGAAACAACAAGCATATTTAAAATGTCTTGATTAGAATCCTGCCTGCTTCTTTTCCGCGAATGATGTTCTCGAAACCTCCTAAAATCTTTGTTTCGAGACTCTGAGGCTTCTTCCGAGAGAGTCCCAATCGGCACAATATTATTTTTCTCGATTATGTCAGCCCCATGGATTAATAACTTATGAACGGTTGACGACATGTAGTACCAGTCGTATAATAATTCGTACTTTTCTGCTGTTTTGCGAGCATAATCTCTAAATTTTATTATATCGACCTGCTCTCCAGATGTAATTGCTTGTAAAATTACAGCAAATCTTTTGATGAGGTCTTCATCCAAACCGGTTATAGCTGCGGTTTTATAAGGAAACTCAAAGAATTTTCTTGCAGTATTCCCGTCATTGGTGGTTCCCGAGCCTTGTTTTACTATATCAATCAACAGATTGAGCTCATCTTTGAATTTATTTTGAATTATTTTCTTCCTTGTCTGTAGCATTTCTTTGTGCTCATCACTTCTCGCTGCCCACCGTTTGAAGTCGAGCCTGTATGCAATGTGTAACAGACATTCCATACAATTTATACGGGCGTGTAGGGATGACAAGCCAAACTCATACAGGTCCGAACACACAATTTTTGATGTTACAGCATCTAAGCGGTTCATTTCTGTAGGCTTTGCTAAGCACAGGTAGCAGGATGCATTTGATCTAGCTTCAGAAAGGTAAGTGCAGACTTTAGCGTCGATCATCGTCATCATTAGTTGATGAGTCACCTTATTATTATTATTGCACTCTGTGGGGATAAGGGCCTCAATTTCTTCATCCATTTGTTTTTTCAGCTCAAGGACAACTGCTTCACTCTCCTTTACAAAAGTAAACTGAACTGGACGACAATACAAAACTGAGCATGGTTTTGGGTTCGTCCATAAAATGTTGTCTCCATCTATGAGTTTTAGTGGCACCAAGGAGGTCATGAAAATGCTCGAGTCATCTTCCTCACCCTCAATTTTCTGCTTGTATCGGCTTTGGTTAGAAGCACCATCAAATCCCCACTTGGATATGAGCTTCAACTGCTTGTTATGCTCTTCGTTAGAAAGGCTTTGAAGGATTCTTGTAACCGTGATATCAAGTAAAGCTTGAAGTGTAATCCTAGCCGATGAATCAGTAACTGTCACTGATTGCTTCGGAGGGTAGCAATCAAGCTTAGTTTGTTGCACTTTATAGTAAGATGGATAAATATCCTTAGCACCTTCCCGAATGGCAGCCTCACGCAACGTAATATATTGCCACTTTGAGAGTTTTAGCGAAAGAAGCAATCCAAGTGCCTTTTCTGGCGTAAATATGATTGTTTTCGCTGGTTTCTTAAGCGTTTCATTTAATTTAGCGGCTACTTCAGGATTTTTCATCATGTATTCGATGACAGAGGCGATATCACCATGCCCTTCTTCCTTTAAACGTGCTGCAGCTGCATATGCCAATTCACTGGAATCTTCGCCTGTGTGTTCATCAGATCTTCTTTTTTTTTGTTTACTTCCCAGATCTTCGAATGGTTTACGGGATCTTTTCGTCATTGTTCCAATGGACGTTGATGTCGACGGTTCTGGAGAGACTGAGGGTGCTCTTGGTGCCTTATCAAAACTTGGTTCTTGATTAACTAAAGTTTGCACAAAACTCGGCCAATCAATATTTGCTCCCAACCAATTCTCGTACATTCTCCTGAAATTATCAAGGAATCGGTTGGATTTCTGCCACCTTTGTAAAGCGGCTCGCGTAAATCTCCGACAAAATTCTTTGAGAACAACACGATCTTCGTCAGACAGGCAATCGCCTATGCGGGATACAACTGCACTGAACAATACTTCATGATCAAATGAAGTACTCTCACTTCGTAGAAGAACAAACAAGTCTAAATTGGTGATTAAACTTTCCATTCTAAGATTTTATAGTCGCTGATTTAGTGTTAGCAGTTACACAGTTGTGAACAAATTAAATTATAAAACAAAACTTTAGCCCTTTTATTGCAAAACGCCAATAATTATTTAACTACCCTCATTAGTTATCTCCTCATTAGCTAATGAAAATCTATAATTGTCACTAACTATTCTTAGAACTCATAGCACTGCTAATTAACAAATTAGCTTACTTATCAGGAAATGTTGAATGTAATCCATAGTTGGCATTGTCGTGAGATATTGAAAATCATTAAATCACCTATTAAGACTCATTAGAAGACCTAATCAGTGTAGTTACTTAATTACTTCTTTTTGGACTCATTAGAAGAGTAAACAATTGGTCATTTGGTTGTATGAAAAGTTTTAAAACTCATTTTGTGTTGATAATTATCTAGCTCAAACATAGTTGTCTACGTGTGGGTGTACTATAAACCTCTACCAACTCCTTCGAAAATATAGGAGTGATGCTATTTTATGTTATGTGTAGTTAAAAGTCCGTGTTCTTCAACATAAACACCAAAAGGGATCGTTTTACATGTAAAAATAAATAAAAATATTTTGACGATTTTTTAAAAAAAAACGGCATTAAATTTTTCGTCCGATCGCCAACCAAAAAATCATAAATAATTAGCACTATGACCACCGCCAAGGATATTACCGTTAAACAAGCCGTTTAGGAGATAATTCGATTTTTCATACTAGCTTCATACAAATTTTTCGTAAAAAAATTATATTTCCTTCGTTTTTGGGCAGAATTAACTCGGGTGTCATTTTTGTACATAGTAATGACTAATAGAAGCGATATCGTACATAAAAACAAGCACTTGCAAATTGAAATCCCTAAGTCTATGAAAGCCGATTTTCAGCCCACCGTGCGGCGCGGGCGCGGGCGGCCAAATTACACACCCGAATAAATGGCCGCGTAACATTACCGTATACACATAGCGTGTGTTTTGTCCTTCGCGCAGGCGCAGCCGCTCGTGCGTCGGACGAGCCGAGTGCCGAGACATTTATTCATCAAGTTACTTTCCTATATTATAATTTCACAATGCACAACACCCAGATCGGAAAAAATAACTACCTATGCGGATCTCACAAATATTTGTGCTGGTACTGCTGCGTCTACTTGTATGGTCAGTACATCCGCTCTCTACTGACCATCTGCAGAGTGCAGGGAGCGGCCATCACTACGAAGTGCCGCCACCCCGCGCCCCGCGCCCCGCGCCCCTCTGCCCGCGCCCCGCCTATGACTGCACTCCCGCCAAACTGCTTTCTATAGAACAAACTATAGATCGTTTGTTTTGTTGGTATACGTAACAGTCTGTAGCTCGTTCACATCACATGTGCTCGTATAAAACTCCAGCTTGTATGCTGGTGCTGGGGACTGGGGTGGTCACTGATGTCGACGGTCTACATGATTTACAACTTACCAGCGAAGTGTGAACTAACCTTGGCGCGCAACGATCCGAGACGCGCAAAAACTGGTCGGGCATCGATGCGAAGGGCGAGGGGCGGGGGATGAAGCGCGCGTTGTAAGGACCGGTCCCGACGTTCCCTACCCGGTGCGCGGGCGCAACGCTCCAGGCGACTTGCGTGCCCGCGCCCGCGCCGGAGCGGAGGTGGCGGCCGACGACCCCTTGCGACTTCGCACCTTATACAGTATCTGTCTATTCGTGTCTACGTTTTGGAACCAAGCAAGCTATAGTAGGTATTACAGGAACAAACAATACCTAATAGGCATTGCATGTTTACTTTATACAATACTCCCAGTAACAACTGCACACGTTACTATTGTTACTAAGCATATTGAGCCGTCGATGCAACGCATTGCCTGTTCTGTAACCATTGTAACACACGCCCAGTTCAGCCAGTCAACAATGTATTTTTAAATTGCATTCTTTAAACAAGACGTATAGAGTCCCAATGAGAGTCTTTGGAAATCTTCCTTGCCATCAATGTACATTCAAACTACATTGAAGCGGGAAAGAGTGCTTCACAGCAGGAGTCATCAGCAAGCACATTGCGTGCAAGCACTCGCGCAAGCTGAAACCAAACAGCATCTCGGTGGTCCTCAGCCAGGAGCCGGGCGGGAGATGGCGGTACTAGCTCGCAGTAGGTGCGGCGTCGGAATGACTGCGACCGAGATTGTTCAATGGAAGTGTGCTTATCTGATTGACAAAGTGAGGCGAGCCATTGTTCACTAACGTTGAACATTAACGTGGTGTCGGACGTGAGACAATCGCGCCATAACCACGTAACGATGAGCCACGTAACTGACGCATGCAACTACTGGCGCGGCCGCGCAGGTCACTTCTGGTGAGTGGTGGTGGTCGCGGTCGGCGACACGGTGCGCTGCGTCTCCTCGCCGCGCCGTCCGCCACCCGCGCCCTCCCGCGCCTGCGCCGACCTCGCCTGCGCCTGAGCGCGACGCGGAACAGTGTCACTGGTTGAATGTTACGACTGATTTGGTAATCACGTCCGCATTGTTATAAATTGGGCGACATTCATGTCTCGAGAGATACTAATATCACACTAATATGATTGTGCAAATTGTCAGTGTTGAGAGTCGATGAGTTCATAGTTAAATCTGATGGTAATCTCTTCTTATTAAATAATGAAACCTTCAAATAGGCTTCTGTTACCTTAGCGGCATGTGAGGATGCGTTATCGTGGTGAAGGAGGACATTTGCTTCGAGGACGCTTTTCGCAGTTTTAGGCACCTAATGAAATGATTAGACAAACGGATTTTTTATGGATCATAGAGCATACTATAAGGACTATCAAAAATATTTTCAAGAATTACCTACCTAATCTAAAGTCAGGTACTACTTTCTCAAAAATATATTTACAAAATCTAGCTAAACAATAAATAATCGCTGAACATATTATACTCTATTCTTGGCTTACCCTGTATATAGATAGATATCTACTCGTATGTGCGTATTTGAAATAAATTATCGTTTGCTAAAACGGTGAAGTAAAACATCGTTAAGAAACCAGCACATCAGAATCTGACTTCTGAGAGATTTTTTAACGGTATGTAAAGAGGCCTACGCCGCGCGCCGCCCGGTTTAAACTGGCGGTTTAGAAAACTAGCGACGCGACGCGACCCCGCGACGTCCTAACGCTAAAAAGTATTAGTTTCAGCAACTGTTAGGTATATCTACCACCTTCTCATAAAGATACACATTATACACCCTTGTGTTTGTTGTTGTAGGAGATAATAAAGTCCATGAAATTGAACAACTTTTCCCAAGGAACTTTGGTCGCCCGCGCCATCTGAAAACGAAAGTTTAACTTGTCATACAAGCGCGAGCCACGTGTGACGTCACCTGTCACTTTGTACCCACTAAGCTTAGAGGAAAAATTATGCCATTCTTCCTAGAATAATCATACGAATACATTGTCATTTAGGCTTTATGATCATATTATGTATGTATTTCTTGCCAATAGCCTTTGGACTGATCGACACCAGGCACATGAACCATAAGTACGATGAAGAAGAATATACTAGAAGCTGTTCCTGTTCTCGTCCACAAACAAGCAGTGTTGTTGCTGCAACACTGCACTTATGATTTCATCATTATTTATGGTGATTGCATGTTCATGTGACGAACTCTACTCCACGCGTGATTATCCTACATCTACGCCTATACGAGTACTACCCTACTCTCCCCCTTCTCTGCCTCTACTCCTACCCTATATACCCTACCCTAGTCTACCATACCCTAGGGGTATAATTCCATTGTTTCTAATATTTAATCTGCTATTCTTGGAGGAGACGAATCCAAAAAATCAGAGACCATCAAAATCGATGCAGCCGTTCTTGAGTTATAAATGGTGTAAATAACCCGACTTTGTTTTATGTATAACGAGCTGCATGGCCGGCGCGCTTCGCACGCGCGATTACCTACCTCTTCGCCTATTCTACTCTACCATACTGACCATACCCAAAGATATTGGAAAGAAGACCATACAGTACACTACTCTACACCTACCCTACCCAGGGGTATAATTTCATTGTTTTTAATATTTATTCTGCTATGGGGCTGGGACGGAGACAAATACAACAAATCAAAAACCATGAAAATCGGTCCAGCCGTTCTCGAGTTATAAGTGTTCGAACAAATCCGACTTTGTTTTATACAAGAGAAGAATTATTATATTATGTACTCGTATGCAGATAGCGATATAGAATATTTTGAAACAATTTTTTATTAACAAAATTTTGTATATTATTAAACTGCCTCGACTCGATGGTTTAGTGGTAGCAAGCGCGACTGCTTGGCTGAATTGTGCCCGGTTAAGGCAATACGCTCCCCCCTAATACATGGTGCATGCAATGGGACGAATAGTATAGTATATAAATGTATAACAGTATAGTCGGCGAAACGTGGCTGTACTACATACAATATGCAGAAAATAGAGGTGCAGCAAATAATGTACAAGCATAGACTCACGCCTGTCAATACAGGTTTACGTTATTTGTAGTTTATTTCCTTGCTAGTATGATGAAAGACATTGTATGTCACACGGGCGCGGGCGGTACCTACGACAATTACTAAAGCTGGGCTATTTTATATTCTTTTCCTGCGGCTCGGGCTTTGAATGTCTCAGAAGAAAGCAATTTTAAAAAGCCAAGAAAAGACCATCCACGAAACTAGCACAACCTTACTGTTCTCTATAATCAAGTCTATGATTGCTGTTGACATGATATCTGTCAGGTGTCAGCAGGTGTCAGTTGAAGCACGGCTCTCGTAGCGTCGCGTCGATGAACTCGTTATTAGAAGTATCGATACATAAAATGACGTGAGGGTCTTGCCGGGGGCACTGATTTATGGGGGTACCGTATTTTACGCGTATTATGAACAGCACCACGAGGAAATTGTAGTGTAGACTGCCGGACGCCATGTGAGCGGCGGCGACGAGCCTGCCAGCACAGGTGACCGGCGCGAGTAGCGCGAGTAGCGCGAGTGTAGGTGCGCGCAGAGGACGATGCGCTGACCCGTGCCTTGTGTTGCAGGTGATGCGTGGGTGGTGCGTGCGGGTGTGCGGCGGCGGGGCTCGCGCGCGCCTGCGCTGGCTGGGCGCGCTGCTGTGCTGGGGCGCGCTGGTGGCCGTGGTGCTGCCGCGCCTGCAGCCTCCGCCGCGCCGCGCCCCGCCCGCGCCGCCCGCGCGCCTGCTGCTGCAGTCCGAGGCGGCGGCCTCCACCCCGCCCCCCGCGTCCCTCGCCAACGCCGCGGTGCTGCTGCCCGCCACGGACACGCGCGTGCTGTCCGAGGCCGAGCTGCGCGCCGACGCCGAGCGCCGCCTGCCGTCGCTGCCGCTCGCCTATTGGCACAAACACAAAGATGACAAAAATAAATACTTAAAGAAAAAAGACTGCGCACCTTTTCCGTCAATCTACGAGCTGGAGTTTCACAACACGTACTGGCAGACGCTGCGCGTGACGGAGGGCGTGTTCCACCTGTACGGCGCGTACATGGACCTCCGCAACACGTCCCGCATCGGGCCCGCCGTGCGCATCCTGGCCGTGCACGACCGCATCCAGCCCTCGCTAGCCACGCACTGCCAGCTGTGGTTCGAGGAGCGGCCCGCGCCCGTCGTGGTGCGCAACCTGGAGTACAAGTACGTGTGGAACAGCAAGTGGGGCAACTACCGCGACCGCGTGCTGCAGCCCTACCTGCTGGCCTGCGTGCTGCCGGCCGACGTGCGCCACCTCGTGCCCGCCTCCGTGTCGCTGGTGGAGAAGCCGTGCGACCGCGCCACCAACAACCTGCGCGTGCACTACGACCATCCGCAGCCGCCCGACACGCGCAAGGACTTCGCCATCTGCGTCAAGGGGCTAGACTTCCTTCACGAAGACCTGTCCGTGCGCCTGGTGGAGTGGATTGAGCTGGTGCGGCTCATGGGCGCCGACAAGATCTTCTTCTACGAGCTGCAGGTGCACCCCAACATCACCAAGGTTCTGGACTACTACGCGAAGCAGGGTGTGGTGAGCGTCACGCCCATCACGCTGCCGGGCGGCCAGCCTAACCTGCCGGGCCTGCAGCACATGTACCTCAAGAAGAAGACCACCCACAAACGCCAGATGGAGCTGATCCCGTACAACGACTGTCTGTACCGGCACATGTACCAGTACCGCTGGCTGGCGCTGCTGGACATCGACGAGGTCATCGTGCCCATGGAGGAGCCCGACTGGAGCAGCCTCATGCAGCGCGTGCTGCCGCTGGCGGCGCAGGCGGACGGCAAGCCGGCGCGCTCGTCGTACCACGCCTCCAACCTGTACTTCCTGGACTCGCTGCGCCACGAGCACGGCTGGGAGGACGGCGTGCCGCACTACATGCACATGCTGCAGCACGTGTACCGCACGCGCAACTTCACCAAGCCCGGACAGTACGTCAAGGTGAGCACACACACCCAAATCTCACGCACGACCATCCCGTCTGACAGTGTTCCACCACGCGCGGCAACAAACCCGCAGTATATTGCTAGTCAAATTTGACTAAATTTTGACGCAAAACGTTCAACACTTATCTTATACAATATACCTACTGAGATGTTTGTTGAATTGTAAAACAAGCAAAGTCAAACACAAGTCATTTACTTCGTAACAAATTAAATTTGTGTTGAAAATAATGTGATTATGATTATATCATGTACGAATTAACCGAAAGACTTTTGACCAATATGTAGATGGCCCAGGGCTTGGGCTTCACAGGCACAGGGCCTCCACGTGAGATATGAACACCTACTTACGAGTGAACAAGTTGCGACTGTTGCTTGCTACCTTTACAAGAATGTTTTACTACTTTGGTGGGATAAATATTATTATAAATTAATACTAACATTATTAACGTTCTACATTATAAATTTGAATATTGAAAATACTGAGCTGCCTCATCTGCCTAACCGAGCTCAAGGCAGGCAAGTCCATGTAACAGTGTTCAGTATGTGACGTGTCACGCTTGCGTTGCAGGCGTTCCACGAGACGGACCGCGTGCTGGCGCTGCACAACCACTTCCCGCTGGCGTGCCTGGGCGGCGCGTGCAGCGCCTACCCGCTGGAGACGCGGCACGCGCGCCTGCAGCACTACCGCGCCGACTGCGTCACGGCGCTCAGCAAGTCGTGCGCCGAGCTGAGCGCGCAGCCCGTGCGCGACACCACGCTGTGGCGCTGGCGCGACGCGCTGGTGGCGCGCGCCGACCTGGTGCTGCGCGAGCTGGCCTTCCTGCCGCCGCACCCGCACCGGTGACCCGGCGCTCCCTCTAGGCCGAACTAATCAATTATAGTATTAAACCTATTTTATAGTTATCTCGCTGGTTTCATTGGTTCAATTAAAACTGTGCGGTACAAGTGCGATGTAATAGAAGGGGGTTTATAATCATGTTAAATTCAGACGGCGGAAACTATAAAGGTTCCTTGTAAAACTACGGAATCCTTAAAAGGCGAAAAAGTACACCTAGGGTACACTACCACCGCATAAGCCACTATCATCGAAGTTATAGAAAGTATAATTACCAGGAAGTTAGACGGACACCAACCGGTGGAGCAGGCAGGTGCTGTCGCGGCCTGTCTGCCACACTCTGTCACCGACCGTCGCCGTCGCAACACTCTGAACCAGATCTGTGAGAAGCACCACGAACTTAAATCCCATTTATATAGCTATCATAGAGTATGCCGAAGGCTCACACATTCATCAATATTACTATTTCTACTCTATAACTCCTCCTTATGTCGAACTCTTATGTCTATACTAATGTCGAACACCAAGCCGATGAGCAACTAGCCCGACACGTAGTCACGTCGACAAGCCGGTGCCGGTGGCGCAGATGCCAACCAATCAATTAGTCTCTAGGGTAACCCTCCTCTCACCCTCAACAATAAACTCACGGACATAATATGTAGGTATGTATTCTGCTAATGTGCGGCCTACAGCTACGGTGCGGTGCTCACACTTGGGGCGATTCCAGTAAACTACTGATGCTGATTCAGGAGCAGAGGTCTTAAGTACTACTAGCACCCAGTCTAGTACCCAGTGGCCAGTGGGTATCCATTCAGGCCCACAGGCCACAGCCCACCCGCATGTGACTCTCTCCTGTGACCCGTCTCCTGACAAACAAAGTGGATAATCCAACCACATTGGGACGGGTAGGGCTTGCGGGAATACCGCGAAGGTTCTTAATTGGAGGAGAGGGTATCGACGACCCAGAAGGCGGAGAAAACTGTTTGCCAACTGTTTGGAACCTGTGGACTGCTCACACGCAGGGCTGAAGCAGCACCCACTGCCAGAGCCATCACACAGCTTAACTTATTGCTCACTCAGCACACAAGTCTGGATATCTTTCATGATAAAGCATATAAAATATATAAAGAAATGTATTTATTCTTAAGTAAGTAGTATTTAAATAAAGTGTTAATTAATGTAAGGAATTTAAAAATGTAAGTGTTTTGGTATAATGTACTGTAAACTTATGTTTTTATTGCAATAAATAAATAAATAAATGTGGAAGTGTACAGGGAGAAACGATTTACGCACAATACATTGCAAAAACCTAAAATGCGGCATGGCGAGCTTCTGCAACGTGCCGACGTCATGCATAGTCGAGTTGGACTCACAAAGGGAGCCCATTGCAGGAGATCGGCTTTCTGTTTAGCGGTACGGGCCAACGATTCATCCTCTCAGCTGTTTCGCTAATAAAGTTCGCGCAGGCTCATCCCCGAACAGCTCACAGCGCTCGGTAACAAAATAAATTGACATCTAGAAACTTCTGTGTATTGTATTTGCATTAACTAGATAATGTATTACAAAACATAGCTACTCGTATATACTTCGGTTACTTAAACACACCACGTATTGGTTCCTTCAAGTAGAATACAGAAAGAACCGACGAACATATTCATCGCTGAGGAGTCTAGCGTCATGTAGTACCTACTGGAGCCATGGTTAAAGTTCTCGTTACCACGTCGCTTACATGTTGAATGCCTACCAGCTCCAGCGGACTCCGCTTGCGCGTGTGCCCGCTGCTGTGGTGCCACTTTGGCAACTACTTACAATTTCAAGATTAATGAACTCAATAAAGTTATTTGAATTTGAATTTGAATAATAAATTGCCAGGAGCTTTATGTTCAGCAGCCGTCGCGTCGTCGTAATGTAACCAAGTTCAACGAGGCAGTCCACCTCCATTATAGAATCATTCAATACATTACATTACAGTGCAATTATGTGAACATATTGTAGTGTGTGTCACTACAATACTACAATACAGTATACTACTACAGTATAAAGAAATCTTCTCTTTTCCTAGTAGCAGTAAGTTCGACGTGACTGAGAGCTGGTAGTCTAGTCCCTTTCTTCTCCTAAAATGGTTTGTCCAAAAATCACTTCAGTAACATAATTTTTAAAAAATCGAAATGTTGTTTTACATAGCTTAGTTACTACTAAAATTACTATTCTGTTGTAACAATAATAATTGAATCCCCTAATTTTGCATGACATATACTCACTCAAACAAATAAAGTTTATGTCATGCAAAATTAGGAGATTCATAGGATTAGGGTATTGTAGTATTTAATGTGTATTATTCCGAATGTTTATTTTCGTACCACTTGCTCAAAAAAGTGACTCAAAAAGCGAACATAACAATAGTCATTATTAATCTGTTAAAAACAGGGAAAGAAAATTGTACTGAATTTCATTCATGCCCTAGGGAGAGAATGTGGGAATACTTACCGAAATTATACTGAACTACATCTGTGTTTACACCATTGAGTTTGTATATAAAGCATGAAACCTTCTAAAGCGGGTCCGACTCGGTTAGGTTAGAAATATAACTCGTATCCAACGTAACGCCTGAGAGAAGTTCTTAGCAAAAGTTTTGTATTACAATTTTGGATGTCCCCTTGTTTGGATGTTTCGCAGACAGAAATGTTATAGAAAATATTTCATAAAATATTTAATTCTTGTATTTTTATTTCGAATATTATTGTTTCAACGACTATTTACTCGAATGAAACATTATTTCACAGAAACACAATTCAATGTATATTTTTAATCACTTTTTTTATTTAAGAAACTTATTAAACAACAGACTTATTTTTTAACGACTATTGTTTATTCGGTGTATTTTTACATAGTAGGTATTTCAACGATAGTGTAAAAATAATAAGAGAAAAAAATCATGTAAAACGAAATTCTATTATCAACGTACACCCGTGAAAGAGCGAGCGAAGCAAGCTCGGAACCTAGGGTACCCGATTAGGATAATTCAGGTTAGAAGAGTGCCCTTCGTGCACTTACTTTTTTTTCAAACCATTCAGATGTAGCAGCGCCGCGAAGCGTGGCTCCGGCGACTAGTATGAAAGAGCGAACGAAGCGAACTCGGGACCGTTCAGTCTACATTTGACAGATTCTACTTTTGACATCATAGTCTACTTTTGACAAATTCTATTGATTCTATGCAATTACAATATGAGACAAAAATTATGTGAAACGAAATTGAATAAAGTTCTTGATAAATAATAGGTAAACATTTAATTATTTGAATTTAGGATTTATTAATTTAATGATTAAAAACGGATAATTAAAAACGCTGCAAAGCGGCTCATCCCACTACCTTTGGGAGGATGGGTTAACGGGCAGGACTGTATTTGACCAACCCATGTTGCTGTATTAGCCAAGCACGGAACCTTCTTCAAAATCAACCATTGAGTTACTAGTTTCTAGTTAACTTTGCAGGGTACCTACTGCGGACTGAGGACCGCAGAAACATCATTAAAATAGCTAATCTACTCTACTCTGACTGCACAGTTAGACATCCTAGCTCTCTCGTACAAGGAGTAAATGGTGGCAGAGCGATTGGGAGCTTTACCCAGTAGTTCACGGGTTCAAATCCTAAATCCTCCTAAATCATAAAATATTTAAAAAAAAACATAATTATGTTTATAGCTAATTTATTTGTATTGTCAAGCGTAGTTCAGTGAGTTATATTAGTTCATGTTCTAATCACTTACCTATAATTACTATAATATACATAGTCCTGCTGTTGCAATCATCATTGCATGGGGATTGGGAAACATTATTCGGGAGTCGCCTGATAAATTGATAATAGCAATATTGCTAAAGAGCAATAAGGAGCTAGATTTCAAGAAGGCGCGGGCGGCCGGAGCGGCGCGGCCGGTGCGCCCGCGCCGCCGCGCCGGCGCGGTGACGACAGATAGATGACTTGCAACTGATGCAACCTAGTTCTTGATGGAAAACTGTATCCACTTGTATGACTTCAATAATCGCACTTGTGCACGTATGTTTCTGCTTTTGTGACCATACTGTAAAATAATACCTAATCGCCACTACCGGTGGCCTGCCGATGCCGTCGGCGTCGTCGCAGCACGTAGTCGTCGGGCGGCCGGCGCGGCGGCCGGGCGGCATGGCGGCAGAGCATTATTAGGTACCTATCTAGTCGGCTGCAAAAGTGCATGGACAAGAGGAAACCATGTATTTGGTGTTGTCTCTTATGTCTTGGTTTAAATACATATGAAATCAATGATATGCAATTGAGATTAGCAGATTATATAGATATTTTTCAAGACACAAGAGACAAGATCTTAAGACTTTTTCCTTTTGCCATGCACTTTTGCAGCCTAAACCTGAACTGTAGGTGGTAGAGCAATGTACGAATGCGCGGCTGGAGCGGGGTAGTACCACCCTCTCACAGAATATCGTCGTGAAATAACAGCTTACTTTTAAAATCTCTATTGGAAGAAAACGGGTTTGATCAGTTAGTGATCTGCATGTCACCTGTGTAAGGTACGTACAACGTACAACTTACAAGGTTTTTTTAATAAATCTGCCATGCAAGCCAAGAGCCAAGCATAAAGCCAAATTGTTTATTTTGACAGTTGAGGTGACATTTCTTCTTCAGTCTACATCACATCGTGTACGCGTGCTGTGAGAATTTATAAAGTCCAAAGAATTCACTAATTACCTACTTTTAATGCCGATGTACTGAGTCAGCGTGTTGGACCCATCCATTTACTGACCGCGTCATGCACTGCTTAACTTTGGTCATCGTGGCAACCATCGTTAATCTACAGCACATCATACCGTATTAAATTACCACAAACTGTCACCCATCCATTTACGGACCACGTTATGCGCTTAACTTTGGTCGTCATGACAACCACTGCAAAATCACATCGTCACATACGCATCTCACTTAGAAACATATTTTGTCGAGTCATGTGAACATAAATGTATGGAACAGCTGCATGCTGGTGTTTTACAAATAAATAACCCTGTATATGTATGTATCTAAAGATAACGGGGGCGTGCAGTTCATATAGAAAAAAAGGTACTGCCTACCCTGACAGATACGACGGAGACGATGAATTAGTAAAACTAAGTAGGATTTGTATGTATTGCGCGACCAGAGCGACGCAGGCGCAGCGGTGTGTCCACTACTCCACACGTACCAAGTACTTCATTACTTGACCGTTGACCGCGCTATCCAACCCGGAACTGTGCCGGAACGCTCTACCTTGTACTTACCCTACTATCTGTCGCCCTACTTCCTGCTGGAGTAATACAAACTAATGTAAAGTTGTGACCTGTTTGTTATGATACTCAATCCCTGTGTTGAAACTTGGCACAGGCACACAGGTGACACAGATAGGCCATGTCCTATATTAACATACTAGCTTCCGCCCGCGGCTTCGCCCGCATGATATATTGATAAATTGTAGCCTATGTGTTATTCTGATGTATAAGCTATATTGTGGTGAAGTTTCATTCAAATCCATTCAGTAGTTTTTACGTGAAAGAGTAACAAACATCCATACATCCATACATCCATACTTACAAACTTTCGCCTTTATAATAGTAGTAGGATTGGACACCTTCAGTCAACGTTCAATCCTTCTCTGTATGAGAAGAGGCCTTTGCCCTACAGTGGGACAGTTACAGGCTGATTTATTTTATTTATTATTAATACATGTACAATAAAAATGTTTTAATTTCGTCCTTTATTACACCTAGAGTCATGATAGCCTAGTGGTGGTGACCGTTGACTGGCAAGTCAGTGGTCTCGTGTTCGAACCCAAGGCGCGCACTTCTGACTTTTCGTAAGTTATGGGCGTTTTATAAATTAATTATCACTCTCCGTGCCTCGGATAGCACGTTAAGCTGTTGGCCCCGGCTGTCAATTGTAGATCTTTGACAGTCGTTACGGGTAGTCAGAAGCCCCAGTCTGACAACCAGTCTTACCAAGGGGTACCGTGTAACCCAATATCTGGGTTGTGGAGGTCTGATGGCAGTCGCTCCATGTAAAACACTGGTATTCAGCTGCATCCGGTAAGACTGGAAGCCGACCCCAACATAGTTGGGAAAAGGCTAGGCAGATGATTACACCTTACATTATTTAGATTGTGATGCGCCTGTTGACACAGGTTCTGTTTCTGTGTAGTGTGAGTGAGTGTGTCACGTGTCACACTTGTTCCCTCCGTGTGTAAGTACACGTAACGTCCAACTAAACGGTTAAGGTTGTATAATGTATTATCCCGTCACTGCACTGGAGCGACACTTGTTATGATCATTGTATACACTCCTACGATATTGAGCCTCCGATGGTCATTAGAGATCTGTTTATGAGACCAAGTGTTACACGTGGTATATTTGTATTGGCACCTGCCGACTACCTGTCCGCGGTACCTGCGGACCCCTGCTGGTGCAGTGGTGCACAACGACTGGACCTACGATTGTACTCGGTAACCATTGTATTCTGTAACAAGGATAGGTATCTACCTGCCTCCGTGTGCGAGAGCGGCCGCGCTGCCGATCGATCCCGAAAGCTTTCTGTAAGTATATTGCATCGTTCTACACATAAATACCTTCTTCTAGCTGAGATCAGCGTCTGCGGGTACGCCTTGGCAATGCTAAGTTAACCGGAATGCAATAACACCGCCAACGGCCAATGTACTTAGCTGTACAATTCATGTGATGTATATTGGTGCTGACTGCTGGTGCACAATAAAGGGGATTTGTTGTTGTTAACCTGTAACTGAGCAGTGCCGTGATTACCTGGTGGTGCTACTGCCTGCTTAGAGTTGCGGCCGCCATCTCGCTGATGCTAAAGCGCGCATTACATTATCCAATTGGCAGAGCGCTCGAGTTAGTGCTGCAGTATAGGGACAGTACGAGCTCGCTTACCTACACTAGACTACTTAGCCAGCGAAGCTAGTTAGTGAAGCTTTCTTTCATTTCGGTAGTGATTGTCGTCCGAAACGCATCTTTCGAATAGCAATAAACGAAAACCATCAAAACATCAGAAAGTTGGCGTCGCTTTAGCACGGGCATGGGTGTGGGTGTGGGTGTCGAGTTTTATTGTGATTAATTAATTAATTATGCAGCTCAGCAGCTGCCTATTTTGCACAATACAAGTTTAGCACGCATTAACTTAATAACTCTATATATAACGTTTTATATATAACCTATGACACTCAGCAATAATGTGGCTTTCTATTGGTGAAAGAATTTTTAAAATCGATTCAGTAGATCCCGAGATTACCCCTTACAATTTAACAAATATACAAACACACAAACTTTACTTCTATATAATATTAGCATAGTCTAAACATCATATAGTCAGTCGACGCGTTTGATGTTTTCGGAAATGCCGACAACGTCTAGACATTCGTCGCGACGTAAAAAGTGTTAGGGTTGACACAGGACTAAAAACAAAAATATGTTTTTATAGTGTTTTTTTTTGTAAGTATGTATAACACGTTATCAAAATTGGAAAACGTGGCCGCCATTTTGAAATTTTTATTTACTGGGCCGATTGCTTTCAAAATCGATATCTGAGAGTCCGCATGGTCTCCGAGTACATAACCGTTGTCAGAATTGGAAAAGGTGGCCGCCATTTTGAACTTTTTATTTACTAGACCGATTGCTTTCAAAATCGATATCTGAGAGTCCGCATGGTCTCCAAGTACAAAGCTGTTGTCAGAATTGAAAAAGGTGGCCGCCATTTTGAACTTTTTATTTACTGGACCGATTGCTTTCAAAATCGATATCTGAGAGTCCGCATGGTCTCCAAGTACATAACCGTTGTCAGAATTGGAAAAGGTGGCCGCCATTTTGAAATTTTTATTTACTGGACCGATTGCTTTCAAAATCGATATCTGAGAGTCCGCATGGTCTCCAAGTACAAAGCCACCCCTGAAAACCTAGAAAACGATACCCATATTGATTTTTACTCAAAATTAGCGTTCGCCATCTTGGATCTCAAAATTAATGTCATATTCGTTATCACCGCCCCCGAAAACCTAGAAAACGATACCCATATTGATTTTTACTAAAAACTCGCGTCCGCCATCTTGGATCTTAAAATAAATGTCATATTCGTAATCACCGCCCCCGAAAACCTAGAAAACGATACCCATATTGATTTTTACTAAAAACTCGCGTCCGCCATCTTGGATCTCAAAATAAATGTCATATTCGTAATCACCGCCCCCGAAAACCTATAAAACGATACCCATATTGATTTTTACCAAAAACTCGCGTCCGCCATCTTTGATCTCTAAATTAATGTCATAAGTATTCATATTCAACACACCCGTTGAAAAATTGAATCAACATTTAATAATCAAATAAATAAAATGCGACACCCGCTAATTCCTAGGACCCAACAATTCCATACAAGCTACGGTGCGCCCCCCCCCTCCGTCCCCCGCTCCACACACCCCGCACGATTGCTCTGTCTAGACGTGTTCGTTGGACTACTGTAGGGAAAGAGAAGACCTCTTTATACTGTGATATTAGTATAGAATGTGAAGCGGGAATCCATTAGGTAATGTATGTACCAAACAAAGAATAGTAATGCAACTGTTGTTTGTTTGGTGGCATCGACACATGGCCGACGGCCGACGCCGGTGATGGCGTGCACTCCTGCACTCGTGCTCCTGGTTGAGTGGCACGATGGCATGGCACACTCGCCGTCATAAATACGTATCTGTTTACTGTTGCTTCGGGTTTGGGGAAAACCTTCGTTGATAGTACCAACGAGTTCAGTAGCCCCGCCCCCGCCTGCACATTGTAGGTACATCGAGTTGTTTTGATACTTAGCAGTATCAGTTTACGTATCAGGGCACGGTGCAGCGGTGCAGCGGTGAAGCGGTGGTTCTCGGAACATGGATAACACGTGGTATTTGCGCGTTACTAACGACTTATTGACACCTCACTACTGGATGTACTTGTCTGACCCGCTAACGACTTATTGACTCGCAACTGTTAACTGCTTCACGTAATATACTATTACAATGCTCCTTCGGGTTGATAAAGTGCGCTATGTCTGCGCCTGCGCTATAGGTACCACACTATAATAACAGTACGTTATACTGAGTGTGTGTGGCTCTGTGACCGAGCTCACGTGCCATCTTTGATTTATTATAATTGAGTAAGTTGTACTGACATACCACACTGTAAATAAAGAAACAATTATACTATTAAAATAAAACAAATCGGTATTTTAAAATTTCGTAGCAGTGTGCTACAAACTCAACACTTTCGCGTAGCACCTAAATTACTCAGAAGGTTGGACGCCGGCGGGTCAAGTCTCTATGTATCGATAAAATAGAAGAATATAATTATCTGTACTATACAATAAGATTCAACGTTAACCAAGATTAACCAAGGCACTAAAACTCTAGTAGTATTTAAAAAATAAATGAATAATATTGCATATTTTACTACGGGCGTAGCGGTGGCATTATTAAAATAATAATAATAAAAATAACAAATAAGAAACGTTTTTATAATTTACATACCTTTACCTTAAATTTCCATACCAAATAATAATCACAAAAGTGTAATGTGTTATCGAATATTTGGTAAAATCTAACAGGCAACAATCGCTGTCGTAACAGTTAGAAATAACTAGTGTTTGGATGACACTTACGATGATAAAATCGGAATGAAGTTAACTAACAAACTACACGTAACATGTAGTTTTATTAAGCTTGAACATTATTTGTAGATTACATTGTATAATGAGTACACATTTCTGAAAATACCCACATGACTTTTTTTATTTTTGTCGCTCCCTGGGAGTTGGGATTTACAGGACAGGTTGATTTACTCATTCTGCACTATGCACTATGGTGCAGCGGGAGAATGAGTAAATCAACCTGTTTGGATAAATTCAAATAATGCAATGCTCTGCAAAATAATATAATAAAAGCTTCAAGTTATTACCTTACTGCTGAACATATCGACACAGACCAGCAAACAATTGTAGCTACCTACTCCTGAGCTAGTCATCAAGTACATCCTACAAAGCGGTCGAGCGGTCCTACAAGTATGTATTGTGCGTTTCCATTATAAAATACAGTTTTGACGTTGTACACATTCCAAGTACCTACCTACGTGTACCGAGCAAATAACTCCACTCTTTATCTCAGTTCAAGTTTTTTGGCCTTGCTTTGAACGCATCTGCCGTTGATAACAACGAACTGATTCAGAGCAGATGTCAAGGTCAGTGGATATCTCCCACAGGCCACACCTCGTGAGCTCGTCCGCGGACTGCGGACCGCGGACCGCGTCCCTTCCGAACCACTGTTCAGGAGGGACGCGGTCCGCGCGTCGACAAACGTTTGTTATTGGAAGAAACAATACCTACGCAACGATAACATTATCGCTAGCAATAACTGGAAACACTGAATGTATCTCGGAACACGTAGTTTTTTTATTATTTACTATCTTATGCCCGCGGCTCCCATCCCGCAACCCGGCTTATATTTTTCGGACACCTCCAACAAATATCATTATAGTTTAGCAACAAACAAAAACTTGACATACCTACCTATTATATTATACTAAAACATTCCTCGAGAATCACTCTATCCATTGGTGAAAACAGCATGAAAATCGGTGCAGTAGATTTTGAGTTTATCGCTTACAGACAGACAGACAGACGCGGCGGAGGACTTTGTTTTATAATAGGTGAGGTTAGTGATAATTATTACAATATGAATGCGACTTCAAAATAAGAAGTTCGTTTTGGAGACCGTGATTATGCTTTCTATGCCGCGATGCCGTTGCTTGGACCAGTTGGACCGCCCGCGCCCGCGCCAAGTCAAAGGTCCTGGGTAGGTACTAAACCTAGGCACGCACCTCGAACTGTTCGGGTTCATGTGCGTTTCAGAAATTAATACGAGTATCGCTAAAACGGTGAAGGGAAACATCGTGAGGAACCCAGCACACATGAAAGATTTTTCAACTGTGTGTAAAGCCATGTTAGAGTTTAAACTCTGAAACCAGGTTGTTCATCAACCGTACATAAATAATGAAGAAAATGCCTCAATTTTGAGTAACATAAGTAGGTATGCGGAATGTATCTCCGATCATCAGATCATAAAGCCGGCTCTCCATTATCGGCGATAATCGTTGATCCGGCCGGCGCGGGCGCGGGCGCGGGCGCGGAGGGCGGCCCACGAATCACGGAGAAATCCGTGTACAAACAATACGAAACAACAAAATATAGATACTCGATATACAAGATACCTTAGTGCATACGCATTGAATAGAGAACCTCTTCCTTGTTTTAGCAGTGGGTCAAAAAGTGACGTACACACACTCTGTTCCGACTTCCGACAGTAATAAAGTGAGTAGGTATAGGCAAACTATTTATTAATCTGTGGTATAGGTAAAGTACCTTCCGTAGCACAGCTCGTTTCGACTTTAGTGCACGGGCTTTGTGAGTCTCGCGTAGTGGAATACTTAGACGTCATTACGAGTCGCCTCACGCGCTTCCTGTAGGTACCTACCACACGCTGTAGAAGGACAAGCCCACGTAGCCACGTTCACAACAATGTGTAATGTGACCTAATGTGTCCACTGTCCAGTCACAAAAGACGCAGCCAAGCTCCGCGACGCGTGGCCTTCGCAGTCGTACATAGCACAGGATGGTATACCTACCTCTGGCGCGCGCTGCGGCAGGGCTGCCGCGTTCAGTGCTCACCGCGGCCTGCCGCCTGCGACAGTTGCGACGCCACGGGCCTAATTCGTACAAGTAATTATGCAGGGTCATAATGTGTGGGCAGCCCTGACGCCTGTACACGTTCTGAATTATACTATTGTGGTACTAATACAGAAAACAAAGGCGCGGTCCGGCGCGAGGTGCCGTCAAGTGATCATGTAGCGAGCACCTACAGTACAGGACAGTACAGCCACCGCGTCGCACGCCCTCACGTGTAGTACTACCACCTCTCCCCCCCACCGCGCCCCCCGCGCCCCCCGCGCCCTCGTGACACGACGCGACACTGCCGCCCTTTGCCCTGTGAGTGGAAAACTTTACACTACTGATAATAACTAATTAGTGTTTGCATCGGTGCGCGATAACTAATTAGAAGCTAGGCGGAGCGGTGCAACGTGCGCGCGCGGGTCAGCTTACATCATGCCATGGCCTTGCGCACCCGCACTACTCCACTTCAAGTCTCCCGGATACTCGATAGTTAACGCAGGCGCTATGATTTGCTTGTCAGAAGTACCTAAGAAGGAGCGAGCAACAGACAGACAGTACCCACGCCACTGACGAGTGACGCCACGCATTGTGCTTATTTCGGAAGGGCAAGTAACGTTCGGGAGCGAATGACACACGATCACACGATCACAGGATCACGTCCCACCGCTCCTTTCGCGTTTCGCGTGTTCTGTAGCGACTTGCGACATTATATGATGTACTCGTGAAACCTCAAATATTGACGTCACGGTCAGGTTCGCAGCACAGCAGCATTGCTATCGCCCTGCGCGGTGCGGTACCTACGTTCAGCCGTCAGCGGGTCACTTATCAGCCGGGGTATTGACCTGTACATTTGGCGATTGTCGATCGTACATTGGCACTAGCACTGCCGAGTACCGACTATCGCTACATATTCATTCATACATGTGGCGTCGCTCGCGCGCTCGGTAACATACGAATCACAAGAATGCTCCTAGCTATGTCTCTATCTATGTAGAGTCTACCTCTGTATCTATCTATGTCGTCCGTGTGAGTGCACCTACTATACGCGAAGGGCGTTCGGAAGGGAGCCCTCACGAACAACAACAATATTTCCAGAGGAGACGCCATTTCAGAAATAAATCAGTACATGTTCAGTCCATCGCGTTCTGTCCGACGCGGACGCGCGACGACTTCTACTATCAGTCCTGCGGTGAACTTCATGACATTTTGCAAAAAAAATAATTAAAATGTCATTAGACAAGTTCTACTTTTAATTTGATTTTCTGCACAAAAACGTCATAAATGTAGGTAATCGGTATTAAAAATGATAAAAATGTACCACTTACATAACATTTATATTCCTGAAAAGTGCTTTATTTCCAAATATAGAGAACTAGCTGTTCCCCGCAACTTTGTCTGCGTTAAATTATAATGAAACAACTTTTTAACGGATATAATACGCGTTTTTATTTTGATAATACAATCCTGACGTTTCGAGTACTTTGCAGCACTCGTGGTCGCAGGCAGACTGAGGTTGACAAGCGTCTGAACAGTTATTTAAAATTATTTTTGATCTACCGTCAACTTTATTTAGTTTTTGCCCATATAAATATTATGTGAATTTTTAATTTTATTGAAAAAATTTTAAAAGCTATTATTAAGATTTTTATTACCGTTTCCTAGTGCTTTGGCTGAAAAGAGAAGAAACGGCGAAACAAACTCTCCAGCAGCACCCTACTATGAATTATACAAAAATAATGTCAATATATAAAAAACAATAAACAAAACATTTTTCATTTTAAGCAGTAGTCGCGCACTGTGTCTTGATTTTTAACAGTATGGTGTGACATCATACCACGCGACCACGAGTGCTGCAAAGTACTCGAAACGTCAGGATTGTATTATCAAAATAAAAACGCGAATTAAGTATATCCGTTAAAAAGTTGTTTCATTATGTTGAGTGTTCGCGAAACTTTGACACTATATTATGCGTTCAATTAAATTTTCTAGTAAACACACGTTGCTAAGCAGCCAGATTGCCTGTTTTTTCTGACTTGAATCACAGATATTGTTATTTTTTACTGAAAACTCAACTTTTTTAAAATAAAACAACACTCAGGGCTAAAGTAGCTTCCTATTGGTGAAAGAATTTTTAGGATCGGATCGGTAGTTCCAGAGATTACCCCTGACATACATACATCCGTACATGCTTTACCTCTTTATAATATTAGTATAGAAATATAGAAGTATAGATAACTAATATTTTGGTCATCGATATAACAACATCTTTCAAATCGATCTCCTGAAATGAACATCACTGTGACTTATGACGTTGTTGCACCGGGCCCGTTGTTGTTGTACGAAGTGGCCTTGATATAATCTGGGGGCAGGCAGCCCGCAGCCCGCAGCGCCCCCGCCACCCGCCAGGCGCCAACACGAGCTAAACAAAGCGAAAGGGCACTACCTACCTTTTCTCGAAGCGCTTCGTCGTATTTTAACAAAATAAACAAAATTCGGAAATTCGGTTTGTAGGCATGGGCTTGGTCGTGTAGAAGAAGCTTGGTTAGAAGTTATAACTTTTTGACAGTGCGAGCTATATGGCCTCGTCTTGGCAATATTTTACCTACATGAGAATATGTTTACGTTACCCGAAACAAGTACTGAAGCAGTGGTAGACTAGTAGCTGTGCTAGTAGTATGACTATGACCATTAGCAAGTCCGAGGTTTCAGGTTCGGACTCCGCGGAAGTTATGTGCGTATTATTAAACTAATTATCCCTGCTCCGCGCCTCGGCAAGCACGTTAAGCCGTTGCCCCCGGCTGTCATGAAGATCTTTGACAACCGATGTAGGGAGTCAGTATCTTTAATAATTCTGACCACTGATCTAACTTTAGAATATCGTTTCCTATTTGGTTCCGGGCAGACAGGAAATCGCTCCGTGGACAATTATTGATATTCAGCTGCATCTGGTTAGATTAGAAGCCGACTCCATGACCTGAAATGATTTTTTATTTTAAAGAAGTACCTACGCGTGCCGTGAATGACGTCGTATTTTTTTTTGTTTTTCTACTAATCGTAAGAACAACTGTGTGACACAGCTGAGCAGTGCACCGCGAGTCGACACCGTGTCGACACAGTAGATACGAGGCGCAGGGTCACACAATCAGCGCGCAGGTCACGGCCGAGTGCCGCCGCCGCGCCGGCGCATTTCGCACGACTACAGATAGTTCGCTACTTGCCAGGTGGTCTGTGACCGCGACTTAGCCGGCATACACAGCACGCACTGGTCCGGCGGCCCCCGGCCCGGGCCCCCGACATGCCTGCAGAGTGTTCTTGATCTTAACTAACAGCCAGCAGCAGTGATGTCCCTGCTCCGGATGGTACTGAACTATTGATCTACACAATTCCTATACACATTCATACCTACTTAAAATAAGTATATCAGTCAGTTTGTACAAGAAAAGTAGATTTTCGACTTGATTTACAATTTAATATACAATTTTTTCAAAGCAAGAAAAAATTTAAATTAGCTAGCTTATTTTAGGTTTTCTTATTCAATGTATAGAAGTTAAAAGGGAACAGATGAGTATACCTACATACATACACCCACATTTGTATTTGTAGTGCATTATATTATACAAGGTGTAACAAAAACCCAGTTGTTCCCGTCAGCTGTGTTGAGCACCTTGAGCACTTTGAGGATGTGCAATGGACGCCAGACGATCCCGTGTCTGAGCCCAAGGGCCTCTTTGCGACCGTACAGATGAGGGGTACCGTGGCCCGCCTCAGTGGCGGTGCTGTCCATACAGCACTGCAACCTATCAAGGCGCTCCAAGAGAGCTCCAAGAGCTTTGCTCAGAAGCCCGGAGGAGCGGTGCGGGCGCGGGGCGCGGGGCGCGGCGGGGCGCCTACTTTTGTGCACTACGTTTTGTGCAAATGTCACAAGTTCACAATTTCTATAGTTTATAATATATTTATTTAGTTTATATAGTTCCTTCACCGCCTTAGATTAACTAAGAAAGTAGGTACATATGACATTGAAAAAGTCACATTGGCACATGCCAGGTGGTCCTACACCCACGCGTTTGTAAAGCGGGACCGTAACCAATGCGCCACCACGACAAATATAATGTTTGCACAATACTAGGTGAGCGATTGTAACTCGTCTTCCATTCCACGCTGTAGGTAGGTAGGTACTTACGAGTAAGTAAGAGTATCTCAACTAGAAAGTAGTGACAACCACTGCGTCGATTGTGATTTGTTTTACCACATTTTTTTTACCTACGTAGGTATTATAGTCATATTGTTTGCCTAACGAACGCGACACTTCGCGGCAGGCGACCGGCGACAGGCGACAGGCGACAGGCGACAATGACGATAGGTAGGCAGCCAGCACTGCCACGCACACTCTCACGCAGTCACGCTCACGTGTAATCAAATGAGAGACATCCGACGTGGCGACGAGCGCTTGTTGACACCCAGCTACTGAGCGTTCTGATACCGACAGCGCGCTGAACTTTGTCTCTGTAAACAACAACTACTCTCGTAATCACCCGATGCATTGCTACTAAACGTAATTATAGTTACTTAGCGTATGCCGCCTCCTGACTCTTCGCTCGAGGTGCTGCACTGCCTCGTCCTCCTGCTAGCCGCCTGGAGACAGAAGAGAAGTGTCTCTCTTCAGTCATTTCCGTACTCCTGGGCAGTGGGCACCCGCACCGGCCACGCGGAACACGAACTATAATTGAACACCGAGTCAATGTTTCACCTCCCCTTAGTACGTATCATATCGTTAAGAAATCTGTGAGAAATGTGTGTGACTCACAGATTTCTGAAATGAACTTCTTTCATTTCCCCAAAAACAAAAAGCAAAAAAGCGACGTTAGTATCAGGTTAGTATAGTAGTACAGCCGTGACCGGGACAACAGATTATAATGTGTACACCTGTCCTCGCTCATCCGCCCGCGCCGCGCGCCGCGCGCCCGCGCCGTAGCTGTACATGTGTCAGTATGTACGTGACATTGCTTGCCTCGGCAAGTTCGTCAAGTAAGAAGTATCTAATGTTATAAGCGGCAGGCGAGTTAGGCGACAGATTTACTTCGAAAAACTATTATTATATGGAGGCAGGTATACAAAGAAGTTTGCTAACAATGGATGTTGCTGGCGAGCGGTGGGTAATGGTGTACCTACCAGTTACCTGTGGCAAGTGCCAGGTAGCCGCCCGCGCCAGTCCGCACCCATGTGACTACGCACCCGTTGTAAACGAACTAATAGGTACAATAAAACCCTTCAATACAACTCCTCGGTACCTGCGCACAACGGTCACTATGTAACCAAATAGATATCCCAAGCAGTAAGTGCCACTTGCCACAGATCGCGCTGTCAATATTAAAATCCTTTTTATAAACGAATGAAACAGTTTTGAGGATACGCTGGCCTATACCTAGCTTAAAAGCTTAGCATTGCCATCCAACGTGGCCATGCAGCCAGCGTTTTGGGGACATTGCCCACTGGAAGCGGCCTTTTCCATTAAGATTTTCTTTATAATTTATTTTTAGTTGAAGTGTTAGTTTTTGATATTAGTTGTAATTTAATGTTCTTTGTTTAAGTCGTATTTACTATCTCGTCGTGTACTATACTATCTGAGTCGTGATAGCCTAGTGGTGGTGACCGTTGACTGGCAAGTCATAGGTCTCGGGTTCGAACCCAAGGCGCGCACCTTTGACTTTTCGAAGTTACTTATCTGCGTTTTATAAATTAATTACCTATCACTTACTCCGTGCCTCGGAAAGCACGTAAAGCTGTTGGCCCTGCGCCTGATCTCTCTCCGATCGTATCGGAAGGCCGTCCCATCGGACTATGAGAGTGAGGGAATAGAGAGTGCACCTGTGTCTGCGCAAACACTTGTGCACTATAATATCTCCTGCGTAATTGCCTAGTCTCCGTTGAGATTGGCTGTGACCGAAATTCGGTCAGGAGAATATTATTTACTATCTCTAAACTTCGTTTTGAGGATCAGACATCGACATGCGACAAGTTTATAAAATATGTACAAAAATAAAATTTTCATCAGTTGGGTAAATATTGTGAAGTTTTGACATGTAGCCATGTAATGTACATGTATATAACATGCATCACGTGTCAGCTTCGAACCCACGATCTTTGACGTACCTACTACCTATGTAGACGCTCTAACCTGTAAAGTTTAGAACAGTGAGTGTTATTTATTTTTATTTATTTAACACTTTATTGTACACCAAAAACTTATAACAAAACATTGTACAATGGGCGGCTTTATCGCACACGGCGATCTCTTCCAAGCAACCTTTGGATGGACAGGAATGTTCGGAAAAAGACCACGGGAGGCTTAGGTGTACAACTGAATACAGGTCTCAATACTAAAAACAATTCTTACATAAACTTACTAAAATTTAATAAATAAAATACATGCTAAATAATTTATATAAATATATATGAATAAATACACTAATATATAACAAATTTAGTAGAAATCAGTTTGTAACTTTCGGCCATTCACAGCGTCAGGAAATAGTGATGTAAAAAGTGTTGTACACGTAATGTATCCAGAAATACCAGTAGAGCCCAGGCCCACAAAGAGGTTTGAAATTATAATTGATTCTGATACGGGATACGGCGGCTTAATCCCATCCGAATCAGCTGTTTTAAAATTTCTTATTAAATCATTATATTTCATCGGTTAATTTTTCATTTTTTTTAAGTTTTCAGTATTTGTAGTGAACAGTCACTCCACGCAGCGTTACACACAGTCACTGTGCACAGTGCGCAGTGCACAGTGCACAGTGCACAGGTTACCTAGAGCAGCGCAGCGCTATCACCGCGGTCACCGGCGCGCACCCGGATGGCTGCTTGTTTGTAAACAACGCCCAAAGGTGCAGAGGTGCAGAGGGCAGGGCCGGGCCCGCGCGGGGCGAGGGCGGCGAGGGGGGCGAGGGGGGGGGGGTCAGCGCGGGGAGGATACGCTCCGACAAAGTTTCCCTGCGGGGTGCAAGCTAGCCTCCCGACGCCGCCCGCCCCTTGTTATCGGCGCATTGTTATCTGCCACCGCGCTATATAACGGCTGCGCCCGCGTCTCCCGGCACATTCACTGTTGTGTTACAGGCAGACGCGCTTCAATCTCGACCTCATCCCGTCACTTGAGTATCACCACGATGGCAGCCAAGTTGTTCGTGTTAGTCGCTTGCATCGCTCTAGTAAGTACTGCAGCACCCCGGCCGCGGCGCTCTGTGAACATTCGATGTGCGCGTGCGTCGCTAACTGGTGATCATTGTGTTTTCAGAGCCATGGAGCCATGGTGCGCCGCGATGCGCCCGCCGCGAGTCCGCTGCAGGACATCGAGAAGCATGCCGCAGAGTTCCAAAAGGCGTTCAGCGAACAATTCAATTCGCTCGTCAACTCCAAGAACACACAGGAGCTGAACAAGGTGCTCAAGGAGGGCTCCGACTCCGTGCTGCAACAGTTGTCTGCTCTCTCCAACAGCCTGCAGGGCGCGGTGAGTGACGTCGCCTCTCTGTTGGCAGCCGTGTGCAGTAGCCGTCGCGCGTCGTGTAGTAGTAGTATTGTAACTAATTGTGATGTGTGCTTGCTCGGTTACAGATGAGCGACGCTAACGGCAAGGCCAAGACTGCGCTAGAGCAGACCCGGCAGAACTTGGAGCGCACCGCCGAGGAACTGCGCAAGGCGCACCCCGACGTGGAGCGCCAGGCCTCCGCCCTCCGCGACAAGCTGCAAACCGCCGTCCAGAACACCGTACAGGTAACACACATCACTCCATTAGTCATGGGTGCCACAACATTTTACACATTATTCACATGATCAAATCCCTTCGGTCAAGATAGGTAACACATTTCATAAGTAATGAACGGGTGTAATTACTACACCAATAAATTTGATAATCCTTTCATTGTCTTTGCAAGTACTCCGCGCCAAATAAGGTCCGTGGAATGTATAAACATACTCGCGTATGGCAGGGTCGCCATGTAAAGGTGCGACGCGAGGAGTAATTAAAAACACAAGTGATCTTCACGATTGCTCTTTAATTACTAATTATAAAGGTCCATTACATAGAGTAGGACACATACTACACCACACGGGAAGCGAGTGAGTAAGTGAGTGAGTAATCATTAAACACATTACAATCGTACTTTGTTGACCGTCGCAGGAGACACAGAAGCTCGCCAAGGAGGTCAGCGCCAACCTGGAAGAGACCAACCAGAAGCTGGCGCCCAAGATCAGGGAGGCCTACGAGGACTTCGTGAAGAATGCCGAGCAGGTGCAGAAGAAACTGCACGAGGCCGCCACCAAGCAGTGAGCACCCGTCCCAGCCTCGCAGGCCACCTGCAGCACTACCTACTGCCGCCTACTGACTGACTAGTTCCCGCTTAATAAACACACGTCGAACCGACCTCAGGCTTTTATTACCGATCGAATACGTTACGAGTACCTGCCCTCCCTACCCAGTACCCAGGTGACACCAACCAACTGTGCTACCCCCGCGGCCCGGACAGCCTACTCTTCATCAACACTGGCTGACCCGGGCCCACTTGGTTGGGCGGTAATCATTTGTTGGATTAAGTCACTCATTACTTCTATTGGTAAAAGATTTCATTGACTTATATTTTCAATTTGTTCATTCGATCCAGACCCTACAACCTCACACACTTGATCTCTTTATAATATTAGTATAGAAGACATAGACATAGTTAGAGCCGAGTTTACAAAATTATTATTATTATATTAAATACGTTTGTTGATTTGTTCGTTTGTCCTCCTGTCACGCAGCAACGGACCAACAGATTCACGTTATTTTACACATAGGGTCCTAGAGAGTACGTACTTATGATCTCAGAACTACGGAAGCGAAGTCACGGGAAGAAGTTATTAGGTTAGACAAGTCAGCTCTATCACTTACAAGTATGTATATGTTACAGTCAAAACCCTTAACCGGTCAAAACTACTTTTGTCTGGCAAAATCAGTCAAAAGTACTTTTGACCATAGGCTTTCGTCAATAGTACTTTTGACTGAAATAACAGTCAAAAGTGCTATTGCCCAATGAAGCTGGTCAAAAGTACTTTTGACCAACTGATTCCGTCAAAAGTAGTTTTGACTGGTCGTGTCAGTCGGTTATTTTATCATACAAAGTCAATTCTAAAAATAATTGAGCAGTCCAATAACTGAATGAGCGGTAAAAATGATGGAATGAGCAGTTCGATAAATAGTTCGGCAGATTACAATTCTGTGTATGGACTTTAGGGCACCCCGAATCGGACAGGTTAGGTTAGAAGGGGATGGCGGGGTCGTGTGAGCGAGCGAAGCGAGCGAATAGACCTCGCCTTCCCCTTCGTTGTTATTTTTTTTAAAACCACCCAGAAGTAGGAGCCCCGCAAAGCGGGGCTCCGTCAATTATATGATAAAGATTATTTTTATTATTTTATTTATTTAGATTATAAGCAAATAAAATCAATTTTATAGCTTACCAAAATTATCGTTTAAATGATAGCCTATCACAAAAACTATTTTGTACTGCCTCTTTAAATGAGTGCCCTTTAATTTCCACTCCTAACGATTAAAAGTAATTTTGACTGACTATCTAGCGGTTAAAAGTAGTTTTGACCAGGAGCGTCAGTCAAATCCACTTTTGACCGCAAATTTACAGTTAAAAGCACTATTAACCAATGATTTACCGGCAAAACTACTATTGACCAACCTGTGCAGTCAAAAGTACTTTTGCCTGATTTTGCCAGTCAAAAGTACTTTTGACCGGCTAAGAGTTTTGACTGCAACATATATACATAAGTAATTTTATTAATTCATTTAAATTCATAATACAAATGAACTTTAATTATTTATACTAAATCTATATTCTATAAATACACTAAAACTAACAGGGGCGTGCAGTTCATATAGGCATAAAGGCTCTGCCTACCCTGTCGAAAATGTTTGTGCACGTCCCTGAAAATTAATAATAAATAAAAGTAAAAATTAAGTACTAAGTTGTATACAAAAGTCACGCAAAGGCGTCAAACAATTCCTCCTTATATGTACATACGTACGTAGTGAGAACATTATATAATTATAATAATCTTACAGCTTTATCACAGTAAGAGTAGGTACCTAGAGGTGAGCATGTTATTATAATATCATAATATAGCTATTGGCAGGCTATCGCAGAATGATACAAATTATTACATAATGATGTGATGTGTGCCACAGTGGCGCGCACGCGTGACACGGCAGTGCCACACTGGCGCGCACGCGTGGCCGTGCCAGCGCCACACTGGCGCGCGTTTGTGTCTTTACTCTGCAACGAACTGTTTCCCTATTCGGGTCAGCAATACAAGTTATAAATGCGGTGTGCAGTCAGCAGTGGGCTTCAAGTGGCCTAAAAGAAAGCCTTGTTTATCGCTGATTTGTTTTTTTAACCGACTTCAAAATGGAGGTGGTTCTATGTTCGGCTGAATGTATTTTTTTTTTATGTTCACCGATTTCTCAGTCAATTGTGGACCGATTTTGAAAATTCTTTTTTCATTTGAAAGAACATATATTCCCAAGTTGGTCCCATGGAAATATTGTCATGATCTGATCATGGACTTACAAGATATGGAACGAAACTCCTCGTTGGATAAATAGCAGAATGGTCGTAACAAGTAATATTGCTTTGTTTATACGTGCAGTTGATGACTGAAGAGTAAACAGGAAGAGGGGTATACGTGGTCACCCCCCTCCCTTCTATAATCATCCAAGGTTAAAAATATCGTGTGAAATATCGTTTGAAAACGCTTTTCATAAGGATTTCAAATATTAGCCCCACAAAAGTCTGGGAGGGTGGATTAATTTTAGGCACCACTAAAAATCGTCAAAAAATTTTTTTTAATAAAAAATAAAACCGACTTCAAAAGGAATTAAAAAACTTGAAATAACTTTAAAACTTTTTGGAGCCTCAAGAGCAAGTTCTAGCCTCTAACTTTCTCATTAAGAACTTGACTTGGAACCGACTCCAAAACGTTTGGCGTCGTTCGTTGTCTCTCCATGTTATATTTCGACTTCCACGCGAACGAAGTTGCGGGCACAGCTAGTAGTCAATATAATTTTAAGTAAAATTGGTCCGACGCGACGCAATGAACCCTGGTCTGTAAAAAGAGATCCCTGTAAAGGGGGGATTCAGACGGTTCAGTATGTTGATGTCAGTAATGTAAAAATTAAATAAACACTTTGGGTGCAATAAAACCGGTCAATAAAATATATATACAACATAAAAACCTTAAATCCAAAAAAAAATGCCTTATTTCAAGTTCCTGGTTTTCGTCTTGGACCAGTGGTCATAAAAAAACAATAAAAAAATTTCAAAAAATTTTCAAAATTCGGTGTCATCCAAGGTGTACAGTTCAAATTTCCCACTGTGGTTAATTGTCGCCAAAAAAGGGTGGGTTGGGCGGGTCAATTTTTCGTTTTTCTTACACCCGATCCTCACGTATGTGGTGTCCACGCGTCGGGGATTTTGCGGGCCGTAAGATGGAGCGAAAATCAGGGGTAGGTTTGGTGGAAAATTTTGAAAATGTCATTGAAAAACTGTTTTTTAGATAGTTCAAAGTGAAATAACAAACGAATGGTATAACCTAAGCAGATGAATGTTAATTCAAAATTTAGCGTTGACGTATTTAAAATTGGAATTAAAAATGAAAAATTTTGGAAAATGGGAAAATGGATTTTCCCATGGATATCGATTTTTTCGATTTTGATACTTTGGCTCGACAAAAACTTGCAAGGAATCGAATAAAGGCCCTTAACATCGAAAGATTTTTTTAAATATCTCAAATTCAGCCGAAATTATCAATGTTTATCTAAAGTTTGCTCAGGGTAGCGATTTTGAACCATCTGGAAGTGCTCCTATCGCATCCAATTAGTAAAATAAACCTAACCTAAGAAAACGTAACCTGAGCCAACCTAATCTAAACAAACCTTACTTGAGAAAACCTAACTTGATCAAACCTAACTTGATTGATCAAACCTAACTAAATCAAACTTAACTTGATCAAACCTAACTTGATCAAACATAACTAAAGCAAACCTAATTTGGACAAAACTTACTTGAGAAAACCTAACTAAAGAAAACCTAACTTGAACAATCCTAACTTGATCAAACCTAACTTGATCAAACCTAACTTAAGCAAACCTAATTTAGACAAACCTTACTTGAGAAAACCTAACTAAAGAAAACCTAACTTGAAGAAACTTAACTAAAGCAAACCTAACTTAAGCAAACTTAACTTGATCAAACGAAATTTATCAAACCTAACTTGATCAAACCTAACTTGAACAAACCTAACTAAAGAAAACTTAACTTGAACAAACCTAACTTGATCAAACCTAACTTGATCAAACCTAACTTGATCAAACCTATCTTGATCAAACCTAACTTGAAGAAACTTGACTTGAGCAAACTCTAATTTAAGCAAACCTTATTTGATCAAACCAAATTGATCAAACCTAACTTGATCAAACCTAACTTAAGCAAACCTAATTTAGACAAACCTTACTTGAGAAAACCTAACTAAAGAAAACCTAACTTGAAGAAACTTAACTAAAGCAAACCTAACTTAAGCAAACTTAACTTGATCAAACGAAATTTATCAAACCTAACTTGATCAAACCTAACTTGAACAAACCTAACTAAAGAAAACTTAACTTGAACAAACCTAACTTGATCAAACCTAACTTGATCAAACCTAACTTGATCAAACTTAACTTGAACAAACCTAACTTGATCAAACCTAACTTGATCAACCTAACTTGATCAAACCTAACTTAAAGAAACTTAACTTGAGCAAACTCTAATTTAAGCAAACCTAATTTCATCAAACCAAATTGATCAAACCTAACTTGATCAAACCTAACTTGATCAAACCTAACTTGATCAAACCTAACTTGATCAAACCTAACTTGATCAAACATAACTTAATCAAACCTAACTTGATTGATCAAACCTAAATTGATAAAACCTAACTTGAACAATCCTAACTTGATCAAACCTAATTTAAGCAAACCTAATAAAGACAAACCTTACTTGAGAAAACCTAACTAAAGAAAACCTAACTTGATCAAACCTAACTTGATCAAACCTAACTTGATCAAACCTAACTTGATCAAACCTAACTTGATTGATCAAACCTAACTTAATCAAACTTAACTTGATCAAACCTAACTTGATCAAACATAACTAAAGAAAACCTAATTTGGACAAAACTTACTTGAGAAAACCTAACTAAAGAAAACCTAACTTGAACAATCCTAACTTGATCAAACCTAACTTGATCAAACCTAACTTAAGCAAACCTAATTTAGACAAACCTTACTTGAGAAAACCTAACTAAAGAAAACCTAACTTGAAGAAACTTAACTAAAGCAAACCTAACTTAAGCAAACTTAACTTGATCAAACGAAATTTATCAAACCTAACTTGATCAATTTGGTTTGATCAAATTAGGTTTGCTTAAATTAGAGTTTGCTCAAGTCAAGTTTCTTCAAGTTAGGTTTGATCAAGATAGGTTTGATCAAGTTAGGTTTGATCAAGTTAGGTTTGATCAAGTTAGGTTTGTTCAAGTTAAGTTTTCTTTAGTTAGGTTTGTTCAAGTTAGGTTTGATCAAGTTAGGTTTGATAAATTTCGTTTGATCAAGTTAAGTTTGCTTAAGTTAGGTTTGCTTTAGTTAAGTTTCTTCAAGTTAGGTTTTCTTTAGTTAGGTTTTCTCAAGTAAGGTTTGTCTAAATTAGGTTTGCTTAAGTTAGGTTTGATCAAGTTAGGTTTGATCAAGTAAGGATTGTTCAAGTTAGGTTTTCTTTAGTTAGGTTTTCTCAAGTAAGTTTTGTCCAAATTAGGTTTTCTTTAGTTATGTTTGATCAAGTTAGGTTTGATCAAGTTAAGTTTGATTAAGTTAGGTTTGATCAATCAAGTTAGGTTTGATCAAGTTAAGGTTAGGTTAGGTTAGGTTAGGTTAGGTTAGGTTAGGTTAGGTTAGGTTAGGTTAGGTTAGGTTAGGTTAGGTTAGGTTAGGTTAGGTTAGGTTAGGTTAGGTTAGGTTAGGTTAGGTTAGGTTAGGTTTTTTTTTTTTTTTTTTTTTTTTTTTTTTTTTTTTTTTTTAAACAGGAGTGGGAAATCCCCACGGACACCCAAGTCACCTCACGAATGAAATGACTTGGGTAGTGTCGGACTCGAACCGACTAAAACCCACTCCTGTTTCACTGGCCACCTGCCTCTATGATTATGAGGCACCCTTTAGTACTGTATTTGCTTACAATTAGTGTTCCATTACTTTTTTTTTTTTTTTTTTTTTTTTTTTTTTTTTTTTATACGAAATAATGATAGGTAGGTCCAAGTGAATTCAATTTGTTTTATTTTATTTTATTATTATTATATTATTACTACTCTAATTCAGCGGCAGTGGACCCATTTGCCCTCGCTACGGCTCTAAAAGTGCGTTCGCAGAATGAGAGTAACTCTTTTCGGGTATCGTCGCTTCTGAAGGCTTCCTTTAGCGAGTCTCTGTTCAAGCTGAGCCCCATTCTGTGTTCACATACAAGTCTGTTGTATCCAAAGCGCGGGCAATCTATTAATACATGCTCTACCGTTTCCGGCGTCTCATCATCGCAGACACAAAATGGTGATTCAGCAAGACGGAATTTATGGAGGTAAGCCTTAATCCCCCCATGGCCCGTATACATTTGCGTTGTAATATTTTTATGGTATGCACCTCGAAAGACCCGGTGAGCCAATCTGATGTCTTCCACGAAGAGCCGCGTAGTACCACCTGTAGAAGCCTCATTGAACCTTTTTTGCCACTCATTCATTGTGGAATCCCTAATGAGTCGCTTCGCGTGAGATAGGGGGAAGCTATCATAGACTGGCGCCCGCTTATCCTTGAGCGCCCCTCTCTTTGCCAATTCGTCAGCTCTCTCATTTCCCGGTAGGCCGGTATGGGCTTTAATCCATGTCCAACGGATTTCCCCTCCACGAGCTTCATGGGACGAAACTAAGGTCCGAATTTCCTGCGCGATTGGGTTAAGGGATGCCGGGTCTCTCAGGCATTCCAGTGCTGCTCGGGAGTCGCTGAGAAGGTATGCTCGCCTAAAAGCAGGGCGTTTGTTCAAGATATCAACGGCTCGCAAGATCGCCGCGAGCTCAGCCTGGAAAACGCTGCAATATGCGGCTAGGCCGAAACTGCAGCTCTGCTTCTCGATGCCCTGCACCCAGATCGTAACCCCAGCTCCCACTTTTCCTTCCAGCTTACTGCCATCTGTGTATATTTGTGGCCAACCATCCTCTAGGCCGTTGAGGTCGTCCTCCGTGGCCACGAGCTGGAAGGGGATGGATTTGCGAAGCGCGGGGTGCGGTAAGCCAAACGAACTAGATCTCCTCTCCAGTTCTCGGCCCGGCAAAGCCGGCAAAGGTCTACCTCGTTTAACCTCGTAGAGAGTCCTCTGCTCCTTTGCCCTCAAATCCAGAGGCAGGACGCCTGCTAATACCGCTGAAGAGGTCAAGGATGTGGTGCGGTGGGCCTTTGCAATTAGAATGGCGAAGATACGGGTGAGGCGATCCAACCTAGTCTGCAGATTTTTCCGTACCTCGCCTTCCGCCCACACGTTTGCGGCGTATAGAACCGTGGGTTCAATGACCGCAGTGTAAATAGTTTTTACGACCTGACTATTCAACCCCCAATGAGCTCTTGCCGCTCTCGATATGGATTTATATAACCGAACGACCCTCCCATATATATTATCTATGTGTGGCACGAAGTTGAGGTTTTTGTCCACGGTTAATCCTAGCACGGTTAATTGGTCCTTAAGGGGTATAATGACACCCTCCATCTTTATGATAGGCATGTCGTATTTTAATTTGCGAGTAACAAGGATTGCCTGCGTCTTATGAGCAGCGAAACGCATCTTATGTTTCCTGCCCCACTGTGCTACACATTCCAAGGCCTCATTTGTTTTAGATGCTAGATCTTTTGCATCGTTTCCATCGGCAATCACCAGGATGTCGTCCGCGAAAGCCTGCACGTGAGCTCTGAGCCTCTCTGCCTCCTGAAGCAGCGGGTCAAGTTGAATATTCCAAAGAAGCGGTCCGCACGTGGAACCCTGAATGCATCCCTTGTTTGTTTCTCGACTCAAACTAGCCCCTGCGTATCTAAGCGTCACTGATCGTTTGGAGAGGTAACTAGAGATGAGTTTAAAGATGGAACTATCAGTATTGAGTTCGAGGAGTTGTTTCAGGACTGCGGGCCACCATGTGTTATCAAATGCCCCCTCGATATCCAAGGACACTACTGCGACCATCTTCTTGTTATGGATGCCTTCTTTTATTAGGGTAGTTGCATCGTATAGAGCGTCCTCTGTGCTTCGCTGGGGCATGAAGCCGTATTGGCGACTGCTTAAACTTCCGGCGCAGCCCAGTGTCCACATGAGTCGATTGGTAAACAATTTTTCCAAAATCTTCCCCAAGACTGGAAGTAACCCGATTGGTCGGTAAGATTTTGGAAGTGTGTAATCTTCGCGGGCTGGTTTTGGAATAACCTTGATTATTGCCTTCTTCCAGATTGTCGGGAAGTATCCGAGTTTTAGGCAAGCATTATAGAGTGCCATTACCGCTCCTGGTTCAGTTTGCAGGGTCTGCAGACATATGTCCGAAGTAAAGCCATCTCCACCAGGAGCTTTCTTGGGACTCATCTTTTTTAAGATCTCTAAAGCTTCAGACAAGGTAAAATGTTGGAATCCTGGGCCGAGTTCAGGAGACACACCTGCCGTTCTGTCCTTAACCTCCCTTCGCAAGTTTTTCTGCTGGTCGTTGTCAGTAGACTCTGAATCTTGCGGGTAGAAAGTCTCCGCAAGTAGAGCTGCGGATTCCTCCGGTGACAGGATATGATTGTCCTCTGGGCTTCGTAGCAATTGATCCTCCCTACGGCCTTCGCAAACTTTAAGGACACGGTAAATGCCTTTCCACACATTTTCATTGTTTTGCTTGGTGCAGAATTCCTTCCAGCTGTTAGTGATGGCTGTTTGAAGACTATCCTTATAATGCTGCTTAGCCTCTAGGTATTTCTGGACCACAAACTGTTTTCTCAATGGGCAGGCATTCCGTATTCTACTCCGCAGACGGTTCACCTCTCTCTTAGAGTTCTCCAATTCGGGTGACCACCAGTGGCTGGGCTTTCCTTTGCGTGTGGTTCTGATCGGAGGTATTGCCACGTCACAAGCCACCTCGATTGCCTCGGTTAGAGCCACCGTCATAAGTTCAAGCTCCTCTGGCGATTCAACCTCCCTCAAGGTCTCCTCAGTCACCCCTCTTGTCCTCAGTTCCCTTGACAGGATGATGCCGAATTTCTCCCAATCCGCCTTTGGCGTGTAATATTTTCTTGTAGAGATGACAAGTACGTCATTCCGGACTTGTGTCATCCTGATACCGAATAACAACGGTCTGTGGTCCGACAAGACGCCAAAATCCGGATCTACACGCCAGTTGACTATGTTTGGCAGCAAGGCTGAGGACACGGCTGTAACGTCGACGATGCTGGAGTACAATGTATCGCCGCGGTACACGTAAAAAGTTGGTGTGTTTCCACTATTGACAACGTGGAGGCCTCCCGCAGCCAAAAATTCCACGACCTCAGTTCCCCTTGAATCCTCGACCCCCTCGCCCCACCAGGGGCTCTTGGCGTTAAGATCGCCAGCAACTATAAGGTGGCTAGTATCAAGAGCGACGGCAACCCTGCTGATGGCGGCCACCTGTTCTTCAATGGGTTTCTCTTTCTCGAGATATACATTAACTACTCCCAAAGTAGTGGATCCCCTTTTCAGTTTGAGAGCCACAATAGTGTTGGTGATTAGATCCTGATTCTCTATTACAGACCAACTATCGTCCAAAACAACGACGGCAGATTTTACGGGTTGCGTACTCGAGCGGTCCTGTACCACCCTATGCTGGCACGAGAGGTACCCCTTCGCTCCTATATACGGCTCCTGGAGGAGAAGTATGGATTTGTTTTCCATTACTGATTTGTTGATTATTTCCTTAGTGGCGGCAGCTCCCTTTCCCACATTGGCCTGCACCACTTCAAATGTAGTGTTTGTATTTGCGACTGTAGGATCTGTGGATGTCCCCTCTTTGTCCACGGCTTAGCAATATGCAACCGAAGCACGCGCAACACGGTCCCATTTCGACCATACCGGGCAGTCACGGCTGTATGCCGCATGGTTGTCCGGGCCCTTACCAATGCAATTGATGCACTTGGGCGTCAGCCCGCCGTCCGGGCACTGTCTCGTGTCATGTGCACCGCTACACCGACCACATCCGTGCTCCTTTGCATTGCACTCCGCCGCACGATGGGCAAAACCCATGCATTTGTAACACTGGATTACTGGCGATTGGTCCGAGGCAAATACAATCTGGTACCCCACGTGCAACTTGCGGTCCACGAGGCCACCCCATACCATCGGGTCGGCTTCTAAGATTACGTTGCAGAGTTCCTTGGTGCGGTTTTTCGTGCGTCTCTGGACTTTAATTTGCCTCCTCTCTACAGGGATGTGTTTGAGGAGACCTTCGTTTTGTTTGGTGATGGCCTCTATTACCTTGGAATCCGGCAAGTCATTGATTACTCCAGTTAGGCGGAGCAGGGGTCGTCTCGGCGAACTATTCTGGACGGACAGGTCTGCGTCCCTCCGCCGGATCTCTTCCCTCAGCGTATCCCGGTCCCTGACGGACCCGCAACCGAACACGACTCTCCCTCCGCTCACCTTTCTAACGGAAGTAACTGCCACGCCCAACTCTACTACGTCAACTTTCTCCTTTACAGCCCTGACAATGTCATCTCCCGTGTGGCGGGGGTCTTTAGATCCTATGACCATGGCGTACGTTGGGGTGGGCTTTGTATCATTTAAGCCACGACCAGGGGCTCCGCCAGGGAATGTTTGTGCGACTCGTGTTTGGGAAGGCCCCGGGGTTTTTGGTACTTCTCCCAGTTGTTTTTTGGTTAGATCGCTCAAGGCGCTTTTTATTGGGGCCAGCAGGTTCTGAAATGCTTCCATGTTCTCGCACCGAGCTAATTCAACCCCAAGGGCCGCATCCGGATTTGGGAGCGCTATATTTGCCATGGTAGTGTCACGTAGGTCGTCAATATCCCTGCGAATCTCCCGCAACTGGCCCTGGTCCCTGGCCTTGGAGAGCCTAAAGTCATGTTAGCTCGTCTAACAGGCTTCGAGTGCGGAGATAGTGCTGGTGCGGTGTCCGATTGTGACTCCGTATCCAGCAGGATGAGTTACGGGAGCTTTGATGCCGAGCGCCAATCCAGATTCTGGAAGGCAGCCGGGAAAAAGCGCTCGCGTGAAGAAAGAGAGCGTGGCCTGCTTTCTGGCGAGAAGTCCGCCTCGGTGCCTGCTCGGGATGCGAAGGGTCGCTTCGTTAAGCCGTCTGACCGCCCTATCACGCCGAAACCCAGAAAAGAGAAGGATTTACCGTGCGCAAGTCGGTCAGAGGATGAGCCTGACGACTACCACGCAACTAGACAGTCTCATATCGCCAAACAACAGGAACGTTGGCGAAACAGCGAAGACGAATTAGAGCAAGCGATCAGGGAATTCGAGATCGGCCGATCGGCGGTAGCATCCCTGCCAGCAGACGCTCTCAACAAGGAGATAGAGCGTGACGTCAAGATCATATCTGACGTCGCGCGTAAATCTAAGAATCTGAAGGGCACCTCTACCCGAGCCCTGAAGTTGGCCGCGGCACATATCGAGCAGGTCGTGGCGGTCATGTATGGCAGGACCACCAATGAGGAGACGCTAGCTCTTCGTCGGGAAAATGCTCTCCAGGCGAAAAAAATCAGCGAGCTTGATGGTGAGATCGCAAGGCTGCGGGCTGACATGGAGGCAATGAAAGCCCAGACACCTCCTCCACCTTCAAGCAATCTAAGTCAAGAGGCGTTTCGAGCGGCCCTTATAAAAGATCTAGGAGTAATGATGGACGCCAAGCTGGACGCAAAGCTGGCACGCATTGATGCCAAGCAACAACTCCCTGAGGTTAGGTCTCGGCCACCTCCTGCCCTAGATGCTCGCCCACCGAATACACAGGGTGACCCCAGCGAACCCGGACCTAGTGGTATTAGCGACCAGAATCGTGGTCCAGAACAGTCATGGTCAACCGTCGTGAAGGGTAAGGGTAAGAAGGGGAAAAAGGCCGGGGAAAAGGTACCGCTACAGGAAACGGCGGCGGAAGTCAAATCGACTGAGGCCACAAAAACTGGAGCTGGAACTGGACCAAAATCTGCTTCCCAGAAGACCAAAGGGAAGAAGACCAAGTTGCGACCACCCCGCTCGGCGGCCGTAGTAATAACGGTGCCGAAGGAGGCGGAAAAAGAAGGTCTCACTTATGAGAAGGTTATCGCGCAGGCTCGAGAGAAGATCGACCTGAAGACTTTCGATATTGAAGGGGGTGTAAAGTTCCGGCAAGCAGCTACAGGCGCTCGCATTTTAGAGATCCCCGGAGAAGGAAGTGGTGCCAAGGCCGAAAAGTTAGCCTCTAAACTCAAAGAGTTGCTACCAGAGGGTGTTCGCGTGGCCACACCAGTCAAGTGTGTAGATCTCCGCGTTTCCGGCCTCGATGACTCCGTCTCAAAACAGGACGTCCTGACTGCTATCGCTACGACGGGAAACTGCTCTCAAGAGCATGTCAGGGTAGGAGAAATCCGGGTGGGACTATTCGGAGCGTCATCGGTCGTGGTCCAGTGCCCAGTGGCCGCGGCGAAAGTGCTCACCCAAGAAGGCAAGAAACTACTCGTGGGCTGGAGCTCGGCTCGCGTCCATTCCCTGGAGCCTAGACCGTTGAAATGTTTCAGGTGCTTGGAAATCGGTCACACCGGGCTCCAATGTAAATCAGTCGACCGCAGCGGAATGTGCTTTAAGTGCTGCAAACCCGGGCACAGAGCGGCGTCCTGCACTGCCGACCCTCATTGCCCTGTGTGCGAAGAGGCAAAGAGGCCTGCCGGGCACCAAATGGGTAGCAGAAAATGCACACCCCCTAAGCGAGGCAAGAGGGCTGTTGGGACCCCAGCCTCACAAACCCAGAGTGATAATCCTACGGAGAGCAATGATATGGATATCGTTCAATAATGGCCCCTATACATGTCCTACAGACGAACAGCAACCACTGCACTGCGGCGCAGGATCTGGTCCTGCAAACCATGTTGCAGTGGTCCATAGACGTGGTGGTGGTAGCAGACCCCTACTTTGTGTCCGACCAACCCAACTGGGCGGGCGACATTGAGGGCTCTGTAGCTATAATTGTGCCGGCAAACAGTTCTTCGCCCCCTTTATCTGTCCGGGCGAGAGGGGCAGGGTACGTGGTTGTATCGTGGGGAGACCTCACTGTGGCAGGGGTGTACTTTCCTCCCAGCAAACCACTTGCGGAGTATGAAGCACTTCTTGACAGGGTAGGGACTGCCGTTAGATCGGTGCCGGGTCATACTCTTGTACTCGGGGACTTTAATGCCCATCATACGGCTTGGGGTTCCCCGTCGTCCAATGCCCGAGGTGATACGGTTGTAGACTGGGCCACAATTTGCGGGCTCGCAATTCTTAACCGTGGGTCCACAAACACGTATGTGGGACCGCTAGGTAGTTCGATAGTGGATTTATCCTTCGCCACTCCTGCTGTCTCACAACGTGTTCGGAATTGGCGAGTGGTCGAGGGGATCGAAACTCTGTCTGACCACGAGTATATAAGATTTGATGTCGGCCCCATCTCGGAAACGTCGACTTCTCGCCGTCAGTCGGGACACGCCGCTTTTCCGCGATGGTCCCTAGCTCAGCTCAACCGCGATCTGGCAGTAGAAGCCTCAATCGTTCAGGACTGGAATCTGAGCTCAGAAGTGCCAGTAAACGCAGACGATGATGCCCTGAAATTCCAACGAGCCATGGTCAGCATTTGCGACGCAGCGATGCCTCGTGTCAAACGACGTCCTCCGAAACGGGCTGTGTATTGGTGGTCGTCTGAAATATCTGCGCTACGGGAGGAATGCTTCGCAGCACGGCGCCAATACACGCGCTACCGAAGAAGACGGATAAGAGACGCGGCTACGGCAGCTGTGGAAGAACAGCTGCATGGAAACTACCTGGCTGCCAAGAGATCCCTGAAAGAGTCCATCTTCAACGCCAAAACGAGAGGCAGAGAGGAACTCCTCCAAAGTCTAGACGGAGATCCATGGGGCCGTCCGTATCGCATGGCGCGCAAGAAGCTTCGGGCGCAGGCACCCCCACTAACAGAGACTTTGCAGCCACAGCTGCTGGAGACGGTGGTCGCAACACTGTTTCCCAACATACCGGACCACAGCCCTCCGATTATGGTGGAACCCCAGCAGTTTCCTGAAGAGGAAGAGACAGAGGTGCCTCTTATAACATCCTCAGAGGTGCGCGTAGCGGTGACTAGGCTTCGGGCTAAAAACACTGCCCCGGGTCCCGATGGCGTACCAGGTCGTGTGCTGGCCCTGGCTCTACGCGAGCTCGAAGAACACCTTATCGGGCTCCTCAACGAGTGCCTAGCGACTAGTCGTTTTCCTTCATGCTGGAAAACAGGCAAACTCGTACTCCTCAAGAAGGATGGACGACCTGCGGAGCTTCCCTCAGCTTATCGTCCTATAGTGCTGCTGGATGAGACGGGAAAGCTCTTTGAGCGTATCCTTGCCTCCCGCATAACCCAACACCTGCGCAACGAGGGCCCCGACTTGGCAGAGTGCCAATATGGGTTCAGAAGGGGTCGTTCTACGATCGACGCTATCTCACGCGTCAAGGCTCTCTCGAAAGAAACAACCGATGCGGGTGGTGTGATGCTGGCCATATCGTTAGACATCGCTAACGCATTTAACACACTGCCCTTCAGCTGCATAGAGGAGGCACTGCGTTACCATCGAGTGCCCCCCTACATCAGGAGAACGATCGGAGCCTACCTTCGCGGACGCGAGATTGTTTACGTTAATCAGACGGGGGAAGTTTGCCGGAGGACGACACAATGCGGTGTTCCACAGGGGTCTGTCCTAGGACCTCTCCTGTGGAACATCGGATATGATTGGGTCTTGCGTGGCAACCAACCTCCTGGTGTAAACCTCCTTTGCTATGCAGACGACACTTTGGTAGTGGCCCGAGGACCAAACTACGACCGGGCAGCAAGACTTGCCGAGGCAACAGCGGAGGAGGTCGTGCAGAAGATTGAAGCGCTAGGCTTAAAAGTGGCCCTTAACAAAACTGAGGTCCTGTGTTTTCATGGGCCTCGGAAGGCGCCGCCCGTAGACGCCAGCATTACCATTGGCGGAGTGGCTGTGGGGGTAAGACCACACATGAAGTATCTGGGGCTGGTTCTGGACAGCCGCTGGAATTTCAAGGAGCACTTCAGACGCCTGGCGCCAAAACTTATTGGCGCAGCCGACGCTCTCGGAAGATTACTGCCGAATGTGGGTGGGCCGAGCGTGACGTGTCGCCGCTTGTATGCGGGTATCGTCAGGTCTATGGCTCTTTATGGGGCACCAGTGTGGGCGGATGCTCTGAACGCCGACAATCGAGCTTCGCTGTTTAGGCCACAGCGGGTCATGGCGATCAGAGCTATACGTGGATATCGCACTGTGTCCCACGTTGCAGCCTGCGTCCTGGCAGGAACTCCGCCTTGGGACCTGGATGCCGAGGTCCAAGCGGAAGTATACACGCGGTGTGCGGAAGCGCGCAGTAGTGGAGCCGGCCTTCCTGTAGAGGTGGTGCAAAGGTGGCGAAGGAGCGCTCAACGCGCGTTGATGAATCGTTGGGAGGAGCGGCTAAGAGAGCCGAATGCTGGAGAGCGAACCGTCTCTGCTGTCCGCCCAGTCCTCGAGGAATGGGTAGGCAGACGACACGGTTCGCTCACTTTCCGAGTAGTCCAAATACTTTCGGGGCACGGTTGCTTTGGCAGATATCTCTGCTACATAGCGGGTAGAGAACCGTTGCCGGCGTGTCACCACTGCTCAGCTAGTGAAGATACTGCCGAGCACACGTTCGAGGTGTGCCCAGCGTGGGACAGCGAGCGCGCATCGCTCAGGGATGTGGTGGGAACAGACCTTTCCTTACCGGCCATAATCCGCAACATGGTCGAAAGCGAGAGGTCTTGGGAGGCGGTCGTTGCCTTCTGCGAATTAATAATGTCGCAGAAGGAGACGGCAGAGCGGACGAGGGAGGACGACCCATCGTCCCAAACAATCCGCCGTAGGAGAACGGGGCGGAGGAGGCGGCAGTATAGCCGCCAACTGCTGCCGTAGAAGCAAGGTGCCTGGGGTCTTAGGAGGGTCCGCCTAGCGGACAAGCGCTGGCCGGCCTGTAGAGGACTGCGAAAGTGTACCTGCAGTCCCGGCCAGTAGCGCGAGAAGGCACAGCAGAGTTTTTAGTGGGTGCAAGCCCCACATACCCACTCCGTTCACCCCAGCGGAGTGGCATGCGTAAGGCATTTTCTCTGCCCAAACAAAAAAAAAAAAAAAAAAAAAAGGTTAGGTTAGGTTAGGTTAGGTTAGGTTAGGTTAGGTTAGGTTAGGTTAGGTTAGGTTAGGTTAGGTTAGGTTAGGTTAGGTTAGGTTAGGTTAGGTTAGGTTAGGTTAGGTTAGGTTAGGTTAGGTTAGGTTAGGTTAGGTTAGGTTAGGTTAGGTTAGGTTAGGTTAGGTTAGGTTAGGTTAGGTTAGGTTAGGTTAGGTTAGGTTAGGTTAGGTTAGGTTAGGTTAGGTTAGGTTAGGTTAGGTTAGGTTAGGTTAGGTTAGGTTAGGTTAGGTTAGGTTAGGTTAGGTTAGGTTAGGTTAGGTTAGGTTAGGTTAGGTTAGGTTAGGTTAGGTTAGGTTAGGTTAGGTTAGGTTAGGTTAGGTTAGGTTAGGTTAGGTTAGGTTAGGTTAGGTTAGGTTAGGTTAGGTTAGGTTAGGTTAGGTTAGGTTAGGTTAGGTTAGGTTAGGTTAGGTTAGGTTAGGTTAGGTTAGGTTAGGTTAGGTTAGGTTAGGTTAGGTTAGGTTAGGTTAGGTTAGGTTAGGTTAGGTTAGGTTAGGTTAGGTTAGGTTAGGTTAGGTTAGGTTAGGTTAGGTTAGGTTAGGTTAGGTTAGGTTAGGTTAGGTTAGGTTAGGTTAGGTTAGGTTAGGTTAGGTTAGGTTAGGTTAGGTTAGGTTAGGTTAGGTTAGGTTAGGTTAGGTTAGGTTAGGTTAGGTTAGGTTAGGTTAGGTTAGGTTAGGTTAGGTTAGGTTAGGTTAGGTTAGGTTAGGTTAGGTTAGGTTAGGTTAGGTTAGGTTAGGTTAGGTTAGGTTAGGTTAGGTTAGGTTAGGTTAGGTTAGGTTAGGTTAGGTTAGGTTAGGTTAGGTTAGGTTAGGTTAGGTTAGGTTAGGTTAGGTTAGGTTAGGTTAGGTTAGGTTAGGTTAGGTTAGGTTAGGTTAGGTTAGGTTAGGTTAGGTTAGGTTAGGTTAGGTTAGGTTAGGTTAGGTTAGGTTAGGTTAGGTTAGGTTAGGTTAGGTTAGGTTAGGTTAGGTTAGGTTAGGTTAGGTTAGGTTAGGTTAGGTTAGGTTAGGTTAGGTTAGGTTAGGTTAGGTTAGGTTAGGTTAGGTTAGGTTAGGTTAGGTTAGGTTAGGTTAGGTTAGGTTAGGTTAGGTTAGGTTAGGTTAGGTTAGGTTAGGTTAGGTTAGGTTAGGTTAGGTTAGGTTAGGTTAGGTTAGGTTAGGTTAGGTTAGGTTAGGTTAGGTTAGGTTAGGTTAGGTTAGGTTAGGTTAGGTTAGGTTAGGTTAGGTTAGGTTAGGTTAGGTTAGGTTAGGTTAGGTTAGGTTAGGTTAGGTTAGGTTAGGTTAGGTTAGGTTAGGTTAGGTTAGGTTAGGTTAGGTTAGGTTAGGTTAGGTTAGGTTAGGTTAGGTTAGGTTAGGTTAGGTTAGGTTAGGTTAGGTTAGGTTAGGTTAGGTTAGGTTAGGTTAGGTTAGGTTAGGTTAGGTTAGGTTAGGTTAGGTTAGGTTAGGTTAGGTTAGGTTAGGTTAGGTTAGGTTAGGTTAGGTTAGGTTAGGTTAGGTTAGGTTAGGTTAGGTTAGGTTAGGTTAGGTTAGGTTAGGTTAGGTTAGGTTAGGTTAGGTTAGGTTAGGTTAGGTTAGGTTAGGTTAGGTTAGGTTAGGTTAGGTTAGGTTAGGTTAGGTTAGGTTAGGTTAGGTTAGGTTAGGTTAGGTTAGGTTAGGTTAGGTTAGGTTAGGTTAGGTTAGGTTAGGTTAGGTTAGGTTAGGTTAGGTTAGGTTAGGTTAGGTTAGGTTAGGTTAGGTTAGGTTAGGTTAGGTTAGGTTAGGTTAGGTTAGGTTAGGTTAGGTTAGGTTAGGTTAGGTTAGGTTAGGTTAGGTTAGGTTAGGTTAGGTTAGGTTAGGTTAGGTTAGGTTAGGTTAGGTTAGGTTAGGTTAGGTTAGGTTAGGTTAGGTTAGGTTAGGTTAGGTTAGGTTAGGTTAGGTTAGGTTAGGTTAGGTTAGGTTAGGTTAGGTTAGGTTAGGTTAGGTTAGGTTAGGTTAGGTTAGGTTAGGTTAGGTTAGGTTAGGTTAGGTTAGGTTAGGTTAGGTTAGGTTAGGTTAGGTTAGGTTAGGTTAGGTTAGGTTAGGTTAGGTTAGGTTAGGTTAGGTTAGGTTAGGTTAGGTTAGGTTAGGTTAGGTTAGGTTAGGTTAGGTTAGGTTAGGTTAGGTTAGGTTAGGTTAGGTTAGGTTAGGTTAGGTTAGGTTAGGTTAGGTTAGGTTAGGTTAGGTTAGGTTAGGTTAGGTTAGGTTAGGTTAGGTTAGGTTAGGTTAGGTTAGGTTAGGTTAGGTTAGGTTAGGTTAGGTTAGGTTAGGTTAGGTTAGGTTAGGTTAGGTTAGGTTAGGTTAGGTTAGGTTAGGTTAGGTTAGGTTAGGTTAGGTTAGGTTAGGTTAGGTTAGGTTAGGTTAGGTTAGGTTAGGTTAGGTTAGGTTAGGTTAGGTTAGGTTAGGTTAGGTTAGGTTAGGTTAGGTTAGGTTAGGTTAGGTTAGGTTAGGTTAGGTTAGGTTAGGTTAGGTTAGGTTAGGTTAGGTTAGGTTAGGTTAGGTTAGGTTAGGTTAGGTTAGGTTAGGTTAGGTTAGGTTAGGTTAGGTTAGGTTAGGTTAGGTTAGGTTAGGTTAGGTTAGGTTAGGTTAGGTTAGGTTAGGTTAGGTTAGGTTAGGTTAGGTTAGGTTAGGTTAGGTTAGGTTAGGTTAGGTTAGGTTAGGTTAGGTTAGGTTAGGTTAGGTTAGGTTAGGTTAGGTTAGGTTAGGTTAGGTTAGGTTAGGTTAGGTTAGGTTAGGTTAGGTTAGGTTAGGTTAGGTTAGGTTAGGTTAGGTTAGGTTAGGTTAGGTTAGGTTAGGTTAGGTTAGGTTAGGTTAGGTTAGGTTAGGTTAGGTTAGGTTAGGTTAGGTTAGGTTAGGTTAGGTTAGGTTAGGTTAGGTTAGGTTAGGTTAGGTTAGGTTAGGTTAGGTTAGGTTAGGTTAGGTTAGGTTAGGTTAGGTTAGGTTAGGTTAGGTTAGGTTAGGTTAGGTTAGGTTAGGTTAGGTTAGGTTAGGTTAGGTTAGGTTAGGTTAGGTTAGGTTAGGTTAGGTTAGGTTAGGTTAGGTTAGGTTAGGTTAGGTTAGGTTAGGTTAGGTTAGGTTAGGTTAGGTTAGGTTAGGTTAGGTTAGGTTAGGTTAGGTTAGGTTAGGTTAGGTTAGGTTAGGTTAGGTTAGGTTAGGTTAGGTTAGGTTAGGTTAGGTTAGGTTAGGTTAGGTTAGGTTAGGTTAGGTTAGGTTAGGTTAGGTTAGGTTAGGTTAGGTTAGGTTAGGTTAGGTTAGGTTAGGTTAGGTTAGGTTAGGTTAGGTTAGGTTAGGTTAGGTTAGGTTAGGTTAGGTTAGGTTAGGTTAGGTTAGGTTAGGTTAGGTTAGGTTAGGTTAGGTTAGGTTAGGTTAGGTTAGGTTAGGTTAGGTTAGGTTAGGTTAGGTTAGGTTAGGTTAGGTTAGGTTAGGTTAGGTTAGGTTAGGTTAGGTTAGGTTAGGTTAGGTTAGGTTAGGTTAGGTTAGGTTAGGTTAGGTTAGGTTAGGTTAGGTTAGGTTAGGTTAGGTTAGGTTAGGTTAGGTTAGGTTAGGTTAGGTTAGGTTAGGTTAGGTTAGGTTAGGTTAGGTTAGGTTAGGTTAGGTTAGGTTAGGTTAGGTTAGGTT